>CM066737.1:88620270-90077708 GCA_033961575.1 Aselliscus stoliczkanus | reverse complement strand
TGGCAAGCTGAGGTTGCCCCTTATTCCTCCCGGGGGGTGGGGTATCGTGGAGGGAGGGGTCTTGGTCTAATAGAGGAAGTCCATTTCAGCAGAAGGGACCCAGTCCCTGATAGGTTTCAGGGTTGTGACACTGAGTGAGGAAAGTAGGGGCATACATTAAGCCCCAGCTCAGCAGCCCCAGGTCAGCAGAGGCAGAATTTCGAGTTATGCCAAGTTTCATGCAGAGACCATTGATGACTGTGAGGATGTCCCAAACAGTATCACCGGGGCCACAAACTATTCTCCCTACTGTCAGTGCTAGCCGACCTCCAGCATAGATGTCACATGGGTGCCCATGAGTCCTCACTGAAGTGCAACACTGAAGTGTAATGATCTTGGTCAGAGGAGAGTGGACCCAGGGCAGCAGAGGGAGAAATTTTAGAACCTCGCCTCAGTCAAATTTAGACCTTGAGTTGGGATCCTATGTTGCACCATGTACCATGGGACCTCAACCTGCTTGCAGTAGCTCCCACACTTGGGAGACTACATTTGGTCAGATAAAGTCAACTTGACTTTCTCCTACTGGGACACAGGTAGGTTGTCTCTTACTATGAGGAATTCCCTAGCAGGAGACAAATTGAGGAACCTGAGTGAGGGCTCAAGGGACCATCCAACCCTGAAAAGGGGACAGCAAAGCGTCCATCCTAACCCCTTGATGTCAGCCCAAGAAATCTCGGGGAGGAGCTGTCGGGTTGAGCATCCCCCTCACTTGTTTTGTCGGGACTAAGGGAGATGAGACCCTTAGTCTGAAGGTGTAGCCACCAGTCAGCGGAGAGCTGTCAAGCCTTACAAGGAGCCAGGGTGAGGAAGTTGACTGACAGCTGCCGATCCAAATGAAATCAAGAAGAGAGGGTCCCTCTCAGCTCTCAGTACTGAGTCCACTGCAAGGAGGTGTTCTGAGGCCCACCTTCAGTTCCTTCTCCTGGGTCCAAGGCAGCTTTGAGGCGTCAGTGTCAGAGTAGTAGAGGGGCAGGTGCCGAGACTCTGGCCACAGGTGACACAGTAATATTGAACATAAAATAGGTGGAACCCACATGCCACAACACTTGTGTCACCCCTGCCAGCACATGCTGTCTTCTGAGTAAACCCAGGGCAGCGCTGATAGGAGGCAGGGGGAGACTCACTCTAAGATGCTGTGGTGGTTCTTCTACGGGATTCTTAGGGGACAGCCTGACCAACAGAACAGGAGCCTGGTGGTTTCTTCAGCGGTACCCTCAAGGAACTTGCAGAGGGAGGCTTCAATAAAGCCAAGGTGAAATCGACCTGTTGAAGGCGCTTACAACATCTCATTCTCTATCCCCCAGGTACAAAATCACCTGTCCTCCGGCCCACACTCCTCTCTACCTCCCTGACCACAGCCATCATGCCGCGTGGTAAGAAGAGTAAGGTCCGTGCTCGTGAGAAACGCCGCCATAACAGAGCTGAGACCCAAGGTCTTAAGGATGCCCAGGCAGCTACTGCAGAGGAAGAAGTGGCCACTTTATCCTCCTCTTCTGATTGTGTGGATGGTCCCTCCACCTCCGTTGTGGCTAGCACTCTCCCGGCACCTCCAAGTGTCCAGGCCACCACCAGTGCCGCTGTAGGTGCTTCCTGCAAAAGGTCTGATGCACGTGGCAGGAGCCATGGTAAGAAAAATAAAAATTCCTCCCAGGCCTCCACTTCCACTAAGAGCTCTGGTGACGTTCTTCTGGCCAAGAAATCGGGCGTGTTAGTGCAATTCTTGCTGCATAAGTATAAAATGAATGAGCCCATGAGAAAGGCAGACATGCTGAAGATTGTGCACAAAAGGTACAGGGAGCAATTCCCTGAGATGCTCAAGAGTGCCTCTGTGAGCTTGGATCTAGCCTTTGGTTTAGAATTGAAGGAAATCAAGCCCAACAGTCACTCCTATGCCCTGGTCTGCAAGTCCGATGATACCAGTGATGGAAGTCTGAGAAGTGCTGTGCAATTTCCTACCAGAGGGATTCTGATGCCTCTTCTGGGGGTGATCTTTTTGCGTCACAAGAGCGCCCCTGAGGAGGACATCTGGAAAATCCTGAATATGTGGGGCATCTATGACGGAAAGAGGCACTTCATCTTCGGGGAGCCCAGGAAGCTTATCACCCAAGATTTGGTGAAGGAAAAGTACCTTGAATACCGGCAGGTGCCTAACAGCGATCCTCCACGCTTTGAATTCCTATGGGGTTCAAGAGCCCATGCGGAGATCAGCAAGATGAAGGTGCTGGAGTTTTTGTCCAAGATTAATGGGTTCTCCCCCAGGGACTTTCCATGTCATTATGAACAGGCTTTGAGAGATGATGAAGAAAGAGCCCAGGCCACTGCTGCAACCATGGCTGGTACTACTTCCAAGTCCAGTGGGGACTCCAGAGCCACAACCAGCCACTACTCTCACCCTGAGTGAGGTCTCAGGTGGACCTCACTATCTGGTTTGAAATGCCTGTTAAGCAGTGTTCCTAATATGCATAACGATCTTGTTGTCTTATGTAGTTTTTGCATTTTCGTGTGGTGTTCTTTTCAACAAAAAGCTCATCTAGATTCAGAATGCAAGTTTATGAATGACATGGATCACACATTCGTTGCTATGTGTCAAGTTTAGGAGTAAAATGTTGGTTCTTTGAAACGCACATTGAAAATTCTTGAATGACTTTGTGATCGAAAACAACATAACATGTCTTTAGGATAGGAATAACCTTGGAAATGTGAAGAACCATATACTAAAATAGTAGGGGAAAGAAGATAAAAAGACACACAGAGATAGAGGAAGTAAAAGTTGGTCAATTCTTGGTTTGCTTTACTCCATTTAGTCTTTCTTTCTTTAAGTTTAAAAATATATACCGAGATTTGCTGATGTTTTCCAAGAATGTTTTTGGAATATAAATCTGAGTGAATTTACCTCTCTTTGCTCGTGGCTTTTATTTCACACAATCATTAATTCATTATCATTGCTTTGGGAGTCTCCATGCTTACTCTTTAGTATGCTGAGTCAATGACCCAGCATGTGTCCATGTAATTACAGATTCTAGGAAAAGCTATTATTACAAACGAGGGTGACATACACTGCTTCATGAGGAACAACTCCAAAGGGCAATAAAGGAGGGGTGTAGACCGCATGTTACTTAGTTTTTATCGATAAGTAGATTTGGGGGCACATAAGGGCGTTTTATTTTCTTCTAAAACACTGTATAATTTCTGATTTCTCTTCGATGATAAATAAAGAAAAATCCAGCTGGATGGATGATAACGTGAAGTCAACATAATCTTATTAATAATGGCCATTCCCTAATGTCTTTATACAAGACTGGCATAGTGACATGCTTTCAGTACATTACATACATTCTAGCCAACATACAACACAGGGTTTATCAGACGCACTGTATACTGGACAGCTGGAGCCTCATAGAGTTAGCATATGGTACTGTGCCAAAATTCATGGGGCTAGTAAATAGAAAGGCTGGAACTAGACAGCTGATCTGAGTTATAGTAAGGCCATACTGTTCTTCTCCTCCGACAGAGACACAATCTGTGCCTCGTATTTCAGTTTTCCTCTCTTTACTTCAAAACATATCCAGTGATTAAAACAATGGCCTTGTGTACAAAGTACTGCATTGACTACCTAGCCAGAACAGTAAGAATGTCGGAATAATCGATCAGTATAAACAAATAACTGAAAGACACAGTATTCTCTGACACCATGATCATCTACATTTGCAATGTTAGATAATCTGAAATAATCTGAAAATGTCAGGGGCTTTCAGAATCCTCTTGGACAGCCTCTTCCCTGTAGAAATTGACTACCAGAACAAAAGTTCCATGAGAATCTTCATCGGGCTGATGAAGACAAGAAATAGATCAATGCATTTTTATTTATTTATTTTATTTTTTATTATTCATTAGCTTCAGGTGTACAACTAAGTGCAATAGTTAAACTTTTTACCCCTCAGAGTGACAACACCCCTCCCCTAATTCTACCCCCCACATATGTACTGTCTATTACAATTCCTTTGACTCCCTTCCACCGTATAATCCACATCCCGTGACTATCTACATAGATGAATGCATTTTTTGCCCAGACGGCCCACCAAATGTCCTGGGACCCCCGGTTTTGTGCTCCACTTTCCCCACCTTATATTACTCCTGGAGAGGGTCATATTCTCTGCAAGGACTGAAGAGCAGGAACCGCTCAAGATTTTGCAGAGTTGTGGAATTTACCAGAAGGCCTTGCATCCAAGAGCTAAAAACCAAGATAAGGGCCCCATATAAGGGGTTTGTGGAGGAGACCAGCACCACTAATACAGGGGTTCTCAGGACACTAGTCCCATCTCTCAAACACAAAGGGAAGCAGACAGCTGTATGCCTGAGCATTCCTCCCCTTATTCTTCAGACTTTTCAGGGACGTAAGAGCCTTGGTCTAAGGGCAGATCTCTCAGGTCACTAGAGGAAGGAATATCAGTTTCCATAGAACTGGCTGTGAGATACATGGAAGGACGCAGCCACAATAGGATCCAATGAAGTCCCAGCCCTGTGATGAGACCTGTGAGGTTCAGAAGAGTCCTGGTTGCTCGTAGTTAACACTGACATTCAATTCGTGTCCCTGGGAGGTGAGGATTTCGTCAGAAGGCTAGAGACTCACATAAGCAGAGAGAGGAGACCCCCGCAGGAAACTTTATAGTCACAGTAGAGACCAACATGGTACCACTGAGGCCACAGTTGATGAGGATACACTTAACCCTCCCTCTGCTTTTATCCCTGGGAGGCTCAAGCAGGAGCTGACAAGTTCAAGTCCTTCTTGAATTCTGGGTTACAAGTCCCAAGGGGTTGAGAGCATTGGTGTACAAGCTGTCTTTTCAACCATGACTGCAAACCCAGGCATGTGCGTTTCAAGATGACAATCCTGTATGAGTAGGGAGGCAGTCAACTGCCCCATGAGATAGATGTCCATCGAATATCCCGCTTCTGTAGTTGTCCCTGGGAAGTCACATCCAGAGCCCTCAGGCCTCATTTCCTGAAAGGGGATGGCGTCAGGGACGTCAAGTCTTTGCATTAATGGTGGATGCCACATTCAGGAGAGGAATGATGCCTGGTTCCTCACAGCAGTCCACATGAAGACACTAAGTAAACAATGAGAGCGTGCCTCCCAGAAGAAAGGGGCCACATAGCGCCCTGCTGCTGTTGTTACAACTAACACCATGTCCCCTAGTCGCGGTGACATGATGAGTCAATACTCTGTTTCTCTCAGAACAACTCAGGGATCTGAGACACATCATCAAAGGGGGCAGTCACAGGTGAGCAGGAGGAATTGCAGATTGTGCCAGGAACCAAGGTAACCCCCTAGAACCTGAAAGGCCCTTCAATCTCCAAAGAGTGGTTGTCAGCACAGATTCCTTCCACTACTGCTAGCCTTGATAGGTCAGGGGCTGTTGTGCCCAGATGACACAAACATCACTTCCTCCTACGGTTTCTCAGGCTATTGAGTACATCAGTATAAAGGCAAACCCTCAATTCAAGAGAGAGAATATTTCCAGGATGTGCCAGGAATCCGGATGATGACAGTGAAGAGTGTGGGAATACACGACTCATGTCATCCAATGCCACACGGAGTCTTCCCCACTGCTAGCTCCAGGTGATCACGTGCAGAGATGTCAGCCAGAGGGGCCCATATGTCTCCCACAAAGGAAGAAAAGGGAAGTGAAGTTTTGGGCAGGAGGGCATTCCATCCCATGTCCATGAAGGGAGAGATGTTAGGCCTGACCAAGAGCCACATTTAGGACTTAAGTTGGGTCCCTGAGTGGTACCTTCCAGTAAATTGTATTGGGAAAATTCAAATCCACATGCTAAAGAGTTAAACTGGATGCTCATTTTATATCCCACTCAAAAACTAGTGACAGATGGGGTAAAGACTTAAACATGAGACCTGAAACCAAAAAATCCAAAAAATAGAAGCACTGGAAAAATAATTCCTTCACATTCGTCTCAGGGATGATTTTTTTTTAATGTGACACTAGAACGGAAACAAGAAGTGCAAAAAGAGAAAAAGAGAAGACCGTAAACTACAAACCTGTACAGCAATGGAAACAACAAAATGAAAAGGCAATCTATGCAATGGGAGGAAATAACTGCAAAGCACTCATCTGATAAGGGGCTAATATCCAAATTATATAAGGAACCCATACATTTCATTAGCCGATTCATTAATTAAAAACTCACTCACTCCACTAAAAAGTGAGCAAAACCTCTGAGTAATTTTCTCAAGGCAACACACAAGTGGCCAAGTGGTACTTGGAAAAGCGACCACAACCAAGAATCATCAAGGAAATGCAAATCAAAATCACAATCAGATATCACCTCATACCTGTTAGGATAGCTACTATCATAGAGACAAGTGATAACATGTGTTGGTGAGGATGTTGAGAGAAAGAAACTTTCTACACCGTTGGAGGGAATGTACATTGGTACTGCCATCAGGAAAAGCAGATTGGAAGGTCCTGGAAGCATTATTAAACTGGGACTAACACATGATTCGACAATCCCACATCTCAGTATATATGAAATCATTATGTCATAAAGATACCTGCACACGCCTACATTCATTGCACCATTATTCACCATACCCCATTATGTAAACAAGTCACATATCCATTAACAGGCAAATGGATTAAAAAAGGTGCCATGTACATACAATGGAACAGTATTTAGCCTTAACAATAAAGGATCCTGTAACATGGCACAACATGGGTGAACATGGGGGACATTCTTCTGAGTACGCCAGTTCCAGAACAACAAATGTTGCATGATCCCACTAATATGATGTATCTAGAACAGTCAAACATATAGCAACACAGAGGAGAATGGTGGTGACCAGGGGCTGGAGGTAGGGAGAAAGTTGCAGTTGCTCTTCAACTGGTGCAGTTTCAGTTATACAAGATGAATCAGTTCTAGCGATGTGATGTAAAACACTGAGCCCCTATTTAACAATACTGCATGTAGTGCGCACTTGACGATCTGTTAGGAGAGTGGTTCTCCCATTAAGTGTTCTTACCACCACAACAATAATAGAGCTGACTGTCTGGCTCTCTCCCCAAGTAGAGACTAATCTGATTAAGTGCAACTATTTGGGAAAGATAACTCTTACCACGTCAGTGGGAATACAAATGGTGCAGCCACCATGAAAATCAATAGGGAGGTTCCTCAAAAAATTCAAAATAGAACCAGCATATAATTCACCTATGCCACTTCTGCATACCCATCCACAACAACAGAAATCAAGATCTTGAAGAGATACCTGCACTACCAAGTTCAATGCACCACTATTCACAACAGCCAGAAAGTGGAAGCAAATCCAATGTCCACTGATGGATGAACAAATAAAGAAACTATGGTACTACATACGATGGAGTATTGTTCAGCCTTAAAAAGAACGCAGCCTTGCCTTTTGCAACAACAGAGCAGAACCTAGAAGACAGTATGCTGAGTGAAACCACCCAGATGCAGAAAAACAAATACATGATACCGCACATATGACAAATCTCAAATAGTCAAACTGATAGAGGCGCAATAGAATGGTGGTTGCCAGGAGCTAGGAGGAGGTGTCATGGGGAGGTTCTGGGCACAGGATACAAAGTTTCCATTGTATACGGTGAATAAGTCCTGTGAAGACACTGTATACCACAGGAGCTATACTTGACAATATGATATTGGATACTTAAAGTTTTGCAGTTATATCTGTGGTTTTTGTACCCACAGGAAAATAAATGAATGCAGAACAAATGAAGAAATGAATGAATGAGTGAATGAATGAATTTAAGACTAGAAACTTTTGAGTCCACATACTCTTGTTGGGCATGTAAGACCCCAGGCAGTCGCAGTCAGAAGCAGTGCGCCCTGACTGCATTCCAGGGACTTGGGAAGCTGAGGGCTTTGTTGGGGGTCTGGAGCAGATGGTGTGTAGAGGAAGGATTCCCAGGCTCTGATAGAGGACACTGAGTGAGGACCCTGAGGGAAGACCGAGTGACCTCTGGCTCCTACAAGATGGGGTCCCACATGCCCTGGCCCTGCCCTCAGCCACAGAGACCAACAGCAACCGTCGCCAGATGTGACTGACCCAGCGCTCCGCTGACAAGTCGACGAGCTCGGCTTGAAGCTGGGCTTCTGCTTGCTCCAGGGTGGAGTCCCAGTACTGGTCTGAACTCAAGGTGAGGATCTGAGTGAGGACTTTAGTGAACACGCCGCCTCCCACAACAAAGGTGGCGCTACAAAGTCCCGCCCTTGAGATCCATAGTGGTGGTAGACAGAGCTCTCTGCCTAAGTTCTGCCTGGAGAGCGGCCAGGAGGAAGGCCTCGATCTAAGACAGTAGCTCTGCTTCTTCAGATCAGGAAACTTGGGCACTAACTAGATTCAAAGGGAAGGTCCTGGGTGCAAAGGAGGAGATCTATTCCCACTCAAGATGGCTACACCCCAAACAATGCAGCACCCCTACTCTCCCTTCTGGGAGTCTCCAGGCAGGGACAGTCGTATGGTGCAAGCCCAAACTTCCGCACGAGCTCAAGACGGTGAGGGCTTTGTTTGGAGGCTGTTGGATGCGGTTCAGTAGAGCGAGGAGTCCCTGGTTTGTAGAGATGCCGTGAGAAAGGCAAGTGAGGTTCTAGACACCCCCAAAATGTCTGTAAAGCTGAGCCACCCCCATCTCTTCTATCTGGTGAGTCCAGAGAGGTGAGGGCTTTAGGCTCAGTGAGTAGCCTCCATTCTCTAGAAGGAGGAGACACAGGGCTACCCAGTAGTGTGGGTGACGACCCTGAATGAAGACTGACGGTACCAGGCACCCCACAAAAGGAGGAGATAACACGGAGTCCCCCTCCTTGCTTTCACCACCAAGGAGACGAGGCATGGAAGTCAGGTGTGTGTGAACCCTGTTTAACTTGGATGGTACTGCGTGGGTGAGGGACTTTGTCTGAGAAGAGGGACATGAGATCAGCAGTGGCAGGTGTCCCAGTGATGGTGAGGAACCTGAATGAGGACTGAAGACCCCAAGGAGCCGAGGGCAGTGAGTCCCACAGAGCTCTCCGCAGTGCCTGCCCCCTGATGGGGACTGTTGGATGATGTTCCCCTTTAGTTCCTCTTTAGATGCCCCAGGAAGATGAGTGTTGAGGGCCGTGTAGCCCAATATTGAGGGGCATGGGCATGCAGGTTGACTTTAGTGGTCTTGGTGACTCTGACATGTGTTCCTCAAATTTGTATTCCCTTGAAGCCTGTGTTTTTATTACAAAATGTATGTTTTGTTAAGGTTTGTGATAAGTCTTGAGAGTACAGTTAAGCCAAAATTAAATATCAAAAGTGAGATTCTCTTTAGTATTCACACCCAGGATTACAGATTATGTAGAAACTGAGTCTGGGTCATAAAGAGATTATTATAGATGGGATTATAGAAAAGGTCACAGTGTGCCCTAAGGAGAACAATTATAGGGACTAAAGGTCTTAAGAGAAAAATACATCAAGACCATGTGGAATTTAAACTTGTAATTGGATAATGGTCAAAAGTCCCTATAAAAAGGACAGGTTATTGTAATAAAGTGTGACACTTCTGAGAAACTCTTCCGGGTGTCTCCGCTTTCTTTTTTCTGCCTTTACTGTAACAAAAATTTTCTGTCTTTCGTATCGCCGACTCCATGTCCACCTTCTTGAACCCTGGTCAGCGGAGGCTGGACCCCCGCAAGTGGCGCCCGAACAGGGACCTGAAGGTAAGTCTTTCCTATATGTCTCGACACGGATAGGATTCCACTGAAGGTGCTGCAGACCCCCTGGATAGTGACGCCAGGTGAGGATAGGTGGAAAATAAGAGAACTGATGAGAAGCGTGCCGTTTCTGTCCAGAATACAGAATACAGAAACAGATTCTAGTTAACAAACACACTACTAACTATTTCGTGTGTAAGAGTGTGATTGTGTGAGTGAATGCATATAGTTCCACGGCTTTTTGCTACGGAATTTGAGTGGGCCCTAATCTGCGGTTCTGTTTCTGTCATACGGCGTAACGGCGACTGACTCGTTCTCCTGTGCGGAGGACGAGCTCACCAGTGCGGGGGCTTATACCGCAGAGCCTTTGCCAAGACAGATTTAGTCCCGCGAGGGGCGCGGCCAGACGGGCATCAGCGTGGACATCGAGTGATTGTTTTCTTTCTATCTCTCTACTTACTAATATAAAGAAAAGAAATGGGTCAATCTGAGACTAAGGACCGTCGTTTATATGTTAATCTTATTAAGACCTCGCTGAGGGGTCGTGGGGTACAAGTACAGGGTCATCAAATTAGTAAATTTCTTCAATTCGTACAACAGTTTTGCCCTTGGTTTCCAGAAGAGGGTACAGTAAATTTGGAAACTTGGGAAAAGGTAGGAAAGCATATAAAGGAATTTTATACTGAGTGGGGTCCAGAGAATGTGCCCCATGAGGCATTAAATTTGTGGAATCTGTTTCGAGACTCCTTGGATCCTAGACATGAGTCATCAACCGTTTTCCAGGATTTAGGAGAATCTCTGTTAAAAAATTCAGGAGATTGTGGAGAAATCCATCCCCTTATAGACAAGAGGCCATCAAAGGGATCAAAAAACAATCTGTTTCCTGTTAGTTGTCCAAAAACCTCTGATCCAGAGGACTCAGACTCGGAGGAAGAGCTAGGGACAGGGGATCCAGGGGGAGGACGCTTAAACCCACAAGAAGAGGAGACTTTAGAGGAGGAGGCAGCGCGGTATCATCATGATGATGACTTTCCCGCGTTACGTTCCAGATATGGGACCCTATAGCATACTTTGCCATCTGCCCCTCCTCTGCCAAAAAGGGGTACATCAAAACGACAGAAGCCCCCTGGTCCTCCCCTGTCCACGGGTTTGAAAGGCTTGATCCGTGAAGCGGAAGCCAAAGGTGACCTTTCATTCAGAGGGGCCAGCCTCGGGCCCCCACAACAACAGGGGCACCTTTTCAGCCGGTAGATTTAGAATGGGAAGAGCCCGTTTGGGAGCCTTTACCGTATCACCATTACTGAGAATATGTTGTTAGGAACTGGAGTGTGGGACTCTACCCAGGCTCAGCTTAAGTTAAAAAAGGATGCTCTTACGCTCACTAGCGCGTGTGCAGTGGCTGTACTTTTCAGATTAAACATCTTACAGGGCAATTCCCAGATAGGATGGAACATCCGTCTTAACTTGTTAGGTGATTGGTCCGGAGGACAAAAGACAAAAGCAAGGATGCCTCAGTCACTTCTGCCATGTGACAAGGAAGTTGGACTTAATACTGAAGCTGCTCCCTGGAAGAAATGTCACGGAAACATGCCTGTGAAATACAACATTCCTGGATTAAATCGGTACATTTTGGATTGGTCTCAAAGTAATCACACAAGCAGGACAAAGGGACTAGCTGCTGGAATATGGAAATCTGACACTCAATATCAACAAAACTCTTTATGGAAACTTGTGGGAGCTATGGGTGAACACCGTCAAATCGTGACTGTTTGTAGACCAGATACTCCCTGTACTTCAACTATCCGCACCTTCAATGTATCTGCCTGTGTGCCTTCTCCTTATGTACTCATGATTGGAAATTTGTCTATTACTTTTGATGATTTCAGATTTAATGTATTTTGCTATAATTGTACTTTAACAAATTGTATTTCTTGGGTACCCCTTGGAACCCGTGTTATGATATTTCATCAACCGTCTTTTGTTATGCTTCCTGTTAATGTTTCTGGACCTTGGTATGATGAGAGAAGTCTACAGATTTTTAAAGAAATTGAATATGCTTTAAGTAGACCAAAAAGATTTATAGGGCTTATGATTGCTGGAATTATGGCTTTAGTTACTTTGATTGCAACTGCTACTACTGCTGCTGTGGCTCTTTCACAGACTGTTCAAAATGCTCATTATGTTAATACACTTTCAAAAAATGTCACTTTAGCCTTAGGAACCCAAGAGGATATAGATAAAAAGTTAGAACAAAAGGTAAATGCATTATATGATATGGTTCAATATTTAGGTGATGAAATTCAAAGTTTAAAAGTATGGTCTCGTTTACGATGTCATTCAGAATATCATTGGATTTGTGTAACTCCAAAAATGTATAATAATAGTCAACATGATTGGAATAGAGTTCGCCTACATCTTCAAGGAATTTGGCACAATGCTAATTTATCTTTGGATATGCTTCGACTTCATGATGAAATACAAAACATGAGAGAAGCTGAACCCTTAAAATTTCACGCAGCTCAAGCTGCCTCTCAGTTTGTTGATATGATGAAAAATGCTCTGCCATCTATGCCTAATATTGCCCATTCTGTTGTAACGTTTCTTGCTTTAGGCATTTGTGTCTGTTTGGTTCTGTGCCTACTCCCCATCCTCATTAGATGTTTTCTCAAACAAATGTTGGACATCCAAGCCAATATCCATGAGATCAAACTTAAGGCAAAGCCTCAAGTTTAGCCACCTGCTTATTAGCCCCACTACCCCTAACCTTCAGCGAGGACAGGCTAGCCAGAGACGGGTAAGGACCCACTTGAACGTAACCAACCTAAGACAGGGCTTGATCGCTAGAGGATCAAGTGCCAATGACGGGTAAGGTTATTATTTCATTGTCGGGACACCTAAGACAGGCACTGTCGCTCGTAGCCGCCTGGGGTCACAGGCGTGCCTTTTAAATAATAAAAAAGGGGGAGATGTTGAGGGCCGTGTAGCCCAATATTGAGGGGCATGGGCATGCAGGTTGACTTTAGTGGTCTTGGTGACTCTGACATGTGTTCCTCAAATTTGTATTCCCTTGAAGCCTGTGTTTTTATTACAAAATGTATGTTTTGTTAAGGTTTGTGATAAGTCTTGAGAGTACAGTTAAGCCAAAATTAAATATCAAAAGTGAGATTCTCTTTAGTATTCACACCCAGGATTACAGATTATGTAGAAACTGAGTCTGGGTCATAAAGAGATTATTATAGATGGGATTATAGAAAAGGTCACAGTGTGCCCTAAGGAGAACAATTATAGGGACTAAAGGTCTTAAGAGAAAAATACATCAAGACCATGTGGAATTTAAACTTGTAATTGGATAATGGTCAAAAGTCCCTATAAAAAGGACAGGTTATTGTAATAAAGTGTGACACTTCTGAGAAACTCTTCCCGGTGTCTCCACTTTCTTTTTTCTGCCTTTACTGTAACAAAAATTTTCTGTCTTTCATATCGCCGACTCCATGTCCACCTTCTTGAACCCTGGTCAGCGGAGGCTGGAACCCCGCAGATGAGGACCTAAGTTAGAGATGTACATATAGAGCAGCTCAGAGGAAGGGACCCAGCCCTGCCAAAGGATGATATGATGGTCTGGAAGGTGAAATAAGAAGACCCCAAAACTCCAGAGTACAGGGGGCTCCACAAGGACAGGATGTGCCTACTGCTGCTGTCGGCCCCAGCAATCACGTGATAGGCATATCAGGCTCCACCTGAGAATCACTTTAACGATTTCCACACCGTTCTCAGATGATGGGTTGATCAGCACAGGGGCCCCGTGGATTTCTTGAGTGCTGCCCTCAAGGGAACCTGCAGAGGTGGCCTTTCAAAAGTCCAGATGGCATATCCCCGATAAAGCTATTTGCACCCTCTCACCCTCTCTCTTCTCATGCCCAGATCAACAGCTGTCCTATCCGCACTCCTCCCTGCTTCCTTGCCCACAATCGCCCTGCCTTGGGGGTACAAAGCAAAAGCTCCCACCTCCATGATGAATGCCATTAGGCCCCGCTACCTTCCCGTCGTGGTAGGAAGAGGCTTGGAAGATGAGAAAGAGAGAGTCCAAGCCACAATTCCACTAAGGCCTGACACCAATGCCATGAAGTCAATGACTCAGGCCCATGCCCAGCAGCTCCTCCCACACCGAGTGAACTGAGGCACACGCTTCACTTGTGTTGAAGTGAGCACTCTGTACTCCAAGTGGTGGAGAGCTGGGTGTGAGTGAGGGCACACAGTGTACCACCATTCCTTCGTGTTCCTGTTCTGGATGGGTCATTTGGAGAGTAAACTGTGTTTTGCTTTTTCCCGTTTTCAGTGTTGATACTTCTAAATGAAGGTTTATCTAGCATTATAACCAAAGTTAAGACATCACATTGGTGACACTTATTGTTGTTTATCAGGTTTAAGAGTAACAGTTGGGCTGCTTTGCAAAACAAATTGGGAAAACTCCCATCCTATTGAGTAGTCCGGTGTAAGATAGCAGGGCACTGGAATATGCATTTCCCTGAAAATGTGAAGAAACAAAGCACTAAACATTAGGGAATCAAGAAATGGAGAAAAATAGGAAGATTGTCAATACTGGGCTTCCCAGTGCCTTTTACTCTGTGTTCTATAAAGTTGTAAATAACAGTATATGCACGTGGCTGATTCAAGAATGTAGAATTAAATCATAATAAACCAGGCCCCGTGCTCACAGGCTCACTTATTCTCCAAACAGTAATTGAGCATCTGCTCTTAGAAGGCCCCATGCTAGTGCTGGGAGAGCAGAGAAAAAGAAGACCTAGCCACGGATCATACAATTACAGGTGGGAGAATCAGCCATCATAGTAGGAAAACGGTGACATACACTCTAAGACCAAAAGGATGACTGAGAAGACAGAAGAAGAATGGACAGAGTGGTTCTAGATGAGAGCAGTCAATTGTCAATGCCCTGGTGCAAAAATGCAATGTCCGACCTTGGGGAAACAGAATCTCTGAGTGGGAGGGAATGTCACTTAGCAGCATTGTGTTTAACGGTGCTGTGACAATCCTGAGCAAGGGACCAGACCCTCAGATACATGGGGGATGATTAGTTCAAAGACTAAGTCTGCAAACAGAAACTGCACTTAACAATTACTTTGAAATTCTGGGTAAACCAGAGAGAAATCACCTGGATGGAATCTGTCCTGTGCTAATGTCCCAGTGCTGGTGAACACACTGTGCAAATTAGATATTTTGTTCACATCATCTCCAGGGAGTTGCTGAAAAATAAGGGTGATAATCCCTCCAGATAAGATGCCCGGAATTCGCATCACTGGATTGTGACTCCTTGTCCTGAGGTGGGGTAGCTACAGTGTGTTCTTTTCAAAAGGCATTCAAATTAGCTTACCTTGTGTATAATATGGCAAACTCTAGGCAAGGTCTACATGGTTGCTGGCGGTTAATTGAACAGAAATAGAAGTGGCTTAGAAAAAAGAGCAGCTGGAAGGAGGTAAGTCTTTGATCCTCAAAACATATTTTAGGAGCTTTCTGTTGCATCTACTGAGCAAGTCTACATCACTCCGACACTCAATGATACTTTAAGGGGGAAATAGTACTCAATTCTCCTTGCTAAGCAGCATTTTGCCTGATAGGGTTTTCTTTGTCCTAGACCACTGATATTCTCTCACAACACCGCGATTAAAACTTAAATCTCAGTGTAGTGCATTGGAAATCCTGGGGACAAGTTAATCATAGTTAAGACTGGCACCCTTGAAAATCTAGACAGGCCCTTTGCATGCACTATATTTCTTCTCCCCATCCCTAAGACAAAGCTTAACAAACCCATGGCACAGATGAAAAGACAGGTTCACAGAGCTTGACAATGGGCCTAATTCCAGAAGTCTGTTAAGCAACAGGGCTGGAACCAGACTTCTGCCCCAAATTCATCTGAAGCTTACACTTCTCTTCTCCTCCCAGCATGAGGCCGACCTTGTGTTCCTTAATTCACCTTTCTTCTTATTACTGCAAAACGTATCTCTGGTGATAAAAAGAATTCTGTACCACAGACACTCCATTGAAATACATAACCCTCTGGTAATAACCATATCAAAATAATTGAGACGTGTGAATAAAAGAGAGAAAGAGATAGAGATTGGTGATAATGTGATCGTGTACATATCCAAAGTCAGCAAAACTCAAATGTTCAGGGGCTCAGAAAAGCATTCTGGACAGCACCTTCCACATAGAAAGTTAAATCTATTCAAGGAGGGGTTACACGAGAAGCCAAGTTTGGCTGGAAAAAAAGAAGGAATAGATCAATGTATTTTTTTTCCTTTATTCATTGACAGCAAACTAAACCTGGAACTCTCCCTTGGGGTACAGCGCCCCTATCTCAAATCATTGCTAGGACAGAGACCCATTCACTGAAGGGCTTGTACTAGGGAAGCCTGTCGAGGGTTTGCAGAGACGTGGCCTGTCCCAGGAGGTTTTAATGAAGAAACAAGAGGCATGGAGGAGTTCCGGTAAGATGGCGGAATAGACGGACGCTCTCCAAACTGCCTCCCAGGATCACATCAAAATTACAAATAATTTATGCAACATTTAACCTCGGGAGTCCCCTGAACATTAGATGAACAGAACCTCTAAACGAAGGACCAAAAGAGGAGGCCACGTCAAGTCTGGTAGGAGGGGCGCCGATGAGAGAGGGCGAGCCCCGTGAGGGACGCCCCAGCTGTATGGGGAGGCTTCTCCGGTTGGGGGAGAGACCCTCCGGCCCCACACCGAGCTCACTAGCCCAGAGTTGCTTTGCCAGGAAGAGGAATTCCACGATAGTGGGCAGTAGAAATTAGTGAGGACTCTCTTTGCTCGACTCGGTGAGGCTGGGGGCAGCTGGAGAACCAGTGGGGCCGGCACACGGGTTCGCTCGCCGGCGAGCACTCACCCGGTTCTTGTTGGAGGGAGTGGCTGCATGAGCCGGGCCCAGAAGCCTGTCGGGAGGGACTGAACTCAGCACCTTTAGTGCAGAAGCTGGAGGTTTGGGGATTGTTGTTCCACCGGTGCGGAGCTTGCACACGAGCGGCGTACAGGAGGCTCCCATTTTTTCAGGGTTGGGCCCTCCCACGGAGGGTCAGAGCCGGGATCCTATTGGTCTGGTGAACTTGGCGCAGAAGTGGGTGCGTGCGTGCGTGCGTGCGCATGCGGCCTTGGATTCCCACCCTTCCCCCTACTTGTGTTGCGTTGCCAGGGAAAAGCCTGGCAGGTACCCTCCGCCTACATCAGGCTGCTCACTGAGATGCAGGAGTGAGCGAGCGGCCTTGGGTACCCACCCTCCGCCCTGCTTGTGCTGCGTTTCCAAGGAAACGCCGGGTGGGTGCCCTCCGGCTCCATCAGGCTGCTCACTGAGACGCAGGAGTGCGTAAGCCCCCTTGGATCCCCACCCTCCGCCCTGCTTCAGCTGCGTTGCCAGGGAAACGCAGAGTGGGTGTTCTCCAGGTGCATCACTCTGTTCACTGAGACTCAGTAGCAGACAACCTGCAACAACCTGTGAAGATTTTTTTTTTGGAGTGAGCACAATTCCAGAGCACACTACAGCTAATTGTGGAAAGCTCACTGCAACCCTGAGAAAGTGGTCTGCAGATTAAAGAGGACAGAGAGCGCCCCCCCACCTCTTTCCTTTTTTTTTTCTTTCTTTTTACTTTTCTCTTCTTTCTAGGTGATCTATATAATACATCGAAGCATTCAGACAACAACAGCCAGAATGAAAACACAAAGAAACATGTCCCAAGTAAAAGATCAGAAGAAAACTCTAGAAATGGAACTAAATGAAACAGAGGTATCCAAACTTTCAGAGACAGAGTTTAGAACACTGATGATAAGAATGTTTAAGGAACTTAGCGAGGACATAAAGCAAGATAGGGAAACCATAAAAAACAACCTGTTAGAACTAAAGAATACAATAATTGAAATGAAGAACACGCTCGAAGGAATCACCAGTAGAGTAGATGAAGCAGAGGAGCGGATCAGTGAATTAGAAGACAAAATAGCAGAAATCACCCAGCTGGAACAACAAAAAGAAAAAAGAATAAAACAGAATGAAAATAGTTGAAGAGACCTCTGGGACAACATGAAACGCAGCAATCTTCGCGTCATAGGAATACCAGAAGGAAAAGAGAAGAAGCAGGGGATTGAGAATGTATTTAAAGAAATAATGACTGAAAACTTCCCTACCATGGTGAAGGAAATCGACATACAAGCCCAGGGCGTACAGAGAGTTCCTAACAGGCTGAATCCAAACAGGCCCACACCAAGACACATCATAGTAAGAATGGCAAAGGTTACAGACAGAGACAGAATCCTAAAAGCAGCAAGAGAAAGACAGCAGGTTACATATAAAGGAACTCCTATAAGACTAACAGCTGACTTTTCTTCAGAAACTCTGCAGGCCAGAAGGGATTGGCAAGAGATATTCAAAGTGACACAAAATAAAGATCTACAACCAAGATTGCTCTACCCAGCACGGCTATCACTTAAAATTGAAGGAGAGATAAAGAGCTTCTCAGAAAAGAATAAGCTTAGGAGTTCATTACCACCAAGCCAGCATTACAGGAAATGTTAAAAGGGCTTTTTTAAACAGAAGAAAGGGGAAAACAAGCTAACCCAGAAAGACAAGAAATACAAATAACAAAATGGCAATAAATATACACCTATCAGTAATTGCCTTAAATGTGAATGGGCTAAATGCTCCAATCAAAAGACACAGAGTGGCTGAGTGGATAAGAAAACAGGACCCATGCATATGCTGTCTACAAGAGACTCATCTCAGATCAAAAGACACACATAGACTGAGAGGAAAGGGATGGAATAAGATATTTCATGCAAATGGAAATGAGAAAAAAGCTGGAGTAGCAATACTTATTTCAGACAAAGTAGACTTTAAAATGAAGACTACAATAAAAGACAAAGAAGGGCACTACATAATAATAAAGGGATCAATTCAACAAGAGGACATAACCCTAGTAAACATCTATGCACCCAATATAGGAGCTCCTAAATATATAAAACAGATTCTGACAGACATAAAGGAAGACATCAACAGTAACACTATCATAGTAGGGGACTTCAACACCCCGTTGTCACCAATGGACAGATCCTCCAGACAGAAAATCAACACGGACATAGTGGCCTTAAATGACACTTTAGTCCAGCTGGATTTAATTGATTTTTTAGAGCATTTCACCCCAATGCTATAGAATATACGTTCTTCTCAAGTGCTCATGGAACATTCTCCAAGATAGACCACATGTTAGGCCACAAAACAAGTCTCAACAAATTTAAGAAGATTGAAATCTTCTCAAGTGTCTTCTCTGACCACAATGCTATGAAACTAGAAATCAATTATAAGAAGAAATCTGGAAAGCTTACAAATACAAAATGGAAGCTCACAAAATGGAAACTAAATAACATGCTTCTAAATAGTGAGTGAGTCAAAAATGAGATCAAGGAGGAAATCAAAAGATACCTCGAGACAAATGAAAATGAAAACACCACGACCCAAAATCTCTGGGATGCAGCGAAAGCAGTCCTAAGAGGGAAGTTCATAGCAGTGCAGGCCTACCTAAAGAAGGAAGAAAAATCTCAAATCAACAGACTCTCTCTACACCTAAGGGAACTCGAGAAAAAACAGCAAAACAAGCCTAACGGGAGCATAAGGAAGGAAATAATAAAGACCAGAGAAGAAATAAATGAAATAGAAAACAAAAAAAACAATACAAAAGATCAATGAAACCAAGAGTTGGTTTTTTGAAAAGATAAACAAAATCCACAAACCCTTAGCACGACTAACCAAGAAAAAGAGAGAGAAGACCCAAATTAATAAAATCAGAAATGAAAGAGGAGAAGTGACAACAGACACCACAGAAATACAGAAAATTTTAAGACAATACTATGAGCAACTATATGCTAACAAATTCGACAATCTGGAAGAAATGGATAAATTTCTAGAAGCATACAATCTACCAAGTCTGACCCAAAAAGAAACAGAAACTCTGAACAGACTGATTACTGCCAAATAAATTGAATCAGTAATCAACAATCTTCCAGCCAACAAAAGCCCTGGACCAGATGGCTACACAGGTGAATTTTACAAAACATTCAAAAAAGAATTAGTACCTATTCTCCTCAAACTATTCCAAAAAATACAGAAGGAGGGAAGGCTCCCAAACTCTTTCTATGAAGCCACTATCACCCTGATTCCTAAGTCAGACAAAGATATTACAAAAAAGGAAAACTACAGGCCAATATCACTAATGAACATAGATGCAAAAATTCTCAACAAAATACTAGCAAACCGAATTCAGCATCTCATTAAAAAGATCATACACCACGATCAAGTGGGATTCATTCCCGGTATGCAAGGCTGGTTCAATATCCGCAAATCAATTAACGTAATACATCACATTAACAAAATGAAAAATAAAAATCATATGATCATATCAATAGATAAATAAAAATCATATGATCATATCAATAGATGCAGAAAAGGCATTTGACAAAATCCAGCAGCCATTTATGATAAAGACTCTTAACAAAGTGGGAATAGTGGGATCATACCTCAGCATAATAAAGGCCATATATGATAAGCCCACAGCAAACATCGTTCTCAATGGGGAAAGGCTGAAAGCTTTCCCCTTAAGATCAGGAACAAGACAAGGCTGCCCACTTTCACCACTTCTATTTAACATAGTTCTGGAAGTTCTAGCCACAGTGATCAGACAAGAAAATGAAATAAAAGGCATCCAAATTGGAAAAGAGGAAGTAAAATTGTCATTATATGCAGATGACATGATACTATATAGAGAGAATCCCAAAGACTCCACCAAAAAACTGCTAGAACTGATACACGAATTTGGTAAGGTAGCAGGATACAAAATTAATATTCAGAAATCAGTGGCATTTCTATACACCAATAATAAACTATCAGAAGAAGAAATCAGGAAATCAATCCCTTTTACAATTGCTTCAAAAACAATAAAATATCTAGGAATCAATTTAACTAAAGAAGTAAAAGACCTGTACTCACAAAATTATGAGACACTGAAGAGAGAAATCAAAGAAGATACAAATAAATGGAAATACATACCATGCTCATGGATAGGAAGAATTAATATAGTTAAAATGTCAATACTTCCTAAAGCAATATATAGATTCAATGCAATTCCAATCAAACTACCAAGGACATTTTTCTCTGAAATAGAACATAGAATCCTAAAATTTATATGGAGTCACAAAAGACCCCGAATAGCTACAGCAATGTTGAGAAATAAGAACAAAGTGGGAGGCATCACACTACCTGACATCAAAACATACTACAAGGCTACAGTAATCAAAACAGTATGGTACTGGCATAAAAACAGACACATAGACCAATGGAATAGAATAGAGAGCCCAGGAATAAACCCATCTACATACGGTCATTTAATCTATGACAATGGAAGCAAGAATTTACCCTGGAGTAAAGATAGTCTATTTAATAAATGGTGCTGGGAAAATTGGACTGACACGTGCAAAAAAATGAAAATAGACCATCTACTTACATACACCATATACGAGAACAAACTCAAAATGGATTAAAGACTTAAATGTAAGACCTGAAACTATAAAACTCCTAGAAGAAAATGTAGGGAGTAAGTTTGCAGACATTACCCTGAGTAATATTTTTACTGATATATCCCCTCAGGCAAGGGAAATGAAAGAAAAAATGAACATATGGGATTACATCAAACTTAAAAGTTTTTTCACAGCAAAGGAAATCATCAATAAAACAAAAAGGCAGCCTACTGAATGGGAGAAGATATTTGCCAATGATATATCTGATAAGGGGTTGATATCCAAAATTTATAAAACACTCATGCAATTCAACACCAAACAAACAAACAAACCAGTTAAAAAATGGGCAGAGGATATGAGGAGGCATTTCTCTAAAGAGGACATACAGATGGCCAACAGGCATATGAAAAAATGTTCAACCTCACTAATCATCAGAGAAATGCAAATAAAAACTACAATGAGATACCAACTCACTCCAGTCAGAATGTCTATCATCAACAAATCAACAAACAACAAGTGTTGTCGAGGGTGTGGAGAAAAGGGAACCCTGGTGCACTGTTGGTGGGACTGCAAATTGGTGCAGCCATTATGGAAATCAGTATGGAGGTATCTCAAAACACTGGAAATGGAACTGCCGTATGACCCAGCTATTCCACTCTTGGGAATCTACCCAGAGGAATCCAAGACGCTAATTCGAAAAAATATATGCACCCCTATGTTTATTGCAGTGCTATTTACAATAGCCAAGACTTGGAAACAACCGAAATGCCCATCGGTAGATGACTGGCTTAAGAAACTGTGGTACGTTTATACAATGGAGTATTACTCCGCTATAAAGAAGAATGAAAATGTACCATTTGCAACAATATGGATGGACCTAGAGACTATTATGTTGAGTGAAATAAGTCAGTCAGAGAGAGACAAATACCACATCATCTCACTTATATGTGGAATTTGAAAAACTGAATGAATGAGCATAAGAAACAGAAATAGTTTCATAGATATAGAGGAAAAACAGGGTTGCTAGTTGGGAGAGGGGTGGGGATGAGGGAGAAGGGGAAAGGATTAGACAGCATAAATAGGTAACTACAGTATTGTTACAGGGATATGAAAGACAGTTTGGGGAATATAATGGTGTTAAACTTTTGTGGGGTGTCAGATTGTCACATGTTTTGTTAGGGAGACCACTTCATGGATGGAGTAGAGGCTTGATCATGGCACTGTATACCTGAAATTGATGTATAATATTGTATGCCAACCGTAATTGAATATATAGACAGTCACGGGATGTGGATTATGTGGTGGAAGGGAGTCAAAGGAATTGTAATAGATAGTATGATATGGGGGGAGGAGTGGGAGGGGAGAATTGGGGGAGGGGGGTTGTCACTTTGAGGGGTAAAAAGTATAACTATTGCACTTTGTTGTACACCTGAAGCTAATTAAAAGTATATATAAATTTAAAAATAAATAAATAAATAAATACACCTACATGGTATCTCTGAATTCCAGGGGTAAAGAAAAATCTGATTACTTTATGGAGAAAAAAGTCACTCCCAAAGGAAAGCAAATCAGATTAGCACCAGGTCTTTTCTGCTATACAGAAAGTTAATGGACAAGAGATCAGGGCCTGTCACATTTTTAAGCTAGAATTCTGTAGCCAGTTAAATACTGTGAGAGCAAAATAAAGAGCTATTAACATGTATCACTCCTTTTTGGGAAAAATTGGTCTACAAAAAAATACAGTTCCAAAAAAGGAGAACATGGTGTACAAGAAAGAGTGGCAATCAAAGAAACAAAATGTAAAAAATTAATATAACTGTGTTCAATACAATTATTAAGAAATGATTCTTAGAGTAGAAATAGTCTGTATTATATTGACAGTCATTTTATTATATATTATATAGATGTTTTAATAATATATAACTATATAAAATGTAAAAAAAAAAAAAAGAAAAAAGAAACAAGAGGCATGCTTAAGAGCCCTGACAGGGCGACTGCTAGGAGCAACATGAAAAGCCAAGTTGTCCGTCTGAGGATTCCCGTCACTTGTTCTTCAGGGTTCTCTGGGACTTGGTTCTGGTTCCCTAGAATGACCCGAGGTCAGTAGAGGGAGGGGTCACAGTCTGTGACATTCTGAAGGTGAGGACCCTGAATGAGGGATGAGGCACCACCCATGCAGAATAATACTATAGCCCTGAAAAGCAGGGACGATGACACAGAGTCTGGTACTGTCTGTATCCCTGCGAGACCCAGGAGAGCTTCCACCTGTGTGGTCTCAGGGAGGGAAGGGCTGTGTCTAATAGGGTCAAACCGCAGTTGTGCAAAGAGCGGAGTCTCGGCCACAAGCAGAGTCAAGGTGAGGGCCCTCAGTGCTAATGAGAGGATGTCTGCCCAAAAGACAGAGGCTCACAGGGTCCCACCCGTCTTGGCAGGCCTGTGAGGCCGAGCAGACGACGGAAGCAGTGCGCCCTGAATTCCCCACTGCACTAAGGAGACAAGGGCTTGGTTTGGGGCCTGGAGGACAGGGGTCACCAGAGGGAGGAGTCCCAGGCACTGATGACACAAAAGTGAGAGCTCCAGCAATGAGGACCAGTGACCACCGACTCTGCAACAAGAGGGTCCCACAGAGCCCCGCCCCAGATGTCAGCCCTCAGACATCCGGGGCACTACGCAGCCGTTACGCCTGGACTTCCGGTTCAGAGCCGGAGCCGCAGCCGAAGCCGGAGCTGCCGTCGCAGCCGGAGTCCCAGCCAAGCGAGGCCGTTTTCTGGTGCGTGTGGCCGTGGTTCGATTCGGGGTATTTTCGTGGGACTGGCCTGGAGTCACGGTGAGGAATTTGAGTGGGAACATACGAATCCACACGCCTCCCATTCTGAAAGTGAGGTCCCCCTCCCGCCCCCTCCGCTGTAGTCTGGCTCGGAGAGGCCCCATCCAAGATGGCGGACTGTATTCCGCCTGGAATGTGTTAGGGGGAAGGGCTTCCTCTTCGGGACCAGCCCCAGTTCTACACACGGAGGACTTGTCAGTCCCAGTTCGATTCCAGATGAGAGCACTGAGTGGGAACATCAGAAAACATACCCCTCGCATAACGAAGGTGGGACCTCCTCCTGACCCCTCCCATATAGTCCGGCTCAGAGAGGCTCCAGCCAAGATGTCGGACTGTATTCTGTCGGGAACGTGTTAGGGGGAAGGGCTTCCTCTTCAGGACCATCCCCAGTTCTAGGCACGGAGGACTTGTCAGTCCCAGTTCGATTCCAGATGAGGGCACTGAGTGGGAACATCAGAAAACTTCCCCATCGCATAAGGAAAGTGGGACCCGCCATTGCTTCCCTACAGTCGGGCTCCGGGAGGCCCCAGCCAAGATGGCGGACTGTATTCTGCCGGGAATGGGTTAGGGGGAAGGGCTTCCTCATCGGCAGTTCGCCAGTTCTAGGCACGGAGGACTTGTCATTCCCAGTTCAATTCCAGATGAGGGCACTTAGTGGGAATATCAGAAAACACATGCCTTGCATAACAAAGGTGGGGACCCCCTCCTGACCCCTCCCCTATAGTCCGGCTCGGAGAGGTCCCAGCCAAGATGGCGGACTGCATTCCGTCGGGATTGTGTTAGGGAAAAGGCTTCCTCTTCAGGACCATCCCCAGTTCTAGGCACGGAGGACTTGTCAGTCCCAGTTCGATTCCAGATGAGGACACTGAGTGGGAACATCAGAAAACACACACCTCGCATAACGAAGGTGGGGACCCCCTCCTGATACCTCCCCTGCAGTCTGACCGGAGAGGCCCCAGCGAAGATGTCATACTCTGTTTACCCAGGAGTGTGTTGGGGAAAAGGGCTTTCTCTTCGGGACTAGTCCCGTTGCTACACACAGGGACTTCTAGGCCCAAATTGCAGTCAAGATGAGGGCCCTGAGCTCTGCACATAAACGGGGGCCACACAGGGCAGCGCCGCTGCACTCAGCTCGAGGAGGCACCCGGCAAAGTAAACGCCTAAAACGCAACTAAATTCACCTCTCACAGCCACACAGGGAGGTGAGGGCAGCCCCGAGAGGTCCCCAAATGAACAGAGGAAACAGCAGGCAGTGCTGGCAAGCTGAGGTGGCCACTCATTTCCTCTGAGGGGGAATCATGGAGGGAAAGGTCTTGGTCTAGTGTAGGAACATTTTTTTTAAAATTTGTTTCAGGTGTACAACACAGTGCAATACTTATACTTTTTGCCCCTCAAAATGATAACCACCCCTCCCACAATTCACCACTCCACTCCTCCCCCACGTATCATATATATCTATTACACTTCCTTTGACTCCCTTCCACAGTATAGTCCACATCCCGTGACTGACTATATATTCAATTACAGTTGGTATGCAATATTGTACAACATCAGCTTCAGGTATACAGTGCAGTGATGAAGCCTCTACTCCATCCATGAAATGGTCTTCCTAACAAGACATGTGACCATCTGACACCCCACAAAATATTTACAACATTATTATTTATATTCCCCGAACTGTCTTTCATATCCCTGTGGCAATATTGTACTTGACTATTTATGCTGTCTAATCCCATTCCCTTCTCCCTCATCCCCACCCCCTCCCAACTAGCAACCTTGTTTTTCCTCTATATCTATGAGACTGTTTCTGTTTACTTTGCTCGCTCATTCAGTTTTTCAGATTCCACATATAAGTGAGATCATATGGTATTTGTCTTTCTCCGACTGATGTATTTCACTTAACATAATAGTCTCTGGGTCCATCCATATCGTTGCAAATGGTACGATTTCATTCTTCTTTATAGCGGAGTATAGAGTACCACGGTATAAATGTAGCACAGTTTCTTAATCCAGTCATCTACCGATGGGCATTTCGGTTGTTTCCCAGTCTTGGCTGCAATGAACATAGGGGTGCGTATATTTTTTTGAATTAGTGTCTTGGGTTTTTCAGGATAAATACCTAGGAGTGGAATTGCTGGGTCAAAAGGTAGTTCCATTTCCAGTTTTTTGAGATACCTCCATACTGACTTCCATAGTGGCTGCACCAACCTGCAATCCCACCAACAGTGCAGCAGGGTCCCCTTTTCCCCACACCCTCGCCAGCACTTGTTGTTTGTTGATTTGTTGATGATAGCCATTCTGACCGGAGTGAGGTGGTGCCTCATTGTGGTTTTTATTTGCATTTCCCTAATGACCAGTGAGGTTGAACATTTTTTCATATGCCTGTTGGCCTTCTGTATGTCCTCTTTAGAGAAATGTCTCTTCATATCTTCTGCCCATTTTTTAATTGGGTTGTTTGTTTTTTTGGTGTTGAGTTGCATGTGTGTTTTATAAATTTTGGATATTAACCCCCTATCAGATACATCGTTGGCAAATATATTCTCCCATTCAGTAGGCTTCCTTTTTGTTTTATTGATGGTTTCCTTTGTTGTGCAAAAACGTTTAAATCTGACATAATCCCATATGTTCATTTTTTCTTTTACTTCCCTTGTCCTCAGGGATGTATCAGTAAAAATATTGCTCCGGGTAATGTCTGCAAAGGTACTCCCTATATTTTCTTTTAGGAGTTTTATGGTTTCAGGTCTTACATTTAACTTTTTAATCCATTTTGAATTTGATCTTGTATATGGCACAAGGAGGTGGTCCAGTTTCATTTTTTTGCATGTGTCAGTCCAATTTTCCCAGCACCATTTATTGAATAGACTATCTTTACCCCAGTGTAAATTCTTGCTTCCCCTGTCATACATAGATTAACTGTCCTTATATACATGGATTTATTTCTGGGGTCTCTGTTCTGTTCCACTTGTCTATGTGCCTGTTTTTATGCCAATACCATACTGTTTTGATTACTGTAGCCTTGTAGTATGTTTTGATGTCTGATTGCGTGATCCCCCCGACTTTGTTCTTGTTTCTCAGGATTGCCGAGGCTATTCGGGGTCTTTTATGGTTCCATATAAATTTTAGGACTATATTTTCTATTTCTGTGAAAAATGCCCTTGGTAGTTTGATAGGAATTGCATTGAATCTATACATTGCTTTAGACAGTATGGACATTTTAACTATATTAATTCTTCCTATCCATGATCATGGTAGGTGTTTCCATTTATTTGTATCTTCTTTGATTTCTTTCTTCAGTGTCTTACAATTTTCTGAGTACAGATCTTTTACTTCTTTGGTTAAATTTATTCATAGGTATTTTGTAGTTCTTGAAGCAATTGTAAATGAGACAGTTTTCTTAATTTCTCCTTCCGTTAGTGTATTCTTGGTATATGCAAATGCCACTGATTTCTGAACATTGGTTTTATATCCTGCTACTTTACTGAATCCGTCTATCAGTTCCAATAGTTTTGTGAACATCTAACTTATTGATCAGCAAAAATAGTGTGTATTTATATGGCCTCTTTAAAGGTACTTTTCCTTGTTCTTCACATCAGGCTGAAAAACCGCTCATTTCCTCTGAGGGGGAATCATGGAGGGAAAGGTCTTGGTCTAATGGAGGAACTTCATTTCAGCAAAAGGGACCCAGTCCCTGATAGGATTCTGGGTTGTGACACTGAGTGGGGATGGGGAACCCCACCCTCCCAGAAAGTAGGTGGCCACGTAAAGCCCCAGCTCTGCTTGCACACCTGGGAGACTGAGGCATGTTGATATGAGTTGCACTCACTTCTTCCTGGGACATCTCAGGGAGGTGAGAGACCAGGTTAAAGGTTGCAACCTCAAGTCAGCAGCAGCAGAACTTGGAGTTATGCCAGGTTTCATGCAGAGACCATTGATGACTGTGAGGATGTCCCAAACCGTATCACAGGGGCCTCAGAATTTCTCCCTACTGTCAGTGCAGGCAACCTCAAGGATAGATTTCAGACATAAGTGCCCATGATTGCTCACTGTAGTGTAACAGGGAAGGGAGGTCTAGGTCAGAGGGGAGTGGACCCAGGGCAGCAGAGGGAGAAGTCTTAGAACCTCTCCTCAGTCAAATTTAGACTTGAGTTGGGATCCTATGTTGCACCATGTACCATGAGACCTCAACCTGCTTGCAGTAGCTCCCACACTTGGGAGACTACGTTTGGTCAGGTAAAGTCAACTTGACTTTCTCCTACTGGGACTCAGGTAGGTTGTCTCTTACTATGAGGAATTCTCTAGCAAGAAACATATTGAGGAACCAGAGTGAGGGCTCAGGTGACTTCCCAGTTTGAAAAGAGGGGTCATCGAAGTGTCCATCCCAACCCCTTGATGTCAGCCCAAGAGATCTCAGAGAAGGGCTGTCAGGATGAGCACCCACCTGACTTGTTTTATCAGGACTAGGGGAGGTGAGATCCTTAGTCTGAAGGTGTAGCCACCAGTCAGCCAAAGGGGAGTGCTGCGAATCCTTACAAGGAGCCAGGGTGAGGAAGTTGACTGACAGCTGCCGATCCAAATGAAATCAGGAAGAGAGGATCCCTCTCAGCTCTCAGTACTGTGTCCACTGCAGGGAGGTGTTCTGAGGCCCACCTTCAGTTCCTTCCCCTGGGTCCAAGGCAGCTTTGAGGCGTCAGTGTCAGAGTAGTAGAGGGGCAGGTGCCGAGACTCTGGCCACAGGTGACACAGTAATATTGAACATAAACTAGGTGGACCCCACATGCCACAACACTTGTGTCACCCCTGCCAGCACATGCTGTCTTCTGAGTAAACCCAGGGCAGTGCTGGTAGGAGGCAGGCGGAGACTCACTCTAAGATGCCGTGGTGGTTCTTCTACGGGATTCTTAGGGGACAGCCTGACCAACAGAACAGGAGCCTAGTGGGTTCTTCAGCGGTACCCTCAAGGAACTTGCAGAGGGAGACTATAATAAGACCAAGGTGAAATCGACCTGTTGAAGGCGCTTACATCATCTCATTTTTAATCCACCAGGTACGAAATCACCTGTCCTCTGGCCCACACTCCTGTCTGCCTCTCTGAGCCCAGCCATCATGCCTCGTGGTCAGAAGAGTAAGGTCCGTGCTCGTGAGAAACGCCGCCATAACAGAGCTCAGACCCAAGGTCTTAAGGATGCCCAGGCAGCTACTGCAGAGGAAGAGGTGGCCACTTCATCCTCCTCTCCTGATTGTGGGGATGGTCCCTCCACCTCTGCTGTGGCTAGCACTCTCCCGGCACCTCCAAGTGTCCCAGACACCACCAGTGCTGCTGCAGGTTCTTCCTGCAAAACATCTGATGGATGTGGAAAGAGCCGTGGTAAGAAAAATAAAAATTCCTGCCAGGCCTCCCCTTCCACAGCGAGCTCTGGCAAAAATCTTATGGCCAGGAAAGTAGGTATGTTGGTGAAGTTCCTGCTGTACAAGTATAAAATGAATGAGCCCATGAGGAAGGCAGACATGCTGAAGATTGTGCACAAATGGTACTGGAAGCAATTCCCTGAGGTCCTCCAGAAGGCCTCTGTGAACTTGGATCTGATCTTTGGCTTTGAATTAAAGGAAATCAAGCCCAACAGTCAGTCCTATACCCTGGTCTGCAAGTCAGATGATACCGGTGATGGGAGTCTGAGCAGTGCTTGGCAATTTCCTACCAGAGGGATTCTGATGCCTCTTCTGGGGGTGATCTTTTTGCATCACAACTGCGCCCCTGAGGAGGAAGTATGGGAAATCCTGAATATGTGGGGCATTTATGACGGAAAGAGGCACTTCATCTTGGGGGAGCCCAGGAAGCTTATTACCCAATATTTGGTGAAGGAAAAGTACCTGGAATACCGGCAGGTGCTCAAGAGCGATCCTCCACGCTTTGAATTCCTGTGGGGTTCAAGAGCCCATGCTGAGACCAGCAAGATGAAAGTGCTAGAGTTTGTGTCCAAGATCAGTGGAACGGCCCCCAGTGACTTTCCATGTCGTTATCAAGAGGCTTTGAGAGATGAGGAAGAAAGAGCCCAGGCCACTGCTGCAACCGTGGCTGGTACTACTTCCAAGTCCAGTGGGGACTCCAGAGCCACATCCAGCCAGCACTGTCACCCTGAGTGAGGTCTGAGGTGGACACGTCACTATCTGGTTTGAAAGGCCTTTTAAGCAGTGTTCCTAATATGCATAACGATCTTGTTGTCTTATGTAGTTTTTGCATTTTCGTGTGGTGTTCTTTTCAACAAAACGCTCATCTAGATTCTGAATGTAAGCTTATGAATGACATGGATCACACCTTCATTGCTGTATGTCAGGTTTAGGAGTACGATTTTGGTTCTTTCAAATGCACATTGAAAATTATTGAATCACTTTGTGATCCAAAACAAGGTGACATATCTTTAGGATAGGAGTATGCTTGGAAATGTGAAAAAACTGTACACTAAAATAGTAGGGAAAAGATGGTAAAAAGACATATAGAGATCGATCAAGTGAAAGTTGGTCAATTCTTGTCTTGCTGTACTGCATTTAGTCTTTCTTTATGTAAGTTTAGAAGATGTATACCTGGATTTGCTTATTTTTTCCAAGAATGTTTGAGAATATAAATCAGAGTGAATTTACCTCTCTTTGCTCATGGCTTTTATTTCACACAATCGTTAATTGAGCATCATTGCTTTGGAAGTCTACATGCTTGCACTGGGGATGTTTAGTCAGAACACCCAGCGTGTGTCCATGCAATTACAGATTCTAGGAGAAGCTATCATTACAAAAGAGGGTGAGAGACACTACTTCATTAGGAACAAGTCAAAAGGGCAATAAAGGAGGGGTGTAGACCGCATGTTACTTAGTTTTTATCGATAAGTAGATTTGGGGGCACATAAGGCGTTTCTTTTTTCGAGAACACTATATTTTGTGACATGTGTTAGACGTACAAAAAAAAATTCCGGCTGGCTGGATGGTAACGTGAGGTCAAGGTAATCATATTAATAAGGGCCATTCCCTAATGTCTTTATACAAGACTGGCATAGTGACATGCTTTCTGTACATTACATATATTCTAGCCAACCTACAAGATAGGGTTGATCAGACTCACTGTATACTGGACAGCTGGAGCCTCATAGAGTTAGCGTATGGTACTGTGCCAAAATTCATGGGGCTAGTAAATGGCAAGGCTGGAACTAGACAGCTGATCTGAGTTACAGTAAGGCCACACTGTTCTCCTCCGACACTGAGACACAACCTGTGCCTCATTATTTCAGTTTTCCTCTCTTTACTTCAAAACATATCTAGTGATAAAAGGCCTGGCCTTGTGTCCAAACTACTGCATTGAAAACCTAGCCAGAACAGTAAGAATGCCAAAATACTTGAGAAGTATAAACAAATAAATGAAAGACAGTATTCTCTGATGTCATGATCATCTACAGTTGCAATGTTAGATAACCTGAAAAGGTCAGGGGCTCAGAATCCTCCTGGACAATCTCTTCCCTGTAGAAAGTAACTCTACCAGAACACAAGTTCCATGAGACTCTTCATCTGTCTGATGAGGACAAGAAATAGATCAATGCATTTTTTGCCCAGACAGCCCACCACTTGTCCTGGGACGCCCGGTCTTGTGCTACACTTTCTCCACCTTATATTACTCTTGGAGAGGGTCATATTCTCTGCAAGGACTGCAGAGCAGGAACTGCTCAAGATTTTGCAGAGATGTGGAATTTACCAGGGGGCTTTTCATCCAAGAGATAGAAACCAAGATGAGGGCCCCATGTAAGTGGTTTGTGGAGACCAGCACCCAGAGTACCGGTGTTCTCAGGACACCAGTCCCATCTACTCAAAAGGAACCAGATAGCTGTATGGCTGAGCATACCCTCCCTCATTCTTCACAATTTTCAGGGGTATAAGAGCCGTGGACTAAGGGCACAGTTCTCAGGTCAGTAGAGGAAAGAGTATCAGGCTTTCATAGAAATGTACATGAGAAACCACAATGGGATAGATGTAGTGACGCAGCCAGAATAAGAGGAGCCAGTGAAATCCCATCCCTGTTGTCAGCCCTGTGAGCTTCACAATAGCCCTGCTTGCTGGTGGCTAACAGTTAATATGCCTGGAAGGTAAGGATTTCATCAGAAGGCTATAGCCTCCGATCAGTAGAGATTGGAATCCCAGGAATGGTGCAGAGTCTAAGTGGAGACCCAGCATGTGGACCACTGAACTCACTGCTGATAGGGCTACACCTAAACCCTCCTCTGCTGTTAGTCCTGGAAGGCTCAAGCATGAGCTGCAGGCTCAAGTCCCCTTTGGATTTTGCCTGCATTCTATTAGGTCTAAGGGAGGTAAAATCTTTGATTTAAAAGTGTGTCCACCATGCCTCAGAAGGGAGGGATTTCATACATGCCAGGCACTGCAACAGGTGCTTTATATTTACTACACACATTCCATCAATGCAACAGGTAGGGCTTGTCAAACTCACTTCACAGATGAGTACCCTGAGGCTCACTCCTAGGGTTAATAATGTGCCAAAGTTCACATGGGTGGATAGTGACACAGTGGAAGCAGGTCCTTGATTGGAGTTACTCTGAATCCCACACTCTCACTCTTCCAACCCTGAGGCCGACCTTCTGTCTATTAATTAATTTTTCTTTACTTCACAGTGTCTCTCTGGCGATGGAAAAAAAGGACCCTTTGACCATAGTACTAGAAACAGGCCTAAAGAAAAGAAGGAAGCTGAAAAGTAGAATCAAACACAATTTGGGGATTGTCTGGGGTCTTCATTTACTTAGGATCCTCCTGCCTCTTGCCCCAGGGCTTTCTGAGAGTTTCCTGCATTACTGCGCCCTTCCCCTGGGTCTTCCCCAGTGCACCTCTTGTCCAGACTGGAACCTGACCTGCCATCCAGCTCTTCTCTGCATTCTCCTCTGGAGGCTGCACCCTGCTCCCTGTGGAACAGACAGCCCATATCCCTGGCCCTCTCCGACTTAGAGCACCCCAACTCCTTGCAGGTTCCGCCCCTCACTGTGGACCCCTCTGATAGCAGCCCCTTCCAGGTAATTGTTCACTTTGGACAGCGAAGTTTAGACACTTCCTTAACTCCCCTCCATGTCTCCACCAAACTTCTAAAGTTTTCTGGCAAATCAGCTAGTAGGGAGACTGATTTGGCATCAAATCTACAGAGCTTTGGGTTATAACCCTGAGTCTGGAAAGGGCTTTTTTTTTTTTTTATGAAGGCAGTATCACTGGCCCTCGCATGTGGGACCCGAACCATGGCCACTGGCTTCCCAAGCCAGCACTCAACCACCGTGCCACTCAGCTGGCCCGGGAAAGGGCTTTTTTGAAACAAACTTGAAAACTGTAGTAGGATTTAAATGGAGTGTCTTATTTGAAAGTGACCACTGAATACATACACTGATCAGGGAGCTTAACTAAGTGGCCAAGAACCAAACGCTTCCTCCTGAGATGAAGAAGTCCCCAGGAAAGCACTCTGTGAATAAACATCTACTGAGGCTGAATTTTTAAAAACCCATCTTAAAGTCCTTCTTAGAGGTGGAAAATGGTTCCTTGGTGGACACGCTAGCTTTGAATAAAAAGGAAAAAATAACTCACCACCCTTCACTCATTCTTGTCTATATCTGTCACAAAGAAAATGCTGTTTATTCAGTGTGCTTAATGATACCTGTTCAGGTGTTCAGACAGGTTCATCTAGGTGCAGGTAACTATGATTTTTGACCATGCACCAAAAAGTAGGAGAAAATTCTCAGCCTACTGAGATTATACAGGTTATTGCAAATGGTAATGCAGAAAAGTACCATTGAGTAACAAAGGGTAAACTCTCCCTGCTGAGATTTACAGGGTCCTTTTGAAAATTAGATGTGATCCTGTATTTGAAAACACCTTGTTACATAGTATGCACCAGAAAAATGTGTCAAATTTCAAGGTAAATTTGCCTTCTCAGAAACTCCTCCAAGTAATGTAGAGGGTTGTTGTTATAACTAACTGCAACAGTTTCTCTTTATTGTGTCTCTGCTATATCACAGTGTATGGGAGAGATTGCAAGTGCTCATTCACATCCTGTCTTACTCTCTTCCCTGGCACTTTGGGGGGACTACTTTCCCAGTCCACTTGTACTTAAGAAGGGTGACTAACCCCCACCACTGATATAGTATAGTAGAAGTATGTTTGTCACCTCCAGGCTAAGGCACATGAGAGTCAGTATGACACCTCCATGCTTTCTCTTCCATTCAGCAACATACACGGAGAGTCCATGCTAAGACATGGAGCCACACGATGCAAACAGCCTGGATCCCTGGGTCACCTGAGAACAGTGAGCCTCTGCCAACCCACATCAGATTTATGTGCACAGAAAATAAATTTCTGATAGACTTCCAGTCAAGATGTGGAGTATGTAAATGCTGTGCTCACCTCCTCTCAGGACCACATCAATTACAACTAAACTATAGAAAAAACATCATTGAGAATCACCTGAAGTCTAGCTGAACCAAAGCCCTACAACTACAGACAAATATAAGAAACCACCTTGAGACTTGTAGGAGGGGCAAAGGCATGGAATGGGCTGTTCTCATGCCCACATGTGACCATTAAAAATTAGGAGGTTGAGTCCCACATATGAGGGCCAGTGACACTGCCCTCAAAAAAAAACATAATTTGGGTCGGCCGAGTGGTGCATTGGTTGAGTACTGGCTTGGGAAGCCAGCAGCCCCGGTTCGGGTCCCACACATGAGGGCCAGTGACATTATCCTCAAAAAAACAAATTAGGAGGAATATTACAGCTGTGGAGGTCCCCCCTAGAGGAGTGGGAGTCCCAGCCCCACACCAGGCTCCTCAGCCCCTTGTTCTAGTGCTGGGGAGAGAAGTCCCCATAACTTCTGGTTGTGAAAAACAGCAAACGTTGTGGCTGAGTAACCCAGAGAGCAGATGCACATCCAGGCATCCTCTTAAAGAGCCCACACATGGACTTACTCATTGATGGACTCACCTGCTCTGAGTTCCAGGGCTGGGGCAGCATTTCAAAAGGCACCAGGGACATAGGGGGAGGTACGAAATTCTCTAACTTCAGGGTGAGGGCTGGAGGGGCAGCTTTCTCACAGAGGGAAGAACTGGCGGAAGCTATTGTTTCTTTGTTGAGCCCTCTCCCTTCTTGGTGCGCAGATGCAGGCAGACACCATATCTGAGTCTCCATTAGCCTGGCTATCACCTTTTGTCTGTCCTGCCATAGTGATTTTCTGAGACCCTGCCCCCCCCTCCACTTTTGGACACAACCAAGCTACTTACAGTGGCCTTTACATAGAAACAGCCTGTCTTGCTCATGATGAAGACTTTCCAAAAACCTCTCAAAGGTTCACAAAACCCAAATAAGCGGCATCTGTTATGTCTCATATCTCTGACTGAGCAGCCCTAAGCCTGGCACTAGCAGCAGCTGACCATGCTTTACGGCATGGTCTCTTGCAACACCTCCAAGCCCAGCACAGGTGGCAGCCATTTGCAGATGACTTTGTGGCTTATACCAGGTGGCTCTGGGCAGGGCACAGGCTGCAGCTGAACTTGGCTAGCTTCAGGGCTCCTCCCAGGAGGACCTGGGTCTGGCACACCTAGTGGACAGCTTTGGACCAAGCCAAAGCATCTCCCAGCTTCCTCTAAGAACAACACACTGAAAGGGCAGACTGGCCAGGAACCAGAACCCTGCTAAAGTGAATCCTGTTCTGTAGGGTAAACCCCTGCACCACAGTCCTTCCACTGTAATCATGTCCCATCCTTACAACCAATGAGCCCGAGGGTCAAACACTGCCATTGATGTGCAAAGAGCAACCAATGCTCAACTACAAAAGGAGGGCTCACACAACCCACACAAGTGACACACCTGAAGCACCCAGTTCTGGGGACCAGGGAGTCTGCACCACTGGGTCCCACAGGACATCTATTACATAACGCCACTCTACTACGACTGGGAGGCATAGCAGCCCTACATAGAAACACAGGGAAGCAGCCAAAATGGGGAGACAAAGACACCGGTCCCAAATAAAAGAACAGAACAAAGCTCCAGAAAAATAACTAAATAAAATGGAGACAAGCAATCTACCAATCGCAGAGTTCCAAACACTGGTTATAAGGATGCTCAATGATCTCAGAAAGATTTCAACAAAGAGATAGGAAACAGAAAAATGGAGATAGAGGGGCTGGCCGAGTGGCGCAGTTGGTTAAGAGCGTGAGCTCTGAGCAACAGGATCGCCAATTGGATTCCCACATGGGCCAGTGAGCTGTGCCTGAGCTGAGATGCCACTGAGCTGCCAACAGGTGACCGGATGGCTCAGATGGTGAGAGTGTGTGCTCTTAACAAGGTTGCTGGTTCAACTCCAGCATGGGATGGTGGGCTGCACCTCCACCCCCGTCAACTAGATAGAAAGCAGCGACTGGACTTGGAGCTGAGCTTGTGCCCTCCACAACTAAGATTGAAGGACAACAACTTGACTTGGAGCTGATGGGTTCTGGAAAAACACAATGTTCCCCTTCCACAATTCCCCAATAAAATCTTGTTTTTAAAAAAGTGGAGATAGAAAACAAAAAAGAAGAACCTGTTGGAAATAAAGAATACAATAACTGAAATGAAGAATACATCAGAAGGAGTCAACAGTGAATTAGATGAAGCAGAGAATCAAATCAGCAATTTAGAAGAAAAGGTAACAGGAAACACCCAAACAGAACAGCAAAAAGAAAAAAGAATTAGAGAGAGAGAAAGAGAGAGAGAGAGAGAGAGAGAGAGAGAGAGAGAGAGAGAGAGAATAGTTTAAGGGGCCTCTGGGATAACAGCAAGCATACCAAGATTCACATCATAGGGGTACCATTAGGAAAAGAGAGAGAATAATGAACTGAAAATGTGTTTGAAGAAATAACGACTGAAAACTTCCCTAACCTGATGAAGGAAATAGATATATAAGCCCAGTAAGTGCAGCGAGTCCCAAAGAAGATGAACTCAAAGAGGCCCACACCAAGACACATCATAATTTAAATGCCAACGGTTAAAGACAAAGAGAGAATCTTAAAAACAGTAAGAGAAAAGAAGTTAGTTACCTACAAGGAAGCTCTCATAAGATAGTTAGCTGATTTCTCAACAGAAACTTTGCAGTCCAGGAGGGATTGGCAGGAAATATTCAAAGTGATGAAAAGCAGGGACCTAAAACCAAAATTACTTTACCCAGCAAAGCTACCATTTAGAATCAAAGGACAGATAAAAGAGCTTCCCAGACAAGAAAAAGCTAAAAAGAGTTCATCACTACCAAACCAGTATTACAAGGAATCCTAGAGGGACTTCTTTAAGACAAAAAGAAAAAAAAGATAAAAATATAAATAATAAAATGGCAATAAATTCATATCTATCAAAAATTACTTTAAATGTAAATGGATTAAATACTCCAATCAATAGACATAGGGTGGGTGAATGGATAAGAGAACAAGGCCCTTACATGTGCTGTCTACAAGAGAATCACTTCAGATCAAAAGGCACATATGAACTGAAAGTAAAGGGATGGAAAAAGATATTTCATGAAAATGGAAACAAAAAGAAAAAAAGCTGAGGTAGCAATACTTATACCAGACAAAATAGACTTTAAAACAAAGGCTATAAGAACAAAGGACCCAGTAATCCCACTTCTTTGTATTTGCCTGAATAAACCCAAAATGCTACTTAGAGGGGACATGTGCATCCATATGTTCATTACAGCATTGTTTACAATGGCCATGAGGTGGAGGCAACTGGGTGTCCATCGATGGATGAATGGATAAAGAGGAGGGGGTACATGCACTTGTATACAATGGAATAGTGCTTGGCCAGGGAAGGGGATGGGTTCTTGCCATCTGGGTCATGGATGGACCTGGAGGGAATTGTGCTGAGTGGAGTATCAGAGAGAGAAAGACAGATGCAATGTGATTTCACTTATATGTGGAATCTGAAGAACAAAATGAACAAACAAATGAAACAGAAACAAACTCATAGATACACAGAACATTTTGATGGTTGCCAGATGGGAGGAGGTTGACGGGGTGGGTAAAAAAGAGGAAGGGATAGCCAAGTTCAAATTGGTTGTTACAAAGTAGTCATGGGGATGTAGGGTATAGTATAAGGAATATAGTCGGTAATATATGGTGTCAGATGGGTACTAGATTTGTTGGGGTGATAGATGGGAGGGAGTTGGGGGCAGAGTGACAAAGCTGAAGGGATTAAGAAGTACAAATCGGTAATCACAAAATAGTCATGGGGATGTAAAGTAAAGCACAGAGAATATAGTCAATAATATGGTAATAACTACGTATACTGCCAGGTGAGTACTAGACTAGTAAGGGGGACCACTTCTTAAATTATATAAACGTCTAACCACTATGCTGTACAGCTGAAATTAATATATAATAATATTGGATGTCCAAATAAGTAAAGTGTAAAAAAAGAGAAATTTTTGTTATGTTAACTAAGCCATTCCTATTTCAGGTTTTATCTGTTTCATCACTTAGCACTTACCTTATGTAAGTAATACACAGGTACTGTTTCTATTCTTAGGCTCATTTAAATATTTGAATGACAATGCTAACAGTAGCACATACATTCTTGTTATAAAAAAAACTCTAACATAGATAAGTCACAATCTTCTCACTTAAAACATTCTTCCAAAATTCAGCCCCCTTTTCAAAATTAACCACAATTATCAATCTGGCATGTGTCATTTTGAAGCTGATACAAGGTTTTTTTATTTGTTGAAGTGCTATAAAAATATTTTGATGTTTCACCATACATGGGCCTCAATGTACATATTGTTCTGGGAATTGTTCTTGAAACGTAATGAAGTGAATGCAGTATCTTTCTGTGACAGCACATATGGAGCCACCTCGCTTTTTAAAACTGTCATCATCATTAGAAAAAGTCAAAGCCAGCCCTGTGGTCTTAGCCAACCTATCGTGTGAAACCAACCTGTGGATCCATGAGAACTAAAGTTGTTGTTTTAGGATGCTGAGTTTTGTGGCTCTTTGTGAGACAGCAGAAGTTTACTACCAAGTACATTAAGAGTTAACAGTGGTTATAAGCAATTACTATTTTATTTTTTTATGTTCTTTATTTTCCACAGGGAGCATACATTATCATATAAACTCTCCTTGAAGACCTCATTCTCTTCTATGGCTTCAACCATTATCTAGATGTGATCTCTCTCAACTCAAAATTTCCAGCCCTTCTAGACATCATGCCCTGTGAGACTCATCCTATAAGTAAACATCCTTTGGTACAAGGATCTTGGTTGCTTAAAGGGCTTGCATAATTACCTCCTCTACTGTGATATTCTAGCAAGAATTCTATAAGACACATCTGCTTAGACACCTGTCGAGTACTTCAGATGAAATCTGCCCCAAATCTAAACACATAATTTTATTCTCACTCTCCTGCTCCTCTTTTCTTTTCCCCTAGGGGAGCACCACCACCATACTCTCAGTTACTCATTCCAGAGAGCTGGGAATCAGCATTCATCCCCTACACCTCCTTCAGATATTCACTCATTCCCTGAGATCTAGCACCTCTCTCTATGTCTTAGTAATCTATCACCAAATTAATGCTGCCTAATAAGCCACCCCAAAACTTAATGGCATCCAACAAAAAAATATATTCTCATAGTCACAGATCTGTGAAGTTTTGGGACAACTCTTCTTTAGGCTGTGGTTCTGCATGTTCGGTTTAGGTCTACTCCACATGTGTTCATTCTGCAGCCCAGGCTAAAGGGACAACAACTTCCTAAGGGTTGGTTTTTCTCCTGGCAGATCACTGGAGCACGTGAGAGCCAAGCCAAATAATACAACTACTTGCCCAAGCTCTGCTCACATCGTATCCACTAACATTATATTGGCCAAAGCAAGTCACATGTCAAGCCTAACGTGAAAGTGGTATGGAAGTACATGCTTCCCAACATGAACCCACAGGATGGATGTATATATGTAATGTTATTGTAGGGAAGTAAAGAATTGAAACCAATTATTCAACCAACCAACCAGATAATATTGCTCAAATTCATTTCATCCTTGACATTCCACTGTTAATGCCTTAGTTTGTCTCTCCTAACTTCCCCCATTAGTGAATAACCTCAACTATTACATATGATTCTGCTCTTCCCCCAAGCCAATGTATTCTTCACACACATTAGACTCATCTTTATACAACACAAGTTAGAGTGTTACTCTCATACTTAAAATCGCTAACTGTGAATCATGACAATATACATGGTCATTTGCATGTCATATAAAACCACTTTTGCCCTGGTTCTAGCCTCCTTTCCATAGTTCTTAACCCACACACTATCTGATCATAATGAAATACTTGCTGTTCTCTAAACAAATGCCAGAGAGAATTCTGCACTTAGGAGATCATACTGCTAGTGCCTAAAAATGTTAGGCATACAGTTGATGCTAAAAATCAATGTTTGGTAAAGTAATAATTATAAAAGACTTTAGTCCAGGCAATATTATTTTTAGCTTACTAGACTTTGCTCGTCTAATTAATTAATTAATTTAAGAAACAAATTGAATAGCTTGGCCTCTGAGCCACTTCTGAAACCCTGAAAAAATATCATTTTTCTTACATGATCATTGTTATCTGTGTGTGTCAACTTTTCTCATGTAGTTTTCTTTATCCTATTTCTAATATCATGTATATTCTATACTCAGGTTATTATCCAGAAAACCTCATCTCAGATGACCTGCTAAATTAGAAGAAAAATCAAAGAAAATGAAAATGGGTGTTTCTATCATCACAATATAATGACTATATCTACTTTGTGGAAGAAAAAGGTTTACAAAACCCCAAAACAACTTTGAGCACCAACTAGACATTAGGCAATTTATAGAAATGGAGACAAAGCAGTACAATAAAGCAGTATATCTGTGGCTATGGCTTAGCATGGTAGAATGGAACGAACATCAGTTTTGGAGACAGTCTGGGCTCTGTATACCAGCTTTGACATTTCTGCTTATTTAGTAAAGAGTTTGGAGGTACCCACTACATGCCAGTCAATATACTAGTGGATACAAAAAATGAACAAAACATATTCTTACAGTTAAATGGGAAAGTAGAGTGTGGTAGAAATTATTATTGTCCAATTTCATTTTCTCTACTTTGTGCAAATAAGAAAATTTCACTTCCCTTCCCCTTTAAAGTTAGATTTTTGCCATGTAACATGCTTCGTTCAAACGAAATATGAATATATGCCATTTCCATGAGGAGGCATTTAATTGTCAGTGTTCAACTCTCCAGCCCCAACTCCGTCAACTGTAGCAATCATGGAAATACATGTTGAGATAGGAATGCCATAAGCTATTTGAACTACTGTTAGCATGGATCGCTGAGTAACTACCATGAGGAGGACCTTCCTGCTGATCTGCTTTGAATACATAGTGTGAGAAAAAAATGTATTTTAAGCCTGTAATATTTGGGGGATGTTTTTTACAACAATGTAAGCTATACTAACCTGACAGATATAATAGGTATAGAAAAGTAATGACAAGTAGATGCTTGTAATCAAAGAGGGGCACAGGATACCACTGACGTTAATGACAGAAGGAATGATCATTGCATGGTGGTTAAAGATGACTTTCCTGAGGAAATAACACTAAACTGTGTGATGAATTATATAATAGTTAATCAAGTAAAGAATGTTAAATGGACAAGTACTGCCCGTCTTCTAAGGCTGAGGATTAAAATGATCTAACATGTCAACTATGTCCTGTTAAACAGTTGTACTATAGTAAAGGCTTAATAAATGCTAGTTCCTTTTTCTCATAATCTCGTAATTGGTTCCTGCTAAGATAATTCTTTGTTATTCGCTAGACGTGTGCTAGACTTTTGTCTGTTCTTCCCAAACTCTTCCAGTTGCTACCATTGCCTTGGATCAGAAGATAATGCTGTATCCTTTAATCACCTACAGGAAAATAATCCACCTCTACCAATAGCTGGAAACTGGCCCTAAATAATCTTACACTGCTCCTTTAGAAGACCTCTCAGGCAGACTGTCAAACAGTCTCCTTGAATCACTACAGGCACTTCAAACATAGTATGTCAAAACAGAACTTTTGGGCTCTCTCCAAAATCAGTTTCCTTGAGGCCTCATTTCAGTAAATGGCCCTACTATCTACCCTGTTGCTAATGTCAGAAACCTAGGTATCATCCTTCTTCCTCATTACCCTTCCAAACTATAACCAAGAATTGAGGTCTGTTGATTCTATTTTAAAATATTAGTTAAAAAATTCCCATTCTCTTAATTTTCAATAAACTGCCCTCACCATCATCTCTCTCTTTGGTTTCTTCATTTGCCATTTAACTACTGAATTTCCCTGCATTTGCTTTTATGCACTCCTTCCCATCCTTTCTTCCTCAAGTTTAACACCTGCATTACAGCATTTCCGTTGTGCTTTAATTTCGAGCTTCATTTTCATGAACTTTAAATGGCAACTTAGATGGTCCTTGATATATTTTCCAATTATCCCATCCTGATTTTGTGCTTTAAAACTTTGTGCTCTTCAAGATACTATAGAAATCTTCCAGGATTCCAGAATTCTACTTAGAGAATTTTGAAATCCAGAAGTAGATTGAATGTCGGGAGGATTTGGTTACAAAAGGAAAGCATCAGCATCATTTCTCAATTTAATACAGCCAGGTGGCAGTGTTGCTTCTTGGAAGAGAGTCATCAGAGGTTTGTAAGTTTGGAACTGAGATAAGGGTTTGACCTTTGGAATTTATTTTATTATTCTGTTGAATTCAATCTACCTGCACCTTATTTCTCCCCAGTCATGACACTGCAGCAGCAACATAGGCCTGATTCCTTTGTTTTTTGTGTTTTTTTTCAAGTATCTTTATTTTTTTTTAACAGTCCTCTGATTCCCTGAATGAAAAGTATTTGCCTTTGAAAGAAAGATGATATGAGGAAGAATTACAATGCAGTTCCTGGCTGTCATTCCTATGGAAACACTCATCAGGGAAGCGATTGTAGTGCCATTGCAACAGTTTCTATGAAAACTGATTTGAAACCTACAGCAAAAGAATACTTTAAAGCAGTGTAGTCCAATCCATGTGACTACAAGTAATTAGTGAAATCTAGATTAATCAGAAACTGGCTAGGCAGCAGGGTGATTTGACTAACAGCCTGGGAATGTACAAAATAACTGGGTAATGAGGTGGATCTGACCATAATGTGCAAGATTGCTCCTGAGATTGTACAGAAATCCATTATTTAAACAGATGCTATATCTTGTGGATAAGAGATCTTTAAAACTGGAAATATTGTATCTTTCCTATGTGATTCTGCTTCATGTCCCCATGGACCACGAATTGAAGGGCAGTCTTAGAGAGAGGAATATTTTAGGAAACTCTTTCCTTTTTTTTTTTTTTTTTGAGGGCAGTGTCACTGGCCCTCATATGTGGGGCCGAACCGGGGCCGCTGGCTTCCCAGGCCAGCGCTTAACCTCTGCGCCACTGAGCCGGCCCAGGAAACTCTTTCCTCGTCCAATCTGATATCTGTCTTCAAAGGTGGAGGATGTGTTCTGTGTTACACTAGGGCTTTATCACTTATCATCTTATCTGACCCCCGCAAAAAATAAACCCTGTCTCAAGCAGGAAAAACAGCTATCACTCTCAGTTTTTCATTGGCGATGAACTTGAAGCTACAAAATGTGCAATGTTAGATTTGAATATCGTTACCAACAGCACGTAAAGACAAGTTATATTTCATTACTGATGTCTATGGTAGTTGCCAGGTATCCATCCCCAAGCTGAAGCTGAAAAATTCTCTTTTTAATTTTGCTCAGGCACAGTAGAAAATTCCATGCACACATTATTGGGCAAGTCATCAGTTTCATGAATGACATGAACACATTTTTGTCCAGGTGAATTTCTCAGAAATAAATAAGTGCAAAGAGTATCCACTGCTTATTAAAAAATAAGAAGTTTCACTCTAACAAGAAGAGTTAGCTTTAGGCATGAGGAAAATAGGTGTCTGCCTACGTGGCAAGATTTAGGAAGCATCTGAGTATTTTCTTGCTCTACTGTGATACAAATGCTAATAGATCTGTCCTTACTGTTGCTATTCTCCAAGGTGAACGCATGCATGTGGCCAGAGGTAGCTGGTGTTGTCCTTATAGCACAACATGGAGATGCTATGCCAAATAAATGGGTGAGCCACTTGGCAAAAGAAAAGGTAAAGAGACAGAAAGCAAATTTCTAGGCTTTTAGACTTGAAGCATATGCAGAATGTAGTTCAACTTCCCTGTGAGGAATTAGCGAGTAGAAAAAAAATCAACAACAGTAACAATGAAAATAATTCCTTAAGAAATGCAAGGCACTATGCTGGTGACATGAGGGATAGATAGAATAAAAACACTGTTCTGCCTTCAAGGAGTTTTTACAGTTTATCTTGAGAGGTAACTAACACATATGCATAAAATCCACAACTAACTGTCCAAGGCAGTGCAAGTGTGAAATGACTGAGCTCAGAGCAGAGACGTTCTTGAGCACAACAATACAAGAGAATGCTTTTTGCCTTTTTTTCCTTCATGTTTATTTTGTGATTTGGGAGAGAGTGAGAATTTTTCTGAGGGGCAGAATTTAATGTTTCAGAAGAGGCTAGATAGATAAAAGTAGAAAGGTGTTATTTATTTTTTAAAACCAAAACAAAGATATAAAGATAATCTGACTCCCCTCTCCTTTCTTCAATCCTAACTGTAAGCCACATAATTCAACCAGCAAGAATGACTGAATACCAATCATGGGTAAGATGCCCTATATTTGTGTAGCATTTAAGAAGTTACAAAACACATGTATGTTTATATGTTCCATGGATTCTCATAATTTCTATACAAAGGTAAGTGTGGCAGAGATTGCTCTGATAATTTATGACTGAGGCCCCTAAATACACTGTCAAAGTCAAAAACCGACTTGATCACACTGGAGCTTAGTGGATGGTTTTGCCATCAAAGGCCCTTGTTCCAGTAGGGATGGAGACAAAAGTCATACACATGAGAAAAAATAAAGCCATAGGGAAATAAAAAAAATTAAAAGGCACTTGACTATAAATCAGACTTTGGTTTCTGACCAGATATTGCTGTTTACACCAAGTGAACCTAGAGAAGTTACTCAGCTTCTTGGAATCCCTAAAACTAAGCAATAGCTTGCTTCAAGGGGTTGCTCAGAAGTTCAAGTCAAATGTCATATAAAGATAAGCTTTAGAAACAGTAAACTTGTACATGAATGTGTGGCATTGAAAGGGAAAAAAGATTGAAAAAGTATGAAATGTTAAATGAATGGTAAAACAACAATAATAAACATGTATTGATTATTTACTATTTCCAAAAGCTGTGATAAGTGATATGTATATATCACTTTACACATATATATAGTTTTAGAAATTGTATATACTTTTATATATATATATATATGCATATATTTTCACAATACATATGTTTATAGTTTATATATAGAATTTTATATTTATTATATATAATATATAAATATATAAAATTTTAGTTAATTTAGGTCCGGCTGAGTGGCTCATTGGTTAAGAGCTGGTTTTGGGAAGCCAGCGGCCCCGGTTCAGATCCCACATATGAGGGCCAGTGACACTGCCCTATACAGCTAACAACAGCTCCACCTGAAGCTGGGGTGTGTGAGCTCCGGTTACGGAGTAGGCTGCAGCCTCTGCTGCAGTGGGCTGCCATAGGCTACAGTGAGTGGCCGGCAGCCAGCGTGAGCTGCCAATAGCCGCTGTGAGTGACCATCCAGAGGCCGGCGACCGATCTGCCCCCATCCGGAAAGAACACAATGACGATACCAACAACCAACATGGGCCAGTGAAACAACGTCCTCCACAACTAGACTGAAGAACAAAAAGACAGCAACTTGTCTGTTCCCCTTCCCCAGTTCCCCAACGCTGTTCCCCTCCCCCAATTCCCCAATAAAATATTTAAAAGAAAAATGTTAGTTAATTTTCACAAGAACTTTTGAAGTAGGCATTATTATTCCATTTTACAGATGAGGAAAACTGAGGTTTAAAGAGGTTTAATCAGTTGTTCAAGTTTACATACTAGTAGATAGCAGGGCTGTATTCAAACTGAGACAGTTTGACTTACAAGTCTCTATGCTTTTTCATGTATCTGTGCCTCCCTTTAAAACATACTAAAATTATCAAAGTGGTTTTGGGAAAACTAGACATAGTCATGCACAATCAGAAGCCTACATTCCAATCCCAGCTCTATCTTATCCAGTTAACTTACTATGTTTAGTCACAAAGGTCAGTAAATTGAAAAGGCTGATCTAGTTAATTTCTAGGATCACTTCTAGCTATTGAGTGACTGACTTCTCTCAGTTTCCTTGGGGTTGTCTCAGTTTTAGCACTACAAGTCTCATGTCCCAGGAAACCCCTCAGTCCTGGGGTTCCTGCTAACGTTCTATGATTCCATGTTAGGAGAAAGCTTTTTGGAAGAGGTCAAGCATGAGTTAAACCCTGATGTATTTAAATAGGCAGAAAATGAAGAATTCTAATCAAGATAAAATATAAAACCAAAAATGTACAGCGATAGTTTTTAGCAAGCCACACAGACAAAAGGATGTAGGAGATGACATGGAAAACAAAGGCAGCATAGGGCCATGTTATGGAGAATTAAACATCAGAGTTTAGATTCCATGTGAATCTCAATGAAGAGTCTTTACAGATCTAAGGATTGTTTGTAAAAACAGTAACGATAATTGCAAACGTGTTGAGTGCTTACTGTGCTTACTGTATATCAATCACTATGCTAAGCCCTTAACATATATTGTCACTTTTAATTTCTCCATAAGCCTACACAGCAGTATAACTAATAACTCTATTTCAATGATGAAAAATGTAGGGATTATAGAGTTTAAAGGAACCACTAAATGTTACACTGCTAGAATGCAGCAGGGCTGAGATTTGTACTCTGTCCAATTCAGGTCAAGCCCTTAACATTTATGCTTCAATCTCATCCAATACTTGCATTTTTCTATTATGCTTGCTCAAATAATACCTTACTTATTCTTCAACATATCTATTTCTAAAAGGGTGATTTAATTTATAGGAACTTTTTTTATTCCTTGAGCCAATCACAATGCTGTGGCAATTGATGGTAGCATGAATTAGAGATTTGAGTTAATATGGAAATTGGCAATGTCATTCAAACCAACATACCCCTCATTGCCTTCTGGAAGGGTCACCACCAGCCACTGCCTACCATTTGCTAATGATATTGCCCAGTTATGCTTTCTCCGACTCCCCCAACTTCTCTATAAAACCAAAGAAGAGATGATTTCCCTGGTTTAACAAGTGTGTAAACGTTTAGGATATGATTTTAACTTTCTCTATCTTTGGCCCAAGAAATAAAGCATAGAGAGAATAATGTATCTCCTTCTGGATGTTGATGATCACCCATAGAATCTGGAAGATAGCTGGATTTAGGGGATGTAATTAAATTATAAAATGAGGCAGAGTCAAAGTGAATGTAATTTAATTTTAATATTAATTAAAGTATTTGTCTTCCTGGAAAAGGAACTATGTATTCCATTATAGATACCTCTGTTGTAGTGCCATTTCAAAGAGGAAAAAAGAACGTAGAAATGGATGCTTTTAGGAAACTACATTTACTTTTATAATGGTAGGGTAATGTGTGAAAGGAAAAAAATTACATGATAACATAATGAGGCTTAACAAATTCTCATTTTTTTTTTTTTACAATAAATGAACTGGTATTTTCCCCTATAATGACATTAGCTTAGTGAAGTTAGATATTTAAAAGTAGGTTATATTGTATATTTCATAATCCTTTTAAAAAGTTAATATATATTTATCTTGATTTTTTTCTGTATTAACCAGTCAATTGTGGAGAGATGATAGTGTAAAGTAATTGATGGTTTAAAGTCATTAAACTCGTTCTATTCTACATTTAAGTATATCTGATACTAAAGAAAGAAAAAATAACTATACATTAGAGCAATTTGAAAAAAAATCTATGCCCTTATCACAAGCAGTATTATAGAAACAACTGTGGAAATGATGTGCTCTAGTAACTGAATTCCATTCTACAATTGCATCAAATTCACATAGAAACATTGAAGTGATGGAATTAATTTAACCATTTATGCTGAAGATGGTTATAATTTAAAGCATAATTTACCTTTGAGATTAAGCTCTGTCTTTTTATCTTAAAAGTATTAGCTTAAAAATATAGCTTTTATCACCAAAATATATTAGGTAAAAACTACTAAAACTAAGTGTCTCAACCCTGAACTTCAGGGTATATAGTCTTTGGTATTTCTTTGAGATTTATGGTGCCTAAGTCCCATTGACACTGTCTGCATCTCTGTCCAACACCCCCACCCCATGGCTTCTAGCCAGCCTCAGTTTAGCTCCTGCTTGGATTGCTATACAAGAGGATTTAGCTTTTGCAGTTTAGTATTAGCTTCTAGCCTTTAGAATATTCCTGAACCCACTTTCTGACATCTCCTGCCACATGGCAGGACCCCTCATCTCCCCTTATGGTTCTTCCCCCAAAGCTTCTGCTTAATGTCAGCTGCTTTTATAATCCTTTAATTTTGGAATTTATGGATTGTGTTTGTTTCCTAGTTTTGCCACAAATGTTTTTGTTGTTTTGTGAGATTTCAAAGAGAAAAAAATAGAAGATGGTAAACTATGGTACTGTGGTCTTCCTACTGAAAGTACCTATTTGGTCATTTAATGTGGAAAGCGGTTGAATCTATTGATTATCATGGAGACATTATTAACCAAAATAACATAATAAATGTAATCAAATTATAGCCCTACAAAAACTTAAATGCTTTGAAATAATATTGTACTTTCAATAAGAAGTGGGTTAACTGGGAAGGGAGATCCAAGATGGCAGAGTAGATAAACACTGTGCCGCATTCTTTCCATGAACAAATTAAGATTAAAACTAAATTATACATTAACCTGGAGAACCATGTGAAGTCTGGCTGAACGGAAGTTTTATAGCTAAGGATATAAAGAAGAAACCATTTTGAGACTGCTAGGAGGAGCAGAGACAGAACTGGTTAACCCTAAACAGTGTGGTGTTTGAAAACCAGGAAGGATATCTTTGCCACAGAGGTTTCTCCCAGAGGAGTGAGAGACCCCAGCCCCACATCAGCCGCCCCAGCTGAGAGTACCAGTGCCAAGAAGAGGAGCCCTCACAACTGGCTATGAAAAACAGTAGGGTTTGGACTATCTAGGTAGGATGGAAGGTGGCAGGAAATGCAGGCATCCTCTTAACGAGCTTGTGCAAACTATCTCACTCCCAGGGACTCAACTTGGGCTCCAATGGAGGGACAGTAACTCAGTGGGCATTGGAGACATACAGGGGGCAGGCTGAGTTGTGCAGCTTCAGGACAAGGGCTAGAGGACAGTAGGCATTTTCCCTATGAGACAACCTTCTCCCAGGCAGCCTGCAGGCTGGCGCCATCTTTCCTGTGTTGAGCCCGCCCCCTACTCTTACAGCCAAATCTGAATCTGGTGAGCTCTGCAGCTCTGCCCTGTTGAATCACTGGGATGCCACCCCAATTAATGATAGAGGCACTTCCCTGCTTGCATTACACTCTTTCGTGGAAAATTTTCAGAGTTCTACAGACCCCAGGAGGGCAGCAACTGGTCTCAGTGTGCTCTGAGACTTTTGCTGAGTAGTTCCATGCTCAGGACTGGCACCAAACCGGAATTCACATTAACCTGGTGACCGTAACTCTTCCCACTCTGTTGACTCCCCAACACCCTGCCTCACCCAATTTGCATACTGAATGAGGCTTTATCAGTGGATGAACCTTAAAGGAGCTGGCAGGTGGCAGCAGGTATCTGGGTGCCCTTGCATTTTGCAGAGCTACCCCAGGCCCGGTATTGGTGGCAGATGTTCTCGGTTAGCAGCGTAACCTCTCCCAAGCACCTCCAAGGTGAGCACAGGCAATGAACAACTATGGATCACTTTGTAGCTCTTACCAGGTAGTCTCAGCCAGTCGCAGGCAGTGAGTGACCTGGGCCTACACCAGAGCCCCTCCCAAGGGGCCCCAGAACAACATACAAGGTTTGACAATTAAGTTCTCGAACTCATCCTAGAAAAAGTGCTACATACCTCATTGCGGAATATCACTATGGTCACCTATGAAGTACTCCCCTTGGGAAGCTATGCACTGAAGCCAGTGCATAGTCCACCCTTCAAAGCAATTTTGGAACTCTTTTTCTGGAATGGTCATCAGAGCTGTCATCAGATTACCCTTGATGTCCTGAATATCATCAAAATGTCTTCCTTTCAGGCCAGCTGAGTGGCTCAGTTGGTTAAGAGATTGCCCAAGAGTGCAAGCTCTGAGAAACAGCATTGCCGGCTCAATTTCCACAAGGGCCAGTGATGCTGCACCCCAAGCTGAGCTGTGGCTGAGCTGACAACAGGTGGCAGGATGGCTCAGCTGGTGAGAGCACATGCTCCTAAAAACAAGGCAGCAGGTTTGAATATCAACAGTAATTGAAAATTTCTAAAAGTTGGAAAAGGTGAAGGGGAATAACCCATGCAAATTTCTATGTACAAGACAAGTAAATCATTGGGATGTAATGTATCAGAATAGAAAATATGGTCAGTAATATTGTGATAGCATGGTATAGTGTCTGGACTTATCACGGTGATCACTTTTTTAGGTATATAAATGTTGAATAACTATGGTGTACTCCTATAACTAATATAATATTGTATGTTAGCTATATTTTAATAAAAATATATTTAAAAATTAAAAGAGAAGTGGGTTAACTGGGAGAAAATGTTGAGAAACATTTTATTTACTAAAACAGATATTTATATTTAAAATACACATATAGGCAGTTTCTTGAAGGAGTTGATTCAGTGGGGTGAAATTATGAAATCACTACATTTTTCCCACATAAGTGTCTTTTAAATATCCTATATATCTTTCTTGTTTCAATTTCAGAGCTTTTCCCACATGAGCACATCTCAAAGCTTTATCAGTTACTCTTAGTTATGAACATTCTCAATTTCAAGCATTAGAATCTAAATCTGAAACATATACTACGCTCATGGATAGAATGGAATAATACAGCTAAAATGTCCATACTACCTAAGGCAATATATAGACTCAATGCAATCCCTATCAAATTACCAATGACATTTTTCATAGCACTAAAACAAATAGTCCCAAAATTTATATGGAACCATAAAAGACCCTAAATAGCCAGGGCAACTTGAGGAATAAGAACACAGTGGGAGGTATCATACTATCTGACATCAAATCATACTACAAGACTAGAGTAATCAAAACAGTATGGTATTGACATTAAAACAGACACATAGATCAATGGAACAGAATAGAGAGATCAAGATAAACACATGCCTATATGGCCACTTAATCTATGACAATGGAAGCAAGAATTTACATTGGGGTAAAGAAAACCTATTTAATAAATGGTGCTGGGAAAACTGGACAGATACATGCAAAAAATGAAACTGGACCATCTGCTTATGCCATATACAAGAATAAATTCAAAATGGATTAAAGACTTAAATGTAAGACCTGAAACCATTAAACTCCTAGAAGAAAATATAGGAAGTAAACTCACAGACATTACCCTTAGCAATATTTTCACTGATATAGCCCCTCGGGCAAGGGAAACAAAAGAAAAAATAACATATGGGATTACATTAGACTAAAAAGTTTGTTCACAAAGGAAACCATCAATAAAACAAAATGGCATCCTATTGAATTATAGAAGATATTTGCCAATGTTACATCTGATAGGGGTTAGTATCCAAAATTTATAAAAAGCTCATATAACTCAACACCAAAAAAACCAAACAACCCAATTAAAAAATGGGCAGAGGACATGAAGAGACATTTCTCCAAAGAGGACATACAGATGGCCAATAGACATGAAAAAATGCTCAATGTCACTAATCATTAAAGAAATGCAAACAAAAACCACAGTGAGATATCACCTCACTCCTGTCAGAATGGCTATCATCAATAAATCAACAAACAAGTATACAAAAAGGAACCCTTGTGCACTGCTGGTGGGATTTCAGATTAATGCAGCCATTATGGAAAACAAAAATTTGAAAATGGAACTACCTTATGACCCAGCAATTCCACTCCAGGGTATCTATGCAAAGGAATCCAAAACACTAATTCAAAAAAATATCTGCACCCCTATGTTTACTGCAGCACTATTCACAATAGTCAGGATATGGAAACAACCGAAATGCCCATAGACAATTGGATAAAGAAGCTGTGGTACATTTATACAATGGAGTATTACTCAGCCATAAGAAAGATGAAATCTTACCATTTGCAACATGGATGGACCTAAAGAATATTATGCTAAGTGAAATAAGTCAGACGGAAAAAGACAAATACCATATGATCTCACTTATTTGTGAAATCTAAAGAACAGAATAAATCAGCAAACAAAACAGAAATAGACTTAGAGATGTAGGGGAAATAAAACCTGATGGTTGCTAGATGGGAGGGGAATAAAGATGGGGGACAAGGTGAAGGGATTGGAAAGTGCAAATTAGTAGTTACAATATAGTCATGGGGATATGGAGGACAGTATGGGGATATGATCAGTAATGTTGTAAAGATTATGTAGGGTGCCAGATGGGCACTGGAGTTATTAGGGGGACCACTTCATAGACTGTGTAGATGCCTGACCACTACACTATACACCGGAAGCTGAAACGGAATAATATTGAAATATTATGTGATATGGAGTACAACATAGGAAAGATAGTCAATAGTATTGTAACAGCTATACTCATATATGATGTCAGAGGGGTAGTAGATTGGGGGTGGGTTATACCTTTCTGAGGGGGTGTAAATGTCTAACTATTACATTGCTTTGTACATCTGAAACTAGTAATAATTTTTTTAAAGTGAAAAAATCAAAATCTGACCTTTTCAACCAATTTATAGTTTCTCCAGCTTTGGCTGAAATGAGGAGGAGAAGGCAGGGGGGAGGCAGAGGGGGAGGGGAAAAATGAGGTACAGGAGGAGAGGGGAGAGGAGGATGGGGAGGAGGAGGGACGGGGAGAGGAGAAAGGGGAGGAGGAGGAGGGAGGAGGAGGGAAGGAGGAAGAGGAAGAGGAGGATAAGGAGGGAGGGGGAGAGGAGGAGGGCAAAGCAGCAGCACCAGAATTCCAAGCAGCCGCATGTGAAGTGCCTTGATGCTTAGGCTTGAAACTGGCATGCTGCCACTTACACTGCTTTCTCTTGGCCAAAGTCATAAGGCCAGCCTATAATCAAAGGCTGGGGAAATAAATGCTTCTCTCTTGCTGCAAGGTTGCATTGCAAATGGCTAGATACTTTAAGGATAAGGAACTGGGGGCATTATTACAATCAATCTACCACAATTGGTTTTTGCTGCTTTGGAGAGGACTCCCCACATTATTTCTTAGCTTCTGGAAGCTTACCTAAACTCTCTCCTCAGCCCCTGCTTCTAGTGGTACCTCACGCATTCACTTAGCCATGGCAGCCAGATCTTTGAGAAGGGGACCTTTTAGAATAATCCAAGTCCAACTCCCTTTTGTATGTCTCTTCTGGTCCAAGGAACATTTTCATTTTTGCTTCCCCATTAATGGAAGTTTAGCTTAACCACTGGAGCTTTTTCTCCCCTATTAGAAACAGATACTCTCAGTCTCTTATTTCTAAACTTTTTTAGATAAAACTTGTGCTGTGTCTGAGTTTTTGCTTCTTTTGTTCATTTGTTGCTTTCAGTTTTCTCTTCCACATGAGTGAAATCATATAGTTCTCAACATTTTCCATCTGACTTATTTCACTTAGCAGAATAATCTCAAGATCCATCCATGTTGTTGCAAATGGGAGTATTTCATCTTTTCTTGTGGCAGAATAGCATTTCAGCTCTTCCGGTAAAATGGCAGAATAGACAGCCACTGTGCTAACTACCTCCCAGGATCACACCAAAATTACAAACAAATTACACAGCATTCAACCCTGGAGGTCCCTGGAGCACTAGATGAACAGAACCACTAAACAAAGAACTTTAAGAGGAGGCCATGTCGGGTCTGGTAGAATGGGCAGAGATGAGAGAGGGTGAACCCCATGAGGAAGCCCCAGCTGTGGGGAGGCTTCTCTGGTTGGGGAAGAGACCCTCCGGCCACACACCAAGCTCACCAGCCCAGAGCTCCTTTGCTGGGAAGAGAAGTTCCAAGATAGCTGGCAGTAAATTAATGAGGACTCTCTTTGCTCAGCTCGGTGAGGCTAAGAGCGGCTAGAGAAGCAGTGGGGCCAGCGCCCGGGCTCACTCGCCGGTGAGCACTTACCGGGAACTTGGAGGAGGGAGTGGCTGTGTGAGCCGGGAGCCTGCAGGGACGGACTGAACTGAGCACCTTTGGTGCAAAGACTGGAGGTTTTTGGACTATTGTTCCCCTGGTGTGGAGCCTGCACACGAGTGGTGTAGGGAGGGTGCCATTTTGTCAGGGTTGGGCCCTCCCACAGAGGGTCAGGTCTGGGAAATCATTGGTCTGGTGGAATTGGTGCAGAAGTGCGTGTGTGTGCACGCACATGCAGCCTTGGATCCCCACCCTCTGCCCGGTTTATACTGCGATGCCAGGGAAATGCTGGGCGGGTGGCCCTCCGGCTCCAACAGGCTGCTCACTGAGACCCGGGAGTGCGCAAGCTGCCTCGGTCCTGGCTCTCTGCACTGCGCTTGCAGAGTTGCCAGGATGGTGATTGGTTGTCGGCCTGATCTGCGAGCGGCTGATTGGGACAGGCTGAGTCTGGGAGTTTTCCTGGGAGTGTTGGGCCGAGAGCTGTGTGCCTGTGTGATCCAGCCAGGGCTCTCCTGGTGATCTGTCTAATACATCAAAGCAATCCCAGAGCGACAGCCAGAATGGGGAAACAAAGAAACATGTCACAAGTAAAAGATCAGAAGAAACCTCTAGAAATAGAACCAATTGAAACAGAGAGATCCAAACTTTCAGAGACAGAGTTTAGAACACTGATGATAAGAATGTTTAACAAACTTAGTGAAGACATTTGGAAGGATAGAGAAATCATAAGAAACAACCAGTTAGAACTAAAGAATACAATAACTGAAATGAAAAACACACTCGAAGGAATCACCAGTAGAGTAGATGAAGCACAGGAGTGGATCAGCGATTTGGAAGACAAAAATAGCAGAAATCAGCCAGTTGGCACAACAGAAAAACCAAAGAATAAAAAACAATGAAAATAGTTTAAGAGCCCTATGGAACAAGATGCAGCGCAACCACCTTCGACTCATAGGAATACCAGAAGAAGAGAAGAAGCAAGGGGTCAAGAATGTATTTGAAAAAATAATGACTGAAAACTTCCCTACCCTGGTGAAGAAAATCAACATACATGCCCAGGAAGTGCAGAGGGTTCCAAACAAGCTGAACCCAAACAGATCCACACCAAGACACATCATAGTTAAAATGGCAAAGGTTAAAAACAGAGACAGAATCCTAGAGGCTGCAAGAGAAAGACAGCAGGTTACATACAAAGGAACTCCTGTTAGACTAACAGCTGACTTGTCTACAGAAACTCTGCAGGCCAGAAGGGAGTGGCAGGAGATATTCAAAGTGACACAAAATAAAGGCTTACAACCAAGATTGCTCTACCCAGCACGGCTATCACTTAAAATTGAAGGAGAAATAAAGAGCTTCTCAGAAAAGAATAAGCTTAAGGAATTCATTACCACCAAGCTAGCATTGCAAGAAATGCTAAACGGGCTTTTTTAAACAGAAGAAAAGGGTAACCCAGGAAGACCAGGAATACAAATAACAAAATGGCAATACATATGCACCTATCAATAATCACTTTAAATGTGAATGGGCTAAATGCTCCAATCAAAAGACAGAGAGTGGCTGAGTGGATAAGAAAATAGAACACATGTACATGCTGTGTACAGATGGAATAAGATATTTCATGCAAATAGAAATGAAAAAAAGAAAGAGCTGGAGTACTAATGCTTGTTGTGGACAAAATAGACTTTAGAATTACTATGGTAAAAGACAAAGAAGGGCACTATAACCCTAATAAACATCTATGCACCCAACATAGGAGCTCCTAATTACATGTAACAGATTTTGACAGACAAAGACAGAGATCAACAGTAACACTATCATAGTAGGGGACTTCAGCACTCCATTGTCACCAGTGGACAGACCCTTTAGACAGAAAATCAACACAGAAAGAGGGGCCTTAAATGACACTTTAGACCAGCTGGACTTCGTTGATATTTTTGGAGCATTTCACCCTGATAAAACAGAGTGTACATTCTTCTCAAGTACACATGGGACATTTTCCAAGGTAGACCACGTAAGGCCATGTTGGGGGCCATGCAGGATAGTTTTAGCCTGAGAAATACATGTTGTTACATGTTGTTCTCATTTGTCCCACCTGGGAGATATTTTTCACTATTGAAGTTTGTGGAGAGAATGACCAGTTCCAGTGAATGCACAAGAAGAAAGATGTTTGTCTGTATACTCGAAACTAGTAGCCTAGGAGACTGACCTTTAGGCTTCCATTGAGTAGTTAATAGATTACTAGCAGGAGTAGTCATGCATGCCTGTCATTTTCTGTTCAACATGTACCCTCAGATATATACAGTATATAAAGCCTGTAAGAAATAAACCGGAGAGCTCTCTCTCCATTTTCTGTCTTTTACTGCAACAAACAGTTTCTGTCTTTTATCAACTGCCAACGCCGTGTAAACCTTCTCGAACCCTGGTCAGCGGAGGCAGGTCCCCCGCAAGGCCACAAAACAAGTCTCAGTAAATTTAAGAAGCTTGAAGTCATATCAAGCAGATATAAAGGAAAACTGATGGTTGCTGGCTGGGAGGGAGTGGGGATGAGGGAGAGGGGGAAGGTTTTGGACAGCGTAGGTGGGTGACTACAATGTTGCCACAGGGATATGGGGGCAGTCCTGGGAATGTAATTGATAATGTTTTGAAGAGACTATTATGCTAAGTGAAATAAGTCAGTCGGAGAAAGACAAGCACCATATGATCTCACTTATATGTGGAATCTGAAAAACGGAATGAACGACCAAAGTAAACAGACTCATAGATATAGAGGAAAAACTGAGGGTTGCTAGTTGGGAGGGGGTGGGGATAAGGGGGAAGGGGAAGGGATTAGACAGCGTAAATAGACAACTACAGTATTACCACAGGGATATGAAACACAGTTCAGGGAATATAATAATGTTGTAAAAATTTTGTGGCATGTCAGATAGTCACATGTCTTATTAGGGAGACCGCTTCATGGATGGAATAGAGGCTTGATCACTGCACTGTACACCTGAAGCTGATGTTGTATAATATTGTATGCTAACTGTAACTGAATATATAGATAGTCATGGGATGTAGAGTATACTGTGGAAGGGAGTCAAAGGAATTGTAATAGATACGTATGATATGGGGGGTGGTGAACTGGGGGAGAGGAGTTGTCACTTTGGGGGGTAAAGAGTATAACTATTGCATTGTGTTGTACACCTGAAACTAATTTAAAAAAATGAAAAAAAGTGAAAATGCCCAATTTACTCTGTTATATGCACATTAGAAGTATATGGATATTTTTAATATGTTCAAAATAAAGAATTTCCAAAATTGAAAGAAAAAAAAGAACAGCATTCCATTGTATATCTGTACTACATCTTCTTTATCCAATCATCTATTGAAGGACACTTTGGTTGTTTCCACGTCTTGGCCACCGTGAATAATGCTGCAATGAACATAGGGGTACATATATCTTTACAGATAAATGTTTTCAGATTTTTTGGATAGATAGCTAGAAGAGGGATTGCTGGGTCGTATGGTAATTCTATTCTTAGTTTTTTGAGGAACCTCCACACTGCCTTCCATAGCGGCTGCACCAATCTGCATCCCCACCAACAGTGTATGAGGGTTCTTTTTTCTCTACAGCCCCTCCAACACTTGTTATTATTTGTCTCGTTGTTGACAGCCATTCTAACTTGTGTGAGGTTGTATCTCATTGTGGTTTTTGTTTGCATTTCCCTAATAGCTAGTGAAGTTGAGCAACAGTTTAGTGGTTACCAGAGGGTAAGGAGGAGGCAAGGTAGCAGAGGGTGAAGGAGGTCAAATATATGGTGACAGAAGATAGATTTGACTTTTGGTGGTAAATACAAAATGCAAAATATAGATGATATATTATAGAATTGTACACTTGAAACCTATATGATATAATTAACCAATGTCACCCCAAGAAATTTAAGTGAAAAAAAAAAACATGTTCTAACTCCAGGAAATATATTTCAAGCTTCTCTGAGTATTCTTTAACAACTGTTCTCTTTCTTGGCTTGAGTTATGAAGATGAAAATAGGAGAAATACCAGTGAGAATACAGAAATGCCCAGCACTCCATTAACTCTCTCCAAAGAAATTACCACTAATAATATTTCTCTCTTGTTGCTCTTACTTCTTATATGTCCCTGAGGTGGAAGATCAGCTAAGGGTCCATTAGACCATTTTTGGCCCCCCATTCTCCAGTAAGTTCTATATAGAGAGTCTGTTCTCAGATGCAAAATATTACAGCAGAAAATTCCTATTTAATAGTTATATATTAAAATTTTAGTTAGATTGGTAATTTAATTGTGAAAATTTAGAAATTGAATGATTGAGATTGTAAAAGAACTTAATATGGTTCAAGGACCTGGAGATCTTTGATTTATAGGAAAGAATCAAGGAGGATAAAGAATTTGTCTTCTGGAATTTGAATAGCTGTCAAGTCAGAAGAGAGATGTGAATAAATGTGTCTTATTCATCTTTGTATGCTAGCACTTACCTCGATCTCTGGCAGAACTACTCTATAATATTCATTAATTGAACTTATTTGAATTAAAATATTCCTTTGAAGCTTTGGAGAGCAAAACTTGGATCAAACAATAAAAGTCACAGGGAGGTAAATTCTAGTTAAGCAGAAGACAAAGCTTCCCATAAATTACAGCTGTACAAAATAGACTTCCTAGAGAAACAATGAGATACTACACCTGTTCAACCAGAAGGTGTCTGGCCATCCGTGAGTGATACTGTAAAAACAATTCTTACACTGGATGGCAATAGGGAGTAAATCATAAATGTTTCCTCTCTGTTAGTTCTAAGTTGCTCTACTTATTTCATACATACTCTAGTTATATTTTTAAATATAAATAAGTTTGTTTGATTGGTTGGTTGTCATCAGCATAGGTCACATATATTATGTGAAATTAAAATTATATTTGTAACTTTCCTTGTACAATTTCTAAAAATTTGATCATACATACTTAGTCATGGAAACCCATTCATTTCCCACATTTTCTTATAACTATGAGGGAAGTAGGTATCCCAAACTATGGTAGCATATATGTCTTCAAATACTTTGAATTAAGTCTGCTTTGTGAACATTTGCCTCATACCCAGTATCTACATTCATACATCAAAATGGTAAAAGTGGTCCCGTGAGCTATTGTATTTTGTAAGTTTCTGTCAAATTAGTATAACCGTTTCATTTCCTCCTGTACTGATTTCATTATTTTGCTACCATTTTTGTTTTCAAGGATTCACATACCTGATGCATTACCTCAAAGACCACGAGATAAAGCACATTTTACTAATTATGTTTAGCAAGTATTGCATTACACTTTACATAAATTTAATTCAAACTTTAGCTAATGTTTGTTTTTATCCAAAAGCAGATGCATCAAATAAGAAGTCCCAGGGAAGTGTAATAATTGGTTGTAGTGCCTAAGATATTGTTAATAAATTGCATGACAATTAAATGATGTCTTCAGTGTGCTCCAGAAAACTCTCCTCCATTTCAGTAATAATCAAAATTTACAAATGGTATGTGTAATTCTAAATCTGAATCACACTCAGAATGATTACTGGAATTCTAGTAAGTACTCTTTTCCTTCCCATATTCCCATATTTTACAAAATCTTCAAGACCCCAACCAAGGCCTATTTTTAATGGAAAAAAGCTATCCCTGATGGGACCAGTTCTCATATATGAAGATCCTGCTCTAATATCTACTGTTTTGATAGTTTTCACACAGCAAGTATTGAATAATTATTTAATCACAGACTGAAAGTAAAAGGATGGAAAAAGGTATTTCATGAAAATGGACATGAAAACAAAAAGCTGGAATAGCAATGCTTACACCAGACAAAATAGACTTTAAAACAAGAGACAAAGAAGGACCCAGTAATCCCACTTCTGGGTGAATAAAAAGGAAGTATACACACACACACACACACACACACACACACACACACACACACACACATATACACTGGAATATTACTCAGTCATAAAAAAGAACAAAATCTTGCCATCTGCAACAACCTGGATGGACCTAGTACTGAGTGGAGTAAGTCAGACAGAGAAATACAAATGTCGTATGATTTCACTTATATGTGGAATCTAGAGAAGAAAATAAATGAACAATCAAAACAGAAACAAGCTCATAGATAGAGAGCATTTTGAGGGTTACCAGATGGGAAGAGGTTTGGGGGATGAGTGAAGGAAGGAGGGGATTAAGAAGTATAGATTGGTAGTTACAAAATAGCCATAGGGATGTAGGGTATAGCATAGAGAATAGTATTGTAAAAACTATGCATGGTGTTAGATGAGTACTGGATTTATCAGGGTGATCACTCTGTAAGTTGTACAAATGACTAATCAGTGTTGTACACTTGAAACTAATATAATATTGTATGTCAACAGTAATTGAAACATAAAAGCATTTTAATTATTAGTAAATAACATACTACACTCTAGCTAAACTATATAGTGTAGTGTGTTATGCTCTAATTGTTTCATATATCTCATCAGTGCACATCGGTGGGGTGATGTAGGTAAGATTAATGGATAGCCTGAGAATTTAAATATAAAAAAACCCTAGATGTTCTGCTTCAGCATGCATCATTTAGGCATGTTTTAAGAATTAGCAATAAAACAGGAAAACATTTTATTTCTCTGAATGAGCATTCAAAGAACTAGGAACAATTTCCAGGCAGAGATTTGATCTAGGGACACATTGAGACAAGTGCCATTGCTGAATTGTACTATCATATATCTTCTTTGTGGAGTTTTGCTTCTCATGTTTCTTAAGTGGCAGCTCTCATAATAGAGTGGGTGTCTCAGAGATTGAATGAAGTGGAACCTTTTGCCTCATTACAGCATTTTGTGTATTTACTCCTTATGCTACTTCCTGTCCCCGACTCTGCATCTCAGTACTCACATTTGCCACTCATATATTAACCATATGCTTGCTAATATTGGTTGTGGCTTATTGATTATTGGTATTTGTTGGACTCTTCCTTCTTATTTTTTCTAATCCCTAGTAGTCTTTTTTTTTTCTTTAGTGCTCTTTGCCCATGTTTATTTCACAGTTGTTGTTTTTTTGAGGGCAGTGTCACTGGCCCTCATATGTGGGATCCGAACCGGGGACACTGCCGTCCCAAGCCAGCGTTTAACTACTGCGCCACTTGGCCGGCCCACAAAGTTTATTTTGAATTCACAGTTTATTGGATTTCTCTTTTCATATGTCATTCAAAATTTTTTTCTATAGAATTCTTACTCAAAGTTAAGTTATTATTATACATCCTAAACCTTGTCAACCTTTGAATAAATAAACAAATATCCAATGAGCCATATACATTGTTTGATTAAGCTAATATACAGAATTGTACTGGATTCATATGAATAGGCACCACCTATCATTTCTGGGTTAATGGAAACATTTATAAATTAAAGGTCAATGTTTTATGTGAACACTTAGTGAGCATTAGCTGGACTGTGCCCATGAAAAGTAGTCCCAGCTACACCTTGAGGAAAGACTCCAGAGTGTTTTATATAGATATGTCAGGATGGTATTTGAAATAGCAATGTTTTCTGCATATTTTTCTCTTTTCTCATTTCAAACAGTTGGTCAGGTCTTGTAAATTTGCCTCATGGATTTTTACAGAACATATAGAAATAGGATGGCTTAAGTCATTGGTTCTTCTTGCCCTTTGTGAAACTTCAGCCCATTAAATGACAATTTTGCCTCTCCCATAACACACAAGGGGTGAGAGAGAGAGATGGCTTTTGAAACTGGGAGGAAAGGAGAAAGAGAAAAACTGAGATTGGGGCTGAGGTTGGAAAAAGACTACAAGTGGAGGGTCCTTATGAGATTGAGTACCTACACGTAATTCAGAGGCAGCCCTCCAGGGACATGACAGCCCTTAGAAGGATAGCTTGTGATGGGCTGAAAGAGTCCAGGTCTCCTGCACAAGCTATTTAGCTGTGGCTTTTTCTTTCAAAATTTGACTCCAGCTAGAAATTCCTTATGGAGAGTGAAACTATCTTACGCAACTTTTTTTTTAACTTTGTTTTTTGGACGGGGGGGAGGGGAAGAGCCACAGTCATTGGTTACACATTGCTTTCATGCTATAATGGCATAATTGACTCTTTTAAGGAGGGCGCAGCTCACAGTGGCCCATGTAGGGATCAAACTGGCAACCTTGATGTTATCACACCAAGCTCTAATCAACTGAGCTAACTGGTCACCCTCTTACACTGCTTTTTATCCTGCTGCATCTGCCTAATTTGATGTTGCCAACTTATAAGAGCCACATAATTAATCCTAACTGATCAAGAAAGCAACACCATGTTCTTTGAAAACAGGCCCCCAGAATCTCAGACTTGATCAAAACTGGCAAGGGGAATCCTATCACCAGACATCATATATGGAATATTAATAACTAATATTTATGGAGCAATGGAGCACTTGTGTGCTAAACACTGTATCAAAAGCTTGCCTTGCATTTACACATTTGATCTTTACAGCACATCTGTAAGGTACATTCTATTACCATCCCCACTTCTCAGATGAGGAAACTGAGTCACAGAGAGGTGAGGTTACCTCATTTTCCCAGGGTCACCCCCAAGTAAGAGACTAAAGTAAAAATGAAGCCTAAGTTGTCTGGGTCTAAAGCCTGTTTTATTATCTATTATACTTTGTTATATCTGAATAGATTCCCAGCTCAAAAATGAAATTACTGATAGTTGTTTCTACATAGGTAACACGGTAAAGAATAAAGAACACCAATTTTGGAGTCTAGGTTTATATAAAATCTCAGTCTCTCACTGTCTGTGTGACCTCAGACAGGTTCCTCTGAACAGTCCTTTTTCAGAAAGTCTATACAATGGAGATGATAACACTACTCACCATTCAGAGTTAAATTTGATAAAGTTTGTTAAGAACCTTGCACAGTATCAGTACTGGTAGCTATTATTGTTTAATCATCTAACTTTGGATGGCAGTCAAATTACCAGCTGATAGGGTAAACCACAAGATGCAGTTATAAATCAGAGGAAAGTACAACTAAAGCAAGCTTCAGTTGAGTTGAGATTTCCCATAAGGATCATTCACTAGATATGATATAGTGGAGTCCAATCAACCGCATATGTGACTTTTCAGAAAGCTTGCCAAAAAAACCCAATTGCAATGTGTAGAAAATTCTAGCTATCTGAAGCCTGGGAGTTTGCATGAGATGGGGCAGGTGAATCTTTTCTCTCAGTCTCTGTTTCTAGTAGCGCTGACAATGGGGATCATCTTGCCTCAATGGATGTCATTCTAATATTTTAATAAAAGCCTGCCTGCCCCGCCCCCAAACATGAGCCTGAAGCATGAGAACACTGTTTAATCTGGTTCTCACCTATTAAAGAGCAATCTATTCTAACAGTGCAAGACAAACGAGTGTTGTACTCACTACAATGACAGGCAATACCATGTTGATCTCCAATGAGGTGACTTTCTTCAGGAATCTTTAAGAGGAACATTTACTATAGTTGATTTTCATTGTACGGGCTTATCTTGTGAAGCCGCCATATGTTCAATATCATTCCTTTGTTGTTTTTTGCTCCTTTAGATCTTTACCTTTCTTGAGAGTACAAAGAAACCTTAGTCATAAGTACTTGGGTCATGTATAGAAAAGCGCACTGGCATTCAAACTTCTCTGCATGATAAAGTATATTAATAAATGAATCTTCTAAAATTGTTAGTTTATATTTTTTCTCACCTACAAATGTTTTGAAAGAAATGATCTTTTCATAGTATTACAAATACTTCAGCTAGTGGTATAAATTTTATATGGGAACAAATGTTCTCGCTTTCCATTCAGACAGTATATGGTTGACTATATCCCTAACTACACTAGTGTTTATTACCGCAAGCAATCCTATCTAAAAGTGAAGAGGAGAAATTCGTGTTTTCATCATTTAGTTTGTTGATGCCTGAGGGTTGGAACCATCCCAAAGCATTGTTTGTCAACTCTCTTTGAAGTGAACAAAATACTTTCAAATGCTGCAGATTTTTTTCTCTGAAGTGTACAAAAACATGCAAATTCCCTTGTATACTTAATATTGATATATTTGGTGCTTAACCCTCCGTCGGGCACAACTGATCTCACAGATTCATTGTACACAAAGATGCCGCTATGAAATACGTCTTTACTGTACTAAGTCACAAACACGACTGGTGATCGGTTACGGTAGAGGGGGAAGATACGGAAGCAATGAGTCACGATACTTAAGTTAACTATTAGATATTTGAAAATTTGTGTGCAATGAATCTGTGAGATCAGTTGTGCCCTATGGAGGATTAATCTTGATGCAAACCATGGACCAAGTAATAAGGACCTAATATACTTGAGATATCGATATTTATCCTACAGCTTATTTTTCTGAGGTATGCCATTTTATAATAAACCTTTTTTGAATGCAAGCAAAAGAAATAATCCCATTTTGCTGAAGTTAAACACAGCTTATGTGGAAAAGTATCAGGGGCTAATAGCGGCTAGGTTTTGGAATGGGACAGAACCACGGCTGTCTTTCAAGCTGCAAAACAGGAATCAGCAGCTGGAACAGTCAAAACATCCCTCCCTCCCTCTCCCACCCCAGGGAGGAATGAAATTCCAACCATTGTTAATCTTTATTCCTCTGTCCAAGCTCTCCACTGGTTTGGATCAGCTCATGTGCCCATTTCTTAGTTGGGAAAGGACAGAGCATTGATCACAGCCCACCAGACTGCATTCAACGAGGAAAAAGTAATTCCTCAAAAAACTGTGGGATGCTTTAGGGAGAGGAAATGAATGCTGGCCTGCTAAAGCCAAACACATTTCTGTTCCAACCGTGAAACCGTTTTTACAGAAGAAATTTTCTTAAATTGTCATTTATTTCATTCCTCCTCCCCTCTCATGCGTCCACCTGATAACAGGCTGAGTTTCCTTCTGTTCTCCGTTAGTTAAACTCTTAATTGATATGAATTCCCATACTTGGAGAGCAGAAAATGAAACAAAGTAGACTTGGTATGTAAAGATCCTCTCTCAGGCACCAGAGGTTCGATGGGGATCTGAGGGGGAGTTAGGGCAGAGTGCCCTGGAGCAGAGGGAAACTGGCCCACATTGCCCAAGTATCTACTTGGGCTTGAAGCAGGACATCTGGGAAACCTCTACATTCCAGAGAGGATGTGGTCCCTGTCCAAGAGAAGGAAAGATTCCCCTCCCCTGCCTGCTTTCAGCTGCTGCCTGCTCTCAGGGTTCTGAAAAGATTTGGCAAGAGATGTCCACTGAGGTGCCCAGCAGCTGCCACTATTCAGAACGGGAGGGTATTGTGACTGTGAGGAATGGGAAAGATTTCCTTGCTCCACAGCCCCCTTAAACCTCTCCCCATTTTAAGAAGGGACCAGTGCTCCAAACATAGCATAGAGGTAGAGTGTAATTTTGCATGTAAATCTCGGAGGTTTTTCCACTTTTCTTTTATGATTTTCCAATGATAAAGTTAGTTTTGGCCTCATTCGTGGAGCAATTTAATATAAGATAAATTATATTTATCTTTTAGGAATTATAATCTGAGTAATCTGCCCCACCCCTCTCATTAATGAAAATTAAACAATATGATATCTTCCTAATACATTAGTCCAAATAAAATAAAATATCATAGAGGAAGGTGGTTTTTCACTCTTATGGTACTCTGTGATGTTATAAGAACTTTAAAAAACAAAAGCAAAAGTTAAGTATGGTGGAAGAAAAGAAGTAATTGTCTTGGTTTGACAGATAAAATAGTTTCCTGGAGAAAGGATTGTTTGAAATGGCCTTGAAAAGTAAACAGAATTTTAACTATCAGATGGAACTGTGAGAAGATCGAGGCAACATGAGAAGACTCAAAAAGAAGGAGAGTTTCTCTTTAGAAAGCTAGTAGACTTTTAAAAATATTGACGTGAACTCCTCTGCAACAAATAGCATGTGGTTGGAAATGTTTGTTGATTTGTGTTTTGACTTGTTTAATTTTTGTTTTTTTATGTACAAAAACTGCACATATTTAATATATACAATTTGATGAGTTTGTACATAAGCATATACCCATGAAGCCATCAAGATAATGAACATATCCATCAACTCCAAACGTTTATTTGTGTCCCTTTGGTTTTTATTGTTTGTTTTTGTTTTTGTGGTAAGAACACTTAACATGAGATCTATCCTCTTTAACAGATTTTTAAGTACACAATACAGTATTATTGACTATAAGCACTATGTTGAACAGCAGACCTCTAGAACAAATTCATCTTGTATAACTAGAACTTCATACCAACTGAACAGAACTGCCAATTAACCCCTTTCCCCAGTGGCTGGTAACCACCATTCAACTCTCTGCTTCTATGAGTTTTAGTATTTTCGGTGCCTTATATAATGGAAATCATGTAGTACATGTCCTTCTGAGGCTAGTTCCTTTCCCCTTGAATAATGTCCTCCAGGTTCATCCATGTTGTAGCAAATGGCAGAATTTCCTTCCTTTTTAAAGCTAAATGACATTCTATTGTATATACACATTTTCTTTATTCATTCATCCATCTCTGGACAGTTGCTCTACTAGCTCAGTAGATAAAGCATGAGATTCTTGAGTTTATTTTCATAAATGAATTTAGGTAACCCAAAGATGAGGCAGAATTTTTTATGATAATTGGAATTGGTGACTCATATATTTCCAAAAATCATAAATGGATATTTTTCCACATCTATTGATATGATCATATGATTTTTATCCTTTATTTTGTTTATGTGGTATTACATTGATCAATTTGCATATGTTGAACCATAAGTATGCCCCTGGAATGAACCCCACTTGATCGTGATGTTGAATCTTTTTAATTTATTGTTGTATTCGATTTGGTAGTGTTTTGTTTAGGATTTTTGCATCTGTATTCATCAGAGATATTGGTCTGTAGTTGTTTTTTTTTTTTGTTTTTTTTTTTTTTTGTGTGTGTGTGTGTGTGTGTGTGTGTGTTATCCTTACCAGCTTTGGCATCAGGGTAATGTTGGCCTTATAAAATGAGTTAGGAAGTATTGACTTTTCTTCACTTTTTTGGAACAGTTTGAGTAGGACAGGTATTAGATCATCTTTAAATGTTTGGTTGAATTCACTAGTGAAGCCATCTGATCCTGCACTTTTGCTTTGGAGGAGGTTTTGGATGATTGTTCCAATTTCCTTACTGTTGATCAGTCTATTTAGATTTTTCAGTTCTTCATGATTCAGTCTAGGAAGGTTATATATTTCTAAGGATATGTCCATTTTGTCTAGGTTATTGAATTTGGTAGCATATCGTCTTTCATAGTATTCTAGTATGATCCTTTTTATTTCTGTGGTATCCATCATAACAACTCCTCTTTCATTTATGATTTGGTTTGACAAGATACAACATCCATTTATGATTAAAACACTTAATAAAATGGGTACAGAAGGAAAGTACCTCAACATAATAAAGGCCATGTATGACAAACCCTCAGCTAATATCATACTCAATGGGAGAAAACTGAAAGCTTTTCCTCTAAGATCAGGAAAAAGACAGGGATGCCCTGTTTCACAACTGTTACTCAACACACTTTTGGAAGTCCTAGCCAGAGCAATCAGGCAAGAGAAAGAAATAAAAGTCATCCCAATTGGAAATTAAGAAGTTAAATTGTCACTTTTTGCAGATGACATGATACTTTATATAGAAAACTCTAGACTCCACCAAAAAACTATTAGAAACAGTAAACAATTACAGTAAAGTTGCAGGATACAAAATCAATGTACAAAAATCCACTGCATTCCTCTAAATAATACTAACAATGAAATTTCAGAAAAAGACATGAAAGAAACAATTCCTTTTGCAAATGCAATAAAAAGAATAAAATACCTAGGAACAAACTTAAAGGGTGTGAAGGACTTATACACTGAAAACTATAAGACATTCTTAAAAGAAATTGAAGAAGATACAAAGAAATGCAAAGATATTCCATGTTCAAGTATTGGAAGAATCAACATAGTTAAAATGGCCTCCAATAAGGGTCTAATATCCAAAATATATAAGGAACTTATACAACTCAACAAAAAAACCCCAAATAATCCAATTGAAAAATGGGCAGAGGACCTAAATAGACATTTCTCCAAAGAGGACATACAGATGGCCAACAAACATATGAAAAAAATGCTCAACATCACTAATCATCAGAGAAATGCAAATAAAAACCACAATGAGATATCACCTCATACCAGTTAGAATGGCTATCATCAACAAGCCAAATAATAGCAAGTGTTGGAGAAGCTGTGGAGAAAAAGGAACCCTCATACACTGTTGGTGGGAATGCAGATTGGTGCACCCACTATGGAAGGCAGTGTGGAAGGCAGTGTGGAGTTCCTCAAAAAATGAAAAATAGAATTACCATATGACCTAGCAGTTACTCTCTTGGGTATCTACCCTAAAAATATGAAAACATTCATCTGTAAAGATATATGTACTCTGATATTTGTTGCAGCTTTATTTACAGTGCCCAAGACATGGAAACATAGTTAAAATGGCCATATTACCCAAAGTAATATACAGATTTAATGTGATCCCCATCAAAATCCCAATGGACTTTTTTCAAGAAATAGAACCAAAAAATTATCAGATTTTTGTGGAATCACAAAAGACCCTAAACAGCCAAAGCAATCCTAAGAAAAAAGAATAGGACTGGAGATATCACACTCCATGACTTCAGTTTATACTACAAAGCAACAATAATCAAAACAGCATGGTATTGGCAGAAAAACAGACGCACAAACCAATGGAATAAAATTGGAAACCCAGAAATAAATCCACAAATATGCGTAGATAATTTTTGATAAAGGACCCAAAAAACATACAGTGGAGAAAAGAAAATCTCTTCAATAAATGGTCCTGGGCCTTTCTGTTGGTGGATGCAGCCGAGTAAGCATCATTCAAGTCTCCCCTCCGGCGGTCATCATGTCTAAGTCAGAGTCTCCCAAGGAGCCTGAACAGCTGCCGAAGCTCTTTATTGGAGGTCTGAGCTTTGAAACAATCAATGAGAGTCTGAGAAGCCATTCTGAGCCACGGGGAAACCTCACAGACTGTGTGGTAATGAGAGACCCAAACACCAAGCACTCCAGTGGCTATGGGTTTATCACCTAAGCCACTATGGAGGTAGGTGCAGCCATGAACACAAGGAGAAACAAGGTGAATGGAGGAATTATGGGACCAAAGAGGGCTGTCTCAAGAGAAGATTCTCAAAGACCTGGTGCCCACTTCACTTTGGAAGAGACTTTTATTGGTGGTATTAAAGAAGACAATGAAGAACATCACCTAAGAGATTATTGTGAACAGCATGGGAAAGTTGAAGTGACTAAAACCATGACTGACTGAGGCAGTGGCAAAAAGGGAGGCTCTGCTTTTGTAACCTTTGATGACCGTGACTCTGTAGGCAAGAGTGTTATTCATAAATACCATACTGTGAATGGCCACATCAGTGACATAAGGAAACCCCTAGTACTTCATATAACCAAAAAGGTTGAAGTGGTTCTGGAAACATTGGTGGTGGTTGAGGAAGTGGGTTCGGTGGGAATGACTACTTTGGTCATAGAGAGAACTTCAGTGGTTGAGGTGGCTTTGGTGGCAGGCATGGTGGAGGATATGGTTGACAGTGGGGAAGGCTATAATGGATTTGGGAATGATGAAAGCACTTGGGGAGGTGGCGAAAGCTACAGTGATTTTAGGAATTACAACAATCAATATTCGAAGTTTGGACCCATGAAAGGAGGAAACTTTGGAGGCAGAAGCTCTGGCCCCTCTGGTGGTAGAGACCAATACTTTGTCAAACCACAAAACCAAGGTGGCTGTGGCAGTTCCAGCAATATCAGTAGCTATGGCAGTGGCAGATTTTAATTACTGCCAAGAAACAACGCTTATATAAAGAAGAAAGAAACCGTACCATTTGCAACAATATGGATGGACCTAGAGAACATTATGCAAAGTGAAATAAGTCAGCCAGAGAAAGACAAATACCATATGATCTCACTTATATGTGGAATCTAAAGAACTGAATAAGTGAGCAATGTAAACAGAAATAGTCTTAGAGACACAAAGGAAAAACTGATGAGGGCTAGATGGGATGGGGATGGGCATGATGGAGAAGGGGAAGGGATGATGCAACATAAACTGGTAACTACAATACTACCATAGGGACAGAAGATACAGTCTAGAGAATATAATCAATAATGTTGTAAATATTTATTTTAGGGGACCAGAAGGATTCATGTCTTCTTAGGGAGACCACTTCATGGATGGTGTAGAGGCCTAACCACTGCACTGAACATCTGAAGCTGCTGCTGAATAATATTAGATGTTGACTGTAAATTTACACATATATAGTCATGGGATGTGGAATATAGTGCGGGGATGGAGTCAATGGAATTGTAATAGATATGTATGATATCGGGGTAGGGGACAGGGGAGGGGGAGGGGGTAGTCACTTTGTAAGGGGTGAAAAAGATAACTATTGCAGTGTCTTGTACATCAGTAACTAATAATAATTTAAAAAAATAAAAAAAAATAAACAACGCTTAGCCGGAGAGGAGAGCCAGGGAAGTGACAGGGAAGCTACAGGTTACAACAGATTTGTGAGCTCAGCCAAGTACAGTGGTGGCAGGGCCTAGCTGCTACAAAGAAGACATGCTTTAGACAATACTCATGTGTATGGGCAAAAAACTTGAGGACTGTATTTATGACTAATTGTATAACAGGTTATTTTAGTTTCTGTTTTGTGGAAAGTGTAAAGCATTCCAAAAAAGAGTTTTAATGCATATTTTCTTTTGCACCCATGCTGTTGATTGCTATGTAATAGTCTGATCATGACACTAAATAAATGTGTCTTTTTAAAAATAAATAAATAAATGACGCTGGGAAAACTGGGAAGCCAAATGCAAAAGAATGAAATTAGACTGCTACCTGTTACCATATACCAAAATTAACTGAAAATGGATGAATTACCTAAATATAAGACCTGAAACAATAAATTGCATAGAAGAAAGCATAGGTACTAAGCTATGAATCTTGGGTTCAGAGAGGATTTTATGAATTGGACTTCAAAGGCAAAGGAAGTAAAAGTCAAAATAAATGAATGGGACTATATCAAACTAAAAAGCTTCTACACAGCAAAAGAAACCGTCAACAAAATAAAGAGGCAACCAACTGAATGGGAGAAGATATTTGCAAACACCTCCCATATGGGGCTAATATCCAAAATATATAAAGAACTCAGAAAACTCAACAACAAAAAATCAGACAATCCAATTAAAAAATGGGCACAGAACCTGAATAGACACTTCTCCCAAGAAGACAAACAAATGGCCAACAGATAAATGAAAAAATGCTTAATTTCATGGCTATTAGGGAAATGCAAATCAAAACCACAATGAGATGCCACCTCAAACCAGCTTAGAATGGCTATCATCAATGAGACAAATAATAATAATAAGTGTTGGAGAAGTTGTGGACAAAAAGGAAACCCTCATATACTGCTGGTGGGAATGGAAATTGGTGCAGCCACTATGGAAAACAGTATGGAGGTTCCTCAAAATATTAAAAATAGAATTACCATACAACTCAGCAATGCCTCTTCTGGCTATCTACCAAAAAATTCTGAAAACATTTATCCATGAAGATATATGTACCCTTATGTTCATTGCAGCATTATTCATGGTGGCCAAGACATGGAAACAACCAAAGTGTCTTGTGATAGATGATTGGATAAAGAAGATGTGGTACACATACAACGGAATATTACTCGGCCATTAGAAAAGATAAAATACTTCCATTTGTGAAAACATGTATGGATCTTGAGATTATCGTGCTAAGTGAAATAAGTCAGAAAAATTCGAGAGCCATATGACTTCACTCATATGTGAAAAATAAAACTGAAAACAACAAGCGAATGTGACAAACAAGCAAACAAAAATTCAGACACAAAAAAACAGTTTAGTGGTTACCAGAGGGTAAGGGAGGAGGGGGTGGTAGAAGAGGGTAAAGGGGGTCAAATATATGGTAATGGAAGGGAAACTGACTCTGGGTGGTGAACACACAATGCATTACATTATATAGGTGATGTATTATAGAATTGTACACTTGAAACCTATATAATTTTACTAAATAATGTTGTCCCAATAAATTTAATAAAAATTTTAAAAAAGTTATTCCATGTAAATGGCCCAGTACTAAAGTTTGTTTCTTTCACAGATCACTGTTAATGAAGGATATATACTTGTGAAACAAAAATAGGTGTGAGATAATTATCTAAATATTTCAGAACAAATAGTCTTTTTTTTTTTTACAGTTTTTCAGAATTATTCAATCTCCTGCTTTACTTTGCCCCTGGCTATAGTAAAATAGTTGGTAAAATTTGGAGGTTCACTGCAGAGGGCAGAATAAGGGAAAATGGTTAATTTCTAGACCCCACAGTCAAAAATGCAGTAGCTGTAGATTACTGTTCGGGTGTAAAGCATCAATATGTGAAATACTTCAGGGTGAATTCTCTGTCTACACAACAAATCTTAAGCTTCTTGACAGCACAGTATTCTGCAAATTATAGAGATTCAGTATATATTATTTGGGTTGAATTGAACGCTCAAGCTACTTGCTTTAATTACTTGCTGACCTGAAAGCACTTGCCTGAGCTTACACAACCCTTACTATTTTGAGGAAGGAAATACCTGGTATAAATGGCTCTCTTAATATGAAAAACAGCTTGTTTATATCTTCGGTCCTTAGTGGAAATGTTCTAGTCAAGTCTTCATATGGACTGTCAACAAATGAGTTTACAAGGATATCTTACATGCATCCTTGTATCATGCACTCAACTTCTACACAGACCCCTGCACCTCAACTGAAAAAAAGAAGTATAGGCATGCTCTCCTGTAGAGCTAGGCTCAAGTTTCCTAGTACCATCTAATTTATACCTTTACCTTTCTTTGACATCCACATCTTGAAGGAATTAAGGACTAAGGTTTTTCATAATTTAACTTGCCATCAGCATGCATTGAAAACAGAGAAAAACGAGAAAAATAAACAGAAATTGTCTTAGAGACACAAAGAAAAAACTGATGACTGCTAGATGGGATGGGGGTGGGCATGAGGGAGAAGGGGAAGGGACGAGGCAACATAAACTGGTAATACAATACTACTGCAGAGACAGAAGAGACAATTTAGGTAATATCATCAATAATGTTGTAAATATTTTTTTAGGGGACCAGAAGGACTCATGTCTTGTCAGGGAGACCACTTCATGGACAGTGTAGTGGCCTGACCACTGCACTGTACATGTGAAGCTGCCACTGATTAATATTAGATGCTGAGTATAATTTAACACATATATAGTCAAGGGATGTGGAATACAGTGTGGAATTGTAATAGGTATGTATTATATCGGGGGTGAGGGGACAGGGGAGGAGGGAGAGTGTAGTTACTTTGTAAGGGGTGAAAAAGATAACTATTGCATAGTTTTGTACATCTGTAACTATTAATAATAAAAATTTAAAAAAAAACATAGAAAACAGAGCATTAAAACAAATACACAGGACTTCCAGTAAAATGGCGCAATAGACAGACGCTGTGCTAACTGCCTCCCAGGATCACACCAAAATTACAAGCAAATTATACAGCATTCAACCCTGGAGGTCCCCGGAACACTGGAGGAACAGAACCACTAAACAAAAAACTTAAAGAGGAAGCCGCATCGGGTCTGGTAGGACGGGCGGAGACAAGAGAGGGCAAACCCCGTGAGGGAGGTCCTAGCTGTGGAGAGGCTTCTCCGGTTGGGGGAGAGACCCTCCGGCCGCACTCCAAGCTCACCAGCCCAGAGTTCCTTTGCCGGGAAGAGAAGTTCTAAGATAGCTGGCAGTAAATTAGTAAGGACTCTCTTTGCTCAGCTTGGTGAGGCTAAGAGCGGCTGGAGAATCAGTGGGGCTGGCGCCCGGGCTTGCTCGCCAGTGAGCACTTACCTGATTCCTGGTGGAGGGAGTGGCTGTGTGAGCCGGCAGCCTGCGGGGACGGACTGAACTGAGCACCTTTGGTGCAAAGACTGGCGGTTTTTAGACTATTGTTCCCATGGTGTGGAGCCTGCACGCGAGTGGTGTAGGGAGGATGCCATTTTGTCGGGCTTGAGCCCTCCCACGGAGGATCAGGTCCGAGACCTCATTGGTCGGGTGGAATTGGCGCAGAAGTGCATGGGTGCGTGCGCGTGTGCCTGCGGCCTTGAATCCCCACCCTCCGCCCAGCTTATACTGCGTTGCCAGGGAAACGCAGGGCAGGTGCCCTCCAGCTCCAACGGCTGCTCACTGAGACCTGGGAGTGCGCGAGCCGCCTCAGGTCTCTGCTCTCCGCACTCCGCTTGCAGAGTTGCCAGGGAAATGCCTAGTGGGAGTGATCCAGCTCCAACAGGCTGCTCACTGAGATGTGGGAGCGTGCAAGCCGCCTCGGGTCTCTGCTCTCTGCACTCCGCTTGCAGAGTTGCCAGGCTGGTGATTGGTTGTCGGGCTGCTTGGCCTGGTCTGCGAGCGGCTGATTGGGACAGGCTGAGACTGAGAGTTTTCCTGGGAGTATTGGGCCGTGAGCTGTGTGCCTGTGTGATCCAGCCAGGACTCTCCTGGTGATCTATCTAATACATCAAAGCAATCCCAGAGTGACAGCCAGAATGGGGAAACAAAGAAACATATCACATGTAAAAGATCAGAAGAAACCTCCAGAAATGGAACCAAATGAAACAGAGGGATCCAACCTTTCAGAGACACAGTTTAGAACACTGATGATAAGAATGTTTAAGGAACTTAGCGAGGACATAAAGAAGGATAGGGAAACCATAAAAACCAACCTGTTAGAACTAAAGAATACAATAACTGAAATGAAGAACACACTCGAAGGAATCACCAGTAGAGTAGATGAAGCAGAGGAGCGGATCAGCGATTTGGAAGATAAAATAGCAGAACTCACCCAGTTGGCACAGCAAAAAGACCAAAGAATAAAAAACAATGAAAATAGTTTAAGAGCCCCATGGAACAAGGTGAAGCGCAACCACCTTCGAATCATAGGGATACCAGAAGGAGAAGAGAAGAAGCAAGGGGTTGAAAAGGTATTTGAAAAAATAATGACTGGAAACTTCCCTACCCTGGTGAAGGAAATCAACATACATGCCCAGGAAGTGCAGAGGGTTCCAAACAAGCTGAACCCAAAGAGGTCCACACCAAGACACATCATAGTGAAAATGGCAAAGGTTAAAGACAGAGACAGAATCCTAGAGGCTGCAAGAGAAAGACAGCAGGTTGCATACAAAGGAACTCCTGTTAGACTAACAGCTGACTTGTCTACAGAAACTCTGCAAGCCAGAAGGGAGTGGCAGGAGATATTCAAAGTGACACAAAATAAAGGCCTACAAACAAGATTGCTCTACCCAGAACGGCTATCACTTAAAATTGAAGGAGAAATAAAGAGCTTCTCAGAAAAGAATAAGCTTAAGGAATTCATTACCACCAAGTCAGCATTGCAAGAAATGTTAAAAGGGCTTTTTTAAACAAAAGAAAGGGGTAAACAAGCTAACCCAGAGAGACAATTTAAGAAGATTGAAGTCATATCAAGCAGATATAAAGGAAAAACTGATGGTTGCTGGCTGGGAGGGAGTGGGGAAGAGGGAGAGGGGGAAGGTTTTGGACAGTGTATGTGGGACTACAATGTTGCCGCAGGGATATGTGGGCAGTTCTGGGAATGTAATTGATAATGTTGTGAAAAGACTATTATTTTGCGAGAAATAAGTCAGTCGGAGAAGGACAGGTACCATGTGATCTCACTTGTGTGTGGAGTCTGAAGAGCTGAGTGAACTATCAAAGTAAACAGACTCATAGATGTAGTGGAAAAACTGAGGGTTGCTAGTTGGGAGGGGGGTGGGGATGGGGGGAAGGGGAAGGGATTAGACAGCATAAATAGACAACTACAATATTGCCACAGGAATATGAAACACAGTTCGGGGAATATAATAATGTTGTAAAAATTTTGTGGGGTGTCAGATAGTCACATGTCTTGTTAGGGAGACCACTTCATGGATGGAGTAGAGGCTTGATCACTGCACTGTACACCTGAAGCTGCTGTTGTATAGTATTGTATGCCAACTGCAACTGAATATGTGGATGGTCACGGGATGTGGAGTATACTGTGGAGGGGAGTCAGGGGAGTTGTGATGGATATGTATGATATGGGGGGGGAGTGGGGTGGTGAACTGGGGGAGGGGGGTTTTCACTTTGGGGGGTAAAGAGTGTAACTATTGCATTGTGTTGTACACCTGAAACTAATAAAATAAAATTTAAAAATTTAATAAAAAAAATACACAGTGGCATCAGAGCAGAAAGTCTAGTGCATAACTCAGAGAAACTCAGGCAAAGAGTGTAATTGCATGCTGAAATCAAAATGATTATTGATCTACAAATTTGTACCTATATACAAAGAGAAAAAAGTATTTTGAGAACAAAAGACACCCAATCTACCCAGTCATAACTTCCTGGCTTTTTGTTGGCATGTGGATTAAATGATGACTGAGGGAAAGGTCCCAGCTACATGGTTTTCTATGTACCCGTGTATCCTTGGAGATTGATTTTTGTTCCAGTTGTTACTCAGCATAACTTCAGGTACCTTACGCTCAAAATCCATGTCATGTTTTCAGCATCCTCTTTATGAGAAATTCCACCATTGCTGTTAGTATTCATTAAGTTTTACTAGTAGTAAATAACATTTAAAGAAGTAGACCTTAATTTATGTACATAGAATTGAAACTTGGCACACAGTAGATCATGCTTCAACTTATATTTTCTAGAACACTTAGTTAACCTTGTCTATAAGAAGTTTTGGTGCATCTTACCTGGAATAAAATTCTTGAGTCCTTAGTTATTTATCATATCAGTTGGGGCATAGTAAGGAAACAGAAATATCACCAGAAATTTGAATAGAGAAGATTAACATTGAGAACTAGTATCAAATAAAAGGAAATTATACACTATACTGGGTAAAAGAAGACTCTACAGGATAGCAAGTTCTCAAACAAACAACTGCAATATCTAGGCTGAGAAGAGTTGACAATTGAAGAACAATAGCTTAGCAGAGTCCCCACAAGACTGAGGTTTAGATCTTTTCAAATAAGGCAGGATCAGGTACCTTCCAGGGTTAAAGTAACTTGCCAGAGGTCACAGATCATAGCTGGTGGGCGAGTGAGTGGGAAAACTGTGTCCTGAGATTGTGGCTGGCTAGAGCTGATCCATGAGGGCCGCAGGGCTTCTATGCTGAATAATAAGAAAGGAGGTCCAGGACCTGATGGAAAGTGTCTTCCTGCTGCTAATTGCATTGCACTGTCCCTTAAGCTTTTTCTATTGTTGAAACCAACATTATGCCACTGGCAAAAAAGAAATGTTTACAGGGGATCCCTCTGATATCACAAAGAAGGCAACAAATGGAAGATTTGGGGCTGAGAGATAAGAAATGAAAGATTGTTACACTCACATATAAGATTAATCTAGGGCTAGCTGAGTGGTGCGTTAGTTAAGAGCTGGCTTGGGATGACAACTCTGAACAGCAGGGCCCCAGTTAGGATCCCACATATGAGGGCCAGGGACACTACCCTCTACAGCTAAGATGGTGATCAACAGCTTCACCTGGAGCTGGGCTGCTGTGAGTTGCCAGTGATGGTGTAGCCGCAGCCTCTGCTGCAGTGGGCTGCCATTAGCTACAGTGAGTGGTCGGCAGCCAATGAGAGTGGCCAGCAGCCAGTGTGAGCTGCCAAGAGCCGCCATGAGTGGCCATCCAGAGGCCGGCGACCAATCTGCCTCACCTGGGAAGAGAGCAATGATAATAGCAACATGGGCCGGTGAGGCAATGTCCTCCACACTAGACTGTAGAACAAAAGGACAACAACTTATCTATTCCCCTTCCCTGAGTCCCCAATGCTGTTCCCCTCCCCCAATTCCCCCCAAAAATTAAAAAAAAAAAGATTAATCTAATTCAGGTGTCCAGTTTTTTATTTTATTTTATTTTGTGAGGGCAGTGTCACTGGCCCTCATATGTGGGACCGAACCGGGGCTGCTGGCTTCCCAAGCCAGCGCTTAACCACCGCGCCACTCGGCCAGCCAGGTGTCCAATTTTTTAAAACTATAATGTCCAATATGACATTTTTATGCTTTCTTTCATCCTCTAAATCAAGAGTAATAAACTCACATGATGCTAGAAGCCCAGAAGATAACCCAAATGAGTGAAATAGAATAAATATAAAGCAATAAGGAGTTGTGGGAGCTGATGTAAAGTGAAGAGACTATGCCTTGTCTCCTAAAAGCATATTAAGAGTTCACATATGAATATCTGCATTCTGCATACAGACCCCATAATACTGTGTTAGTAATTATAAAACTAAATAATGAAACTGTCTCCAAACCAGAGGATTTAGTTTCATTTTGCTTTTTTGGTATGTCCAGTGAGAAATACAATTCTCTAGTTAGTGGAACCACAGATTCAATCAGTTATGCAATTGATTAGAAAAGGTTTATCATTCATCCACTGTTTATATGTTGTTCCAAATAAATCATACATAGTATTTAACCAGATATATGTATGAGTGGTTTGGGGGCTAATTTAAAACAATCATTTTTATTTTGTATTGAAAGGAAAGCAAGCAAAGGAAGCAAGGACCCTTGTATTTTAATATTTTACATGTTACACCTAATTTGAATTAGGATATATTTTCCACATTGGCAATTCCCTTGTTCATAATTTTAAAAGCAATGGTAATAGTAGCAACAGACTCTGTTACAATTACTTTGCAGAGGTAAGAAAAGAAATAACCACTTAAAGCATTGTAATTACATCAATGTTATTACATCGATGTTATTAAATCTTTTACATGTGTTTTTAAATGTCAAAATCCCAACATTAATTAACATTCTGCACTGAAGCAAGAAATGGCTTCAAAGTACTTAGCTAAACAAGGATTGTGACTAACTTAGTAAGGGTAAAGCCTTGACCTGAGAGGAACAAAAAGATTTGGCTATGAAGAAGTGTTTTATAATTGTTCATAAAGTTATATAGGATTCAGGTGTACAATTCTGTAATACATCATCTTTAATTTAAAAAAATATAACTATAAAAATAAATAAATAAGTAAATACATAAATAAATAAATAATTGTTTTACAGAACCATATATTTGGTATTTTACAAGTCGGCTGTATTTCATGTGACTTTAGTTTTCTTTCAATTAAGGTGATTTGTTAAACATATAATTAAATGTATCTTACATTTTAGCTCTTCATAAGATACACGTGAAATCTATGTAACTTTGCTAACAATTGTCACCCTAATAAACTTTAATTAGAAAAAAAGATTTTTCGGGCCGGCTGAGTGGCACAGTGGTTGGGCGCTGGCTTGGGACTCCCGTGGCCCCGGTTCAGATCCCACGTGTGAGGGCCAGTGACACTGCCCTCAAAAAAAAAAAAAAGATTTTTCATATAAACATGAGTATAAACTTGAAACTGTCTTTGTAAAACCTCAGGTCCCAATTTCTGATTCGGAAAATGTGTCTATTGTAATTATACAGTGGCAACATAGGAACCACCAGATTTACTTATAGTAAAATACCAAAAACAGAGAGCAATCCAAGATGGCGGAGTGAATAAAGATTGTGCCTGTGTCCTTCCGCAAACACATTAAAATTACAAGTAAATTACAGAACAATCAACTTGGAGAACCATCTGAAGTCTACCTGAACAGAAGTCCCATAACTAAAAATATAAAGAAGACACCATGTCGAGACTGGTAAAAGGGGCAAAGATGCTGAACGGGCCTGAAACTTCTGTGTGGCAGTAGAGAATCAGGAGGGATAATTCGACCATGGAGGTTCCCCCCAGAGGAGCAAAAGACCCCCCAGGCTCTGCAGCTCGGAGTACTGGTCCCAGGAAGAGGAGCCCCGACAATATCTCGCTGTGAAAAACAGTGGGGGCTCCAACCATCCAGGTGGGACGGAAGACGGCAGATAACCCAGACATCCTCTTAAACGGCCCATGCACAGACTCGCTCGCTCACAGGCACTTACCTTGGGCTCCTGTGGAGGGACGGTGTCAGGCATCCAGGGTCAGACTGAGGTGTGTGGCTTCAGGGTGAGAACTGGAGAACAGTCATCATTTTCCCTATGAGGGGTCCTCCTCCTATGCAACCTGCAGGTGGGTGCCATTTTTCCTTTATTAACCCTCCCCCACAGACCCAATCTGAATCTGATTGGTCTGGTGAGCCCTGCTGGGACCCCGCCCTACCCAACTCTGCCAATGCCAGATGCACTTTCTCCACAAGCAGCCAGCTGCACCTGCATTGCACTCTTTCTGGGAAAACCATCAGAGTCCGGCAGGCCTCAAGCAAGCAACAGGCAGTGACTGGCCTCTGTGCGCTGAGACTTTTGCTGAGTAGCTCCAGGCTCAGCACTGGCACCAAACCAGAGTCTACATTACACTGGTGACAACAACTCTTCCCACTATAGTGACTCCCTGAGACCCTGCCTCAGCCAACTTGCATACAGAACGAGGCTCTATCAGTGGCTGAACCTTAAGAGAGCTGGCAAAGAGCAGCAGGTGTCAGGGTATCCTGGCATTTTGCAGAGCTATCCCATGCCCAGTACTGGTAGCAGCTGTCCTGTATTCACAGCACAGCCTCTCTCATGTGCCTCCAACTTCAGCACAGGCAGTGGTTGACTTTGTAACTCCTACCAGGCAGTGGGTGATCTGGGCCTGCACAGGAACCCCTCCCAAGAGGCCCCAGACCAACATACTTGGAGGCTGGCTTCAGACCATAGCAGAGCACCACACAATTAGCCCACAAGTGGCAAACACAAACGATTGTTTCAACAGGCTCCAGAGCCTGCTGGGGCGAATCATACTAACTGTAGTAAGCTCCCTGCATAGCAGCCTATAAACTGTGAACATAACCAAACCCACAGCCAATCAGCCTGAAGGTCAATCCCACTCCCTGATGTGCTGATAGCAATCAAGGCTCAACTATACCAGGAGGGCACACACAACCCATACAAGGAACACTCCTGGAGCACCCGGAGCAGGTGACCAGGGAGACGGTGCCAGGGCCCCATAGGGCACCTACTACATAAGGCCACCGGGCCAAGACTGGGAGACATAGCAGTCCTATCTAATACATAGAAACAAACACAGAGAGGCGGCCAAAATGAGGAAACAAAGAAATACATATCAAATGCAAGAACAGGAGAAAATGCCAGAAAAAAACTAAACAAAATGGAGGCAAGCAACTTACCGGATACAGAGTTCAAAACAATGGTTATAAGGATGCTCAAGGAACTTAGTGAAAACTTCAGCAGAGAGATAGTAAGCATAAAAAAGCACATAGAGCTTTTTTGCAACGGGTTTGCTGCCAGAACCACCGCTAAACCTAACCCAAAATGGGAAAGGAAAAGACACATCAACATCGTTGTCATTGGACACGTAGATTCTGGCAAGTCTACCACTACTGGTCATCTGATCTACAAATGTGGTGGGATCGACAAAAGAACCATCGAAAAATTTGAGAAGGAGGCTGCTGAGATGGGAAAGGGCTCCTTCAAGTATGCCTGGGTGTTGGATAAACTGAAAGCTGAACGTGAGCATGGGATCACCATTGATATCTCCCTGTAGAAATTCGAGACCAGCAAGTATTATGTGACCATCATTGATGCCCCTGGACACAGAGACTTTATCAAAAACATGATTACAGGCACATCTCAGGCTGACTGCGCTGTCCTGATTGTTGCTGCTGGTGTTGGTGAATTTGAAGCAGGTATCTCCAAGAATGGGGAGACCCATGAGCATGCCCTTCTGGCTTACACACTGGGTGTGAAACAACTAATTGTGGATGTTAACACAATGGATTCCACTGAGCCCCCTCACAGCCAAAGGAGATACGAGGAAATCGTTAAGGAAGTCAGCACCTACATTAAGAAAATTGGCTACAACCCTGACACAGTAGCATTTGTGACAATTTCTGGTTGGAATGGTGACAACACGCTGGAGCCAAGTGCTAACATGCCTTGGTTCAAGGGATGGAAAGTCACCCGTAAAGATGGCAGTGCCAGTGGAACCACACTGCTTGAAGCCCTGGATTGCATCCTGCCACCAACTCGTCCAACTGACAAACCTGTGTGCCTGCCCCTCCAGGATGTCTACAAAATTGGTGGTACTGGTACTGTCCTTGTGGGCCGTGTGGAGACTGGTGTTCTCAAACCTGGCATGGTGGTCACCTTTGATCCAGTCAATGTTACAACTGAAGTCAAGTCTGTTGAAATGCACCATGAAGCTTTGAGTGAAGCTCTTCCTGGGGACAACATGGGCATCAACGTTAAGAACGTGTCTGTCAAAGATGTTCGTCGTGGCAATGTAGCTGGTGACAGCAAAAATGACCCACCAATGGAGGCAGCTGGCTTCACTGCTCAAGTGATTATCCTGAACCATCCAGGACAGATCAGTGCCGGATATGCACCTGTGCTTGATTATCACACAGCTCACATTGCTTGCAAATTTGCAGAGCTGGAGAAGATTGATCGCCACTCAGGAAAAAAGCTGGAAGATGGCCCCAAGTTTTTGAAATCTGGTGATGCTGCCATCGTTGATATGGTTCCTGGCAAGCCCATATGTGTTGAGAGCTTCTCTGACTACCCCACTCTGGGTCGTTTTGCTGTTCGTGACATGAGACAGTTGCTGTGGGTGTCATCAAAGCAGTGGACAAGAAGGCAGCTGGAGCTGGCAAGGTCACCAAGTCTGCCCAGAAAGCTCAGAAGGCTAAATGAATATTATCCCCAATACCTGCCACCCCAGTCTTAATCAGTGATGGAAGAACGGTCTCAGAACTGTTTGTCTCAATTGGCCATTTAAGTGTAATAGTAAAAGACTGGTTAATGATTACAATGCATCGTAAAAGCTTCAGAAGGAAAGGAGGTGGACCATTTGTTTTTTGTGGGTGGCAGTTTTTAAGTTATTAGTTTTTAAAATCAGTACTTTTTAATGGAAACAGCTTGACCAAAAATATGTGTCAGAAATTTTGAGACCCATTAAAACAAAGTTTAATGAGAAAAAAAAAGCACATAGAAATCATTAAAGAAAAAAAGACTTGGAAGCGAAGAATACAATAACTGAAATGAAGAATGCACTAGAAGTAATCCCCAGTAGACTAAATGAAGCATAGGATTGAATCAGCAATTTGGAAGACAAGGGAGCAGAAAAACACCCAATCAGAACAGCAAAAAGGAAAAAAAGAATCCAAAAGAATGAGGACAATTTAAAATGCTCTTAAATATCTGCCAGAACTTTTGGTCCGCTCCAAAATTGGGCATATGGTTTGATGGGATTTGATGACCTAAAACATCAGGTTCAGGGTTAGACTTCATGGATTACTCATACAGAAACCCATGACTGAAATAGGAAAAAAGGTCTAATTTGACACTATTGATCAATAGGACTCCTGTAAAAGCAAATGAACAACTCTGACCAACTCTTGGAAATTATCACTTTAAAACACTAAACAGTAGCTTCTTAAGTTCACACACATGACTTACTAACTGATGCAACAATGCCTGAATATACAATTCTAAGGAATTTGTAGACGACTGTATATATATATATATATATATATATATTCTCTTCAGAGTAGTATCTCCCTCACTTATCTTTACTTTAGTGGCTGTATTTCATTATACATCATCTAACTGCAAGATGAGAATGAGTCAAAATGAAAAAAATTATAGTGCTATTGGGGGCACCATTAACCAATGATAAAAAAAGAGTACAGCATCAGGATGTGTGATAAAAATTGATGTAAAATGTTATATACTTCTAGTTTCATAAATGCAAGAGGGGTCATCTTTACCAGGGAAAGCTGCAAAGGAAAACAAGACATGTTAATGGGACACAGCTTCCTTGCTTTTTGCCGCAGTTGCGCAGATTGGAATTTAAACCCTTAGTATTGGACACAAGTCTCTGTAGCTGATGAGTTTTTGCTTATTTTGCCTGTTGGAGTCCCTGGGAAAAGGCAGCCAATCTCCAAATGAAGATACACTTTTGGAATTTTAGAAAGCAGTTTTTGCTTTGCTAATGAGCTCATAAAATCAGATTTCTGACCCCTAGGGGCTGATGATTTTATGGCCTGATGTGCACATCTTTGCATGGGTCAATTTGGACTCTAAGATTGACCAGGTGAAAAGTGCTTGGAAAAGCCTTGCTTGTCACTTGGATTTGGAATACAGGTGTCTGGCCCTATAGCACATCAGCTTGGCTGCTGCTGAGGCAAAGTTGCTGGCATTTTTGGTATACTGGATTCCTAAATGCTTCGACCTCACTCCAAGCTGAAAATGGATACTACCTGCTATGGGCTGTGTTCAGTGTCACACTGAGCTGTGATGAACTGAAAGAGGCACAGGCTCAATGAACAGGACTCGGACTCTGGGACTGCTGGAAATTTAGTACATCCCTCTGCAGGGTCTTAGCTCTGAAAACATATGGATGCTGGCTGGCCCTGCTGGATCACTTGCAAATGCCCTAAGGTAGCAGCTTGTTCTCAAACTGGACCATTTGAAATAAAGCTATAGATCGGTGCTATCCGAGGTCAGACAATTAATTCACGAGCTCATCCTAGAAAAAGTGCTACATACCTCATTGCTGAATACTACAGTCACCTTCGAAGCTCCGTTTGGGAAGCTATGCACTGACGTCAGTGCGTAGTCTACCCCTCAGAGCAATTTTGGAACTCTTTTTCTGGAATGGCCATCAGAGCTGTCGTTGTATTACCCTTGATGTCCTGAATGTCATCCAAATGTCTTCCTTTCAATATTTCCTTTATTTTGGGTAAAGAAAGAAGTCATTGGGGCCAGATCAGGTGAGTAGGGAGGATGTTCCAATACTGCTATTTGTTTACTGACTAAAAACTCCCTCACAGTGCTGTGTGAGCTGATGCATTGTTCTGATACAAGAGCCGTTAATTGTTTGACAAAAAGTTCAGGTCATCTTTTTCATGCAGCCTTTTCAACACTTCCAAATAATAAACTTGGTTAACTGTCCAGTTCGTACAAATTCATAATGACTAATCCCTCTGATATCAAAAAAGGTTAGCAACATGGTTGCAACAAGTTCGCCAACTTAATTGTCAGACCTCATAGTTCTGATGCAGAACCTGATTGCAGTCCTAACTTGTGATTCCTGCTCAGAGCTGCAAGTTAGGGGAGGGCAGTCACCCGGGAGGGTGACCCCTGTTTCTACCTCTGACGGATCAGGTTCTGGAACCTCTCTGGGGTGGGGGGATGGCTCACTGCTGTTGAGGTTTACTCTGCTTTCCAGATTAGTTGCAGTTTGCAACAATGTATTGACAGCCTGATTCTACTTCCTTTACCTTTCTCCTGTTGCAACTGCCTTAGTAAGGCAGTTGGATCACTCAGTGCAGCAGGAGGAGGGGATATGTAAACCCATTTTTAAAAAATATTGAAACATCAGGATTTTGCCCTGACTAGTTCCTGAATATGTGTTTCTAGTTAAGTTGTATAAAAATGTTATTCTGTGAAAATGGCTTTTGTCCCTCTTATACACAACCATTCCAGATGAAAGGTCTGGTCAAAAAAAGAAATGATTAGGAAAAATTGTAAAGTTAGGAATAGTGAATGGGACACACTGATTTTGTAATAGCAACAAACAAAACAAACAAAAACCCTGGCACCTAGGAAGGCGCAGGAGCAGGGATAGGGCATGAATGATCCTTGTTTTTATAAATACTATTGAAAGCTTTCCCCTCCTTCTGAAAAAAGCACTCGTGCTGCCTTTACAAGCTTCTGTAAGTGCTTCGAATTCAGAAGGACTGCTGAGCCCAGCCCAGATCGCATGTGACAGTGTGACTGTGAAACAGCAGGGGTGGGCCGGGCTCTGCATGGTCCGGAAAAACACCCCCACATGCTGTCCACACTCAGCAGGTGATAAACTTGCTATGAGTATGGAACAGTTTTGAACTGACTGCCTCGGGCAGTCCCTTAGAATTAAGCATAAACTCTGTTTCCAGGGGACATGTGTGCCCCGTGTACCCTCAGGGATCGCACTGTTTGGGTGTGTGCAAGAGCTTATTTGCCAAAGCTGTGCTGAGCCTGAATTGATGCCTCAGACCAGGTTAAAAAAGGCTCAGAGAGAAAGTTTGGGAGGAAGCCACCCCTAACCCCACACCTCCCACGGCTTTCCAAGGCAGACCTTTGCAGTTAATGGGATGTGTTTTAGCTGCCTACATCCACAACCCATACAGGGCATAAGTGAGATCAATACTATAGGTTGGCATCACCCTACTCTGTGGGAGCCTACTGATAATTCTGTAAAGACACCTTGGCCAAAGGCCATCAAGACTGAGACTGCCGCCATCCTTAGAATGACCTGCTTGCAAGGTTGACCTTTGGCTGACATCTGGGAACTTTGATTTGGGGAGTGTTCCCACTCTTCTCTAACTCATAAGAGTGACTCACTGTGCCTAGATTGTTTGTGAAAACAATGGGGTTTATGCTGAACACCTGATTTCTTTCTGTGTGTTTGGAGTTTTGTTATATGGGTGGTAGAGGGTGCCTATGTTACTAGCCCTCAATAAAAACCCTCAACTCTGAGTCTCAGAGGGATTCCTTGGACAGAAACATTACACACATGTTGCTAATTTTTATTGTGGGGGGTGGAGGGAGAAAATGTACCCTAAATGACTCTCATGGAAGGCAGAGAGCATAAGGAGACCTGCATGTGGATTCCTCTAGACCCTGCCTGTCTCTCTTCCCCTTAGGATCCAGCCATGTATCCTTATACCTCTGTAATAAGTCGTAGCCCTGAACACAACTATATACTGAGTCCCATGAAACTTTCTAGCGAATTTCTGAATGGGGTGGTGATCTTGGGGTCCTCTAACATAGTCACCAGTGGAAATCTCATATATTTTATTATTGCATTATAGATGTAATCGGTTATTTTGAAATTTCAATCATATTGATCACTACTTTAAAATTATGTTAGATATTAGACCTGCCACTAGATAATTCATTTAATGTGTTAATAAAGAGGCATGTGTTTATTATGATAAATTTTAAAAATTTATCAGTTTTAATATAGTCTGACATAATTCATTTCCTTTGTAATCCTATTTTATTTGTTGTTTTATTCTGAGAGCCTGATTCTGAGATATCCATAGGATTCACCGGACTGCCAAAGGGGTCTGCACAAAAGAAAATTTAAGACTCCTTGCCATGGGTCTAGATGTATTACTCACTAACAGGCAATTTATTACCTATAAGTGAATAAACTTTTAGTGACCTAAATTTTATCCAGGGATAAGAAAGAACTAGTTTTACAGATTTAAAAGGGAAGGAGGAGGGCCTGCCAAGTGGCGCAGTGGTTAAGCGCTGGCTTGGGAAGCCAGTGACCCCGGTTTGGGTTCCACATATGAGGGCGAGTGACACTGCCCTTAAAAAAGTAAAAAATAGAAAAAAATAAAAGGGCAAGAGGAGCTAAGCATAAAGTCACTGTATGATTTCATTCCATGCTTATTCAATGCGACAATTACATATATAGTGTATCTAAAAAGTGAGATATAATTGAGGGTTTATAATGATGTTGCACTTTCTGGAACTATAATGCCTCCTTATAGAATGTAATTTTCTTATTGAACTTTATTTACTGTGTATGGAAAAATCCCAAACTACACCTTGAAAATCTCCTACTTCACTTTCAGGTGCCTCTATGATCACAGATTGCCACTTAATTCCACTTGGTACTAAGACAGCCTCACATACAGCTGATGGAAGTGGAAATGAAAACAGAGCCAAGTTAACCCTCACTGACACTGGCATGTCATGAAATTAAATGTCATGATGCCACCTACAATTTTTTTTTTATGTTGGCTAGGTTTTTAAATATTTTTTGAAGTCTTACTTAAACCCTGATGGAACTTTTTGCAGTCAAGTTAATGGTTACCACCTTAACATGTATTATAGTTTAATAGTACAAATTTGATTTTAGCAAATTCAGTAGAGAGTTGCTAAACTTGTGAAAATAGCTTAATAGTGTAGTGAGCTGCTCTGTCCTTAAAGATATACAGATATGTTACCTGTTGCAAATGTTTTCTTTCACAATGAAACAATATGAAATAGGGTTTTCTAATAGTAGCTAAAGTTTTTCTTTCATTAAATACAAAAATACTATGCATGTAAGAATAGTAATAAAGTTTATTTTAGGGTATTTTACACTCTTCTGCCCACAACTCCTTATCTTTTCTTCATGGTGAACTGCGCTTGGGTGGCCCACAGATGCCTTTATAACTTCTCACAGAGCATTTCCACCATCATATCATCCATGCTGACTGTGCCGATGATGGGTCTGAAGAACAACTCAACAATTACATTGGCATTGATGAATCTCAGCAGGAAAAGTACACCATTCAGTTCAGTGATTCTGGCCTGGTGCATCCTGTATGACATCCTGATGTGCTCTCTAAGGATCTGCTGAGTTCCCTGCTGAAGTCCCTGAATGTACTTCACACACTGCAGACCTGGCAGGTCTGGAGGAGAAAACAAGAGAAAAATCTTTGTTATAAACAGTTCACTCACAGAGTCCTTCATTAGCTTTTTACATATATCCATTTCTTCCCCTTCCCAAATTAAACAAGAGCTCAAGCTTCCTGATGAAAAGAGCTTTCTAGAGCAAAGATAAATGCCAAATCAGTTCTAAGTTTTCAGAGGCAATGCTTTCAAGAATGAAACATCATATAATTATTATTCTTTAATATCCACTATGTTAGCATCCTCACATTTAAAAACTACTGGCCCTCAGCCAACAAACGCACATATAATTCAATATGACAGTAGAATATATTTTAATGAACCACTGCTCCAGTTCACTCTCTGTGCAAATATAAAGAAAGTAAAATTATTTCAAGAAGTAAGCACTTTGCCTTTTAACCTTTAAGTTTTACCTGTTGTAAACTGTTTTCTCCTTCAGCTGCTGCTGTTAAACATCTACCATGTGCCTTGTTGTGTTGGAAATCAAAGGTAAGATGGGATCAGCCATTGTACAATGACAAGAAATTTTGCCAGGTGACAAATATTTTACCATCCTCTCTTGAATTTCCCACCATTGTACATTATAATGATTATCCAGCCAATAGTAGTAAACTTCAAAGCCACAAATATGACTCACAGACTCATTTTAACTATTTGCCTGCAGGATGATTTTAGAGTCCCATAATTTAAGAGATAGCACTGGCCACTTAGCTCATTGTACCAAAACCATGATTTGTGTATTCGGAAAGCTTAAAAAAAAAAAGTGATTCTAATGAGAGTGCCAAAAGACTCTTTTAGAAAATACTATTTTAAAGTAAGAGGTCTTTGCTGCCTAACAGGCCAGCTTTAATTCCCCCTGGGTAAATGAGGGCATGACAGTGAATAATTTTTCAAGCTACATGATAAGGATATTGTAATGGGTATTGCTCTATTGAAAATTTCATTTCATTCACTTTAAAATGATAACCATCTTTTACTGTCCTCTTAATTTTCTAAGCCTGTTACACCATATTACCTCATTTTACTGACCTGCATTTGACATAAGAAGAAATCAAAGATCAGCAACATTAAAACAACTCACCCAAAGTTATGCTCATTTCTATTATTATTAGATTATTAGTGACAAGTTTATACGAATGTGTAGCAACAGCTTTTGCAATGGGTGAATCAAAAACACATTCTATTATAGAACAGAAATTTTAACAATAGAAAAACATAAGAAATTCTAAATGGGAATTTACAGCATTTATTTTCTTAAGGAATAAAAATTTGAGTCCAGTGGAAATTTTTAAGTGTGATAGGTCAGTGCAAGTAAGAAAATGAATAAAACTTTGGGGGAAAAAAATAAAGAATACAGAATTCCTACACAAAAAAAAGTCTTTTTCAAATGGGCAAAATACATAATCAGCCATTTCACAGAGATAATACACACAATTAGCATAGAAAAGGTATGTAATCTCATTAGCAGTTGGGTAAATGCAAATAAAAGCCACAATGTGATACTATTTGCATCCATTAAAATAGTATTGCCATTGATAAAAAAAATAAATAAAGAGGTCTTTGAAAGCATTGTTTTACAGCCATTAAAAGGTTAAAAAGTAAACAAGAAAACATTGTCAATTGCAACATGGTTCAAAAGTAACTTTTCAAATTAAAAATACATGACCTTCTTGCAGTACAGTGTGATACCCAAGTAAAGCTGAGTGAAATACAATGCAAGAAAGATGAAGTGCCTGTAAGTTTAAGAAGGTGGTAAGGGGAGGCTGCTTTTTTAAGTCCTTTGATCCTCCATGATAGTCATATTACTATAAAGTTCTTTAACTTGTATTTAAGTAATGACCAATTTACCATTTGATTAAATTATGTCAATGATGACTACAATCATTTCCCTGCTTTTTCTACAAAATCCAACAGAAAAGTATTGGGTTGTTGGAAAACCCATGACGCATTTTTGCAAAGAAAAATAGAAAAACACGTCATGACTTTTCTGACAATCTAGTATTTTAAAAGCACCATGCTAATCATCACAGAGTAGGAGAGCCAGTCAGTGTCTTTTAAAAAATAACGGCAATAGGAGAGTCATTCCTACTATAGGCAAATACCAAATCTGATAAATAAAATGAGAACAAAAAAAGTAACATCTCTAATCCATATTCCCATTCTGATCACCCAAGTCCACACATTAATATCCCCTACTACCTACAGCTCATTCTCCAGGCTTGAGATCCAATTTTATTGGGTTTGAATTCCACTGCTGAGAGTAAGAAGAGGCTTCCATGAAACTCCACAGGAAATCTGAAACTACTCCAGACCTAGATTCATGGCTCATTAAAACTTCATCTGGTGAACTCCACATCACTTTTCTCTGCTTTCATACCACACCCTCCTTTTCCAACCCCCCTCCCTAACTTGCCTGCAAAGGAGATTCAGGAAAGAGAAAAGGTGAATAGATGCACTCCACAGTAATAATAATAATAATAATAATAATAATAATAATAATAATTTAACCATAAAAATCAGGGAACAGAAATAGACAAACAGCAAAGAAAGGACACACTAAACAGGCATTACACCCTCCTCCCCAATATAGTGTATTTGTGTTTAAAACACACTCAGCTTAACTGGCTAAACTCATATTGGGAGGGTTCAGAAAAGTAAAACAAGAATTAGGGAGGTGTGTGCTTGATTGCGTGTGTGCGTGTGTCAAAAGTATGCAAAACAAAGCAGAAGAAAAGAGGGAAACCAGTAACTAGTGGAATGTCAACTACTGGAAGCTGATCCCATCTTACCTTTGTATTCCAGCACAACAAGGCACATGGTAGATGTTTAACAGCAGCAGCTGAAGGAGAAAAGTTTCTTAATGATCTTAAAGATCATGTGGGGCACTTAGTATGAATGCAGATTTGCAGACCCTGGACCAGAGCTATTGAGTCAGAATCCCTAGGGGAGGAGCCTGGAGAGGCTTTAAACAAGCTTCCCCCTAAAGTGTTTCTTATGCACAGGCAAATTGGAAAACAATGATGTAAGCAAAAGGTGACCTACAGTGACCACTGGGATGAGGTGAGGTCTCTAGATCCTGAAATGTGAGTTCTGAATGAATGATTTTCCCACTCAATACCACTGTATACCCCTTCAAAAAAAATGCTAGACAGGAGGTGAGGACATAACCAGAGACTCCTGGTGTCAAGAAAAAAGGATGTGCAGGAAGTATTATAAAAACTACCCCTAACTCAAGCTGCCTGGAGACCTCCAGCCTTCTGTGACCCTTTTGGTAGGATTGTGGCTGAAGACGACTTTAGTCGTAAGAGGCAGATCCAGAAACACTAAGTCCAGTGTCCTGCCTGGCAGTGTCCCCAGGGGATAGTCTGTCTACAGGTTCTTAACAAATGTTTCCTTTCTTGCCAGTCTTAATAGATTTCTTCCAACAAAGAAATTCTAGTAAATTTCAGAGCTGGGATTCAGAAAGAGATGTTGCACAACTTGCAGCGAACACAAACTTTTTTAAAAGCTATGCTAGTGGATTTAAAAGACTAGAGGAGAAGGAATAGCCATGTCCCTTGAACGCACAAACTTTTCTGTAGTAACAGAAAGTTGTAGAGATAAGTACAGACCTCAACAAGATATCCCCCTCCTCTAGGCTGAATTTCTGGCAGCACCCCACCCACGCGGAGTGCTTGTTTTCTTAAGCCTCCCTCCCCCCCAAACTGTGCTGAGTTAGTTGCCATTCTTCACTTTTACCCAGACACTCCCTGACCACTGAAAGATGTTCAGTGCCTGTGCCCCGAGTAGGCACTGCACAATGCTCTACTAAGGAAACCCAGAGCCCGAGGTCGGCGCCCTTACCCGGGTTAAAGAGCACGGTCCCCTTGAGGTAGGCGTACTCTTTGGTACTGATCCCCAGGCTCCAGCACTTGATAAGGAAGCCCTTGATGGCTTGGACCTCGGTGGCCCACAGCAAATGCCGTCCCTCTATGGGCGGTACCAAGTGTGGCGGCAGCGTGTGGAGAGGCGGCGGCTCATCGCCCGCGGTCTCCTGCCGCCTGGTGGTGAGGATCCTCTGCAGCAGGCTGGGCTCCCAGATCTCCACTGTCTCGAAGTTCCAGCGGTCCTGGGCCAGCTCAAGCATGAGCAGCGAAACCCAGCAGCTGCGCACTAGCATCAGCTGCTGGTCCAGGGGCAGCATCTGGAAACAGGCTAAGTACTTGACGAAGCGCAGCGTCTTCAACAGGCCTGCGGAGGCCGCCTCGCAGACCACCTGTGGATTCTTGAGGGCTACCAGCCGCTGCGCACCACACAAGGGGTTCCACCAGGGGGCCCCCGGCTGCACCTCTGGAGTCGCGTGCGTTTGTTTTGCGCTTGTGGGCACGTCGTAAAGGATGCTTCCTTGCCGCTGGTGGTCTTCGCCGCAAAGACGGCAGCGGTACAGGAGCCCCACTTCCCTCTTGCCCGGCAGCTCCTCTCTGCACCCCAGCCTCTGCGCGCAGTAGGAGCGGTCCCACCACCCGCCTCCCGGACGCGCGTCGGGCGCTTTCAGAGCCACGTGCGTTTGCTTTGCGTTTGTGAGCAAACTGTAGAGGATGCTACCCTGCCGTGGGTGCTCTTCACCACAAAAGCAGCAGCGATACAGGAGCGCCATGGCCCGCCCTCCCGGCAGTCCCTCTCCGCCCACCGGGGGCTTCGCGCCGCAGTAGCAGCCCCAGCACGCGCCCCCTATCTGCGCCTCGGGCGCCTCCGGAGCCTTCGGAGCCTCTTGCATTTGCTTTGCATTCGTAAGAATGTTGTAGAGGATGCGGCCCTGCCGCGGGTGCTCTTCACCACAACAGCAGCAACGGTATAGAAGCGCCACTGCCCTCCCATCCGGCAGCCCCTCTCTGCCCACCGGGGGCTCCGCGCGGCAGGAGCAGCCACAGCACGCGCCCCCCAGCCTCGCCTTGGGCGCCTCCAGTGCTTCCGGAGCCGCGTGCGTTTGCTTCGCGCTCATGAGTATGTTGTAGAGGATGCTGCCCTGCGACTGGTGGTCCTCACCCGCCATAGCCCGCGGTGTCCGCAGCCCGGCTCTGTCCAGTGGCAGCCGCCTGGGATCTATTTATACTGAGCGCTCACGCACGCGCGTCGGCCGTCTCCGCCTGGGCAAGGGCGCGGAGGGGGGCGCGGCGCTGCCCTCCGATGTGTTTGGCTGCGACTTCGGCGGTTCAAAAGGGGCAGATACTACTTAAACGCTGAACATAGAAGAGGAACGGAAGCGTGAGAACGCCTGGACTCTTCCCTGTTGCCCCTCATCACACTCTTCCCTGCCTCTGGAAGGCCAAAGCAGAGGGCAGGGAACAGGTACTTGGGGCACTGTTCCAACTCTTTCCATTGAACCCTGGAATCTAATTTGCTCCCTTTGTTGGGAGGGCAGGGGTGCCTAAAGGGGGAAAAAATATTTCTATGCCATTTTTGCAAACTTTCATTGATTGATCAAACTTTCTAAGACTTATATTTTATATATGGATAGAGGTTTCATTTTCAGGGACCTTGAAAAATATAGACCATGGACCAGCACTATCAGTTATCATATGGGAACTTGGTAGAAATGCCCAGTCTCTGGCCCCAACCAGACCTTCTGACTCTGAATATGCATTTTTAACGAGGTCCCCAGGGGATTTGCATGCACCTTAAATTTGGAAAAGCACTGGTGTAAGAATGCTATCATAAGCGTTTTGTTTAATTCTATTAATATTTATGAACACCCACTCTCTTCGATGCTGTGTTAGAGAGCTAGGGGGAGCGACCAGGATATCAAAGTGGCTAATATTTGGGAATATAACAATCACAAGGGGCTAAAAGTTTGCTACAGTGAGAACTTTTGGATTCTTCTAGAGAGATTACATTGCATAGATGTGTAATCAACATTTCTTCTCCCACTCTTCCTAAATGAATAATGAGAAACAGGTTTTGGGAAACCTGGATTCTCAAGTCCTCACTTGTCACACAGCCTCCTTCCTTGAGTTCCATACAGGCACTGAGACCAGTGGCCCTTCCCACATCACCACCTGCCCCTTGTGTAACTAGCTGATTTTTCACCAACCAGCTGGGTAACTTCAAAATTACAACCCTTTAGTCCTCAAATGCCTCATCTCTAAAATGGGAGGTTTTTGATTCCTTGGGTCCAGGACTGAAGACATGGAGCAGGGAAGGGGACTGGTGTGTACCAGCTGGCATAGGATCCCCTTTCTCTTTTTTTTTTTAGTTTATCTGGGACCTGAAATCCTAAGACTAAGAGAAAAACCTAGAAAAGTTTCTTTTGCATTCAACCTGAAATTTTATTCTACCTGTGAGAGGCCCTATAACACAGTGGCAAATCTCTGACACTGACATCAGATTGCCTCAGTTTTCATTCTGGCCCTGACACTTTGTAGCTCCATGGCCTTGGGCAATATATTAGTTTTCTATTGCTGCTGTAACAAATTACCACAAATTTTGTGACTTAAGGCAACACAAATTGATTATGCTACAGTTCTGGAGGCCAGAACTCTGAAATCAGATTCACTGGACTAAAATCAAGGCGACATTTCTTCTAGAAGTGCTAGAGGAGAATCAGTTTCCTTGCCTTTTCCACCTTCTAGAAGTTTCCTCTATTTCTTGACTCCTGGACACATCACTCTGACTCTGCTTCCATCTTCCATTAGGGTCTTTATAATTACATTGGGCAAAGCCAGATAATCTAAAATAGTCCCTCCATCTCAATTGTTAAATCCCATCTGCAAAGTCCCTTTTACCATGTAAGATAACATATTCACAGGTTCTGAGGATGAGGACATAGACATCATTGGGGGGCATTATTTAGCCTTTTATAGGAAAGTTACTTAAGCCACCTGTACCTCAATTTCTTTATTTGTAAAACATGAACAATAGTCTCTGTGAAGTAATCCATGTACATGAGTTACTTCTTGTAAAATGTTTGCTTGGTACATGATAAGTATCCCCTCCTGTTAAAGATAATGTGGGATAACTTCAGGATTAGGAAGTGATACTACACACCAGCACCACCATTATTCTCTCCTAGGGAAAGCCACCCTCATCCTCCACTCAGAAGCTGTCTCATTTTCTTCTTCGTGTCCACATTTCTTGGCCCAGATTCAAAACACTGGATGGGTTACCTGGTCCACAAAATAATGTGTTAGGGAAATGTTATCCCATTGCCCATTGCATAATTTGCCATTTCCAATGTTCAAGCTACTATTTTGAGGATGCTATTGCTGTTTCTACAGTGTTCCTGCCTGATGAAGCCATCAACCAACCTAGATGAAAACCCAGGCTGCCTCAGTCCCACCGTAAGTTGCCAGTGCTAGTTACTTTTTACTATGTTACCCCATTTTATTTTTTTCCTGACACTTATCTGAATCTGATATGATTGTTTTGTTTAGTTATTTAATGCTGGTTGATTGTCTCCCCTCTCCACTAGTATAAAAATTCCAGAGGGCAAGGAATTGGTCACTCTGTATCCCAGAAATTACAACAATGTCTAGGATACAGTAAGTGCTCAAGAATATATCTATTGGCCAACCATATGTTTAGAGAAACAGGAGAAGGCTATAATTCCTACGCTTAATACAGAGGGCAAGCATTCCCACACTACTATTACTGCAGTGACCCTGGAGGGAGGAGAAATTAGAAGGCCCTGTTGGACTCAGAGCTTTGTGGAGGCCTTTTTGGATACTGAGAGCTACAGGCACTGCGATAAAGTAACAAGAGAACTGAGTGTACAGTCAAAAGATATGACTTTGAATTTGGGTTCTTCCACTCTAAAAATACAATGTTGAACAAGTTGTTTAACTTCAGCCTTCACACTTGTGAAATGGGAAAAATTCTATAAACCAATATTAATGTGTACACTTTGTTCTTAGTCCTTCAGGAGTTATTTTTTTTCTCAATATAGCCCTTCACAGAAACGTTTGCTAACCTCTTCACTACATTGAAAATATAAAGCAAATTAAGTTTACACTGGTTCACTTTCTAATGATTTAACATTGAGCAAAGTATTCAATATTACGTTAGCTTTTTCATGCCAAGTGGGTACTAAACTTACCGGGGGTTTCACTTCATAAATTATATGAATATCTACCCACTATGCTGTATACCTGAAACTAATATAAAATAATACTGAATATCAAAAAAAGAAATTAAAAAATTTTACATTAGCCTTTTCAGCTATGAAAGCAGAAAAATGCTACAAACTGTTTTAATATATGTATCCTATCCCTATATAATTCAAAGGTTTTTCTAAAACTCATCTTGTCAACTGTATTTTTTTAAAAAACTAGTAACTTAAGTCCATTGTTTTGTGTGTGTGAGTTCACACATCGCACGTATTAAATGACTTTGACTTTAACTTTCAGGCATTGTCTCAAATTGAAACTTCAGTACAATCCTGAGAATCATGAACTTGTAATATATTGGTTATAATTCCTTTTCTTTCCCAGGAGCCTTCTGATTTTTTTAATCTTGTGGTTTTGGGTTTTTTTTGTTTTGGTTTGGTTTTGGGGGTTTTTTTTTTTTTTGAAGTTGCAATCTTCTATTTGCAACTCTGAAGGTCTTTCTAGGTTCTCTGGATTCAGTGTGTCTAAGGAGAGATTGCCTGCTTGTTCTTCACAAGTATTCATCTTTGGAAATGTCAGGAGAAAACTGACTTCATCTTTTCACTTTCCACTTTTTTTTCCCCTGAACAAATAGCTCCTGAGAAACAAAATCATCTAAACACACCAGTGCAGAGATTTGCACCAAGTAATGCCAACCTGCCATTTGCTACAGGATTAGTGAAGACATAACCTTCTAAAGCAGATGCAGGCTTCTATATTTGATTTGTTCCATGTCCTCAGACCACTGTGACAGACAAAGGACACTCATCAACTGTACCTGTCATGTGCTGAGTTTGTCCATAACTGCAATTTGGATATCTACCCTGAATCATTATTCGATGACCTTGGTCAGTTGGACACCTGCTCTGCAGAATCCATTATCTGTGCCAACTCAGGGTGGGAGTAAAGTTACTCTGCCTGCCTGAATGCAACCTTCAACTTCAAAGTAACGCAGTTTTCACTAAAGTATGTAGGAGTGAAGTACAGGTGGGGATAAAGCCAGGTAAAATTATAAAACTGACCTATGCACAGCAAGCTGCTCTTGACCTGGGAAGACACAACAATCTGAAATCTGATATAAATTTTCAATCTGGGCCTAAAAGAGCTGGAATGCCTCAGAATTCAGCTCCTTCAGTAAACAGGTGACAGGGAGTAACAGTAGAGTTTTCCTGATTTTTCAAGGTAAATATTGGGTAAACGCTATTGTAGAAGAATAGTGGCTCATAAAATCCAAAAGATAGGCTCCCTCTTCTTCATTTCCAAGACCCAGAATGTTTAAAGCTCTATTTATGGAAGAATTAATAGGCTTTAGCTGCTGACTCATGAAACCCCTAAAGAAGATCAAGTCATCATTATTTATTTTCTTCGGATGAGCTACAAAGAAGGCAGTCTGCTGCATTAGAGGTCACATAGTTGCTGAGCTGGAATAATGATTCATACAGTAATTCTGAATGTTCTAAAATCAACTTTCCAAATCACCCAAAGAACCGCTCCAATCAAGGAAAAACATTGATCAATTCATTTTACTACATCTACCAATTTTGGAGCTTTTTTTTTTTTTTTTTGAGGGCAGTGTCACTGGCCCTCATATGTGGGACCGAACCGAGGCCACTGGCTTCCCAAGCCAGCACTTAACCACCGCACCACTCGGCCGGCCCTACATCTACCAATTTTGAATCCATCCCAATACCCGATATTGATCAAATTATCTAATTAATAAATTCAATTGATTGCCAGGTTAAAAATGATTACCCTATTGGTTGACAAGCTATTTAAACTAATTTGACTGACTACTTTTTTATTTTTTGACATTCAATATTATTTTATATTAGTTTCTGGTGTACAGCACAGTGGTTATACATTTATATAATTTGTAAAGTGATCCCCCCAATTAGTCTAGTACCTACCTTGCACTATACATAATTATTACAATATTATTTACTATATTCTCTATGCTGTACTTTACATCCCCATGACTACTTTGTAACTACCAATTTATACTCCTTAATCCCTTCACCATTTTCATCCAGCTCGCAACCCCCTCCCATCTGGCAACCATCAACTTGTTCTCTGTATCTATGAGTCTGTTTCTGTTTTGGGTATTTTTGTTGTTGTTTATTTTGTTCTTTAGATTCTACATATAAGTGAGATCATATGGTATTTGTCTTTGTCTGACTTCTTTCACTCAGCATAATATTCTCTATCCATCCATGTTGTTGCAAATGGTAAGATGTCATTTTTTATGGCTGAGTAATATTCCATTCTATGTATGTACTACATCTTCTTTATCCAATCATCTACTGATGGGATGGGCACTTGACTTGCTTCCATGTCTTGGAACATAGGGGTGCATATATTTTTTTGAATTAGTGTTTTGGATTTCTTTGGCTAGATATCCAGAAGTGGAATTGTTGGGTCATAAGGTAGTTCTATTTTTAATTTTTTTAAAATTCTTTTATTGTGAAATAAACATTGTTTTAAAAATTAGTTTCAGGTGTACAATGCAGTGCAATAGTTTTTTTACCCCTCAGAGTGACAACCTCCCCCCAGTTCGCCACCCCATTCCCTGCCCCCATATCATACATATCTATTACAATTCCTTTGACTCCCTTCTACAGTATACTCCACATTCTGTGACTATCTATATATTCAATTATAGTTGGCATAGAATATTATACATCAGTTTCAGGTATACAGTGCAGTGATCAAGCCTCTACTCCATCCATGAAGTGGTCTCCCCAACAAGACATGTGACCATCTGACAGCCCACAAAATATTTACATTATTAATTATATTCCCCAAACTGTCTTTCATATCCCTGTGGCAATATTGCAGTTACCCATCTATGCTGTCTAATACCTTCCCCTTCTCCCTGATCCCCAACCACCTCCCAACTAGCAACCCTGTTTTTCCTCTATATCTATGAGACTATTTCTGTTTACTTTGCTCATTCATTCAGTTTTTCAGATTCCATATATAAGTGAGATAATATGGTATTTGTCTTTCTCCGATTGACTTATTTCACTTAACATAATATTCTCTAGGTCCATCCATATCATTGCAAATGGTACGATTTCATTCTTCTTTATAGCAGAGTAATACTCCATTGTATAAATGTACCACAGTTTCTTAGTCCAGTCATCTACCAATGGGCATTTCGGTTGTTTCCAAGTCTTGGCTATTGTAAATAGTGCTGCGATAAACATAGGGGTGCATATATTTTTTTGAATTAGCATCTTGGATTCGTCTGGGTAGATACCCAAGAGTGGAATTGCTGGGTAATACAGTAGTTCCATTTCCAGTTTTTTTTAAATACCTCCATACTGGTTTCCATAATGGCTGCACCAATTTGCAGTCCCACCAACAGTGCACCAGGGTTCCCTTTTCTCCACAACCTCACCAGCACTTGTTTCTTGATTTATTGATGATAGCCTTTCTGACCAGACTGAGGTGGTATCCTATTGTGGTTTTTATTTGCATTTCTCTGATGATTAGTGAGGTTGCACATTTTTTCATATGCCTGTTGGCCATCTGTATGTCCTCTTTAGAGAAATGCCTCTTCATATCCTCTGCCCATTTTTTAATTGGGTTGTTTGGTTTTTTGGTGTTGAGTTTCATGAGTGTTTTATAAATTTTGGATATTAACCCCTTATCAGGTGTATCATTGGCCAGTATTTCTCCCATTCAGTAGGATGTCTTTTCGTTTTGTTGATGGTTTCCTTTGCTGTACAAAAACTTTTAGTCTGATATAGTCTCATTTGTTTATTTTTTGCCTGGGGATATTTATCAGAAAAAAAATATTACTAAAAGCAATGTCAGAGAGTTTACTGCCTGTGTTTTCTTCTAGGGGTTATATGATTTGGGGTTGCACATTTAAGCCTTTAATCCATTTTGAGTTTATTCTTGTATGTGGAGTAAGAAAGTGGTCTGGTTTCATTTTTTTGCATGTATATTTCCAGTTTTCCCAACACCATTTATTGAATAGACTGTCTTTACCCCATTGTATATTCTTGCTTCCTTTGCCATAGGTTAAATTACCATATAGGCATAGGTTTATTTCTGGACTCTCTATTCTTGGCTGATCACTTTGAAAATCATTGCATGATTATTCCACATAGCTATGTCCCCCAATATTGATGGTAATTTTAGTTATAGACCCCCTCGCCACACACCTGTATTGGGGTCTGGGACTCTTGTAATATATCCCTCCCGGGAAATTGCTTTCTTTTCCCCTCCAACTTTTCTTAGCAACTTATTTCTCATAATCATTATGTCTAGAATGCCTTGTACATCTCCTGACCTATTAAAGACACTCAACAAGCACCTGCTTAGTGACACAGTGAGCGAACAGTTTCTTCCACTTCACTAGGTTGCCCAACCTTCTCTTTTTTGCCTGTGATTGTGTGGGTTTTAACAATCTTGCCAGCCCTGGTGGAAAGATCCTAGTTCTTTCTGCCAAATACCAGCTACCTCTTTAATCACTCTGATTTCTAGTTTGATAGTCTTGAAAATGAGAGTAAATATTTGACCTGTATTTACTTCACAAAGTTGTTAAAAGTATGAAATGATTAGCAAAACCTCAAAAATATGAGTTGTTACAGTTAGATTGCAATTTTTTAAGTTGGAAGCATCAGACTTTGTGAAGTGATATATTGCCCAAGTAAATCAAGTTTGTGCATTTGAAATTCTCTGTACATATGCATATCAAATGCATTTGAAAAAGGGATCCTACACTTAATGATAAGTCATTAAAATTTAGAGTTAAAGGCACTTAACATTAGTAGTGCCACAAACCTAATTACTTTCTCTGAGCCCTTGATGGCAAACATGAAGAACGAAAAATATGTGAATGGATATAAGTGAATTTCTTTGCTGCAGAACCAAATGCTGGCGATGAAGAAAATAAAAATTTTTATTTCCAAACTGATGTTTTTTTTTCATAATGGGTGTGGCTGGGTTATTTAAAAGAAGCTGCCTTAACTTGAGTTCTCTGAAGCAGGGCGCTAGACTAGATAGTCCTCATGCCGGGGAGATGACCCCAGGAAGCAGTGGTGAGAATGCAGGAAAAGTGAAACTTATCAGGGAAGGCCAATATCAAGGTGCATTACTGAGGTTACTGCTGTGAGCAACAGGAGTGATTCCACTATGGCCTCAGGAGAAATATATGGAATGTCTCGCAGAATTGCCCACCCAAAGGAAGTGACAGCAGTATTTATTCATTAGTTTCCATTCCCCAAGGTTGAACGTTGCCACCATGTTGCCACCAATATCCATGGTGTTGCAAACAGTTGGTATGAAAAAAGCTACAGCCTGCATGAAACTAACTGTTCACCCACCTGTGTTTGGAATCAGGGGTATAGTTAAGAAGATGCAAGGCAGGGAATCTGAAAAGGACTTTCATAGCTAATTGTCCTTGACTTGCTGCCCTGAGGTCAATTGACCTGATATGGGAATAGGTTGAGGCGAAACAACAGCTACCTCAGCATTCTTCTGCTGAATTTGTTCATCTTTGAAAACGATGTTACCATTATGTTCCAAGTTGTTCTATTCTCTAGATAAGTAAGGCTTGAGTGGGGGAAGCCAGCAAAAACATTTACCCAGCATTATCTATAATTTGTCCTGACTGAGCCTTTGTTCAATAACCACACTTTCATAGACTGAAAAGAAAAAGCTACTATTCATCAATAAAACAAAATTTCACCAGAGAGCCACACTATTTTACAAAAGTAGGGGTTGTAGCATTACATGTATCTTTTGTGTATTTCTAAATACTTTGACATTATCCACAGATTCTGAAGATTTTTCAATCTATTCAAAGAAGTATAAGCAAAACAAGAACCTTCACACTCTCCTCATCTTGAGGTTTGAGACATGGCTAGGCCCAGTTACTCAAACTGCATTACTAGGAAATGTTTCTTAAAGCCTTCTGACCTCTCATTCCAATGTGACTTATCCTTGATTCATACATTGCAACCAACCCAGTAGCCAATTATATCAACTCCACCTTCAAAATGTATCTCAGATCCAAACTTTCCCATCACTATCATCATTATACCTTGGCTCAAGCCATCATCTTGTCTTACCTCAACTCCTGCGATAACCTCCTCACTGGTGTCCTGCTTCCATTTGTTCTCTTCCTACAAACTAGTTCTCCAAATAAAGAGGGATGCTTAAAGATAAGTGAGATTGTGTAACTTTCCATAACACTTAAAAATGTCTAGTGGTATAGGCCCTTGCTTTTAAAATCTTATAGGATCTGGCCCTGGCTCTCTCCAACTTCTATCTCTCATTGTGCTCTAGCTACATGGCCTCCTTCATATTCCTCAAACCTGAAATCTCCCTCATCTGGATTGTTGCTCCTCCTCCTACAGATAATCACATGGTTCATTCTTTTAACATCCATTAGGCTTTGCTCAATTGTCATGTCCTCAGAAAGGCCTTCCCTGTGTGATTTCCCTGTCTGAAGCAGCACCGCTACCACCACTCTTTATCCTTCTTGCCTACTTAACTTTTCTTCTTGGCCCTTATCTATATCTATATCTATATCTATATCTATATCTATCTCTGTATCTGTATCTGTATCTGTATATCTATATCTACTTCTATATCTATATCTGTCTATATCTATATATTCGATTATTTTTTCTTGTTTGCCTCTCCTGTAAGAATATACATTCCATGAGAGACTGAGGCATTTGCCACTATGTCCCTAACATCGGGAGTAGTGCTTGGAACATGGTAAGTGATGAGTAATATGGACTGGTTATTCTCCAGGTCTCCTGTACATGGATGCCTGTGTGGATTTTTTTTTCATTTTCCTGTTTATTGAGCAAGCTACTCTATGGACAGTTCCTTAATTAATCACCTGAACAACTACCCAGCAACCCATGCCTCCTGTTCTCCCTGCCTTAGGAGCTTTTTGAGGGCTCTGCCAGATGGAAAATGCCAACCTTAACAATAGCTTTTTCCTGTGTGTTTTCTGAGTCATGTTTTCCTCTGCCCTGGTTTATCTATCAGTGTAACTATATCTCCCTTCCGTCTTCCAAAAATCTGCACAAATCTCTGTGCCATAGATTGTTTTCTTCTCAAAGCTATAAGCAATTTATCTCCTCTGCCATTTACTTTGTCATTTCAATAGGATTCTGTGACGAGAGGTAAATGTTTGTATTCCATCTGATACCTTGAGTCACAAGCTTCATGGTTAACAGTTTATTAAACATGAAACTGTTAAGAGAGTGTGTGTGTGTGTGTGTGTGTGTGTTTGCTTGCATAGGCTTTCTTTAGAAATTGTGTAATGTGAGAAAGTATTCCAGGGACTTAGCCAAAAATGGCCTGGAGCCCACAAGTTTCAGGATGGTGGAATTTGGTTTATAGGCTCCTGAATGGAAACTGTCCAGTACCGCTTCTGTGACCTCCCCTCAGCTGGAATCTGATGTATGGAAGTTGCCATCAAGGACCAGACCCCAAAGGTTAGTTCAATAACAATTCAGCAGCATTTGAAGTGGGCACTCCACATATAAGAAAGGGCACACACAAATAAGAAATGAAACTTTTCATAATAATTTTGCTAACATACACCAAAACTGGAAGTACTGTGATATAACTAAAACATAATTTGCCATTTCTCTTGTATCTAGAATGGTATATGGATAAGATATGGAATGGTAAGAAAGATAACTTTTGTGTTATTGGCATCTTTTAATTCTTCAGATGAACTTTATAATCTTATAATAAATATCTTCTATTCAGACAGAAAAGGTCATTGTAAATAAGTTTAGCTTGTTTGACATCTATTAAATGTTAATTTAACATTCTTAATTACAATTATGCATTGCTTTGCTTGGTATCTTTTTACAGTTCTTTGAATGTGTTAGTACAGTGTAGCCTTTCACATAGTAGTAGTAGCAGCAGCAGCAGCAGCAGCAGTAGTAGTAGTTGTAGTAGTAGTAGTAATATTTTGGGATAACAAAGCCTTCAAATAGCATAGATGAAAGCAAACATAGAAACTGTAATTAATGAAAATATTTTGTCTCATTATCACATTAACACTGATCAGTTTATCAGATTATCGGAATGATAAGGGGATGGGACAGAAGTGGTGGTGAAAAAGGGTAGGACTTGGAACACCAGGTGAGGCATAGTAAGCTAGACCCTGAAAAGTACTAAAATATAAGGAATACAGGATCTCCAATATTGAGGGTTCAGTACATAAACTTGTGTGGTTAGCACGGAGTCAGCATCACAATCACCAATGGAAAATTGAGACCCTGGGAAACCACAAGTAGTTCTCTTGTGCCTTGCTTCCCTGTTGAGGGCACTGATGTATGCACATGACATCTAAGGAATTCATAAGAAGAAAGGTGAAAGGCCAGTTATTATCACTGCCTTAGCTTGAATCCTCATAATCTCTTGATGGTTTTATGGCACTGAACTCCTTACTGGTCTCTCTGCCTCTCATCATCCCACTACCCCATTCATCTTCCAAATGCTGCCAGAGTGATCTTTCTAAAATATGGTGCTGATCCCACCAACCCTTTGCTTTCAAAACACTTCAAACACATCCCATTACATGAAACATCACCTCCTTAGCATAATGGGTCTGGAACAGAACTAAGATTTATTGAGCATTAGTTACTCCTTTTGTTCTTCAAAATAAATCAATAAGGTAGGTGTTATTGATCCCATTGTGCAGATGAAGAAACTAATGTTCTTTTTCCAGTGGAGAATATTTAATAGCAGAGACAAGATTAGAATCCTGATCTGCCTGTATCTTCACTACCTTCCTAGCATGGTATACAAGACCCTTCATAATGTAACAACCTTTCTGGTTCATCTCTCAACTTTTCACCCATCTTATAGATGTCCACGCAGATATTAAAACATATCATGCTTCTTGCTATTCTTTAAAAATTAATTTCTTTTTATACCTCTATACTTTTGAGCATTATATTTTTTCCCAATTAAAATTTCTATTTCAAGTTTGTTAATTTTTAAAATTATTATTCTTTTTTTTAATTAAAGCTTATTGGGGTGACAAGTCTTAGTAATGTTATGTAGATTTCAAGTGTACAATTCTGTAGTACATCATCTATATATTATGTTGTGTGTTCATCACCCAGAGTCAGTTCTCCTTCAGTAGTGCCATTTGTGAAAACATGGATGGATCTTGAGATTATTATGCTAAATCAGACAGAAAAAGTCAAGAACCATAAGATTTCCCTGATATGTGGTGTATAAAACTGAAAGCAACAAAGGAACAAGACAAAGAAATGAAGAAGCAAAAACTCATAGACACAGACAACAGTTTAGTGGTTACCAGAGGGTAAGGAGGGAGGGGGTGGTAGATGAGGGTAAAAGGGATCAAATATATGGTGAGCATTATATTTGTGTCTAGAATGTTCTACTTTTTAAAAAATTGTTTGAACTCTTACATAGCCTTCCAAACTCAAATTCAGTGTTATATTCTACATGAAGCATCCCCAAAACCCGTTAATTTGTCCCTTTTTCTTCAATGTAATCGTAGTACTTTCCACATGTCCTATTAGCTTTTGATATATTGTTTGTAATAATTTTGAAGTATTTATTTCTCTATGATAAACTGAGGTTCTTGAGGATGCAAATCATGTCTCATTCCATTTTGTAATCAGCATGTTCTTCTGGGATCTGTATTAGTCAATTTAGGCTAGTTATGCTATATAACAATTAACCCCCCAAAATTCAGTGGCCTACAACAGCAAAGGCATGTTTCTTGCTTATGTTATCATGGGTAGGTTGTGGCTCTGTTCCATGCTATCTTCACTCCAAGACCCAGGTTGATAGAACAAATTCCATCTGGAACATGGCTGGTTTTGTGACAAAGAAAAAAAATAAGGCGATCCACGAGAGTATACATTTTGCTTAAAATTTACGATCACCATTTCTACCCCTATTTCATTGGCTAAAGCAAATCATGTGGCTACTCCTAATTTCAACAGTGCCATGAATACAATTTTACTGAATAAATGAGCACCCTAAGTCACATGGCCAACCCTAATATCCATTATACAGGGGTATGTAAACCTCTCTCCAATGAGAAGAGGCAATGAACAGTACCATCTGCCACAGAACCATCTACACCCCAGGAACTTTTCCTGTTCCTCACACAATGAAGTTTCATTTTAGGCAAACTTGCATTGTGTTCGTTTTAAATATTAAAGCATCAAAATATTCATAAAATCCCACTTTAAGCATAAAACTTGAAATAATGCAAATTTCTTACATTTAAATATTCATTCCCAAATCACATACTTTTAAAACTGGAGGGCCAGGTGAATTGAAAACTCTTTGCTCTTTGCTCTGTTACCAAATAGCAATGTTGTTTTAGCTGGTACATCATCATCCTTTGTTAGTAGTAGTCTTTATTATACAAGGTATCAGAGAACACATTTCTTATATAAAATTTCACCTATTATAGGCAAAAACATATTTCAACCCCATTCACTACTCTTCCATTATTAAAAATGTAATTCCCACATTTATCCCTGATATGACCGCTAGACCACTTCCACAAAGATTTCAAAGCAAGTCAATTGTTTCTCCTCCTCATTCATACAAGGAATATATATATATTGCTAAGATGCACAGTCAGTTTTATAGATTAGATGGATCACATCAGATTTTAAAAGTCGGGATCTATCACATTCTCCTGGTTAACACAAAAGAACAGTGAAGTCTTGATTCTATTTTCCTTTATCCAACAATTGACAAACCAATTAACTGTGCCCATAAACTTTTTCCTTCTTTGTCAATATTCAAGTAAAAACTCCATCTAAGAAGGTTAAACCCTGCTACCAAAAAAAAAAAAAAAAAGGATTTTCCAAACATATATACCTTTTATTTATTTTTCAAAATTAGTTTCAGGTGTACAAAACAATGTAATAGTTAGACATTTACACCCCTCACAATGTGACAATCCCCCAATCTACTACCCCTCTGACATCATATGTAGCTGTTATAATTCCATTAAATATATTCTCTATGCTGTACTCCATATCCTCTGACTATGGGTGTGTGTGTGTGTGTGTGTGTGTGTGTGTGTGTGTGTATTCATGGTTCACATTCAATATTATTCAACTTCAGCTTCAGGTGTATAGTGCAGTAGTAAGGCATCTACACAATCTATGAAGTGATCCCCCTAATAAGCTCAGTGCCCATCTGGCACCTTAATAATGTTTACAACATTATTGATTATATTCCCCCAAACTATTTCATATCCCCGTGGCTATATTGTGACTACCAACTTGTACTTTCTAATCCATTTATTTTCTCCTCCATCCCCCTGCCCCATCTAGCAGCCATCAGTTTTTTTCCCTATATCTCTAAGTCTATTTCTGTTTTGTTTGCTCGTTTATTCTCATCTTTATATTTCACATATAAGTGAGATCATATGGTATTTGTCTTTCTCAGTCTGACTTATTTCACTTAGCATAATATTCTCTAGGTCCATCTATGTCATTGCAAATGGTAAGATTTCACTCTTTTTTATGGCCGAGTAGTACTCCATTGTATAAATGTACCACAGTCTCTTTATCCAATTGTCTATAGATGGGCACTTTGGTTGTTTCCATATCTTGGCTATTGTGAAGAGCACCAAAATAAACATAGGGGTGTATGTATTTTTTTGAATTAGTGTTTTGGATTTCTTTGGTTAGATATCCAGGAGTAGAATTGCTCAATTTTTTGAGGTATGTCCTTACTTCCATCGTGTTGCACCAATCTGCAGTCCCACCAACAGTGCAGCAGGGTTCCCTTTTCCCCACATCCCCACCAGCACTTGTTGTTTGTTGATTTATTGATGATAGCCATTCTGACCAGAGTGAGGTGGTATCTCATTGTGGGTTTTATTTGCCTTTCATATCTTTTTTATATTTAGCATACAAATATTGTGGAAATATTCATCCCAGAATCTACTACTACAGTTAATGTGTGACAATGCACATGTGTTTAATTACCATGAAACCTGCTGTTGCTTATACTCCAACTATTCCATGCACATCCTCATATGCCATGTTGCTCCTACGAATAGTGTGATGTGCCTTTGAAACATGAGCTGATGATTTACAATTTTCTGTAACAATTATTCTGAAGATAAATTAGAGACTTTTTGCCCAAATATGAGCATTAACTGACATAAGATGATTAAAACATGTTTTATACCTAAATATCATATTTAAATCTGTACTGAAATCACAGACATTATGCTACACAGATATCAAAAAAAAATCCAAGCTCCGTCAACAAGATTATTTCTCAATGTTTCCTGCATGTTTGACTTTTTTGCATTATTGAACAATCATAGTCTATTCATTCAACAAATTTTTATTGAGTACCTAGTATATTCCAGGTACTGTGCTAAGCACTTTCTGTGAATTATATCATTCAATGTAAAAGTGTCAGGATACACTTCCTTTGAAAGTCATACTTAAGTTAGGCCCTGAAAGATATGGGGTTTATCAAGGGAAGGGAGAGCCTTTCTGGGGGAAGGGACAGCTGAACCAAAGCCTTCAGGTGGGAAACATCGTGGTATGTTCAAGGAATTGAAAAGAGACAAATGTGGCTGCGACAGAGTGTGAGAGGTAATAAGTGGGCTAAGTGGACAATACCATCACCACTATCAGTTAATGTACATTTTTCTGTATCTAATTTATGACTGACAATTTGTATTTATTTAAAAAGAAAAAAGAGAAACCCCAATCCCCTTAACCTCATATTGACAGACACAAAAGAAAATTTTGTAGTGAATATCCTGCAACAAACAATCTGGCAGAACAGCATTATAGAATGGGTCGTTTTTCACATTTCCACCAATCAGACTGAGGAGCACATACTTTAGGCATATGAGATTTTTTTCCCCCCAGGTGATTTTTCCCCAGGTGATATCAACGCTGATATGGTAGCTTGAGGGTTTCTATATGTTGCCATTTTGAAAGGCAATAAATGCGACCTGGTAGCGAGGATTTCTCTCTGTTGGAGCTCTCTACCATGGCAATATTGTTTGGCACAATTTAGAATTCTCATTAACTTCAGTGAGAATGTGTACCTCAGAAAAAGTCAAATAGCGTCTTATGTTTAAATACAGCATTTGGTACTTCCCCCTTTCTCTTCATGGTAATTACTGAATATCTATCAGGATTTTACCTCATCTTACTTCCTTGGGTACATCTTCTCTGAAATACATGTTCCCCCTCACTTTTAAATTTTTATGAAAAAGCTTTGGAATGTTCAAATCATTTCAATTTCTCTCCCATGTCTCTTATTAAAGCCCTAGTTGGATAAGATTAAGTTTGTTTGTGGCACTCAGGCATTCAATCCAAAATAATAGTACCTTGAACAGCATAGAAGTTCATTCTATCTCATTTATAGTTAGTCTGGGGATGGAAACCTCGTGGCTGTTAAGTCATTTCCATGTTCATCAAGGAGCCATCATGACATATTTCTAGCTTCCTTTTTCACCATAGCAGCCCACTGCTTGTGGTCATGGTGACTACCGTAGCTCCAGCCATAAAATCCACACGCCCGCCATCAGGAAGATGGATGAGACGAGGAATAAGTGGTAAAAGATCTCTTTGAACATGTTTACTGAGACGCTAACATGCCACCATTTGCTTTACATATCATTCCACAGAGCTTAGTCACAAAGCCACACCTGGCTGAAAGGAAGACTGGGAAGAGTAGTCTTTACACAGCCATAGGCTCTGGAAAAAATCAGGGGTTCTTTCACAAGACAGTAAGGATAAAATGGATTTGGGAGTAGGCAGTCATCTCTAGTATAGAATATGTTCCAAGTATAAAAATAAAAATGCTACTCTATCTGACATGTAAAATGATGCCTTTTCTAAATATTAGCTATTCTCCTTTCCCCTGCCACCCACCACCCAGTCTGTAGGCCTTACCACAGATGCTCACACTTTTCTATAATTTTTAATATGTGGCTCATCCAGAGAAGTATGAGTTATATGTTTACTGTACCGGGAGTGCCAAAAAAATGTATACAAGTGGACACTTTGGTCAGCGTTACTCAAGCAGTAGTTCACCATAATCTGAAGTGTCTGAATGCTGATGGGAACCACTTCGAGCATCTCTTGTAATTGCGGAAGTCAAACGTGACTTGTATTCATCTTTTGTTATCGGTATATATTAAATATCACAATTTTAATAGTTTTTTCCTTTCTTAAAATGTGTGTACATTTTTTTGGCATCCTCTATATTTTGAAGTAAGTGCTTTTTACCTTGAGTTCTCATTCTAACCACCAAAATATGAGTGATTCTCATTTGGAGCTAACAATTCACAGTCTATCAAAAATGTTACTCACAGGTTCATTTTATCAATGTAAACTTCATAAAAAACAAAATTTACCATTTTAATCATTTTAAGTACAATTCTGTGCCTTTTAGTATATTTACAATGCTGTACAACCATCACCACTATCTAATTCCAGAACATTTTCATCATCTCAAAAAGAAACCCTGTACCCATCAAGCAGTCGCTCCACATTCCTCCTTCTCACCAAACCCTAGCAAACATTAATCTGCTTCTGTCTCTGTGGATTTACCTATTCTGCACATTTCATATAAATGGAATCATACCATATGTAGCCTTTTGTGTTGGGCTTATTTCATTTAGCATAATGTTTTCAAGGTTCATCCATGTTGTAGGATGTATCAGTACTTCATTCCTTTTTATGGCCAAATTCATTCCATTGTGTGAATATACCACATATTGTCTATCCATTCATTAGTCGATGGACATAGGGTTTTTTTCTGCTTTTTGGCTATTATGAATAAGGCTGTCAAAAACTTTCATGTACAAATTTTTGTTTGGACATATGTTTTCACTTCTCTTGGAGATATATATATATATATATATATATATATATTTATATATTTATATATTTATATATATATTTATATATATATATATATATAAAATTGCTGGGTTATATGATAATTCCATATTTAACTTTTTGAGGAACAGTCAAACTGTTTTTGCATAATACCTGGACTATTTTACATTCCCACAAGCAATTTATAAGATTTATTTCTTCTACATGTTCTCACCAACACTTATTTTCTGCTTGTTTGTCTGCTTTATAATTATAGCATTCTAGTAGGTATGAAGTGGTATCTCATTGTGGTTTCGATTTACAGTTTTCTAATGATTAATGATACTGAGTATCTTTTCATGTGTTTGTTGCCTATTTGTATATCTTCTGTGGGAAAATGTCTATAAGAGTCTGACAATTTTTTAATTGGGTTATTTGTATTTTTGTAGTTAACAGTAAGTTCTTTGTCTATTCTGGATATTAATCCCTCATCAGGTATATAACTTGCAAGTATTTTGTCCCATTCTGCGGATTGTCTTTTCACTTTTTTTTTTTTAAAGATTTTATTGGGGAATAGGGGGAGGGTAACAGCGTTGCGGAATCGAGGAAGGGTAACAGACAAGTTGCTGTCTTTTTGTTCTTCAGTCTAGTTGCAGAGGACATTGCTTCACTGGCCCATGTTGGTATTGTCATTGCGTTCTTCCCGGATGAGGAAGATCAGTCGCCGGCCTCTGGAAGGTCGCTAACTGCGGCAATTGGCAGCTCTATTGGCAGCTCACACTGGCTGGGCTGCCGGCCACTCACTGTAGCCTATGGCAGCCCTCTGCCCATTTTTTAATTGTGTTGTTTGGTTTTTTTGGTGTTGAGTTGCATGAGTGTTTTTTTTTTTTTTGAGGGCAGTGTCACTGAGCCCTCATATGTGGGACCTGAACCAGGGCCGCTGGCTTCCCAAGCCAGCGCTTAACCACCACACCACTCGGCCGCCCCCATGAGTGTTTTGTACATTTTAGATATTAATCTCTTGTCAGATATATCGTTCACAAATATATTCTCCCATTCAGTAGGCTTCCTTTTTGTTTTATTGATGGTTTCCTTTGTTGTGAAAAAACTTTTAAGTTTGATATAGTCCCATATGTTCATTTTTTCTTTTACTTCCCTTGTCTGCAGGGAGGTATCAGTAAAAATATTGCTCAGGGTAATGTCTGCAAATTTACTCCCTGTATTTTCTTCTAGGAGTTTATGGTTACAGGTCTTAATCCATTTTGAGTTTGTTCTTGTATATGGTATAAGTAGATGGTCCATTTTCATTTTTTTCCATGTGTCAGTCTAATTTTCCCAGCACCATTTATTAAATAGACTGTCTTTACTCCAGTGTAAATTCTTGCTTCCCTTGTCATAGATTAACTGTCTGTATATACATGGATATATCTCTTGGGTCTCTGTTCTGTTCCACTGGTCTATGTGCCTGTTTTTATGCCAGTGCCATACTGTTTTGATTACTGTAGTCTTGTAGTATGTTTTGATGTCTGGTAGCATGATACCCCCAACTTTTCTTATTTCTCAGGATTGCCAAGGCTATTCGGGGTCTTTCATGGTTCCATATAAATTTTAGGATTATATGTTCTATTTCTGTGAAAAATGCCCTTGGTAGTTTGATAGGAATTGCATATTGCTTTAGGCATTATGGACATTTTAACCATATTAGTTTTTTCCTATCCATGAGCAGGGTAGGTGTTTCCATTTATTTGTGTCTTCTTTTATTTCTTTCTTATAATTTTTGTCTTATAATTTTCTGAGTACAGATCTTTTACTTCTTTGGTTAACTTTATTTCTAGGTATTTTATAGTTCTTCAAGCAATTGTAAATGAGACAGTTTTCTTAATTTCTCCTAACGTTAGTTTATTATTGGTATATGCAAATGCAACTGATTTCTGAACATTAATTTTGTATCCTGCTACTTTACTGAATTCTTCTATGAGTTCCAATAGTTTTTTGATGGAGTCTTTGGGGTTCTCTCTATATAGTATCATGTCATCTGCATATAATGACAATTTTTCTTCCTCCTTGCCAATTTGGATGCCTTTTGTTTCTTTTTCTTGTCTGATTGCTGTGGCTAGAACTTCCAGAACTACGTTGAATAAAAGAGGAGAAAGTGGACAGCCTTGTCTTGTTCCTGATCTTAAGGGGAAAGCTTTTAGCCTTTCCGCATTGAGTATGATGTTTGCTGTGGGCTTATCATATATGGCCTTTATTATGTTGAAATATAATCCCACTATTCCCACTTTGCTAAGAGTGTTTATCATAAATGGCTGCATGATTTTGTCAAATGCTTTTTCTGCATCTATTGATACGATTATATGATTTTTATTTTTCATTTTGTTAATGTAATGTGTTACATTAATTGATTTGCGGATATTGAACCAACCTTGCACACCAGGAATAAATCCCACTTGATTGTGGTGTATGATCTTTTTAATGTGATGCTGAATTTGATTTGCTAGTATTTTGTGGAGAATTTTTTGCATCTATGTTCCTTAGGGATATCAGCCTGTAGTTTTCCTTTTTTGTAACATCTTTGTCTGATTGCAATCAGGGTGATAGTGGCTTCATAGAAAGAGTTTGGGAGCCTTCCCTCCTTCTGTATTTTTTGGAATAGTTTGAGGAGAATAGCTATTAATTGTTTTTTGTTTGTTTGTTTGTTTGTTGTTGTTGTTGTTTTTGGAGGGCAACATCACTGGCCCTCATATGTGGGACCGAACCAGGAGCGCTGACTTCCCAAGCCAGCGCTTAACTACTGCACCACTCGGCTGGCCACTTAATTGTTTTGTGAATGTTTTGTAAAATTCACCTGTGAAGCCATCTGGTCCAGGACTTTTGTTTGTTGGAAGATTGTTGATTAATGATTCAATTTTGTTGGCTGTAATCAATCTGTTCAGAGTTTCTGTTTCTTTTTGGTTCAGACTTGGTAGTTTGTATGCTTCTAGAAAATTATGCATTTCTTCCAGATTGTCGAATTTGTTGTCATATAGTTGCAAATAGTAATTTCTTAAAATTTTCTGTATTTCTGTGGTATCTCTTGTCACTGCTCCTCTTTCATTTGTGATTTTATTAATTTGGGTCCTCTCTCTCTTTTTCTTGGTGAGTCTGGCTAAGGGTTTGTCGATTTTGTTTATCTTTTCAAAAAACCAACTCTTGGTTTCATTGATCTTTTGTATCGTTTTTCTGTTCTCTATTTCATTTATTTCTGCTCTGATCTTTATTATTTCCTTCCTTATACTCCTTTAGGCTTGTTTTGCTGTTATTTTTCAAGTTCCCTTAGGTGTAAAGATAGTCTGTTGATTTGAGATTTTTCTTCTTCCTTTAGGTAGACCTGCACTGCTATGAACTTCCCTCTTAGGGCTGCTTTCGCTGCATCCCAGAGATTTTGGGTTGTGGTGTTTTCATTTTCGTTTGTCTTGAGGTATCTTTTGATTTCCTCCTTGATCTCATTTTTGACCCACTCACTATTTAGTAGCATGTTATTTAGCCTCCATGTATTTGTAAGCTTTCCAGATTTCTTCTTGTAATTGATTTCTAATTTCATAGCATTGTAGTCAGAGAAGACACTTGATATGATTTCAATCTTCTTAAATTTGTTGAGACTTATTTTGTGGCCTAACATGTGGTCTATCTTGGAAAATGTTCCATGTGCACTTGAGAAGAATGTATATTCTGTAGCTTTGGGGTGAAATGCTCGAAACATATTAATTAAATCCAGCTGGTCTAAAGTGTCATTTAAGGCCACTATATCCGTATTGATTTTCTGTCTGGAGGATCTGTCCATTGGTGACAACGGGGTGTTGAAGTCCCCTACTATGATAGTGTTACTGTTGATCTCTGTCTTTATGTCTGTCAAAATCTGATTTGTACATTTAGGAGCTCCTATATTGGGTGCATAGATGTTTACTAGGGTTATGTCCTATTGTTGAATCGATTCCTTTATTATTATTTAGTGCCCTTCTTTGTCTTTTATTGTAGTCTTCATTTTAAAGTTTATTTTGTCCAAAATAAGTATTACTACTCCAGCTTTTTTCTCATTTACATTTGCGTGAAATATCTTATTCCATCCCTTAACTTTCAGTCTGTGTCTTTTGATCTGAGATGAGTCTCTTGTAGACTCATATGCATGGGTCCTGTTTTCTTATCCCCTCAGCCACTCTGTGCTATAAGACATTCTAAAAAGACATTGAAGACACAAAGAAATGGAAAGACATTCTGTGTTCATGGATTGGAAGAATCAACATAGTTAAAATGGCCATATTACCCAAAGCAATATACAGATTTAATGCAATTCCCATCGAACACCCAATGGCATTTTTTAAAAGAAATAGAACAAAAAATCATCAACTTTGGGCCGGCTGAGTGGCGCATTGGTTAAGACCTGGTTTGGGGATGCCAGCAGCCCCGGTTCGGATCCCACATATGAGGGCCAGTGACACTGCCCTCTACAGCTAACAACAGCTCCACCTGGAGCTGGCCTGTGCGAGCCCCAGCGATGGTGTGGGCTGCAGCCCCTGCTGCAGTGGACTGCCATAGGCTACAGTGAGTGGCTGGCAGCCAGCATGAGCGGCTGGCAGCCAGTGTGAGCTGCCAATAGCCGCGGTGAGCGACATCCAGAGGCCTGCGACCGATCTGCCTCATCCGGGAAGAACGCAATGACGACACCAATATGGGTCAGTGAAGCAACATCCTCCGTAACTAGACTGAAGAACAAAAAGACAGCAACTTGTCTGTTCCCCATCCCCGATTCCCCAATACTGTTCCCCTCCCCCAATTCCCCAATAAAATCTTTTAAAAAAAAAATCATCAACTTTGTATGAAACCACAAAAGACCCCAAATAGCCAAAGCAATCCTATATCTTTTCTTATGCCAGTACTACATTGTTTTGGTTACAATAGCTTCGTGGTAAGTTTTGAAATCAAGAAGTATAAAGTCATCCAATTTTGTACTTCTTTTTCTAGATTGTTTGGCTATTTGTGGTTCTTTGTGATTCCATATGAATTTTAGAATTAGTTTGTTCACTTCTGAAAAAAAATATGTTGGAATTTTGATGAGGATTTCATTGAATATTTAGACCAATTTGAAGAGTATTGCCATTTTAATAACATTAAATCTTCCCACCCCAGAAACATAGGTGTTCTCTAATTTGTTTCAATAAAGTTTTATAGTTTTCAGTGTACAAGTCTCACACCTCTTTGGTTAAATTTATACCCAAGTATTTGATTTTTTTTTATACTATTGTAAATGGAACTGTTTTCTTAATTTCCCATTCAGTTTGTTTATTGCTAATTTATAGAAATGCAATTGATTATTGTTTGTTTATCTTGTATCCTGCAACTTTACTGAACTTGTTTATTAGCACAAATCACTTTTTATGAGTCTTTAGGTATTTATGTACATAAGATCATATGATTGTGAATAAAGGAAATTTTACTTCTTCCTTTCTGATTTTGATGCCATTGATTATTTTTTCTTGCTTAATTATCCTGGGTAGAACTTCTAGTACACTATTGAAAGAAATGGTGAAAGCAGACATCTTTGGCTTTTTCCTGATCTTACAGTAAAATCTTTCAGTCTTTCACCACAATATATAATGTTAGCTATGGGGTTTTCATAGATATTCTTTATCTGATTGAGGGAGTTACCCCTTTATTCCTAGTTTGTTGAGTGTTTTTACCATAAAATGTTACTAGATTTTGTCAAATGCTTTTTCTGTATCAATTAAGGTGATCATGTGTCTTTTTTCCTTCATTCTATGAATATAATGTATTACATTAATTGATTTTCATATATTGAACCACCCTTCCATTCCTGGGATACGTTCCACTGGGCATGGTGTATCATCCTTTTAATATGCCTTTGTTCTCACTCGTGGATGACTGGGCAACCCAAATGGTTTAAGCTAATGCTAGTCATTTAAATTATTTTTGAGAAAAGATGATATATAGAGTATAAGTAATTAAATATTTAATAGTTGGAATTTTCTATTTCCGAACATCAGTGAGAAAAATGTTTGTAGAAAAGTAAAATAGATTGGCAACAGTACACTGTCTATTCACAAAGATACATTACCATGTTTTACCATAGAGAGAAATTCTATACCTTTCTATCATCTGCTTATGCAAAATTGGTAGTAACCATTACATTTGAAGGGTTAATGGAGCCATTATATTTTTAAATGTCCATCAAGTTTTTTTCTAACAGAAATTCAGAATGAGCTTTAAACAAATATTTACAAAGATGGACAGGGGGACAAAACAAGTAAGTTTCCAAATAATGTTTGGTTATTTCCAAAATTGAGATCTATTATCAATGTATTTAGCATCAAAGACTACTGGAAGGAAGGAGTGGAGAGGAATGGGGGACGGAGGACGGGAGGGAAGGAGGGAGGAGGAAAAAAATGAGAAAACCCTCATCCCTAAAGTCAATTCTAAGAGATAAATCACACAAAATTTTTGAATAATCTAAATAAGTACTTTACCTCTCAGGCCAACTATGAAGAGTATGGTGAGGTGTGTTGTTGGTGTTATTTAAATATTTGTTATTCTATATGTACATGTATGCCGTTAAAGCCTAATGAGCCAAAGATTGTGAGAGACAAGCCTATAGTCTGACAGAACTATATTTATTGTCTCAATGAAGTAAGAGAGGTGCACTCCAGAGGGACTGTGGTTTGCTGCTCTCAGCAAGGGGAAGGATGGAGGCATCTTTTGCTATGGTTTGGATTTATTATTGACCAGAACCGTGTCCTGCCACTTGGTACATGCAGCCAAAAGAACACTCCAAGTTGATTTTGTTAGTAGGAACTTTATTGCAAGTCAGCAAGCAAGGAGTGCCCTGGGAATTGTTCTCAAAGCAATGCCTCCCCAAGAACAAAATACCACATGGTATTACAGGGCTAGCTGCTTATAGCATAGCATGTTGAGGTATGTTTGGGGTGAGCATGCGCACTAAGCGTCATGGCTATACATACATAGCATGCACAGAAAATGGTGGATAAGCTCCACTGTGGGTGGAGATTTTAGTATTGTAATGAGAGTATAATGAGAAAATTTCGTGCTGAGGCCACTGGAGGGTCCTTTGGTTAGTGCTAACCAGTCTGGGGAGGTTTTTAGCAGCTTCCTTATCTTTACCGTCTGGTCCTGAAGGAAAACATCTCAGGCAAGTACTTCTAGAGTTCCATTAATCAAACAAGTATAGTAAATGGCTTTCTCTGAGCCCTTAATCCTTCTGTACCAGCTAGGTAGGCTTCAGATTCCTGTTGAAAGATTCAGTGGAGGGTCTCAGTGAGTGCAGCAGCTCTGAACTGGTTAGTGTTTCTGAAGTCTGATCAGGGGAAGCAGGGATTAGCTAAGCATTGGGTGTTGTGTCTTATTGCCGGTTTAGCAATTGGGCAGCCCAGTAATAGATAGGAATAGCTGAGTTTACCTGGGAGTTTCATTGGCAGGAAATCAGTAAACACTCAAATTGGGAAAGGGGGTGGGGAGAGTGGTTACATAGCCTTGAGTGAACCAATGTTTCTTGTTAATTTTGAAACTACTAGTGTCTGTCTCTATCCTCCCACTCTGGTAAACAATAGAGCTGCTTATTCTGTTTTAATCTAAGACAGTTTTGCATTTTTTATGCCTCAGACACATTTTTACTATTTCAGTGCTTATATTCTAGCTGTCTGTTGAATGTCATATATAATTAAGAGCTTTTTTAGTTTTAAATGACGTTAAGTCTTTAAAGGTATTCTTTAGTACAAAAGAATAAGTAACTTCTATTCTTTTGGTTAAATTTAAATTCTCTTAAAAATTGACTAGGAAATAAAGGTCTGTAGGATCTCCTTTTCCTGTCTTGCTCATTGACTCTTAGGAGATGTAAAACAGGAGGGTTAATCAAATTTTTGCCTCCAGCAGCTATGCCATGGATTTTTCGTCCCTTCACACTAGTAAAGAGCTAGTTTTGTGCAAATCTTGGTTATTGAGAAATTGTCCCAGAGTATTTGCAAACTCCTTGAGGGCAAAGATATTGTTTTATTCACATTTATACCCCTTGGCAGCTTAACACAAGCCCTTGTATATATGACGCTCAATAAATATTAGTTAGATTGAATCCTATTTGTAAAAGAATTTTGAGAGTACTACATAAAAGATTGAGCATATTATGAATTGAGAAAGAGAGAAATGTTAATGTTAATTGTACCTTGGAAGTGTGCATGTCATTGTAATGCTTTCCCAAAGGCTAAGGTATACTCAATCTCAAGAGACAAAACCTATCTTTTTTCAAAGGAAAAGTGAGTTTCCACATATATTTAGTAAAATAATATCCTATCCTTAATTGAATACCTTGAAATCATGTCTTAGCCATGTTTTATTTTTCCAACAATATATCCCAAATTTGTTAAATATAGAAGTATCTCCCAAAATGTAGAATTATAATGGTGGTATTCATCATTATTATTTAGCATATTAACCATTATAGTTATAATAGCTATATTCAGCATATAACTTAGTGTTTATATTAGAAACAAAGTTTTCCCTGAATACAATACAGTCTATCAGTAGTAATGGTAACCTTTGTTATTTTTCTGTATTCAGAAACCATGGCAACGATCCATAGAACAATAAATAATAGTTTGTTTTTATTTTGCTTCATTTTTTTAAAGATTTTATTCAGGAATTGGGGGAGGGGAACAGTGTTGGGGAATCAGGGAAGGGGAACAGACAAGTTGCTGTCTTTTTGTTCTTCAGTCTAGTTGCAGAGGACGTTGCTTCACTGGCCCATGTTGGTATCCTCATCACGCCCTTCCCAGGTGAGGCAAATTGGTGCCGGCCTCTGGATGTCGCTCACGGCAGCTATTGGCGGCTCGTGCTGGCTGCCAGCTGCTCACACTGGCTGCTGGCCACTCACTGTAGCCTATGGCAGCCCACTGCAGCAGGGGCTGCAGCCTACACTGTTGCTGGGGCTCGCACAGCCCAGCTCCAGGTGGAGCTGTTGTTAGCTGTAGAGGGCAGTGTCACTGGCCCTCATATGTGGGATCTGAACCGGGGCCGCTGGCATCCCCAAACCAGCTCTTAACCAGTGCGCCACTTGGCCCGCCTAAGTTTCATTTTTTTTAAATCAATTTTTCTTCAAACCTGCTTGTTTAAACAGTAGAAAAGCTTTGTTGCGAATTGAGCCTATATCCACAGTTTGAACACCACACTTATATTGTGATTCCATTTATTTGTGTGTGTGTATATATTTGTGTATTATATATATGTATATATACATACATCCTGGTAGGAGGTTATAGACAGTTTCCTAGTGGTGTATCCAAAAAGAGAGGAATATACAAATTTCTATGAGAGTTCAGATAATCCAAAGATCTCTTTGGTCTTGGGAACACTGAACATGATTTCATGGAGGCTGTATTGAGGAAAAGGATACTCTTTAATGGGCAGCATGGATTTTCTAAGGAAGGGGACAGTGTGACTAATAGATGGGAATGAGAAAATCGTCTGGGAATTTCAAGTTTTCCATTTGGGTTGGAGTTGTTTGAAGGTTGATTAATTTGTGTCAGATACAGTGAAAGACAATTTTAGTTTGGATTCTCCTCAAACTTGAATCTAAAACAAGAACTTGGGGTGAATGCAGGTGGCTTATTTGGGAATTACTCTTAAGAAGAGTAAATGAGAATGTGAGGGAGAAAAGCCTTCCAAAAAGAGTTTACTGATGAGGAAGTTACCTCTGTGGAAGACCCCAAGTTACCAACTGGGGTCTAATCCCTTTAGGGAATCTCCCAGTAAACAATATGGAACACAGTGCAGAATTATTCCACTGGAAGAGGGGGAAGCTGAGGTATTTGTCCTTGAAGTCTCATTTCCCATTGGTTGAGAGTTGAGGAATAAGGGTTACTATAACAGCATACTTCTGGGTTGTTACTGCAGGCAGCTAGTCAAACTCCCAGGTTGCTAGGGAAATCCCTCAGATAGAGAAGGAGAAGCACAGGCGCTGTAGATGAAAATTTGACAATAGGTTGGGAACTGTCTCAACCTGCAGCTTCATGTGAACTCATAAGAGCTGAGAGTATATGGGAAGGGGCATCAACAGAGTCTATACAAAGGCTTTGCATGCCAAAGAAAGGATTTTTCAATAGATGATGAGACCCCTTGAGGCTAGCTGAGAAACTGGGTAATATGAAGGACAAGTGTATCAGGAAGGTGCATATGGAATTGCTTAGAGGATAAACATTTGAGGATAGGGCAACCAGATGTAAAACTATTGTTATAATTTGTGCATGTTAATCAGATGTTGAATTACTTGTGGTGTAGTTATAGGGATCATTGTGGAAATGGCAAGAAACAATATTCTGGATAAGATTTCAAGAAAATGTGTCAAATGATCATTTGTGGGGTCATAGGATAGAAAGGGAGCTGAGATGTAATAGGAAGATACAAAATTTTTTTGGAAATTCATAGAAAACCAGAGAAAATACGGCTGGGGAGCAGGTGATGCAGAGAAATTATGAAGTTAATGTTTATTCAGTCAATTCAGAATTATAGGGACAGTAAGACCTTCCAGATTCTCTTCAGTCTCATTTCCACCTCTGGGACAGATTCTGGTTTGAGTCATGGTTCTCAATTTTGCTACCCATTAGAATTATCTAAGGAGGCTTGTAAAAATCCTGATGTCCAGGCCTCTCCCCTGGCCAATTAAATCAAACTCTCCTGGAGTGATATCTAGGCTTCAGTGGTTTTCAAAGCTCCCTGGGTGATTCCAATATGCAGCCACAGTGGAGAACCATTGGGTTATACAGTAAGTCCCCAACTTACGAATATTGGAGTTGCAAACTTTCACAGGTACAAACAGACCTCGCATTACGAACATTCATAAATGCAAACAAATCGCAGAAGTGGCTCACCTGTCTGCCGGACATTGTCACAGTTGTGCTGCTGTGTGCTTACTGTGCAGTGTGATAGTCTACAGCAGTACAGGGCCCAATCAGAGCCCAGGATGTCCGGAATCAAGAGGAAAAGTAGTGATGTGGAGGGGACTGCTAGGAAGCGCAAAGCAATAACCATCAAAACAAAAGTGAAAATAATTGAGAGATTGTACTGACGTGAAAAGATGGTAGATGTCACTTGTTCTTATAACATGAATAGTTCAGCCATTGGCTTTACATTGTATATTTGTGTCAAAGGTGTATAAGATTCACTTTTTCGGACTTATGAACGAACCCGATTTAAGAACGTTCTCCCGGAATGGAACTCGTTCATAAGTTGGGGACTTACTATAGTCATAAAGTATTTAATAAGTTCTACTTTCACACTCAACATCAAGTGACCAGTTCTAATTCTGGGGTTGTCCTCATAACTGGGTTTTTGCTTTTTCCTGGAAGCAATTATCTTTCTTATTCAACTACTGTGGTATCTGCATCCTGATGTCTTGATAACATTCCCAGCACCCAAGTCCTCTACTTTTGCCAGACTTTTTCAGCTTTGACCAATGTCTGAACTGTAGTTCTAAGGTTAAAGTTTTGTTGGCAGGTGTTTCTGATACCAGTAGCCTGCCAGCCTGAATGTCTTCATCATAATCCCATGCCCCTGTCCCTAGCCACAGGAAGTCTCTAAGCCTAATACAACTGAGATTCCTTTAAGTCCACAGCTAAAGTAAGGTTTGTTTTTCCTCATTTTTTTCTATCATGTTATTTTTTTCTGTTATGTTTAATAATAAGATTCCATTATATTTTCTGGGAGAGCTAAATGAAGCCTTACTTTAAATTTTTGGAAATGTGAAATTATTAAAATGTGTGCAACACTTGCTAGCAAGAAATTGAAGTGGGATGGCTAGGTGGTTAAGCGCTGCCTTGGGAAGCCAGCGGCCCCGGTTCAGTCCCACATATGAGGGCCAGTAACACTCCCCTCAAAAATAAATAAATAAATAAATAAATAAATAAATAAATAAATAAAAGAAATTGAAGCAAGTTGACAAAGCAGACTGTTTCTCCCAGCCTGCTCCCCAATGGCACAGAAGATATTGAACCTAAAAGATGTAGCCTCCCACAACTTTATCATTCTTCTTCTCAACAAATGTATCCATTTATCCTGTGTCTGTATCAAACTTGCCTCTTTCCTGCAGCTTCAGTTTATGAGGTGTTTATCTCCTTTCCCAATCTAGTCCAACCCCCATGCTGTGCATTTCAATACTTTCTTTCTTCCTTAGTAATCTTACTTCATTAATTCACTGTACCCTACAATTTTTATTTATTTATTTTTTAAAGATTTTATTGGGGAATCAGGAGAGTGGATCAGCGTTGGGGAATCGGGGAAGGGGAACAGACAAGTTGCTGTTCTTTTGTTCCTCAGTCTAGTTGTGGAGGACATTGCTTCACTGGCCCATGTTGGTATCATCATTGTGCTCTTCTCGGGTGAGGCAGATCAGTCACCGGCCTCTGGATGGTCACTCACCATGGCTATTGGCAGCTCATGCTGGTTACCAGACTCTCACACTGGCTGCCAGCCACTTGCAGCCCACTGCAGCAGGGGCTGCAGCCTACACCGTCCCGGGGACTCACAGTATCCCAGCTCCCGGTGGAGCTGTTGTTCACCATCTTAGCTGTAGAGAGCAGTGGCCCTGGCCCTCTTAGGTGGGATCCGAACCGGGGCTGCTAGCATCCCAAGCCAGCTCTTAACCAACGCGCCACTCAGCCAGTCCCACCCTCCAATTAAAAAAAATTATTGGGGAATAGCCATGGTCATTGATTACACATTGCTTTCATGCTATAATGGCATAGTTGACACTTCTAAGGAGGGCGCAGCTCACAGTGGCCCATGTGGGGATGGAACCAGCAACCTTGGTGTTATCAGTACCATGCTCTAACCAACTGAGCTAACCAGTCACCCTCTTCACCCTCCAATTTTTAAAACCTCTTTAAAACAAACAGATGAAAAACAATAATCTCTTCTTTGGCCCCAAATTTTCCTCAAGGCAATACAGTAATACCTCAGTTTGCGAGCATAATTCGTTCCAGAAACAAACTACTCATATTGCAAGACATCACTCATTTACCAAGTTAAAATGTATTATTATCTTGATGCAAAAGTAATCGTAGTTTTTGACATTACAAGTAATCGCCATTACAATGTGATTACTTTTGCACCAAGCTGATAGAAATGTTTGCTTGTCTTGCGGAACACTCGCAAACCAAGTTACTCATAATCTAGGGTTTTACTGTATTATCCTTTCTCCTTCCCTTCACTTCGAAAATAGTTAAAGAAACTCAAGTCTATACTCAATGAATTTACTTCCTCAACATACTACAATGTGACTTATGACAACTCCTCTTTACTGAAACTGCTATTGCAGAGGTTCAATTTCTAGTTGCTAAAAGTAAATAAATGTTTCACTAATTGTCTGATGCCCTTCTTACAACGTTTAACAATTTCACTTACTCTCCATTTGAAACCTCTTCCCACCACATGGGGTGACGTCATTCCCTTGCCTCTCTAGCCACTCTGTGTCCATCTCCTTTACAGGCTTAACTCCCTCTACTCTTGCCCTTAAGCGCAATTTTTCACTACAATCCCAATCTTGATACTTTTATAAACTTCATATATTTTCCAGGATTTAATTCTTGCATATTGTTGATTCCAAGATCTTTATATCCCATACAAATATGTTGTCTAATTCCAGACCTTTGTTTTCAACCTCCCTCTGCACACAACAAGCACCTCAAATTCAACCCATTACTTTCCAAGTCATTGCCACCTGGCTGCTACCTCTGCCATTCTACTGAGTGTGCTTGAGAAAAAGATCTCCAAGTGCTCTCCTAGTTGAAAAATTAAATTGACATTCCCTCCTTATGAAATGTTTTTGACTTCCAGGCTTCTGTATTTTCCTTTGTCATATACTTCTTCGCTGAACATTTCTTCTCTCTCTTTGACATGCTTCTCTTTTCCACCTTGCTCCATAGGTCTTGTTATTCATCCAGATTCCAAGCTGATACAGTTAACCACTAGTTAGTGCCTACTGAGGGGAATCCTCATGCCTGGTGTAGTGAAGGAGGAGCATGTGTAATAGAAAGTTATGGGTTGTTTTTTTCTTAAGCCATTTGGCCACTCTGTCTTTTGACTGGAAATTTGTTTCAAGATATCAATTAAGCAATAAGTAAGAGAATGATGCTGGCATGCCCCATGGTGAAGGGATATAGAGTGCTCTGTTCAGGCTTAGTATAAGTGGGAACATTTTCTGAACCAAGGATAATGGCAAAGTCACTGTCTCCCATCCTCAGGTTTTTCTGAAACACATTAAGTCACAGCTACCAAGAGAAGACTAAGGCAACAACCAAATATATATAATTTACTATTTATTTGTGAGCTGCTTGAAGACAGAACTCATTCTTTCATCTCTGAATTTGTAACATCTAACACCTGATCATTGTAAAAACAAACAAAATATAGTGAAAACAAATGAATGACTCAAAAGCCCTCCGGCCCAGCTAATGACACATTTATGCTTTTCAGCCTACACAGACAGCATTTAGAAGCTCAGCAGCAAGAGGAGAGAAATAGGTTGTGGGTATGTCCAGTGGCTGATAATTTGCAAGGTGGGTCCAATGGAAGGGGAAGCAAGTAGAACCAAAAGGGGTGTTTTTAAATAATATGGGATGGGTTCCAGTGATAGAGAGAGATATACATGTAATATGAACATGGGTGGGATAGATGCAGCAGGAGAGCAGGCTGTGGTGAAAAGGGGGAAGTCAGAGTTTCCAGTCTTGGATGAGTATAGTTCTAATGATGAGCTTCAATTTGCGACTATTCCAGAGTCAATTAAAACTATGAGGAGACAAGGTACAGCAAGAATCTATGATACTGTGGTTGGTGAAAGAGTGGCAGCAAAGGTGGGGAAGATCACTGAAATCCAAGTGCTAAAGAAAGTGAGAGAAGTTTCGGTCCAAGAAAAGTAGTATGACACAGTGATTAAGAGTGTATATAGACTATGGATTCAGAAGTGTGGTTTAACTCATATTTCTATTGTTTACCAGCTGTGTGACCCTGAACAAGTAATCTTGGGCAAATTATTAGACCTAGTCAAGACTAAATATCATCATCCATAAGACAGAGAAAAATAGTACCTATCTCATAAGGTTGTTATCGTCATTAAATGAGATAATGCAAGCAAAATGCTTAACACATAATGGCTAATATTATATATAGTCAGCCCTCAGTAACTATTAACTGAAAAACGTAAACATTGGCAGTGAGGACAGGCAACAACAATATGAGAATTGGCTTGATTTTCAAAAATGAAAAGTGAGAGTAGATATTTAAGTTCATTCTAGTCATTGAGTCCAAATAAATTCTTTCCAGGGGGCAGGGGGCGGAAATCTACCAATGTAATCATGGAACTATTTCTAATAATGTTTGAAGAGCAACTTAATTTAGCCTGGGTTCCACAGAAAATAAATCATAAGGCAAATGCTTAATAGTAATACTTTGTAGAGGCATAGAATCTGAAGAGTCAAGAGTGAGAGAAAGGGGTAGTGAGACAGAAAATGAAAGCAAATTCATATAGAAGCTTGCTACCTAGCTGGCCATATAGCTTCATGATAAGCTAACTGCTTTGCCTTGCCAAATGGCTTGAGAGCAGTACTGCCCTGAGAACCAGGCAACAGAGGATGCTTGCCTTGAGCCACGCATAACACACACACACACACACACACATAATTGAATGCCTCTTTCACTAGAGATATAGCAGTCAGTAATTCTGGCACAGCTATGGTATGTGTTGTAAATATCTGTTTTCATGACTAACAGCATCCATGCCCCAAGGAAATGTCTCTTAATATCTCTTGCCTTGTTATGGATTGCCCCACAATGTCCCATCATTGGAGGCAGAGTTCTCTACTTCAGACTGCAGGGAAGATTTGAGTGGCAGAAGCACTTAGGCAAGAAAAAAATAATAATTTACTTGTATACTTTCCCTTAGCCTCATTGAAATAGATTCTTACATTCCCTAATTAAGAAGAGGCCTGAAGGATATTCCCTTTAACCCCACCTCTATCTTTCTATAATTGTTCCACCTTCTTTCCAGAATCCTCAGAAAATTTAACCTTTTCACGTATGAGGAAAATGTTACATGTATCAGTATCAGCCCTTTCTTGTCTCTTACCTTCTCTAGTACCTCATGCTTCAGACAAGTGGTGTATTTCTAATTATAGGAGATGAGTGATGGAAGCACGTTTTCCCATCCTCTTCTCCTGAATTCAGCATCTCCACCAGTGAGATCCTCACTACTTACCAAAGGAAAGCTGCACTTACCAAAAGCAGCACTAACATTTTTGCCCCCTGAGGAGGACTAGGGCAAATATCTTAAGAGAAGAGCATTGTCTTCCTGTTACTATGATGCTGTTCCTAGTAAAACAATAATAGTGATATAGTAGTGCTTGACAGCATCTGATCCTTCTAGAACTAGATTTATATAACAGGATCTACCACATTAGCCACGAATGGCTCCAGCGCACTGATCCTGGATGGGTGGTACCAGTCTCAAATGAATTCTTTCTGATTCCAAATCTCTAGGCTGATAGAAGAGGAGTATGGAGTGAGGTATGAGGAGCACAGCAGAGAAAAGTAGTTCATTTCAGTTCATTGCACCACGTGAGGAAGTAAGACATAGTTGCTGTTGTCTAATATCCAATGAATTTCAAATGACGTTTTTCCTGAATTCCTGTAAATTCCAAAGAGCACAGCCTGTGTCTGTCTGGTTCAGCACTGTATCCATGGCACCCAGCATAATACCTGGTATGTGAGAAGTGATAAATAAATAAAGGGTGGATAAATGAATGAGAAAATAAATGAATAAAAATTATTATAATTCTGTTTGGATAACAGTATAGAAATAGAGCCAAATAATAGAGATGAAAAATTTGGTTCAACATGGTGAATAATCTTACTAAAAAGGAAAAATTAGTAGGTATAATGAGCTGCATGTGAATTCCCCCTCAAAAGTCCAATGACTAAGTAGAGCTAATTTAGGACCAATTGGGACCAATAATACCTACAGTCCTTCTTATGTCAAAGAAATTCTTCCAAAGAAACAGAAAATAAAGTGCTTCCAAACACATGTTTTCTTTTACAGTTTTCACATTTTATGCTATCATATATTTTTCTTGTTCATTTCTTCATCAAATGCACCATTATTTTAATAGCATTTATAAATTATGCAGACACCTTAATATAAAGTCAATAAAAATTTCCACAACAAATGTTTTCATTTCTGTACTAGATATAGCCCAAAAAGCAAGATAGAGTCTATTTTCTTAAGAAGGTTCTAGAAATGATTCATGTTTCTGTTTATTTTGTTTAACCGAGGATATCCCAATTAAATAGCTGTAAGTTATTTCCATTTGTACAAAAATAAATTTTAGATACATGAAAAATTATTTATAGTTCTTAACTACAAATGGACAAATTGTTAAGATTTTTTTTTGTGTCCATGGTTTTCCAATTTGTGTATCCATGAAACCCCTCATTCAAATGAAATTTTGTAAGAAAACCCAATATGTAAAACTGGTAAAAACACAAATCACTCTGATTGAAATAGGGTTGCAGCCCTGATAAGTGCTCATTACCTCTGCCATTTGAGGCAGTTGGGGTTTGAATTGGATTCCAAATTCCCTAGGGCTTCACTCAGTGCAGTTGAACCATATTTCTCATGGTTTCTTTATCTGTTCTCTTGAAGGACCCACAAAGCAGTCAAATTGTTGAAAAGTGGATGCACTACTTTGTAACTGCTTATTAAATATAATAGCAAGTCATTTTCCTCCTAATTGTATGAAGAAGTGATTTATAGAATTCAATCTTAGCAACAGAATCTAAGTCATATAATTTCTAAAACACACTGATATTGTTTCAACCTTTTTATGAGAATAATTCATGCTGTTCAGCAAACATTAATCTATCCTGTGGTCTTCTAATAATGAGATTTCATGAAAAGGAGGAAACTTGTAAGTTTTTTAAGCCTGCAAAGAATAAATGTTATTGAGGTTTAAGAAATTTATTCTGCCTGCCACAGACCTTCACTGTCCTTGTCTACATAGTTAAACTACACTATCAGCTTTTAGCCCTGTCTTTAAACTCTTTTCCCCACCAAACCATCCTACATCCATTACTTGAGTAAACTTTTTTTAAAAAAAATTGGGGAGTGGGGGGAGGGGAACAGTGTTGGGGAATTGGGGAAGGGGACCAGCCAAGTTGTTGTTTTTCGATCTTAGTTGTGGAGGACGCCAGTTGACATCTGGCTGCCCATCAGCAGCTTGTGGTCTCTAAGCTCAAGGTGCTATGTAACAATCTTAGTTGCAGGTGGGCATAGCCACCATCCCATTTCAGAGTTGACCAAGCAGCCTTGTTGTTAAGAGCAAATATGCTCTGTCCACTGAGCCATCCGGGAGGCAGCTCAGCTCAAGGTGCCAAGTTCAGTCTTAGTTGCGGGCGGGCGTAGCCCACCATCAAACAGGCTGTCTTGTTGTTAGAAGCACGTGCTCTCACCAGCTGAGGCATCCTGGCACCTGTTGGCAGCTCAGCGGCAGCTCAGCTGAGGTGCAGAGTCACTGGCCCATGTGGGAATCAAACCTATTGCTAGGAGCTTGCGCTCTTAAGCTAAGTTTTAATCAACTGAGCCACTCAGCCAACCCCTGCTTGAGTAATCTTGAAGAACCCTTCTCATTGTATAATTTTTCTGTTGTAAACATCTGTAGTGTCTCCTTTTCCCCAGCAGAGTTTTAAAACTCCCAGAAACAAGTGGAAATGTTTTTCATATATTACATGTTTGTAATATATTAAAAACAAAAGTAATATATGACCTGGGCTGGCCGAGTGGCACGGTGGTTAAGCGCTGGCTGGGGAAGCCAGCGGCCCCGGTTTGGGTCCCACATATGAGGGCCAGTGACACTGCCCTCGAGGAAAAAAAAAAGTAATATATGACCAAAACATCAAGCAAGAATGTCCGAGATGCATGAATCTCTGTCACGTCTGTGTTCTATAAGAAAATTTAATGACCATCATAGTGGACTTTTTACTAGGAATGGGAACCAATGATCACCTAGCATGCTGGGTACATTCTAAGAGGAAGAAAGAGTGTGAAGGTAGAAGAATTTCCTGTGCCTTATTCAAAGGGAAACTGCTACCAAATCAGGGTAGATCCAGGTTTTGTAGCACCTAAGACTAAAAATGTGGGGCAGAGATGAAGAATACAAAATTACATGCACAAAAATTGGAGTAGGGCTTGAAAGGTGTCTATAATGTGTGGAGCTAAAGCTGAAATTTCATTATCTTCATGGTAAATCTACCAGAACTCCCAGTGGGTCAGGAGAAAGCCAACATTTAAAGCTATGATCTGTCCATTTGTACCCTTTTGTAGCTTTTTTTTTTTTTGCTGTACTGGGCTTTAACAATGTTTTTTACTCAGTACCTTCCCCTTTCTGAATGTCATGTTGGTCTGTATACTTATATCCTAGAAATGTGTGACTGTAACTCATAATCCGATACTATTTAGGATGTAAAATCTTTAGCTGGTTTATACCTAGAGGTCTTCCTGTTAGCTATAGAGTAGTTTTGCTGATTCCCATTCCCATGTTCTTTATTGATATAGTAACTGTCTGACTCAATTTGTTGGGGTAGTAGCAGTTTATACCTGTTCTCCTGACATAATTATTTAAACTGCCTCCTTTCTGGAGGTCCAGGGAGCCATATTGTACTAGGGAAATAGCAGAGGGGGAGGAGCTTGGTAAAGAGACCCAATAAAGTTGCTTTTGAACTCCTAGCTTCACCCTCAACCTGTGCATGCATGGATCTGATCTTAGATACCAAAGACTGAGGAATGAGCTAACAAGATAGACCTCCGCCCAGTTCCCAAACTGACCACTGGGTGGTGTACTTGAGGGACAGTTCCAAATAACCTGCAAAGCCTTCTACAGCTGAATTGACATTGGTACCACAACCCACAGAAAGTATGTTGAAACTTGCAACCTGAATCAAATCAGGTGCAAAACATGCTATCACAAAAATATCCTAACCTGTTCAAGTACTTACTAAAACAAAAATATCAACATCCTTTCTAGAATTTAAATAAGACCCAGTCTCACAATATGATATTCAAAATGTCCAAGACACAATCCAAAATTACTAAGCATATGAAAAACCCCAGAAACTTCAATCACATGGAAAAAGACAATCAACAAGTGCCAACAAGTGCCAAATTCCACAGATAATGGAATTTTCCGACACAGAATTTAAAGCAGTTGTAATAAAAACAATAGAAAGAGCAATCACAAACACTCCTGCAATGCAAATTAAAATCAAAAGCTTCTGCAAAGAAATAGAATATATAAAGAAGAACCAGATGAAAATTTTAGGACTGAGAAATACAACTGAAATTTTAAAACCTCACTTGATGTACTCAATAGCAGAATAGAGGTCAGAGAGGAAGGAGTTCGTAAATGTGAAGATATATCAATAGAAATTATCAAGTATGAACAAGAGAAATAAATTTTAAAAAAATCAAATATATGGTGATGGAAAGAGAACTGACTTGGTGGTGAACACACAATGCAAAATATAGATGATATATTATAGAAATGTACACTTGAAACCTATATCATTTTACTAGCCAATGTCATCCCAATTAATTTAATAAAAAAGTAAAAATAAAAATAAACAGAGCCAAAGAGACCTATGAGATTACAATAAAATGTCTAGCATTCATGTCATTGGAGTCCTAAAAGTAGAGTGCAGTACTGAAAAATACTTGAAGAAATAATGGTCAAAACCTTCCCCAGACTTATAATGGGTCTAGAAATTCAAGAAACTGAATGAATTCCATACAGAATAAACCCAAACTCCACAAGTGTAGCAACATTATAATCAAACTGCTAAAACCCAAAGACAAAGAAAAATCTTGAAAGTGGCCAGAAGAAAATGTCCATTACTTATACTAGAGCATTTATTTAAATAAAAATGGATTTCTCATCAGCAACCATGGTGGCCAGAGAAGGGAGGTAGAACATTTTTAAAGTGCTGGAAGAAAAGAACTGTCAATCCAGAATTCTGTATTTCGAGAAAATAGCCTTCAAGAATAGAGGGCAGGGCTGGCCGAGTGGCGTGGGGGTTGAGTGCTGTCTTGGGAAGCCAGCGGCCCCGGTTCAGGTCCCACATATGTGGGCCAGTGACACTGCCCTCAAAAAAAGAAAAAAAAAAAAGAATAGAGGGCAAATAAAGACATTGTCAGATGGAGGAAAACTAAGATAATTTGCAGCCAGAAAACTTGCTTTCAAAGAATTGCTAAAGAAAGTTCTTCAGACAGAAGGAAAATTATACCAAAGGAAACCTGGAACATCAGGCATGAAGGAAGAACACCAGAAATTGTAAATATCTGGGAATGGGGAAAAGAAGACACAAATTACCAATATCAGAAATGAAAGAGACTATCCCTAAAGACCCCACAACAACGAAAGGGATAATAAGAGAGTATTATTAACAACTCTGCATATAAATTGAACAACTTAAATGAAAAAGACCAATTCCTTGAAAACCACAAACCACCAGAACTCAACCAATATAAACTATAATATATGATCTAAATACCCCTATAACTATTAAATAAATACAACAAAACATGTACATAATCTGCATGTTGAAAGCTACAAAAAGCTGAGAAAGAAATCAGAGGAGACCCAAATCCATGGAAAGACACACTGTTTTCATGGATTAGAAGACTCAACATATTAAGAATGTTAATTCTCCCCAGATTGCTCAATAGTTTTAAAACAATACCAATATAAATTCCAATAGTATGTTTTATACATATAAGCAAACTGATTATAAAATTTATGTGCAAGGAAAATTGAAGTAGAATACCTAAAACAATTTTGGAAAAGAAGAATACAATGGGAGGAATCATTAATCTATATTAAAGCTTACTATATAGCTACAAGAAAGTGTGATATTGGAAGAGAGATAGATATGTAGAACACTAGATAGAAGAGAGCCCAGAAAAAGACAAGTATGGCTATTTAGTTTTGACAAAGGTGTAAAAGGAACCAAATGGAAAAAAGTAGTCTTTTCAAAGAATGGTTTGGAACAATTGATCATCCATATGTTAAAACAAAAAAAAACAACCTTAATTTTAACCTACCTCACACTTTATACAAAGCTTTTCCAAAATGGATTATAGATTTAAGTATAAACATAAAATTACAATACTTTTAGAAGAAAACACAGGAGAAGTCTTTGTGACATAAGTTTGGGTGAAGAGTTCCTTAGATATGACACCAAAAATACAATCCCTAAAAGAAAAATAGATAAATTAAAGTTTATCAAAATTTTAAAATTTCAGTCTGTGAAAGACAGTAAAGAGAAAAAAATGACAAGTTATAGACTTGGAGAACATATTTTCAAATCTTATGTCATATCTGACAAATATCTGGATATTTATCCAGAACATACAAAGAACTCTCAAAACTCAGCAATAAGAAAATGGACAATCTAATTTAAAAAAATGGGCAAAGGACCTGAGCAGACACTTCGCCAAGGAAAGTGTTATGATGGCAAATAAGCATATGAAAATATGTTAAATGCCATTAGGGAAATGTAAATTATAACCACAGTGAGATACTACTACACATCTATTAGAATGACCCCCCAAAAAATACATTATCAAATGCTGATGAGGATGCAAAGCAACTGGAACTCTCACACACTCTTGGTGGAAATACAAAATGGGGCAACCACTCTGAAAAATGGTTTGGCAGTTTCTTAAAAAGTTAAGTAAATACCCACCATATGACCCAGTTATATACCATTCCTGGGCATTTACCCCAGAGTAAGAATTGACAATCTTTTTCTGTGAAGAGGGTGGATAGTCAATATTTTAGGCTTTGCAGGTTATACAGTCTCTGTCTTTCCCAGTTTGGATGATAAATTATTTGGTTAGTCTACTTATCAATGCTTTCACAACAATAACATCTACTCCCAATTTTATTCATCATTTACAGATAAGGATACTGAGGCCCGTAGTTATTTGATTTTTGGATGGTTGTGCTAATAGCTGAACCTGCAATATATGAACGTAAAGCTTCAGCTTTTTCTATAAGGCTATCCAGACTTCCATCAGATGGTTGGTTATTCACCAGATTAGATGCCTCCATGCAGTTAGTCTGATTACATCAGGTTGTCCTTTTGGGTGATTTTATCAATGAGGTCTGAGGTAGGTTAGGCCGGAAGGAACTCTCTGAGGACTTAACATTTCAGGCCTAAATGAAAGGAAGAAGTGAACCATGTGAATTTCAATGGAAATATGCATTAAAAGTACAAGAGACATCAAGTGCAACATTTGAGGCAAGGTCAGATCTATGTGTTCACTGAGGAGCAAGGTCAGTGTGACTCAGGTAGAGAGGGTGAAAGGAAGAGTAGCAGGATAAACACTCAGAAAAGTAGACATTGCCCAAATCATGGAGAGCTTTGCAAATCATAGTGGGGACTTGGTGATTTTAACTTAGGTGTATTGGAAAACCAATGAAGAGTTCTAAATAGGGAAGTCATTCATCTGATTTATGTTTTTGAAATATCACTCTGCACTGTAGGAGGAAAAGCATAAAAATGGAGCTGGGGAGACCATTAGAAGGTTAGGCCCTATTCCAGGCTGGAGACGAGGATGACTCTCGTTAGGGTGGTAACTGTGAGAGTTGTGAGAAACAGTGAGATTCAGGATATATTCTGAACTAGGGTTGACAGAATTTACTGATGGATTAAATAAAGAGTCTAAAAGCAAGATATTTTCCAAGTTCTGTGCTAAACACTGTAAAGGTCTTACCTCCATGCAGTGGAAGCCATGAGAAGTGGTCAGAATGAGGATGTATTTTGAAGAAAGATGACAGAGCTTGATAAGAAACTAGAAACAGGGTAGAAGGAAAAGGGAAGAATTAAAGATGACTCCCTAAGTCTGAGCAAATGGGTAAATAGAGTTACTATATAATAAGGTAGGAAACACTGAGGAAGCAGTAGGTTTGGAAAGGGAATTAAAATTTATACTTCTTAATCCAAGTAAAAATATCAAGCATGTGGTTCCATATATAAATCTGGTATTCATGAAAGGGATTGGGGCAGGAGATATAAATTTTAGAGTCATCACAATCTAATCTAGGCAGTATTTAAAAGTCACAGGACTGGGTGAAGATCTCTTGAGGATAGAGCGTGGATAAGAAAGAGGGACAAAGGCTGTGTGTGTTCTAGGGCACTCTACTACTTAGAGGTCAGGAAGAGGAGGATGGAATAGCAAATGAAACTGAGAAGGAGCAAGCCAATGAGGTAGGAGGAAAATCTGGAAACCCAAGTGAAGAAAGGGTTTCAAAGAAGAGAGTATCAACTGTGTCAAATGTTGCTGAGGGGTCAAGGAAGGTGGGGACTGAAAATTGATCGTAGGGCTTGGTATTAAGTAGGTTGGTGACTGGTGACCTTGATGAGAACCTTTTCAGAGTAGAGGGACTAAAAGTCTGAGAGTGGGGGATGAAAATGTAGAGACTCACTCTCATGCTAGTTCTCTTTTATAAGGGATAGAATAAAAGGGGTATGACTTCAAGTGGATGATTTTTAAGTGGGTCCAAATGTAGTAGAGTTCATGGTTGATAAGAGTGTCTGGATAATTACCATGTTCCAAGGACAGGGAGCCTTGTTAGGGAGCTCTACTGTAATTAGAGTTTTAAAATCAATAAAAGTTATTTTCTATCTTGAAATATAAATGTCCTGTATTAAATGATGGAGCAGAACCAAGTTAATATTTAATTCACTATGAGGATAATCTTTGAGGTCAATTCCATACATTTAAATGAAGCAAAAGACTAGCTCTGAAGATAGCTTAATAACTACATCTTTGAGAGGCATCTCGAAAATCACAATAGCCGATATAGCTATCTTCAGAGCTAGTCATTTAATACATGGCATTGACCTACTTTTCTCTTAAATTATTTAAGAGTTAGCTGTTCAGTTGAATTTTGTCCTTGCAATGTGAAGAAAAGGACTATAATTTGTTGTACATTTTTTAGTCAAAATTATAGAGTTCATGTAACAAAGGGATCTGTTGCAAATAAATGTAAAGTAAATCAAAGGATACCAAAATTATTTTTTAAAACATTAGTTTTCCACTATGAGAAATTTAGATTACCATTTGTTCCCAATTTTTTGATTTTAGACAAATGGACGTCCATGTTATTTACTTGAGAATTACTAGTAATTTACATCTAGCACACACATAGGAGATTGTGAATATGAAGATGTCTCTTATTTTACTTTCCCTCAGTAAATATAATATAAAAGGGTTTTATGGTTGGGGTGAAAGGAGAATCACCTGTCCCATCAACAGCAAGGCTGTGTTACCTGTCCAAATATGGTAACTCTCCTGTATGATATTAGGTATTATGATTTTCATCTATAAAAGCCTGGTTTCTTTCTCCTTCCACTTAAAATAATCTGCTTCTTGATTCACTGGCAGGCAATGACAAAACATTGCCCAAACTGCCAAACTGGGCCGAGAGCAAGAATTCTAGTAAGAACAGCAAGAACCTTCTCTCCCTTGGCTGAACATTGACTCAGTCTCTTTTAAATTAGCATAACAAGTAACAGATATTTTTTCCAAGTAAGAAACAGAATTTTAGTAAAACCCAGGAATAAAGAAACTAATTCTAACTTTTGCAAACCATCAGGAACTCTGATGACAGAAACCACATAATAAATTTTTCAAGTTTTTTCAAGTTGTTCCCAGTTTGGCTCTGAAGACAAAGCCAAGTAGAGATGTATTTAAAAAAAAAAAAGAAAAAGAAAAATCATAAAATAAATTCAACCCAGGACAGGGGAATAATAGTTAATTTTAATTAATGATAACTGACTCTGAATCACAGACTCACAGATGTTCTGAGTATTCATTCACTTTAAGCCTCTCTTGTACATTTTCTGAAATGGTTCCTCCTTTTCTAAAAAACAAAAACACCCATTATCTCAACTCTGGGGGGAAAATGCTAACTTCTTAGTATAATTCAAGGTCATCATAAATGTAAATTTATATGAAACTTTTATAATAATATCAAAAAATTTTAGTAACACAGCAAGCATAACATTGAAATGAGTAAATTGTAATCTAATTCTCTTTTTATTCTCTCATTTTCATCTCTAGGGCATTTTGAGTGTCAGGATTAGTATGGGGTCAAGAAATGACAAGAAATATATAGAATTTGGAAATAATTTAGAGAAGGACAAAAATAATGATAAGAATGAGGTCTTGGGAAGTTAGCACTTTGAAGGAAGAGATTGTGTTTTCCCAAATAAAGACAGGATTTTAACTTACTTTTTTTATTCTGCTTGTTTGTGGAAGACAAAATTGAATATAATACCACAAGGAAACATTTAAAATAAGCAAGAAAATCAGTAAAGAGGGTATAAGGACAGAAAGGATAAGACAAAGAGGTCAAAAGTAAAGTAACCAACAGAACATAGCCAAAGAGACTCTATAAAATATGTGCTTGCAAGAAATGAACCACCCATTTGACTCTATGTTCCCCTGAAACAAATGCAAAGATGTAACACAATAAATTACATCATACAGACAAGCTTTTTAGAACAACTACACCTTTTCCTAGTATTGAGGCCAGAGTAACAAGAGCTACGTTCCACAATTATCAATGCCCTCGACAACTTGGTTTCAGTAACTATAGCCATGGGTTTCATAGGGATGCTTTTTTAAAATTAATTTAATGAATGTCTGTGACATAATATCAAAGGACATTCAAGAGAAGCATTTCTAGGAGATACTAAAACAATATGGAGCGGGAATGTCTCATGGTTAGTCTGAGATAATATAGAATAAGGATTTAAACCTGAGCTGTCCAATACAGTAGCCACTAGTCACATGAGGCTATTTACATTGAAATAGAAATTAATTAAAATTAAGTACAATTAAAAGCTTAATTCTTCCATCACACTGGCCACACTTCAAGTTCTCAGTGGCCATTTGTGTCTAGTCCTACAATGTTGGGTAGGGTAGATAAAGAATGTTTGCATCATTGTAGAAAGTTCTATTGAACAGTGCTGATTTAGCCTGATAAAAAAGAACACACTGAATATTTTTCAGACAAGCTTGTGATAGTCACTGAGCAATTGTGAGTTCAAGATTATGCTCTTGCAACCACTAGTAGGGCAACAATTTCACATTGTTTGTTAAAGCCAGTACCATAGTTTTAATAGGTAATGCAGAGGCCTTACTAATTTTCTCCCAGGACAGGAATGAATGGTAGTGGAACTTAATGCTTATTGAACAAGGCTGGTGAAATGCAGTTTATTTTAATAAAAAGAACAAGGTGAGGCAATAGGAAACACTTTAAAGAGTTGCGGAGGGTACTTTATAGTTCAAAGACATGAGAATACAAAGAACAATTATCGTTGCATTATGAATAAGTGGCCTCTTGCCCCTTGAAATGCTATGCGCTTCAAGACTTGATTATATACCTAATGACAGTTTTAAAAAGTGAACATTATCTTCACTTCTGAAAGTTTTATCATCAGCTTATGCAGAATATGTTGGGAATACAGAGAATAGAGATCTAGTGCAACTGATTTTGTTACAAACATATCAGAATTTATAAACCGAGGCTATTTGATATTATTCATGTCTTCCCACCATGTTCTCTGTGAAACACTGTTGCAATCCTTTTGGTATCAGCTTCATAGGCATTTTACAAAATGCGTAAGCAAAAAATGGCATGGTCTCATCGCTTCTGCCTTTGTTCCCTGTAAGTATTTTCAACATAGCAACTGGAATGATCCTTTATAAATGTAAGTCAGATCACAGCACTCCTCCATCCAAAACTTTGCGATGGCTCCCATCTCAGCCAAGCTTGTGATATTCACTCACTGATCCAATTAAGTGCCAACGTCCTTGTAATGGCCCACCAGGCCCTCCATGATCAGCCCTTTTATCCCTCTCACCTCCTCTCCTACCGCTTGCTCTAGGCTCAGTCGGCTCCAGCCACACTGGTGTCAATGTGTTCTTTCTCAGTCAAAACACGAATGATCATACCTCAGGGCCTTTGCTTCAGCTGTGCACTTTGTCTGAACCATTATTTCACAAGACAGCATTTGGTGAACTCCCTCACCTCCTTCAAGTCTTTGCATTAGTCTCACCTTCTTCATGAGATTATGTCGACCACTGTATTTAATACTGTGCCACCTGCCCATCTCTTTCCAGCCTCCTAACCACTGTACTCCCCATCCTCCATACCTCACTCTACTTTTACTTTATCCATTGCACTTACCCTATAGATATCATAGTACTCTATTTGATTTATTTCTTACACTCATTGTCTACGATCTGTCTTTTCCATCTAGAATTTAAGTTCCACTAAGACAGAGCTCTTTATTCTGTTCAGTAATGTATCTCCAGTACTAAGGAGACTGCCTAGCACACAAAAGGCATTTAAAAACTTTTTGTTAAATGAATGAATGACTTCATAAGAATTTCTCTTTCTAAACATATAAAATGATATCTCTCCAATTTCAGCACTGATTTCTAGCTGTTTCTGAATATCGAGTCACAGAATTATATAATTTTAGGGTTGGAAAGGCCCTTGGCAATAATGTAGCACAATTACATTTTTATGTATATTAGTATACATAAACCATGACCCAGAGAGATTAAGTGACACCATAAATTAACCAGCTAATTTACAGCAGAATTATAGGACTAGAGATTCCCAATCCATCTACAAAATACGATTTTCCAACACTAGTTATAGTCAAACATATGCCACTGTCTCAGAGTTATACCAGAAAAAGATATGCTAACTTATTTTCAGCTACAGCAGCATCTTTGCAATCAGTGTGTATTTTCATGAGCAGCATAACCTTGAATGAGTAAATTTAAAAATCTTTCTTTAAAATATAATCATATAACTTTAGTAATGCCTCATTGAAACCCTCACCAAATTATAGTTTTAAAATATAATGCTTTACATGGAGTAAAAATTAAGTGTTTCTAGAAAAAAAATTAGGATCTAATTATAAATACATAAATTGAACCTTGATCATTTTCTACTTCCTTTATATTTTCTGTCACCTGGGCTCTACTTTATTCCCTCGCTGACAGCTGCAGTCTTAATGGGCACTTTTGGAGAAAATAGGTGCTTTTTGGTCCAAACCACTTTTATCTTTGGCTTATTAGAAGCATCCATATATCATAGCCTGGGGAAAGAAGATAAAACAGGGCATCTTTCTTGCATATAAATCATGGCTTGTGGATCATCGCTGTTAATTAAAAATCCTTGCAAGGCTAAATTCAACATGATGGAAGCTTAGGACATCCTTGCTAAAGGACAAACCTGGAAGGAAAAGTATCTTTAAATTTCTATGAGAAAGAAAGCCGGATTGAGTCAATATCAATCCCGGCTCTGGAGTTAGGGTTAAAATTTCTTATGCACATTATACTGCACCACAATTTGTTGCTGATTGGATGTGAACATGTAAATTCCTTGGTGTAAACTGGGTTACATTTTTGTTTCAGTGATGTTTGCTTGTTTCACTATTGTCTGGCAACATAATAGTCTTAGTATTAACTAGAGATAGAAATACACAGCCTTGCTCATGTAATGTGTGAATTTTACAAGGTCAGAACAAAATGAGCAAAGTTTTCACCATCCCATTTTAGTGACATATTCAAAAAAGAGTCCCATTAGCCTTGAATCTGGTTTGCATAGTTATTTGATACCCCGAATGCATAAAGGAGAATGGTTAGTGTAGGTGTCTTTTCAAGATATGAATGGATATTTATTTTAGGGTTGTGATTACTTATGCTCCTGGTTGGTGCCAGTCAGGTCAATAGGATTATATTCCAGAAATTGATTTTCCCCCCAATGAGTAAATAATGAAGTAATTTAACCTCATCTGCTTCCTAATCTAAAGCCTTTCACTTGTACCTTGAGGAAAGGCAGCTGCCTTCACTTGAGATGTGTTCATGCACAAGGCCAACACCTTTGGGTTTTATATGAAGGTCATGCAAAGCTGATCATTTGGGAAATGTGTGCAGAAGTGCATCTTCTGTTCCTTTCGGCCATCAATCCTGGCTTTCAGAGATGTCTCCACCTACGTTAAAAGGTGAACACAATACTGCATTACTCATGAACACGGTTGCTGCCCTGAGAATTTCTCTTTCATTTATTTTAATTCAAGTGTTGATTCAAATAGTAGCATGGAAATAAAACAGCACTTAGCTGGAAATGAAAATAAAAAGGCCTGTGGAAAGTAGTGATTGTTGAGATTATGTATTATCTGGATGTGCTTTATACTGTGCCTGTTATTTTATTATTGTACAATGTGTGGCTTCTTGAAGGACTCTAAACACCGGGAATTCACAATTAGACTTAAATATTTCATCTGTTGTCATAGATGAAATCATCTTGTGGTCAAAGTAGTCCAATTTTTTTCATGATTCACATGGCTAATAATAATGATGGTATCCAACATTGACAGACATTTACTGTGCGCCAGGCAGGGAACTAACATTTTACTTGTGTTATCACATTTAATCCTTTTAGAATCAGGAATCTAGCTAGCAGTGGGTTCAGGAATCAAGGTCAGGCTATCAGATTCCAAAATCTGGGTGTTTGGGCACCGGACTTCCCAGCCCCTTGTGCCCATAGTTACTGGTAAGCAACAAAAATTATTATCCTCTAAGTCATCCATTAGCTTGTTATGCCTACTGTGTAGATACAGGATTATATTAGAGACGTACCTCTGGGGAACTTCCCATTCATTTGAAGAAATATAAGATAAAAGGACTGAAAAGCATTATAAAAAGTGATAACTGAAAATTATTTTTCCTTTTCTTCCCCGATGTTTAAGAAATTGACACTGTCTTTCCTATTTGATAATTACTCCATTTTACCTTTAGCCGTGATTGTTAATGAAAAAGATGCTCATGATACTGGAAATAAAAATTAGATAAAATCTGTCTTTTCTGGCAGACAATATTTCAATATATGGGGCTAAAGTTAAGTGACTTGCATGAGGAAATTATGTAAATTCTGAGAGGAGATATGTGTAAATGGTCTTTAAAATATTTCTCTCATTTATTTCCCCAATCATTTGTTGAGTGCCCTCTGTATACCGGGTAATGTGCTTGCACTAAGCCCCATCAGTTCATTGCCCCCTTATCTATTCCCAGAAACTATTAGACTGTCGTGCTGAAAGGAGGGACTCCAGCTCATGCGGCAAGCAACTGGGTGAGGTGAGTGATTGTTCTCTATTCCTGGAGTGAGTGAAAATGTAGTGACATCAGCCTCAGCATTGAAGTTCTCATCGAGGAAATGATCTCGAGCAAAATCACATTGGAAAACATTTACCAACTGGGAAGGCTCTGTGAAACAAGACAGAGTGAGGATGAATAACCATCCTTGGGAATGAGAACGCAATATAAGAAGTTAAAATAACTGCACTTCGGCTTTGATGTTAGTTTTCCCCTATAGTTTATTTTCTTGGCTTTTTTTAAAATATGAAAGTCTCCAGAGATTGGAGGAAATGGTCTGTCTAATATTCACAGGGATATTGCATAAGCAGTGTCCGCATTGTCTATGACTTCCCGTGCCCTATTTACCAAGTTCAGGAGCCAAGAACACCCTCCTTTTGTACTTTCTGTAGATTTCTCCAACAGGTTTAATTTGTCACTGTTTCCTGACACACTGGACAGTGATCTGTAAAGTCGGTTCTCTTCCCTCCACCTCCACAAGTTAAATAACTCCTGTCAGCCAGTATGGATTTTGGAGATGTCAGGGGAGGAGTTCCAACTTTAACTGTCCATGAGATTGTATCAGTCCTTTTTGAAACATTGGCCTGGCAGTATGTGGGTAATGACCCAGTTACAGTATTATTGGATATGGTTTTAACACAAAGCTTTTGAAAGACATTTGGCAAAGATGAACTCTTTCTGTAAAGCTCAACTAGAAATAAAGCAAAGTTCACTCCTTTCATGGCCTTGTTCACTCCTGGGTCATTAAACTTTTTGTTACTTTAATGGATGACTTTTTAAAAAATATTCTATTCCAATCGGCACCGTATGAAAAAAAGAGAAAAAAAAAATGACTTGTCTCTATAACTTAGATCCCTATACTAGAATGCATGGAGGAGGGAAAGATTTATTGAAACAAGTTGACAGGTCGCAGTGAGATAGTTCTCAAACTGATTCCACTCCAGGGGTGATGTGTAGACATAGTTCGGTTAGGGTTATTTAAATACTTGAAAACTATAGTTTTAAAACTGCTCTTATTGGGGCCGGCTGAGTGGTGCAGTGGTTAAGAGCTGGCTTGGGATGCCAGCGTCCCTGGTTTGGGTCCCACATATGAGGGCCAGTGACACTGCCCTCAAAAAAAAAAAAATAGGGTCGGCCGAGTGGCTCATTGGTTAAGAGCTGGTTTTGGGATGCCAGCAGCCCCAGTTCGGATCCCACATATGAGGGCCATTGACACTGCCCTCCACAGCTAACAACAGCTCCACCTGGAGCTGGGCTGTGCAAGCCCCGGCGACAGTGTAAGCTGCAGCCCCTGCTGCAGTGGGCTGCCATAGGCTACAGTGAGTGGCCGGCAGCCAGTGTGAGCATCTGGCAGCCAGTGTGAGCTGCCAAGAGCTGCTGTGAGTGACCATCCAGAGGCCAGTGACCAATCTGCCTCATCTGGGAAGAGCGCAATGACGATACCAACATGGCCAGTGAAGCAACGTCCTCCACAACTAGACTGAAGAACAAAAAGACAGCAACTTGTCTGTTCCCCTTCCCGGATTCCCCAAGCTGTTCCCCTCCCCCCAATTCCCCAATAAAAAAATCTTTAAAAATAAATAAATAAAATAAAATAAAATCAACAAAACTGCTCTTATTTCGCTTTGCTAGCCAAATATTGCCTGGAAATGCAAGTAGCTCTGTGTGTTGATTTAATGTGAAATATGTTAAAGTTGATTATGGGGTTTTTTTTGTTTGTTTGTTTTTTAAGATTTTATTGGGGAATCGGGGAAGGGGAACAGAAAAATTGCTGTCCTTTTGTCCTTCAGCCTAGTTGCGGAGGACGTTGCCTCACTGGCCCATGTTGGTATCATCATTGCGCCTTTCCTGGATGAGGCAGATCGGTCCCCAGCCTCTGGATGTCAGCTCACACTGGCTGCCAGCTGCTCACACTGGCTGCTGGCCACTCACTGTAGCCTATGGCAGCCCACTGTAGCAGGGGCTGCAGCTATGCCATCCCGCGGACTCACAGCAGTCCAGCTCCAGGTGGAGCTGTTGTTAGCTGTACAGGGCAGTGTCAATGGCCCTCATATGTGGGATCCTAACGGGGGACTCTGGCGTCCCAAGCCAGCTCATAACCAACACACTACTCGGCCGGCCCAATTATGGTTTTTAAATGCCTCTCTTCCAAGTGAATGTGGCAATTCAATTCTGAGTAATGTGTCAAAGAGGAGGTTCTACCTTAATTACTTTTATCGAAGACAGAGCACAAAAAATTTATGTTTTGAGCTTCTCTGGAAAAATCAGGAATAGAATTCATACTCTATTCTATAAAAAGCAGGTGGTTAGCTGCACTTTCCTTGATTGGTTTTCTCCTAACTTACTGAATTGCCTACATCTCCATTTTACCTTTTATGTAGAGCAGAGCCAAACCAAAGTTTAATACACTTGCATATCTGAATCTGTCATCCTTATATCATTACTCAGCAGGGTGCGGGAAAATGTAGAAAAGATGGAACACGGGTCATGGCTGCCCTCACTGCTTTACTTCAGGGCTGCTATGTATGGCCACTCAGTGCATGCACTGCACAAAGGCACCAAGCCCAGAAATCCAGCCTGCCCTTCTTTTGCCAAGCCAGGCACCCTAGCATGGATGCATTCCCCCAGAGGAAAGGGTACCTTTTTCTCCACACACAAAAATAAAGAAATAAAAAATAAGGCAAGCCCAGTTTACTAATCCAGATGCCAGTTGGATTGTTTTAGATCAGAGGGGTGTCTTCTAACTCACACAAGAGTAACCTATGGACTACTGGAATCCTGCCCATTTAGTTTCTAACACCATACCACCAATCCCACTATCTAGTAGGTTACAGTGCACTCACAGTCCTAGCTTATACATGATGTAAGCTGAGGCCTTAAACTCCTTAGAGGCAGAGCCCGAGACAGAGATTCTTGTTCAAGTGTAGAGTGACTCATCCCCAGGTCCAAGGGATTGCCCAGGATGTGGGACCTTTAGCACTAAAACTAGGAACGCCCTGGGCAAATCAGGATAATTTGGGCACCCTATCAAGTGACATACTGAGAGAGTATTTTCAGGAGAAAGGAAGTAAGGGAAGCAGCATAGAGCAAGGGAAGAAAGCTGAACAAGGAAGTAGTCTCAGCTGGAGAATTGTTTCAACCTGGTCCACACAGAAACTCTGAGGCACAAATTGGTTGGTTCCACCTTGAGGCAAGAAGGCCAATTTCTATAACCTTGTGTCAGTCAGTCATTGGCCAGTGGCTGTCCCTAGAGGGTGGAGGATGTGTTACTTCCTGGCTGAGGCAGCTCCCATTAGGCAGAGAGCAATAAGGACAATTCTATAGAAAAGGGGGCAGCTGTGGGCCATTAGCAGCTGTCACTCAGAGAAGCTGAGGAATAGGTGAAGCAGCCTGACGAAAGAAATATGTTTGGGGCCCAGCATCCACTACAACTGTTATTCATACTTACACTGTTTGCCTAACTATGAACTCCATAGAGAGTAATAGAGGATAACACGGAATCCATGTCACTTAGTTGCCGGGGACCGACAGCATCCCGGTGTCTGACAAGGCCACATTGAAATAAAGATCCACGCTCAGCACTGGATGTCTGCGATGCTGCCTTATGGTTGGTCATGTAATATCTCCTGTCTCTAAGAACCCATGTGCCTTTCCTCCTATAGGAGAAAATATACTCACTGCATTTGTAACAAGTTCCTGGGGTACCCTGATGATAGATGGCTGTGTAAGTCAACGACGAGGCAAGATTTCCTAAAGAAAAGGAAACTCCCTAAAACAGGTTACAGCCCGAGGGGACCCCTGAACTGAGATATTGGGGACTCAAGCCCCTTGGCCTATGCAGCTGTGAAAGGTTTCCTTGGAGATCAGGAGACCAAGGTCTCTCGGCCATGAGAGTTCTGATAAGAGACAACTTCATGAGGTATTTTAATTAACAACCTTGTTTTAACTCTTTGCTTTGTACATTGCTGTAGCAACAAAAACTGAAGCTCTGACTGAGAAACAGATGTTCCCCTCTGTTGCAATAATATGCAGCTCTTCGTAGGGTAGAAATGAGACTCCTTTTGCTACTCCTTTTGCTACTAAGTTCAAATATACGCCCTGTGAGGTAGTCATGGTAACCGGTGTACCCTAGAAAGATACAATTACAAAAAGGTAAGAGCTCTGAGAAAGAGAAAAACATCCTGATCATGTGAAACATAACTTGCAACATAACTTGCAATTGAGGTAATGGTCAGAAGCCCCTATAAAAGGGGCCAGGCTTTAATAATAAAGTGTGTGTGTGACGCTCCTGTGAACCTCTTTCCGGTGTCTCCCTCCATCCTTCTTTCCCCTCGCCGACGCCGTCCCACCCGAGGGAACCCCTGGTCTTCGCGGGGGCTGGCTCTCCGCACTTACTGCCAAAGAGCACAGCTTTGGAAAAGCAGGTAATTCTTGGGGATTAGATAAGGAATAAGAACATCATCCATGTCAACAAAACCCCTGTATTCTTTCATGGAGAAAGCATGGTGAGACCATCTCCTTAAGGACCAGAATCTGTACTCCACACCTGTTGTCTTTCCTTGTCTTCTCTACCTAAGAATGGGAGCAAGAAGAGTTTATGATGTTTTCCAAGCTTGGAAAACCCTGGAAGCACATTCCTTAGTAGTGTCCCATTTAGGGTGGCCCATTCATCCTGGTTTGCCTGAGGTTTCTTGGCTTTAGCAAAGAAAGCCCCATATCCTGAAAAAATTCCTCAGTCCTAGGCAAATCAGTACCATAGGTCACTCTAGTTCCCAGAGTTTAAACAATGGAATTGTTACCCAGGAGAAGAATTTTCATCCTCTAGATGGTCTCTAAGGTGAAAAAAATCAATCGATTGCATTAGATTCTGGAATCCTTTAAGTATTGTAGTGCTACTTCATATCGAATGCCAATAAAACTTTACTGTAGTTTTTGGAAGGTAGGGTAAAAAAGGAAAACTAAAGATGAATAAGACAAGACACATAGGGCAATGAGTTCCAAAATGGGATGTTTGGACTCATTGGAGCAGGTACGTGTGAGATCATTGGAAGACTGAGTGTTGGTTGACATGACTGGAGATGCACTTTAGGAAAATTAATCTGAGAGTAGTGTGTAGAATGTAGGAGAATAGAGAAGTCCCAAATTAAGTAAATTATGAGTTATTTTCTCTGGATGATTTTTATCTAGTGGGTTGGAAGGAGTAATAGTCACACTGTTTCTCTTGGGCTCACTCTGATCTGATCTTTGGAATCCCAGTTACATCCTAGAAGCTGGATGTGTTTGCATAACATGTGATTGGAAGGAAATATGGAAAATTGGGAGGAAACACCTTATTTCCTCTGGGGAGAACTAAATGGCTGGAAAGGAATATGGCAGCAAGACAGTTAACTACATGCCCTTTTTGGAACTTTGGAATTTTGAACAAAGTGAATGTATTACCAATTCACAAGTTAATAATACAATTTAAATTAAGTAAGCAAACTAAAAAGGAAGCTAGGACAGAGGAAAGACTCGGGATGAATCAGGCTGAGCCACATTTTAGAATCCTGCACCCAATCTTCCAGAACTGAATTTACTGATTCGGGGTGTAAGTTAATTTCATCCGTGTATATTAATCAACAAATGGATTTAATTTGATTGTGTAAGTAATGCAAATGGAGATTAGTTATTCTCCTGCTATTTTTTCCTGGGTAAAACAAACAACAATAAAATTAAAATAACACACACACTAACACACAAAAGTTAAAGTTTACTTTAAGCGGCATAATATGTTGGAAAGTGCATGGGTTTGGGAGTGGGTCAACTGGTTTCAAATCCCAATTGTATCATTTAACCATGTTTCCCTGAAAATAAGACTGGGTCTTATATTAATTTTTGCTCCAACAATCTACATTTATTCATTTATTCATGTATAAAAATCTACATTTATTCAAACAGTCATGTCTGGCTGATGCTCTTAACTAGGACTTATGTTTGGGATAGGGCTTATATTACAAGCATCCTGAAAAATCATGCATGCTAGGGCTTATTTTCCAGTTAGGTCTTATTTTCAGAAAAACAGTAGAATCTATCAGCTGTTTAGGCAAGTTAGTTCACCTCATCGAGCCCATTTTGTTGTATGTAAGTGATTATAATAGCCACCTCAAAGGGCCACCATAGTAATTAAATGAGAATCTATATGAGAAAATCCATAAAAAGATTAAAGTTCTCCTTACTCTGCCAAAGATTCTAGTACTATGTTCTGCACACAGATGGTGATACATAAATATGAGCTGAGTAATAAAATAAATGTCAGCATATGATTAATCATTTGATGATAATTAATTTGACATCAGTATCATAATATATTATAAAGAAAATCAAACCTGGATTTAGGATATCTAGGTTCTAACCCCAACATCCTTTGACCTTAAAAGAGTTACTTAACTTTTTTGGTATTGAGTTGTTTTTCCCTGAGGTGATTTTCCCTCAATCTACAGGGCTCATGTTTACATCCTTAAAATCTTTATTGAAGACTTTTCAATGAGGACTTCCCAGAACACCTATTTAATTCTGCAAACCTTCTCTTTCCTAGCTCTCTAGATTACTTTTCACCATCTGCCATGCTATTTTACTTGTTTGTTTAGTATATATTTCACTCCCTCTTTTATAATATAAACCCCATGAGAGCAGGAATTTTTGTTTATCATGTTCTCTGCTCTATCTTGAGCATTTAGAGCAGTGCCTGATACATGGAAGGCATTGACTTTTTGTTGAATGAGTGTATGCATAAGTGTGTAAATTAAGGGATGGGGTAAGAGAACTCTACAGTCCTTTCCAGTTCTACAATTCCATGGGAAATGCTTCAAATTACTATGTCATTCCATTTTTAAGATAAAAATTTAAAAGATTTGAGGTCTACATTACTAGAAAAGTTACCTTTAGCAATAATGACATTCTCCATGATTTAAAAAAAAATGAGACTGATAAAAGTGTATCCTTTAATAGTTTCATATTTAATGGGAAAAGGGTCTCATTCTTTGAAAATCAGAGGAACACTGAAGACCATGAAAAGAAAAGTCAACCTTAATAACCTAGTGTGATTATTAAATTATAAAAATAAGATGGGAAATTTTTCATGTACCCCTCAAAAATATAATAAACATAGCAATTTAATTTTTTCTTAGGAATTATTACTTTGATGGTTTCCTATATTTAAATTTCATTTATTACACAATAATTCCCAACTAACAAAGTTGCTTATTGACCTTTGTGTGTCCATCTTAGAAGGTTAGATCAGTGAAAATTAAATTATTGGGCTATAGAGTACCAGAAGGCTGGTACTCTAGTCTAATAGCTGACTTTAGTTTTGTTCTATAACATCTTTGATTTCTTATTCTTAACTCTAATATAAAGTGAACATTTTGGAGAATTGACTTCATTAGGCATTCATCATCTGGCTATCTGTCAGTGACAGAGGTCATGCCTTGGTCTCTCTTGACTTTCTCTCTAGAGTCTTTATAGACCCCTGACATCTGACATGCCTGTTTTAACTCAGAAGAAGGAAAACACGGCTGACCCTAATTTGGGATTCTGCCACCAATTAAGCACTCTAGAAACATAGACAATAAGTCACGATTTCAACTCTATATATTTGCTCCCTGTGGTAGAAACAATTGTATGTGTTCATCAAGCCATTTCATTTTTTTGCTGGGCACACAGAAAGACTACATTTCCCCATCACTTTTGCATCTAGATGAAGACATGTGGCCAGTTTTGTACAATGGATTGTGAGCAAGATTATACACCCTCATTTGGAGGGTAGGCTCCTAAAATCTCTGATGAGATCTTCTAAGCTCTCTTCTCTTGTCTCCTGCCTGGATATAGAGCATCTAATGGAGGATTCCAGAGCTGATCTTTGAGAAAGAAGATGGCTTGATCCCACTCACTATTTAGAGGAAAGTTGCCCAGAATAACTGCTTAGCCAGAAATAGCTACTTTGAAGTTTGTGTTGGCAAGAACTGAACTTATTAAGTCTTCGAAGTTTAGAATGCATTCTTATAGCACTTGGACCTATCCTAAATAAAATACTCCCCTCCATTCTGCAATTAACCAATAAGTAATTATTTTACTGATTTGATTTTCTTTCTAAATGAAGTCACTAAACAATAGTTTATGGTACCAACTGATTTTACCATCCAATCAGTTTTGAAATGATTAGATTTGGGGCATATGGAAACATGGACTGAAACTTATCTTCAGGATTCATGTTCTCATACCACTAATATCTTTATAGGTGGGTGAGCAGAGAAAGAAAAGATTAAAGATCCACTACATATTATTAAAGATAACATCCATATTTCATCCAGAGGCACATAGGCAAGTATTTTAAATATAGATCCACTAGTCCATTTTACCAATTTACATATAAGTTTGAAAATGAAAAGTCGGTGTTGCTCTAGTAATGTGAACTTTTCTAAATTGTGTATTACCTCTGGGTTAAGGTCAAGTGGATGTAGCTAAGCCTCCAAGAAGAAATTTCCATAAAATAATGAGGAACTGAGAATAGTGTTTTATAATAGAAGCCTGTAGAAGCTTAAATTATGGTTTTTAACTTCTAGAGTAAAGGAAAATATTTCTTGACCGTTAGAGAAAATGTATTTTATTCCTAAGAAATTGAAGTATGTGTTTATATATTTAAATAGCATTATTATTTATTTTTGTGTTACAATATTAGAATTTTTTTTAGAAGTGTCTTGTTTAGTCTCCAAATATTTTGGGATTTTCCAGCTATAGTTCTATTATTGATTTCTAGTTTAATTCCATTGTGGTCTGAGAGCAGACTTTGTATGATTTCTATTTTTTAAAATTTAAGTTGTATTTTATGGTCCAGAATGTGGTCTATTTTGGTGAATATCCTACTTGAGCTTGAGAAGAATGTGTATTCTGCTGTTGTGTCAAGTATCCTATAAATGTCAAACCCAGTTGATTGATGATGCTGTTCAGTACAATTATATTCTTATGGATTTTCTTTTAGACCTGTCAGTTACTGATAGGAGTGTTGAACTCTCCAGCTATAATTATGAATTTGTTGATTTCTCCTTGTAATTTGGTCAGTTTTTGCTTCATGTATTTTGAGTCTGTGTTGTTAGGTACATACATATTAAGGATGCTTATGTCTTCTTGAAGAATTAACTCCTTTACAGTTATGTAAAGCCCTTCTTTATCTCTGATAAATTCTTTGCTCTGAAGTCTGCTATGTTTGAAATTAATGTAACTACTGCAGCTTTCTTTTGATTAGTGTTAGCATTGTATATTTTTCTACATCCCTTCACTTTTAATCTTTCTGTGTCTTAATTTTACAGTGAGTTTCTTGTAGGCAACATCTAGTTGGCCCTTGTTTTTGTATTTTTTAAATCCTTTATGACCAGTCTCTTTTAATTGGTGTATTTAGACCATTGGCATTCAAAGTGGTTATTGATATAGTTAGATTAATATATACCATATTTTAACTGTTTTTTATTGTCTCTGTTCTTTTTTTTTTTTTCTTTGTATATGTGTTCCACTCATTTTCTGCATTCTTGGGGAGTTTTTCCCCCTTGAGTTTTTTTTTTTTAAGATTTTTATTGGGGAATTGGGGGAGGAGAACAGCGTCAGGGAATCGGGGAAGGGGAACAGTCAAGTTGCTGTCCATTTTTGTTCTTTAGTCTAGCTGTGGAGGACGCTGCCTCACTGTTGGTATAGTCATTGTGCTCCTCCCGGATAAGGCAGATCGGTCACCAGCCTCCAGACGGCCGCCCATGGTGGCTATTGGCCGCTCATGCTGCCTGCCAGCCACTCACGCTGGCTGTCGGCCACTCATTGCAGCCCTGGCAGCCCACTGCAGCAGGGGCTGCAGCCTACTCCGTCACCAGGGCTCACACAGCCCAACTCCAGATGGAGCTGCTGTTAGCTATAGAGGGCAGTGTCACTGGCCCTCACATGTGGGATCCGAACCGGGGCTGCTGGCATCCCCAAACCAGCTCTTAACCAATGCACCACTCAGCCGGCCCTCCCCCTTGAGTTTTAATTTAGCATTTTATCTGATTCCATTTCTTTCTTCTCATAGCATGTCAATTATACATCTTTTTATTTTTTTTAGTGGTTGCCCTCAAGTTTGGAGTATAAATTTACAACTAATACACTTTCAAATAACACTATATCACTTCATGAGTAGTAGTGCAGATATCTTATAACAGACGTGTTTTTGCATCCTGTCCCTTATTACTGCTATTGTTCATTTCACTTACTTGTAAGATACAGTCTCCACAGTTTAGGGAATATAATCAATAATGTTGTAAATATTTTTTAGGGGACCAGATGGACTCATGTCTTGTCAGAGAGACCACTTCATCAACAGTGTAGTGGCCTGACTACTGCACTGTACATCTGAAGCTGCCGCTGATTAATATTAGATGTTGACTATAATTTAACACATATATAGTCCTCGGATGTGGAATATAGTGTGGGGATGGAGTCAATGGAATTGTAATAGATATGTATGATATCGGGGGTGGGAGAACGGGAGGGGGAGGGGGAGTCACTTTGTAAGGGGTGAAAAAGATGACTATTGCATAGTTTTGTACATCTGTAACAATTAATAATAATAATAAAAATAATAATTAAAAAAAGATACAGTCTCCAAACACGTTGTCACTATTATTATTTTGAACAAACTGTTATTTGTTAGATCAATTAAGACTAAGAAAAATAAAACGTTTTTTTAACTCCATATATTCCTTCCTTTGTGTAGATCTTTGTTTTTGACTTATATAATTTTCCTTCTCAGTAGTTTCTTTTAACATTTCTTGTAAGCCATGTCTATTGGTGACAAATTCCTCAATATTTATTTGTCTGAGAAAGTCTGTATTTCTTGTTCACTTTTGAAGGATAATTTTGCAGAGTGTACATAGAATTCAAGGTTGGTTGATTTGGGTTGTTTTCTTTCAAAATTTTAAATATTTCACTCCACTCTCTTTTTGCTTGCCTGGTTTGTAAAAAAAAGTCTGCCATAATTCTTTTTGTTTTTTAATTAAATTTCATTGGGGTGACAATGGTTAATAAATTACATAGGTTTGAAGTGTACCATTCTGTAATATATTACTTATATGTCACATTGTGTATTCACCACCCAGAGTCAGTTCTCCTATCACCATGTATTTGACCCCATTTACCCTCCTCTTCCACCTCCCGCAACACTTACCCTCTGGTAACCCCTGAGCTGGTGTCTGTGTCTATGAACTTTTGTTTCTTTATTTGTTTGTTTTGTTCCTTTGTTGCTTTCAGTTTTATATCCCACATGTCAGTGAAATCATATGGTTCTCGACTTTTTTCTGTCTGACCTATTTCACTTAGCATAATAGTCTCAAGATCCATCCATGTTGTTGCAAAAGGCATTATTTCATTTTCCTTATGGCAGAGTAGTATTCCATTGTGTATATATAACACATCTTCTTTATCCAATCATCTATCGAAGGACGCTTTTGTTGTTTCCATGTTTTGGCCACTGTAAATAAAGTTGCAGTGAACACCGGAGCACATATATCTTTATGGATAAATGTTTTCAGTTTTTTTGCATATATACCCAGGAGAGGGATTGCTGGGTCATATGGTAACATAATTCTTGTGTCTTTATATGTAAGGTGGTCCTCCTTCCCTTTGGCTTCCTTCAAAACTTTCTCTATGTCTTGATTTTTTGTAATTTGAATATGATATGCTATTATGGGTTGAATTGTATTTTCCCCTCCCCCCAAAAAAGATATCTTGAAGTCCTAACTCCCAGAACTTCAGGATGCGATTTTATTTGGAAATAGGGTCATTACAGATGAGTTAAGCTATGATGATCTCATACTGGACTAGGGTAGGGCTCTAATTCAATATGAGTGGTATTCTTATAAGAAAATAACTGTGTGAAGACAGAGAAATACACAGGTAGAATGCCATATGATGAGAAGGACAAATATTGGAGTTATGCAGCTACAGGCAAAAGAATGCCAATGATTACCAACAAAACATCCAAAACTAGGGGAGGCAAGAAAGGATTCCCCCCACAGATTTCAGGGGGAGCATGGCCCTGCTGTATCTTTCATTTCAGACGTCTAGCCCCTAGAACTGTGAGACAATAAGTTCCTGTTGTTTTAAGCCACCCAGTTTGTGGCACTTTGTTATGGAAGTCCTAGGAAACTAACACATATGCCTAGGTGTAGATTTTTGGTATTTTTCCTGCTTCATGTTCTCTGAGCTTCCTGGGGGTGTGGTTTGGCATCTGTCATTAATTATGGAAAATTCTCAGCCATTAATCTTCCAATATATCTTTTGTTCCTTTCTCTCTTCTTCTTCTACACCTTGTGTATGTTGTTACACCTTTTTCTGTTGTCCACAGTTCTTGGATATTCTGCTACACTTTTCTATTCTTTTTACTCTGTCCTTTTTAGTTGAATATTTCTACTGACATGTCTTTACACACACTACTTCTTTTCACAGTTGTGTCCACTCTACCGATGAGGCCATCAAAGGTGTTCTTCATTTCTGTTACTGCTTTTGATTTCTAACATTTCCTTTTGATTCTTTCTTAGAGTTTTATTTTTCTGTGTACATTACCCATCTGTTCTTGCTTGTTGTCCAATTTTTCCATTAGAGCTCTTACCATATTTATCATTGTATTAGTTTTCTAGGCATGTCTTAACAGAGTACCACAGATTCGGTGGCAGAAACAACAGAAATTTCTTTTCTCACAGTTCTGGAGGTTGAAAGTCCAAGATCAGGGTGTCAGCAGGGTTGGTTACTTCTGAGGCCTCTATATGGCTATGTTCTCCTTGTATCTTCACATTGTCTTCCTTATATGCATGTCAATGTCCTAATTTTCTCTCTTATATGACACCAGTCATACTATACTACAGTTCACTCTAATGACCTCATTTTAACTTAACTACCTCTTTAAAGATCCTATCTCAATACAGTCACATTCTGGGGCTCTTGGGATTAGGACTTCATCATATGAATTTTGAAGGGACACAATTCAGCCTATAATGTAGTTATTTTAAATTCCTAGCCTAATATTATAAAATCTGCCGTATCCAAGTCTGTTTCTGATGCTTGCTTTATTTCTTCAGGTTTTGGTTTTGCCTTTTAGCATGCATTGTAATTTTTTGTTGAAAGATCTACGTGATTTATTGAGTAGAAGAAACTGAGATAAATAAGCCTTTAGTGTGAGGTTTATACGAATCTGGCTAGGAGTCAGGCTGTGTTTACTGTTTGTTGTAACTGTGGTGTTTCAGATTAAAATGTCACTAGTGTTATTTTTGTTCTTCCTAGTACCTTTAAGTTTCCCTAGAGACTCCTTCTTAAGTTGGATCTGAAGCTTGTAGTCCCTTCCACTGTAAGCCCCTGTTATTATATAGGGACTGTATTGTTATGGTGATAAAATGCAGGGGGAGGGGAAAGTTCTATAATCATTTGATTAGGTTTCAGTCTTCAGTGAGCCTGTGACCTTCAGAAGTGCTTCTCAGCCTTCTCTCTCCCTTCAGGTTAGCTAGGAAGGATAGAGGGACCTGGAGATGAGTGTTTTCCTTCCCCTAGATGGGTTAGGCTCTGGTAAAATAGTTTCCCTTAAGGGCAGATGATTGTTAAGGAGGAAAGAATGCTCTGGGCTCATTTCAAAGTCATGACTCCCACATACCTACACCCATCTGTAACACAAGGGGAATTTTATCAGATCTTCACCCTGAGAGACTGCTCAAACTCGTAGGGATAATACTCATAAAACTGTGAAAGTCCCTATACGACTGTGCCCCAGGAGTTTTATCTCTTAACCTAGTCCACTCTCAGTCTTTAGCAATTAGTTATTCTTTCAGTGGGAACACTTAAAGCCTACTAAACTCCCGTAGCTGCTTTTGTTTCTAGTAAACTATAATTCTATGTATCATGTGTGTTTCTAGTTTCTGGGGCTGCAGTTTACTCTGTGAACTCAATTCTCTAATGGATCTAAGAAGAGTTGTAGAGTTTCAGTTTGTTTACGTTTTTCCTGTTGTGAGGATGGAAGTGATGACTTCCAAACTCTTTATATGTTGGACTAGAAACCAGAAGTCAAAAACGTTTCTTTTTGAAAATTCAGAAAAATAGGCAAAGAGAAGAACAAAGTCATCCATAATCTCATCACCTTGAGGTTAAAAGTTGGTTAAGAGCTTGCTCAAGAGTGCAAGCTGAGCTCTGAGCAACAGCAGTTCGATGCCCAGCCTGAGCTGAGCAGCCACTGGGCTGACAACAGGTGGCAGGATGACTCAGCTAAAAAAAAAAAAAGTTAGAATATTGCTATATATCTTTCCAGTCATTTTTCTATCTACATACTTGTTTTATGTAATATTTTAAATGTACAGAAGAGACAGATGATGCTGTAATTATCCATATACCCATGTTAATTGTGTGCTCCATTGTTTTCTGAGTCTTTTCTTTCTTAAGTACAATATAACAAGAGTTGATGCCTCCCTTTGTACCCTTCTCAATTCAAGTTTTTTCCTTCACTCCATAGAGATAACCACCATCCTGATTTGTTTTTTGAGGGCATTGTCACTGGCCCTCACATGTGGGACCAAACTGGGGCCACTGGATTCCCAAGCCAGCGCTTAACCACAGCGCCACTTGGCCAGCCCACCACCATCCTGATTTTAATCTATATTTTTCATGGTACAGTTTTTGTTCTCTTTTATAATATGTATGTTGTTAAACATTACATAAACAGAATCATGTTGTATGTGATCATCTACAAATTGCCATTCTCAACCAACATTTTGCTTTGGCAATTTATTCATATTGACACACGTAGATCTAATCATTTATTTTAACTGATTCTTGTACTATTGGGTTGTCAAAAAAGTCATGATGCATTTTTCCAATGAAAAACATAAAAAAAATACATCATGACTTTTCCGACAACCCAATATGACCTTACCCAATTTGCTGATCCCTTCTTCTATTAATGAAAATCTAGATTACTTCCAGTGTTTTACTCTTATAGCCAATACTGCAATGACCATTATTACATATGTCTCTATGTGCATATGTGAGTTTCACATGAGAGGCTGTAGGATATAGGATGAAGGAGCACAGGCTTCAAAGGGAACACTGCTTCCATTCAAATTTCCATCTTAACACTTACCAGTAGAATAATCATAGGCCATCTATATGTTAAGGCCATATTACTCAGTGTCCATAATGCCAAGGTGAAGATTTAATACTTAGTCGAATAGGCAATGAGGAGCCATTAGAGATTTTTGAGCTGGATGTGATAAGATCAGATTGACAGTGAGATTTATCGGGAAACAGTGTAAACCATGAACTGATCTATTGTAGAAAGTTGAAAGATTGGGCAGCCAGCACACTCTACCTACATTTCTGGATGTGTTACCTAATTTCTCAAACCATGAGCTATTTCAAACCAGACGGAATTTTTAAACCAGAAGGAAACATTCTGAATAAATAAAATAAGAATTTTTTATTTACCATTTATTTTCAACTTGGTGATGATCCTTTTTTCTTTATCTTCCCCAATTCTTTTTTCTGGCACTCACAATTTTTGGATCCCATAATGCATCTTCATTCTCAGGCATGATTCTCTCCTTTCTCCTCTCTCCAAAGTCAGAACTGAAATCACTCACACCAAGAGGATTAGAGTTGATCATCTCTCCAAATAATTCCTACTTTTAAAACTTAAGGGCCGGCCGAGTGGCGCGGTGGTTAAGCGCTGGCTTGGGAAGCCAGCGGCCCCGGTTCGGTCCCACATATGAGGGCCAGTGACACTGCCCTCAAAAAAAAAAAAAAAAACTAGAAAAAAAAACTTCATTCTTTGATATCAAAGTAATACATATACATGGTAAACAATTAAGTAGTACGAAAAAGATTACAGTGAAAAGCAACCGTCTTTTTAGGCCTAGCCTGTCGCACCCTCAAGGGTATTCTCCAGGGGTAACCCCTTTAACCTTTTTTTAGTTCTTTGGATATTTGTCTTAGTAATTCTAATTAAGTTAATATGCTTATGTAGCTACTTCTTGATTTATTAACTTTAAATTATATCTGTTTAACCGTATGATCTCACTTATATGTGGAATCTAAAGAACTGAATAAACGAGCAATGTAAACAGAAAAAAAAATTATATCTATTTACAACCTTCTATGAAAAATGTAGATTTCATTCAATATTAATCCCAATTCCCTTTCTTCTATTTTTTCTTAATTATGCTAACTTTAGGATTTCCTGTTAATTGCTTTTATAACTTTATATAATATACATAAAACTCCAACTTCTCCATTTCTTCCTTCTAATTTATGTAAATTTTATTATTATTATTTGCTTTTTCTATTTCTGGCTTCTATAGCTTTAAATAATGCACTTTAAACTCTATTTCATGTCCTGTCAACTTTTAATTGTAATCTCTCTACTCTCCACCTTTGAAGATACCTCCTTTTTTCCATTTTTCATTCCACCTCTAACCTTTCATCAGTTTCCCTTTATTTTACATTGTCAAGGCTGCTAAGTTTTCATTCCAATCTGCAGTCTTATTTAAATATCTCATGCTTGCTCTAAAGGTTGTAAAAGATAAACACCAAATATATTATTATGATGATAGAATATTATTCACTTTTGCATCTAGTATTTACTTTTCCATGAATTGAATGTCATCAACCCTGGACTCCTTAAAGAGGAATGTTCCTCTCATTAAGGTAAACTATGGTCTCATTTCTTGCAGTTCATTATTGCTTCAAATCATATAATTTTCTTTAGTTTCCCACTAGATTGGCTAAAATTAGGAAGCCTAACAGTACCAAGTGCTGTAAAAGATGTGAAGCAACTAATATTCTTAAACACTGCTGGTGAGAGTGTTGATTGATACAACCACTTTGGAAAACAGTTTAGCAATATCTACTAAAATTGAACATATACATATCCTATAATTCAACTCCTGCACTCTCATGTATATACCTCAAAGAAATGTGAACATATATGTACCATAAACATATACAAGAATGTCTGTAATAGCACTATTCATAATATCCAAATATGGAAGCAAGCCAAATATTTATCAGCGGTAGAATGAATGAATAAGTTGTGGTACACTCATACAGTAAAATACTATACAACAATGAGAATGTTTCTATGTGCAACACATGAATTATAATATTGAAAAAAGAAGCCAAATACAAAAGAGGAATATGATATATGATTCATTTATATAGAATTAAAAGACAGGAAGAAATACTCTATAGAGTATTAGAGTCAGGACTGTGGTTACCCTCAGGGATAGAGTATTAGAGTCAGGACTGTGGTTACCGTCAATAGTGACTAGGATCACAAGAAGGATTTTGGGCTGCTGATGGCATGGAACTTCTTGATGTGGATGGTCTTTACATGGATGTGTTCACTTTGTGAAAATTCATCAAGCAGTGCGGTTACAAATTGTGGACTTTTGTATGTTATATTTCAATTTTTAAAATTAACCTTAAAATGGTTCCTTTAGCAGTCAAATAAAAATGGCTGGTTTTCTATGGGTTCAAACATTTTTTATTAAATCTCATATTTTCTTTTATACTTCTATCTTCTGATCTTTTTAATGAAAATTAACTTATTTCATGATCAGAAAGTTAGTTTATCAACTCATTCCAAAAAAAAAAATGAGTCTCTATCATGCTTCTCAAACTTAAACCATTTTTATATGCTATTTATACTGGATTGAATTGTATTCCCCAAAAGATATGTCTAAGTCCTAACCCCCCAGTACCTGTGAATGTGACCTTATTTGAAAAGAGTCTTTGCAGATGTAATTAAGTTAACAATCTCAAGATGAGGTCATCCTGGATTTAGAGTGGGCCGTAAATCCAATGGGTGGTTGTCTTCATTAGAAAAAGGGGAGAGAGATTTCAGATTTGGAGAGACACAGGAAAGAAAGCCATGTGAAGATGGAGGCAAAGATGGGAGTGATGTTTCTACAAGCCAAAGAACACTGAAGATTGCCAGTGCCACCAGAAGCTATAAGAGAGGCATGAACAGATTTTCCTTCAGAGCCTCCAGAAGGAACCAACAGTGCTGACACTTTGCTTTCAGACTCCTGGCCTTCAGCCTGTGAGAGAACAAATTTCTGTTGTTTTAATCTATCAAGTTTGTGGTGCTTTGTTACAGCAAACTTAGGAAACTAATATACCAGCCTTCCTCATACACACATTGAGACAAAAGTGTACTTATAGTAATGGCCCATTTTATTCTCAATGGTCCCCACTTGAGTGCTAAACTTGCAATAAAGTCATGTTACCAGACTTTTATTGTTTTTATAATACTTAAAGAACCCATGGTGATTTGCAAAGTTTGTACCCACTTCCTACTTCACCTCTCTATTGTCCCAGTTTTCCATAGCCCTTTAGACTGTGTGAGTCAGCATGAATGTAACAGTTTGTCAAAGTAACAGCTGTGTTTCAACTTTCCCATCCCAGGACACATTTCATCATTTTCTTTCTTTCTCATGGCAGTTAATAAGGCCAATCAACAGAGCATATCTCTTCTTATAATTTGTTTTTTACTTACGGTCCTTCTTAGCATAGAGTTGTAGAGTCATTTCTATGTGGAATACTTATTACCAACGTTAAGAGACTATACTTAACATTTAATTGGTTTATAGTGCTGTGAAACTAGTCCTCAAGGTCAAAAAAATCACTTATGAACACAAGAAGAAAATGCTAACAGCTGTTTTAAAAACATGAAAGTTGCATTTTCTTCTTGAGCAACGAGGAGCTGTTCCCCGCATAAAACATCAAGTGTAATATATCTTTAAATGTTCTTTTGATTAATAGAAGAAATAAAGTTAACCCTTTCCTAAGAACACATGAGTTGACTGCAAATGTGGCTTCTTTTTATTCCCCGAACATTATCCCATGCATGAACTAATTTGTCAATCATTCAGAGCATACTGACAAAGAAGTAAGACCCATTTGTGAATCTGTCACAGTCCCATGGTCTCCCCTCGTGCAAGAACTTGGTGGTTCAATGCTCCATTGCCAATAAAAGAAACTAGGTTATGGTTAAGCCCCCTTGACTAACCCCATATTGTCTCCTAACTGTTTCTCTTTCCCTAACCTCCCATCCACCACAATCTATTTTTATACAGAAGCCAGAATGAGCATCTGAACATTTAAAATGCAATGTTCTACTCCCTGTTTAAACACTCTAAAGGCTTTCTACTACCTTTAGAATAAAATCCAAACACACTACATGATCCAACCCATATCTACATACTATTCTTATTCCCAGCTCAGCATTTGCCATTCCTTCTGCCTGTGATGTTCTGCCCACAGATTTTCCCATTTCTGGATCTTTCTCATAAGTTAGAATCCATTTCAGTGGTTACAAATTCAAAGAGACCTTCAAAAAGAGGTGCCCAACCCCAGTGGTCAGTCTGTGTATATACAATAACATAACCCAGTTTTATTTTGTCTGAAATTATTAATCATTTATTTCTGGACTTGATGTGTTTGTCCCTATAAGTCACACCCTACACTAGATTATAAACTCCATTAAAGTAAACACCTTTTCTATCTTGAATTCTGCCTGTCATTGAGTTGGTTCTCAATAAGTATTTATAAAATAAGTGAATAAATATAACCAGTTTGATAATTGCTACTATGAACATAGGTCCTCACTCAAAATTACCACTCATTTATCATCAATAATTCATGTTGCCTTAAAAAGATACTTTTGTATGTAATATATTTTATTATATGACCATTGTATTCATTATTTATGGCTGAGCAACAAATTACCCCAAAACTTCGTGGTTTAAAACAGCAAATATTAATTATCTCATAGCTATTTCATATCTCATAGCAAATATTAACTATTTCATAGCTAGTGTTTCAACTTCCAGTACTTTCTTCCTTTGCTGCAGCAGTTGTAGAGGAGGTCTTGATTTGATGAGGATGGAAGATCAAAACAGCCTGCATCTCTGATCATCTCACAGTAGTGTTTACCTTGGAGAATCTCTGGACCCACAGCAGACTTTGTGAGTGAAAAATGAATTTCGTGTTACACCACTGATATTTTTGTTTGCTTGTTACTGTGGCATAAACCTATCTTATCCTGACTCATTCCTTGTCAATATATCATAGGATTTCTATAAAAATGTAGATCTAGAAGAGATTTGATTATTGTAAGTTTATAACTGATATCAGACTTCATCCCACATACTGAAATGTTTTGTTCGCTATAAAAACAAGCAAATCAACTCACATAACAGCTCTTTGTCTCTCTCACATCTACAGTTTCAAATTATACTAACTTGCTAAATGTAACATGAAACTTTGCTGCCTGCATGTTCCAAATTATTCTACTTACTTTATTTATATTTATATTAGGAAAGTTAAACAGAGTATACTCTATTTTTCAAACACTTTTTCCTTTAGGAGCTATTTTCTGTCCTTTGCTCCTCTCCCACCCCTCAATAAACCCGTTAACCACCTCACCTTCCATCTTACTTTCCTTTTACACAGGCTAGGCTAGGTGCCTACCTAACATCTCCATTTGCTGCTCCCATATGCTTCCATAATATCCTGTGCATACCTGATACTGAAATTTGCTGTTTACATATTAGACTTGAGCTCTTTACCCACAGAGGCTGTATATCATTTGTGCCTAGTACCTAGCCTACAGAAGGCATTCAATGAATGTTACTCAACTAAATCTAACTGCCTAAGTCACATATGTAGAAAATGTATGTAGCTCCTAGGGTAGCATCTGTTTCTTTAGATGTTTCTCTGGATTCACAGGGTGGCTCTCATTCCAGACCTCAGATAATACCCTAAGTTTCTCTGGTGATATTTATTTTTTTTAAAAAAAACCTTTCTTAAAAGGAATATTAACAGTTAAAGACATGAGATACTGGTTGATAGTTCCATATTAATGTGTCAAAAGAATCATAAAAGCATAGAGAATGCAGCCACTTTTTAAAGTAGTTGCCAGATGTGATGAGTACTGGCTGATTTCTAATTCATGAAATTCCTATTATCCATCTTCTGAAAATGAGTTGGGAATCTAGTTTCATAGGCATCCTAATATTATTTGATTAGTTTAAGAATAGAACGTATGAATTAATGGTATATTACTATTCCCGTGTACTAGAAAGATGTGTTAAGGAAATATAATTGTCAAGTATTCCATACATTAATGTGAACTATATGTGAAAATTTGATGTGCTTGCCTGCTCTATAAAACATCCTGAAGAGGCTTTTATGGGTATTTTACAGCTAATTCAGAGATCTTAACCATGGTCAAGTCAGAGTAACTTGATTTTGCATTACTATGTAGCTTTCTACAAAGTGATTATCATTGTAGTTTGAGAGCAGAGAACATTTTTTTCTAAACTGTGTTTTCTAGAACACCATTGAGCTTTGTGATATTAATGGAATCCTGTTAAGACAGGTTAGTTAGTATAATATCAGACAGTCAGGAATTCCCTGGTAGACTGAACAAAGTTAAGAAAACTCATCAGTTTTCTGTTCTCTTAAACTAGCCATTCTTTTCAAAATTATAGGGTAACTCCCTCATACGGGGACAGAGACATCAGTCATGCCTCACAGCAACAAAGCCGTTTTGGAGGACATTATGAAAGGCCTCCCCAAGGCTGAGCAACAGAACAAACCCGATAAACCCCTTAATAACAGGCACCAGTATTTCAGTATTCCCCCTTCTAGGCAGAAAAAAAAGTATAAAACTCAAGCCTTTTACCCTAACTGGGGGCAACCCAGTAGAACCCCCTCTCGTTTTGAGGGCTGTTATTTTCTACTCTCATAAACTGTCCTCTGCTGCAACCTTTACCTCTCTGGCCTATGTCTCCATTCTTCAGCTTCACGCGACTATGATCCTGGCACAAGAAAAATATCCTACATCACTGTGAGCAAAAATGTTGGATATGCTGGGTAAAACAAAAGTCAATAGTTTTCTCTTTTTAAGACTTCTGTGAGTCTTTACCATGCATTATGAACAGGACTGATTTATTCACGAGGCACAGTAGGCACAGCGCCCAGGGCCCATGATACTTTTAGGAGCCCACAAAAATATTTTAATTTCTTTTAACATAAGAAGAAAAATGAATACAATAATGAATATGTAATAATGAATCCAGCCTGGATTACATTAATCTTTATACCAATATAGTCATAACATGTATTTTAATAGTTTTCTATAGAGGAAGTAGCCCACAAGGCAAAATTGTCTAGAGTCTATGAATATCACACTGCAGCCCTGTTTATGATTTTCTAAAAGGTGTGATATGCAGGATTTTCCAGAGTTACTCATGCATAAGTATCTTTCTGTAGAGTTTCTCAGAGGAGAAGGGTTAAGACATGTGGCAATGGTTGTATAATAAAATGGACACTGGAACAAGAGTTATAAGAGTTAGATTTTAGTGATATCTGTTCCTAAATTACCACTCATCTTTGAGCAAGCCATGCAATATCCCTGGCTCCAAGATTGTTAAGAAACAAAATGATGGTATTCAACTCCATGTCTCCACTATGCCTTCCAGCTTAAAGGTAATATATTGGGATGTCGGAAAAGTTATGACATATTTTTTTCTATGTTTTTCGTTGCAAAAATGCATCATGACTTTTCTGACAACCCAATAATTTCATATTTTGAATATCCTTATATGTTTTGCTGATTTTTTTTAAAGTTTATACACATAGGTTAGAATATAAATTCCAAGGGAAAGAATATACTCTGGGCTGAAAGTCAGAAATAAAAGTTTTAGCCCTACTTTTGGCCTTAACTCACTTCTACCAATAACAAAATCCACCAGAATTTTCCCCCTCGAACAAGAAAAAGAAATTTGAGAACATTCCTCTCTTTAAGATGTTCAGTTCTCAGGTAGGTGGCAATTATACTGAAAGCCTTCTCTCCCTGTGATGGAGGACTGTTGTGATGGGGTTGACCAAGAGAGAAAAGGAAACTATGTCTCCCAGTGTTACTGGAAAATGGGTTCTTGGTATCATCATAGGAAATAATTAAAGGATGCACTGAATAAGCCACACAAACAAAACCAAGCAAGCAGTGGATTTATTAAAAGAAAGGAAATATCAATAGTACACTCTCAAAATATTGGAGTAGGCAGGCCAGGAGGAAGGCAACTGCACCGAGGACACAGAGGATTAGGATTTTATTAGAATGAGGGCATGAAATATTCCTGTTTTAGGGGTGGCATTATAGATGTTCCCAGGGCTGGTCCTCACTGATCACTCCTTCCTGTCAGGAGGGGGGATTCCTTTGTCCTTACTTGGCCCTTGTGGGAACTGTCATGGCAACAGAGGAGGTGGAGATTTTCCCTTCCTGCAATGCTAATAGTACTATAATCCATTACAATTAACTGTAGTTGCACCTTTTCTTAGGAATGATCTTATTTCCTCTCATCTTTGTTTCCCCTCACATCCTCCTTCCTTTCCTCTGCCCTCTTTCCCGACAGCTCTGCTCTTTCTGCCTAATGCAACACCAAGTTTTAAGTTTGGTTGACTCCTTGGCTAGTTGGACTCCCAGATCATCTTTTTGATAGGTTTAGTGTTTGGTTATTTGTAGGATAACAAAAAGGAGATTCTCTACAGATGTTTCTATACATGAGTCTAAAATTCAGGATGGATAAAGAGCTTCCCAGACAAGAAAAAGCTAAAGGAGTTCCTCACCACTAAACTAGTATAACAAGGAATCTTAGAGGGACAAGAAAAAGAAGGAGAAAAAGGTTTGTTGTGATGATTACTTCATAAGTTATATAATTGTGCAATCATTATGTTGTACACCTGAAACTAATATAGTATTGTATGTCAACTGCAATTGAAAAAAAATTTTAAGGAAATTTGTCAGAGACTTATGTACAAAGATATATATAGCACCTTCATTTATAATAGAAATGATTAAAAATATGGATCAAATATCCAATAGTAGAGAAATGGCTAATATATGACAAATCATCCATTTTATAGATTATCATGCAGCAGTAATAAGCATTTTCAAAAAATACTTAAGGATATTGAAAAATAATCACAATATAATGTATAAAAAGCAGATAAAAGCTACTGTACAGAATTGTATATGTGCATGTACATGTGTATACTTTAAAGTGTTAACAGTGGTTATCACCAATTATTGTCATTACAGGTGATGTTATTCTTTTTCTTTGTACTTCGCTGTGGTCTGAATGTTGTATTCCTCCAAAATTTATACGTTGAAATTCTAACCTTCAATGGTGAAGTTCTCAGAAGGTGGAGCCTTTGGCAGGTGCCTAATTACTAAGGGCGGAACTCTGATGAATTGAATTAGTGCTTTATAAAACAGGCTTCAGAGGGCCTCCTCCCTTTCCACCATATGAGGATCCAATGAGATGTCTGCCACCTGGAAGAGAGGATTCACCTGACAGTGCTGGTGCCTTGATCTTGGACTTCCAGCCTCCAGAACTGTAAGAAATAAGTTTCTGTTGTTTATAAGCTACACAGCCTGTGATATTTTGTTACAGCAGCCTGAATGGACTAAGAAAATAACGGACAAGTTCTGCTTTTATAATCAGGAAGAAAAGATTACATTTTGAAAGGAGAAAGCGATTTAGCAGTGTCAAAGACAAAGCAAAGTCCATTTACTTAAGACTGGAAAATGTATATTAGATTTGACAATTAGGTCATTATGTATCTTAGGGAAAATTGTTTCTATAGAGCAATGATGAAAACACATTTCAGAGCTCAAGGAGTAAAACTGAGGTGAAAAGTCCAAGAAAGTCAGCTTTTCTGCACTTTTCAAAATATCTGAAAATGGAGGGACAGAGAGAAGCTGGATAGTAGTTAAATAGGATGCAGTTGTATGGACTTTTTAAAATGAAATGGTCTCCAGGTGTTTATAGGCTGAGGGAAGGATCCAATAAAGAAGTTGAGAAAGAAATGACTGACAGAGCAAGGACAGGGCAGAAACAGAGGGAAATTGAGTTGGGTCACTGGCGTGGGTTGGCCTTGAACTGGTAAGGATATTGCATACTTCTGGAGTGAAGGAAAGAAAGTAAAAACAATGAATATAGATATGTTTACAGAGATATTAAGTGAGACCTCCCTGATGACCTCAATTTTTCCACTGATGTAAAAGCAAGGTCATCTGCTGAGAATGAAATCAGCAGTTTTTTGGAGGAAGGACTTGAGGTAAGTTTTGAAGTTTTGGGGCCGGCTGAGTGGCGCAGCAGTTAAGCGCTGGCTTGGGAAGCCAGTGGCCCCGGTTTGGTCCCACATATGAGGGCCAGTGACACTGCCCTCAAAACATAAAAATTAAAAAAATAAATAAATAATAAAAAAATATGAAGTTTTGGAACAGTCGTTGAGGGAAATGGAAAAGAGAGCTGACCAAGACCAAGTAAAATGAGTGGAGGGTATACTGGGTGGCCAACCAAATTTGGAGACCATAAACATGTGTGAAACCATCGTGTCTGAATATTTTTAAATTTCTGTAACAGAGTAAAGCTACCAGGTGGGAATAAGGTGGTGAGAAAGGTAAAAATTAGTAAGCAGTGGTCAGAAAGTGGGAAGCTAAAGTGGAGTAATTTCTAAACCATGACAAGATTCAATGCATGAACTTTTGAATGGGGAGCTAAAGGAAATGAAAGGCCATTAAGTCGAATAAGATGCCTCCATCATGAATGTTATAAAACCTCCTAGAATTCTGCCAAGAAAGAAAGACTGGGAGTCGGTCCTTTTGGTCAGGGCATGGATAACCAGGTGGCAAGTGGATTGGCCACAATCAGAAGGAATTGAGGGTGTAATACTGATAGTAGTGAATCTCCAAAGAAAATGAGATTTTACAAGAGGATGGGAAAATAATGTCTGGAAACAACATTGCGTTGAAATGCCACCTCTCCTCTCGGATTTATAGCAGCCTCTATTCAAATGAGCTAAAGGAGGGCCGGCCGAGTGGCGCAGTGGTTAAGCACTGGCTTGGGAAGCCAGCGGCCCCGGTTCGGTCTCACATATCAGGGCCAGTAACACTGCCCTCAAAACAAAACAAAACAAAACAAAACAAAACAAAACAAAACAAAACAAATGAGCTAAAGGGGCAGAAGTGGGGGGCTGAGGAAGGAGCTAGTTATAGTTAAAGCAAGAAGAGAGAGAGAAAGCTTTCTTCCCCCAAAACTTAAGATGGATAGGAGTTTGTTAACAATGGAATCAAGTTTGCAATATGACCCACAGTTGAACGGGGCCACTAGTTAGAGGAATCAGGACAAGAAAACATAGAATGGTAAGAAGGGGAAGATATCAGGATAAAACAAGACTATTGTTCAGAAGTTAACCTAGGAATATATATGGGCAAAGAACTGGCCTTTGCTGCCCTAAATTTCTACCAAGGGGTTTTGGGACCAGAATTAGGTGAATCCTATGCAGTATCTGCCTCAGTGAGGTGGTGAGGAAGTACATATCTATGACAAACAGGGTGTAGAGTAATATGTATGGTATGCTATCATTTGTGTAAAAGTTGAAAATCTGTGTGTGTGTATATATGTGTGTATACGTACATTTGTGTATTTTCTCTCATAAATATTAAATATCTCAGGAAGGGTCCCCAAGAAACTGGTAAGACTGATTGCCTCTGGGAAGGTGAACAAGGTGGCGGAGGGACAGAGTCTGAAGAGAGAATTTTACTGTAGACCCTTTAAACCATTTAAATTTTGAAACATGGGAATGTGTTGTGTATTGAAAAATACATTTAAAATCTTAATTCTACCTACAACCAAAGTTAGAGCTCCCCAGAGCAGCGTATGAATAGTGCCTAGAGGTAAAGAACTCAGGAATTGGGGGGACTCAGTTTATGTGTTCATTTGGGCTAAACACTTGATTTCTTGTGTTTCAGCTTCTTAATCTTGTAATGGAGATATGTCTTAGCTCTATCTTAGCACTTTTGGAAGATCAATGGCATAATAGGTGAGTATGCAAAGCTATGCCATTTTATGATTGAAAGCACTTCTCCCACATGGCATATCAATAGAACATGATCCTCCTTTTTCTTCCTCTTCTTTCTCTTCCTTCCTAATTAAATGTGCCCATTGACTTTCTATGTCTAATCCCTCTTCATTTAAGACTTACCACACACCAGTTATCCACAATGTGAAGAACCTCAGCTACTTTCAAGGAGTGCAGCCCTAGGCCTAAAATTTTGTGTGTGTGGCCAAATTTTAAAACATTTAGAGACTGGGCCGGCCGAGTGGCACAGTGGTTAAGAGCTGGCTTAGGACGCCAGGGGCCCCGGTTCGGATCCCACATATGAGGGCCAGTAACACTGCCCTCAAAAAAAAATTTAAAGACTGAGCCATAGGGCCTTTAATATGTTAAAAATGAAAAAGAATAAGTTCTGTGAAGTACATGAATCCCTTTCTTAGGAGACATCCATAACAGAATTCTAAACATAATGAATGAATGGACTGAGTGGAATAAGGAACCCTGCCCATAAATATTCAATATTTGGAGGGACTCTTTTGCCTTTATTTTGTCTTGACAGTGATCCCCAGTGCTATCAGGGCCAGAAGGTTAATCTGTTGACAACCTAGTTTATTATGGAACTCGAGAAATGACCTATGCTTTAGAAAGCTCAGTATGCATTATTTTGATATTTTCAAGACATCAGTTGGTAGGACAATACGTATGGAGGCAAACAATTAGTACCACCTACACATTAATCATGCTTATTGGGCATTTGGGCATTAACTAATTTTCAGATAAATATGCGCCCTAATTTCATCAGACCTCCAGTGTACAAAAAGAATTCTCCACCTTGTAAGTCTGTTTATAGCTCTCTTTTTTTCCATTCATCAACGCTGCAGATAGTCACACAGCTTTGCATAATTGAATACAGCACACACACATTTAAAAATATTTGGGGAGAAACCAGTATACTCATCAAAAAATATGCATGAAGATACTTTTTAAATGATGTTGAATGGGAACTGAAAATGCTTCAAGGACATCAGAAACCTTTGGCAAGCCTATTTGACTTGATGCAGCTTTGAGTGGAAAAATATGTGTCAAGATGGAACAGTCATACTGGCAGAGTTTTAAAAACTATACTGCCTTATCATTTGAAGTATTGCTTTGACATTTTTTAGTACGGCTCAATGATAATTGCTGGAAATTTCAATTCTTTGGTAATATTTCGTACTTTGTCAGAAGTTAAGTTTTTCTTGAAATATGTGGTTTTTAAAGATGTGTTTATTCTTATAAAACTTTTATTGAGGTGTAAGATACATACTAAAGCACTCAGATCTTAAATTTACAACTCTGTGGACTTTTGTGCACATACACATAGTCAGGGTAATGACCACTCAGATCAAGATCTAAAACAGAGGGCTCCCTCATGCCCTTGCCACTAATACTCCCAGAGGGAACCACTCTTTTGACTTCCTTTTTTTTAAAAGAAATTTTATTGGGGAACACTTTTTCCAGGATCCATCAGCTCTAAGTCAAGTAGTTGTCTTCAATATAGCTGTGGAGGGCGTAAATCCTTGGCTCACGTGGGAATCGAACTGCTAACCTTAGTGTTATGAGCCTGCTCTCTGAACAACTGAGCTAACCAGCCACCCCTCTTTTGAGTTCTATCAGCATACATTTGGTCCGCTCATTAGTGAAACTCAGATAAATGGAATCTACTCTTCTGTGGCTGGATTTTTGGGGTCATCATTTCTATGTCTGTGACATAAATCCATGTTGTTGAGTGTAGCAGGAGTTCATTCTGTTTTTATTGCATAGTAGTATTCCACTGAATGAACATAGCACTGTTTGTTTATTCTGTTTACTGTTGGTGGACTCTTTTTTTGAAAAGAGACTAGAAAACAAGGTTTGTCATTCAAAGGTATAACTACATAAGTAGATTTGTTTACAAGCATTCTTGTGAAATACTTCTTTAAAAATACAACCAAATTCTTTGCAAAAGCAAACATATACCTCAACAATGATGCCCTAATTTTTGGTGGGTAATGTACATGATTAAGCAGAAATAAGCAAATTCACCCTAGTAGATTAACTATCAACTTCCCAGTCAAAACTCCGTTTGTGGCCCCCACTTCTTAATTGGTTTCTATTCCCACTTCATCTTTTACCATCATGTCAACTTCCTGAGCAACTCCCCTGTAGACTCTCTACCTGATTGACCACCTGGCCAGTCTGATTGGCCACTTGACCAGCCACTCTTCTGTTTGGAATTAAAAGATGTGTTTCCATCATAATATTCTTCAATTTCAGGTAACTTGGCTGGCACTAAGAGTTGATGGGCATTTGAGTTGTTTCTAGTTTGGGACTATTATGAATAAAGTTGCTAAGAATATTTTGGTGCCTGACTTTTGTACTCATTTTCTGGGGTATAAATCTATGAGTGCAATTGGTAGGTCATAATGTCAGCATTATATTTAGCTTCAGTAAATATTTTTCCAAAGTGGTTATTTCAATTTACATTCCTGGCAACAATGTTTACATTCCTGGCAACAATGTATGAGAGTTCCAGTTTTTCCACATCTTTTCCAATACTGGGTGTTGTCAGGGTCTTTACTTTTAGGTACATGTTTAATAATATCTCATTAAGGTTAATTTGCATTTCTCTGAGTATTAATAATTTTGAGAATTTTTGCATATGCTTATTACCATTTGAGTATCCCCCTTTTGTGAAGAAGTAATTCAAATCTGTTGCCTATTTTCTGAATTGTTGAATTCTTAATATGTTTTATTACATTAGTGATCCAATAGGTTTCCCTCAAAAGTATAGAGGTCAATTAAAAAACAAAATAAATTTGAAAGACAGTCACTTTATAGCAAATTTGCTGAACTGTGTAAATGTCTTTCATAAAACATATGTATATCTGTGAGGTAACATCAGACAGTATGTGCACAACTTAAAAATAAGAACTTGCATTATCAACTGTAATTATATGTTCCCTTTAACTAAAAGCCTCTTGTACCATTGTAATAATGAGTCATATTCACTGACAACACCAAATGCTGGTAAGGATATGAGCAGCAGAAACTTTCACTCATTGCTGGTAGGGATGCAAAATGGTACAGCCACTTTGTAAGACACTTCGGTAGTTTCTTTTTTTTTTTAGATTATTTTTTTAAATTGGGGAATTGGGGAGGGGAACAGTTTTGGAGAATTGGGGAAGGGGAACATTGTGTTTTTTGAAGACCTCAATCTTAGTTGTGGAGGGTGCAAGCTCAGCTCTAAGTCCAGTTGCTGCTTTTAATCTATTTGCATGAGGGGAGTGGGGGACGTGGTCCACCATCCCATGCAGGAGTTGAACCGGCAACCTTGTTGCACATTGAGCTATCTGCTGGCGGCTGCTCAGCTCAAGGTGCTGTGTTCAATCTTAGTTGCGGGGAATGGGGGGGTACAGCCCACCATCCCACTTGGGAGTCAAACAGGCAACCTTGTTGTTAGGAGCAAGTGCTCTCACCAGCTCAGCTCGGGCACAGCTCGCTGGCCCATGTGGGAATCGAACCAGCGACCATATTGCGACTGTATTAGAGCTCATGCTCTTAACCAACTGAGCCACTCGTCCAGTGCCCTTTGGCAGTTTCTTAAAGTTAAACATATTCTTACCATATGATTCAGGAGTCTTGCTCCTTGGTATTTACCCAAAGGAGATGAAAACATATCCACACAAAGCCTGCATACAGATGTTTATAGCAACTTTATTCATAATTGCCAAAACTTACAATCAACCAAGATCTTCCTCAGCAGGTAAATGGATACACAACCTGTGGTACACCCAGGCAATGGAATATTATTCAGCACTAAAAAATGTGAGCTATTAAACCATGAGAAAGACACAGAGGAACCTCAAGTACATATTACTAAGTGAAAGAAACAAATTATACTGTATGATTCCAATTGTATGACATTCTGGAAAATGCAAAGCTATGCATTTTTAAAGCTATGCACAATTAAAAGATTAGTGGTTGTGGTGCCTGCCAGTTCCATTATGGTGACCTGCTGCCCCCATGTCATGATTAGTGATGATGAACCAGGTTATGACCTAGATTTATTTTGTTTACCTCATCATTATGCTGAGGATTTGGAAAGGGTATCTCTTTCTCAGGGACTAATTATGGACAGGACTGAACAACTTGCTCTAGATGTGATGAAGGAGATGGGAGGCTATCACATCATAGCCCCCTATGTGCTCAAGGTGGGCTATAAGTTCTTTGCCCACCTTGGATTACATCAAAGCACCGAACAGAAATAGTGACAAATCCATTCCTATGACTGTAGATTTTATCAAACTGAAGAGCTACTGTAATGACCAGTCAACAGGGGACATAAAAGTAATGGGTGGGGGGCCGGCCGAGTGGCACAGTGGTTGAGAGCTGGCTTGGGATGCCAGCAGCCCTGGTTCGGGTCCCATATATGAGGGCCAGTGACACTGCCCTCAAAAAAAAAAAAGTAATGGGTGGAGATGATCTCTCAACTTTAACTGAAAAGAATGCCTTGATTGTTGAAGATATAATTGACACTGGCAAAACAACGCAAACCTTGCTTTCCTTGGTCAAGCAGTATAATCCAAAGATGGTCAAGGTTGCAAGTTTGCTGGTAAAAAAGGACCTCTCAAAGTGTTGGATATAGAGCAGACTTTGTTGGGTTTGAAATTCTAGACAAGTTTGGTGTAGAATATGCCCTTGACTTTAATGAATACTTCAGGGATTTGAATTATGTTTGTGTTACTAGTGAAACTGGAAAAGCAAAAATACAAAGTGTGAAATGAGAGTTCAAGTTCAGTTTGGAAACATTGAAATAACCAGTAAAGTTATCAAATGTTCTATCTAGTTCTGTGGCCAGCTGCTTAGTAGAGCTTATTGCACGTATCTTCTAAGAATTTTATTGTTTTAGATTTTAGAAATGTCAGTTGCTGCATCCTGAACTCTTTATTTGCACTATGAGCCTATAGACTATAGTTCCCTTTAGGTGGATTGTTGTTTGACTTGTGAATGAAAAATCTCTTCAACTACCCCACTATTGAATGAAAATATTGAAATTGTATCTGTAAGAAACATTTAAAGAAAAGCTTTTAGTCTTTTAATTGGTATTCCAATTTTTATATATTCAGGAAAGAAGTGATTCAATATTGTTAATTATACCACTGTGTGTTTATAAAAGTAAGAAACAGTCAATTTTCATATCAATGACAGCTTCTAAGAGATATTGTTATGTCAGATAAGCCGTATGTCCTGGAATTGTTTTAGTAGTGTTTCAATATTATTAACTGCATTTTCCTGCTTGTTCAGATTATTTCTGGTGAAACTTTGTCAACAATTCCTTTTAAATACAAATCAATAAATTCCAAAAAACTTGATTACTTTTCGAAGACTTCAATGTAAAAGTTCTTAGAATAAAGGCTGTCTTTTTAAAAGTACAAAAAATATTAGTGATTGCTAAGGGTAGGGGAGAGAGAAAAATAGGCAGAGCACAGAGGATTTTTAGGATGGTGAAAATAATATGTTATACAATGATGGATTCGTTTCATTATTCATTTGTCCAAACCCATAGAATGTACAACACCAAGAGTGAGCCAGGATGTAAATTATGGACTGTGGGTGATGATGTGTAGTTTCATTCTTGGTTAAAAAAAAAAAAGTACCATTCTGGTCAGTGATGTTGATAATAGGGAACCTATGCGTGTGTGGGGACAGAGGGTATACAGGAAATCTCTCCATACCTTCCTCTCAATTGAGTGTGTAAACCTAAAACTGCTCTAAAATAATAGTCTTTAAAAAACGAGTCAAATTTTTCTAGAACTTCCCGCCTCTTGCATTTGACTTCTAGAGCCTGAGATCAAGGCATGAAACCTTAATTTGGTAAATAATTATTATTCACATTGGAGGAACTAACAGAAACCCTGCTACACGACTTTGTTAATTGTGCATTTTTGCCTCGCCAAATGTACAGAAAATGCAAATATACACAATTTACAAAGTAAACTTCACAAAATGACTTAGTTCATTTTGAAGTAACAACAATGGTAGTAACAACATGAAAAACACTTTGAATTCTTCAAAGCCCATTTATGTACATTATTTTCAAGACTGGCAATGACCTGTGAGACAGGTGGGGTGGGTATGTTATTTTCAATGTGAAATTGAACAAAGTACAAAAAGTGTAAGTGTGGTTGTATAAAGACATGTTTCTCCATTTCAAACGTACTGATACATATAAATAATGAGATATTGATCTGCCAATGAACCATTCTCCTTTGCCATCTTTATTTGCTTCTCTATTGAAACTATAGCAAATGTCTTCTCTTGTACTCATCCCTTAGGATTCAAAGAACCAAATCAAAGGGCAATCGATCTACATATTTTCTTAATAAAACACATTGGAGTTAAATCTAACCGTCTCAAAATGAGCACAAGATTGAATATTCTTTGGTGGCTTTTGATATCAACTGAGCAACGTGAGTGAATTACAGCTGCATGTCCCCTCTACAGCTATCTGTTATCCAATATGTCTTATTTAATTTTCAGTTTCAGGCAGGCAAATTGACCATGTATACCTGCTTGTGTCAGGAGCTAATTTTAGATCACTAATCTAATTGAAAATGGCATGCCCCTTTAGCTTGTCATGTAAAAATTCACATTTTCTGATTAATGTGATTCATTCATATTAGATTTGACTTGACAGAATGGCAATGTGTAATATAGGAGGCAAGTATGACAGGATTTCTCTCTCTCACTCAGTCACACTCTTTATAAATGATCCAGTCATGGCATCAGCCTACAGTGTTTTCCAGTTAATAAGATAAATTTTGAACTCGCACCTATTTGAATGTGACTTTTTTGATGTTTTCTCACAAGCAGGGCAACCCTTATCAGAAGGGTGACAGTTTTATCTATAGCCTACATTTACATTCATTTATGGCAAACAGACAAACTGGTGTGATAGAAAGATTGCTCTTCCATAACTGTTGTGTGTCTGTGTTTGTGCATAAGCTGATTGTGGGTTGGATAAAGGTGAACATTCCTATTTTGAGGGCAATTTAAAGACAGGGGTAGGAATTGTGGATCATATAAGTGAGATGTGATGTTGCAATTAGTCTGAAAAAAGTAAGAACCATAAAGTGAGACTTGCAACTAAAAATAAAAGAAAATGTTTAAAAAGACGAAAAAGGAAAAACATCGGGCTAGGAATTCTTATTCAAGAAAGACAACTTCGGGCCGGCAGAGTGGCACGGTGGGTGGTTAAGCGCTGGCTTGGGAAGCCAGTGGCACCAGTTTGGTCCCACATGTGACACTGCCCTCAAAAACAAACAAACAAAAAACACAACTTTGCTTTAAATAACTTGTGAGGTTTTTTTTCTTTGTTTGTTTGTTTGTTTTGATGGCAGTGTCACTGGCCGTCATATGTGGGACCGAACCGGGGCCGCTAGCTTCCCAAGCCAGCGCTTAACCACTGCGCCACTCGGCCAGCCCCAAGTTTTTTTTCTTTGATTTAAAAAAATTTAATTGTAGTAAAATACATATAATTTACCATCTTAGACATTTTTAAGTGCATAGTTCAGTAGTGTTACATACATACCATTGTTTATTGTACATCCAGTCTCCAGAACTCATTCCATCTTATAAAATATCTGATTTTTAAGTAAGTTTTTGATGCAACAAAGGGCTCAACAGCTTTCTTATTTCCTCTAATTTCAAAGTGTAAGGGAATTCAATTTCAGTGTGAAGAAGTGGAGTTTCACCCTCTGTCTAATAGGAGGCTAAAGCTAGAAATAACGTCCACTGCTACATCAACATGACACCATAGAGCAGGGGTCGGCAAACTGCGGCTCTCTAGCCACATGGGGCTCTTTGTCTCAAAAGTTTGCCGACCCATGGAAGAGCCAATCCTGTCCCTCACAACAATTTAAAAATTGTTCGAGAGGCATAAATCTATTTTTACATAAACACCATTATGTAAATAATATCCTTTAAAAATTTAACAAGTGAAACTATGATAGAGTTTTATTTTCATTTTCACTTTTACTTCAGATCCTATGGCTCGGAGCCGCAGTTTGCAGACCACTGACTTCTGTCTCGAAAGTTTGCTGACCCCTGACATAGAACATACTTAAGGTTACTTTAATGATATGCACACATTTGTGCCTCTTCATTGAGAGCTTGCTTGGGCTAGGCCTTGTTTTTCAGATTCTCTGTAACTCTAGAGGTAGAGGCAGTAGGGAAGAATATCTTTGGAGGGACCTCCTCAGTTCAAAGCCCAGTTGTTCTGAATTAAGCTGAAAGTTTAAAATTTATAATATAAAAAGTACTGTGTATAACTTGCTTATATTTTAACTTATTTTACAGAAAACCATTAGTGCAGTGGTTGAATTTTTTCAATCGAATAATGGATTAGATCTTGAGCAAATAACATTAGCAACATTGATGAAGCTGGAGGAAATTAAAGAGAGAACAGCTACAGGTAAGGAATTGGCCTGTCTGCATAAGCATCAACCAAACTCTCAAAATTTTGTCTATTCTACTGTAAATACTGTATTTAAAATAGTATATGTTGCTTTTTTTCTTTGTTTTTAATTCAGGCTATATTATACAGTGGAGTTGCATTGCATGTACATGGCTTAAACAAACTCAAATATACCTGCTAGACTAGGTGAGGAAGAGAATAATATGCAGCACAAATTATTATTAGTCTCCTCTGGTGTACAAAGCATAACATGTGTATAATGACATGTACAACATAATAGACATCTACAATGTAATAGACATTTACACCCCTGACAAAGTGATAACCCCACCAAATCTACTACCCCTCTGACATCATACATAACTCTTAAAATACAATTGACTATATTCCCTATGCTATACTTTCTTTCCCGTGACTATATATATATATATATATATATACACACACACACACGTATATATTTAATTATACTTGACATTCAATATTATTTTATGTTAGTTGCAGGTGTACAGCACAGTCGTTAAGCATTTATATAATCTATGAAGTGATCTCCTCGATAAGTCTAGTACCCATTTGACACCCTACATAGTCTGTACAACATTATTGATTATATTCTCCATACTGTATTTGACATCCTGTGACTATTTTGTGACTACCGATTTGTACTTCCTAATCCCTTCTCCTTTTTCACCTATCCCCCAACCCCTATCCCATATAGCAACCATCAGTTTTTTCTCTGTATCTATTTCTGTTTTGTTTGCTTGTTTATTCTGTTCTTTAGATTCCACACAGTGAGGTCATATGCTATTTGTCTTTCTCGGTCTGACTTATTTCACTTAGCATAATATCCTCTAGGTCCATCCATGTCGTTGCAAATGGTAAGATTTCATTTTTTTTTTATGACCAGGTAATACTCCATTGTATAAATGTACTACAATTTCTTTATCCAGTGGTCTATTAATGGGCTTTTCAGTTGTTTCTGTATCTTGGCTATTGTGAATAGCGCTGCAGTAAATGTAGGGGTGCATATATATTTTCAAAATAGTGTTTTGGACTTCTTTGGATATATACCCCGAAATGGATTTGCTGGGTAATAACTTGTGAATTTTGTGTACTCTATGCCCTTCTCTTTTATAATCTTTTCTTACTATAATAATTAAATCACTAATTCTCAGAGGAATTGAAAAAGGTTTTTTTGTTGTTTTGTTTGTTTGTTTTATCTTTCTTTCAATTAGACAAGAAAGGAATGGGCTACCTGGGTAACATTGCACAGATTTAATTTTTAAAATATCTATAGACCTCATATCTGCCCTCTTTCTATAGCTACTTTTTTTTCAGAAACCTGTATTGAAGTCTAGTTTACAAATAAAGTTGTATATATTTAAGGTGTACAACTTGATGATTTTATATATGTCTAAGTTGTGAAATGATTACCACAGTCAAGCTAATTAACATATCTATCACCCCACATAGTTACCATTTTTTGTGTATGGTGAAAACACTTAATATCTACCTACTCTCAGCAAATTTCAAGTATACACTACAATATTGTTAACTATGCATGTTATGCATTAGATCCCCAGAACTTCTGCATCTTATAACTGAAACTCTGTACGCATTGACCAATATCTCCCCATTTCCTCCACCCTCCTAGCCCCTGGCAGCCACCATTCTACTCTCTGCTTCTGTGTGTTTGACTTTTTTAGATTCCACATATGAGTGAGATCATATAGTATTTGCCTTTCTGCACAGCATCTTCCGTAAGGTTGTTCCATGTTGTCACTAATGGCAGGATTTCCTTCTTTCTAATAGCTAAACAACCATCCCATTGTGTATATGTGTGTGTGTGTGTGTGTGTCACATTTTCTTTAAGTATTCACTTAAGTTATTTCCATATCTTGACTCTAGTGAATAATGCTGCAATGAGAATGAGAGTGTAGATATCTCTACTGATTTTATTTACTTTAGTCATATACCCAGAACTGGAATTGCTGGATTATATGGTAGTTCTATGTTTAATTTTTTGTGGAACCTCCATACTGTTTTCCATAGTGGCTGGACCAGTTTATATTTCTGCCAACAGTGCATAAAAGTTCTCTTTTCTCCCCATCTTCACCAGCATTTGTTATCTCTTGTCTTTTTTATAACAGCTCTTCTGAGATGTGGAGGTGATACCTCATTGTGTTTTTGATTTGCATTTTCCTGATGATTAGTGATGTTAGGAATCATTTCATATATTTGATGGCCATTTGTATGTTCTCTTTGGAAAACTGTCTATTCAGAGATGCTGCAAATAGCTTTATCTAGAAAGGATTGTGAGTCACTAGTGACCTTTGCCAAAGCAAATTTCTTAAGACATTTGAATTCCTGATTGAAGTTACTTTGTTCATATGTCTGTCCCATTCATCTATGGAATCTGCTTTCGCAGGAAATTGGGGTAAATACCTAGACAGTTGCCACAAGGAGAATGAGGGATATTTCATGGGTGTGGGTGGTGTTTATGAAGCAGACCCAGAACTCTTATAATATTTGCTTTGTGGGAAACACACAGCTCTCAACCACAGACAACCATAGAACCAGTAAGTGGTGTAGTCAGGACCTAAACATAAGTCTTCTGATTCCAAGTCTGATTTTTTTTTTAAGACTCAAAAGCCAAAAATGTACCATAATTATCCATTGTACTTTACTACTAGTGACCTCAGTTGGGAGTGCTAAATGGAAATTAGAACATAAATATTCTCTAATGTAGCTAGTTGTTATACATCTAGAGGGATTTCATTACTCATTATAAAACTGGGTGTTGCTTTAAGTACTCTTCATAATTGTGTGTTTCCATGAAGGCAGATGATCACTGCATTCTATAATTTCATTGGACAATAATTGGTGTACTGGTTGACCATTGATGATTAGTGAAATGAGTTCAGCTGTTCAACAAAACAAAGGAAAATTATACATGGCTAATACTAATATTTATTGTACCATGCCATTCAATGTTACCCATCTGGTCGAGAATTTTGTTTCATATTTACTGCTAGACTTTCAAACTGTCAATACTATTCACACTACGTGTGTGTGTGTGTGTGTGTGTGTGTTGACATAAACTAAGTGCTAACTGCTTACACTGAAATTGGAAAACATATCATCCCTGTATTCTGTGCAAGTTTGTGCCTATCATTATATCTTGCATATACAAGCTCTATGAAGTGCATTTATTTAATTTGAAATGTTACTGACAATTTAAGAATAGAATAGTATTGTCAATTTATGACCAGAAAGGGTACCTATTCATCTGTTTTTAAGTATAATCTTCCACAAGATAGATTTCATATGCTACTAAAACATCCATAATGAGGAAATCCAAAATGATGGCATATATTTTAGAACTTAGAGTCAAACCCTTCTTCACCATTCCTTTGCTATTGCCATAAACTATAATCTGATATATCAGCATGAGACTTCTACGGTAGTTTTATGACTAGCTTTTCTGAGTCTGGTCTTCATCCAGCCAGTTTGTCTTGACAGCCATTAACAGAAATAACCTTTGTTAAGGGCTACTGTAATTATGCTACTTTCCAGCTCAATAAATGTCTTCCCATATAGAGTCTCAGTACTTCTGCTCTAATGCTGGTTTTCCATAATCATAATAAGGGTGCAAACATTTACAAGCTCACATGTTTTTATTTAATCCTCAACAAACATGATTTTACAGATGGGAAAACTGAGACACAGAGTGGGCGATGACTTGCAAAACGTTACAACTAACATGTATTTGGCAGAGTCTGGGCATGACTTCAGGTTGTAGGTCCTAAGCATGATCATGGAATCTTTCAACTGATTCACGTTGTCTAGACTTATCTTTCTAACCTTATTTCTCTTTACTTTTCTACACACACGGTTGGCACTGGTTGTTCAGGTATCCATACTAGCTCCATAAATATAATATGCATGTACTTTTGTTAAACCTAATCCTTTACTGGAATGCCCTTTCTCCTTCCTTTAGCGACTGAAATTTCACTCATCTTACAGGGCAACACAAGTTCCATCTCTTCTGTCTTCCCTGATATCCCTCCACTTTGAATTTCTATAGCATATCATGTAATTCCCAATATTAGCATACCATCTTCATTATTTTCTATGGATGTTAATCATTCCTACTGAAACATATTGTGAACTGCCCAAGGGCAAGTAGCATGTTTCATATGCCTTCAATATTTCTTGACACAGCCATAAGCCTATTGTAAGTTGCAATAAATACTGGCAGTGTAACTGTTATTTTCTTTCTTTAAATGAGCTTTTCCTTTTTATGGCTTTTTCTCAGAATAAAAGTATTTGTTCAAAGACTATAATTGAACTTTAGCCATCAGTTATTATGCATTTTAGTTTTGCAATATAATAACAATAATTATTATTAGGTTAATTTTTTCCCCATTCAATATAAAACAGTAAACGTAAAACATGGGTGATAACAAATTACTTTAAAGAACTATTCTGAATGCCATTTGAAATTTTCAGGCTGACCTGCATAAATAATTTGAAAATGCTGGTGTCATGCCCTCAAAATGGTTTGTTAAAGAGAAATACTTAATTATGCATTTAAAACAAACACAGACCATTGAGACCCAGAAAACATACATCAAGCAAGGTTAGACTAGTCCCTTTAGTTCCTAATGTCACATCATGCTGTCTTAACAGGGTAGTGATGGGTGACAAACTGATATGATGCTGGCTAGAGTATGCACCCTATCTTGCTGTTTCCTCCTTTACCAAGAGCCACATTTCTCCCCCAAGTCCTTCTCCTCTCCTTGTACCCCATCCTACCTCCCCTTTCCCTACTCTGCCAAATGTCTGAACATTTCCTAAAACTAATTTAGTCTAAATAATTTAATTTGCATTTTGGTAAAGTGATATTAAGTTATTTTTCTTTGAATATTTTTTTTTCTGAATTGGTATAGCTCTCAAAGGCATAAAAGAAGAAAGTTATTATGAAAGTATGTGTGTGGAGAGAGAGAGAATCTAAACTAGCTTGACAGAACATTTCTGTAAAAATTCCTAGTGATGACTCCTTAGATATAAACTTCATATCCTTTTTGTATCTTTTTTATTCCTACATCAGTCTTTCCTCAACTTTCTTACACATTAATGATCCTGGTATAGGCATTTTCCAAGATTGATGGATGACTAGCTAAAAGGTTTCATAGCCCAAGGCAAGGGAGAGGTCCATTAACTTCACATGGTCAATAATTTCCCTGGGTAATGCCCTCTTCTGAAATTTTATTGCTCATAAAACCCATGTTTTAATGTTCAGAAAAATTAACCATCATTGTAACTTGCTCATTCTTAAAATTATACCTGTCCTTGCCGTTTTGCTGTGTCTTCATTCCTTAAATATGTTGGTATACTCTTTTTATATACTTCCTTAAAACTTAAATTTTGTTTGCTTTTTATATGTTGATTCCCACACTTAGAAACTAATATTCATTTTCAAGGAACACATTTATATAGTTCCCTAACTAAAGAAATTAAGCATGGTATTCTGAAATGGAGTATCTGTAACTAATCGCTTTAGTCAAACTATGTATTTATATCTGATGGGTCTACTGGCATTACTAGGATGCCAAACTGCAGCTGAGAAAAAGAGAAAAGAGAAAAGGACACCCACCATCGATTGGGGGAAAAATGACAACTTTGCTTTGTTGCTGTGTTGTTTAATGAACTGACTAACTCCGACTGAATGTAAGGCCATCTTTCCAGCAGACCTTCCGTTTTCATCCAAAGAAATCTTTTGTGGGCTATTACTGGCCTTTTAGTTTAATTTTTCAACCCATCTGTAATCATGAACTGTTTTCATGGCTTTAAATTTCAAATCTCCTCAGAGTAAAAAAGGGACCTATGTATTTTCTGAAATAGGTCCAAATGGGTTTTCATTTTTATTTAAGACAGAGCTAAAGATATTAAATGGTCAAATAAAAGTGAAAACATTTACTTAAATACTTTCTCAGTCACTCAGATAAATTGCCAGTAATCTGTAGTTTTGGGTGCATACAATGCCATTCAGATTGTATCCAAATACAGAGTGTGGGGGTTTCTACTCCCAGTTTTCCTTCTTTCAATGATGACATTAAAAAGCACAGAGAGAATGGGTTGGAAACAAAAAATCATTTTGAGCTCACCCTGACCGGCCAAGTGACCTCTAGAAATCACTTAACATGCTAGTGTATTAGTTATGCATTACCTCTTTGAAACAATGTTTAGTAGCAATGATATTTGCCCTGCCTAGTTTACAGCTATGGTGAGAAGCAATGGAGGCAATGTGGAGGAAAATGCTTTCTAAAATTTAAAGTTCCAAACAAATCAAAGCTGCTATTGCGATCATCTACCAAATGGGAATATATTTAGCTACATTTCAACCTTGCTACTTCCCTTGCATGAAATGTTTCTCTATAAATTACTTTGTCTGCCATTAGAAACTTGTGAAAGAAAAAAAAAAAACAAGGTCAAGAAAATATGCTCATGAGTTATTCTTCTGCATGTTAATAAGTGAAAATGGTACCCATTATGGCCTGACAAGTTATAAAACCTGAGGGAGCCATGTTGGCTAATTACGTTAATGGTTAGATACTAGAGGATATTGAAGATTAATCTCCATATAGAATTTGTCTAATCATCCATTTCTTACCTGCCAATCTGTTCCAACTACTAATCAGGCAGAACATATAGAACTCCAGCCATAGAAAACAAATGGCCACACACATTTAACTACCAATGTGCCTGAATCCTTCATTTTTGATGAAAACATATTGCCTGTGATGGAATCACATTGTAAATATTTGCTTGACCTTTTCAAATATAATGGGTTTACCTTTCTATATGAAGCTGTATAATATATGCAGATATAAAAATGGCTGTTCAATCAGATCACACAAATACTGCTAATAATATTATCCCTATAATCTGCTCTAGAAAAACCACTTCGTTTTCTAATTGGTAAGATAGAGGCTAAAAGAAGTTACTGATATGAGGCAGCTTAAAATGGGCTGTGTGGAAATTATTAAAATCATTAAAATGTTAGGAAATCTACATCTCTAGAAATACATTAGGTGTAAAAATCCATATTTCTTAATAAATTAAAAGGAATCTCAAATGTGCGCAGTGCTTTCAGCTAGGGTAGTATTGTCATTTGGGGAAGTACAATTCATTGTGAGGGACTGTCCCTTAAAGAGTAGGACATGTAGTAACCAGGCCTTTGACCTCTAATGACCCTACTCATGGTCATTGTGACAAGTGGCTTTTAGGAATAGAAATAGTCCATTATCGGGCCGACCGAGTGGCCCATTGATTAAGAGCTGGCTTGGGACACAAACGGCCCCAGTTCGGATCCCACATATGAGGGCCAGAGACACTGCTCTCTACAGCTAAGATGGTGAACAACAGCTCCACCTGGAACTGGGCTGCTGTGAGTCCCCGGGGATGGCATAGCTGCAGCCCCTGCTGCAGTGGGCTGCCATAGGCTCCAGGGAGTGGCCGGCAGCCAGCGTGAGCAGCTGGCAGCCGGTGTGAGCTGCCGAGAGCTGCTGTGAGCGGCCATCCAGAGGCTGGTGACTGATTTGCCTTACCTGGGAAGAGCGCAATGATGATACCAACATGGGCCAGTGAAGTAATGTCCTCCACAACTAGACTGAAGAACAAAAGGACAGCAACTTGTCTGTTCCCCTTCCCCGATTCCCCAAGCTGTTCCCCTCCCTCAATTCCCCAATAAAATCTTAAAAAAAAAAAAAAAGAAATAGCCCACTATTGACAACCACTGGAAGGAAAATTCTACATGTTCACGTTGTAAGAAAATCTAGACTTTTGTGAGAGGTGGAGCCCAGAAACATGCAGGAAGAATAATAAAAATTGACAGACAAATTGAATTTTGGAGATAATTTTAATTAACAGTGGTGAAGAAAGCAATTTTAATAGTACTTTATTATTATATTTATAGATGAGTATCTTTTTTTGAAACCAACTTTTAAATAATTCTTCTTAATCACTTAATCTCAGTTATTTATCGTAAAATGCAATCTACTTTACAAGTGAATCATTAATTTTATTTATAAAATAACACTTTCCCATCAGTAACTGGTTTACTCAGTAAATGCAATTTGTTCAGATTTCCCCAAGAGCTCAAATTCCCCGTCACAGCTCCTAATACACATCACCCTGTCCTCACATGGCATTGAGTCCAGGTAGTTTCCTGTGGCACTCTTCTCCAGATATTTATGGACTGGCTAATAAATGTCCTACCACACTTTCCTTAAAATATATAGTCACAAACTAATAGCTACAAACACCATCACTATTTTAGAATAAAATCTTTAGTATGGCCTATAGGTTTAGTTTGATTTGGTCCCTGGCCACCTCAGAGACCTCATTTTCCACTCTTTAACTGTTCACTTTCCCTTAGCTGCACTGGCTTCCTTGCAATTCCTGAAACTCTGTCTGCCTGCTCCCACTTTAGGGATGTTGCACTGGTGAATCCATCTACTTGGGCATGTTACTCCTGATCTTCATGTGGCCCTCTCCTTTTCTTCTTTCAGATATCCACTTATCTCCTCAGAGAAGTCTTCCATAAACACCACATCTAAACGTGTTTCCCCCATGCTGTATATCCCTTAGCCTGTTTTGCTTTTCTTCAGAGAGCTTACTGTCACCTGCCAGTTCCTCCCTAGTGATTATCCCATAAATCCTTGAACAATATAACATATTGAGTTAAACAGCATAGGCCACCTCGGTTTGAGTCCCATCGCTGTGCCTTACTAGCCAGGTGACTTTGGGCAGGTGACTGAACTTTTCAGTGCCTCAGTGTCCTCAGCAGCTACTTCATAGTTCTGTTGTCCCATGTCCTTTCTTGGCATTAAGATATATCCAAGTTAAGAACTTCATAGAATATTTACTCCAATTTTCCATCCAAGGAAAAACTTCCTTCTATCTTCCTGTCTCATGTCCCCTCCTCTTTTTTAATTTTATCTTTTTCATGTTACTCAAACTCTCAGAAGGGTGAGGAAGGTGAATTACCTTCTGAGCTCTCAGCTATCTTGTATACGAGGTCAGACAATTAAGTTTGCAAACTCATCCTAGAAAAAGTGCTACATACTTCATTGCTGAATATCACTATGGTCACCTCTGAAGTACTCCCCCTTGGGAAACTATGCACCAACGCCAGCAGCTAGTCTACCCTTCAAAGCCATTTCGGAACTCTTTTTCTGGAATTGGCATCAGAGCTGCCATTGATTATCCTTGATGTTCTGAATGTCATTCAAATGTCTTCCTTTCAATATTTCCTATACATTCAGGTAAAGAAAGAAGTCATTAGGGGCCAGATCAGGTGAGTAGGGAGGGTGTTCCAATACAGTGATTTGTTTCCTGGCTAAAAACTCCCTCACAGACAGTGCCCTGTGAGCTGGTGCATTGCTGTGATGCAAGAACCATGAATTGTTGGCGAAAAGTTCAGGTCATCTTAACTTTTTCATGTAGCCTCTTCAGCACTTCCAAATTGTAAACTTGGTTCACTGTTTGTCCAGTTGGTACAAATTCATAATGAATAATCCCTCTAATATCAAAAAAGGTTAGCAACATTGTTGCAATAAGTTCACGAACTTAATTGTCAGACCTCGTATGTTTCTTTTTATAACACTCTTACATGAAAGTTTTCAGTTGTCTTGATTTCATCTCAAATTATGATTTTCAGTAAACAGCTCTTAAACTGAACTAATTTTCTGTATCACATACTACAAAAGGTGATAATTATCATTTGATTATTTAACAAATTTCAGTCCCAACAAATATCTACATTGAACATCCTTATGTCCTCGTAGTAGGTGGTAGGTATTTGGAGTAAAGGGGGAGGTTGCAGAGGAAGTTTAGATATAGCCCATATCCTTACAAAACTTACAATATAATTATGAATATAAAAATCAATGTTCACCAAACAGGGAATCTTACTTTATTGAGTTTTTTAAACATCTGATGGTGTTTTTTTGTTGTTGTTCCCCAAAGACAATTTTTGCTGCTGCATACGTTTTAATGAATATTTTGGTAAAGTTACAAAATTAAAGGCTCAGATTTTCTCAAGCATTTAATATCAATTACAAATCTTGTTACACTGCTTACAGATCTAGGGCTTTTAATCCAAAATTAAAAATAATCATTTATACTTATTTGTTGATTGATGTTCACTAGCTCAAATTTAATAGATTAAATTACCCTGAACAATTAACCTCAAATTTACTTAAGTTCCCTTAGGAATCATAATCTACATTTACAAGTTTAATACATCTGATTCTTACAAGTTCTTCAAAAGCCTCCCTAGACAGTACAAACCTAACAAAATCTTACTTTTCACTTAAGCAACTCCTGTGAATCTAAGAAAACAGAAATATTAATATAGTAAATCAGGAATACTTATACATTTAAATACTGTTATAAATTCAGTAAGATTCTCTTATACCTTTGAAGTCCAAGTGACAAGTCTAATATTAATTAACTATTTCAAATTAAAATTGATTCACATGTCAGATTCTCCAGTACATCAGGTTTTTTTTTTTCCAGCTGAGCCATCCTGCCACCTGTTGGCAGCTCAGCTGCAGCTCAGCTTGGGTTGGGCATCGAACTGCTGTTGCTCAGAGCTCAGCTCACACTCTTAAGCTCTTAACCAACTGAGCCACTCAGCTGGCCCCACATCAGATTCTTTTAAATGTATTAAGCATCTTAAAATGAAAACATATAGAGATCATCACTGAACTGGCATTAGTAATCCAAAATTTAATCCAAAGTAATATTTCTATGGTTTTTATTTTAATTACTTTTTTTCTGCTTTTATAGCTGCAAAGATACAATGAAAGAGTCTAAGGCTTGAGACCATAATTTCAATTTGTGATCATAAAAGTCAAGGCCGGGACATAGGTGCTCCCTCTTATAGTATTGGGACTCTTCCACCTGAATCAACTCAGCTAATAATCTCCTTGCCACCTGATTGGATGCTATATTGTTGTTGTTGTTTTTGTGTTTTTTAAAGAAATTTTATTGAGGAACAGTGTGTTTTTCCAGGACCCATCAGCTCCAAATCAAGTAGTTGTCTTGAATCTAGTTGTGAAGGGCGCAGCTCCTTGGCCCATGTGGGGATCGAACCAGCAACCTTGGTTTTATGAGCCTGCACTCTAACCACTTGAGCTAACCAGCCACCCCTGGATGCTGTATTGTTTTAATACTTTTTCCTGGCTGGTTCTCATCAGCCAATCTTTTCTCTTTTTTTTTTTTTTTGAGGGCAGTGTCACTGGTCCTTATATGTGGAACTGAACTGGGGCCTCTGGCTTCCCAAGCCAGCGCTTAACCACCACGCCACTGGGCCGGCCCAGCCAATATTTTCTTTTAATTTTACATAAGACTACATTGCATATGAGTTATAGTATATCTAATAGTTATACAATGCCATTTATACTGTGTGCACAAAAGTAAACCATTTTCATCTTATTCTGAGAATTTCTATGCGTAAATATACACTAGTATTAAAAGATAAGGTACTGGGGTCTGCCGAGTGGCACATTGGTTAGAAGCTGGCTTGGGATGCCAGCTCTGAGCAGCAGGGCCCCGATTCGGATCCCATGTATGATGGCCAGTGACGCTGTGCCCTCTACAGCTAAGATGGTGAACAACAGCTCAACTTGGAGCTGGGCTGCTGTGAGTCACTGGCGATGTCATAGGCTGCAGTTGGGCTGGCCAGCAGTGGGCGTGAGCTTTCGTGAGCTGCTGTCCAATGGCCAGCAAGCGACTGCCTCACCTGGGAAGAGCACAATGATAATACCAACATGGGCCAGTGAAGTGACATCCTCCACAACTAGACTGAAGAACAAAAGGACAGCAACTTGTGTGTTCCCCTTCCCTGATTCCCAAAAAAATCTTTAAAAAAAAAAGATAAGGTTCTGTTTTAGTTCTTGCTCATGTTTCTTTTCAGAAATACATAATTGTTTATTAAAAGATCTTAAACCAAAGAGGAGAGCAAAAAATAAAAACAAAAACACTAGTTTAATTTGATGAAGCAACATTTTAGAGTGAATGAGAAAAGTTGATTAAAAGGTGAAAAGGAAACTAATTGGTGTTTGCAAGGATTTCACATATAACTTTCTAATCTTTAAAAAAAAAAAGCTGTTTTTAAAGTATAACCCAGGTGTGACCTATTACACATGAAAATATGAGCTAAGGCCAATTTCAATGCATAGAAACATGTATTCAAATCAAATTTCATTTGTTGCCCCTCCTTTTCTTTTAAACTGCTTCAGTTTATTGTATTAATGGCATTTTAAACTCAGAGCTAGAGAATAGACCATGAGGACAGGAAAAGTTGAATTAACTTTAAAGTACTCTTCATATTATCCTTTAAAATATCTACCTCTTCAAAAAAAAAAGTCTTCAAAGTGTGACATTATTTAAAGGAAATTTTGAAGTGCAGGCGTTTGCAAAGCTGGCTGAGGAAACTATAAGCAATGAAGTAGCCGAAGGAAGAATGTCAGAATGAGCCTGAGGTTTCCATGTGAAGGCCTTCTTCCTAATTGTTATTATACTTACAAGGACACTGTAAAAAGAAAAATGAACGCAGTGTTCAACACTGCTGTAAAAAGATGCTGGGCCTCTGTGGCTTGCTTAAATCATTTTTTTCCTGAAACAAATTGCCGAACAAGCCCTAGGCCATTTAATTTCCAAATACCAGTAATTAAAATGAGTAACATCGTCAGAATTTGGCAGGGCCACAGCTTTCTTCTCCCTTTTCATTTTCACATAAATTTCAGTGAAGGTCAGATTTGTTGAAGGGAGGAGAGGGGGGCGAAACCTGCCGGCCGTGTGCTCGTGGGAGGTTAAAATATGACTTGTTCACAGTGTCCCTCATAGTTCAGGACTTAATGGTCCTTGACGGGGATAACCTAGAAGTTAATTTTACTCTGTGTCCCAAAAGCAGTCATTGTCAATGTAATCTTTCTTGTGGGCTGAAGGGTATCGTCAACAAATGATCTGACTTTCAATAGCAATTGACCAGCAATGTCTCAGACCCAAAGAGTCATGGATGTGACTCCTTATTGATCTGTTTCCTACTCAGAGTGGTAACAATATTTTCACTTTTTATTTTTTTTCTTTATCTCTTATACAGTCCATTTTTACATATTTCTCCCTAAGAATTAGTTCTTAATAGTTCTCCCATTTTTTAATTTACTTAAGGTCATAGTATATCCAATTCATTAATTGTAAAATGCTTCAAAATACAGTGTACACTTGTATCAAGAAAAAAAGAACAGTTGTTTTCAAGATTTGGCTAGTTCTTCATTTGGGAGAAATGGGGTGGAACAATGTAGAGATCATGTGCTTTGGTCTCAGTCTTTGTTTCTCATCTTAGCTCTGTTACTTCCTGGATGGGCAAACTGGGTTGAGTTGTTTTACCTCTTGTGGTCTCACTTGCCTAATCTGAAGATTAAAATTTGCCTTGGTAAAAATTTAATGAAATGATGTATGCAAGGCACATTAGGTTTCTGAGTAATAGTGTGAGTCTAATTTCTACAAAGGACTCATTGTGGATAAACAAATGTATTTTTTTCCAGTCTACCATCACCCTAGAGAGAACAGTTAAGTCTGTTCACCTTGAGGTTTGGGTTCACTGTACCCAGATGAGAATAACAGGTATTAGTTTCCAAATGCTAGCCCCCTGGGTTGTTCTCCACAGTGGCCCAGATAGAGAGAATGGCTGTCAGAATCTATGGAAGTTAGACAATAAATGCCAAGGTCAAGAGCATCAGCAAGGGCCTTGAGTGGCAGAGCCTGCTGGGAGGGTCATTGCAGTAGAAGGGCTGCACTTTATGTTTGAAAGCTTCTAACAGTGGAAAATGTGGGAATAGAGGACAAAAGATCAGCCTGAAAAAAAACTGTTCAAAGGCAGGAGTAAGAAAACATGGAGATTGTAAATTTGTATATAGCATGGAGTACAACCTAATATACTACTGCAGATAAATAAATGGATACCAAGACTGAGATTTTCCTGATTCTCTCTAATTGAGCCCCATGACACCAAAAATTCAAAAGAAAAAATACAGTGATTAAACCCAATACTTTATGTTTTGAAAGGACTACTTGGTGAGTCTGAGAGTGGGCAGACAGATGATTTCTTTTCTATTTGATAGTTTCTGATCACAGATCTCATAATACAACCTGAGAATTGGTTCTTGTCAAATTCTTTCCTATCCAATCCACAGGAGATGAAAGATTATAAGAAGAGACCAACAGACATGGAAGAAAATTGGATAAATAAGGAGGCTGCTGTGAATGTTTCATGGTTTAGGTCATTCTTTCCAGGCCTTACTAATCCGTAGAAATAGACTCTTCGTTGGTCATGCCACATGCTCATCAGAAACATTCAGATATATCTGAGCCACAGCAGAGAACACAGCTTGAGTTCTTTCCCAGGATATTTTCTTGCCTGTATCTGGCAGGACAACCCCAGCAGTTCACCAGTCGTGATTGAATTCTTCCTTGACTTAAGCTATAACTGATCTTCCTATACCTACATTGTAGCCAAAATTGCTTTTTTTTAATTTAATTTTCAGCTTTATTAAAGTATAACTAACAAATAAAATTGTAAGGTATTCACAGCGTACATCATGGTGATTTGGTATATGTATACAATGTGAAAGGATTCCCCCCATCTAGTTAATTAACATATCCATCACCTCACAAATTGATCTTTTTTTTTTTTTTTTTTTTTTTTTTGGTGAGAACATTTAAGTTCTACTCTCCTAGCAAATTTCAATTCAATTATACAATACAGTGTTATCAACCAAATTGTTTTAAGTAAGAAATAGCAAAGGAATTTTTATTTTGCCAGGAATATTCAGTCATCAGAAGCTTCAGTTGTTTAAAGCCACAGAGTATTGTGAAATAAAAAATAATATACTAAAGAGACACTAATAGAAATAGAATTATGCTTATTTTCACTAATATTTACACTATAAATTATTTATTCTGAGTGTATATAAACTATTGAATTCCTTGCTTGCTTAGTGGGCATGAGAAATGGGTAGGAGTAGGAAGAGAAGTTTAATTTTAACATAAATATTTATAAAATTAAATTAAAAGTATTCTATCCTCATTAAAGCTGGAGGAAAATACAAAAAAAAGGTATTTTACCTTTAAAATGGATTTTCAAATAAAGACATTTCATGAGAACACTATTATTTCACTACCCTTAGCCTTGCTAATAGTCATATGGTATAATTATTAAATAATTGATCTATTTTTAAAAATCTTTCATTTACCTGTTCACTCTTAACTTTTTGTTTTCTCAAAAACAAAAGGATAAAGGGGGTCAAATTATATGGTGACAGAAGGAGATTTGACTTTGGCGAACACACAATGCAATATACACATGATGTATTATAGAATTGTACACTTGAAACCTATATAATATTGTTAACCAATGTCACCCCAATAAATTTAAAAGAAGAAAAGGAATTAAATATATTTGATCATTTTATGATATTGAAGGAAAAAACAAAATTAGGTGACTATAACATAATTCGGGTATAAAATCTCCATATTGTTATATTATGATATTTTTACCTCTAAATAGAAGTGAAAATTATAAATGAAATAACTAAAATGCTTCCCATATAAATCTCTCCATATAGAAATAGAGTAGAACTTACCTTTTCAAGATGTGGTAGGCAGAAACTGAAAATGACCCCCAAGATTCCCACTCTGTGGTGTACACACCTATATAATCCTCGAGTGTGGGTGCAACCTGTGACTATAATGGGATATAACTCCCGTGGTTAGGTTGCTAATCAATTGACTTTGGGTTCATCAGAAGGGAGATTACCCTGGGTATGTCTGACCTAATCAAGCGAGTCTTTAAGAGAGAGATTTGGCCCTTCCTGAAGTCAGAGAGATTCAAAATGTGAGGTGAATTTTTCTTCTGGCCTTGAAAGAGCAAATGGTTATGCTGTGAACTGGCCTATGGAGAGGGTCGCATGGTAAGGAAGGACTGAGAGTGGCCTCCAGGGTTGAGAACCATCCCTGGATGACAAAAAGGAAGAACACAGGGATCTCAGTCATATAGCCTCAAGGAAATGAATTTTTCCAACAATTTGAGGAAGATTGAAACGGGCTCTTTTCCTAGTAAGGCCTCCATATGGGGACACAGCTGGCCAACATCTTGATTTCAGCCTTTTGAGCCCCTGAGCAGAGGATCCATCTAAAATGTGCCAAATTTCTGACCCATGAAAACTATGAGATAATAAATTTGTATTGATTTGAACTTCTAAATTTATGCTCATTTGTTAAGCAGCAATATATAACTAATACACAAAATTTCCCTGGAAACTGAATACCATGGTCAGCCTAGTAGATTAAAGGTCTGTAGTCTCCTGCATTAAATTTTTGCACCTCAAAAGACACCATCAAGTAAGTGAAAAGACACCCAACAAACAGAGAAAATATTTGCAGATTGTTTGCCTAATAAGGGACTTGTAATCCAGAATACCTAAAGAACTCTTAAAATTCAATAATAAAAAGACAAATATCCCAATAAAAAATGTACAATGGATCTGAATAGACATTTCTCTAAAGAAGACACACCAATGACTAGTAAGTACATGAAAAATGCCCAATATTATTAATCATCAGAGACATGCAAATCAAAACCACAATATTTCACTTTACATCCACTGGGGTGACTATAATCAAAAGGAGATGTGGAAACATCTGAACCCTCACACATTTTTGGTGAAAATGTAAAACAGTGCAGCCACTTTGGAAAACAGTCTGGCAGATCCTCAAATGATTAAATGTAGGGTTACCATAATGCCCAGCAGTCCCACTCCTGGGTATCTATCCAAGAGAAATTAAAACATATATGCACACAAAAGCTTGTACATGAATGTTTATAGCAGCATTATTTATAATAGCAAAAAGAGGAAATAATCCAAATGTCTATAACTAAAGAATAGATAAGTTGTGGTCTGTCCATACAATGAAATATTATTCAGCAATAAGAAGAAATGAAGTAATGAAACAGGTGCAACATGCTAAGTAAAAGAAGCCTATCACAGAAGAGTACATATTGTATGATTCCATTTATATGAAAAGTCCAGAAAAGGGAAAATCTATACAAACAGAAAGTAGATTAGTATTTACCTGGCATAGGGAATGGGAATGGAGTGTGAATAGTACAGGGAATCTTTTGAGGGAAATGGAAATATTCTAAAATTAGGTTGTAGTGATAATTGCACAGCTCTGTAAATATACTAAAAACTGTTTAATTGTATCTTAAAGTGGGTGGATTTTATGGTATGTAAATTACATTCCACTTAAGTTGTTTTTTTTAAAAAAAAAGCCTAGTTTCACTTTTATTTTGCTGAGGCTGTGCTGGGAAAACGTGTGTTCTGTAGTAAAAAGACAAAAAAAAAAGTCTATGTGCTGCTTGGCAGAACTCCGTGACCAAATCTGATACCCATCATGATGATGTTGGAAAGACACCATGGTAGAGGGAGAAGAGCAGTAGGCAAATTTTCTTATCCTGCTCACTCCCTAACGGTTGGTGACTTCTCTGAGCCTTACTGTTGCCTGGGAAAGGGAGGGATTGAACTGAATAAATTCCCAGTCACTAACAATTGTAAGTATTCTATTCAGCCTGATGATTTATACAAAGATAATCACTAAAATGACCTGTGAAGTATCCAATTGTACTAAGATAAATGTTCTTACAATGTACCAAAAAATGTTCTTACCATGACTGTTTTAAACCAAACAATTTATATCAATTCAAAAGTGTAACAAAGAATGACCTTAAATGTTTTGTGTTACCTCTTCTGTGTTAGTTATTGTCTATTTTAACACTAATTTAAGGTGAGGCTTTTATACAAACTTCCATTTATGTCTGAAGCACAATTATTTGCCTTGGGTTTCCTGATACTATTTTTGCTCTTATTTTTTAACCAAATTATTTTCAAAACCCTTTTTTAATTTAACTGTTTTGAAAGCTTGGAAATGAGGAAAGAATACAAACCAGTTTAATGCAATGAAAAAAAATTATTTTGATTCTGTCTAGAACATCTAAATGGCTTCCCACTTTCCTTGGTCACTAAATACTCACAAGGCCTTCTTCTATTAGTTACTAAGGTAACCCAAAGCTGGCAGGATGTTGACATACCTTTCAAGGCCAAGAGACTTTGCAGTATTTCATAGATAATATCACATTAACCTCAAATTTGTCCTCTTCACAAAAGAATAATTATTGTTTGAATTAATCTGTTGTAATTTTATTCTTTGTTTTTTCGAATGGACTTTTTGCTGCATTTACCTTCAGCTCAGGCACTATTTATTCCATTTATTAAATACCATAGTAAGAGATGTCAGATATCTTTATTAATTACTGCATTAAGCCACTCATTTGCTCCTTGTGCAGGTATTGTCATCCAAATGGTCCTCAAAAGAGAGGACACCCTTTAATTTACCCTTATAGCCCCATAAAGATATACCTAGTGAAAATCAAGGCCAAGAGGACATAATGAAGATACACGGATAAAAATAGGCAATCTTTTTGCCTTTTTGTTATTAGTTACAGTACATAAACTCAAATGAGAGAAGTGGGATTTTCTGTCCCCATGTTAAGAATGAGGAGTTGTAGCCTGGAATCAAGCATTTCTCCAACAGCCCATCATTACAATGTGAAAGTCGGTGTGCTACCGATTACATCTAAGAATCAGCTACTTTATGAAGTCTAATACAGTGCTGAGAGTTCATTAGTCCTTTCCAAATAACCCAAAGCAATAGTAAAGTGAGGTTAATGTAAATCTGAGTAAATATATTAATACAATCAAATGTACTGATATTAGATTTTTCTGTTTAACAAGTATACACCTAAGAAAAATTTGAGATAATTCATATATAATAAACCTGATTTTTAAAAATGCCTGATTCTAAAAATCAGTCTACTGTTCAACTATTTACTTACAGACACTCCCCACAAATCAAGCACTAACATTTGTGGGTGAGTTCCTCCCTCCTCTGAAGTTCTTCAAGTTCTTATATACAAGAATTCAACATTTCTTGGGAACTCTTAAATTTATTTACTTTCAGTTCAGTTCACCTACAGGCATCCTTAAAGCTGACCTTATTAGATTCTGTAAAAAATAATTACTATTTTTGGACATTGCCAAGTATATAGGATTGATCAAAGGATATAATAAAATGATTTAGAATAAAATATTTTCTCTAAACTGATAGCACTCTATTTAATTTAGCAAATATTTACAACATCCCTGTAATAGTTAAGATGCTAAACTAAGCACAGCCATTAATTTAGTGATTTATTTTATTTACTTATGTAACTGTCCATTTAAAGTTTGTTTCATTAAAGCTAATTTTTATTATTTCTCTGTGGCAATCTAACCTTTGTCTGAAGAGTGGGGTAATTATTCACCACATGCATATTTTGTACTTTATTAACATTCAGTTATGTTCTAGTTAATTTAAAGTGTTTTGAAACAAATGTTTTGCTTACTGTAGAAAACCTTGTCATTGAAAATTCAAAATTACTAAATACCTCATTTCTTTATTCATTATTATAAGAATACCAATTTGCATGGCATTTGTAACTAATGAACAGTGTGAGATTAGAAGTTGAGGGTTACTTTATGTGATAATACTTCTCAAGAAATATTTTGTAGCTAATAATCCTGTATTATATACTTGAAAGTTGCTAAGAGAGTAAATCTTAAATGTTCTCACGCAAAAAAAGAAGTAATAATTATGTGACATGATCAATGTGTTAACTAAAGCTATGGTGCTAATTATTTTCCAGTCTATAAGTGTATCAAATCAAGACATTGTACACCTTCAACTTACACAATGTTATATGTCAATTATATCTTGATAAAGTTGGGAAAAAATGTTTTGTTCATTGAAATTTATTGTGAAGAATATATAGTTTGAAACTGAATAGAAAGCTATAAGGTAAAGTATTAGGTGCATTTTGCATAGTTGCATATTCTGATTTGTCTAGGTAAAAACAACTTCCTCTGTTTTAATTGTTTTCTTTGCTTATTTATAGTTTGTATTGTCTCACTATGTTAATGAAGTACTGAAAAGGCACAGTCAAGTGACATGAAGCTTTATTTCATCAACGAACCCTTTGCTTTTTAAAAATAGGTTCAAAATTCAATTAAGATCACATAGACTGTTAACAGAGAAGCTGCCTTAAATAGAAGAAAACATTGACCAAAATACAGGAAGATGTAAAAACATCTGCAAATAGCAGCTGCTTTGAAGAATTCTAAAACTTAAGGGAAAAGATAGTCTTAAAGTAGAATTGAGATTATCTTTTCAGTCAATAAATCGGTTGCCTTTCCCTTGGGTTTTGTGAAGAGGTGATACACAGAGTTTTGTTTTCTCCATTTTTGAGCTTCATGTGAGTAACTTTTCTGATTATTTTTATTTTATTTTTTATTGAATATATTTGACATATAACATTTGTAAATTCAAGGTGTATAATTGGTTACTTTGACACATTTATATATTGTAATAAGATTGCTGTTTTAGCAATATTTATCACATTATATAATTATAGTACAATATTGTCTATAGTCATTATACTGTGCATTAGATCATTAGATCTCTGTGGCTTATTTACCACTCCTTGCAAGTTTGTACCTTTAAACAACATCAATCATATCCCCCCAGTCATTTTACTCTTTTTTTTTTTACGAGTTTGACTATTTTAGATTCCAAGTATAAGTGATATGCAGTACTTGATTTTCTTACTTATCTCACTTAGCATAATGTGCTCAAGGTTCATCCATGTTATCACAAAAAGCAAGATTTTCTCCTTTCTCATGGCTGAATAATATTTCATTGTGTATATATAGCACATCTTTTTTTATCCATTCATCCACTGATGGACACTTAAGTTGTCTCCAATTCATCTTGGTCTGTTTCTTTTTAATTTGAGAAACTTCCAACTAAAATATTGTACTGCCATTGTTTTACTGAAGAAAAATAAACACTGTACAATATATGAGAAGGTACAGGCTAAACTTTTTATTTTATTTTATTTTTTTGAGGGCAGTGTCACTGGCCCTCATATGTGGGATCCGAACCGGGAACACTGTCATCCCAGGCCAGCTCTTAACCACCACGCCACTCGGCCGGCCCCAGGCTAAACTTTTAAACTCAATCCACCCTGTCTTAAGAAAACAGTCATATATAGTCAGTTAGCATATCAGATAAACAAATAATAACTGAATCACAAACTTTTTATTTAAATGTCTATCACTGTCTCAGTAATTAATGAATACAGATTGTTATTAGTTAGACATTTAAAAGAAATATAACCTTATCTTGTAACAAAGCTACTCAACAGAATATATTGATGACATAATCATGCCTTACCTTTCCTTCTAAACTGTAAGCAAGTTAGGATCCCAGATTGGTTCTTACTTTTTATCCCGTATATTTCTTTTTTTTTTTTTTTTTTTTTTTAAGATTTTATTGGGGAATTGGTGGAGGGGAACAGCGTTGGGGAATCGGGGAAGGGGAACAGACAAGTTGCCATCTTCTTGCTCTTCAGTTTTAGTTGCGGAGGATGTTGCTTCACTGTTGGTATCGTCATTGCGCTCTTCCCGGATGAGACAGATCGGTCACTGGCCTCTGGATGTCGCTCATCGCAGCTATTGGCAGCTCACGCTTGGCTGCCAGCCGCTCACGCTGGCTGCGGGCCACTCACTGCAGCCTATGGCAGCCTACTGCAGCAGGGGCTGCAGCCCACACCATCACCGGGGCTCGCACAGCCCAGCTCCAGGTGGAGCTGTTGTTAGCTGTAGAGGGCAGTGTCACTGGCCCTCATGTGGGATCCGAACCGGGGCCGCTGGCATCCCAAAACCAGCGCTTGACCAATGCGCCACTCGGCCGGCCCTATCCCATATATTTCATATCACTGAATCACAAATTCAGAATGGGAATAGATGTGGGAACCAAAACCAGACTTTTTCTTCTTGACAATTTAATCTAAATCCTGGGTAGAAAGGGCCTGATGATTATGATTTCTCTAACTGACCCAACTTGTCCCTACTAGCCAGCATGATAAGCTAAATTGGTGTACATATAACAAACAAAAGAATAGACTGCCCTTAGCTATTTTAGCTCTATAAAAAAACAAGTATCTTACTCATGCAGTAATCTCTCATGATTTTCTAGCCCTGTATAGTTTTTTTAAAATTAACTTTATTAATTTCAGGTGTACAAAACAACATAATAATTAGACATTTACACCCCTCACAAGGTGATAACCCCACCAAGTCTGCTACCCCTCTGGCATTATAAATAGCTATTAAAATACCATTGATTATATTGCCTGTGCTGTACTTTACATCCTGTGAGATATATATATATATATATATATATATATATATATATATATAATTAGTTTCAGGTATACAGCACAGCAGTTAGACATTTATATAATCTATAAAGTCATTCCCCCAATAAGTCCAGTACCCATTTGACACCCCATAATCTTTATAACATTATTGATTATATTCCTCATACTGTATTTTATATCCCCATGACTTTATTGTGACTACCAAATTGTACTCTTTAATCCCTTCACCTTCTCCCCCATTTCCCAACTCCCCTCCCATCTAGCAACCATAAGTTTTCTCTCTGTATCTCTCTATTTCTGTTTCATTTGCTCATTTATTCTCTTCTTTAGCTTCCACATATAAGTGAGATCATATAGTATTTGTGTTTCCCTATCTGGCTTATTTAACTTAGCATAATGTTCTCTATGTCCATCCATGTTGTTGCAAATGGTAAGATTCCGTTCTTTTCTATGGCTGAGTAATACTCCATTGTATAAATGTACCACAGTTTCTATATCCAATCATCTATTGATGGGAATTTCACTTTTTTCCATAGCTTGGCTATTGTGAATAGTGCTGAAATAAACAAAGGGGTGCGTATACTTTTTCAAATTATTGTTTTGGGTTTCTTTGGGTAAATACCCGTGAGTGGAATTGCTGGATCAAAAAGTAGTTCTATTTTTAATTTTTTGAGGAACCTCCATACTGCTTTCCATAGTGGCTGTATCAATTTGCAATCCCACCAACAGTATGTGAGGGTTCCCTTCTCCCCACAACCTCATCAGCATTTGTTGTTTGTTGATTTATTGATGATAACCATTCTAACAGGAGTGAGGTGACATCTCATTGTGTTTCAGATTTGTATTTCTCTGATGATTAGTGATGTTGAGCATATTTTCATATGTCAATTGCCCATCTGTATGTCCTCTTTGGAGAAATGTCTATTCATGTCCTCTGCAAATTTTTTGATTGGATTGGTTTTTTTTTTTTTGGTGTAGAATTGTATGAGCTTTTTATAAATTTTGGATATTAACCTTTTATCATATGTATCATTGGCAAATATCTTCTCCCATACAGTAAGATGACTTTTTGATTTGTTGATGGTTTCCTTTGCTGTGAAAAAACTTTTTAGTTTGATATAATCCCACATGTTTATTTTTTCTTTTGTTTCCCTTGCACTAGGGGATATATCAGTAAAAATATTACTATGGGTAATGTCTGTGAATTTACTTACTATATTTTCTCCTAGGAGTTTTATGTTCAGGTCTTACATTTAAGTCTTTAATCCATTTTGAATTTATTCTTGTATATGGCAAAGAAAGTGGTCCAGTTTCATTATTTTTTGCATGTATATGTCCAGTTTTCCCAGCACCATTTCTTAAATAGACTGTCTTTACCCCAATGTAAATTCTTGCTTCCGTTGTCATAGGTTAAATGATCATATAGGCATGGATTTATTTCTGAAGCCCTTTATAGCTTTGGTGTGCTTTAATGAAGAACCATTTCCCTTAAACCATTTTCATGAAAATATTTTGAATATATAAAAAAGGACTTTTGAATATATAAAAAATATATATTTTGAATATATAAAAGGTGGAAGTTAGCTTCTACCCTTAGAGTCCAGCCAGTTTTCATGTTAGTTACAGTAATTAAGATTTTTGGTTCAAATTATTTAAAAAAATTGCTCTGTTTTAGTTGGCCCATTTCACAATGAAGTTCGTCATTTCAGTTTTTGACTGCTGAAGAATTTTATTTGGGACAACATGTACTTTTGCCCATAAAGCATTTCAAACCTTTGAGAAAAATAATGAGAGGGGATATAGAGACAAAATGTTGATCTGTCTAGTTCGGATCAATTATAAAGATTATATTAAAAAAGCAACTATGATTACCTGAGTTTCAGGGGAGAAAAACAAAATTGTTCCACCAACATGGTCAACTGAGAGCTCCAGAAACATTATTGTCTTTGACCTGAAGCCCAGTTCCATCCTTGAATTTCTGATCCCTAAAAGAGTCCAATTGGCATTTTATCTTGGAGCCTGTGAGCTTATTTATGTATTTTGTATCCACATTCTGGCAAAACCCTTAACCACAACTTTTCTCTATTGATTTCCATCCCCAAAGGTTCTCCCCCAAGTTTTCTGGATTTTACTGGATGCCTACAACACATCATTTACATAATATTACCAATATGCAGTTTATAAGAGAAATTGGTTCACTTCCACTGTTGCTACTCTACAAAAGACAACTGATTAATTGTTGTCTTAATATTAGGTGAGGCTACCATTATTGCATGCCTAATCTGTTCTAGGTACAGCATTAGGCATTCTATACATGTTTCTTAGTGATATAGAAAATAGTTTCTTTTAATATAAGTATGTCTATATTGCTTCGGTAACAGGTTATCTGGCTAAGGTGGTGAGAGTCTTTAAATACTTGAGATTAAGAAAGGTTAAACACCTCTATAATTCATTTTGTTTGCTTCTCCAACGAAGGACTGGAGCACATATATTCCACAAGTAAAGAAGGGAACAAAAGGCTTCCGTGTGCTCTTACCAGTGGTGCTAAGCCTTGGTTTTACCTTTTATTCTACCTCTACACTTAAATGAAAAATTGTAAAATTGATGGGATGGCCGGTTGGCTCAGGTGTGTGGGCTCATAACACCAAGGTTGCTGGTTCAATTCCCACATGGGCCAGTGAGCTGCACCCTCCACAACTAGATTGAAAACAATGACTTCACTTGGAGCTCAGCTGTGCCCTCCAGAACTAGATTGAAAGAAAAAAGGCAACTTGACTTGGAGCTGATGGTTCCTGGAAAAACACACTGTTCCCCAATAAAGTTTAAAAAAAAATTATGAAATTGAAAATTGGGAAGGAGTTACTATTAAGTAACCACACCCAGGAAAGAACAGATGGAGCCTCAGTGTATGTCTTCCTTCCTTACACAGTCCACTGATTGACAGAGGGCATGCTCATATACCACCTGTGTACCTACTGTAGCGTCCCAAGGGGCATGTGACCTCCCTGCCTGGGAAGAATGTTGGTGTTGTCAAGACAGCCTGGTCTGGCACTTCGTACTGCCACAAACTTACTGGGTACCCTCAGAATGTTGGCTCCCTCCTTCATATTAAACAAAAGGGTTGGGCTAGGCTTGTCTTCAAACTACACAATCCATAAGTGGAACTCAGAGAAATTGTTTTGCTAAATACATCATCACTATACCACCATACCTCTAAGCTTATCCCAAAGAAGAGGATAGCATACAGACTTATTAATGCAGGCAGATTCAAGAAAGCAAAAAGCCCTGTTTCCTGCAATTGTATCCTGTATCCAAGGAATGGGCTCTGTAAACCAAACCATGTCCCTCCTCCAGAAAATGAGCAATGACTGTTCCCAGGCCCTAGATCACATAACCAAAGACTAGTCATCCTCATCTCATAAAGACACAGCAACCTTCTTCCCTCAGCACCTCTTACAATGTCTTCCTTCTTCCTCAGATCAGAAAAAAATTAATTAATATTTGCAGTTATTTGTTGTCTAAATGCTGATGAAATTTTGTCATTATTACGTTTTCCTCTCTTGCCTTAGTAAGTGAGTATTTTTGCCCAAAGCCCGCAGTCCTGACTAGCAATGAATGTATGTTTATCATCTCCTATTTGTGAAATGTGAAAGCAGTGAGATGGTGTCCATCATTTAATAGCTGTCTCCTCAACACTGGAATAAGTTTCTTTTGTAAAGAATCAATGGGACTGGGGCCGGCCGAGTGGCGCATTGGTTAAGCGCTGGTTTTGGGATGCCAGCGGCCCCGGTTCGGATCCCACATGAGGGCCAGTGACACTGCCCTCTGCAGCTGACAACAGCTCCACCTGGAGCTGGGCTGTGCGAGCCCCGGTGATGGTGTGGGCTGCAGCCCCTGCTGCAGTGGGCTGCCGTGGGCTACAGTGAGTGGCCCGCAGCCAGCGTGAGTGGCTGGCAGCGAAGCGTGAGCTGCCAATAGCCGCGGTGAGCGACATCCAGAGGCCAGCGACCGATCTGCCTCATCCGGGAAGAGCGCAATGACGATACTAACAGTGAAGCAACATCCTCCGCAACTAAAAACTGAAGAACAAGAAGACGGCAGCTTGTCTGTTCCCCTTCCCTGATTCCCCAACGCTGTTCCCCTCCACCAATTCCCCAATAAAATCTTTAAAAAAAAAAAAAAAAGAATCAATGGGACTGAAGAGTAAATATGGTGAATGGAGCAATACCAGGTCACTGACTGCAGGGACTTGTCCCTTTAACCTCTTGAACACACAGAGAGACACACGTCAAGTGATGTGCCTAAGGTTTTTAGTAAGATCTTTGGTTTAATCCTCAAAAACCATGATTTATGAAGCTTTTAGCTTTCACAGTGCTGACAGATAAAACTCACTTAACAATAATTTTATTTTTTTCTAATAAGATGATATATATTCATTATAGAAAATCTGGAAAATATGGGAAAGTACAAAGAACAAAGCTAGCAGATTATCCCATTAACCAGAGAAAATCACTATTAACTTTCTTGTGTATTTCTTTCTTTGTTCTAAGTTTCTTTTAACATTTATTGACTCATTCATTTAACAACTGTTTATCACAGTTTTCAACCTTAGCTACACATTAGAATCACCTGGGGAGGCCGGCCGAGTGGCGCATTGGTTAAGAGCTGGCTTGGGATGCCAGCTCTGAGCAGCAGGGCCCCAGTTCAGATCCCACATATGAGGACGAGGGACACTGCCGTCTACAGCTAAGATGGTGAACAACATCTCCATCTGGAGCTGGGCTGCTGTGAGCCTCAGGCAACGGTGGGCTGCAGTAGGCTGCCATAGGCTACAGTGAGTGGCTGGCAGCCAGCGTGAGCGGCCAACAGCCGGTGTGAGCTGCTGTGAGCAGCCATCCAGAGGCTGGCGACCGATCTGCCTCACTCAAGAAGAGCACAATGATGATACCAACATGGGCCAGTGAAGCAATGTCCTCCACAACTAGACTGAAGAACAAAAGGACAGCAACTTGTCTGTTTTCCTGCCCCTGTTCCCCTCCCCCAATTCGCCAATAAAATCTTAAAAAAAAAAAAAAAAAAAGAATCACCTGGAGAATTAAAAAAAATACCGATGCAGGGGTCCTACCCTCATGGATTCTGATTCAATTGGATGAGGTAAGGCCTGGGCATCAATATTTTTTTAAAGGTTTTTCCATAGGTGATTCTAATGTGTAACAAGATTGAGAACCACCAATTAATGAGATTTCAGTGATGTGCCAGACATTGTTTGGCATGGAAATGCTATAACAAAAATGATGTAGAGGCCCTCGAGAACCTTGCAGTCTTGTGAAGAGACAGATAATTGAACCAACAATTTCAGTAACCTGAAATAAATATTATAATAAAGGACGTTACAAAGAACTGTGGAAGCATACTTAAAGGAAACCTTAAATCTGTCTTGAGAAGTCAGGGCAAACATCTCAGAGAATTAGGCAGCCAGACGAACAAGATGAGAATTCCAGTTGTAGAGGCATAAAGAGTACTTAGAAAACTCCAAGGTTCTCCTGAGTGTGGCAAGGAAGTGTCTGGAGATAATGCTGGCTATGTAGACAGCAAGCAGGTCCTGAAGGACCTTGTAGGTATTGGGAATAATGGACAGTTTTGAGCAGGGGGGTGAAATGATTACTTCCATGTCTAATTCACTTGCCTCTGGTATCAGTGTGGATTTAAAAGCCTAGGTGAGGGCAGCTGGATAGTTCAGTTGGTAAGAGTGCAAGCTCTGGGGCCGGCCAAGTGGCGCATTGGTTAAGCGCTGGTTTGGGGATGCCAGCGGCCCCGGTTCGGATCCCACATGAGGGCCAGTGACACTGCCTTCTACAGCTAACAACAGCTCCACCTGGAGCTGGGCTGTGCGAGCCCCGGTAATGGTGTGGGCTGCAGCCCCTGCTGCAGTGGGCTGCCATAGGCTACAGTGAGTGGCCGGCAGCCAGCATGAGCGGCTGGCAGCCAAGCGTGAGCTGCCAATAGCCGTGGTGAGCGACATCCAGAGGCCAGCGACCGATCTGCCTCATCCGGGAAGAGCGCAATGACGATACCAACAGTGAAGCAACATTCTCCGCAACTAAACTGAAGAACAAAAAGACAGCAACTTGTCTGTTCCCCTTCCCTGATTCCCCAACACTGTTCCCCTCCACCAATTCCCCAATAAAATCTTAAAAAAAAAAAAAAAAAAAAAAAAAAAAGAGTGCAAACTCTGAACAACAGGGCTGCCGGTTCAATTCTCACATGGGCCAGTAAGCAGTGCCAGTAAGCTGTGTCCTTCACAACTAGACTGAGAACAACATCTTGGGGGTGGGGGGGAGCCTAGGTAAGACAAGATGCGGCAAGACTAAAACAGTCTGTAATAAAACTCCAAGAGAGCAAGTATGACTCTTTCTGACTCCCAAAGTCTCCTGGAGGTTCATTGTTAATCTTACTTATTACCTCAACTTGCATTTGAATACTGTGCAATCATGTTAAAGTTTTGTAGATAACAGAATTCATATAAAAACCTAGTTTTTTCTTCCTAAGAATTATAATACTTCTTAAAGAAGTTTTATCAATCAGGATCCCAGTAGGAAATATAATTTACTCCCACATGACTCAAAATTAAGGGATTTTAACACAGAGTTAAGGGAGGAAATTAGACATGATGAGGCATAATATCCATCCCCATTTTCAATAGACACCTAAAGGAAATATATATATATATATATATATATATATATATATATATATATATACATTCCTTGGCGATAACTCATGACCCAGACTAGCAGGAAAGTCCTAAGAGCCAATAAAGATTTTTGTTTAGAAAAAAGTAAGTTGAGGGCCGGCCGAGTGGCACATTGGTTAAGAGCTGGTTTGGGGATGCCAGCAGCCCCAGTTCAGATCCCACATATGAGGGCCAGTGACACTGCCCTCTACAACTAACAACAGCTCCACCTGGAGCTGGGCTGTGCAAGCCCCGGCAACGGTGTAGGCTGCAGCCCCTGCTGCAGTGGGCTGCCATAGGCCACAGTGAGTGGCCGGCAGCCAGCATGAACGGCTGGCAGCTAATATGAGCTGCCAAGAGCCACTGTGAGCGGCTATCCAGAGGCGGTGACCAATCTGCCTCATCCAGGAAGAACACAATGATGATACCAACATGGTCCAGTGAAGCAACGTCCTCCGCAACTAGACTGAAGAACAAAAAGACAGCAACTTGTCTGTACCCCTTCCCCAATTCCCCAACGCTGTTCCCCTCCCCCAATTCTCCAGTGGAATCTTTAAAAAAAAAAAGTAAGTTGACAAATTGAGTACATTTTAATTAAGAGCTGAAATTAGAAAGTGTTAAAACTTTCGATACTTACCGAAACCTTTATACATTTCCAATTATTTATCTAAGGTGTTGCAAAATCAAGAACTCATAAGAAATACAGCTAAGTGGATTATGATATGTCAGAGGCTACATATATAGAGTTAACTAAGTAAGATGTAACATTCTAAAAGTGGTACACAGGTATTATATGTACCAATGACTGAAGACTGTCCTTCCTCTACTGGCCTCTTTTATGTAGTTTACAGCTTTGGGAGGGTTCAGTGGTTCACAGAGAAAGAGAATGCCAATGTAGACAACTGATCAGAAAATCAGCCCTGGAAATAAATTGGATATGACTTGCCACAGATATCCCCATGTTAAAATATTTGCTTTCTCCTTTTAGATAGTTAACAATGATCAAATATCAGATATAATTTATAAATCTAAGGGTTTTATTAGCCTACAAGTCAGAGTAAAACTGAACCACTGGAGTGGGTGAGACAGTGTTCTTCATATGAAGTATTGCAATATCACTACCATTGTGTACATTGACCAGTCATATTTAAAAATGTTCTTTATAATTCATTTCTGAGGTTCTGCAGCAGTGGTTTACACATATCTGAATATGTTATTTTAAAATATATTTTTTGTAGTTACCTGTGTACATATCTTTCTGTTCCATCAGATTGTGAAGGCCTGAAGGATTACATCCTGCTCTTTTTGTAGCATTTACATAATTTAGGGTACTTTCTTAAGTATTGTAAATGCTCAGTAAACCTATATTAAATGCTGAAAGGAACTTCTACGTAAAATCTCTATGTGACTTAAAAATTATATTTCTGTCAAATAAGCTGTTGAATTGAAGGCACTATACTTTTGTGCTACACTTGGATCTTCAATTTTAAAATCATTTAAATACTACAAAATATGTTTAACATTCAAATGATACTGATGTCATTTCATCTCTTTGATAACTTGGGAGAGTTCCCAGGATGTTTCAGAACCCCATTGTCACACGTGACAATAATCAGTTTTCGATGATCTGTGTAGAAGAACCCATTAATAGAAATTTCTAGTTGATAGAATACCAGAAAAAACTAGATTTTGCTGTATTTTATTATAGTTGGTTTACATTGAAGTGACTGGAATTTGACCTGTTGACCTTTATAGTTAAAAGGCTCTAAGCCTTTTACATGAAGTTAGTTCTTGGTATTCAAAATTCCTTGCCTCATCCTGCTCCTCATAGCCCATTCTGTAAAGAGGAAAAAGTATTTAAATTCTCCTAGGATGACTGAAGTTGACTCCCAGGCTTGAATAAAAGAGACAACTCTTAGGTCCATAGTGACAATGTCAGTCCTTCTAAAGATCTCCTAGTCTACTGCCAAGGGCTAAAAAAGAGCTTTGTAACATTCAGCTGTCCATCAGGGTTTAATGCTTCCACGAAAAAAAGCTTTTATTTTGGAATTAGGCAAAATATTCCTCTCACTCATGAGTATGTTACAAGACTATAAAATTCCTAATATGGTTGCAGCAAAGACAAAGTATGTTTGAATGAAAAAAATGAATTATACTTTTTAATAATTGAAGAGATTTCTTACAACCTTCAGTATCATACATATCTAAGTTTGATGAAAAGTTCTACAAAATTCATTTCATAAAACTAGTTTCAACTTCATACACTTTTTACTTGTTTCTTTCAACACAAAGCATTTTCCTGTATACCACCCCTAACATAAATCAGTTTTCATTATTTTATATCCTTATTATATAACTAAAAACTATTATTTGGGTTACAATGCTGATTATAGATCTCTTTCAGATTTTTTTTTTTTAGAGGGCAGTGTCACTGGCCCTCATATGTGGGATCCAAACCGGGGCTGCTGGCATCCCAAGCCAGCGCTTAACTGCTGCGTCACTCGGCCAGCCCTCTTTCAGATTTTTTAATGTGAGGTTGTGCTTTACAAAACAGAAGAATTTACACACACACACACACACACACACACACACACACAAGTGTGCATGTGCATGCTGTCGCTTACTTTATGGTTATTTCTCTCACTAACTAGCTGAAAATGCAGGAGATAGGAAGACCCTGATTTTAGTTTTGCCCTACAATCTTGGTAGCATGGGTTGGTGCATACTAACAAAAGTGAATAAGTGCTCTCTTCAGTACCTTGTTTCCTCTGGAAAGCTGGTATGTTCTCGATAGCCATGAAATAGAAATTCAATCAGTTGGCCTCAGAAAGTGTGACAGTGTCTGTTTTCAAAGAGAGAGAATTTTAATGAAGCTAAGAGTAATTACAATTTTTATCAATTGTCACCAGTTATATGCAGCTTGTCCACTCTCCACTCAGTCCCAACCCTCAAGCAAGCACTTAAATTATCATCTAATTTAATTAATAGTCTGGTGACCACATAAAGGGAGTCTCATTATAAGATTCATGTTAATGGCCATGGGGGAAATCCAAGACCAAAGATATGTTCTAGGGATATTTTCCAGTTAAACATGCCTTTTACTGAAAGAGGTGAGTTTAGATAGAAGAATTTGGAAACTAATTCTATTTATACTTTGTCAGCAAGTCTGTATTCTATAAAATATAGGAAAAACTTTAGATAGACTAAAATGACTAGTATGTCAATTTAAAAAATATTAAGGCTGAGAGAAGATATGACCCAATTTTTAAGTAACTATAAAAATGAATTTGTTGACCCAATTCTAACATAATAGAATACACTTGAAAGTTGAAAGACAGAGTCAATGATAATAAAAGTATTTAACAATTTTAAAGAGATAGATGAAAATCTGAAGATTAGATCCCAGGTCTTTCTGTTGTCAGAGAGGAGAGGCCAGGCATAATCTCATTGGTCCCTTAGAGACTGAAGATCAGACTGGATACTCATAACTCTGATCCAGTTGCAGAATCTCAGTCTTATTTAGTTTTTCTCCAATCAAGAGTATAGGGTGGACCCTGGTAAATCATTCCCGATATCTTGATTATCTTACAAACTTCCTCCTTAATTGCTGGGAGAACAAGAGATTAACACACCATTCATGAAGTCAAGAATAGGATAAACGCTAAAAAGACAAGGGAACCATCACCCACGATGCGTTAAGTGTGGAATTACAGGACTTTTTAGAAGAAGCATTACCTAAATAAAGTCTCGATGTATGCCTAGGGATGATCCAAGTAAAGAAACTGGGCAGCATTTCATCTTTTCTTATGACCAAGTACTAATCTATTGTTTATATGCACCACATCTTCTTTCCCAATCATCTATCGAAGGACACTTCTGTTGTTTTCATGACTTGACCACTGCAAATAATGCTGCAGTGAACTTAGGGGTACATATATCTTTATGGATAAATATTTTTGGGGTAGATAGCCAGAAGAGGGATTGCTGGGTTATATGGTAATTCTAGTCGTAATTTTTTGAGGAAACCTAATACTGTTTATCAAAGTGGCTGTGCCAATTTACATTCCCACCAACAGTATATGAGGGTTCCTTTTCCTCCAGTCTCTCCAACACTTATTATTTATGTTGTTGATAATAGCCATTCTAACAGATATGAGGTGGTATATCATTGTATTTTGGGTTTTTTTTAAGATTTTATTGGGGAGTTGGGGGAGGGGAACAGACAAGTTGCTGTCCTTTTGTTCTTCAGTGTAGTTGTGGAGGACTTTGCTTCATTGGCCCATGTTGGTATTATGATCGTTGCTCTCTTCCCAGCTGAGGCAGTTGGTCGCCAGCCATTGGACAGTCACTCACTGCGGCTCACGGCAGCTCACGATGGTTACCGGCCACTCACAGTAGCTTATGGCAGCCCACTGCAGCCCCACTGCAGCCTATGCCATCGCTGGCTGGCGACTCACTTGGCAGCCCAGATCCAGGTCAAGCTGTTGTTCACCATCTTAGCTGTAGAGGGCGCAGCATCACTGGCCTATGTGGGATCCAAACCAGTGGCCCTGCTGCTCAGAGCTCCTGTTCCCAAGCCAACTCTTAACCAACAAGGCTGCCAGTTCAACTTCCGCATGGGATGGTGGGTATGCCCACCCTCAACTGAGACTGAACTCTGCACCTTGAACTGAGCTGCCACCCAGATGACTCAGTGGATAGACTCCCACATGGGATGGTGGCTATGCCCACCTGTAACTAAGATTGTAACACAGCACCTTGAGCTTAGAGGCCACGAGTTGCCGACTGGCAGCCAGATGGTAACTGGCGCCCTCCACAACTAAGATTGAAGAACAACAACTTGGCTGGTCCCCCTCCCCAATTCTCCAACACTGTTACCCTCCCCCAATTTCCCAATTTAAAAAAAAAGAAATTACACTTGAAACTTATATACTTTTACCAACCAATGTCACTCCAATAAATTTAATAAAATTTTTTTTTAAAAGAAAGAAAGAAACTGGGAAGGTGTTCCAAACACAGGAAACAGCAAAAGGAAAGGCTCAGAGGCTTGACACAACATGGTATGTGGAGAGGATTATAGGAAATTTGATATGAATTCAGGAAGCATTAAGTGAGAAGTGGTAAGAAATAATCTACAGAGAAATTTCTGTCAAGGGCCAGATCATGCAGATGTATGTCATGCTAAGATATTGGGTTTTGCTAAGTTGCTCATCATAGAAGATAAATTTGAAGGATACAGGACAAGAATCAGGATTGTTTCTTAGGAGTCTGTTACTTTAGTCAAGACAGAAGCTTCTACCTCAAAATTTTAAGCATAAATCTGTGTCAGAATTCTTCAATGACATTTGTGATGAGCTGTCTCAAAAACGAGGATAAACACGCTTCATTGGAGCTTAATCCTTAATCTAATTAATCTGAGGTAAAACTTTTACACCAAAAGTTCAATAAATTGATGAATAAATTCCAGTATACTTTGGAATAGTTGATGGAATTAAAAAACAAAACAGACAGCTTCTCAAACCTATTGGTTATATAGATAGACCCTGTGATTATACATTATGTCCTCGAAAGAAGACCACCTTTGGACAAAAGGTTGCCTCTTGTTTCTTAAATATTTTGAATAATGATTAAAGTAGCACAGATTTAAGCAAAGGCCTTCCTTTCTAGTTATGACTATGAAGTCAAACAATTAAATTTGCGAACTCATCCTAAAAAAAAGTGCTACCTCATTGCTGAATATCACTACGGTCACCTTCAAAGTACTCCCCTTGGGAAGCTATGCACCGATGCCAAGGGCCTAGTCCACGCTTGAAAGCAATATTGGAACTCTTTTTCTGGGATGGCCATCAGAGCTGTTGTATTACCCTTGATGTCCTGAATGTCATCAAAATGTCTTCCTTTCAAATCAGTATAGAAGTATCTCAAAAAACTGGAACTGGAACTACCTTATGACCCAGCAATTCCACTCCTAGATATTTATCCTGAAAAACCCAAGATACTAATGCAAAAAAATGTATGCACCCCTATGTTCATTGCAGCGCTATTTACAATAGCCAAGACTTGGAAACAATTGAAATGCCCATTGGTAGATGACTGGATTAAGAAACTGTGGTACATTTACACAATGGAGTATTATGCAGCTATAAAGAAGAATGAAATCATACCATTTGCAACAATATGGATGGACCTAGAGAACATTATGTTAAGTGAAATAAGTCAGTCAGAGAAAGACAAATACCATATGATCTCACTTGTATGTGGAATCTAAAGAACTGAATAAATAAGTAGTGTAAACAGAAATAGTCTTAGAGGCACAAAGGAAAAACTGATGAGGGCAAGACGGGACAGGGATGGGCATGAGGGAAAAGGGGAAGGGACGAGGCAACACAAACATAACTACAATACTACTGCAGAGACAGAAGAGACAGTTTAGGGAATATAATCAATAAGGTTGTAAATATTTTTTTAGGGGAATCAGAAGGACTCATGTCTTGTCAGGGAGACCACTTCCTGGACGGTGTAGTGGCCTGACTACTGCACTGTACATCTGAAGCTGCCACTGAATAATATTAGATGTTGACTATAATTTAACACATATATAGTCATGGGATATGGAATATAGTGTGGGGAGTGTAGTCAATGGAATTGTAATAAATGTGTATGATATCGGCAGTGGGGGAACGGGAGGGGGAGGGGGTAGTCACTTTGTAAGGGGTGAAAAAGATAACTATTGCATTGTTTTGTACATGTGTAACTAATAATAATAATAAATAAAATCAAGAATCATGGACTCAGGGCAAAATCTCTAATTCTAATAAAATTTATTTTTACATTCAAAAAAAAAAGAAGAAAGAAATCATACCATTTGCAAAGATATGGATGGACCTAGAGAATATTATGCTAAGTGAAATAAGTCAGTCAGATAAAGACAAATACCATATGATCTCACTCATATGTGGAATCTAAAGAACTGCGTAAACAAGCACTGTAAACAGAAATAGTCTTAGAGATACAGAGACACAGAGGACTGATGATTGCTAGATGGGTGGGGGGTGGACATGAGGGAGAAGGGTAAGGGATGAAACAACATAAAGTGATAACTACAATATTGCTGCAGGGATAGAAAAGACAGTTTACCAAAAGAATAATCATTTCATTGTTTTGTACACCTGAAACTAATAAGAAAAAATGTCTTCCTTTCAATATTTCTTTTATCTTCGGGTAAAGAAAGATGTCATTGGGTGTGGGAAGCTGACAGCACCCCAGTGTCTGACAAGGCCACATTGCCCTGCTCAGCACTGGATATTAGGGGTGCTGCCTTATGGTTGGTCATGTAATATCTCCTGCCTCTATGAACCCATGTGCCTTTTCTTCTATAGGAGACAATATATTTACTACACTTGTGATATGTTCCTGTGGTGCCCCAATGAGCTAACTATGCAGCCAAGGATGGGTAAGATCTCCTAAAAGTGGGGAGACAACCCAAGCCAGGCGGTAGTTCCATGGGGGACCCCTGAACTGAGATACTGGGGACTCAAGCCCCTTGGAAACTGAGGCACAGGCCTCTGACAAACTCAGGCCAGAAAACTCAGGCCTGTGAGAAGCTGATGCATTTGCCTAAGGGCCCTACTGTGAATAGTCTCCTGAAAGATTAAGTCTTCAGGCCATGAGAGTTCCCGGTAAGAGGCAGCTCTAAGACATCCGCTGACCATGGAATTGTTAATCAGCCTTGTGTGAATTCCTTTGCCCAGTGCCTTGTTGCAGCAACAGATACTGAAGCTTTGACTGAGAAACGGATGCAGCCCTCTGTAGGATAAGAGGTGTGAAACCCTTTTGGTTGCTAGGTATTGTTATTTACAAACGAATAGATTTTAGATGCTTTTACCTTAAACACAGCCACTCCTAGTCTTTTAGTATAGCTCAAGTATACTGTGAGTTTTATGATTGTGTTTAACTGCTAGGATTTAGGATGATTTCTAGATAGTCAAGACAGCTTTAGTAAACATTCTTTAGGTGACTTACAGAAACCCAGTCTGGGTTTCATAGCAATTATCATAATAAAGACAAGGTAATCCTTTAACGAAAGAGTAAGTCACAGTGCACCCTGGAGAGAGCACTTACAGGGGAGTAAAAGACTGTGTAAATCCTGAGAACTACAAACCACCATTAATGATTTGTTACAGTTTGCTTCCTTGAAAATTCTCAATAAAAGCTATGCGCTGTGGTCCGGCCGAGTGGCGCATTGGTTAAGCGCTGGTTTTGGGATGCCAGCGGCCCCGGTTCGGATCCCACATGAGGGCCAGTGACACTGCCCTCTACAGCTAACAACAGCTCCACCTGGAGCTGGGCTGTGCGAGCCCCGGTGATGGTGTGGGCTGCAGCCCCTGCTGCAGTGGGCTGCCATAGGCTGCAGTGGGCTGCCATAGGCTGCAGTGAGTGGCCCACAGCCAGCGTGAGCGGCTGGCAGCCAGCGTGAGCTGCCAGTAGCCGCGATGAGCGACATCCAGAGGCCAGCGACCGATCTGCCTCATCCGGGAAGAGCAATGACGATACCAACAGTGAAGCAACATCCTCCGCAACTAAAACTGAAGAACAAGAAGACGGCAACTTGTCTGTTCCCCTTCCCCGATTCCCCAACGCTGTTCCCCTCCACCAATTCCCCAATAAAATCTTTAAAAAAAAAAAAAAAGCTATGCGCTGACCCGATTCGGGGCTCAGTCTTCCTTGGCTGAGTCCCTTGGGCTCAGTCGTCTTTGGCTAAGTCCCTTGGTCTCGCTCTTATCTTTCTTCTGTCTCTTGTTTTTCCTTAATCTGCGTCGCCCCTCTCGTGTCCCACTTGCCCTTGCCACGCAGGACGTGACAATTGGGGGCCAGATCAGGTGAGTAGGGAGGGTGTTCCAATACAGTTATTTGTTTACTGGCTAAAAACTCCCTCACAGACAGTGCGGTGTGAGCTGGTGCATTGTCATGATGCAAGAGCCATGAATTGTTGGTGAAAAGTTCAGGTCTTATAACTTTTTCATGCATCCTTTTCAGCACTTCCAAATAGTAACACTTGGTTAACTATTTGTCCAGTTAATTCATACAAATTCATAATGAATAATCCCTCTGATATCAAAAAAGGTTAGCAACAGCATTGCCACAAATTTGCGTACTTAACTGTCAGACTTCATAGGTCTCAATTTTTTGAGGGCATGTGTGTGTTTGCCATGATCATATCATGTGACTTTCACCCAGCACCTCAATGGTACCTAGTAGGTTCTATATTTCTGTTTTGTTTTTTTGTGTGTGTGTTTTTTTTTAAATTTTATTTTATTAGATTCCGGTGTACAACACAATGCAATAGTTATACTCTTTACCCCCCAAAGTGAAAACCCCCCTCCCCCAGTTCGCCACCCCACTCCCCCCCCATATCATACATATCCATCACAACTCCCCTGACTCCCCTCCACAGCATACTCCACATCCCGTGACCACCCACATATTCAGTTGCAGTTGGCATACAATACTATACAACATCAGCTTCAGGTGTACAGTACAGTGATCAAGCCTCTATTCCATCCATGAAGTGGTCTCCCTAACAAGACATGTGACTATCTGACACCCCACAAAATTTTTACAACATTATTATATTCCCGGAACTGTGTTTCATATCCCTGTGACAATATTGTAGTTGTCTATGCTGTCTAATCCCTTTCCTTTCCCCCCCATCCCCACCACCCTCCCAACTAGCAGCCCTCAGTTTTTCCTCTACATCTACGAGTCTGTTTACTTTGATCGTTCATTCAGTTCTTCAGACTCCACACACAAGTGAGATCACATGGTACCTGTCTTTCTCCGACTGACTTATTTCTCACAACGTAATAGTCTCTTCACAACATTATCAATTACATTCCCAGAACTGCCCCCATATCCCTGCAGCAACATTGTAGTCCCACATACACTGTCCAAAACCTTCCCCCTCTCCCTCTTCCCCACTCCCTCCCAACCAGCAACCATCAGTTTTTCCTTTATATCTGCTTGATATGATTTCAATCTTCTTAAATTGTCTCTCTGGGTTAGCTTGTTTACCCCTTTCTTTTGTTTAAAAAAGTTCTTTTAACATTTCTTGCAATGCTGGCTTGGTGGTAATGAATTCCTTAAGCTTATTCTTTTCTGAGAAGCTCTTTATTTCTCCTTCAATTTTAAGTGATAGCCGTGCTGGGTAGAGCAATCTTGTTTGTAGGCCTTTATTTTGTGTCACTTTGAGTATCTCCTGCCACTCCCTTCTGGCCTGCAGAGTTTCTGTAGACAAGTCAGCTGTTAGTCTAACAGGAGTTCCTTTGTATGCAACCTGCTGTCTTTCTCTTGCAGCCTCTAGGATTCTGTCTCTGTCTTTAACCTTTGCCATTTTCACTATGATGTGTCTTGGTGTGGACCTCTTTGGGTTCAGCTTGTTTGGAACCCTCTGCACTTCCTGGGCATGTATGTTGATTTCCTTCACCAGGGTAGGGAAGTTTCCAGTCATTATTTTTTCAAATACCTTTTCAACCCCTTGCTTCTTCTCTTCTCCTTCTGGTATCCCTATGATTCGAAGGTGGTTGCGCTTCACCTTGTCCCATAGGGCTCTTAAACTATTTTCATTGTTTTTTATTCTTTGGTCTTTTTGCTGTGCCAACTGGGTGAGTTCTGCTATTTTATCTTCCAAATCGCTGATCCGCTCCTCTGCTTCATCTACTCTACTGGTGATTCCTTCGAGTGTGTTCTTCATTTCAGTTATTGTATTCTTTAGTTCTAACAGGTTGGTTTTTATGGTTTCCCTATCCTTCTTTATGTCCTCGCTAAGTTCCTTAAACATTCTTATCATCAGTGTTCTAAACTGTGTCTCTGAAAGGTTGGATCCCTCTGTTTCATTTGGTTCCATTTCTGGAGGTTTCTTCTGATCTTTTACATGTGATATGTTTCTTTGTTTCCCCATTCTGGCTGTCGCTCTGGGATTGCTTTGATGTATTAGATAGATCACCAGGAGAGTCCTGGCTGGATCACGCAGGCACACAGCTCACGGCCCAATACTCCCAGGAAAACTCCCAGTCTCAGCCTGTCCCAATCAGCCGCTCGCAGACCAGGCCAAGCAGCCCGACAACCAATCACCAGCCTGACAACTCTGCAAGCGGAGTGCAGAGAACAGAGACCCGAGGCGGCTTGCGCGCTCCCGCGTCTCAGTGAGCAGCCTGTTGGAGCCGGATCACTCCCACTAGGCGTTTCCCTGGCAATGCAGCACAAGCCGAGTGGAGGGTGGGGATCCAAGGCCGCAGGTGCGCGCGCACGCACGCACGCACGCACTTCTGCGCCAATTCCACCAGACCAATTAGGTCTCAGTCCTGATCCTTTGTGGGAGGGCCCAAGCCCGAAAAAATGTCGCCCTCCCTACACCTCTCGCGTGCAGGCTCCGCACCACGGGAACAACAGGTCAAAAACCTCCAGCCTTTGCACCAAAGGTGCTCAGCTCAGTCCGTCCCCGCAGGCTCCCGGCTCACACAGCCACTCCCTCCACCAGGAACCAGGTAAGTGCTCACCGGCAAGCAAGCCCGGGCGCTGGCCCCACTGATTCTCCAGCCGCTCTTAGCCTCACCGAGCTGAGCAAAGGGAGTCCTCAATAATTTATTGCCGGCTATCTTAGAACTTCTCTTCCCGGCAAAGGAGCTCTGGGCTGGTGAGCTTGGGGTGCGGCCGGAGGGTCTCTCCCCCAACCAGACAAGCTTCCCACAGCTGGGACCTCCCTCACGGGGTTTGCCCTCTCTCGTCTCCGCCCGTCCTACCAGACCTGATGCGACTTCCTCTTTAAGTTCTTCATTTAGTGGTTCTGTTCCTCCAGTGTTCCGGGGACCTCCAGGGTTGAATGCTGTATAATTTGCTTGTAATTTTGGTGTGATCCTGGGAGGCAGTTAGCACAGTGTCTGTCTATTGCGCCATTTTACCAGAAGTCTCTATATTTCTGTTTTGAACCTGATTTCTGTAAATAGCTTCTTCTTTTCCAATAGCTATTTCCCTTGAAAAATAACTGATATAGTTGGACTTAACAACAGTCCAAGAATCATGTAAGAAACTGCATTTTATGAGGATCCTAGACTGAAGGACAAAACAAGGAATAATGTGAAAATGTGTGCAATGATACATGGGTATTTGAAATTTACCTACCTTGATTTGTCCACATCTACTCTAGGAAATTTATTTCGCAGCATTAATTTAATGAACATTTTATTTATCCTATACAAATTGCCTAGTAGTGCTCATTACTTCTGTGGATATCATGTGTGGTAGGTGGAATACTGGCCCCTCCAAAGATATGTACATCTGAATCCCTAGAATATGTGAATGTGTTATGTTACATGGCAAAAGATAATTAAAGTTTCAGGAGGAATTACAGTTTCCAATCATCTGGCTTTATAATGAAAAGAAATTATCCTGTATTATCTAGATGTACCCACTGTAATCACAGGGCCTCTTATGTGTGAAAGTTGGAAGCAGAAGAGTCAGACCCAGAGAAATAGCAACGTGAGAAAGACTTGACTGGCCATGCCTCCATGCTGATTTCCATAATGGCTGCACCAATCTGCAGTCCCACCAACAGTACACTAGAGTTCCCTTTTCTCCACAACCTCACCAGCACTCATTGTTGAAACTAATTTAATAAGAAAGAAAAGAAGGGCCGGCCAAGTGGCACATTGGTTAAGAGCTGGCTTGGGACGCCAGCAGCAGCGGTTCAGATCCCACATATAAGGGCCAGTGATACTGTCCTCTACAGCTAAGATGGTGAACAACAGTTTCACCTGGAGCTGGGCTGCTGTGAGTCCCTGGGACAGCATAGCTGCAGCCCCTGCTGCAGTGGGATGCCATAGGCTACAGTGAGTGGTCAGCATCCAGGGTGAGCAGCTGGCAGCCAGTGTGAGCTGCCAACAGCCACTGTGAGTGGCCGTCCAGAGGCCGGCGACCAATCTGCCTCACCTGGGAAGAGCGCAATGATGAAACCAACATGGGCCAGTGAAGCGACGTCCTCCACAACTAGACTGTAGAACAAAAGGATAGCAACTTGTCTGTTCCCCTTCCCCAGTTCCCCAATGCTGTTCCCCTCCCCCAGTTCCCCAATAAAATCTTTAAAAAAAAAAAAAGAAAATATGAAGAAAAAAAAAGAAGAAAGGTTATCTGTAAAAACAAGACCTTCTTGGATGATTATCAAAAGATTGCAGAGGGCCGGCGGATTTGCGCATTGGTGAAGAGCTGGTTTGGAGGGGACCCTGCTGCACTGTTGGTGGGATTGCAGGTTGGTACAGCCACTATGAAAGTCAGTATGGAGGTATCTCAAAAAGCTGGGAATGGAACTACCTTTTGACCCAGCAGTTCCACTCCTAGGTATTTATCCTGAAAAACCCAAGACACTAATTTGAAAAAATATATGCACCCCTATGTTCATTGCAGCGCTATTTACAATAGCCAACACTTGGAAACAACTGAAATGCCCATTGGTAGATGACTGGATTAAGCAACTGTGGTACATTTATACAATGGAGTATTACTCCACTATAAAGAAGAATGAAATCGTACCATTTGCAATGATATGGATGGACCTAGAGACTATTATGTTTAGTGAAATAAATCAGTCGGAGAAAGACAAATACCATATGATCTCACTTATATGTGGAATCTGAAAAACTGAATGAATGAACAAAGTAAACAGAAACAGTCTCATAGATATAGAGAAAAAACTAAGGGTTGCTAGTTGGGAGAGAGGTGGGGATGAGGGAGAAGGGGAAGGGATTAGACAGCATAAATAGGCAACTACAATATTGCCACAGGGATGTGAAAGACAGTTCGGGGAATATAATTAATAATGTTGTAAATATTTTTCGGGGTGTCAGATGGTCACGTCTTGTTAGGGAGACCATTTCATGGATGGAGTAGAGGCTTGATCATTCCATTGTACACCTGAAGCTGATGTTGTATAATATTGTATACCAACTGTAATTGAATGTATAAATAGTCACAGGATGTGGATTATACTGTGGAAGGGAGTCAGAGGAAGAGTAATAGATATATATGATATGGGGGGAGGAGTTGGATGGCAAATGGGGGGAGAGGAGTTGTCACTTTGAGGGGCAAAAGTATAACTATTGCACTGTGTTGTACACCTGGAACTAATAAATAAATAAATAAATAAATAAATAAATAAAGCTGGTTTGGGAAGCCAGCGACCCTGGTTTGGATCCCACATATGAGGGCCAGTGACACTGCCCTCTACAGCTAACAACAGCTCCACCTGGAGCTGGGCTGTGTGAATCCCGGTGATGGTGTAGGCTGCAGCCTCTGCTGCAGTGGGCTGCCATAGGCTACAGTGAGTGGCTGGCAGCCAGCGTGAGCAGCTGGCAGCCAGCGTGAGCTGCCCATAGCTACAATGAGCGACGATCCAGAGGCCGGCGACCAATCTGCCTCATCTGGGAAGAGCGCAATGACGATACCAGCATGGGCCAGTGAAGCAACATCCTCTGCAACTAGACTGAAGAACAGAAAGACAGCAACTTGTCTATTCCCCTCCCCCAATCCCCCAATAAAATCTTTAAGAAAAAAAAGATTGTGGAATACTGGCTAATGTTCCATTGGCACAGAAATCAGACTTCAAACTGTAAAAGAAAACTGCATTTAAAAATTTATATTATAGCCTTAGTCTTTTTGGAGAAAATAAAAAAAGACTGGACTGGTCATTATTGGTTTTAAAGATGGAAGGCTGCCTTGGGGCTGTTAAAAATACTAATGGCCATGGGGAAAACCAGAGATTAAGACACCATTCATGAAGTGCAAAAGAAGATAAGAAATATAGGTGGCCTCTAGAATCTAGAAAAGGCAACAAATCAGATTCTTCCCTGGGGCCTCTAGGAGGAAAATAGCCCTGCTAACACCTTGAGTTTAGTCCAGTGACACCCATTTTGGTCTTCTGACCTCTAACACTGTAAGAATAAATTTGTGTTGTTAAGCCACTAAATTTGTGGTAATTTGTTACAGCAGCAATAGGAAACTGATATATCCTGTGTGTGGCAAATGTCATTTAGAGTTATTAGCTAAAACTAGACATTGATGCATAGAGAAGCATCTAAAATGTTTAGCTTCTCCTCAACCAACTCTTATTCATACTGCAAAGACTGCATTTTTTACAAAGACAATAGGGACATAGTAGGACACCAGAGAAACTGGGAGAGAGATGACCAAATATGCTTTTTCTTTCTCACTAGCTGATTAGATAGGGTTTCATACAATATTTAAACTCCTCTGCTAGATATAATCACCTTCATCCCTTGGAGGATTTATCTGGAGCATTTTGGTGAGTGATTATGTGGATTGAGAATTATTTTTTTTAAAAAAGTAGACCAGTGCTGGGCCGGCCGAGTGGCGCATTGGTTAAGAGCTGGTTTTGGGATGCCAGCGGCCCCAGTTCGGATCCCACATATGAGGGCCAGTGACACTGCCCTCTACAGCTAACAACAGCTCCACCTGGAGCTGGGCTGTGAGCCTCAGCGATGGTGTAGGCTGCAGCCCCTGCTGCAGTGGTCTGCAAGAGGCTACAGTGAGTGGCCGGCAGCCAGTGTGAGCAGCTGACCAGCGTGAGCTGCCAATAGCCGCGGTGAGCGACACCCAAAGGCCGTGGACCGATCTAACTCATCCGGGAAGAGCGCATTGACGATACCAACATGGGCCAGTGAAGCAACATCCTCTGCAACTAGACTGAAAAACAAAAGGAGAGCAACTTGTCTGTTCCCCTTCCCCCATTCCCCAATGTTGTTCCCCTCCCCCAATTCCCCAATAAAATCTTTAAAAAAAAAAAAGTAGACCAGTGCTGAATTGAAGCCTGAGCTCCTTTTGCCTTGACCAGATTTAGTGTTTCTCCTGCTACTTTTTCCTCACCTTCTTTCATTCTGTTTTTCTGTTGGCTGCAGTCTACATTCACTTCAAAAACAACAAAAGTCCCCATTTCCAGGTCACCAAAGGGGACTGGGCCCTAAGGTTAGCACATTGAAGCACTGACTAGAATTGGCTGCAGGTAGCAGTTCCACCATTGGGAAGGCCTTGACTGCTCCGTGACCCTGTCCCTGCCAGAGACCCGCCTCCTCCCTCTCTCTCTTGTGCTATCGCCTGAACAAAACATCTCATCAGCACTGTTTACCACAGAAACCCGGCCAAGGAAGTCATAACAGGACAATAGACATACAATCTGATAACCTTGTTAGCTCAAATCAAAGCTCCTACCAAGTGGAAGAGGTTAGTGAAATAGAATAAAACTATTACAGTATTTGGGTCTGTTAAGTGGCTTTTAGATTTTTTTTTCTCCCTTTAAAAAAAAAAAAAGCATTTCTTGTCCCTTTATTTAAGATTAAAACCAGGCACAAGGACACTAAACAAAACAACACGTACAAGGCTAAGGTTAAATTTTAAAAGAATACAAATGGAGAGGAATGTACAAAGTTCAGAATTATCTTCTAATGGAAAATAGCATAAGACGACTTTCTTTGTGTTGCCAAGTCTCTGCAAAAAATTGAGTAAGTGTGAAATAACGTGCATTATCTACAAAAAGTTAGGGATGTGAATTAATCTGTGTAAATGATCACTAGTAATGAACTTATTTTAGATAACAGGCTAAGGATGATCAAGGTCTTTCTATTTTCTGTTTTATTTACTTCACATTACAGGATACTATTTCAACATACAGGGATTTTGCCAGGTTTGATTTTGGCCTTTTATTGCCTCCTTCATACCCACCTCACGCTTCAGGGACATTTCAACCTTTAAAAATATAATTTTAATCCCACCATGATCTCCCTATTTCTGCAAAAGCCATTACCATATATTCTTCAACTGTCTCAAATTCACTCTTACACAGAATTATATTTATCCTCCTCCCACCTTTGGTTCCTGAGCTCTTGCCATTTCTATGAACCTGGAAAAGATAGCCCTGACCTTGAAGTCAGGACTTGGCATTGCTCAGGCCTGAGCTAATAGGTTCTGTGCCTCAGTTTCTTCATCTGTAGCAAATGACAAAATAATAAATCAATTCAACAAGTGCATATTTGCATGCATTTGAAAATGTCATTTTTATATTTTGTGTCATTTTAGGGTTAAAAACAGGTGAAGCTGTATGGGTCTCTCAACTAAAAATAGAAGAATCTTTGTGACTCTTCACCTTCTCTCTCACACTACACCTAAACAATCAACAATCCTGATGAGGGCCGGCCGAGTGGCACGGTGGTTAAGCGCTGGTTTGGGAAGCCAGCAGCCCCAATTTGGGTCCCACGTATGAGGGCCAGTGACACTGCCCTCAACAAAAAACAAAAAACAATCCTGATTAAGTTACCGTCCATATATGTCTCCAATTAAGTGTTTCTCAAATTAGCACCCATCAACCCTAGGACAAGGGAAAAATTATCAAGAAATACAGAAAGTCATGGCAAAAAAATTCAACATTCACTATGTTCATTTAGTGAAACACTGAATTCATATTCTGAAAACAATGACAGCTCTGGGTACATTTTCTTAATAAAGAGCTATTGTTTGGACCTTAAGAGGCGCTAATGCTCAGTGGGATGCCACCTCCTAGGGTACCCTAGTATCACCCATTTCTTGTCAGAATATTTTCTACCTCCCTGACTTCTGATTAATCCTAGAAAATCTGAGATATAATGTACACACTCAAAATACAATGACTATTTCTCCTCATGCTTTCCATTCTGTCCACCTGGATTTGGATAACTGTTCCCACTATTCATTTCAAAGTGTGCCTCCCACCACATCAGCTGGTAAACTGGAAAAAAAGCCACTCAGTTATCCAGCTGTGATATAAGATGTAATTGAGAATCTTCCCTGGGATGATGCATTTTCTTGGTTTAGACTCCACTGATTGAAGTTGGGTTACATACAAGTGTGAGAATACACATATTTCCCATATCTTTTTGACATTCAGAATGCTTGTATTCTTAAGAACAACATGAGGACTTGGTATTCTAGAGGACGTCGCTGGGCTAATAAGATAGTCTTGAGAATAGTTTCTCATTCTCTGGGAAATGTCTGCGATGTAAGTTGAGGAGTAAATGAGTTGTTAGGCCAGTTCTGTGATCTAATTCCCTACAGATGAAGTTTTCGTCTTAAAATCAGTTCTTGGCATTACTTATTACCTTGCTGCCATTGGGTCAAAGAAAAATGTTTTACCCTTCTAAGCTTTACAATTGAAGGCATGGGACTATCTTCGGAGTGGGAAGATGGGAGAAAGAACATTTCCCAACTTCTTTCTCTTTGTGTGAATTCTTAGTAGCAATCCATTGTGGTGGACAGAGTAACCCTCTGCATTACTGGGGGAAAGGGTGATGCTTTTTCAGTCCAAGCATAACTTAAAACCTTCTGCTCCCCACTGAGAATTATTTTTATTGTTTACTTTATGTTCAACAACTAACTGAGGTAAATTGTAATGAGGGAAGCAGAATACAACTAAACTCTAATATCACTGCCATAATAATCTATCAGATGACCTAATGTTAGTAGGTTTTGTTGGAAAGATAAAATAGTGCCATTCATGACAACATGGATGGATCTTGAGATTATCATGCTAAGTAAAAGAAGTCAGACAGAAAAAGTTGAGAAACATATGATTTCACTGATATGTGGGATATAAAACTGAAAATAACAAAGGAACAAGACAAATAAACAAAAACTCAGAGACATGGACAATAGTTTATTAGTTACCAGAGGGTAAGATGGGAGGGGGGTGGTAGAAGGGAGTAAAAGGGGTCAAATATATGGTGATGGAAGGAGAACCGACTCTGGGTGGTGAAAACACAATGTGATATATAGATGATGTATTACAGAATTGTACATCTGAAATCTATGCAACTTTACTAACCATTGTCACTCCAATAAATTTTAATTAAAAAAATAATTAAGGGGCCGGCCGAGTGGCGCATTGGTTTAGAGCTGGCTTCGGACACCAGCAGCCCTGGTTCGGATCCCACATATGAGGGCCAGTGACACTGCCCTCTACAGCTAACAACAGCTCCACCTGGAGCTGGGCTGCAAGCCCCGGCAACGGTGTAGGCTGCAACCCCTGCTGCAGTGGGCTGCTATAGGCTACAGTGAGTGGTTAGCAGCCAGCGTGAGTGACTGGCAGCCAGCGTGAGCTGCCAATAGCCGCAGTGAGTGACCATCCAGAGGCCGGTGACTGATCTGCCTCATCTGGGAAGAGCGCAATGAGGATACTAACACGGGCCAGTGAAGCAACGTCCTCCACAACTGAAGAACTGAAGAACAAAAAGACAGCAACTTGTCTGTTCCCCTTCCCCGATTCCCCAACACTGTTCCCCTCCCTCAATTCCCCAATAAAATCTTTAAAAAATAGATAGTAATAATAATAATAAGTTTTGTTGGGAGTAAAGGTAGATAAACACTTTTTAAAAATATTTTAATTGACATACCATAAATATACTCATATAAATTATATAATTATATAACTATAAAATTATGTGATTCACAAAGTTGTGCCTCCATCATCACAATCAATTTTCGAACATTTTAATCACCCCAAAAGGAAATCCCATACCCTTTAGCAGCCTTCTATTCATGTTTCCTGTCCCCCTATTCCTATGTAAGCACTAATCTACTTTCCGTCAATGTAGATTTGTGTATTCTGAACATTTCATACAAATGGAAACATACAATATGTAGTCTTTTGTGACAGGCTTCTTTCATTTAGCATGGTATTTTCAAAGTTTATGCATGTATTATAGCATGCATCATTACTTCATTCCTTTTATAGCATACCCATTATATGGATATGCCACATTCTGTTTATCCATTCTTCAGTTGATGGACCTTTTGGTTTCCACTCTTTGGCTATTATGAATAATACTGTTATGAACTTTTCATGTGCTAGTTTTTGTGTACACTTGTGTTTTCAATTCTCTTCACTATATACCCAGAAGTGGAATTGATGTGTCACATGGTAACTCTATGCTTAACTGTTTGAGCAATCACCAAACTATTTTCCAAAGTGGCTGCACCATTTTACAGCCTGCCAGCAAGGTGTGAGGGTCCCATTCCTCCACATCCTTACTAACACCTGGTATTATCTGTCTTTGTAGTTGTAGCCATCTTAGTGGTTGTGAAGTTGTATCTCATTGTGGTTTTCATTTGCATTTCCAAGGATAAGCACTCTTAAAATATCTCTAACTCATCCACATGTAAAAAGTGAATATTTCAGTTCAATGAATTACTGAATAGATCATGTCTGGAGAAGCCTCTAAAATTTTTTTCAAAACAGACTGACTCTTCCCCAGTCTTTGTGGGAAGAAATTTTATTACACAAGAGAATATCTGGGTTTGGGATTCAAAGATCATCATTTTAAATAATTAAATTCCCAGAACCAGTCCCAGCTTTAGCCCTAATCAGTGATTCTGTTTGTATTAAGGGTATCAGTGGTAAGAACTAGGGAAAAATTAATCACATATTCATTTGGCAAGTTGTACAAGTGACTTATCTTCTCTGAGACTGAGTTTTCTTATCTACAAAATGAAGTTAATAATAGTACCTAACTTACAACATCATGTGAAGATTAAATGAGATCTTTTTTCCATGTACAATGTGCCTGACTAAAAATAAATATTAGCTACTATTAATTTACCGGGTGAGTAGTCGGAGGTCTTCCCTACTATAAGAGTTTAAGAAAACATCCTCTGCAAATATGGAAGATTTATTTAATATGTTGATCAGTTATTTTCCATCTCTATAGAAAGTATTTAAAGAAATTTACTCAAAACTTTATCAGAAACCCAAGTTAGCTATTAAGAATAAATTTTCTTAAAGGAGGCGGTACACTATCCTTCCTAGAAGTCTTTAATAATGAGGAAAACTTGTGGCTTTTCAGCAAGTTAGCTACCACCCTACCAAAGGGTGGAGGTAGCATCTAGTTCCCTCAACTAATAGTTCTTTGTTTGTTACAGAATTAAGGTCTTTGGATTCCCTGGCAACTTAAGAAATCTAATACCCTGGCTTTGGATTCCTCAGTGCTGTCCTCAGGAATGATGCTAGACAAAACTGTGAAGTAGGTAAGGCTTATGTTTCTCCTATTGTTCTTGTTTGCTCCTCCGTCATCTTTTTTTGTTGCCCGTTGGGGAGCTAGTGCCTGAAATGGCTCATTTTCCCCTCAAAACCACATATGCTAGCCCTCTCTTGATCCTCTACCCCAATCCCATCTAAACTGAACTTAACTCTGAATGACTTTTTACAAAGCTGATAAAATATATTCATTCAGCAAGCCTATATTGGATACTTACTATGTGTCAAGCACTGTGCTAGGCTCATAGATGATGATAACATAATCCAGGGCCTGTAGTAGAATGGAGAAGATCAACAAAAATGCCAGTAGTTATAATACAGTGTGAAAAGAAAAGGGTAGTTCGGATCCCACATGTGAGGATCAGTGACACTGCCCTCTAAAAGAAAAAAAGAATAGGGTAGCATATATATCACAGACTTGCTAGGAGAATTGAGAGTTAATGACTTAGAAGAGTGCCTAGCACATAAGTGTTATATGCAGGTTTATTAAATAAATTCCATGGCAGAAGAGGGTTATTTCCTGGGGCCTGTAGCAGCACATACTAAGACCACCCATGTAAATCTGAAGTACTGAAAGCCTGAGTTGGGTCTTGAAGATAGTTAAGGTTTAGGCAAGTTAAGATGTAGAAGAAATGTGTTCCATGTACAGGGAATAGTATCTGAAAACACAAATTGTCTGTTGAGTTCAAGGTTGTTGTTGCTGTGCACAGCTGGAGCCTGTGCAACCCCTACTGGTCAAAGCAAGCCCACTGGATGTATGGAATATTGTCACTGCCTACAGTGCTGAGGTCCACTTCCTCATTGATACTCCTTTTATACCACTGTAAGCTTGAGGTCCCCAGCGGTTACACTACTCACACTATCCTTTCCACCCTCAGTATTATAGGCTCTACAAAAACACCTTTAGATAAAAACACTACAGTAAGATAGCCCTTTTGTTCTCTAAATTGTCAAGAACAGAAGAGAGGAGAATATGCTTGTTCCGCAGATGTTGGCCCGCCGGTTGCATTGCATGATGCTGTGAGCAGCACCCTCTGATGTTAGCTTGAATAAACCAGTACACTTGACAGAAGAAAACCTTGAATCTCCACAAAAACATTTGTCTGGCAGTTTAAACCATATTATCTCTAAGATGTAGATGTATTTACAGATATAGAGATGTACATACAGATAAAATATAGATGTTTTAAAGAGCAAATTTTATCTATTTCACTGTTGTGTGTGTGTATATTCAAGACCAATTACATATATCTGAATATATATACACATATATAACTTTATATATAAATAAAGTTATATATAAAGTTATATATATGTAGTTATATATATAGTTGTATGTATAGTTATATAATATATATATATGTAGTTATATATATATAGTTATATTATTTATATAGTTATTTGGGGGCACGCAACTCTTAGTTTCTGCAGCTCAGGGTTTTACCTATTTTTTTTTCAATTAACACACCCATATGTTAATAATTATTATATCTGTTTGGTGGTCCTATAGGTGGTCCTAATTTATGCTTTTTTTATTTATCAACTTTTCTACATTGAGCATATATTATTTTAGGATCAGTAAAACAGTTAACCACATATTTTTTTATTTCCCATGAAATAATCCATCTTTAAAAAATAATTATTAGATTTATTGGGGTGACATCAGTTAATAAAATTATATAGGTTTCAAGTGTATAATTCTGTAACACATCATCTGTATATTGCATTGTGTATTCACCACCCAGAGTCAGTTCTCCTTCCATCACCAGAAATAATCCATTTTCAATTAAATGTTTATGAAATTCCTGATACTTTTCAGAAGCCAAGTTCTAATTATTTTGCACACATTATTTCATTTAGAAATTCCATGAGGTCAATATTATTATCTCAAATTTTTAGAGAATGAGGTTCATTGGAGTAACTCATTCAAAGACATATGGGTAGCAAGCAGCATAATCTCCTAATCTTTGAACCATACACCATCAAAAAAGTAGAGGAAAGAAATAAAATGATAAAATTCAGATTCATTATTGGTAAATCTGGGAATGAAGGTTGAATATGTTTGCAAAAATTGTTATTATAATAATATCTATAGCTTTAATATCTCCATCCCCTGAAAACAGAAAGTATAATAATAATGGTTTCTGAAGGGGAACAGTCATGGCTGACAGGACACATAAGCAATTCAGAAAATAATTTAAGTGAAGTAGAAACCAGTCTGTGCCATTATTCTAGTCATCTTAGAGTTTGCTATTCATGATTAATTGCAGAGGAAAATGTTTGAAGAATATAGCCTTTGAAAAAGTAGCAGAGGTGAATAAACTCAAAAGAGATGATTCACATTATTGGAATATAAAATTCTCATGATCCTCAAAGTCAGAATTCGATTCGTTTCAAACAGGTGAGATACTACTACAGCTGGCTCCTACCTGCTTAATTTATAACTAGTGCAGACATGGACTCCACACCTGATGAAGTATTAACTATGTTCAGGTATTCTTATAGTTCCAGAGATAATTTCCTGCACCTATTCATACTGAATGCTGAACAACTAAAGTAATCAAAAAATAGATTTTTAGCTTCAAAAATAGTGAGATATTGCAATGGAAAGAGAAAATAACTGAGACAGTCTCCTTTCCTCCTTACTGTAGTTATACTCATGATTTCAGCTTGTGACTCAAGGAAATTATTCATATAAATATAATCAATTACCTTCAAGTTTACTCAAAATTCAAGTGAAGTTTCTAAATGTAATATAATTAATGTAAAACAATCTCAAATGTATGTACTTATAGCCTATCCACTACAAGTGAAGAAAAAGTATTTAGGGCTTTTAGGTGGTTAAATTATAGGAAAATGGAAATAAAAGGCCTAGCCCCGGGTATTTGATACACCCTTCCTGAAAGAACTAAATGAACAGTATCACAGAACCTCTATTATCTAAGTACATCTAATTATATTGTCTCCGGTGGGATGATATGCAAGTTCACAACCTTCAGAGTCTTATACCATTTTATTTTATTTTATTTATTTATTTTTTTTTGAGGGCAGTGTCACTGGCCCTCGTATGTGGGACCTGAACCGGGGCCGCTGGCTTCCCAAGACAGCGCTTAACCACCGCGCCACTCGGCCGGCCCTTAATTGTTATAATGGACACAAATGAGATGTTCAGGGTAGCAGAATTTCTTTCCTTTTTTTTTTTTTTAACATTTTATTGGGGAATTGCGGGAGGGGAACAGCACTGGGGAACCAGGGAAGGGGAACAGACAAGTTGCTGTCCTTTTGTTCTTCAGTGTAGTTGTGGAGGACGTTGCTTCACTGGCCCATGTTGGTATTATCATTGCGCTCTTCCTGCGTGAGGCAGTTGCTTGTCAGCCTCTGAACGACCGCTCACAGTGGCTCTTGTCAGCTCACACTGGCTGCCAGCCACTCACTATAGCCTATGGCAGCCCACACCATCGCCAGTGACTCATAGCAGCCCAGCTCCAGGTGGAGGTGTTGTTCACCATCTTAGCTGTAGAGGGCAGTGTCACTGGCCCTCATATGTGGGATCTGAACCAGGGCCCCGCTGCTCAGAGCTGGCATCCCAAGCCAGCTTCTAACCAATGTGCCACTCAGCCGGCCCCAGAATTTCTGATACTAACTAGCATAAGCAATTAGATTCTTCCTACTTCAGAAGAGAAAAAGATAATTTCCAGGACAGAATAGGTAACTATAGGAATTAATATATCACAGTTAAAATTTTTTTGATGGTAAATACCATTCTGCTCCTTCAGCTCTGCTTTTTACTTTCCAGCTGCTGCCCCATCTCTTTATCTTCTTCCTTGTCAGCCAGACTTCTCAATAGAATTGTCTACGCTTGCTTCCCACTTTCTTATCTCTCGCTCTCTCCTTTAGCCTTTCCATTTGGCTATCATCCCAATCTCTCCACTAGAATTCCTCCAGGGAGGTAAACAATGATTTACATTATTTCATCCATTGACATTATTTCAACTCTCATCTTGATCTATTATTTCTTCCATTAATATATATATATTTTTAATTTTATTGGTGAACAGTCATAGTCATTGGTTAGACATTGCTTTCATTCTACAATGGCATAGTTGACTCTCAGTGGCCCATGCAGGGATCGAACCAACAGCCTTCGTGTTATCAGCATCATGCTCTAACCAACCGAGCTAACCAATCACCCCCAGTCTTCCATTAATATTTTGACACCTACTATTTGCTAAGCTCTAGCATATAGGTTCTGGTAAGACATGCTCATCACACAAACATTCATCATCTGCTAGTTGCTGGTGAGTAAAACACTCATTATTGCATTCATGGAGCCTACATTCTAGTGGGGAGACAGAATTACTTAATCACATGTTTAAATTAGAGTTACAAATTAAAAAAAATGATATCAAAGAAAAAGTTAAGTAGGCCATGACAGCTTTGACTAAGCACAGGAGAGGCCTTTCTCTTAGTAGTTTTTGGGAAATCAAAAAAAAAAAAATTGGTTGCTTATTTCCTCCTTTTTGAAACACTCATCCCTTGGAGATCATGACAGTACAAATAAAATTTTCCTGGTTTTATTCTCAGAATATTCTTTTTTTTTTCTCCTTAGATAAATTATTCTCTGCTACCATATTACAAATGTTGTCCTTTCTCTAAGCCCAATATTAGGGCCTCTTCCTATCTCTCCCCATGTTCTCCCTATTAATAATCTCATCCAATGCCCAAGGTCAGTTTCCATCTATTTGCCAATTAATTCTAAATATAAGTTTCCAACAGAGGTTTCAACTGTTAGATCTCCTTTTGTATATATCCAATAGCCTGTTGACAAACTCAGCTATCTCAAACAAAATGTCCAACTTGGCCCTTCTGGCATCATTCTAGACCAGGCTACCATTATTCTTTCACCTGGACTAATGAAGTAATCTTCTTACTTACTTCTCTGCTTATAGTCTCACCTTCCACAATCTATTCACCATGTTGTAACCATAGGGATTAGAAAAAAAAGAATGTCATTGTTTATTTCTTTTTTTATTTTTTTAATTTATTTTATTTATTTATTTATTTTTAATTAGTTTCAGGTGTACAACAGAGTACAATAGTTATACTTTTTACCCCTCAGAATGACAACTCCCCTCCCCCAATTCGCCACCCCACTCCTCCCCCCCATATCATATATGTCTATTACACTTCCTCTGACTCCCTTCCACAGTATAATCCACATCCCGTGACTATCTGTATATTCAATTACAGTTGGCATACAATATTATACAACATCAGTTTCAGGTGTACAGTACAGTGATCAAGCCTCTACTCCATCCATGAAATGGTCTCCCTGACAAGACATGTGACCATCTGACACCCCACAAAATATTTACAACATTATTATATTCCCCAAACTGTCTTTCATATCCCTGTGGCAATATTGTAGTTACCTATTTATGCTGTCTAATCCCTTCCCCTTCTCCCTCATCCCCATCCCCCTCCCAACTAGAAACCCTCAGTTTTTCCTCTATGAGACTGTTTCTGTTTATTTTGCTCATTCATTCAGTTTTTCAGATTCCACATATCATTGTTTATTTCATAAGATGTATTAGACATTAAATGAGATCATGTAAACCACAAATTGTCTTATATGTGTGAAATGTCAATTAAGTTCACAAACTTGTTGCAAAGATGTTGCTAACTTTTTTTGATATCAGAGGGATTATTCATTATGAGCTTGTACCAACTGGACAAACAGTTAACCAAGCTTACTATTTGGAAATGCTGAAAAGCCTGTGTGAAAAAGTTAGATGACCTGAACTTTCTTCCAACTATTCATGGCTCTTGTATCACAACAATGCACCAGCTCACATGGCACTGTCTGTGAGAGAGTTTTTAGCCAGTGAACAAATAACTGTATAGGAACACCCTCCCTACTCACCTGATCTAGCCCCCAATGACTTCTTTTTTACCTGAAGATAAAGGAAATATTAAAAGGAAGATATTTTGATGACAGGACATGAAGGGTTATACGATGACAGCTCTGGTGGCCATTTCAGAAAAAGAGTTCCAAAATTGCTTTGAAGGATGGACTAGGCACTGGCATTGGTGCATAGCTTCCCAAGGGGAGTACTTTGAAGGTGACCATAGTGATAGTCAGCAATAAAGTATGGAGCACTTTTTCTAGGATGAGCTCATGAACTTAATTGTCTGACCTAGTAGGAGCACCTAAATATATAAAAAAATATTGGCCAATATAAAGGGAGAGATCAACAGTAACACTATCATAGTAGGGAACTTCAACACCCCATTGACACCAATGGACAGGTCTTCGTAACAGAAAATTAACAAGGAAACAGTGGCCTTAAATGACACACTAGACCAGATGGATTTAATTGATATTTTTAGAGCATTTCACCCCAAAGCAGCAGGATATACGTTCTTTTCAAGTGCACATGGAACATTTTCCAAGATAGACCACATGTTAGGCCACAAAACAAGTTTAAATAAATTTTAAAAGATTGAAATCATATCAAGCGTCTTCTTTGACCACAATGGTATGAAACTAGAAATCAATTATAAGAAGAAAACTGGAAAACACACAAACACATGGAATAAAATCTTACCATTTGCAAAACATGGATGGACCTAGAGAGTAATATGCTAAGTGAAATAAGTCAGACAGAGAAAGACAAATACTGTATGATCTCACTTATATGTGGAATCTAAAGAACAAAATAAACTAACAAACAAAACAAGAACAGACCCATAGAACAAACTGATGGTTACTAGATGGGAGGGGGCTGGGGGAACTGGGTGAGAAAGGTGACAGGATTAAGAAGTACAAATTGGTAATTTACAAAAGAGTCACATGAATGTAAAGTATGGGGAATATAGTCAATAATATTGTAAAAACTATGTATAGTTTTTAAACTATGTATAGATTTATTTGGGGGACCACTTTATAAATTATATGTCTAGCCATTATGCTGTACACCTGAAACCAATATAAAATAATATTGAATTTCAACTATAATTTAGAAAAATAGTTACAGGGATATATAGCACAGCATAGGGAATATAGTCATTAATATTCTAATAACTATATACAGTGTCAGATGGGTAATAGACTTACTGGAGTTATTACTCTGTGAGGTATACAAATGTCTAATCACTATGTTGTTTTGTACACCTGAAAGTAATATGAAAAAAGTGTAGGATGGATTCTATGATATATTATAAAGTGTAAAATGTAAAATACAAAAGCATAGTACACATGCACTTGTGTTTAATTAGTATAAATATTTATAAGTTTAAATGTTTCTGTGAGAAATTGATCTCACTTGTTTACTTTAGGGAGGGGAACTGAGTAGTCCAGAAATAGAAAAGCTTTCCATTTTATACTATTTTGTAGCTTTGCATTGTCCATTCTAAAATATATTTTAAAAATTTAGCTATTAAAAAAAATAAATCAAGAATTATACAAAAATCCTATCCTTAGAATTTGTAAGTGCACACACAGCCGTACACAAACAGACACACACACACATAAACATACACACATATACATTTAGCCTGTTAGGCAGAAGCTATGCAACTAGCCGTTCAAATTTTACTATAGATTCAGGAAGCAAATCTAAAACTTTTTTAATGCTTTCACTAAATACTCGTGAATATCCCTGTGCTATGGACATGCCAGGAAAATCCTCTGCAAAAAAACTGTTTTTGGTTGTTTTTTTTAATTGAAATTGCTACTTGTAGAAAATCTAGAAAACAAGAAAAGTATTATCTACATAACTCCCGATTAAAATTATGTGTTTTTACTGAACAGAGTCCACGCTTATCTGTTGGAATCCTGGTTCTTTTATTTTCCCTTTTCTATTCAAAGAATTTTGGCAAGGGAATCGGCTAGAACTCATGAATCTTGCCCAAAACCTCCTTGATGAATGGGCAATAAATGCTATGAGAGATAATAATGTAGAAACAAAACTTAAATGGCTCAGCCAGAGAAGGCTTCTGTAATGAAGTAAAAGTTAAGCAGAAATCTGAAGGGTGAGTAAGAGGTGGTCAGGTGAAGGAGGTGAGGAATTAACAGAGTATATACCACATACATTTAACTCTGTCCCTCCTGAAACAACACTGAAATGGCAGTGGAGAGATTAAAATAGCATAATCCACAAGAACAAAGGGAAAGGAAGAGAATACAATAACAAGAGAACAATTGCAACCAAGTTTGGAAGCTGGAAAGAAGATAATGAGTAATAACTGACTGAGAAGACCAGAGAAAGCTAAATGCAGGCAGTGGGTAGCAAGATCCAGAAATTAACTAACTGATGCTACAGAACCCTGGAAATGTTCAGAAATTATAGGCTTGGAGTAATAATTAAGGCAGATACAGGTAGGACTGAAAATGAGAGGATATTGTATGGACACCTAGATCCCCTTTTTACTCCACGCGGCCAGGACCCCTAGAAGACAGGAGGTGTACTATCTGGTGAGGTTGAACCAGAAGGACTTTCTATTGCAGTGAGTCTCAACCTTGACTGCATATTACAATCATTTGGGGAGTTTTTTAAAATCCCAATTCTCTGGGCTGCCCTCCAAACAATTAAATCAGTGTATCTGAAAATGGCACCCTATGAACTATTTTTAAAGCTACCCGTGTGATTACAGTGTGTAGCCATGGTTGAAAACCCCTGTTGGAATACCAGGATGAACTACTGAAAAGAAAGGAAAAATGACACGAACCCCACCACTCAACAAGTCCTATGCACACATGTAGATCTATCAGCTAATACTTTAGTGACTATGCCATGTATATATAAACTTCAGCTGAGAATTACTTAACATTTGAGAAAAGCCTCAAACACGAAAGATACAGACCAAAACAAATTGTTACAAGTCAGGGAGCATAAGAAGACTAAAAACACAAAAAAACAAAAAACAGGGCCGGCCAAGTGGCACGGTGGTTAAGCGCTGGCTTGGGAAGCCAGCAGCCCTGGTTCGTTCCCACATATGAGGGCCAGTGACACTACCCTAAAAAAAAAAAAAGAATAACAAAGAGCCCTTGGAAATGAAATGTAGATAGCTGAAGTACAGAAAAATATGCAGTAGAAACATTGGAAGATAAAGTTGAGGTCACTCTCCATGATATTGAACAAAAAGAAAAACCGATGGAAAAATAGGAAAAAAAAAGAAAATTAGAAAATTACTTTAGGTTATCCAACATCTTTCAAACAGGAAATACATAAAGAGGACATCAATAATACAGAGATGAGGAAATTATAAAAATAAAAATACAAGAATAAATTTGCAAAACTGAAGGACATGGGTTTCCAGATGAATGCACAAATGCCATGAATATAAAAATACCCACAGGGCTGGCTGAGTGGTGCATTGGTTAAGAGCTGGTTTTGGGATGCCAGCGGCCCCGGTTCAGATCCCACATATGAAGGCCAGGGACACTGCCCTCTACAGCTAAAAACACGTCCACCTGGAGCTGGGCTGCGAGCCCTGGCGATGGTATAGGCTGCAGCCCCTGCTGCAGTGGGCTGCTATAGGCTACAGTGAGTGGCCAGCAGCCAGCGTGAGCGGCTGGCAGCCAGTGTCAGCTGCCAATAGCCGCAGTAAGAGATCATCCAGAGGCCGGTGACCAATCTGCCTCATCCAGGAAGAGCACAGTGACGATGCCAGCATGGGCCAGTGAAGCAACGTCCTCCACAACTAGACTGAAGAACAAAAAGACAGCAATTTGTCTATTCCCCTTCCCCAATTCCACAATAAAATCTTTAAAAAAATAAAAAATAAAAAAATAAAAATACCCACACTATGGCACATGATTGTGAGAGTTGAAAATGCTGTGGATAAAGAGAAAATCCTAATAACCCTCAGAGTGACAAAACAACAAAACAGGTAATGTAACAAGGATTGAGAATGAGAATGGCATCTGACTTTGCAAAAGCAAAACTAGAATTTGGGAGACAATGGAGAATTACATGCAAAATTCTGAAGGAAAATGGTTTCCAAACTAAAATTCTATACCTGGCCAATCTAGTAATCAAGGGGGAAAAGGAAAAGAAAGACATCTCAGATATGTAAGGTCTAAAAATTTACCTTCAGAGCACCCTCTCAGAAAACTCCTGGAGGATGCTTCACCAATACAAGGAAATACAAGAAGAAAAAAGACGCTGGATACAGAAAATGGGTGATCTAACACAGGAGAGATATAAAGTGAATTCCCGGGAAGCTTGTGACAAATAATTTTAAGATGGCATTGTGCAGGCCTAGTGAACAATGAGTTCGAATTGGAGTAGATAGACAGAGGACACCAAAAAGGATATCGGGGCCGGCCGAGTGGTGCGGTGGTTAAGTGCTGGCTTGGGAAGCCAGCAGCCCCAGTTGGGGTCCCACATATGAGGGCCAGTGACACTGCCCTCAAAAAAGAAAAAAAAAAAGGATATCTCCTCACACTGTAAAAAATGTTACTGGTAAATTGCTTGATGTTTCTGAAACTCTTGAAAGGAAATTAAACTTTTGCTATGAGTTTAGGGACAAATCAGTAAGTAGTACATATTGTACTAAAAACAAAGAAAACATGGTAATTATTAACTATAGGGGAAACAGAAATATATTCAACAAAGGAAATATTCTGAAACCATACTTTGTGGCTAATAAATAAACACTATTTACATCATCATAAATATTTGCATATTAAATAATCATTTAACCAGAAATTGTGGTAGAACTTTATTGGAAGAATAGAGAAAAGGGAAGTGTGAAAGGAGAGGAAGTATTGGAGGTGGTAATTGAGGGGAGAGTTGTTTGTGATTCAGATCTTTGTCTTTGATCGTAGGAAATCAATGTATATTACCTAAAATTGAAAATCAGAAAATCAGAGTGTAAACTCGTGGGGCAAAGACTATGCTATGTGTTTAACAATTCCCATTTCTTTTTTGTATCCCTGACCTTAGGAAAAGATTACATTTCTTAGCCTAAGTTGGAGCCATATGATTTGACAAAGGCCAGTAAGATGTTGTTAAAAGTAATGTAAGCCTCTCCCAGGCCTTGCCCTTAAAAACTCCCACTTCACCCTCTGCTTGCAACAGGCCACATAGTCCTGGAAACCATGACTAGAGACGGCACCAATGCAAGCTGATGGTAGCCAAGATCCCTGAGTCACCATATGAAGAAGAGGCCCTGGTGACCCACATTGGACTCAAAGGCAGTGAGAAACAAATCTTTGTTATGTTGCATCACTGAGATTTCTAGGTTTAATTTGTACCTCAGCATAACCTGGGCTATATCCTTACAACATGCCATTTGAAATATAGAGGTAACAGAAGAAACTGAAAGAAAAGTTGAAAGTGATTATTGCTCAGAAGCAGAAAATGAGGATGGGGAGATTTGGGGCAGAACACTTATAGAACAATTCGATCTTTTCAAACTCAGAGCGCCCACCTGGATATCTAATAGGCTTTTCACACTTAATATGCCTAAAACTAATATTTACCCCCCATGCTTCCCTACTTCATGTTAAATAATGGCAAGTAGAATCTTTTGGTTGTTTAACTTCAATTCCTCCCTCCACCTTTTTTACAATTCATATCTGATCAGAAAATCCCTTAAAATATGTCCAGAATCTACCATTTCTCACTTTCTCCACTGTCGCCACCCTGGTAAAAGTTCTCATCATCTCTCACATGGATTGTTGCTAATTACCTCCTACCGGATCTTCCTGCACAAAACTGCCAAAGTGGTCCTTTTCAAACCTAAGTCAGATCATGTCACTTGGCCCATAACCCTTCAGTGATGCCCCATGTCTCTCAGGACCTATATGAGCTGGCTCTTGTGACCTCTTTGACCTCCTGTACTCACTCTGCTCTAGCCACACTGACATCCCTGATAAGAAATGATCCATAGTAAGGGCTTGTGATTTGGCATGAGAAAGAAAAATATGATGGATGAAGCTAAGGTATCTGATACAAAGAGGGCTGTCAAGTGGATGGTGGCATAGACTTAATCTAAGTGTCATTACTTTAAAGGACTGAATTAGGACTAATGAGGGGTACATGTAGCGAGGCAGGCTTCAACTCAATGTAGAAAAGAACCATTAAATAATTGGAAATATACTCCAGTAGAATAGGTTTCCCCAAAAGCAGGTTCCAGTCACTGGAAGTTGGAAAGTATTCCAACACAAAATATGCCAGAAGAGATTCCTGAATATGGGGATAAAGTTTAGCATATAGTATTCTCAGGTCTTCCTTCAACTTAAGGTTCTATTATTTAAAAGAAGTCATTCCCGGGCTGGCAGAATGGCACGTTGGTTAAGAGCTGGCTTGGGATGCCAGCAGCACCGGTTCAGATCCCACATATGAGGGCCAGTGACACTGCCCTCTACAGCTAAGATGGTGAACAACAGTTCCACCTGAAGCTGGGCTGCTTTGAGTCCCCAGGATGGCATAGCTGCAGCTCCTACTACAGTGGGCTGCCATAGGCTACAGTGAGTGGCCAGCAGCCAGTGTGAGCTGCCAAGAGCCACTGTGAGTGGTCATCCAGAGGCCAGCAACTGATCTGCCTCACCCAAGGAGAGCGCAATGATGATACCAACATGGGCCAGTGAAGCAATGTCCTCCACAACTAGGCTGAAGAACAAAAGGACAGCAACTTGTCTCTTCCTCTTCCCCGATTCCCCAATGCTGTTTCCCTCCCCCAATTTCCCAATAAAATCTTAAAAAAAAAAAAGAAGTCATTCCCTTTTGGTTTACTTAAATTGATTAGGTTCACATTTTTTGCATTTTTCCATCACAACGTTTTTATCTGTATACTGAGGTGCTACATGCCCTTTGTATTTGAAGGATGAGTATAACTAGGTTATCATTTAGATAATTGCCTTTTAGTTGATATTTTCTCTAAAGATGTCATAGATATATTTAAGTACAAGAATTAAATGTGTTATTTTGCTTTTACTTTTCAATGAACACGTGATATAGTTAATAATATTTACAGCTCTCTTAATTGACAGTGGGGTTTTTCAATGAAATATATTCTTCCCAGAGATTTTTCCCAGGCCTACACTTTCACCTCAGAAATTGGATTAAAGTTTGGACATTTTTTGGCAGCACACAACAATATATTAACTTTCCTTTTTTTTCTACTGTCACTTTTTATGTCTTAAGCCAGAGTACAGTTGATCCTGGACAACAAGTGGGTGAGGGGCACCAACCCCCCCACATGGTCAAAAATCCACATATAACTTTTGACTCTCCCAAAACTTAAATACTAATATCCTACTGTTGACCTAAAGCATTAGTGATACAAAAACAGTCAATTAATATATATTTTACATGTCATAGATATTATATACTGTATTTATACAATAAAGTAATCTAGCAAAAAGGAAATATTATTAAGAAACTCATAAGGAAGAAAAGATATATTTACAGTATTTATTGAAAAATATCCGCATGTAAGTGGACCTGCACAGTTCAAACCCATGTGGTTCAGGGGTCAGCTGTATTTATATTTGATACCTCTCCATGCCCAAAGAGGGAAGATAATTCATCTGAGACTCATAATGAAGAGACATGTTTCACAAAACTAAAGGGAGGAGTAGAATAATAATATTGACAGGTAATGTGCACCCTAAGTCTGCTATCTCCGTGAATTACCAGGCTAGTTCAATGATAAGAACAACCAGCCATTGTGCTTCATTTTATAGTTCCAGGCCACTTATAATCTTGCATGATCCTCCCAATGCTGATCCCAGAGAGCAGAGGTGATGTTAGCCTCTCATTTTTGTAGATGAGAACACTGAGGTTCAAGATTATAAATAAATTGCCCAATAACACATTTAAGGAGTGGAAAACAACAGAGCACTCCTCTAAGAATTTGGACCCCGGAACACATTTCCCCCCGACACTGTTGTCTTGCTCACTTGGCATTTAATTTTAGCAAAGATGAGTTGTCTGCATACTGCCGATTCAGTTGCCTAATACTCTTTCTCTGATGTGAAGTCTTCTGTCAAAAGTAAAAATCTGTCAATTTACCGAAATTGTCTGAAAAGCAACTTATGTAAATTTTCAAAATATGCATTTATGTGTCAACTCTTATTTAATGTCTCCTAGTTCAACAATTTTCTTCTGTAAACGTAAAGGATTTCCATGTGAAACTTCCCCCAAATTATCACCTTAACAAAGTATATTTGAAAGAAAAAAGTAGTCTTTATCATCATCTATGAAAACTGGTACTAGTAAAATTCATGTGCTAAAATTTTACATACTTTATGTCATTTTCCCCCAAACTTTGCTGTACATTGGAGTAACCTGGAATTGTTTTAAAAAATACACCTATGTCAGGGCCGGCCGAGTGGCTCAGTTGGTTAAGAGCTAGCTCAAGAGTGCGAGCTGAGCTCTGAGCAATGGCGGTTCGATGCCAGCCCGAGCTGAGTTGCTGCTGAGCTGCCAACAGGTGGCAGGATGGCTCAGCTAAAAAAAAAATACACCTATGTCAAGACATTCTGATTTCATTGTTATGACATGCAACTTGGGCATCAACATCTTTAAAATGTCCCAAATGATGTACATTAAAAGTGTACATTGGCAGGCAGTTAGCTCAGATGGTTAGAGAGCAGGCTCATAACACCAAGGTTGACGGTTCAGTTCCCACATGGGCCACTGAGCTGTGCCCTCCACAACTAGATTGAAGAGAACTATTTGACTTGGAGCTGATGGGTCCTGGAAAAACACACTTCCCCAATAAAATTTCTAAAAAAAAAAAAGATTTTAATGTAAATCAAATTTTGGGAATCATTGCTTTATAGTCTACATTTGGAAAGTGAAAACTAGAGATCTCTTAAAATAGCAACTCTTTGGCTCTCTGATTTTAAAAATAATTAATTGACTGGTATACAGTAATTTCTATTGATTTGTCTTCCAAACTCAGATGATTATATACAGTCAGAAAATAAAAATGTCACACACAAATGTGCATGATTATGCATTAATATGTAATTCATTATAAATGTGGATTTATTCTATTTGATTTCATGTTATGTGTAAAAATCTAACAATGATAAGATTTGAGGGCTAAAAACTTTTGCCTGTTTTGTTTGATTTTAGCTGGTCTCATGAATCATTTATATAAGAACTAGATGACAGTGTTGTATTAATAAAATCTATAAAACTAACTAGATGACAGCATACTTGGATACTTACATGGAAAAAGGAAGTGGCAACATAAGTAAACAGATTGCACTAAAAGGCATATTCTTTACTCACATTACTATACCATTTCAGGGTTATACTCAAGTTTACGTATTTGATAAATCACTATTTTTAATTTTATCAGTACTGCTAAAGATAATAAAGATGATGGAAAAAATCAAATCTTATTTTACAGTTGGAATTTGGTATCTATTTTCATTTTGCAAGTCATCAAAGCAAAAATGGACTCCATTGCTTTATTTCTATGACAAATGTTAAAAGTAACACCATGAATAATTTTATATAAATAGAATAGAGTATGTAATATTTATAAATATATATGTTATTGATGATTGTTTACTTGGACCGTTGATGTTTAGTTGACACAAATACCAGTTCTAAAGAAATTGGGCCGTTATTCCCTAATGTCTGTCACCAGCCTTCTGACATTGCTAGGAAAATATTTAAAGTTGCTAAGTATAAAAATGGGGTTATTGTTCTTGCTCTCTACTCAATGTTTATTCATTATGTCAAACCAGAATCTATTAATGTGGAGCCCATACTTTTTGGCTACCATGATATAGGAGCTTTTCTGGAGGGCAGAATTGCAAAATGCTAAAATCATTTGTGTGGCTTATTACATTGGTTTCTTAAGATTGAAGATTTCTTGTAAAATATTTTATTTTCATATACTAATGAGCTATTAAATATTCCTAAAATAAATTACCAACAGAATGTCGTATAAATATCTCTCTTAGAAGAGATGCAAAAAGTAATATACAGTGAATATACAGGTGTTTTTAAAAATACAGAACTTTGAACTTAAAAAGCAGGTAATTTGTCCAATTTCACTAACTTAAAACCATCAAATTTGATGGTTCTGTTTCAAGTAAATCAGTGTGCTTGGTTATCACAGGAGATGCCCGAGGAGGTCATCAGTTTTTGCAAACATTTATATTGTGTCTTGCTGGGTTAGGAGAACAGACAGTATAATCAAATAGAAGGTGTCTGGTCTCCTTGGCTGATGAAGAACCTTTAGGGAAGGAGCACTGGCATCACCTAGCCCAGGGGTCGGCAAACCAAGGCTTGCAAGCGTGTGGCTCTGAAGTAAAATTGAAAATGAAAAGAAAACGATCATAGTTTCATTTATAAATAATTTTTGAAAGGATATTATTCACATAATAGTGATTATATAAAAATATATTTATGGCTGTCCAATAATTTTGAAATTGCTGTGAGGGACAGGATTGGCTCTTCTAGAGGTCAGCAAACTTTTGAGATGAAACGTACCCAAAGATCCGCCTGTGGCTCGTGAGTTGCAGTTTGCCCACCCCTGATCTAGGGTGATGTTCTCAGCCTCGAGACCCTTGCAGGCTTGCCAAACATTACAAGCCCTGCCCTCGCCAGTGTGCTGATTAAGAATCACTGAGAATTCCACCTCATCTCCAGCCTGTAGTTCAATGCCATCCATCTTTCACATGGCAAAAGAGCTTCTTGTTATGTCCTACTTCATAGTTAATGAAGCCAAACTGATCTTTCACACATTCCACTGTGGCCCTCCACAGGGGTGTGATGTTGTAGGCCAAAGTCTGTACATTTTGGCCCAGGACACACAATGAGAACTTGGCACTCTTCCCTTTCTGCAGTCAATCCCTTTTGTTTGGCCATTTCAAGTATGGAAAATGGATAGACCTCACCTTTCTTATCCCCCTCCTCCACGATCTCAATTATTCCTTGGTACTTGGTCTGTGTTGATCTGTCTGTGTTGGATCAACACTCTTTAGGAGGTGGATGACTTCACCAGAGTAGATGGTAGGATCAGCTTCCTCAGTAATGCCATTCACCCAGTATGTTTTGTTGACTTTTTCTGCACTGACTTTGTTGCCCTTGCCTTTGGGCAAACTATACTCTACCACATCCCCCCATTCCAGGCTGTCAACATCACTAGGGAACTCACTGAAATGGAAACAGATTTCGTTATCATGATCGGCTGTTTCAATGAATCCAAGATTATCCCTTAGAGTTGCCACATAACCCAAGAGCCTCTTTGAGTTAGAATTATGACCTAAAAGTCACACACAAATTGCAGGCCTCTGTCACTAATACTTAATTCAACCTTATCTCCTATTTGAGGAGAAGTAGATCTTTTCACATCCTTGGCTTGAAAAGTAACAGTCAGTTTGACCCCACAGTCATCATAAGCAATAACACCATCCTCTGCCTCCTTTTCTTTGCCTTTATTTGGGCTAATGCTTTTTGGATTGGGAAAAATGACTTCTTTCTCTACAGTGCCCAGAAAATGATGATCTGAATGGGAATGACACAAAACCATGCCTTTGGGAAGTTTTTAAATCCAAATAGCATGATTTCTTTGGGCAGAGAGCATACTACATTTGATTATTTGAGGAACTGCCAGAACGTTTTCTAAACTGGCTGGTAGGCTTTTCACAAATCACTGTAATCTTTTCCATTGATGAGACAAAGAGAAGGTTCCAACCAAATATGTAACCTGCTCTTTTCTGGCAGCAAAGGAAATTCTTAGATGGGAAAGCACACTGGACTCACAGCCAGGAGACTTAGGTCACAATCTTGGCCCTGCCTTTAATTATTTATATAACCTTGTGCCATTCATCTCCAGTGGGCACAGTTCTATAAATTCAGGGAACTGGGTTAGATGTTATCCAACTCTAAACTCCAGTTCTCAGAATTTAAAGTGGTGTGATGTATTTCACTTAATCCTACAAACCATTTCATTCACATTTAAGATTTTGTCTGGCAAAGAAATAGGATATTATTTTTATCACCAGATTATTCCTATAGAAAATCAAATATTGCCTATTGTTGCTTATTTCATTTTTTCCTTAGGTAGACCATGTAATGCTAGTTCTGTATAGAAAATTACCATAAACTAGAAATAGTTTATGTGTCTCTTTGGACATATATCTTCTGTTGGTTAGAAGGAACATTTTCATGAAACTGAAATTGGCTTATAAGGATGCCCAGTTTGCACACGTCACACTGGGCAGAAAATAGAGTTATTCATTAACTGTTACTCATCTGTGCTACTCAATGTGTGGGTCACAGATGAGCAGCATTAGCATCATATGACAGCTTGTTGTAAGTGCAGATTCACAGGCCCCATCTCAGGCCCAATGAGTCAGAATCTCTGGGACTGGGGCCCAATAATCTGATTTTTTAAAAAAATTTTATTGGGGAATTGGAGGAGGGGGACAGCATTGGGGAATCAGGGGAAGGGGAACAGATAAGTTGCTGACCTTTGGTTCTTCAGTCTAGGCCCATGTGGGTATTATGATCATTTCTCTCTTCCCGGATGAGGCAGTCGGTCGCCTGCCATTGGACAGCCGCTCATGGCTGCTCATGCCAGCTACCAGCTGCTCGCGCTGGCTGCCAGCCACTCATGGTAGCTCACAGCAGCCACTGCAGTCTATGCCATTGCCATCGACTCACGGCAGCCCAGTTCCAGGTCAAGCTATTGTTCACCATCTTAGCTGTAGAAGGCACAGTGTCACTGACCCCTATGTGGGGTCCAAACCAGCGGCCCTGCTGCTCAGAGCTGGCGCTCTCAAGCCGACTCTTAACCAATGAGCCATTTGACCAGCCCCCAATAATCTGAATTTTAACAAGATCTCTCAGTGAATCCTATTCAAACTAAACTTTGAAAAATCCCTGATTCTCAAAACTATTTCTTCAAACTCTGAAGTTTGAAGAATATAGTACTAAGATGGCAATGCATCTTCCATCTTAGTACTATATTCCAAACTTGTTTCTATATTTAATTTCTAATCAATTTTGAAACAGAAGATTTGAGCTTCACCTAAGTGTCTTTTGTGAAGGATTTGGAGCTAAACGTGCTGGATTTAGCAGCTGACACTTAATCCATGCCAAATAGACAATGTCTAGTAGCAACAGTTGAATTAGTAAACCTTGGTTTACTTTCATCTGGCTCAGAAGAAAAATCACTTCTTCACTGGATAGCTTGTACAAGTAAGCCTGCCTATTTCTTTGTCAGTTATTATTATTTTTTTTAACTTTATTTAGGGAACACTGCATTTTTCCCAAGACCCATCAGCTCCAAATCAAGTTTTTATCCTTCAATCTTAGTTGAGGGGGGCGCAGCTCAGCTCCAAGTCCAGTTGCCATTCTCAATCTAGTTGCAGGGGGCGCAGCCCACCATCCTATGCAGGAGTCAAACCAGCAACCTTGTTGTTAAGAGCACGTGCTCTAACCAACTGAGCCATCTGGCTGCCCACAGGCAGCTCAGCAGCAGCTCAGCTCCAGTCGTTGTCTTCAATCTAGTTTTGGAGGGTGTAGCTCACTGGCCCATGTGGGAATTGAACCAGCAACCCCATTGCTCAGAGCTCGCGCTCTAACCAACTGAGCCACCTGGCTTCCCCTGTCAGTGTTTTGTGTTGTTTTTTTTTAGCTGAGCCATCCTGCTACTTGTTGGCAGCTCAGCGGCGGCTCAGCTCGGGCTGGGCATCGAACCGCTGTTGCTCAGAGCTCAGCTCGCACTCTTGAGCGAGTGAGCTCTTCACCAACTGAGCGACTCGGCCGGCCCTCCCCTGTCAGTATTTTTAACATCAGTAAATTACAAAAACTTGCAACACTGCATTTCCTAATCATTTTATTGCATTTGTATCTCAAGAAAGAAACCTCTTTATACTACAAAGAAAACAAAGACTATTTGAATAATGCTTTTCAATTTGTAAGTAATTTTCATGTACATTTTGTCATTTAATTCTCATGGGAATCCTGTAGAGTAGTATGATAACAGTGTGACTTTCCACATAGCAGGCTGAAAACTTCTAAGTGGAGCCAGAATAGATGAAAAAAATAAATCTAATAGGACTTGGGTTAAGAGAAATTGACATAGGCAATGGGAATGGCCCCCCTCTGACCCATTCATATTTAGGTTCACAGTCCAATTCAGGCCAAGCATCAATGCCCAAGAATTTGAGTGGAAGTAACATAAGGAAGCTCAGAGTCTGAGCAGTCAACATGAAATGATAGAGGAGATACCAGAAGAAGAGCCCCAATGTGCTGAATGAGTCATCAGAACCCTAGTGGGAAGATTTAGCCTCCAGGTTTGACAATTGAAGATGCACATCTGGGAAATGAAAAAGCAGAGTCCTGGGAATCATTTCTCCATTCATTCTACTGAGTTCTAATTCTATGATAGGCACTGTGTCCTCCAGGAATACAATTGAGAGAAACAGTACAGGTGGTCCTTGTAACCATGGTACTTTCAATCTTGTCTGGGAGACAGAGATTTCTGAAATAACTATGGCAATTAATGTATAATCATAATCAAAATTGAGATACGTGCTTGGGACAAAATAAAGAAAAAATCACAGGGCCTATGAAAGAGGATCTGACCTGGTTGGAAGAAGGATGGCATCCAGAGAACTGACACCTGAGCTGAGAACTGAAGGATTGGACAGGTGTCAGCTAAACCGGTATTCTTCAAAGTAATATTTATTTCCTTTTGTGATAGCTAAATTTGTGACTGCATTATATGACATATAACAAATTACCATAGCTATATATGTATGTCATTTATAATTAATATAACAAAAATTTATTTATATATATATATATATATATATATATATAGAGAGAGAGAGAGAGAGAGAGAGAGAGAGATGTTCTTAGGCCCACCCTTATAATTTGTGAGGCCCAAGGCTCTGTGCAGGAAATGATTTAATAAGAACATGTATATATAGGTGGGAGCAGAGGACAAAACAAGTATCATGACTTTCATATTTCTGCCTGCTGAATCAGCTTGAACTACAAGTGGAAAAAACTATTCTTACTGAAGGATCTTTAAAACCCTTTCCCATCTCTGCAACACACACAAGAATGCAAAAACTGCAGCGAAAACTGCCCCTCGAGGGCTCCATGTAGAGGCAGAACTATAGCCCTATATTCATTATCTATTATGGCATGACAAATTATCCCCAAAGTTAGTGGCTTAAGAAACCATTTATGATCTCATAGCTTTTCTGTGTTGGAATTCAGGCATGACTTAGCTGGGTCCTCTAGCTCTGAGTCTCCCACAAGGTTGAAGCCATCTCAAGTCCCCAATTGGGACAGATCTGCTTCCTAGCTCACTCATGTGGATGGTAGCAAGATTCAGTTCCTTATAGACTCTTGGACTGAAGCCTCAGTTCCTTATGAGCTGTTGGCCAGGGTTATTCCCCTGTTTCCTTGCCATGTGGGCTTGTCCGTAGAGCATTTCACAAAATGGCAGCTGGTTTCATCAGAGCAAGCAAGTAAAAGAGCAAGCAAGTGCCAGCAAGAGGAGGCATGCTAGCAAGACACAAATCACAGTCTTGTAACCTAATCGCAGAAATGACATTCCATGATATTTTTTTAAGGGCAGTGTCACTGGCCCTCATATGTGGGAGCCGAACCAGGGCCGCTGGCTTCCCAAGCCAGGGCTTAACCACCGCGCCACTCGGCCAGCCCTACATTCCATGATTTTTGCCATATCTATTTGTGAGAATCATGTAACTAGGTCTAATCTGCATCCAGGGGGAGGAGATTACACAAGAGTTTGAATACTGGGGTGCAGGGGTGGTTGGGAGCCATGTTCAGAAGCTGCCTACCAGAAGTCCCAAAGCAGTACTTGGAAAACTGAACACAAATGAGGTAGCTAGTGCAACAATGATTCCATCCACCATCTTTGATTAATATAATCTTTATCACCAAAAGTTTAAAGTCTACTTTAAACTTTTCTTAATTTGATGCATACACATATGTACCATATTCCATGCATAGTTCTCATTCCAAGTCACTGAACCCTGGCTACCTCACTTACTGCAGCATTTAAGATTCCCCTCACTCAAGGCTTGCCAGTCACACTGGCAGCCTGCCGAGGGCTTCATCCCATTTATTTGTAACATACTTCCTCCATATATAGGCCTGACTGTCGCCTCACTTCATTCAGTTCTCTGCTCAAATACCACATCCTCAGAGAGGCCTTCCTTGACCACTACATCTCCACCCACCCTTCACTCTCCTTGATTCTGCTTCATGTTTATCCATAATGCTTATCAGTACCTTACATTACATAATGCACTTTTTTAAAAAAAATTTTAGGGCCGGCCAAGTGGCGCGTTGGTTAAGAGCTGGCTTGCGACGCCAGCGGCCCCGGTTCAGATCCCACATATAAGGGCCAGTGACGTTGCGCCCTCTACATTTAAGATGGTGAACAACAGCTCCACTTGGAGCTGGGCTGCTGTGAGTTCCCAGCAAGGCATAGCTGCAGCTCCTGCTGCAGTGGGCTGCCATAGGCTACAGTGAGTGGCCGGCAGCCGGTGTGAGCCGCCGTCCAGAGGCTGGTAATCAATCTGCCTCACCCGGGAAGAACGCAATGATAATACCAACATGGGCCAGTGAAGCAACATCCTCCACAACTAGACTGAAGAACAAAAGGACAACAACTTGTCTGTTCCCCTTCCCCAGTTCCCCAACACTGTTCCTCTCCCCCAATTCCCCAATAAAATCTTAAAACAAAAAAATTTTTTATTGGGGAACAGTGTATTTTTCCAGGACCCATCAGCTCTAAGTCCAGTAGTTGTTTCAATCTAGTTATGGAGGGTGTATCTCAGTGGCCCATGTGGTGATCGAACTGGCAACTTTGGCGTTGTGAGCACTGTACTCTTAACCAACTGAGCGAACTGGCTGCCCTCTATAAGGTACTTTTCATGTGTCTGTTTATTGTCTGTCTTCTCCAACAAACATGTACTTTTGTCAGAAATTCCAGAGCCTTGAGTGGTACTTGGCACAGAGTAATTCCTCAATAACTGTTTGTCAAAATGTGAAGGACCATTTTTTATTTAATACATGGAAAACTTGTACAGCAGATCCTTGAATAGCGTCCTTTCATTTGAGATTGTTTTGTTATAACATTGATGAGATGCCGTGGGAACTTAACCCTTGTTTATATCAACTAGCCTTTGGTAAAATTCGTTTTGTTACATGTTGTTTTGCCTAAAGTTGCAGAACCTACCGGTGAGGTTATGTGAGAACTTATTGTACTTCCATTATGTTTGTACCACCTTATTAATATGATACACATCCAACTCTGGTTATTAGGAATTGTGCCATCATTTTTCCCACCTGTGATAATGAGGAAATGAATTATTACAACTTGGAGTGTTTTCAAGGACTTGTTTTGGAAAATAAATAGACATTTAGCAATTTGAATTCCATAACAGGATGTACTTTTGGCCTTTGCCAATAAATTTACATTCATTGGGAAAAGAAAAAGACCTTTAGAAAATACTACATATGGATAATTGATGAGTTCCTGATATTTTTCTTTGCAATGATTTTCTGTGTTAGCTTTGTTGTGTATTTGTTTATTTGTTTTCATCATGAAGAGTAACTATTGAAATGCAAAAACTTATTGTCAAAATATGTTTTGGGCAGTGTCCACAAACTTATCACATTCTGTACTAAAAATTTACTATGCTAAAACAAAAAAGAATTGAAAGCTTATTAAGGACCCTGCTTGAATGAATGACAAAAAATAATGCCATTAGGTCAAAAGCCTCTGAATCTTTTTTTTTTGAGGGCAGTGTCACTGGCCCTCATACGTGGGATCCGAACCAAGGCCACCAGTGTCCCAAGCCAGCTCCCAACCACCACGCCACTCGGCCGGCCCTCTGAATTCTTTATTTGGTCTTATTAATCCAAGTCAGTATTTTAGGAACTATAATGAAATATGAATCAATAGCTATGCACAGAGTACTGATGGATTTTATGAGGAACACAAAGATAAGTAAGGCTCACATACAGTGAATGGACAGGAGTACAAAGTATAATTAAGAATATGTACAAGTGCCAGCCCTGAGAGGTAGAGTCTGGGCGGCGGTGGCCATTGCCTGGAGCCTCCGTTGCCGCCTGAGACCCGTAATATGGCAGGGAGGAGGAGGAGGCGGCGGCGGTGGTGGACCGAGCTGCTCTCTGTCAATACCAGTTGAGCCATTTGCTTCCTGACAAGGCCTGTGGTGAGGAGAGGAAAGCTGAGCCAGCTGTAGGAGATCAGGAACCAAGCACTGTTCCCTGCCCTCCAGGAGTTCATAATTTAGTGATAAAACATCATCATCATCATCATCATCATCATCATCATCAGTATCACTATCATCATCTGCATAATAAAAGCAGTGCCCATTTATTGATGCTTTCTGCATGTCCTGCAGTATACTAATTGCCATACATGTACTAGTTCCTCAGATCCTCACAGAATCTCTTTGAGACAGATGAGATTGTTCCATTTTACAGATGAGGAGACTGAGGCATAGAGAGATGGGCTACTGAGTGCTGGCACTGCTCCTGTGTAATGGGGATTCAGTGTTGAGCAAGACTGAGAAAGCACCTGTGCTTATGGAGCTTACGTTTTGGTGGAAGAGAACAGACAAAAACCAAAGAAATAAACAAGATAATTTCAAATAGTGTGTGGTCGTGGGAAGATGGAGGAATATGACAAGTTCTGTGAGAAGAGTCTTGCCAGAATCCAAGAAGCATCACTGTCCACAGAGAGCTTTCTACCTGTCCAGTCTGAAAGCATCTCACTTATTCGCTTCCATGGAGTGGCTGTACTTTCTCCACTGCTTAACTTTGAGAAAAGAAAGGAAATGCAACAAGAAAAGCAGAGAGCACTGGATGTAGAAGCACGGAAGCAGGTCAATAGGAAGAAAGCTTTATTGACTCGTGTCCAGGAGATTCTTAAAAATGTTCAGGTTAGAAAAGCACCTCAGGCCAGTGGTTTTGATCAGTGGGAGACTGAAACAGTTTACTCTCATTCAGAAGTCACAAATTTGAATGTTCCCACTCCGTTTCCAAATATCTTGCCAAGCCCTACTGAACACTCCACTTCAGCAAAGTTCGAAAAGATAACTGGACTTCTACCACTGAATAATGAGGACCAGTTAAATCTAATGGGATAGACTTAGCTAGGGACTCAGAAGAATTTAATTCTCGGAAGCAATGTGACCATTCCAATATTAGCCACACAGAAAATGAAGCTTCTGTGAAGACCTCCTCGGTGACCCCACCAGAGACTCATTTCTGATGGACTGTTCTCAACAAATGAAACCGTCCCTTTTGGAAGAAGGTGCTGCAGATCCCTACATCATGAGCCTTCAGAGCCTGATGAAAAAGTCAAAGGAATACATAGAAAGAGAACAATCGAGACGCAGTCTGAGAAGTAGTGCAAAGAGGAGTGTTAATGAGAGCCATTCAGACAAAGAAAACGACGCTGTCGCGGTGATCGGCTGTGTCAAGGAGAAGGCCCCGCTGACCGGCAGGCACTGCGCTTCAGTTATTTCTGACAAGCCCAGCCTTAATAAATCAAATGTGCTTCTCCAAGGTGCTTCCACTCAAGAAAGCAGCACAAACTCATCAGTTTTAGGGAGCTTTTCTAAAGCGGACATACCTGTAGGAACCACTGTTTCAGATCCTGATTCTGATTTTAAAGTCGTTCCCACTTTTGTTACTGAAAATAATGTTCTCAAAAGTCTTACTGGTTCATATGCCAAATTACCTAGCCCAGAGCCCAGCCTGAGTCTGAAAATTCTTTGAAAGCGTTCTAGGCCATCATTAGTGTGTCATATACTTATAAATGACCCGATAAATGCCTGTGAGTTGAGCCCTAAAGGAAAAGAACAGGTAGTCGATGTAATTGTTCAAGATACTGATGAAAAAACAAACATCCCTGAAATGGTGCCAAAGTTACCAATTGATTTAACAGAAGTTTGTTCAAGCAAGGCTTATGTCAGCAAAAATACATCTGAAGCCATACAGAAAATGGTTTTAGGTAAATCAAATCAGGTATGTCAGTCTTCAGGAGATCATGTAGAAAATAAAATGATTCATGGACTTGCTTTCATAGAAGGTCAGTTAACATGCAATGCAAGAGGTCCACAAAAAATGGACAGTACGTGTCCTCCAATGCCAACACTGCACGAGCCCTTTATCACTGGTCCGTGTTTAGCGAGTCAAAACTTTGGAACCACGATGAACCAAGTCAGCCAAGGTGATAGAGAAAAACTCTTGCAATTTACATACAAAACTAAATAAGTCTTATGATGTATAAAACCCATCTCCTTTACTGATGCAAAACCAGAATACCAGACAGCAGATGGACACCCCTCCAATGTGCTGTGAAATGAACAATTTTTGGACAACAGCTTTGAGAAAGTGAAACGGAGACTTGATTTGGATGTTGATGGTTTGCAGAAAAAAAACTGCCCTTATGTCCTCACACCCGGAATAGCTGAACAGGAAAGGCAACAGTTGCCAGAAAAAAGATACCCAAAGAGATCTGCCTGTGTCAGCAAGAATCAAATATTAGAAAGTAGTTGCAAAGAAGGTGAGGAGACATTAAAAAGCAAGATGTTAGCTCTTGAAGAAATGCGGAAGAGACTAGAAGAACAGCACGCCCAGCAGTTGTCACTACTCATAGCTGAGTAGAAGCGGGAACAGGAAAGATTACAAAAGGAAATAGAAGAACAGGAGAAAATGTTCAAAGAGAAGAAGGTGCCTACAGTGGAAGCCCCTGAGTTGGGCATTAATGGTGCGGAGGCCTTAGAATGGAGGAGAGTAAGCGACCCCGCCCTGCTGGAAACGATGCTGTCTCACATGGACTCACTTCACACATCCAATTCTAATAGTTCGGCTTTCACGAATTCTGCCCTCCAACATAGCTTTAGTTCTGTGAATGAAGCACCATTCTACCTCTGGGGATCATCAGCCGGTGGCTTGGCCAAACTCCTAGTAACAAGGCCTTCTGGAAGGGTCACCACTAAATGGTCTCGGGCTTTCAGTCCCAAAGTACAAGCAAAATTTAATAAAGTAACTGCTGTGGCAAAAGGATTTCTTACTCGTAGGCTCATGCAGACAGATAAACTGAAGCAGCTTTGACAAACTGTGAAAGACACTATGGAATTCCTCAGAAGTTTTCAGTCTCAAGGACCATTAAAGAGAGGGGCTGTTTCTGCACAGGACGCTTCTCTTCAGGACAGAGTGCTGGCTCAGTTGTGAGCTGCCCTCTATGGTATTCATGACATATTCTTTGTGATGGATGCAGCTGAAAGAATGTCTATTCTACATCATGATTGAGAAGCTCACAAAGAGAAAATGCTCAGGCAAATGGATAAAATGAAGAGTCCACGTGTGGCTCTTTCAGCTGCAACACAGAAGTCTCTTGACAGGAAAAAGTATATGAAGGCTGCTGAAATGGGAATGCCAAATAAGAAATTTCAGGTTAAACAAAATTCTTCTGAAACAAGAGTCCATCAGCCAAACCAAGGACAGAACGCCCCTGTTCACAGGCTGCTTAGTAGGCAAAGAACCCCTAAGACAGCAGTGAAGGGGGTTGTGCAAAATAGACAGAAGTCTTCACAGAGCAGAGTGCCTAACAGAGCACCTTGTCAGGAGTATATGCAGGAAAAATCCAAAGAAAGCGGCCAAATGTTGCGACAATTTAAGACAAAATTCGTTAGGATAAAAAAGGGGGGAGGGTTCCATCCATATTATTGTCTCTGCCCAGGACTTTTTATTTCGCCCTGAACTCTGTTTATGCAGACGAAGTGATGTGGGAGGGCTGAGCAATTATCCGGACAGTTTGGTCAGTCTGGCCAGTTCCTTCTCCACACCCCACGTTCCTCTTAATAGTAGGTCTAGGTTAGAACAAATTAGTAGTTAGTTAATTGACTCAGCTCTGTGCTTAACCTGTACAAACATACATTTCTTTTATATACCCAGATGTCTGCTGAAAATCTTTGTCTAAACTTAAAAGGATATTTGGGTTTATTTCTAGAAAATACTGAAAAGATGTGATAAATTATCAGTTCCGAAATATCAATTTCATTTATCTCTGCAGACTGATGGCTGAACTTAATAAGCAAATCAGATACTGTTCTGTTCAAGGGGAGATTATTGCAGAAGAATGTTTCCCCCTGGTTTTGTAAAAAAAAAAAACAAAAAAAACAAACAAAAAAAAACTGATTAACCTCTGTCTTCATATTCTTGAACTGACAGGAGGACCACACAGGCTAAAACACTTGACTGCTGAGTGTGGTCCACCCGCCATTTACCTCGGAAGCAGCTGGGGCTCACCATATCGGTCACAAGTACACCTTCCTCACAACAGCTGTCTTACAGAAGTGTTGGGTTTAATGTATGTCCCCCCAGTCCTCTTAGAAACATTTCTACTAAATCGTAAAGTCTTTCTGTGGAGGGTGACAACTTTGGTGAAGACAGCACAATCTTCTCAGCTGTAGTGGCTTTTAGGCACGCATCATCACTACATTTGTGTCTGTAACATAGAATGACACGCTGCATGCAGCTTTATTTTCTATTTAGTCTGTATATTTTGATTCTTCATAGTCTGCCTTTTCTACCATGCTTGATTTAGGACAGAATAAAGGGCTACATAATCATAAATTCAGATTTTCAAATGAGATCGTAATGTTGTCTAATTGAAATTATGCATTACTCAAGAGGCACTGAGGGCCCGCCAAGTGGTTAAGCGCTGGCTTGGGAAGCCAGTGGCCCCGGTTCGGGTCCCACATATGAGGGCCAGTGACACTGCCCTCAAAAAAAAAAAAAGAGGCACTGATTTGTAAGGTTTTTTTTCATCACTCACATAGTTATTTAAAATATAAACCAACGGGCCGGCTGAGTGGCGCATTGGTTAAGAGCTGGTTTAGGGATGCCAGCAGCCCCGGTTCGGATCCCACATGTGAGGGCCAGTGACACTGCCCTCTACAGCTAACAACAGCTCCACCTGGAGCTGGGCTGTGTGAGCCCCAGCAACGGTGTAGGCTGCAGCCCCTGCTGCAGTGACCTGCCATAGGCTACAGTGAGCGGCCGGCAGCCAGCATGAGCTGCCAATAGCCGTGGTGAGCTGCCAATAGCTGTGGTGAGCGACATCCAGAGGCCGGCAACCGATCTGCCTCATCCGAGAAGAACTCAATGATGATACCAACATGAGCCAGTGAAGCAACGTACTCCACAACTAGACTGAAGAACGAAAAAAAAAGACGGCAACTTGTCTGTTCCACTTCCCCAATTCCCCAATGCTATTCTCCTCCCCCAATTACCCAATAAAATCTTAAAAAAGAAAAAAAAGGCTGGCCGAGTGGCACGGTGGTTAAAATATAAACAAAAAAAATGTTACCAAAGGAACATGATTTTCTCAAAGAGAATGTCAGTTAATGGAGCATACCATTTCCAAAAAGGGCTTTGTGCTTCTCACATAAAATTGGGATTGTGTACATTTAGTCTTTCTAACTTGAATTTTAAAAAGATACTGGTATTTTGAAAATGCAGACTATATATATATATTCTTAATATCCTTTTAAGAATGTGGAGATAAAGATTGTTTTCTTTGATTTTCCTGTTCTATTTAAATTTAACTTTTATATCCAGGTGTAGACAGAAAGTAATAACCTGGTTTGGGTGTAAACTTGATTTTCCTTATTGCGATGTATCATTGATTGAATGAGTGAACCAGGAAATTAGAAGACAGTTAAAAATGTTTGAATGCCTTTCCCTTGCGGCCTCTGCCGGGGTTGGAATACCCCGGCGGAGCTCCGGACACGTGCAGGTGCTGCACCTGAATGAGAAACCTCCTGTAACACAACCTCAGAAGTCTGACAGCCAGCCCTGTGTGACACCAAGATAAGTAATGTACACCCAAGGAAGAGATCCTAAGAAAACAGCAGTCTTCAATTCCAGCAGAGCCTAATCACAGCCTCAGCCCTAGGCAGTGTAACAAATGGCTTCTAAGAAAAGGGGAAATATTAAATATCATGAATAGCCAGGGTTTAAATACGGGATCTCAAGTTCCTCTGAGCATACAGATTGCCTTCCTTACCACGGTAACGCTACCCAGGTGCCGAGAGGCCCCTATGTTGCTACTTGAAAAGGAATAACTCATTGGTATTTGTGCCTGTATTTAATACCCTAAGAGGTTTCAATGGCTTAATCATGCACATTAAAATAATTTAATGGACCCGGAGGCCAACTTTAGATAAAACCAGAGCATTTCTGGGTTTGACATACAAGAGTAACACCCAAAAAGAAGTTACTACAGGTACTAAGACCCATAGGGTCCAAGTTTCATCAGAGGGGTCAATCCTCGCACAGCAGCTCATAAACTGCAGAAGCTGCTGATCCTCACAGCTAATCAATCTGGGAGTCAATCCCACCTACTGACAAACCAAAAGTAATCAAAACTAAAACTTCAACAAGTGAGGACGCACGACACAAGGAACACCTCAGATACAAGCAAAGGAGAATAGGGAGACTGAGTAATTCAAATATAAAGGACACACACCATATAAGTTTACCCAGAAAAGACTGAGAAATCTGGGGGATCTATCTGTTATATTGAAGCAAACACAAAGAGTAAGCCAGAATGGGGAGACAAAGAAACATAACACAAATAAAAGAACAGAAGAAACTTCCTGAATCAGTGGAAATAGAGGAAATAGAGGTAACCAACCTATCAGAGACAGAGTTCAGAACACTGATTATTAGAATGTTCAAGGAAATTAATGAAAATATAAAGAAGGATAGAGAAATCATGAAAAGCAACCAGCTAGAACTTAAGAACACAATTACTGAATTAAATAACAAACTTGATGGAATCACTAGCAGACTGGATGAAGCAGAAAATCGAATCAGTGACTTAGAAGACAAAATAGCAGAGATCACCCATGCGGTACAACAAAAAGAAAAAAGAATGAAAAACATGGAAAATAGTTTAAGAGAGCTGGGGGATAACATCAGACGCAATAACCTAAGGGTCATTGGAGTACCAGAAGGAGAAGAGAGGGAGCAAGGGATTGAGAATATATTTGAAGTAATAATGTCTGAAAACTTCCCTAACCTGGCAAAGGACATTGAAATACAAGCCCAGGAAGTGCAGAGAGTTCCAAACAGGATGATTCCAAACAGGCCCACTCCAAGACACATTATAGTGAAAATGGCAAGGGTTAAGGACAAAGACAGAATCCTTAAAGCAGCAAGGGAAAGGCAGCAAGTTACTTACAAGGGTACCCCCATAAGATTATCAGCTGACTTTTCTACAGAAACTTTGCAGGCCAGAAGAGAGTGGCAGGAGGTTTTCAAAGTGATGAAAAATAAAGGCCTACAACCAAGATTGCTGTATCCAGCAAGGTTATCATTTAAAATCGAAGGCGAGATAAGGAGCTTTGCAGAAAAAAATAAGTTAAGGGAATTCATTACCACCAAGCCAGCTTTGCAGGAAATGCTAAAAGGGCTTCTTTAAGTAGAAGAGAAAAACAACCTATGAAAGACTACGAACACAAATAAGAAAATGGCAATAAATACACACCTATCAATAATCACATTAAATGTAAATGGATTAAATGCTCCAATAAAAAGACATAGGGTGGCTGAATGGATAAGAAAGCAAGACCCCAGTATATGCTGTATACAAGAGACTCACCTCAGATCCAAAGACTCATACAGGCTGAAAGTAAAGGGATGGAGTAAAATATTTCATGCAAATGGTACTGAGAAAAAAGCTGGAGTAGCGATACTTATATCAGATAAAATGGACTTTAAATTGAAGAATATAACAAAGGACAAAGAAGGACACTTCATAGTAATGAAGGGATCGATCCAACAAGAGGACATAACTCTAGTAAACATCTATGCACCTAACATAGGAGCCCCTAAATATATAAAACAGATATTGTCAGACATAAAGACAGAGATCAACAGTAACACTATCATAGTAGGGGACTTCAACACCCCGCTGTCACTAATGGACAGATCCTCCAGACAGAAAATCAATGTGGAAACTGCGACCTTAAATGACACATTAGACCAGCTGGATTTAACAGACATTTTCAGAGCATTTCATCCCAAAGCTACAGAATATACGTTCTTTTCAAGTGCACATGGAACATTTTCTAAGATAGACCACACGTTAGGCCACAAAACAAGTCTCAATAAATTTAAGAAGATTGAAATCATTTCAACTGTATTCTCTGACCACAATGCTATGAAACTAGAAATCAATTATAAGAAGAAATCCGGGAAGCTGACAAATAAATGGAGGCTAAACAATATGCTATTAAATAGTGAGTGGGTCACAAATGAGATCAAGGAGGAAATCAAAAGATACCTCGAGACAAACGAAAATGAAAACACCACGACCCAAAATCTCTGGGATGCTGCGAAAGCAGTCCTAAGAGGGAAGTTTATAGCAGTGCAGGCCTACCTAAAGAAGGAAGAAAAATCTCAAATCAACAGGTTATCCTTACACCTAAGGGAACTGGAAAAAGAACAGCAAAAGAGGCCTAAGGGGAGTACGAGAAAGGAGATAATAAAGACCAGAGCAGAAATAAACAATATAGAGAACAGAAAAACAATTCAAAAGATCAATGAAACCAAGAGCTGGTTTCTTGAGAAGATAAACAAAATTGACAAACCTCTAGCCAGGCTCATCAAAAAAAAAAAAAGAGAGAGGACTCAAATTAGCAAAATCAGGAATGAAAGAGGGGAAATGACTACAGACATCACAGAAATACAAAAAATTCTAAGAAATTACTATGAGCAACTATATGCCAACAAATTTGACAATCTGGATGAAATGGATAATTTTCTAGAAGCATACAACCTTCCAAAGCTAACGCAAGAAGAAACAGAAAATCTAAATACCCTGATTACTACCAAGGAAATTGAATCAGTAATTGACAAGCTCCCAAAAAACAAAAGCCCTGGACCAGACGGCTTCACAAGTGAATTTTATCAAACATTCAAAACAGAACTATCACCTATTCTTCTCAAACTCTTCCAAACAATCCAGAAGGAGGGAAGTCTCCCAAACACATTTTATGAAGCCTCTATCACCCTGATTCCAAAACCAGATAAAGACATCACAAAAAGGAAAACTACAGGCCAATCTCCCTGATGAATATAGATGCAAAAATTCTCAATAAAATATTAGCAAACAGAATTCAGCAATATATTAAGAAGATCATACATCATGATCAAGTGGGATTCATCCCTAGTGCGCAAGGCTGGTTCAACATCCGTAAATCAATTAATGTGATACACCACATCAACAAAATGAAGGATAAAGATCACATGGTCATTTCAATAGATGCAGAAAAAGCATTTGACAAAATCCAACAGCCATTTATGTTAAAAACCCTTAGCAAAGTGGGAATACAGGGATCATATCTCAACATAATAAAAGCCATATATGATAAACCTACAGCTAACATCATACTCAATGGGGAAAAGCTAAAACCATTCCCCTTAAGATCAGGAACAAGACAAGGCTGTCCACTTTCTCCTCTTTTATTCAACATAGTGCTGGAAGTTCTAGCCACAGCAATCAGACAACAAAAAGAAATAAAAGGCATCCAAATTGGCAAGGAAGAAGTAAAATTGTCATTATATGCAGATGACATGATACTGTATATAGAGAACCCCAAAGACTCCATCAAAAAACTATTGGAACTGATAGACGAATTCAGTAAAGTAGCAGGATATAAAATCAATGTTCAGAAATCGGTGGCATTTGCATATACCAATAATAAACTAACGGAAAGAGAAATTAAGAAAACTGTCCCATTTACAATTGCGTCAAGAACTATAAAATACCTAGGAATAAATTTAACCAAAGAAGTGAAAGATCTGTACTCAGAAAATTATAAGACACTGAAGAAAGAAATCATAGAAGATACAAATAAATGGAAACACCTACCATGCTCATGGATAGGAAGAATTAATATAGTTAAAATGTCCATACTGCCTAAAGCAATATATAGATTCAATGCAATTCCTATCAAACTACCAAGGGCATTTTTCACAGAAATAGAAAATATAATCCTAAAGTTTATATGGAATCATAAAGACCCAGAATAGCCTCGGCAATTCTGAGGAATAAAAACAAAGTCGGGGATCACGCTACCAGACATCAAAACCTACTACAAGGCCACAGTAATCAAGACAGTTTGGTATTGGCATAAAAACAGGCACATCGATCAGTGGAACAGAACAGAGAGCCCAGAAATAAATCCAAGCATTTACGGACAGTTAATCTATGACAAGGGAAGCAAGAATTTACACTGGAGTAAAGATAGTCTATTCAATAAATGGTGCTGGGAAAATTGGACTGACACATGCAAAAAATGAAACTGGATCATCTCCTTACGCCTTATACAAGACCAAATTCAAAATGGATTAAAGACTTAAATGTAAGACCTGAAACCATAAAAATCCTAAATGAAAATATAGGGAGTACATTTGCAGACATTACCGAGCAATATTTTTACTGATACATCCCTACGGGCAAGGGAAGTAAAAGAAAAAATGAACATATGGGATTATATCAGACTTAAAAGTTTTTTCACAACAAAGGAAACCATTAATAAAACAAAAAGGAAGCCTACTGAATGGGAGAATATATTTGCCAATGATATATCTGATAAGGGGTTAATATCCAAAATTTATAAAACACTCATGAAACTCAACACCAAAAAAACAAACAACCCAATTAAAAAATGGGCAGAAGATATGAAGAGACATTTCTCTAAAGAGGACATACAGATGGCCAACAGGCATATGAAAAAAAGTTCAACCTCACTGGTCATTAGGGAAATGCAAATAAAAACCACCATGAGATACCACCTCACTCCAGTCAGAATGGCTATCATCAACAAATCAACAAACAACAAGTGCTGGCGGGGCTGTGGGGATAAGGGGACCCTGCTGCACTGTTGGTGGGACTGCAGATTGGTGCAGCCTCTATGGAAGTCAGTATGGAGGTATCTCAAAGAACTGGAAATAGAGCTACCTTTTGACCCAGCAATTCCACTCCTAGGTATTTATCCTGAAAAAACCAAGACACTTATTCAAAAAAAGTTATGCACCCCGATGTTCATAGCAGCACAATTTACAATAGCTAAGACTTGGAAACAACCAAAATGCCCGTCAGTAGATGACTGGATTAAGAAACTGTGGTATATTTATACAATGGAGTATTACTCCGCTATAAAGAAGAATGAAATCGTGCCATTTGCAATGATATGGATGGACCTAGAGACTATAATGTTGAGTGAAGTAAGTCAGTCAGAGAAGGACAAATACCATATGATCTCACTTATATGTGGAATATGAAAAACTGTATGAATGAGCAAAGTAAACAGAAACTGTCTCATAGATATAGAGGAAAAATCAGGGTTGCTAATTTGGAGAGGAATGGGAATGAGGGAGAAGGGGAAGGGATTAGACAGCAAAAATAGGCAACTACAATATTGCTACTGGGATAGGAAAAACAGTTTGGGGAATATAATTAATAATGTTGTAAATATTCTGTGGAATGTCAGATGATCATAGGTCTTGTTAGGGAGACCATTTCATGGATGGAGTAGAGGTTTGATCACTGCACTGTATTACTAAAGTGGAGGTGGTATACGTACTGTAATTGAATATATATAGATAGTCACGGGATGTGGATTATACTGTGGAAGAGAGTCAGAGGAAGAGTAATAGATATATATGATATGGGGGGGTGTGGGGTGGTGTATTGGGGGTGGGGGGTTTGTCACTTTGAGGGGTAAAATGTATAACTATTACACTGTGTTGTACACCTGAAACTAATTAAAAATAAAATTAAATTAAATTTAAAAAAAAAAAAATGTTTGAGTGGGCCGGTCAAGTGGCGCGGTGGTTAAGCGCTGGTTTGGGAAGCCAGCGGCCCTGGTTCAGGTCCCACATATGAGGGCCAGTGACACTGCCCTCAAAAAAAAAATGTTTGAGTTACCAATTTGCTCTTTGTAGGCAAAGTATATCAAATTATCTTAATATGATACATTGTGCTTTATGGTTCTGAAAACTCGGGAGACAGTTTACTCATATCATTGTGGGTCTTTCTAGTAAGATAGATACTAAAAGTTTTGTGTACACTAATGTAAATTAGCTAAAACAAATAGTATGTTTTAGAGAAAGTTAAAACTAGTTTTAGATTAAGGATGGGGAACTTGAGTGTTATTATTTTTAATTTAAAGATAAGAGCTTGTGTGTTTTACACATTTTTTTATTGTTCACAGCTTTTTCTCACAAAAGTGCAAGACATTGTGCTTTTAATGGATTTTTATTTATTTTTTGTTAATTTTACTTTGAAGTGGAATGTCCATCAATGTAAATTGTATTTATCTTTATACTTTAATTTTCACTAGATTTGCTTCTAGGCAAAAGACAAAATAAACTTTAAAAAAAAAAAGAATGTGTGTATGGGGCCAGCCGAGTGGCACATTGGTTGAGTTGGCTTGGGATGCCAGCTCTGAGCATCAGGTCCCTGATTCAGAGCCCACATGAGAGCCAGTGACGCTGCGCCCTGTGTAGCTAAGATGGTGAACAACAGGTCGACCTGGAGCTGGGCTGCCGTGAGTCACTGGTGATGGCGTAGGCTGCAGTAGGGCTGGCCGGCAGCTGGCGCGCACTTTCGTGAGCTGCCATGAGCCACCGTGAGAGGCCATCCAATGGCCGGTGAGTGACTGCCTCACCCAGGAACAGTGCAATGATAATACCAACATGGGACAGTGAAGTGACTCCCTCCACAAGTACACTGAAGAACAGTCTGTTCCCCTTCCCCAATTCCCCAATGCTGTTCCCCTCCCCCAATTCCCCAATAAAATCTTTAAAAAAAAAATGTGTGTTCTGGACTTAAACCTCCTATCTGATTTCATCATACATTTGTTAACCTGTCTCATTAGTTACCTTATAGTGTTGTTGTGATGTTAATTTTGTGTCAACTTGAATGGGCCATGGTGTGCCCATATTTCTAGTTGGTTCTCCTGAAGCTCTTTCTGGATGAGATTAACATTTGAATCAGTAGCCTGAGTAAAGCCAATTGAGCTCGTGGCCTCTCTCTCTCTCTCTCTCTCTCTCTCTCTCTCTCTCTCTCTCTCTCTCTCTCATACAACACTAATACAATTGTTGAGTTAATAATTGAAAACACAAACAGTAACTTAAATCTAAAAAAAAAAAGGTGAAACCACTCACTCTCAGGTAAATGAAGTCCCAAAGTATGGGGCCAGCCGAGTGGCACGATGGTTAAGATCTGGCTTGGGATGCCAGCAGCCCGGTTCAAATCCCACATATGAGGGCCAGTGCCACTGCCCTCTAAAAAGGAAAAAAAAAAAAAAAAGCAAAAGTCCCAAAGTATGGTATAATGACTGCTCCTCAACCAGTCCATTGCTGGTATGGCCACTCAGTATTCATCAGGAACCCTGGTTCCTTCTATCAAATTATCCATCTGTGCTCAAAACTTAACTATCAACCTTTGCCACGCCCACTCTTGGTGGTTTAGGGATTTGAATAACAATCAAAAGCACACAACAGGGCCAGCCTAGTGGCTCAGTTGGTTAAGAGCTCACTCAAGGGTGCGAGCTGAGCTCTGAGCAATGATGGTTCAGTGCCAGCCCAAGCTGAGTTGCCGTTGAGCTGCCAACAGGTGGCAGGATGGCTCAGCTAAAAAAAAAAAAAATCACACAACTACAACAGGCTACACTTGGCTTTACTTAGACAAATAATGATCTCATACATTCTCACCAGCATTGTATGAGAGTTAAAGCTGCTCCACATCCTCACTAACACTGGGTATTGTCAAGCTACCTTTATTTTTTCCAATCTCATGGCCATATTGTGATATCTTATTGTAGTCTAAATTTGTATTTCCCTGCATGTTAATGGAATTGAGCAATTTTTCATATGCTGATATCATTTGATTTCTTCTTTGTGTAGTGCCTATTTATTTTGAATATTTTACTCTTGCGTTGCTTGTATTTTTCTTTTTCTTGAAAAAATTTTATTGGGGAATTGGGGGAGGGAAACAGTGTTGGGGAACCGGGGAAAGGGAACAGACAAGTTGCTGTCCTTTTGTTCTTCAGTCTAGTTGTGGAGCACGTTGCTTCACTGGCCCATGTTGGTATCATCATTGCGCTCTTCTCGGGTGAGGCAGATCGATCGCTGGCCTCTGGACAGCCGCTCACAGCAGCTCTTGGCAGCTCACACCAGCTGCCAGCCGCTCACGCTGGCTGCCGGCCCAGGGACTCACAACAGCCCAGCTCCAGGTGGAGCTATTGTTCACTGGCCCTCATACGTGGGATCCGAACTGGGGCCACTGGTGTCCCAAGCCAGCTCTTAACCAATGCGCCACTTGGCCAGCCCTGTATTTTTCTTATTTATTTGTAGGAATTCTTTGTATATTCTCAATATTAGTCCTTTACTGGCTGCATGTATTGCAGATCTTTTCTCCCACACTGTGCTCTTCCTTTTCCATATTTGTGGTGATTTTTGATTAAATTCTTAATTTTAATTTGTCAGTCTTTTCCTTTATGATTAGTACTTTCAGTGTCCCATTTGAGAAGCCTTTCCCTGCCCTAAAGGTCATAAAGATATTCTTCTATAGTGATGTCTAAAGTTTTATTATTTTGCTTTCACATTTAACTTATGATACATCCGGAGATTATTTTTATGTATGGTTTGAGATAAGAGATTGCCATTTCCCTTTTTCGCACATGATTATCCAGTTGTCCCAGCTTCGCCTATTGAAAAGACTGTCCTTTCTCCACTGCCATGCCCTGTTTGTCATCAATTAAGTGTTCATTCGTGCTTGGGTCTATATCTGGGTTTTCTAATCTGTTTCATTTTCCTACTTACCTATCTGTGTACCAGTATGATGATTACTGTAGCTTTATAAGTCTTAAAATCCAGTAGTGCAAGCCATCCCACCTTGTTAATACTTTCAAGATAATTTTGTCTACTTTGGGCCCTTTGTATTCCCATACAAATTTTAGAATAAACTTGTCATGTACCACAAGAAAATTTATTGAGTTTTGATTGGCATTTTATTGAATCTATTGATCAATTTGGAATAATTTTTATGTATTTTAAAAATATTTACATATACATGCATACAAAATATTGTGCTACTCTATCCATGAATATCATTTCATTTATTTGAATGTTCTTTAATTTTTCTCCTTAAAGTTAGAGAATGGAGGTTTAGATTTATTCCTAGGTACTAGCTAATTTTTAATTATGTTTTTTATTTTCTGTTAGCTGTGAGTACAAAGAATCATTTGATTATATAATTAATAGATTTTATTTTTAATGTTGATTTCATTTCCAATAATATTTTAAATTCTAATTTGTCTGTCAATTTCTTTCTTTCTTTCTTTCTTTCTTTCTTTCTTTCTTTCTATCTTTCTTTCTTTTTTTTTTGATTTTCCATGTGTACATCATGGTATTATCTATAAACGGCACTTTTATTTCTTCCTTTTCAACCCAGCCTACAGTTTCCCAAGATGTCTATCCTCCCAGATACTTGCTATGTGCTTGTGCTGATATACAAATGTATTTAATTTTTAAATAAGTTTTCATGGAGTAATGGCACATATGCAAAAAAAATGCATAAATCATAGCTTTACAAGTTGATGAATAGTTGCAAAGAAAATGCACCCATGTAATCACCTCCCAAGTCAAAAAATAGACCACTACCAGCACCTCAGAAGCCCTTTCCATACCTCCTCACAGTCCTTAACCTAAGCTTTCCCCCCAAAAAACAACCAGTATGTGTTTTATAACCCTATAGCTTTGTTTTACCTTTTTAAAATTTTATATATGTGCAAACTTATAGTATTTACTTTTGTGTTAGTTTCTTTCTCAATATTAGTAAGTATCCATGGTACTGTCTATAGCTATTTACTTGCATTGCTGTGCAGTATTCCACTGTAATTTACCATGTTGATGACATTTTAGTATTTTCCAGTTGGAAATGAATAAGAACAATGTTGTTATGAACATTTTCATACGTGTCTTTTGGTGCACACAGGTACGTGTTTCTTTTCAATAATGCCTAAGAATAGAAATTCTGGGTCAGTAGAAAAAAGTAGAAGACACAGAAGATCTCAATAAGTTCAGTAAAAGTGTTATAAAATAATGACTAAGATCATAACAGGCAGAGTTATCATGCACATATGTCTCCAGGCATGTTTAATCAGTTATTTACAAGGACTTGGAGAAGCTGTACAGCAGTCCTTAGCCATGGAGGTTAGTTAAGTAGCTTGCCTAATAACTACATTCATTCAACCAATATTTATAGACTTCCTATTATGAGCCTGGCATTGTTTTAGACTGGGATCCAATGATCACTAAAATGCAATCCATTGCTTTAAGTTGCTTGCAGTTCAGCAAGGGTTCTCTCTCTAGGGGTCCTTTGTAACTTCCCAACTAAAAAATATTAGCAAATCTATACACTGTGTGACTCCATTCAGACACTTGTTTAACCTATTACACTGTCTCTAGGCATAATAACAAATTGATTTTACAACATTACTAATTATTTAAAATGGGTCAGTGATGCTACATAAAAAAAAACAAAATTATAATGCCAGGGTCAGTTCTTAGGGAAATGTATAGCAAAGGAAAAATCTGAGAGAAACAAAGAAACAAGAACTATAACAAAGGAAAATGAAACAGAAGAGAAAGTCCGGATTATTTCAAAAAAGATTTTAAAAGATAAGCATTTGAAAATATCAGGAAGACACTATTAACCACCTTTGTTGCCAGATGATATATGAGAAAAACAAGAAAGAGAAAAATGCTCACATGATGATAAACAGATGTCAAAGAGAGAGCATAGTAAGATTGTGTGTACTCAGTTTAGAACCTATTTGAATATCATGAGTTTGGAAATTTCGATGTAATCTTAGATGTTGTTTATACTTCTAGTTTCAAGTTCCTGATTTTTAGAGAGGAAAAAACCTATTAAGTCTCTGAAAAGTGCAGAAGTCTGAGAAACTTTTAAATGTTGTGTAACATTTGGATGAAGTATAATTTTTAAAATCCAAATTATTCAATAAATACACAGATTTCTTGCTTGAGACAAAGGCCCTCATCAGAATACGTTTAGAGTCTAACTGAAATTTGGAATAAATTCAAAATCAGATTTGGACACCCAGAAAGAGCATGGGATTTATCATCAGAAATCTTTGGGTTGAATTTTCATTCTAACACTACTAACTTGTGAAATCACTCCAAGGAACTTGATCTGCCTAAGTGTAGGTTGTGTTGTCTCTGAAATAGGCATAGCCCCTCAAAAGGTTGTCATTTTTGGAATGGATTCAACAACGGTCATCCTTATTCACAAGATGGAGATGGTAATATCATACAAATTTAGTAAATAAAAGCCACTGATGTGCTCCTGAGGCTTAGGACCCCTTTGTCCCCACCTCCAGCGACTTCGATGGCAATTCTGAAGGGGGTTCTTCCTTCATTTGAGGAAGAAAGAATTACAGCAAAACACAAATTCAAAATTTCCCTTACCAATCCCTCAAGCACTTGGGATTTTCTATGCTAATCATAGCCCACCTATACATAGTTTATGTGGACTGTGATGTATCATGAATGTTGCTGAGTTCCCACTTTTACTGTCTATTAATTGCTCAGAACTTCCACGAGGGTTGATTTTGTTGATTTCATGGGTCCTTGTGTAAGAAACATGTAGAATATATTCCTAAAAAATGCAATTGACTTTTATATACTGTTGGTGTTAATAGAAATTGGTGCAATCTTTCTGAAGAGCAATAGTCAATATATGTAAACATTTAAATGCACATACTCTTTGACACCAAAATTCTAGTTCTAGAAATTTATTCTACAGATATACTTCAATGTGTGCATAAAGATGTATGTTCAAAAGTATTTTTGCAGAATTTCTGTAATAGCAAAAGAACAAAACAAGATACATGTCTATTCTCAGAGGATTGTCTGAGTCAATTATGGTAATCCTTAGAGTGTAAGATCCTGCCACCTTTAAAAAGCATGAGGTGGAGTTATATGTAATGGCAAGGAAAGAGATGATGTAATATTTTTTAATAGATTATAGAACAGCATATGTGATCTATATTTAGATAAGTACCTATGTATCTATGTATTTACCTAGATGCAATAGATAATATCCATTATCTATAGCTCTATTTGGGGTTAGGATATTGTGGGAGATGGTCACTTTCTATTTCATATGCTTATATATTGCTTAAATATTTAGTTAAAACATCACATGACTTCTATAATGTTTAGAAAGTCCCTTCCTTTTGGAAAAAGAAAATTATTCTTTAAGGATCATTGTTCCAATTCGTCATGGCCATTTAAAAACATATCTTGTTTTACAACCATACATAAATCAGGAACATTGACAGATATTCTCCTCGGTCCAGTCATCAGCTGAGATTTATTCCACTCATTTTGGCTTCCTCCCAGTCAACTATCATTGACTCCTTGGATCCCCCTGGAGCACTGTGACACCATCCTAGCTCATGCCCTCCCCCACCATCCCCTACTTCGTGATGTTTCTTACCCACTAAGTCTTAATTCCTTTCATCCAATGTTGTTACCTGACTGGCTTGATTCAAGAGCTCTTGTGCATTCCAGCCCATACCTTTCTACTTCCTTTGGGACTCAATAGTGATCCAAATGAAATGAATGTAAATACATCAAGTATATAAAGGACCACTCCTGTGGCACAGACCTATAATTCTTACCAAACATTTATGTTTTCACCTATAATTCCTAGCCACCTTGCAACTGGGTAGGGCCAAACTGACTAGCTGAGTGCAATGGACTGTGAACAGAAGTGGTTATTTATGGGCTGAGACAAAGGAAAATTGCTCTGGGACCCTCAGCATTCTCATCTTCTGTTATGATAATCTGGGACAGCAAGATGGCAGTGGACCACTTCCTCTTCTCTTCCAGCCTCTGGATATTGTGCAGGTGCTTCTCATTTGGTGAAATCTAATTGAAACCCTGTTCTCAAGAGAGTCTGGGAAATAGAGTTTTCAAGATCCAACCCTTGGAATATGAGAAGAGCTTTAAAAGGGCACAATGTATTTGCCAACATAAAGTGATATATTTCCTCTAAACACAAGAAGAGGTTCCAGTTTTTCCTATAATAACACCATTTTCCTATAATAACAGCCTTCTCCTGCATTTGCATGCCAAACTTCCCCACGTGGAGAAAGAATAGTGTGATGTTATAGTGAGTGAGTTGGGAACTCACATTGGAGAATGTTTATTCATGAGATCATTGTTGAGACAGAAAAATAAATGTTGAGAACAATTGGACTAGAGACTCTGGAAACACATTTTCAGGTTTTCTACTCCAGCTCCATAGCAACATAAAAAGCATCATGTTCTTGATACAGACTAATGGAATAAAATAAAAGGTGCTGATCATCCTTTAAAGATGGAAGTGCAAGCCCTGATTATCATCCCTAGAAGAATATTTTGGGTCTTGGAAATGAGATCATTTGAGATTCTTTCAAAATGTGTGGCTTCAGATTAATCTCAATTTAGTTTCCTGATTAAACTAACACTGGAATTGATTCCTTCTACTTCAGAGCAAATTTTCACTGTATTGTGTAAGCATTCATGTCCTCTCAGACACCACCTTTAGTGCTAGCCATTTCAATAATAATGGAATGGGTTCTTTACTTACTGTAAGATGATAAGAATTTAATCAGTCATTTTCAGGTCTATATTGCCTTTCTTCAGGCTTCTGAAAAGCAATATAGAGTAAAGCTTTCTTTCATTTTTTTCCTCTTTCAAATTGATATTAAGAAATTTAAATGCTATTATGTTTATATTAGCCAACTTTTGAGTATGGCCCATCCTTATGTTAATGTAAACAGTTCTGTTCAGGTTCATGTTAACCTCATATAGAAAATAGAGGTTAAGCACACCGTGATGGCATCAGATTGTTTGGGTTTGAATCTGGTTTAACTTCTACTGGCCATGTGACCTTGAGCAAGTTCCTTAATCCTTCTCTGCTTCAGTTTCTTCACCTGTTAAATGGAAATAGTACCTGTCTTATAGGATTGCTGTGGTGTGCTTAAATGAATAACATATGTATAGTACTGACAACAGTGCCAAGCAGGTAGTAAGAGCCCAATAGAATTAGCAATTATTATTCAATATTTTTCCCCCAGGCCTAATCAAAGCTGCTGTAACCTCTGTGTGAGGCTCCCTTACTCTATACTATGGCAGTGGCTCTAAGAATCTCTCTGTGTATCACAGTGTGAGATTTGTGTACCTGATATGGACTGATTGCCAGGAAATATTGTTTTATCTGAAAAAAAAGAAATAAAGAAAATGATCCCATTCACAACAGCACAAAAACAATAACTTAAGAATAAATTTAAACAAGGAGGTGAAAGATCTCTACACTGAAAATTACAAGATATTGATGAAAGAAATTGAAGAAGACAAATAAATGGAAAGGTATCTTGTGTTCATGGATTGAAAGAATGAATATTGTTTAAATTGCCATAAGACACAAAGCTATCTATATTTAATGTGCTCCATATCAAGATTCCAATGGCATTTTTTACAAAAGTGGAAAAACAACCCTAAAACTTATAATGAAACACAAAAGACCCAATAGTCAGGACCAGTCGAGTGGCTCAGTTGGTTAAGAGCTCGCTCAAGAGTGCGAGCTGAGCTCTGAACAACAGCTGTTCAATGCCCAGCCCAAGCTGAGCTGCCGCTAAGTTGCTAATGGGTGGCAGGATGGCTCGGCTACAAAAAAAAAAAAAAAAAGACCTAATAGCAAAAGCAATCCTGAAACAGAACAAAGCAGGAGGATCATAATTCCTGATTTCTGATATATCTTATGAACCCTCTTAAGCAGAAAATGCTTGGGAAGCACTATATTTTTTATTTTAATTTTTATTTTTTTCAATTCCAGTTAGCATCAATATTATATAACTTTTACGTATACAACATAGTGGATAGACTTGTGTAACTTATGAAGTGATCCCCCCGATAAGTCTAGTACCCACCTGACAACATAGTTATTACAATGTTATTGATTATATTCCCTATTCTGTATTTTGCATCCCCCTGACTATTTTGAAACTACCAATTTTTACTTCTTAATCCCTTCAGCTTTTTCACCCAGTCATCCTACCTCTGTCCAATCTGGCAACCATCAGTTTGTTCTCTGTATCTTTGAGTCTGTTTCTGTTTTGTTTGTTCATTTATTTTGTTCTTTAGATTCTGCACATAAATAGAATCATATGGTATTTGTCTTTTTCTGCCTAAGTTATTTCACTTAGCATAATACCCTCTAGGTCCATCCATGTTGTCTCAAGGGGTAAGATTTTATTCTTTTTTAAAATTTCTTTCTTTTTTATGGTTGAGTAATATTCCATTGTGTATACATACCACATTTTCTTTATCCAGTTGTCTATGATGGGCACTTAGTTTGCTTCCTTATCTTGGCTATTGTAAATAACACGTAAGTGAACATGTGGGTGCATATACCTTTTTGAATTAGTGTTTTGGATTTCTTTGGATAAATACACAGAAGTTGACTTGCTGAGTCATAAGGTAGTTCTATTTTTAATTTTTTGAGGAACTTTCATACTGTTTTCCATAGTGGCTGCACCAATTCACAATCCTACCAACAGTGCACAAGGGTTCCCTTTTCTCCACATTCTCACCAACACTTGTTTGTTGATTTCTTGATGATAGCCATTCTGACAGGTGTGGGGTGATATCTCATTGGTTTTAATTTGTATTTCTCTGATTATTAGTGATGTTGAGCATCTTTCCATATGTTTACTGGCCATCTGAATGTCTGTCCTCTTTGGAGAAATGTCTATTCAGGTCCTCTGCCCATTTTTTAACTGGATTGTTTGGTTTATTGGGTGTTAAGTTGTATGAGTTTTTTATAAATTTTGGATATTAACCGCTTATTGAATGTATCATTGGCGAATATCTTCTTGCTTGGGAAGCACTTTAAAAGCTGGATTACTTTCCCACACAAAATGGGAGGTCAAAGGCTCACTGAATTACATGCAGTTTCCCAAACTTGCCAGGCTCTCTCACTCCTCTGTGGCTTTACACATGCTGTTCCTCTGTCTGGGATGTCCTTCATCCTTTTGCATCTAGCTAACTCCTATTTATCCCTTAAGGCAGAGTTTAAACATTGCCTCCTCCCAGAAGCCTTTGCTCACATCTCTACTGGGCAACCCAGTACTAAATCAAGTGAGCTAGGCATCATTGTCCTTTCCCTAAGTCTCTGTGTACTCCTGTGTCGTTGCATTTATCCACTATCTTTACACCATTTTTTGTCAGCCTATACATTCTTTCAATACAAGAATGGTAACTTTTACCTTTATCCTTTGCATCTGGAAAAATGGATTTATGGAACAGAGTAAGAGATCAATAAACATTCATGAATGACTGAATAAACATGTGTCTACCAAACACATCATTCCTTTGTCTTTCTGGATGTGTGCATATGAAAGAAGAATAAAGCATGATCGATGCTCTGAAGTATGTGTGATTTACTTAGAACAAGAAGGCACAGACACATGAAAATGTAGACATGAAAGATAGTGTATCAGCAATTGCTGCAATAAGTCTACATAGTAAACAATCTTAAAATGCCAGTGATATAAAACAGCAAGCATTTTTTTCACTCAAAGGTAATGCTGTTCTACTGGTCAGATTGAGGACTCATTCCAAATTGGAGTCATATCTGCCCTTCCAGCAGCTAGCCAGGGTATGGTCTTCTCATTGTGAATCCCTGGAGCACAAGAGGCCAGCCAATCCACCAACGCACACTGAGGCATATGCTCACATTCCACTGGCCAAGTCAAGTCACATGACCAAGAACAGCATCCACAAGGGAGAAAGTATTCTCTACCCACACTGGGAGAGGTAAGGAGTGAATGTTTGTTGAATGATAAATTATCATGCGGAGTATCAGGATATCCATTCTAAATACTTGGTAATGCCACTAACTGTTCTGAATGTAGAGAAAAGAGAAAGCTTTTAATGGGTCAGGGTAGTCTGGGAAGATTTGACAAGTAAAACATTTCAGCTAGGTCTTTAGAAATAGGTAATATTTAATTAGACTAAGTGAGGAAAGGAGAGCACATGGGGAAGGAACTGATTGAGCAGAGGTCAAGAGGTGGCTAGTCATACTACAGTTCATAGTGTATTTAAGATCTGCTGAGTACAGTTAAAAGAGGACCAGTAGGGTAGACTACAGAAGTTTGAATTTATCGTTCAGTACTTGATTAGTTATTGAAATTCTTGGAACTGACTATAGGTGGTGAAAATACAATGTGATATATAGATGATGTATTACAGAATCGTACACCTGAAACCTATGTAGCTTTACTAACAAGTGTCACCCCAATAAACTTTAATTAAAAAAAAGAAAGAAATACTTGGAGCAATTAGGGATGTAACTCCCAACTCCACTTCTTTGTTCATTTTGCCTACGTAGCCTCCCTGCCTCCAAATATTCTTTATTTGAAAGCAACAGAGATTATTGTAGCTCTGACTGGGTTAGAATAATATTTATTTTTATTTTTTTAATTGGAAAACTGGGGGAGAGGAACAGCGCTGGGGAACCTGGGAAGGGGAACAGACAAGTTGTCCTTTTGTTCTTCAGTCTAGTTGTGGAGGACATTGCTTTGATGGCCCATGTTGGTATCATTGCGCTCTTCTCGGGTGAAACAGATCGGTTGCTGGCCTCTGGATGGCCATTCACCGTGGTTCCTGGGAGCTCACACCGGCTGCCAGCTGCTCACACTGGCTGTTGGCCACTCACTGGAGCCTATGGCAGCCCACTGCAGCAGGGGCTGCAGCTATGCCATTGCCCCGTGACTCACAGCAGCCCAGCTCCAGGTGGAGCTGTTGTTAGCTGTAGAAGGCAGTGTCACTGGCCCTCATATGTGGGACCCAAACCGGGGCCGCTGGCTTCCCAAGCCAGCACTTAACCACCATGCCACTCGGCCAGCCCCCAAGCCAGCTTTCAAACAACACACCATTCTGCCGGCCCTGGCTTAGCATAATAGAATAACAAGGAAGGTGAGTAAACCAGAACAGGAAAATGGAGGCTATGTGGGAGCCATGGCCACAATAATATCATATCCTGTAAGTCTAGAGAGAGCAGCATGTGTGCTGTTAAAAGCTGGATTCTGGGGCCAGCTTACTGGCACATTGGTTAAGAGCTGCCTTGGGATGCAAGAGGCCCCGGATCAGATCCCACATATGAGGGCCAGTGACACTGCCCTCTACAGCTAAGATCGTGAACAACAGCTCCACCTGGAGATAGGCTGCTGTGAGTCCGCAAAGACGGCATAGCTGCAGCCCTGCTGCAGTGGGCTGCCATAGGGTACAGTGAGTGGCCAGCAGCCTGCATGAGCGGCCAACAGCCGGTGTGAGCTGCCAAGAGCCGTGGTGAGCGGCCGTCCAGAAGCCGGCGACCGATCTGCCTCACCCGGGAAGAGCACAATGATAATACCAACATGGGCCAGTGAAGCAACATCCTCCACAACTAGACTGAAGAACCAAAGGACATCAACTTGTCTGTTCCCCTTTCCCGGTTCCCCAGTGCTGTTCCCCTCCCCAATTCCCCAATAAAATCTTTAAAAACAAAAAATCCTGGATTCTGAACTCACACCATCACCACTGCAGCACACTGGGACATAGGACCCTGGGCTTTACCATCAGCATTACCATTTCTATGGTCCCTCAATAGAGCTGGCACTGCTGCTGCTGCTTTACCTACTGCTCATCTGCAAAATATAGTCTAAGCAGTGTCTGCTATTGTGCACCTGTTCTGAATTTAAACTTTGGGACGGATGTACCTAATTGGTTGAACTGAAGTCTCCTGTCTGTATCCTAGCTGCAGAGGCTGCTGGGAAATAAAGTGTTTAGCATTTTCAGCATTTACCATAGGAGGTGGGCTCCGCTTCTCATTCATAAGGCAGAAAAGTCTTCAGGAACAGGAAGTGGATCAGAAACCGGCAATCCCAACAAAAGTATTCACTGGACCTCTACCTCTAAAAATTTCCCCACATTTTTTTAACTATTAACATTGCAGCTTTCTTCCTCTGAAATGCTAGAGCAATTTGTATTGGAACCAGTCCTTTGATATTTGTCTCATGCAGTTTTGAATTTTCAGAATACATGTGTCTCTTTAGCTCACTTGTAAGCAACATGGGGGCTCTGACCATGAATTGTATTCCTATGAATCCAAAGTGCTTGTCCCAGGGAACTGCTCATAGAGCCTCAGTGTGATTTTTACTAATTGACTGATAAAAACGTTGACTGAGTGCTGAGAAACAAAAAGGGCAAACAGATTATGATATTCTAATATTACAATGTTTGAGTCAAGTGGTAATAAAGGTCTGAATTGGGTGTTAAAGTGGAAAGAAAAAGGCAAATGCAAGATATTAAGACAGTGGAATGCTGGAGTTGCTTGCACCTGCTTGGGAGAACTGACTGCATGCATGTCATCCAAGCTGCCACAAAACCTAGGTGACCATGACATCTTATCAGTAGTTTGCAATAGACCAGAGTTCAGCAAACTTTTGAGACGGAAGAGCTGCCAGGAGTCAGCAAACTGAGGCTGGCGAGCCACATGCAGCTCTTTGGGCACATACATGTGGCTCTGAAGTAAAACTGAAAATGAAAATAAAACTATCACAGTTTTCATTTATAAAATTTTTAAAGGATATTATTCACATAATGGTGATTATGTAAAAATATATTTATGGCTCTCAAATAATTTTTAAATTGTTGTGAGGGACAGGATTGGCTCTTCCAGGGGTTGGCAAAATTTTGAGAGGGAACATACCCAAAGAGCCGCATGTAACTCATGAGCCGCAGTTTGCCGACCCCTGCAATAGGCCGTGGTGGCAATATTCACACCACAGTTTTCTACAAATGCTATGAATCTGGGCTTTTATTTTTTTCAGGGAACCACTAGTTAAACGTTGACCAGGATACCATTGCACTAAGGAAAAAGAAAGGCTCTCTGTACTTCTTTCATTTTTGAAATAAATATTCAGCAGTTTAATCCCTATTGTACATATGTGTTGAATATAACTCTTCCTGATGTGGAGCTCTAAGCATGAATAATTTTACTTTCCTATAAGATAATGATAGGGATGCATGAGAGGATGGGATAGTTTGTATATTCATAGATTTGATAAGAAGACCTTTTAGTTTAATTTTTAAGATACTTATTGCATAACTTAAAATGATCATTGAATAAGCACTTAATAAGTGTGGCTTAATTTTTAGGAGATTAGTTACATAATAATCATGTAGAAAAAAAGAGATTAACAACTCACAGCAAGTTCCCAACTCAATCTTTATCCATCGCCCTTCCACCCCACTCCAATAGACAGCGTCTGTCATTAATATGGTATTCCCACCTCAGGAGGGAGAAAAAATTAGCCATTTAATTCTGTGGGCAAAGGACAGCCATGGCATTGCACCTTCAAATGAACACTGGTGTAAGACAATGGAAAGCAGCTCCCCTCAAGTAGAAAATAATATATGCATCTCGATTTGAACTGCATGATTCTATTACAGCTTCATAACCTTCTCATTCAAATGTTAATGAAATGCTTTTTGGCATGCTTTAACAGTCAAGATCTGTTCGATGAAAGCATCAATGCTAAAGGGTCGCATGGGGCTGTGTTATTCTCCTAAGATTGTTGTGGACTCTGCTGCTTATGTGCCCATCAAAAGGAACAATGCAGAGGGGTCTTCAAATGACTCCTGGACCAGTGTTAAGTGGCAGAATGCCCACGTTTCCGTTTGTCAAATGAAGGACGTTTGCACTTAAATTCTTTAAAAAGAAGAAATATTGAGAGCAATTTCTGTAAAAAATTGAAATTAAATGTGTAGTTTTCCTCTGTTGTGCTGCATCTGGTGTCTGTAGAATGAATCTTGTTTATGCCAGTTTCAAGGTTGCTATTCTTTGTGCTTTTAAACCAAGGTCAAGCGAGAGGCAGCTCAGAGGCCTTGAGATTGTCATTGACAAGGAAAATAGAAGCTTTATAGCTGGAGCACTAATTAATCACTTCTAGAAAACTGGAAATAGAAAAAAAATATATATATATATATACACTTAAAATTTTGCATATCAACAGCAATTTTACTTTGTGATGCACTGCATGTAATTATATGTGTCTAAACATTCTTTAAGACACATTAAAATATATGTCCTGTACCTAGATAAATTTGGGGGAAAAATATAAAGTAGTCTATATCATAATAACTTTCTAAATTGCTGCAGTCAAGGCTGCCCTTCAAGAAGTCTGAAGTTTCAGAGTTAACTGTCTCAGTTAAAATAGATCTGAATCTTTATTGCCAGTGTGTTTCATTGGAATCCAATATATCTCATAAGTAACTTAAGACAAAGAATGCTATTGATAACATATTTATCTTCATTTGCAAAATATAACAGTTGATACCAGAAGAATTAACATATGAAGCATTTCTCAAAAATAAGTGTTTAAATTCAAAACTTGCACATGAAAATTAATTTGTTTCAAAGTTATAGTTTACTGATTCTGACCAGTCTTCAGCAAATTTTTAATGAGCACCTATTATGTTCCAGGTGTCGTGAAATGTCTATGCAACCAATAGAGAGTGTATTTCAGATATTCTGAAATATCTAGTGTAGTATACAACTTATTAATAGTAAGCTCCCGGCACTTTTTGTAATTTCTAGTTTGAAAGTTTCATATTTTTTTGTTACCTTAAAGGTGTTTACCTTAAATGGAAATTTAGATAATGTTTTCAGGAGGAAATTCTATTTCATTTTAATACTAATAAGTAGTATCATGTGCCTATAAGAAAGCAGACTCTTCTAATTTAGAAAGACAATGTGACTAGAGTAATATTTCACAGTTCCAGAATGTTAAGGAATCAAATATTATATACAATTCATTTCCTTCATTACACAAAGACTTAAACACTTACCATTTAAGCATTGAAAACTGACTATGAACCAGTAATTATATAAGGCTATAGACATAGAACAATGATTAAAACAACCACCATTTCTACCCTCATGAAATTTTCGATCTAATAAGGGAGCTTGCTTTTCTGACAGGAGTTATAATTGCCTGCTGCAGAAAGATTTAGGAAGGCCACTCAACCCAGAATTAGTTTCAGGCAGGGTTCTACACAGGAGGTAGCCTCTAAACCAGAACCCAAAAGAGGGAAAAGGCTTAACCAGGCTAGAGAAAATAGTGGCATTCCAAGTAGCGGAAGGAGCAACTGTTCAGGAGAGGAAAAGGACCTTGAAGGGATTAAAATCCATTTAGTTTGTTTTTTAAGATATTTTTTTTTAATTGGGGAAGGGAACAGTGTTCGGAAATTGGAAAAGGGGAACATTGTGTTTTTCCAGGACCCATCAGCTCCAAGTCAAGTTTTTGTCCTTCAATCTCAGTTGTGGAGGGTTCAGCTCAGCTCCAAGTCCAGTCACCGCTTTCAATCTAGTTGTGGGGGCTGGGGGGTGCAGCCCACCACCCCAAGCAGGAGTTAAACTGGCAACCTTGTTGTTAAAAGCACATGCTCTCACCAGCTCAGCCATCCTGCCACCTGTTGGCAGCTCAGTGGCAGCTCAGCTCGGGCATAACTCACTGGCCCATGTGGGAATCGAACTGGTTCACACTCTAACCAACTGAACCACCTGGGCGGCCCCAAAACCCATTTAGTTTCATCTCAAGTTTAGTGTTTGAAAAACAATTTGGTGAGAGGTGAGGTTCTCAAAGGTGAGCTGGAGCAACCTCAGTATGACTCTGTGAGCCCTGTTAAGGGCTAGGGCTTTGCCCTGAGGGCAACCCCATACCATTGAAGGGTTTCAGTAAAGGACTATGATAAGACTTGTGTCTTAAAATTATCATTCTGCTCATGGGGCTGAGAATGTAATGAAGGACAGCAAGACTGGAGTGGGGGAGATCAGAGCCTCATGGTATCAAAGTAGGAGGGGACAATTGTTCTGAATTAAAATGGTGACTAGGGATAGAGAAAATGTGGTCTGATTGGAGTGGTGATTAGTCAGTGGAATCAACAAGATTGGAGATTGGTTGTGCATGGAAAGTAAGGGTGAGATAGGTCTGTGCCAAAGTTTCTCAACCTTGGGACTATTGATATTTTGGACCAGATCATTCTATGTTTTTGGGGACTGTCCTGCGCACTGTAGTGTGTTTAGTAGCATCCCTGGTCTCTAACCACTAAATAACAGAAGCCCTTTCCCCATAGCTGTGACAACCAAAAATGTCTCCAAACATTACCAATGTCCCCTGGAGGAGCAAAACCACCCCTGGTTGAGAACTAATGTCTGTTCAAATGACAGTGTATTCCAGCCCTTGCTCCACATTAGAATCACCTGGGAAGCTTTTGAACTACAGATGCCCTGCCCTGGTCCACTACCCATTAGATCAGAATCTCGGAGGATAAGATCTAGGCATGGCTGTTTTCTGAAATAAATTATATGATGCAGCTAAGCTTGAGAGAGCTGTTCATATAGTTAGCATTTAAATTTAAATTAGAAAACCCAGATAGATTAACATGCTTCTGGAAACACCATGCCTTTTGTGAAATTTTAAACATTTTGAAGTAAACTTTTTAAATGTCCTACTCTTCATAGTGAACATAATTTAAATGTTCCCTTATGATTCAGATCCATAATTAGTAACATTTGAAAATATTAATATACAACTTAAGAAACTGCTGTGAGGGGTTATTGCAATGGGTGGCATGCCTAACTCATCTACTAGATGACCCAAGACTTATAATTCATTGCTGGTTTTTCCTTTGGTTTGGGATACTTCTAGCAAGTCCATGAAATTATTACATTCAAGGGTCATTTCTTATTGTTATCAATATTTCTACATCTATTCATCCCTTTTCTTGTCATCACATAGCAACTGTTATTCACTATACTTTGCACTCTAATTTGGAGTTTTTATCAACTGTAAACAGAAACTCTCTAAACCATATTATTGTAACTGAGTTAAATAATAACCAACATGGCTATCAGGAAGAGTTAAGAATCCTCAACATGGGCCGGCCGAGTGGTGCGGTGGTTGGGAGCAGGTTTGGGATGCCAGCAGCCTGGGTTCGGATCACACATCTGAGGGCCAGTGACACTGCCCTTAAAAAAAAAAAGAATCCTCAACAGGGCCGGCCCACTGGCTCTGTTGGTTAAGAGCACGAGCTCTGAGCAATAGAGTCACAGGTTTGATTCCCACATGGGCCAGTGAGCTGCATCCTAGCTGAGCTGCTGCTGAGCTGCCAACAGGTGGCAGGATGGCTTAGGTGGTGAGAGCACATGCTCCTAACAACAAGGTTGCCGGTTTGACTATGCCCACCCTCAACTGAGATTGAACACAGCATCTTGAGCTGCGCTGAGTGGCTGTGAGCTGCCGACGGGTGGCCAGATGGCCACTGGAGTTGGAGCTGAGCTAGCTGTGCCCTCCACAACTAAGACGGAAGGACAACAACTTGGTTGTTCCCCTTCCCCATTTCCCCAACACTGTTCCCTTTCACCGATTCCCCAATAAAATCTTTTTTTTTTTTAAAAAAAAGACTCCTCCACAAAGTAATATAATAATATTTAGTACATGGAAAGCTGCCCAACTCATCATTAGTTTAAGGCAGGTATCAGATTCAGACAAGATCTCTCTCTCTCTCTCTCTCTCTCTCTCCCCCCCTTCCCCCTCCCTCATGCATTGTATCAGTATAGATACAAAAATATAAATAAAGCATTATGAAATCAATGTATTAAAAGAACAATATTTAATACAATTATTAAAAGAATAATACATTTGGACTGCAAGGTTTATGCCAAGAGCAAATAATTCAACATTAGGCAGTGCAGGAATGAAATATAATGCATTAAAAGAACAAAGGAGGAAAGACACATGATCATCTTTAATAGATATTGAAAATGTGATAAAATTCAAAAGTCATTTTTGTTTTTAGAAAAAAAATAAAATTAGCCATCTAGAAATACAAAATTGTCCTAAATCTATGAGACAATGAAAACAGAAAGCACCAAAAAAAGGTTGATGAAATTTGCCACATAAAAATGGAAAACTGGTACGGCTGAGTGGCGCGTTGGTTAAGAGCTGGCTTGGGATGCCAGCGGCCCCGGTTCCGATCCCACATATGAGGGCCAGTGACACTGCCCTCTACAGCTAAGATGGTGAACAACAGCTCCACCTGGAGCTGGGCTGCTGTGAGTCCCCGGGGCGGCATAGCTGCAGTCCCTGCTGCAGTGGGCTGCCATAGGCTACAGTGAGTGGCTGGCAGCCAGCATGAGCGGGTGGCAGCAGGTGTGAGCTGCCAAGAGCTGCTGTGAGCGGCCTTCCAGAGGCCGGCGACTGATCTGCCTCACTGGAGAAGAGCACAATGATGATACCAACATGGGCCAGTGAAGCAATGTCCTCCACAACTAGACAGAAGAACAAAAAGAAAGCAACCTGTCTGTTCCCCTTCCCCAGTTCCCCAACATTGTTCTCCTCCCCCAATTCCCCAATAAAATCTAAAAAAAAAAAAAAGGAAAACCTTTCTCTCACAAAAGAGAGCATGAGCAGAGTTAAAAGATAAGCAAAAGACTATGGAAAATATTTTCAAATATTTTTGAAATGTCAAAGAATTGTCACCCATCGTATTTTAATAGTCCTAAAAACTATAAGAAAATGACAAGCATGTGATTTAAAAAATCAGCAAAGACATGCACAGATAGCTTACAAAAGAAACCCAAACAGCCAATAAGTATATGGAAAAAAACCAAAACCTCACTAGTAATTTTAACTATTGTTATAATATCACTTTCCCCAAAATATTGTAAGTACTTGAGAATTTGATATATAGGGGGAAAAGGATCACTTTCTTACAAGATGTTGGTGGAGTGATGTAACAGCCTTTTAACAGCATTGGACAAAATAAGTGAACAATCAATACAGAAACAGGTTCATAGATATAGAGAACAAACTGATGATTGCCAGAGGGGAGAGGGGTGGGGAGATGGGTGAGAAAGGTGAAGGGATTAAGAAATACAAATTGTTGGGCCTGCTGAGTGGCTCAGTTGGTTAAGAGCTCGCTTAGAGTGCGAGCTCTGAGCAAAGGAGCCCTCTGTTTGATTCCCACATGGACCAGTGATGCTGCGCCCTAGCAGAGCTGTTGCTGAGCTGCCAACAGGTGGCAGGATGGCTCAGCTGGTGTAACAACAAGATTACCTGTTCGATGGTGGGCTATGCCCACCCGCAATTAAATATTGAACTCGGCACCTTGAGCTGAGCTGCCACCCGGATGGCTCAGAGGATAGAGCGTGCATTCTTAACAACAAGGCTGCTGGTTCGACTCCCGCATGGGATGGTGGCTATGCCCGCCTGCAACTAAGATTGAACACAGCACCTTGAGCTTAGAGGCCACGAGCTGCTGATGGGAAGCCAGATGGCGACTGGTGCCGTCAATAACTAGATTGAAGAACAACAACTTGGCTGGTCCCTTCCCCCAATTCCCCAATAAAATCTTTAAAAAAAAATACAGGCTGGCCGCATGGTGTGGTGGTTAAGCGCTGGCTTGGGAAGCCAGCAGCCCCTGTTTGGGTCCCACATATGAGGGCCAGTGACACTGCCCTCAAAAAAAAAAGATTAAAAAAAATACAAATTGTTAGTTACAAAATAGACATAGGGATGTAAAGTACAGCATAGAGAATATAGTCAATTACCCCATGTGTCTATAGGAAAATGACCAAAACTGTATGAAAAGTTACATAGCAAATCGTTAAAAAGTGGTTATTCCCATATGGCTTCACTCATATGTGGGATATAAAACTGAGGGCAACAAAGGTACAAGACAAACACATAAAGAAACAAAAACTTGAATTGTAATAGATATGTATGATATCAGGGTGGGGGGGCAGTGGATAAGGGGAGGGGGAGTCACTTTGTAAGGGGCGAAAAAGATAACTATTGCATTATTTTGTACATCTGTAACTAAAAAAAAGAAAGAAAAGAAAAACTTGTAGGGGGTTGGGAGTGGGGGTGGTAGAAGAGGGTAAAGGGGGTCAAATATATGGCAATTGACGGAGAACTGACTGTGGATGGTGAACACATTATGGAATATATAGAAGATGTATTATAGAATTGTACACCTGAAACCTATGTAACTTTACTAACCATTGTCACCCCAATAAACTTTAATATTAAAAAATCGGTTATTGGGCCAGCCGAGTGGCACATTGGTTAAGAGCTGGTTTTGGGATGCCAGCGGCCCTGGTTCGCATCCCACATATGAGGGCCAGTGACACTGCTCTCTATGGGTAACAACAGCTCCACCTGGAGCTGGGCTGTGCAAGCCCCAGCGATGGTGTAGTCTGCAGCCCCTGCTGCAGTGGGCTGCCATAGGCTACAGTGAGTGGCCCGCAGCCAACGTGAGCTGCTGGCAGCCAGCGTGAGCTGCCAATAGCCACGGTGAGCGACCATCCAGAGGCCGGCGACCGATCTGCCTCATCCGGGAAGAGTGCAATGACGATACCAACATGGGCCAGTGAAGCAACGTCCTCTGCAACTAGACTGAAGAACAAAGGACAGCAACTTGTCTGTTCCCCTTCCCTGATTCCCCAACACTGTTCCCCTCCCCCAATTCCCCAATAAAATCTTTAAAAAATAAAAAAAGTGATTATTCCTGGGAGTTAGGGTTGAGAGAAGGTGAATAGAGATTTTTACCTTTTATTCTCTATACTTCTGTATAGTCTGAATTTTTTACAATGAACATGAGTTCAAACTTTACAAGTTCAGTAAAAACAAAAACAAAGAAAAACATTTCAGTGAGCATGAGTTCAAATATTACAACTATAGTAAAAAGGTGGGGGAGGGGTCTTGTCACTGCCATTTTGTGTGCATAACAGTCCTCAAACTGGGTACTGGGATTGGGTTATCCTAAGAATACACAAAGCCTTCCCAATGGATATATGGGCACCAAGAACTTTAAGAAAATCAATTTCTAGGGCCGGCCGAGTGGCGTGGTGGTTAAACGCTGGCTTGGGAAGCCAGCGGCCCCGGTTAGGGTCCCATATATGAGGGCCAGGGACACTGCCCTCAAAAAAAAAAAAAAAAAAAAAAAAAAGAAAATCAATTTCTAGATCCTAACTTCCGTATTTACTCTTACCTTAAACTGATTATACTGACCCCTTTTTAACCTTCATTTGCAGAATTACACTTCTATCACGTTGCTTTTCTGCTACAGTGCATTCCCCTCAGAGCATTAAAATATCTGGGGTGCCAAAAAAAAGAATAATTAGAAATAATTCGAACTATTGCTCTTGGGAAAGTAATGAGTCTAATGACTAGGTAACAAATCCTTTAGCATGGCAACTGGTTTCCAGTTTTTTGCTTTCAACAAATAGAAGTACCGAATTGCATTGTCAGCTAATAGATCATTAAAATTTATTTTTGATGGTATATGACTATCTTGTCATATTGCATTGTCAGCTAATATATCATTAAAATTTATTTTTGATGATATATGACTATCTTGTCATATATGTTGAGTTATATTTGACATATAATTCAAATGGAGTTAAAAGAATTGAGTGTGGTACCTTTAACAGAACTCCTATTCCCATCTGTTTATTTATATGAAAGTTTATCAGTACTTATATCTAGAAGAGCAAACAATGAGAATAGACTTGATGTTAAATTATATCTCTTTGTGGAATGAATTAACATTCATCCAGAAATATAAATGAATTGGGAAAAAATCCCTAGCCATTTCATCAAGAGATGCATTTTTAATAAATTTTTGCTTTTAATGTTTAATAATTATTTATCAAATTGTGTACCAGATTTCTATTGTTTTGGGTTAATTGTGTCCTAATAATAACTGATAGATAATCCAAAAATAAATTTTATTAAAACTAAAGATTAAGGATCATGATAATTTTTAAAAATTAATTTTGATTCATATACATATGTTTGTCAGGGAGAAATGTAGGATGAAATTATGTGATAGAAGTGAAATAAAAATTCAATTTCAAGGAAGAAAGGAAACAGTAAAACTTCCTACTGTTAAAGAAGAGTTTGTGCATTTATTTTTAAATTGATAATGGCCGGTATCAAATAACTCTGATACCCCACATACTGTGATATTCTCCAGGATATATTTGTTTCTAAGAATGATGTAATAGTTTTATTTCTAAAAGTGTAGCTAATGGTAGCTAGCAAATTTTTATTAATGTAAGCATAACTCTGTCTTCAGAACAGTGTTCCAGAATGTAGGGCTTTTAGAGGTCCAACCTCAACGAAAGTAAGAGTTGACTATGCAGTGTTTTGAAAGAGACAGAGAGAGAATTTCATGAAGTTATTTTAGACAATGCCAAGAAGAAACAGTCTCTTCTGTTTGTCTTAGGATGTGGGCTCTTTGGCTGACAGATTTGGGTACCAGGGTGACCCTGCTAAGCTGGGTTTGAAGCAGCAGATTGCAACAGTAAAGGGGCAGGAAATAGCTGAACAGATTAAGAGGAAATGTCTTCAGAGAACATTCTGCTCTGGAAGTAAGGAAAGGAGTTGGTTTTCTCTGACCAGTGACTCATGCCCTTTAGAATATGCTTCTTGGGGCTGGCCAAGTGGCGCAGTGGTTAAGCGCTGGCTTGGGAAGCCAGCAGCCCCAATTCGGTCCCACATATGAGGGCCAGTGAAATTGCCCTCAAAAACAAACAAAAAAACAAACAAAAACAAAAAATTAAAATGTTCTATTAGAAAAAGGAGGCAGGATTAAAAAAAAAAAGAATATGCTTCTTGGAAGTTGGCTGATCTTCCATTGTCTGCTTTGAACCCATTCTGTATCATATTAACTTCCATAAAGACTATTACTGATATTTGGTGGAATGCCAAAAGTAGGATTTTTTTTAAATGCCTTTCTGTCTGTTGAATAATTATATTAAGAAACCCCAATAGACATTCTCTTAGCAATCTAAAAATTGTCATACTGGTTCACTTAGCACCTGGGCAACCAGCAGTGGAATTTCTTTCTTTTTTTAAAATTTTTTTTAGTTTTCAATGACAGTTGATAGTCAATAATATATTAGTTACAGGTGTACAGCCTAGTGGTTAGACATTTATATAATGTATGAGGTGATCCCCTGATAAGTCTGGTACCCATCTGACACCCTACAGAGTCCTTACACTATTATTGACTATATTGCCTATGCTGTACTTCACATCCCTGTGGCTATTTTGTAACTACCAATTTGTACTTCTTAATCCCTTCACCTTTTTCACCCAACCCCACACTGAGAGCTATTTCTAAAAATGTTCAGTGATCAATTATAAAGCTTGATGTCTACACAATAGCCTGGTTTCCCTCCATAACCACTAACACTTATTGAACACTTAATATATACCCAGCACTGTGCTGAGCACGCTACATAGAATATCATGTTAATCCTCATAACAACCATATGTGAAAGGTACTATTTTTTTTTTGAGGGCAGTGTCACTGGCCCTCATATGTGGGACCTGAACCGGGGCAGCTGGCTTCCCAAGCCAGCGCTTAACCAATGCGCCACTCGGCCGGCCCTGAAAGTTACTATTTTAATATCATTTACAGATAAGGAAACGGAGAACCAGAGCACCTAAGTAACTTGGTCCAAGTCACACAGCGTTAATATCCAGCATGTCAAGTTGTTCTTAAATGACAGATCTGGAACTTGAAGATGTTTGCCACACTGTTAGTGCTTGAAAGTAGGTCATTTCCATTTCCATTGCAATTTAGTATCTACTAGCAGCTCTTGGGATAATTTATTTCATAAATTTTATTTTCCAGGATCCATAATATAGATGGATATTTAAAAGTAATTATTGTGGTAAATATTTGCATGTTAAAAATGGTAAGCTGAACTTCCTGTTTTGTAATTTTCACTTTCAAGCATGTACTTCTGCAAATCATTAGTCCTTTTCCTCTTTCTATTTCTCATTTTTCCATGGGGGACATAGTCATATTAACACAAATGAAATAATTGATCAGAAACACATTCAAAATGCAACGTCTACATTTTCTCTTAAAAATTTGCTCAGAAAAGAGCAAATAAGGGTTACTCCAAAATTATACCCTCAGGTCAGGAAGTAAATACAAGTTAATTTTAAAATTGTCCTGAAAACAAGAATTAATTGTGATAAAGTTAATGAGAGATTTATGAAGCATTTGTGCTAGCAGCAGGAGGAAATGCAGGGTTCATTCATAACTGATTTTATATTTTGAGGACTTCTATTACCACATAAGCTTTGTAAGGGCCAAGGTTTATCCATTTTATGCAGTAATGTACCCTTAGCTCTTAGGAAAGTATCTTGCATGTAATTGATGCTCAGTATGTATTTGATGAGTTAATTAATTCCTCTCATGTATTACCATACTAAATAATGATCATATTGGTTGCCAGATGATAGTGTTAATTGCATCATTTCATCTGTCGACTGGCAAAAATAACTCTCCAGAAAATCCTCCAAAAGAATGGTTTATTTGGGAAAAGAAAAAGAAACAAGTCACCCCAGGAGTGTGTAAATGCACACTTCCAACCTGTGCTCCAACCGGCCGCCCACGTGAAGAAGAAAAGGCCCCAATTCCAAGATTGCTACTCTATTTATTTGCATCCCTCCACAGGAAGTTAACACAAAGTTTCAACAGGAATTCATGACTAGAGGCTCAGCTCCACCCCACAGTCCTCCCAGCTCTATGGTTAAGCATCTTAAGATGCCAGTTCACTTTTATCACATCATTCCTCATTTCTGAATATTATTAAATATATAGTGATATCCTCTAAACATCTAAATGATACCCTCATGCTTACCACTTTTTTTAAAAAAGATCTTTGTTAGGGAACTGGGGAGGGGAACAGTGTTGGAGAATTAGGGAAGGGGAACCTTGTGTTTTTTCCAGGACCCATCAGCCACAAGTCAAGTTGCTGTCTTTCAGTCTTAGTTATGGAGGGCACTAGCTCAGCTCTAAGTCCAGTTGCCACTTTCAATCTAGTTGTGTGTGTGTGGGGTGGGGCATAGTCTACCATCCAATGTGGGAGTTGAACTGGCAACCTTGTTGCACCCTGAGCCATCCTGCCACCCGTCCACAGCTCATGGCTGCTCAGCTCAAGGTGCCATGTTTAATCTTAGTTGCGAGGGGGAAAGGGGGCACAGCCCGCCATCCCATAATGGTGTCAAACCAGCAACCTTGTTAAGAGCACACACTCTCACCAGCTCAGCAGCAGCTCAGCTCAGGCACAGCTCACTGGCCCATGTGGGCATCTAACCAGTGGCCCTGTTACTCAGAGCTCATGCTCTTCACCAACTGAGCCACTTGGCCAGCCCCCCCCCCCCATGCTTACCATTTTTCGCTTGTCTGAGATAGTAAGATGGCTGCGGTGTTGACAGGGGAAACAAACACAGAATGTCTCCAACATCCCTTCCTGTCCAAAATAACTCACTACAGCACTACTCACAGTGTGGTGCCCAGGCTCGTCCTGGGCTGTAAAATGTTTGTTGCCAGTCCATGACAGGATTAATTACAGAAACTCAGGAGTAAGCAGACAGAAAGCTTTGCAGCAATTTTACATTGCTGTAACATCTAAGAGTTCATTTTTATTGTGATTTGCAAAGATATCGGACTTGGGGAATTCACAATTTAAAAAGAACACACTCTCTTACTGGTTGTTGCATACCAGCAGGGCCAATGTTAAAAATAGGTTGGAATGGGGCTGGCCGAGTGGCGCAGAGGTTAAGTGCTGGTGTGGGAAGCCAGCGGCCCTGGTTCAGGTCCCACATATGAGGGCCAGTGACACTGCCCTCAAAAAAAAAATAGGTTGGAATGGACCAATCTATGTTTTTTGTGACTTGCATGGAAAGAAGGCTATTCATCCCAAAATATAAACTGCACTTCACGGTAGACCATTATTGTAGCGTTAACTACTTTGAGTACTGAAGTATTTGATGTGTAAGAAAACCCCTACTGAATGCAAATATCTCTAATGGAAATCTTGTTTACATCCATTAGCTATGAACACTTTAATCATCACCTCACATCCTGACATAATAAAGAGGAAAGAGGACAAGTCAGCTGGTACTGAAGGTAACTAGGAGCAATCTTGAGTAACAGGGATAGCAGCAACAATGGTCTCCAGGTGTGGGACCAAATGGCCTTTTGTCCTGGAAATATGGCAACTGCCAAATTAAGAGCTGCTGCTATCGCTCAGTTCCCAGACGTTGCAATGACCCATGATTTCTAACTATCTGAGTGGTATTTAAATACCTATTATTTTAGTTTGTCCTAAGGTAAAAATGTATTGGTAGATAAAATTCACCCAATAATTTGCTACAATATGTGATTTTGTTTCTTTAAAGGACGCTGTTGACTTAGCAATATCTTTAAATATCTCCACCTTATCAGCTCTGTATTGCCACAAAAATGCAGCATAAAAAACTGCCCTGAAACTCAGTGGGATAAAACAATAATTTCTTCTTGCTCACATACCTGCATTTTGGCTGAGGGCTGGCTGATCTGGGTTGGTCTCAGATGGGCTTGGTGCCACACTGCAGATTGGGTCCAGGTGAGCTTCACGTGTCTTTCCTCTCCTTCTTATGGTGCAGAAGCACAAGAGGGTGGGTGGAAACACAGATGCCTCTGAAGGATTTGGCTCGAAACTAGCACACTGTCACTTCCCCTCACACTTCATGGGTCAAGGCAAACAACATGGCCAAACCCAAAAAGAATGCTCTGCATCTAGTGGGAATAACTGAAAAGCCACATGGAAAAGAGAATGGACCTAACTAGGGGTGACAAATTGTAAAACTTACCACATCCATGGAGAGTCTTACTAGAATTTTTTTTGTTCATGAGGCCAGGGACAGTGTCTGATATATTCTCCATTGTGACTTCTGCTGTATAAAAAGCGCCCCCACACACACACACACACAACTCAATGGGCTAAAGCAATAATCATTTATTAGCTTATGATCACATGGCTTAAAAATTAGGGCTGGGCTCAGGTGAGCTGTCTTTTTGCTGGTTTCCTCTAGGCTCACTCACACAGTTATGGTCAGCTGGCCAGTTTTCTAGGGACCAATTGGTTTAGGATGATGGCCTCACTCACATTAGTAGCTGTCAGTTGGTGTTGGACTCTTAGCTGGAGTGGCAAGGGTGACAGGGCCACATATCGCCACAGCCTAGTGTGGGCTGATTCAGATGCTGGATATGCAGGGTTTCTAGGACCAGGGAGAGAGCAAGACCTAATGCACAGATGTTTTTCAAACTCTTGTTTGTGTCACACTTTCCATTATCCCATTGGCTTGATATATCACAGACACCCAGAATTGTACCTTGAGTACTAATGGTTTGATTTGTCTATTATATTTTTGTTATGTTATGGACATTCAAAATCTTCCAAACTACAATTGACATGTGACTAATATATTGATCTCTACCAGAGTAAAGTGTCCAATGATGTACTTTCCACATCAAGGGGATATCAAGGACATGCTTTTCAAATTTTCAAATGCCATGATGTTTGAAACTAATACATTGGATGATATAATTAAAGTCTAAAATATTGAGTTGCAATAAACATATAACATTTTTAAAGGATAACTAGTATGTCTCGCATTTAGGCACCAAAAATTTATTTTTAAAGTTTAGAATGAAAGGCCACATTTGACTTCAAACCATTTGAAAACAATGCTAGGTTTTAGATAATCCCAAGTTCAGTTGGAGCTCACAATATAATATGTCCAGTAAAAATACATATAAATGCAATTTTTAGCCTACATTTATAGGTATATGGTGTCATCATCATGGAGCATGAGAGTTCTGTTAAGGACATAACCCAAACCTTCCGTGAACTTCTAGATGCTCCATCTAAATAACTTTCACATGTTTATTGATCATCTATATTTCTTTGGAGAAATGTCTATTCAGATCCTCTGCCAATTTTTAAATTAGATTGGGTTTTTTGTGTATGTTAAGTTGTATGGGTTCCTTATATTGGGTTGTCGGAAAAGTCATGACGCATTTTTGCAACGAAAAACAGAAAAATACATCATGATTTTTCCAACAACCCAATATATTTTGATTATTAACCCCTTATTGGATGTATCATTGGCAAATATCCTCTCCCATTCAGTAGGCTGTCTTTTCATTTTGTTGATGGTTTCCTTTGCTGTGCAAAAACTTTTTAGTTTGGTGTAGTTCCATTTGTTCATTTTTGCTTTTGTTTCCATTGTCTGAGGAAACATATCCCAAAAAATATTGCTGAATGTGATGTCAAAGAGTCTACTACCTATGTTTTCTTCTAAGAGCTTTATGGATCCAGGTCTTACATTTAAATGTTTAATCCATTTTGAGTTTATTCTAGTAAATGTAGTAAGAAAATGGTCTCATTTCATTTTTTTACATGTATCTGACTGATTTTCCCAACACCATTTATTGAATAGACTGTCTTTACCCCATTGTATATACTTGCGTCCTTTGTCAAAGATTAACTGATCGTATAAAAAGATGCTCAACATCACTAATCATCAGAGAAATGCAAATTAAAACCACAATGAGATATCACCTTACATCTGTCAGAATGGCTATTATCAATAAATCAACAAACATCAAGTATTGGCAAGGATATGGATTGTTGGTAGGATTGTAAATTGGTTCAGCTACTGTAGAAAACAGTATGGATATTCCTCAAAAAATTAAAAATAGAACAATCATATGATGAATGTCCACTTCTGGATATGTATTTGAAGAAACCCAAAACACTAATTTAAAAAGATATGTGCACCCCTATGTTCATTGCAGCTCTGTTTACAATAGCCAAGATATGGAAGCAACCTAGGAGTCCATTGATAGATGAATGAATGAAGATGTGGGACATATATACAATGGAATATTATTCAGCCATAAAAAGAATGAAATCTTGCCAATTGCAACAACATAAATGGACCTAGAGGGTATTATAAGTGAAATAAGTCAGACAGAGAAAGACAAATACCATATGATTTCACTTATATGTGGAATCTAAAAAATACAAGAAATGAACAAATAAAACAGAAACAAACTCATAGATACAGAGCAAATTGATAGTCACCAGATGGAAGGGAATGGAGCGATGGGTGAAAAAGATGAAGGGATTAAGAAGTATAAATTGGTAGTTACAAAATAGTTATAGTGATGTAAAGTACAGCATGGGGAATATAGTGAATAATATTATAATAACTATGTATGGTGCCAGGTGGGTACTAGATTTATTGGGGGAATCACTTCATACCTTATATAAATGTCTCACTACTGTGCTGTATACATGAAGCTAATATAATATTGAATGTCAACTGTAACTAAAAATAAAAACAAAACAACCAGTCATGGGATATAAAATACAGCTTCAGGAATATAGTCAATCATATCGTGATTGTTGTCAGATGGATGCTAGACTTATACAGGTGATTACTTCACAAGTTATATAAATGTCAAATCACTATGTTGTACACCTGAACCTAATATAATATTGTATGTAAACTTAATTGAAAAAAATATTTAATTTAAAATAAAAAAATAGGGCCGGCCAAGTGGCGCGGTGGTTAAGCGCTGGCTTCGGAAGCCAGCGGCCCCAGTTCGGTCCCACATATGAGGGCCAGTGACACTGCCCTCAAAAAAAAAAAAAAACAAAAACAAAAAATAAAATAAAAAAATAAAGAACTTCCATGAATTAGAAAGTATCTCAAGGAAAGCAGCCAAAATAGTGAATAATGTGGAAATCATTTTACATAAAGAAAAGTTGAGAGAAGTACAGATATTTGTCCTAAAGTGAAGAAATTTGGAGAAACGTGATACTGTCTTTCAAAATCTGAAGAGGTATGTCATGTGGAAGAAAAAACAATCAACCTGTGATGTTCCAGCAGCTTCCTAGAACCAGTAGCTAGAAAGTTACAGGGAGGCAGATTTTTGCTCAATGCCAGGCCTACCAATTAGACACAATTAGACACAAATGAAATGGACCATCTACTAAAGAATGAGCTCCCCTCACTGAAAGTATTCAAGCAGACACTGTTTTGCCGTCTCTCAGGGATGCTGCAGAAATAATTTTTTAAAATTGGAATGAGGTGATCTAATGCCATTTAAGTTCCCTATCTAATTCAAGCTTGCATCTGCTGCTTTGTATGCATGGGGGAAGGGCCAAGTTTGGGAGGAAGGACTGTTGAAAATATTAGAAGAAACTCACTGTTTTCACTTGTATATGAATTAGTTATATAGAATAATAATGTTGCAGAGTACCAGACTGAATAGAAAACTAGTCAAGGTTATTTTCTCATTGAAACTGAATTACTGACAACTATTGCCAAAATGAGAATTACAAATTCATTTCAAATAAAGGAAGCAAAACTAGAAATGTACTATTTTAATTATTTTCTGTACAAATTCTATTGTTAGCACACCCATGAGTTTGCCCTATTATTCTAGTAAAATGTATGCTTTATTTTCTTCTCTCAATGTAGTGAATTTATCCGTTTATTACTGATTGAAGCAAACATTTATTTTTAAATCATAAAACAATTATGATCTTCCACTAATTAATTCTATCTCTATGGCTGTGGTTTGTAAAATACTGCTTTTGTGTATCTTGAAGTAGAAACAAAACTGTTTTGGAACTGTTCCCTGTGATGTTAAACACAAAGAATAAAATAAATAATTTCTGTGCCCTGTCAAGATTTATCTCTTTCAAATTTTTCTTAAGCACAAAGCATTATTAATGAAGCACTTAACATTAAACTCCCAACAGCCTGGTATAAAAATGACAACAACAATCCACCAGATAAAGAGACACATGGGAACTAGTTTCCAGTGAGAGCAGGGAGAGATTTATGTACTTTTAATGGAATTCTATGGATTCTGTGTTCCTTATTGTGTCAGAAATATGAAGAAAGGGAAACTGAATAATCTTTTTAATTCATTCCAAAAAGTTTAGAAAACAATTGAGTAGGTCTGGGGATGAGTAAGAGTTAGAGTGAGTGGATGAGAGCCAATTTTCTTATTCAGTTTGCAAGCTGAACCCCAGAGATCCGAAGGAAGTTCAACAATAAAAACCAGAGACACCATCTTGCTCCCTATTGGTCCAACTGCAAGAAGTTCGGGGACCGGGGCAGCCGGTTAGCTCAGTTAGTTGGAGTACAGTGCTCATAATTCCAAGGATGCTGGTTCAATCCCCACATGGGCCAATGAGTTGCACCCTCCACAACTAGATTGAAACAACTACTTGACTTGGAGCTGATGGATCCTGGAAAAACACAGGACCCATCAAAACACAGGTTCCCCAATAAAATTTAAAAAAAAAAGTAAGGGGACCATGTCATTGAACTCAGAGTTAGGAACGCACTGGATAATCTGTTAGCAGAAGAGAGGGAGGGAATCTAGCAAGGCAATCCCTAATGGGAACTGAGTTTGAGCCAAAACCTGCCAAAGGAGTAGAGGAGGTTGCATTTTGAAATAATAATCAAGGCTTTTCAGTTCAAAAGAATGTGTATGAGAAACTACAAGGGATGTCTTTGTGAACAAGAAACAACAGAATAGAGAATAGGGATCCTTTGGTATATAGGATGTTAGAAGCACATCAAAGTTTTCAAAGATCACATTTTATCTTTAATTTTTTGCCCATTTTAAAGGTCTTCATCTGTATAGATATTACAACTGATTCACCTGTCAATAAGACATATATGGAGTCTTTACATTTTTGAAGATGGACTGCACTGAGCATGAACCAAATTTCGAATTTTATCCCTCTCGTGGCCAAGAACAGGTATGTATGAGATAACTGGCTGTGGTCTGAAATAGTATTTGGTTTCCAAGAAACCTAATTTCTCCATTTAAGAGACTGATTGACCCCAACAGAAATCATAAAATTAACATAAGTCCTATGCATGTAACACAATTGTAAGGTTATATGAGTTAACACATGTAGGGCCGGCTGAGTCGCGTGGTGGTTAAGCGCTGGCTTGGGAAGCCAGCGGCCCCAGTTCGGTCCCACATGTGAGGGCCAGTGACACTGCCCTCAAAAAAAAACAAAAACAAAACAACAAAAAACACATGTATACTCTTCAGAGCAGTTTCTGACTCATAGAAATATCACCCATTTCAATGGATATGGGCTTTATATGAAAGATTTTTCTTTCCACGAAAGTAAACATGCTTATTGCTAAAGAATCAGATATAACTTTATGTAAGTGTTACATTTTGAGGTTCATTATTATTATTGCACATCATTATTGCACTGGGCATCTTCCATTTGTGCAGAGTATCCACTCTTCCCCTTTTTCTAGCTTGCTGTGATTCAGGAGGCTGCCCCAGACAGAAGAGCATCACTGGACATTGTTTCCCTCTAGTTTCTGGTTCAGTTTGGCCAATAGGGTGTATTGGAGGGAGGAGAGTGAGATGAGAGAATTTAGTCCCCCAGCTCCCTGTCTGCCCGGTCACCTAATCTTGGCTGCTTTTCTCCATCAAAGACTAGAGGTTCTATCACCCTTCTCCCCTCTTCACACTGCCTTCTCTCACACTAAGTCCCAGTAACAGTTCCCTCCACTCATACCTTAAGACTTAGGGGTGGTAACAGCATTCACTAGTTACTAGCCCTGGAGTACTCCCACATGCTCTGTGGTTTTCCTATATTCTGACTACTCATTTGTAAATATATTTATTAAACTAGACTTAAATGACCTGGGTTGACAGTGCCATCTTTACACTAAATGATTTAAATGCCTAGCAAATTTACCTATATATGAGGAACAGAGACCATCCATAGGAAGGTGAAACTTTTATACTTGGGTTTTCTTATTGAGTAACTACTATAAAAATAATAGTTAATGTTTACTGAAAGCTTACTTTATGACAGAAACTGCTCTGAAGTGTATACATGTGTTAACTCATATAACCTTATAGTTAAACCTAAGAAGATTAAATCACCACTATCTGTGTAAGCACAGGAAAGTTAAGGGACTTGCTCATTTGATATTAAGATTTATAATAAGAAATATATATTTGGTCTTTGTCTTAGTTTCCAGCACAGAAAACCCTTGGAATTCCCTAAAACCCTGGGAATTTCTTAAGTGATAAGAGTGATAAAAGTGTGTGCATATTCGTAACAAACCCCTTCAACTACACCTGAGTTTATGTTATTGAGGTGACTTTTGGAAAGCAGCTATGGATCGAAGCTGGTTCCCAGGGAAACCAACCAGTGGTTGGAGGGTTGGAATTTTCAGTCTCATCCCCTGACTTTCTGGGAGGGTGAAGGGCTGGAGGTTGAATAGATGGCCAGTGACCAATGATTTAATCAATCGTACCTATGTAATGAAGCCTGAATAAAAACCCAAAGGACAGGGATTGGAGAACTTCCTGATTGGTGAACACATGGAGATTCGGGGAGAATGTGCCCTTGGAGAGCATGAAAGCTCCATGCTCCATCCCTATACCTTACCCTATGCATCTCTCCCATCTGGCTGTTCCTGAGTTATATCCTTTTATAATAAACGAGTAATCTGGTAAGTAAAATGTTTCTCTGAGTTCTATGGGCTGTTCTAGCAAATTAATGGAAACCAAGGAGGGGGTCTTTAAAACCTCCAATCTCTAGCCAGTGGGTTGGAAGTACAGGGGACAACCTGGACTTTTGATTGGCATCTGAATTTCGGGGACAGGGAAGCAGTCTTGTACGACTGAGCCCTTACCCACCTCAATCTCAGGGGTTGGCAACCTTACCGCCAATACAGGACAAACTAGAAATTAGGAATATATCACAAGATCTGCATGAAACCCCAAATTCAGAAGCCTTCATGAAATAGTCCTGTACTACAGAGAATAAGATCATGATGATGACAAAGATAACAATGACAAAAAACCAGCCACCTTTTGCCATATTTCCAATTTCTTCTGTAGAATCTAGCTATGCTATCAGTTACTCTGAAATGGCTCTTCTAAGGCAGAAATCAAGTCAGTCTCCTTCATTTTCATAACTAAATGTTAAGTTTTCTAACTCAGCTGGTATCTTCATTCAGCAACTTTACACACTCCTTACAATGTCCAGTTTGAAACCGGCAACTATTTGTTCTTGCCTTAAGTACAGTTTAGACAACTGATAATTGAAAAACTCAGACTAAGGAACATTAGTGATGTCTTACTTGTTTTTTCTCTTAACAGATGAATGCCTACTCAGTTTTCTTAGTGGTACAGAACCTGGATCTCTCTGGCATCGGACTAGAGTGGAAGAGGAATAAAATGTCTTCCTATCTTCTCTCTGGGTTGTTTTGTCTAATGAACCAAAGCATGGGTAAGGAATTATTTTTTCTTTATCCAGTTTCATAAGCCATAGTGTTGTGAGAAGGGAGGGGGACTATTTTGAGGGAGATTAATGGCAATGTGTCTTTTACTCTAATAATTATTTTTAATTTAAACATTTACCGTATTGTTTGATCATACCTTGTAGTTATTAAGGGCTATGAGCTTCAGAATCAGACATTCTACCATTCTAATTCTGAATTAGAATTCCTAAACTTCTCAAAAATCAGGGCCCAGAAGGACGAAGAGGCAGAGAACAGAGGACTTCTAGGGTAGTGAAACTACTCTGTGTGTTATGATGATGAATACATGTCATTGTACATCTGTCCAGATTTCTATAATGTACAATACCAAGAGTGAATCTTAATATAAACTGGACTGTCGGTGATAATAATACATGTGTCAATGTAGGTTCATCAATTGTAGCAAATGTACCACTCATGTGCAAAGTGTTAATAATGGGGGAGGCTATACATATGTGGGAGCAAAGGGCATATGGGAAATCTCTTGTGCTCAACAGTGCTGTGGGTCTAAAACTACTCTAAAAATAAAGTCTAGGGCTGGCCAAGTGGCGCGTTGGTTAAGAGTTGGCTTGGGACACCAGCTCTGAGCAGCAGGGCCCCGGTTTGGATCCCACATATGAGGGCCTGTGATGCTGCACCCTCTACAGCTAAGATGGTGAACAACAGCTCAACCAGGAGCTGGGCTGCCATGAGTCGCCGGTGATGGCATAGGCTGCAGCCCCTGCTGCAGTGGGCTGGCGTGAGCCATCATGAGTGGCAGTCCAATGGCCAGCGAATGACTGCTTCACTCGGGAAGAGTGCAATGATGATACCAACATGGGCCAGTGAAGCGGTGTCCTCCACAACTAGACTGAAGAACAAAAGGACAGCAACTTGTCTGTTCCCCTTCCCCAATTCCCCAACGCTGTTCCCCTCCCCCAACACCCCAATAAAATCTTTAAAAAAATAAAGTCTACCAAGAAAGACCCACATAACCCTTTGAATCCATTATATCCTTAGCCCAAACACTACTCTCATCTTTGGTTGGACTTTCAATAAAATAGAGTTTGAGGCTTCTTTCTACCAACACATAACAGATCCAGCTCAACTCTTTGAAATTTAAATTATCTCCTAATAACTTGAAATATCTCAAGAGATAAAGAAAATATTGAGTCAGTAAAGAATGACAAGGAAGTGAATAGCTAGTGAATGTTCTTTCAGACATTGTAAAAATACAAATGATCGAGATAACTCCTTAAATTACCACACCCGTCTTAAAATCTTTAGGAGTGGAAAGAAGTGAGAATTGGGAGAGCTTTTCAAAACTGGGCTTCATTGGGTCACTGTGATAGTCAGATCAGGCTGCCATAATACAATACCACAGACTGTGTACCTTAAACAACAGACATTTACTTTTCTCACAGTTCTGGAGGCAAGTCCAAGATCAAGATGTTGGCAAGGTAGCTTTCATTCTGAGATCCCTTCTCTAGGCTTGTAGGCTGCAGCCATCTTGACATGTGCTCATATGACCTCTTTTTTTCTGTTACTTCAGCTTTACTACGAATCAGACCATGCTGTGTTAAGGAAGGCCTACATGGTTTGTTTGTTTTTGTTTTGTTTTATTTTTTTAGTGATAGTTGCATTTATTAGCAGGGATCATTCATGGGTAGCCAGTGAAAGGAATGAGACCACTTTGGAAACATGCTGCTAAAAGCCCTTCAGCTCATCGTTCTTGCTTTTGTCAGTCTGGTAACCAGTAAGTGTCAAAGACTGCCTGTGTTGAGGAAGAGGTTTGAATATTTTCATGTGACTATAATGATTGTCACCGACTTGTACCTTAATGTAATAATTTATTCCAGCAACCACTTTAGTTTTGTATTGTATAGCTTTAAATTCTTCATAAATCTCATTTGTTTGTTCTTCAAGCTGTGATTTAACCTCATTAGCAATCTCCTGGATTTCTGGAGTGGCAGGTTTGGCTTCAGTTAAACCTCCTGGCATCATTTTGGCTAATTGCTACTTTGCTGGGCAGGACACTGGAGCTGAAGTGATCCTACATGGTTTTTAACTGAGAGAATTCTGTTGTCTACTGGGAAGGGGATGGAGGCATCCCCTTGTCTCTTTCTGTAGGGACATGGGTGACAGAGCAGAGATGGGCTACCTTGTGGCCAGGGCCATTGTACTGGCAGCTAGGATGGCAAAACACTTCAAGTAATGGGTGTTGCTGCCCCCTTATTTCTGGCCCAGCAACTGCTAGCCGGCCAGCCACTCTTCAAGGGGCAGTGACCCTTCCCAGGGAGGAGTGGGAAGACCAGCACATCCTTTGAAGAACCAAGCCCAGAGAGAGGTCCAAGATGGCAGATTAGGTGAATGTGCTGCCTGCTGCCTCCCACAATCACTCCAAAATTACAAATAAATTATAGAATAATCAACCTCAAGAGTCATCTGAAGACTAGCTGAACAGAACCCCTATAACTAAGGATCAAAAAAAGAGTACACGTTGAGACTGAAAAAAAAAAAAGAGAACCAAGTCCGTCCCATCATCCCTACCTAGAAGTCATGGGCAGAGCCATTGACCTTTGGGATCAAGGGGAGATTTAGCCAACCCGCACCCCATCCAGGCTGCTCAGTGGGGCTCCCAAGAGGGGCAGGGCTCACGCAACATGACCTCTTTTTTGAGATCTTGCAGAGAGTGTACAATTGATCTAGTGTATCTTTTTTTTTTTTTGAGGGCAGTGTCACTGGCCCTCATATGTGGGACCGAACCGGGGCTGCTGGCTTCCCAAGCCAGTGCTTAACCACGGCGCCACTCGGCCAGCCCTTTAGTGTATCTTTTTATAAGGGCATTAATTCCATCATGAGAGCCCTGCCCTCATGACTTCATCTAATTACCTCCCAAAGGCCCCAGCTCATAGTAGCATCACACTGGAGATAAGGGTTTCAGCACATAGATTTTGGGGGGAAACAATTCATTCCATAGCACCATTGTTCAAAGTTTGGTCTCTTGGCCCTACACATAGACGATAAAGAAGGACACTTTATTTTAAAGGCATTTATTCTATTTTGAAACTGAGTTAAGGACTTTAATGAATTTCATTTCATAGAGCAGACCACATTGGGAGGCTCTGAAAAATGAAATCATTTTCTCCAAAACTAGTAAACTTTGCAGATTTCAATCCTGTCCCATTTGACCCTAGTGCTATAGTCTTTCTACTAGCCCATGGGGCCTTTCTTAAATGTCAATATTTACTGGTTAGCTTATTTAAGAGTGATTAGGCTAAAAGAAACAGGCGCACACCTCCAAGGTCACATGAAACCAATTTGAATCAGGAAGCCAATGTTTTTGTTTCATAGAGGGAACTACAGTTGGTCAGAGCGTATATTTGTATTTGCTCTTTAATCCATGAATGAGTTCAAGAATTGATTTTTTTAAATTGCTTAGTTAACATTAAGTCAGAAAAAAGGGATTTGGATGGTCTGCAAAGATATTCCAATACTGGCTATTGCTTAGCATTCCTATTCTTTTGGCCATGTGATTTTTTTGTGTCCCTTCACATCGATAGATATCATTTAGCTTAAGAGGTAAGGACTATGTCAATCTAAATTATTGCATATGGCAAAGTACAGTAGCAAAAAGAAAGAAGAAGAAGCAGCTCAATAACTGTTTGCTCATTACCTGGTGACATCACTCGGCACACCTTCAGATACTTTGCTGCTTAGCTGAGAGAATCTCCCAAAGTCAAATCTCCTTCAGTCATAAATGGCCTGTTCTTAATTGAGTAGTATTTAATTCTGCTGCCATTGTAAACATGCAATATGTGAATACAGGAAGATAAGCCAATTTCCTTAAGTGTACATTCTATTTACACACTTGATTTGATGACATTAGTTTGCAGGTGTGTATACTTCAATTAATTGCATATTGGCAAAATGCATAATTTAAACTCAGTACAAAACTGAAGTATTCAAATGATAGTCTCTTCAATATAATTATTCCACATAAGTTGGAGTGCTGACAAAATGTTGTCCTTTATTTTCTTAAAATAATAGCTTCAAGTATGTTCAAGATTAGATAACACAGAAAATGTCAACAAGGGATAACAAATGTGAAAATAATGAGATTAAAACTCTATGTTTTCATTCCATTTTTCCTCCATAGGTTCACAAACTATTTTTCCTCGTGAAATCAAGTTACAGAACCCAATGTCCTGCATAGGTGTTTCAGTCTGATTTGAAGAACAAGGAAAAGTACCTTTAAAATGGCCATATAAATACACACTATTTTTGCTGATCAATAAGTTATATGTTGATCTGTAAAAATATGCTGACTTCCTTTTGTTGTAATAGCAAAGAGAAAATGAAACTGATTCAGTTCAACAGAGGAAATACACAACTTATCCGACACACCTTATTTGAAGACTGGCTTAAATAGCTTCATTTTTCTTATAACTCGACCTCTTCCCTGAGTAGATATTGAAAAATAAATGCCTGTGTCCTTTCACTAAACCCAGAGTGTGAAAAATGTCATTTTATCATTGAGTCATTCACTGACCCAGCACCACACTGCTAAATTAACATTTCATATCCTATCATAATGAACATAGTTCTATTTATTGAGCACCTAGCCAGTGATGGGGCCTTTACATAAAACATTTCTGTGGTTGGCTGAGTAACAGCTCCCACAGGTCCTAATCTCTCAAACCTGTGAATGCTGTTTACAATATATGGCAAAGGGGACTTTGCAGATTTGATTAAATTAAGGATCTTAAAATGGAGAGATTGTCCTGGATTATCTGGGGGGGTGCAATGAAATCAAAAGGGTCCTTAAAAAAGAAAAGGCATGTGAGGATTCAGAGAAATTTGAAGATGCTATGCTGCTGGCTTTGAAGATGGAGGAAGAATCCATGAACCAGAGAAGCAATGAATTCTGGCAGTCTATAGAAGCTGAAAAACTCAAGGAAGCAATTTTCCCCTAGAACTTCCAGAAGGAATCCCACCTTCTGACACTTTGGCTTTAGCTCAGTGAAACTGATTTTGGACTTCCGGCCTCCAGAACCATAAGAGAATAAATTTGTGCTGTTTAAGCCACTGAATTTGTGGTAATTTGTTACAGCAGCTGTAGGATGCTAACACAATTTCTAATTTCAAAAATACTCTGGCTGGATTGTATTATTACTATACACACACACACACACACACACACACACACACACACACTTATCAGGTGAAGAAAAAGACATGAAGAGAGGTAAAAAAAAATAGGCAAATATACACAGCTGGGGAATGACAGACAGAAGCGTGGCATCTAGGTATGACTTGAAGACCACAGACAGTTCTCTATTATACTGGCTCATATGAACCATCAAGGCACATTTTATTATGTCTTGTACCAAAAGGTTTTTTTCTGTTTAAAAATAAAAAGAAGCAAATCAAAGATTCCAAGTTGCATGCATTTCAAAGAAAAAGTATTTGTTGTGAACAATGAAGTGATTGAAATATTTGCAAAGCCCTAGTCTGTTTCCATAAGGGGGCTATCATTCCAAATTAAACTCCTTTGTCCCTACAGGTATGGGAAATATAGTTACAATGCGCCGATCAAGAATGGATTCTGGGGATGTGGATTATACTGTGGAAGGGAGTCAGAGGAAGTGTAATAGATATATATGAAAAGGGGGGGAGGAGTGGGGTGGCAAATTGGGGGAGGAGGGTTGTCACTTTGAGAGGCAAAAAGTATAACTAGTGCACTGTGTTATACACCTGAAACTAATTAAAAATTAAAAATAAAATAAAAAGAATGGATTCTGGGGTGACCGGTTAGCTCAGTGGGTTAGAGCATAGTGCTGATGGCACCAAGGTTGCCAGTTCGATCCCCGCATGGGCCACTGTGAGCCATGCCCTCCTTAAAAGAGTCAACTATGCCATTGTAGAATGGATTCTGCATGAAAACTCCATGGATAGGGACTATAAACCTAAGGGTGGCCAACCCTAATGAACTCACTGCACGGTTGTGAAGGAGTCCAGCTTCTGCCTGAAGGTTTAATATTCTGTGAAGCTTCTTGGTAGTAAGCATGTGATATGCACCTCATCCAGGCTTCAGAGGACTTCCCCTTTTGCTAGCTAAATCAAAATTCAAAAGGAATTTTCCAGAAACACATCATGTGGGGTTTTATTTTGTAATATTTGAGAAGTGCTGAATTAAAAGATGGCTTTATAAACCTTAAAAGCATAGAATGAAGCAAATAATGAAAAGGTAAAACATTTTATTTAACATTGATGATGTATCTGCCCAGTGTGTATAGGGGGTGATTATTTCAAAGTCCCTGAAGGTTCTGGATTCTGTGGGAAATGATCAAATCATATGTGATTTGATGTTTCTTCAAGTGAAATTTTAGAACTTCCTCTACCAGAAAAATTTTGACAATTTCACTGGATGTGTTTCAATAAGTTACTGAAACATCAGCAAAGGAGACAGTTTTAAAAGGTTGCAGAAAAAGCATTTAAATGGGGGAGAAGGTAAAGGAACTAAAAAGTACAAATTAGGGCCAGCCGAGTGGTGCGGTGTTTAAGAGCTGGCTTGGGACGCCAGCGGCCCCAGTTTGGATCCCACATATGAGGGCCAGTGACACTGCCCCCCCCCAAAAAAAAGTACAAATTAGTAGTCACAATATAGCCACAGAGATATGAAATACAGTTTGGGGAATATAATCAATATTGTTGTAAAGATTATGTAGAGTGCCAGATGGGCACTGGGCTTAGCAGGGGGAATCACTTCATAGACTGTGTAGATGCCTGACCATTGCGCTGTACACCTGAAGCGGAAGTTGAGTAACACTGAATGTCAACTGTAAATATATTTAAGTGTATACACACACACACACACACACACACACACACACACACACACGAGAGCCAGGGGAGGTGGTGCACAGCATACGGAATGTATTCAATGTAACAGCTATATACGGTGTCAGAGGGTAGTAGATTGGGGCGTTATCACTTTGTGAGGGGTGTAAATATCTAATTATTACATTGTTTTGTACACCTGAAACTAAAAAAATAATAAAAGAATAAAAGAAAATAAATATACGTTAAAAAAAATTTTTTTAAAGAAAAAGCATTTAGATATTAGGCTGGTAAAATAGTGACATCTTGTGGTAAGAATTAGCAACGTAATCCCTAAAACGAAAAAGTTAAGGCAAGCAAACCAAGTAAACTGGAAATAATAAATAAAATAAACTTTACTAAATCTTTGTTCTTGAAGATAAAAAGAATTTTTCTCATTTTTGACTTTGGGGTGTGAGGAAAAAAATTCTGGATTTCTGCCTTGTATTTCCCATTACTAAAGGAGTTTAATTTAGAAAATAAAACCACCAGACAGAAATAAACCAGGACACTGCAAATATTTCCTTCCATAAATGCATTGTTTAAAACAAAAATATTTTACATTTCAAATTCATGGAATGTGAGACACTTTGATTTCTTTTCAACTTTAAATAAAATAGAGAAATTACGTTTTCCCTTTTGGTGCCTGTAGCAGATACTCTTGGCATTTTCACCCATGTTCCTTCTGCTGACCCCAGCAGTCACCTGCAGCTTGGGTGGACAGTTATACACCACATGCCTTCTCTGTGCCTGAGCTCTATCTCTGGCCTCAGAAATGAGTCCTGCCTCTGCAGGGCAGGCTGGAAACACCAGGAAGTTAACACTCCTATGAGCCACTTTCAATCAAAAGAGCAGGGCACAAAGAGATGAATACCTCAGCTTTCTACACCATCAGTGGGACAATTCTGGGTATGTTCCACATGGTCTCTCAGGGGGTCCCCAGCAGGATTGAACTCCAGTTTCCCACAGCAGTAACTTGCTTATTGATTCACCTTTTCTTTTCTTTGTTTTCCTAACTCCCTCACCATGTTTCCTGGGGTCACCACCCAATAAAGTACATGTACCCAAATCATCATCTCAGGGATGAATATAGTGATCTGTCCACTGAGCATGCGCACATGTTTCAAAGGGGACAAAAATGAGTTCTAAGCATTTTTACTAGTTTCATTAGCAAAACACCAAAATGAACAAAGCAAGGACAAGTCTAGCACATTTTTGGTTTACTGCAACCATAAAGCCTTTGACAGCTGCATGCAGCCTGGCTCCAATTATTCCCTAGCAGGCTTTCTCTTAGTGGAAACGGAAGTTCAAGATAGGAAAACTGCCTCAGGAAGGAAAGAGGGCACCTCCACTGCTGGGACTTCAGATCCATTCTCAAGTCCTTGCAAGAAAACTTGAACTGGCTGCTAAAAGCTGGTTTAACTAACTGATTTACAAATTGGTTAGGAAATAATATATGAAGATTGTATAGTTGAAGATACAATAATTAGAAATATATTTTACAAAATATATGTATTCATTAGGAGTCATCTTTTTCTCTCTTTTTTTTAAAGATTTTATTGGGAATTGGGGGAAGGGAACAGTGTTGGAGAACTGGAGAAGGAGAACAGCCAAGTTGTCCTTTTGTTCTTCAGTCTAGTTGTGGAGGACACGGTTTCACTGGCCCATGTTAGTATTGTGATCATTGCGCTCTTCCTGGCTGAGGCAGTCCTCTCCACGGCGGCTCAGGGCAGCTCATGCTGGCTGCCAGCCACTCACAGTAGCTCATGGCAGCCCACTGCAGCCCACGGCAGCCTACGCTGTAGCCGGCCACTCACGGCAGCCCTGCTCCAGGTGGAGCTGTTGTTCACAATCTTAGCTGTAGAGGGCGCAGCTTACTGGTCCATGTGGGAATCTAACCAGCAGACCTGTTCCAACTGCCAACCCTGTTGTTCAGAGCTCATCCTCTTACCAACTGAACCACTCGACTGGCCCAGTCTTTTTGTTTTTTAACTACCAATTTAATCAACTAGTTTTCTTCACTTTCAAGGGCATGTGAGGGGGACAGAGACCAGTGGGTATCTCAATATTTTACAGAAAACAGGTCCCAGTCCAGGAGGTGATATACAAGAAGGGGCGGGGGGGGGTGCTGCTTGTCAGTGATTTGACCATCAATCACATGTAAATTTCAACCCCTGGCCACAACTTTGCATCAGGAGTCAATTTATTCAGACCTGATGGCTACGGAGAGGCAAAAAAAAAAAAAGCTGTTTTATATTGGCATGTTGAAAATTACGAAATAAATCTCCACTATTCACCTGAAGTCTTGGTCACAAACAAGTCAAACTGCTAACTACAGCATGTGACTAATAGCACTTTATACACCAAGTGATGTTGGTAAAGTCATGTTTTTATTTCCCTTTAAAAGAAAACTGCTTCCAAGCCAATTATTCATCTCCCCAAGTCAGAAATTTATGAAGTTTAACAAGCATTAAACTAAAGAAAAAGGATTTATCTCCCTAAGTTTCAGAATAAATGCCTTTTTTTAAACCACCATATATTCTAATATCTAATTGGTATCTTGAAATCCATGCATAGCTCCTACTTCATTGCATTTCTGAGTCCCAAAGTATGTTTGTATCTGTAAGTATCATAATATTAATGGTGAGGCACTCTGCCCAGTATTTTACATATGCTATTTTATTTAATGCCTGTATCATTATGATACAGTTATAGTTACATACATTTTACAGATGAGAATACTGAATCTTTAGGGAAGTTGCCCAAATTCTGATCTGTCTGAAAACCCAAGTTCTTTTTTTCTAATTGAAGTCTTTTTTTCTTTTATGTACAAAGAGCTGGACTTGTTTCTGCAGTAAGGTAGATATCTTGAATGATTCCTTCATGGAAGTTCACTTAGTCCAACTAAATGCAGCCTATATCCTTCACGTAGTGTTGGAGACACTGGCGACACATACAGAGGCAGTATTTCCAGATCAGACCATGCCAGTTTGAGCAGACATGGCAAGAATGAGAACTCCAGCGGGTGACCGGTCAGCTCAGTTGGTTAGAGTGTGGTGCTGACAACACCAAGGTTGCTGGTTCGATTCCCACATGGGCCACTGTGAGCTGTGCCCTCCCCTAAAAGAGTCAACTATGCCATTGTAGCATGAAAGCAATGTGTAACCAATGACCATGGCTGTTCCCCAATCAAATTAAAAATAAAATAAAAAAAGGTCCGACTGAGTGGCACAGTTGGTTAAGAGCTCGCTCAAGAGTGCGAGCTGTGCTCTAAGCAATGGCAGTTCGATGCCAGCCCGAGCTGAGTTGCCGTTGAGCTGCCAACAGGTGGCAGGATGGCTCAGCTAAAATAAAATAAAATAAAATAAAATAAAATAAAATAAATAAAATAAAATAAAAAAGAATGAGAACCCTGGCAAAATTTTGTTGGATGATTCCAGTAGAGCTGCTGGTGACCCAACTTGCTCTCTCAGATGCAATGAGGTAAAAGGCTCAAAACTAGAGCTGGCTGAGTGGCGCGGTGGTTAAGCACTGGCTTAGGAAGCCAGCAGCCCCAGTTCGGGTCCCACATATGAGGGCCAGTGACACTGCTCTCAAAAAAAAAAGGCTCAAAACTCAAGTTTTTACCTGTGGTATCAACCAGCTAGTGCTACCTAATAAGCAATCACAAAATCTCAATGGCATACAACTGTAACCATGTTGTTTCTCACATGTCTGCACACTAGGTTCTGAAGTGGCTCAACTGATCTTGGTTGGCTTAACTAGATGGCTCCAAGCTTCAAGATCCAGCTCTGTGCCACACGTCTTTCTACCTCTTTGATCAACAGACTATCTGGACCATCGTCTTCTCGTGGTGATGAAAGAAGTGTGAAGGGTAAGTGGAATACACAAGGCCTCCTGAAGCCTAAACTTGAAACTGGTACAGTGTTGTTTACTCCCACATCCCACTGACCAAAGCAAGTCATATGGCCAAGTTCAAACTTAAGGGGCATTGAAGAATATTCCTCTTTCAGTGAAAGGATGTACAAAGTTACATGGCAAAGAGTGTAGATACAGAAAAGGGTGAAAAATTGGAAACAAGATTTCAATATATCCTACTCACTATGTCACTGGGCTCCCATACTCTTTCGTAAATAATTTCAGGTGTATGTGTTTGTAGTGAGGTAAAGAATGAGCTATCATTCTGATACATTCAGTGGTGCTGAAAGAATATCAAATGTGATCAATTAAGCAAGACACAGTCTATCTCTAAGTTCTGAAAACCCAAAGTCTAGCATCATTGGCAGGACCCATCATGGGCAAAATCATGAAGCAGGCAAATTTGTCTTTGACATGCCTTCATCTTATCTCTAATCATCCCCCACTTTCATCATGCCTGTGTCTTATCTATTTATCCTGTCTACATAACAAAACATTCCACCCCTATAGCCCATTCACCCTAAATCCTACCCTCTTCATTTCAAGGCTTAGCAATGCAATAACTACCACCCCTGAAATAGTGACAACTGAATAGGTTTTTGCTTAAAGACATTTTGACTAGGGACTCTTGGGCACAGAGTATGTAAGATAAGTATTAGTTGTCAAAAAAGAAAATAGGGGGAAGTAAAACTCTTTTATCTTCAAATAATCTTAATGTAAAACCCAATTTATTAAAGGATAATAGTGACACTGTACTATTCTCTTACTATTACTCAAATAATATTAATATAATTATTAATACTCAACTATTATTAGTTCACGGGGGGGCAAGAAAGACAAATTCACTTGTTCTGTTGGTCTCCACCTCATATCGCCTTGTTGACCTCTGAAGTTCTTCCACAGAACCCCCAGGTACTGAGGAACACAGTTTGAAAACCCATAACATGAACTCTCATGTTGGAATGTCTCATAGATCCTCTCATCTTTCAATCACACTGAGTCTCCCACAGTCCCTGTGAAAGCATAAAGCTATCTTGGTCCCAGGACTTCTGTAATATGATCTGAGATGCATGTGAAATTTTCTTTCCCTTTAGTCTGCTATGGTGCCTGAATATCTGCAATTGAAGGAGCTGCTCCTTTGGTCTGAGGCATTTCCTTGTACAGGAGTCTTTTGTTTTATTTTTATTGCAGAACAGTGTGTTTTTCCAGGACTCATCAGCTCCAAATCAAGTAGTTGTTTGAATCTAGTTGTGGAGGGTGCATCTCAGTGGCCCATGTGGGATCGAACCAGCACCCTTGGTGTTACGAGCACTGCACTCTAGCCAACTGAGCTAACTGGCCGCCCCCAGGAGTCCTTTTAAAAGTGTAAAATCTCTTTAGAGAAATAATCCATCAGTCCATTAATACCTGAACTTGAATACAGTCTTTTTATTACAAACAGCACATGTAGATGGGGTAAGAACTGTGAGACCTAGATACCCAAGGATCATGGTGAAAAGGGGTCAAGAGAAGCTCTTGAAAAGATGAGCAGGAAAAAAATCAGGAGATAAAAATGGAAAGACAAAGTGAATTCAAAACAGAGGTAAGCCTTGTTTGAGAAACATTTTTTCACTACGTGAACTCCAGCAAGGATCATATAGAGATTATTTTTTCTCTGAAGACAGAGCCTTTAGGAAGTTCACTTTCCTCTTTCTGTGGGAAAATCCAAGTAGGTTGGCTTCCTATAGATTGCACTCTTTTTTTTTGGAGGGGGGCAGTTGGGGGAGGGGAACAGTGTTGGGGCATTGGGGAGGGGGACCAGCCAAGTTGTTGTTCTTCAATCTTAGTTGTGGAGGGAGCCAGTTACCATCTGGCTGCTCATGGGCAGCTCGTGGCCTCTAAGCTCAAGGTGCTGTGTTACAATCTTAGTTGTGGGTGGGCGTAGCCACCGTCACATACGGGAGTCCAACCAGCAGCCTTGTTGTTAAGAGCACACACTCTATCCACTGAGCGATTCGGGTGGCAGCTCAGTTCAAGGTGCCGAGTTCAATCTTAGTTGCAGGTGGGCATAGCCACCATCCCATGCGGGAGTCAAACCGGCAGCCTTGATTTTAAGAGTGCATGCTCTATCCACTGAACCATCCGGGTGGCAGCTCAGCTCAAGGTGTTGAGTTCAGTCTTAGTGGCAGGCGAGCGTAGCCCACCATCGAACAGGCAATCTTGGTAGGAGCACGTGCTCTCACCAGCTGAGCCATCCTGCCACCTGTTGGCAGCTCAGTAGTAGCTCAGCTTGGGCGCAGCATCACTGGCCCTTGTGGGAATCGAACTGGCGGCTCTGTTGGTCAGATCTCACACCCTCAAGCTAACTCATAACCAACGGAGCCACTCAGCTGGCCCCAGATTGCACTCTTATTGTGGGATTTGCTAAAATTCTGATTGATCCAGAGCTCAAAATATCCATTTCAAACCATATTCTTTTGGAATGAATTGCTCAAGAAAAAGCAGCCTCAAAATTATTTATTTCATGTTTTTGTAGATCCTGGGAAGGAAGAATAGGGTAAAATGGGCATAGGTGGGGGTTATCTGATAGTTTTGTTACATCTTCAAAAGTCTATCATAGGTCCAACCGAGTGGCGCGGTGGTTAAGCACTGGCTTGGGAAGCCAGCAGCCCCGGTTCGGGTCCCACATGTGAAGGCCAGTGACACTGCCCTCAAAAAAAAAAAAAGTCTATCATATAGTGAGTGATCAACTGTGCCTCATGAAGAACAAAAAGATACAGGACTCATTAAATTACTATAGGATGACTTCTTATTAGAACTTATACAATATACTACCAAACAACAGGTGGTTGCTGAAAAGGTACAAATTTATAAGACATAAAAATAATTTAATGTTCCCTATAAAATTGTTTAGGACTTCACTGGGAACTTCCAGTGTATTTGTTTAATTCAATTCATCAATTAATATTGCCTATTTTGGGCTGGTCGAGTGGCGCAGAGGTTAAGCGCTGACTTGGGAAGCCAGCGGCCCCGGTTCGGATCCCACATATGAGGGCCAGTGACACTGCCCTCAAAAAAAAAAATATTGCCTATTTTATGACGGGGACTGTGTGACATGCTGGAAAGGCAGATAAATAGTATATTGTCTCTGTGCTCCACATGCTCAAAATCTATGTGAGGAAGACAGAAATATAAATGACTAACTATATTACTTGCAATAAGTACTACTTTAGAGACATGAAGAGACCGGCATGGGAATAAGCAGGGGAAGAAATGATCTAATTTCTGGCTGTCAGAGGGATAAGGTCAGGTGTGGGGGAAGGGTTTCTGTAGCTAAGGTGGACCTGGAAAAGCCATTGGAGACTTAAAGCTGGAGAAAAGCATTATTAGATCAGCTTTCTCAAAAAAAAAAAAAAAAGCATCCAGGCAGTCAGACTAGTTAAGAAATTCTTGAAATTAGTCAGTCAGCAGCTATTAAAAGAGACCAACAGGGCCGGCTGAGTGGCTCCGTTGGTTAAGAGCTCACTCAAGAGTGCGAGCTGAGCTCTGAGCAACGGGGATTCGATGCCAGCCCGAGCTGAGCTGCCGCTGAGCTGCCAACAGGTAGCAGGATGGCTCAGCTAAAAAACAAACAAAAAAAATAGACCAAGTAAACTGTGGAGTTGGGGACAAAGGAGGGATTTCTTCCAGGTGACCTCAGGAGATAGAAATCATGAAAGCTTAGCACTCAAACAAGAAGTATAAAAAAGATAACCACTGGGCTGGCCGAGTGGCTCAGTTGGTTAAGAGCTCGCTCAAGAGTGCAAGCTGAGCTCCGAGCAACAGCAGTTCGTTGCCCAGCCCGAGCTGAGCAGCCGCTGAGCTGCCAACAGGAGCAGGATGGCTCAGCTAAAAACAAAAAAAAACAAACAAAAAGAAAATGTGGGATTAGATTCAATATTCAGAATAAAATAAAGTGGGGAAAAGCCCTGGGAAATTATGGCAAATCATGGGTCATTAATAGCCCCACTGTTAAGTAGTGGGGCATAATCCTATCCGTAGAAAGAGCTGAATCCCAAAACCCACCAGAAATAAAATAAAAATGTGACCCAATATGTCAAAATTCAGTGAACACTTTTATGACCCATCAATTGTATCATTGCAAGTCGTTAGAGAGAAGATTTTGATGAACATCAATTTCTACATCAAGAAAAATAAATGAGCCTCCATTTCTTTCCTTCTCTTTGTTCTCACCTTCACGTTGTTAAGGTCTTTGAGAAGAATAAAAGATGACACTTCAGTAGCTCACAAATCAGACTTAACTGTTCCCATGTCAGTTTGAGTTTAGAAAAGATTACTTTCATCTAACAGCCCTTTCAGATACAGTACTACAGTGGGGTACTATGTCACCTCCAGTAATGATTTATACTGTATCTATCTAAATTTTAAAATATTAGCAAACTCTGCCTTCTATCTATCTCCATGCTTTTAAAACAGCACCAACAGTGCCTTAATAGCACAAAGAACAAAGAAAGGTACTTTGCTACTTCTTAACTACCTACTATCCTAAATTAAGTTAGTGTTTAGAAAGGGGTTCAAAACAGAGGTCAAAATGAACACACACACACACACACACACACACACACACACACACACAACTATTCTTCAATTTTCTAGTCACCATAAGAGAAACAATCCAAACCTAAGATTGAATCACTTTTCATTCAAAAAAAAAAAGCATAAACTAAGTGTAATGGGCCCTTATGAGGATTGCAAATATAAATCATTTCTTTCCTCAGAGAATTCCCAATATAGTAGGAAAAAGAGATGTGCACAATACTTAAAATGTACAGAATAAGAAGATAATGGTCTTAGAAAGGTGTCAAATTGCCAGCAATGCTCAGAGAAAGAAGGGATAACTTCAGAACTCACCAGGACTGGGTACGTGAAGGCATTCTAGGCAAAGAAAATGGGATAAACCTGGGAGGGACCAGGGGTCTTCAAGAAGAGGCAAAGAATCCAGTTCCCCTGGGTATGAAGAGAGCAGTGGAAGAAAGTCTGAAAAACAAAGTGTAGAACAAATAATAAGTGACCTTCAATGTCAGGGCCAAGAATTTTGATTTTATAAGATGATCAATGAGAATGCTTCAAAGTGAGCAAATAACAGAGGACTCTTAAATGCAAGATACTAAGTGAAAGAAGCCAATCTGAAAAAGCTACATATATGACACTCTGGAAAAGGCAAAACCATGAAGACAATAAAAATATCAGTGAATGCAGAGAAGTGGGGGAGAGTATGGAGGAAGGCAGGGAAGATATGAAGAAGCAGAGCATAGAGGATTTTTAAGGCAGTAAAAATACTTTGTATGATATTATAATAATCAATATATATCATTATGCATTTGTCCAAGCCATACAATGTACAACACCAAGAGCGAACGCTGAGGTAAACTATGGATGTTAGGTAATGATGATGCATCAATTCAGATTCATCCTTGGTAAAAAGTGTACCATCTTGGTGAGTGATATTGATAATGAGAGACTCTATGCATGTGTGGGGGCAGCAGGTATGCAAGAAATCTTGATAACTTCCTCTCAGTTTTGTTGTAAACCTAAAACTGATCTTAAAAAATAAAGTTGTTTAAAAAGAGAAATATACTCTCCAGGGTTTCATAAGAGCTGGGATATAAAGACTAAATGGGTACAGACAAATATGAATTAGCTGTGAAGTCTGAATGACTAGGAAAAATCATATGGCATTAATACAAATTAGAAGCCCCCCAAAATGGGACATATGGAAAAGAAGAGATAATTATTCAAGTTTAAATATGTTGAATTGAGGCCCTTATGGAACAGTCAGCTAGGAAGTCCCACTTAATTTCAGGGGACTGAACTTCAGTAGACCCATTCAGTTTTGTGATTTCTTCTTGTGTGTGAGCAGAAACCCTAGAGTTTATCACAGTCATGGTATTGTCACCTACCTGTGAATGAGATCCACTTGGAATGAAGTCAATACCTCATTGAGAATAAGACCCATCTAGAATGAGGTCAATAAGAATGAGTATTTCAAATTACTGGCAAAAGAAGTATTGAAATGGCTGTTCTTCGAACCCAGATTGGACAAGATAGAAGAAACAGACATTGTGGTTTATTGCTCTATAGCAGACCTCCTCACTTCCCTTGATTTCCATGGCTTTTTCCTTGATTTCCATGGCTTTTTCCTTTATTTGTTACTTAGAATCACTGCATCTTTTTCTTCAAGCCTTTCAGATCTATTTTAGTCTTTCACCTTGCCACTAGCCCTTGTACATAAGTATACCCAGTGGTATAATTAAATCAGGTTTTCCAAAATGCAATGTATACAGTGACCTTAAAAAAAAAGGTCACTTTTTAAGGGGCTAGGGAAAAGATATTTCATGAAAATGGAAATGGGGGGAAAAAAGGCTGGGGTAGCAATACTTATACCAGACAAAATAGACTTTAAAACAAAGGCTATGTGACAAAAAGGACCCAGTAATCCCACTTCAGGATATTTATCTGAAGAAACCCAAAATGTTACTTTGAGGGTACATGTGCATCCATATGTTCATTGCAGCATTATTTACAATGGCCAAGATGTGGAGGCAGCCCGGGTGTCTGTCAATGAATGAATGGATAAAGAGGAGGTGGAGTATTGCTTGGCCATGGAAGGAAATGGGTTCTTGCCATCTACAGAGGCATGGATGGACCTGGAGGGTATTGTGCTGAGTGGAGTCTCAAACAGAGAAAGACAGATGCAAGTTAATTTCACTTATATGTGGAATCTAAAGAACAAAACAGGGCCGGCCGAGTGGCGCATTGGTTAAGCGCTGGTTTTGGGATGCCAGCGGCCCCGGTTCGGATCCCACATGAGGGCCAGTGACACTGCCCTCTACAGCTAACAACAGCTCCACCTGGAGCTGGGCTGTGCGAGCCCTGGTGATGGTGTGGGCTGCAGCCCCTGCTGCAGTGGGCTGCCATAGGCTACAGTGAGTGGCCCGCAGCCAGCGTGAGCGGCCAATAGCCGCGGTGAGCGACATCCAGAGGCCAGCGACTGATCTGCCTCATCCGGGAAGAACACAATGACGATACCAACATGGGCCAGTGAAGCAACATCCTCTGCAACTAGACTGAAGAACAAAAAGACAGCAACTTGTCTGTTCCCCTTCCCCGATTCCCCAACGCTGTTCCCCTCTGCCAATTCCCCAATAAAATCTTAAAAAAAAAAAATAGAACAAAACAGACAGGGCCGGCCAAGTGGCGCCCCGGTTAAGCGCTGGCTTGGGACACCAGCGACCCTGGTTCGGGTCCCACTTATGAGGGCCAGTGACACTGCCCTCAAAAAAAAAAAAAAAAGAACAAAACAGACAAAACAGAAACAAACTCATAGATACAGAGAACATTTTGATGGTTGCCAGGTGAAGGGGGTTGTGGGGGTAGATGAAAATGGTAAAAGTATTAAGAAGTACAAATTTGTTGTTACAAAGTAGTTGTAGGGATGTAGGGTATAACATAAGGGATACAGCCAATAATATTGTAATAACTATGTATGGTGTCAGATGGGTACTAGATATATCAGGGTGATAGATGGGAGGGAGATTGGGAGACAGGATGAAAAAGATGAAGGCATTAAAAAGTACAAATTGGTAATTACAAAATAGTCATGGGGATGTAAAGTACAGCATAAGGAATATAGTCAATAGTATGGTAATAATTATGTATAGTGCCAGATGAGTACTAGACTAGTCAGGGGGATCACTTCTTTTTTTGTTGTTGTTAAAAGATTTTATTGGGGAATTAGGGAAGGGGAACAGCATTGGGGAATTAGGGAAGGGGAACAGCATTGGGGAATTGGGGAAGGGGAACAGACAAGTTGCTGTCCTTCTGTTCTTCAGTCTAGTTGTGGAGGACGTCGCTTCACTGGCCCATGCTGGTATTATTATTGCACTCTTCCCGAATGAGGCAGATCATTTGCCATCCTTTGGATGGTCACTCACCGCGGCTATTGGCAGCTCACGCCGGCTGCTGGCCGCTCACGCTGGCTGCCTGCCACTCACGGTAGCTTATGTCAGCCCACTGCAGCAGGCGCTGCAGCCTACACTGTCACCGGCGACTCACAGCAGCCCAGCTCCAGGTTGAGCTGTTGTTCACCATCTTAGCTGTAGAGGGCAGTGCCACTGGCCCTCATATGTGGGATCCGAACCAGGGCCCTGCTGCTCAGAGCTGGCGTCCCAAGGCAGCTCTTAACGAATGCACCACTCGGCCCACCCCCACTTCTTAAATTATATAAATGTCTAACCACTATGCTGTACACCTAAAATTAATATAAAATAATATTGAATGTCAACTGCAATTGAAAAATTAAAAGGGAAGAAGGGAAGTAAGAGGTTCAAATTTCTGGGTATAAAACAAATAAGTCATGGGGATATAATGTACAGCATGGGGAATAGAGTCAATAATATTGTGATTGCATGGTACAGTACCAGATGGTTGCTGGACTTATCATGATGATCAATTTTTCAGGTATATAAATGTTGAATAACTATGGTGTACTCCTGAAACTAATATAATATTGTATGTTAGCTATATTTTAATAAAAATATTTTTTTTTGAGGGCAGTATCACTGGCCCTCATATGTGGGATCCAAACCGGGGCCGCTGGCGTCGCAAGCCAGCACTTAACCACCACGCCACTCGGCAGGCCCTAAAAATATTTTTTAAAAGGTCACTTTTGTCAGACTAAGGAATAGAAAAAAAATTAGCATGTTAGAAGAGCAAGATTTGCCCTCCTGCAAATCACCACCACAGAAAGAGAAGAAGGGGGGAGCAAGAGGACAGGGAAAAGAAGGAAAAGGAGGAAGCAAAATGAAGAAAACCAAGAAGGGAAGGAAGGGAGGAAGGAAGGAGGGAAGGAGAAAAGCAAGAATAAAGGAAAGAATGTTTTATTGAATCCATGGAGGTACAGTAGAATCACATAAAGATGATTGTTTTCAATAATTCAAATCAATATATAGGCAAGAAATCCAGATATAGCAGTCCTGCACAGTCATTCATCGGACGAAGCTACACTCATTAATTCCCCTTTAGACATATAGACCCTACTTTGTTAGTAGCAGAAAATGTAGAAAATAGAGGATCTTGAATCCTGAACAATTTTGTATTAATCCAGGTTTTGCTTTGTATTAACTATGTGACCTAGGATCCCTTTTTTTACCTTTTAAGGCTTAATTTTCTTATGTATAAGAGTTATAACAACAGTCACCTTGTGGTGTTACTTTAAATTAAAGTATGTACATGTATGTGTGCTTATTCCTTGCACACCATAAAATTCAACATAGTCTCCATAACTTCTAGTTTACTTCCTTACAGAACTATTCTTAGAATTAAATGAAATAATGTGGTGTTTCGAGGCACCTGGAAAACAGATTAGCTTGACAAACTTCCAAAGTAATAAAATGATGCTTGGAAAAATAGCTATAGCTATGTACATATCCTCATGATTCTTTTTTAAGTCGACATTGAAAATGAACTTATTTTATTTTACTGAAAAATACCTTGTAGTCTTATTGAAGCTCTAAACATTCTACATGCTAAAATAAAATTGTAGTACGTTCCCTGGAATATATTCAATCACTATAAAACACCATCTAACTGCATTGCGTATTTTGTAGATTCAAACCATATTTGACTTTGGAACTATGCTGACTGAGAGAGAAAATGTAGTGTTGATTAGCTTTCTAAGCCCCACTAGATTTTCAAGATAATCATCTCCTATTCTATATTTTAGTTGTATAAACATGGCCTTAATCTGTATCTATGTGACCTCCAAAATTGTGATTAAAATGGTTCCAAACCCATAGATCTCTGACCCCTTGTGGTAGTTAATTGCCAAAGGTCTTCATGTTCATAGAGACACAGAATGTTAATTTCTCATTAACTAAATAATGTGTATCATGAATATTTGTGCCAATATTTTTAAATATTACTTGCTCTTGGGATTAACAAAATAAAATATCATTGTAAAGCATTTATATTAGGAAAAACTCTTGCTTTCAAATAAGAGAAATCCAATTCAAACTAAAAATTATTTTAATGGGCTCATATATCTGAAAAGTATATGAGTAAATCCAGGTATGAATAGTTCTAGGGACACAAACCATGAAAATGGCACTCCATCTCTTTAAGTATCTTAGCTTTATCTCTGTCATCGAGCATTGTGAAGGTGGTTGCCAATAGCTACAGGCTTATATAGGCACATCCCAATGATCCAGGACAAAAGGAACTGCCTCACTCTCAATAGTCCCAGAAAAGGTTCAAAGACCATCTCCAACTGGGTTATCCATGCCCGTTCTGGAAGTAATACTGTGGCAAGCGAGATGGGGTACTGTGATTGGCCAGGCCTGAGCTACGTGCATACCTCTGAAACTAAAACTTGAGTCAAAATCACCCAACATGAATGGATTGAGAGTAGAAAAGGAGGGATAGTTTACCATTGGAAAATTGGGGAACTGGAACCTCAAAAAAGAGAGGGATGCAGACCAGCAAAAATAACGAATGACCATTATAGCATTATGGAATCCATAGTGGTAAGTTGGGATAAAACCTTTTCTCAACCTGTGTGGATTTTAAAATGCTTTGATGCTTAAAAAGGGGCACTTGCATTTAAAAAGATTGAGAATCTCTAATCAATTCTTCTTTCTATAGGAGTATATGGACTGATATAGATCAAGTACACAGGTAATCAAAGGTTCTGTCTCTCAATTTAGATGATTAGTGTGGTGAGTATGAAGCCTTAGATAGCTGCTTTGAAACTTCTTGTGCCTATAAGCCACTAGCTCAGTGAGTTTTCTTGGCCCATTAAGTAACTTCACAAAGCATTGCCTTTTCCAGGAAGCAGGAAACTCTATGAGAGAAAATTATATAAAGCACATTTTCAACAAGAATTTTCTTTCAGTTGAGGTGTTTATTCTTGAATCTTCTTATGTATCCAGGTGAGCTGCTTACAGAATGAGTTTATGAATTTCCTTAGCGCTAACTTGAAATTAGTTATGCATTCTACATATGAAGGCCTTTAATCTTTTGATACTTCTTTCCATGAGATAGCTTAGCTCAAAGGAATTTTATGAGGTTGATCATTATACTACATTCTAAATGAGCACAATTGTAATAATTATGTACTCAAAAGTGGCAAGTGGGGCCAGCCGAGTGGCACAGTGGTTAAGCACTGGCTTGGGAACCCAGTGGCCCCGGTTCGGGTCCCACATATGAGGACTAGTGACACCGCCTTCAAAAAAAAAATTGGCAAGTGTACCCCTTGCACTAGTGTGCCCTTCTAGCTACCTGGATATCCATCCTTCCTTGGAAGGAACATTTATAGTGTCATACCAGACTACTTCACAATTACTTTATGCATAAGTTTTTATAAAAGTAAATATTTGCATGATAGAGCCCATTTTAATCATGCATTCTTTCAGTAATGTGGAACCCTGTGGTTTAAATCTCATATAATGCTACATAAATGACAAACTCAAATCTATTCATAAAATCATACTATGTCTCAATCACACTGTGAGGCTTAGACCCCAAATCCTCTTTCCTAACAAGTTGTAATTAGTTTCATATTAAAGAAGATTCTGGGGCTGGCTGAGTGGTGTGGTGATTAAGCGCTGGCTTGGGAAGCCAGCGGCCCCGGTTCAGATCCCACATATGAGGGCCAGTGACACTGCCCTCAAAAAATATAATAAATAAAAAAAATAAAGAAGATTCTGATACATTTTACCTTTTTTTTTTTTTAAAGATTTTATTGGGGAATTGGCAGAGGGGAACAGCGTTGGGGAATCGAGGAAGGGGAACAGACAAGTTGCTGTCTTTTTGTTCTTCAGTTTAGTTGCGGAGGATGTTGCTTCACTGTTGGTATCGTCATTGCGCTCTTCCCGGATGAGGCAGATCGGTCGCTGGCCTCTGGATATCGCTCATCACGGCTATTGTCAGCTCACGCTTGGCTGCCAGCCGCTCACGCTGGCTGCGGGCCACTCACTGTAGCCTATGGCAGCCCACTGCAGCAGGGGCTGCAGCCCACACCATCACCGGGGCTCGCACAGCCCAGCTCCAGGTGGAGCTGATGTTAGCTGTAGAGGGCAGTGTCACTGGCCCTCATGCGGGATCCGAACCGGGGCCGCTGGCATCCCAAAACCAGCGCTTAACCAATGCGCCACTCGGCCGGCCCACATTTTACCTTTAAAAAAAGTTGATTGTTCAAAGCAGTAATCCATATGCACTTGCAAATAACCCAAATTCATTTACCTTTTTCTTCTCCCTTTCTTTTCTTTCACCAATTATCTGTTAAGTAATGTTATCTTTCTGGATGCTCACCTTTGTACACTTTTATTTCTGTTTATATTTCTAAGGTTTTATTTGAAAATCCAAAATGATGTATTGTGACTCCCAGTTAAAGCAATCCAAAAAAAACTTTATTCCCTTCTTCTCACAATACTTTTTAAAAATGCATTATTGCAAACATTGTCTGGATATATAGCATTTATATTGTCATCTGTCATCCTAATACCCATGTATGTTTTAGTCTTAACTCCGTAGTTAAAACATTTTTGGTGCTCACCGCTAGTCTTTCCCCCTGTCAATTGTTGGTTGACTAAAGTTTGTCCTGTTGTAGTTTTCTCAAGAAGAGCTTATAACAATAATACCCCTTTACAGTCTTGCATATTCATAATTACTTTCGAGATATAAAACCCTTGGCTCATTTGTTTGTTCCTCGAGTATTTTGTAAGAAGTTCACCATTATTTTTGTTGGTTTGTTTGTTTGTTTTAAAAAAAATTTATTGGGGAACAATGTGTTTTTCCAGGACCCATCACCTCCAAGTCAAGTCATTGTCTTCAATCTATTTGTGGAGGGCACAGCTCAGTGGCCCATGCGGGGATCGAACCGGCAACCTTGGTGTTAGGAGCACTGCGCTCTAACCCACTGAGCTAAACGGCTGCCCCCTCACCATTGTTTTTTGACTTGGACTGATACTACAGAGAAATCTGAGGCTAGCCTAAGTGACTTGATCTTCTTGCCTGTTGCCCAATGCATTCTTTTTTTAAATAATTAATGTACTGAAAGAGAATTTTCATCATGTATTTAAGAATTTTCATTTAAAAAAATATTTGGGATGTGAGTGCGTATATATTAGTAGAAGTATTCAAATTTGAATTCTTTATTTATCTTTAAGGTTCAGTAACTTTACCAGGACATGTTTTTTGTTGTTGTTTTGGGGTTGTTTTCAGATTTTTTTTTTATTGCGGAATTGAGGAAGGGGAACAGTGTTGGGGAATTTGGGAAGGGAAACAGAAGTTGTTGTGTTTCAGTCTTAGTTGTGGAGGGCACAGCTAGCTCTGCTCCAAGTCCAGTAGCTAGTGGCTGCTCAGCTCAAGGTGCCATGTCCAATTTTAGTTGCGCGTGGACATAGCCCACCATCCCATGCGGGAGTCGAACCAGCAACCTTGTTGTTAGGAGCACGTACTCTTACCAGCTGAGCCATCCTGCCACCTGTTGGCAGCTCAGCAGCAGCTCACCTCGGGAGCAGCTCACCTGCCCATGTGGGAATCGAACCAGCGACCCTGTTGCTCAGAGCTTGCACTCTTAACCAACTGAGCCACTCTGCCGGCCCAACCAGGATATGTTTTAATGTGGACCATTTAAGTCAGTTTTTCCCTAGCACACAGTGTAAAGATTATCTTTTGTTTAAGAAAAAAAATTTTTAATTACACATTTAAGTATTACTCCCTTTCCATGTTTTGTTTTGCTTCTCCTGGAACTTCACTTATGCATGTGTTGGATGTCCTTTGGCTGTCTTCTGTAACTAGTTTCTCTCTAATATTTTTTAACTCTTAATTTACTTCTGCTTCATTGCCTTCTATTTTCATTTCTATCTTCTATTTCTGTCCTGCTTGTTTACTATAACGTCTATAATTCCACCTATGATCTCTTATTTTCCTTCCAGTTCCGTCTTTATTTCTATGATTCTGCCATTTTTCTTCTAATACTCTACCATGTTCTGACAACTCAATTGATTCTGTTCCTAATGTCTTATCATCTTTTTTCCTGAGTTCTTACATTCCTTTTTTGTGAATTTTCTTCAGAGTGGCAATTGCTTTTAATATTTTCTTAAATTCTTGGTAAAATATTTGGTCACCATCATAAGTTGGGTTCCCTCATTATTTGACTCTAAGACAAATACATGAGGGCAAGTTGTTTATTTGGAAGGTGATCCTAAGATACACTGGTGTGAGACTGGTAAACTGATATAAGGAAGGGATGGCAGCCAATATAGGGGGCATTGATGAGCAGGTGACTGCTGTGGACACTGGGTTCCAATCCTGCTGGAGTCTTCTAGGGGACTATCTATAACAAGGATTCTCAAATTTTAACATCATACAAATCAACTAAGGATAGTTTTAAAATACAGATTCTTTTGTTTTCTTTTCTTTTCTTTTTAAGATTTTATTGGGGGGCCGGCCGAGTGGCATGTTGGTTAGGAGCTGGCTTAGGATGCCAGCTCTGAGCAGCAGGGCCCCGGTTCAGATCCCACATATGAGGGCCAGTGACACTGCCCTCTACAGCTAAGGTGGTGAACAACAGCTCCACTTGGTTGCCTCTGTAGCTAAGATGGCCAGCGATGGTGTGGGCTGCAGCCACTGCCATAGGCTACAGTGAGTGGCCGACAGCCGGCATGAGCTGCCAAGAGCCACCATGAGTGGCTGTCCAGAGGCCGGCGACTGATCTGCCTCAGCCAGGGAGAGCGCAATGACAATACCAACATGGGCCAGTGAAGCAACATCCTCCACAATTAGACTGAAGAACAAAAAAGTACAGCAACTTGTCTGTTCACCTTCCCCTATTCCCCTATGCTGTTCCCCTCCCCCAATTCCCTAATAAAAAAAATCTTTAAAAAAAAAGATTTTATTGGGGAAAGGAACAGTGTTGGGGAATAGGGGAAGGGGAACATTGTGTTTTCCAGGACCCATCAGCTCCATGTCAAGTTGTTGTCCTTTCAATCTTAGTTGTGGAGGGCATAAGCTCAGCTTTAAGTCCAGTCTAGTTGCGGTGGTGGGGGTGGGAGGAGCATGCAGCCCACCATCCCATGCGGGAGTCGAACCAGCAAACTTGTTGTTAAGAGCACACGTTCTCACCAGCTCAGCAGCAGCTCAGCTTGGGCGCAGCTCACTGGCCTATGTGGGAATCGAACCTGTGACCGTGTTGCTCAGTGCTCATGGTCTAACCAACTGAGCCACCAGGCCAGCCCTAACATACATATTCTTGTTTGGTAGGTCTGAAATTCTGCAATTCTATCAAGATCCCAGGTACTTTTGAGTAATAAGAATGCAGAACCCATCTCAGCATTGCCCTCCACGTTTCCAAGGGGTGAGTTTGTTATTGAGGACTGCTCTTAGGGACGTAAACTCTTGCTCACTTTGCCCATTTTGCCTTTCATGTGGAAAAAACAGCCAGAGAAAGTTTTCATGAAGTCACAGGGGCTTGCAGCAAGAAGTCGTCAGCATGTTCAGGAACTGTGAGTGCAACTAGGATGGAACAGGTACCAATTATGTCTGTTAGTCACAATTTTCCTTGGTTCTAAGGTGATATTTTTCTGGTGAGTGTTCTTCAGGTATTGGTAAGATGTACTGCTCTATTACATGATTTTTTTGCTATGGAGTCTTTGTACTTGTTCCTTTTCTGTTACTCATAATTGAATAGGTTAGATGCTTATGGGTCAGTTATTTCCAGTACATCGTTTTGTGTTTTTTTTTGAGGACAGTGTCACTGGCCCTCATATGTGGGACCCGAACCGGGGCCGCTGGCTTCCCAAGCCAGCGCTTAACCACCGCGCCACTTGGCCGGCCCTCCAGTACCTCTTTATAGCAGGGTGTAGGGGTATGATAAGGGGCAAGAGCAGCTTCCTTCACAAAACAAAGGCTCCTGCTTTGCTGCCACGGAGACAAATTGCTTCCTGCAGTTATGTCTCATCTGTGTGATTATCTCTGTAGCCCCAACTCCTGTACTTCTCTGACCCAAACTGTATTTCAATCCACAAAAGATCATATGTGCTAAAAATTTAATATTTTTTTCTGAAACTGAATGCAGTATATATTCTACACTCTTGTATCAGTCAGCAATTGCCAAAATAATTCAGCATCAGAAACAAGCTCAAAATCTCGGCAGAACACAATCATAAGCATTTTTTTTCATAGGCTGATCTACACAGGGTTTGACTGGATGGCTTTCCTTAAAGCTGTAGCTCTGACTGGCCATGGCTGGGGTGGATCTACCCAATGTGTGTGCATTTGGGAGTCCAGGTAGAAGGAGCAGCAGCTCTCTTGAGGAATCTCTTTTCATGGTGATGGTAGAGGGTCAAGATGGTATAGAAACATGCAGGCCTCTCAAGGCTTAGCCTTGAAACTGGCAAATTGTAATTTTCACCCACACACCATTGGCCAAAGCAAGTCATATTTCCAGGTCCAAAGCCACAGTGTAGGAAAGTACACTCTAGCCTTCTGGGTAAGAAACTTCAAATTATGTGGCAAAAGTCATGGGTAGATTAAAAAGTAAATAATTGAGGCCAATAATTTCAATCTATCACAACCCAACAATCTACCAGATGGCTAAAACTAATTCTTAGCAATATAAAGTTTTCCTCTTGGGGTTACATCTATAAATTAGTCAATGGGCTTCCATAATTTTAAGCATGAGGGGTGGGGAGCATACTCTATGGGTAGTCATCATTTATCCATTCTGGCGTCTTCTAATTCCCCTCTTCATTCCACTCATCAGTCTACACAGATCCCTGCTATATCTTCTTTGGCAAAGGCAAGAACTTTTCAAGTGGGTTCACTCTATATCAAATCTTTTTGGCCACTTGTAGGTCCTGTATGGTCATACTTGAAAGCTATAGAGATGTCTCAGGCACATCTGCCTCTATTTCATTAATAGGTGGATTATAAAAGTTACCCCATCTCAGTGACACCTGGAGATTTGATCCGTGGTCTAATTTCTTGTAACACTAACTCAAAGAATGTGTAGAAAAATGCAAGGATCCTATGGAAGTTGCTATGTACTAGGCACTGTAGTATGGGCAAGCTATGCAAGGTGTGATCACAAAACACGGTGAGTGTTTAAATTGAAAAAATTATTACAAGGGGCCAGCTGAGTGGCTCAGTTGGTTAAGACCTCGCTCAAGAGTGCGAGCTGAGCTCTGAGCAACAGCAGTTCAATGTCTAGCCCGAGCTGAGCTGCCGCTATGCTGTCAACAGGTGGCAGGATGGCTCAGCTAAAAGAAAAAAAATTACAGTAAAAGACACATTGCCATTAATTGCCTTCAAAATACTCCCCATTGCTTCAAACACATTTATCCCAGTGTTCATGCCACTTTCTGAAGCAGTTCGTGAGTGTCTTTAGTTGTGCTGTCATGGCTGCCTTAATATCCTGAATCATTTTGACTTTGGGGCAGAGCCAGAAGTCGCATGGTGCTGAATCCAGTGAATAGGTGGAGGAGGACACAGCATAATATTTTTATTTGACAGAAATTGCCATACCAGAAGCAATGTATGACATGGATCCTTTCTGTTGTGATCACAAAATATAGTGAATGCTGCTGTCAAGTGCCATCCAACAGAAAGGCAGGGATCTTCAATACAGGAAGAAGTACATAGAACTTTAGTAATAGTGTATGACAGGTTTCAAATTGTTCAGTTCAGTCAGTCAGGTGTGAGCTACAGTTGAGAGAGGGCGTGTTTTAAAGTGTGCTGAAAATCATCCTCCATTAAGACAATGCTCTGTGTCACACATCACTTCTGGTATATGGCTAGTGGTTTTGTAGGGTTTATGTCTCCCTCTCCCTCAAGGACTTCACCCAATTTTGGCAGGGATGGGCAGGGCAAAGGGCCTCTTCAGGAACTGCATTGATATTCAAGCTCTTTCCTGTTTTCTGACCTTATCTCCCTTTTCATCAATCTAGTCTCTATCTAGTCTCAAGGGTGAAAAAAAAATTATTACTGATGATACAAGCTTCTAAGTCTTCTGTCTTAAGCCATAATCTTGGCTTTGTTTTTTAAATCAAAAGTCAAGACTCTGGCTTTGTTGTCTGTATGTTCTAGAATGTCAGCCCTTCTGTGAGGAAGTAAAGGTAAAATGCCTTAGCTATCTTTGTTCTGTGTCTAAATATTATCCTGCTGTACCTGTCAGATGAGGCAGAATATTATATTGTGGGATGAAGAGAAGCTTTAGTACCAAACACACCTTGGTTCACATTTCAGCTTCAGCTCTTAGTAGCTCTATGATACCCAGCAAATCAGTTAAGCTCTCTGGTTCATTTAATAAAAGCTAACAGTTTTAATTACTTTTAGGTATGCCCATTCTTCTTTCAGACCCTCTCAATTCTTTTTCTCTAATGCCACAAAGATTTCACTTTCCTTGCATTAGAGTAAGGTGCCACCCTTCCCTTCACCAATTTTATTTATTTATTTTTTTAATTAGTTATTTATTTCCAGTTACAGTTGACATTCAATATTATTTTATATTAGTTTCAGGTGTGCAGCGTAATGTTAGACATTGATATGATTTATGCAGTGATCCCTCAATTAGTCTAGTACCCATCTGGCATTATATATAGTTGTTGCAACATTATTGACTATATTCCCTATGCTTTATATTACACCCCTAGAACTATTTTGTGACTAACAGTTTATACTTCTTAATTCCTTCACCTTTTTCACTTAGCCCTCCAACCCCCCTTCCCTCTGGCAACCATCAATTTTTTCTCTGTATGTATGAGTCTGTTTCTGCTTCGTTTGTTTGTTTATTGGGTCGTCAGAAAAGTCATGATGTATTTTTTCTGTTTTTCATTGCAAAAATGCGTCATGACTTTTCCGACAACCCAATATTTTGTTCTATAGATTCCACATATAAGTGACATCCTATGGTATTTGTCTTTCTCTGTCTGACTAATTTCACTTAGCATAACACCCTCTAGGTCCATCCATGTTGTCACAAGTGGTAAGATTTCATTCTTTCTATGGCAGAGTAATGCTCCATTGTATATATGTACCACTTATTCTGTATCCAATTGTCTATTGATGGGCACCTAGGTTGCTTCCATATCTTGGCTATTGTAAATAGTGCTTCAATGAACATAAGGGTACATATATCTTTTCAAATTAGTGTTTTGCATTTCTTTGGATAAACATCCAGAAGTGAAATTGCTGGTTCATAAGGTATCTCTATTTTTAATTTTTTGAGGAATCTCCAAACTGTTTTCCATAGTGACTACACCAGTTTGCAATCCCACCAGCAGTGCCCAAGTGTTCCCTTTTCTCTGCATCCTTGGCAACACTCATTTATTGATTTATTGATGATGGCCGTTCTGACAGGTGTGAGGTGATTATCTCATTGTGGTTTAATTTGCATTTCTCAGATGATTGGTGACATTGAGCATCTTTTAATCCCTTCACCAATTTTAAAATTGAAATGTCATAGTTGTACCTCCGTCACCTCTGCTTCCTAGTGCAACAATTTTGGAAAACTGAATGGCAGAAGAGATGGAGGAAGGGAATAAAATCCACACCTGTGTAACTGAAACAATTTCTACCTCACTTTTCTAAACTTCTCCAATGCCTATCAATACCAGAGCACACCTTTTCTTTAATCTCATTCTTATTTCTTTAACTTCTGTCAGATTTTGCTTATCAGAAAATCAGTCTCTCTGTCCCTCCCCCCACTTTTTCTTCCTGTTACCTTGCTCTATTCTCTTTACATCTATGATCATCACAACAGTCTTGAATAGAAGAAACCAAAAATTCTCATAAAAAGTGATGATAATACCTACCTCACAGGCTTTAGAGAAGATCAGGTAAGCTAACTGATTGGAAAGGCCCTTGTAAATTGTAAAATGCTATATACATACAAGTATTATTATATGGGTAGTAGCCATTGCAGCAGCAGTAATAATATTCCTGGCACCAGATAAAAACAGTCAGGTATACAAACCTGTCTGGTCATGTCTGGCTAATTGTTGGAACAGGTGGTCAGAAGTTTATTTGCATAAGAGACTGAGATTCTCCTGGGAATTACCTCATTTTTGTGGATAGAAAGAAGCACAGTGAGTTTGACACAGTAACAGAGCTACAAAAGATGATTAATTAATGTTGCAGCAGCTGGAGACTGTAGAAACCTAATCTCAGACATAAAGATCTGAAACTAATACCAAAAGCCTTGTTCACTGAGAGGCAGTAGTGATTCTGAGTATGGTGTGGTGGCAGTCATTTCAACTTACCCCTCCATCTGAAGGATTCTTGGGTCATTAGGGGGAAAATGGTTGCAATGAAAATCTAGATCATTTGTTTTAAATCCTAGAAAACATTGGGCCACTTGTGCCATGCTTTTTGTGTCCCTCTAACAGAAGGCAACACACACAGTGGAGATCACAAAGTGCCAAGAAGTATTGGTACATGAAGGGCACCAGGAATATTGTGGTGGGGTATTGGGAGAGCATACAAAGGTGGTGACCAAGAGAGAGTTCCTCTCCAATGCATATCTCCTTTAGCTTGGGAGATAGCATTACCATTCAAGAGCCATTGAGAGGGCTGGCCGAGTGGCGCATTGGTTAAGCGCTGGTTTTGGGATGCCAGCGGCCCCGGTTCGGATCCCACATGAGGGCCAGTGACACTGCCCTCTACAGTTAACAACAGCTCCACCTGGAGCTGGGCTGTGCGAGCCCCGGTGATGGTGTGGGCTGCAGCCCCTGCTGCAGTGGGCTGCCATAGGCTACAGTGAGTGGCCCGCAGCCAGCGTGAGCGGCTGGCAGCCAAGCGTGAGCTGACAATAGCCGCGATGAGCGACATCCAGAGGCCAGCGACCGATCTGCCTCATCCGGGAAGAGCGCAATGACGATACCAACAGTGAAGCAACATCCTCCGCAACTAGACTGAAGAACAAAAAGACAGCAACTTGTCTGTTCCCCTTCCCCGATTCCCCAACGCTGTTCCCCTCCATCAATTCCCCAATAAAATCTTAAAAAAAAAAAAAAAAAAAAAGAGCCATTGAGAACAAATAAACACCAGCCAATTAAGGCAAACCTATACCAAGTGCCTGTGCATGTGTTACTTATAACTATTTTTGAACTAAAAACAATTTGCAGATGGTCCACAATTTGAACAGCTATGAATAAGTAATTCCTGTACACACACACACACACACACACACACACACACACACACACTCCTCTCCTATGAACTTTTCTGTATTGCTACACTGAGGTTTCTAGGTACTTATATCTAAGAGACCTTCCATCCTTAGTGAGATGAGCAAAGGAACTGGCTTCTTCTATTGCTCCATTTTCCTAAACAAGAGAAATGTTATGATTCTTAAAAATAAACAAGTCTAGGGGCTGGCCGAGTGGCGCGATGGTTGGGAGCTGGCTTGGGACGCCAGCGGCCCAGATTCGGATCCCACATGTGAGAGTCAGTGACACTGCCCTCTAAAAATAAATAAATAAATAAATAAAAATAAATAAATAAATAAAAATAAACAAGTCTAGGGGTGACTGGTTAGCTCAGGTGGTTAGAGTACAGGCTCATAACACCAAAGTTGCCAGTTTGATACCCACATCGCCCTCCACAACTAGATTGAAAACAACGACTTGACTTGGAGCTGATGGGTACTGGAAAAACAAACTGTTTCCCAATAAAGTTTAAAAAAAAAATTCTTAAAAAAAATAAATAAATAAACAAGTCTATGCTTATAGTATCACATTGTTTTTCAGAATTATCTTGCAGCAAAAAAAAAAAAAAAAATCTACAAAGCCTACAAAAACCTTAGCTGAGTGTAAATCTTTAGTTCTTAGAAATCTGGAATTGTAATAGATATGTATGATAGCAAGGGTGGAGTGGCAGGGAAGGGGCAGGGGGTAGTCACTTTGTAAGGGGTGAAAAAGGTTACTATTGCATTGTTTTTTACATCTGTAACTAATAATAATAATTTTAAAAAATAACCCATGAAACTGGAAAAAATTATATAATTGTATGCAAATAAGAGGAAAAAATATATGTGTGTGCATTACCATTTTTATTCAAGTGGGGGTAGGAAAAAGAATAAATTAACAAACTCTACCATTATAATAGAATAAAAAAGAAACCTGAAGTTTCTCTTCTTTGGTTTGTATTTCTAGAAGATACTTTCTAGATATGCATAGCCCCATTATGGGTCTTCATATGTTCAACAAGGGCAAGACACTAAAATTGTTATATTCCAATTTTGTCTGGTTGTTTAGTCTTCACTTATGTCCCACAGTGCCAGACAAGAATTAATGGTTATTATTTATGACTCAGAAATGAAAGAGTAATGGTAAGAATGTAGATTCTTCTGGCCACAATAAATTGTTATTTGACTGCAAATAAACCACTCAGATTTTAGGCACTGGCTATAATAAACAAAAATAATTAAAATTATTACACAAGCATCATATGTCATTAAACCATTTTTCAGTGAATGGCTTTGAGTTCTTAGAATCCTTGAATCTTAGACCTAGAAGAGACTTTAAAAATCATATAGCACAATGTAAGTTTTTCAGAACCAATAAATTTATCTTCACTATCATTACAGATAATTTGGAAAATATGGAAAGACAAAAAGTCATGTCTAGTCTCACAGCCCATTACATAAAATCACTTTGAATATTATGTGTCCTTTCTTCCAGCCCACTTTCTATGCAAAGGTGACTTGTTTTATAAAAATATAACTATAAGTCATATTGGATATACAATATTATGTCATGATTTGCGCTTAATATTTCAGAGTTTTTCTACACTTGGCAGTTTTTCACAAATGGCATTTTAGATAGTTTTACAAAATAATTAATCAAATGCTATACCATAGATTGTTTAAACATCCTTCTTTTAATTAATGTTTAATTCATACATTAACTTTCATGGTAATAAATTACACTGAAATTAATGATTTATGAAAAGATTCTCTTTGCTATGCTGAGTCACCTTACACTAACTCCTTCATTTTCTATAACTGGTATATTTTTCTTCACCCCACAAGATAGAATAAAAATTAAGTTTTAGTCCAACCTGGTAAATTCCATTAAGTCTAATGATTTAAACTGAGCTTTATTTGGATGAGCCTAGATTTCAGATTTTCTTTGTGTTTCTAAGAAGCCTGTAGGGCTTACTCTACCTCATAGCACTAGGAACAAAAATATGGGGTCTGTAAGATGGTACTGATTTGTTCCCATCCCTAGGTGTTCTGCTGACATCTGCTGCTGAAATTCTGGCTGATGCAATCTGTGACCTGTTTTCCTGACAACTTGGCACGATCTTAGTTACCAAAGCTGCCTGAGAAACCTCTGAAGTCGTGATATGTGTCAGTTAGTTTAAGCTGCATAGTTAACCACCCTAAAATTTAGTGGTTTAAAACAACCATTTAATTCACGATTTTGCTGGGCAGTTCCTTGTCTGGGCCAGGCTCCCAGGATATCATCTGGGCTTGCTCATGCATTTATAGTCAGTTGGTAAGTCAGCTGAGGGCTGGGAGGCCTCATAGGACCCCATTCACATGTCTGGTAGTGGGCAGGGGCAATGACGATTATTATCCATTGTTATCCAGCAGGCTATCCTGGTTTTTTTCATATGACAGCCAAGTTTTAAAGGCAGAAAGAGGGCAAACTCCTCTGCACAATTGGTTTGCAAGCCAATGTTTGCATGTTTGCTAATGCCCCATTGGCTAAAGCAAGTGTAAGAGTACATTACCAAAGGGCATAGATAGGGGGAAAGATATATTTTGTGGCCATTTTCATAATCTACAACATGCTGTGATTGTCATTCAATTACAGACACCAGTGCCATAGCAACCCACTCTGGTATACTACCCAATTAGACTTTAGGCAACCCATGTGGGGCATGCAGAAATTTCCTGGTGCCATTTAAGAACCAAGAGCAGCTTTGGAGTCCTAGCTCTAGTTATCTCAGTGTAACCACTCAGTTGTCCCTTGTATCTGAGACAAATAGGAAAATGACCCTATCTCAGCTTTATCTTCAACCTCTCTTAAATATATCCTGTGTCTTCGAGGAATCTTATTTGTAGACAACAGGATTCATGGACGAATTTTACACAAAATGCATAGTAAAATATTGGGCTGTAAGAAAAGTCATTACACATTTTTGCAACAAAAAACAGAAAAAATACATCATGACTTTTCCGACAACCCAATATGTTAGCTATACATTCTGAAAGGACCAAAGAATGGACCTAGATGCTAAACTTCCAGGATCAAAGTATCAAGAGTTAATACAGCCTAGGAAAATACACAATTCTATCCCACACTCACCACTCAGGTCTTTGACAATGGATGCCAGAAACTCCACCACAAGTGAAGATCAAAAGTGTCAGCACCTGGGCTGGCTGAGTTGCACATTGGTTAAGAGCTGGCTTGGGAGCCGCCCTGATTCGCATCCCACATATGAGAGCCAGTGACACTGTCCTCTACAGCTAAGATGGTGAATAACAGCTCCACCTAGAGCTGGGCTGCTGTGATTCCCCGGGACAGCATAGCTGCAGCCCCTGCTGCAGTGGGCTGCCATAGGCTACAGTGAGTGGCCAGCAGCTGCTGTGAGCTGCTGTGAGCCGCTGTGAGTGGCCGTCCAGAGGCAGGCAACCAATCTGCCTAATCTGGGAAGAGCACAATGATGATAGCAACATGGGTCAGTGAAGCAATGTCCTCCACAACTAGACTGAAGAACAAAAAGACAGCAACTTGTCTGTTCCCCTTCTCCTGGTTCCCCAATGCTGTTTCCCTCCCCCAATTCCCCAATAAAATCTTAAAAAAAAAAAAAAGAAACTGAATCACATCAGAACTCTACAGGCAAGGAAATGTTTTTTGTTTTTTTTTCTTTGAGGGCAGTGTCACTGGCCCTCATATGTGGGACCGAACCCGGGCCGCTGGTTTCCCAGGCCAGCGCTTAACCACCACGCCACTCGGCCAGCCCGGCAAGGAAATGTTTTTAAATTTCCAGCTTTCATTGTACAGGAAAATAAGCTAGAAGGTGGTTACAATGGATGCTAAGTGATCTAATCTGTAGTGTTTGTTGTAGCTTCCTATTCTAAACTCCATGGTTAGAGAGGGGAGATCAGGATGCATGACTGACTGGCTGCTCCCCTAAATCCATCTCTCTACCATTCCTGTAACCTCATGAGCTTGAAGGGAATGGCTTTCCACTTTCTCTTTTGTGTGTATGTGATTTACACATAGGAGTGAGCCTTAATGGTGAATGGGGCATTTGGAGGTTGGGTTCTAGAAGCATTCCCTGAGGCAAAGATCAATGTGCAAATGATTTATGAAGGAAGTGCTCTTGGAATAAACTGGTAAAAATAAATGAGGGAACAGAACAGCAGGATAAGGAAGTGGTAGAAGACAAGCAAGGTTGAAATTATAGGCAAAATCCATAGGAAGATAGCTGCAGCCTGATCTCACAGGGCAACTGTAAAAGTATAATGTCTCAGTGTTTGTCCCAATTACAAACAAGGAAGGTTTATAAGATGTCAGAGGGGCAATAGCTTGGGGGAGGGGGTTTATCACTTTGTGAGGGATGTAAATGTCTAACTATTACATTGTTTTGTACACCTGAAACTATAAATCAAAAGAAAGAAAGAAAGAAAGAAAGAAAGAAAGAAAGAAAGAAAGAAAAGAAAAAAACAAGAAAGCCAGGCTTTCATACTAGCGTACTCTTCAGTCATTGGCTAATGGCCATGTCTTAGTTCATTCAGGCTGCTTTAACAAAAATACCATAGACTTGGTGGATTAAACAACAAACGTTTATTTCTCGGCTTTGGAGGCTGGGAAGTCCAAGATCAAGGCACCAGCAGACTCAATGACTAATGAGAGCCCGATTCCTAATTCATAGGCAGCCATGTCCTTGCTGTGTCCTCACATGGCATAAGGCAGAAGAGAGAGCTCTCTGGGGTCTTTTTTATAGGATCACTGATCTGATTCATGAGGGTTCCATTCTCATGACCTAATCGCTTCCCAGAGGTCCCACATTCTAACACCATCAACTTGGGGGTTAGGATTTCTCATTATCAACATCATCCCTGGGCCTGGGTTTTTAATATGTGTGATGGTATAGTGGATTGGCATTCAACATCCATTCCACCCTCCTCCTATTCTGCAGTGGCCAGAAAGCAAAACCTAGGCATCCTTGTGATTAGAACTCTGGGTGTGATTAAAATCAGGCCATCAGAGGCATCCAGGCAAAATTTAGAAAGTGGAAGTGAGACAGCGCTTCTGCTGTTTATACCTTTTTTGGTGGCGAGAGTGGTTTTGTAGGCATTTGGTTTCCTGTGACAGCATTAACAGAGGTCTCAGAATCCAGTCATGATGTTGAAAGACAGGATGCAGGGCGTTCGTGTTGCTTGTGTGGATCATAGCAGGAATGACACAGCTCTGGAGCTCACAGTTGCAGTTTCCTGATTATGACTGTGGCAATAACAGCATAATTCTGGAGCCAGGAACTTCCTGACCATGTAAGAGACAGAAGTTGTCTTGATGGCGAGGTTCAGTGGTAGTCGTGGAAGTTGTTCCTGAAAGCTCAAACTAGAGTCTTTTTCTTCAGCTCTCCCTACAATTCTATAATCTCTTCCTGCTTGAATTAGTTCAACTGCAGCCTGTTCTGTACAACTGAACCCTGATCTAAACAATACACTAAAGGGAATTATACAAATTTAAAATCTTTTTCTCTTTCAAAATTATCAGTGTGCTTTTCTGTTTTGTATTTATATGTGACTTTTGCTTTACTTGGCCTGATGACCAAACCAACTAAAAAAAATTTTGTCACCTCAAAAATTCTATTGTGGGAGCGGCCGGTTGGCTCAGGTGGTTAGAGCACAGGCTCCTAACACCAAGGTTGCTGATTCGATCCCCACATGGGCCACTGAGTTGTGCCCTCCACAACTAGATTGAAACAACTACTTGACTTGGAGCTGATGGGTCCTGGAAAAAGTATTCCAAAAAAAAAAAAAAGTTAAAAAATTCTATTGTGGTAGTCATAACTTGAAGACTAATTTTTTAAAAATCTCTGCATTCCTGCTATAATAGCCCTACTTCTTCCATCACTACATATATGGATGCATCAGGCCAACTAAAAATGTCGTGTACACAAAAGGTAAAACCACATTGGTACATTTTAAAGTAATCTCTGTTATATATTTTTATTACTATTTCTTTAGGATACATTCCCAGAAATGAAATTGCATCATGGACATTTTTCACTCCAAATACTTATTTCTTATCATTTGCTAAAGTTTTGCACCAACATATTTTCCTTCCACAATGTAAGATTCCTTTCTTTCTTTTTTTTCCTTTTTCCTCGCCCCCCCCATAAGATTCCTTTCAAGCATTCATCCATTGCAAACATTCCCCAAATAGGAACCCTGACAAAGGTTGGGGTTTTGTTTTGGGGGTTGTTTTGTTTGTTTGTTTGTTGCTAATTGATTAATAAATGGTGGTCTCTTATTATTGCCTCAATTTGCATTTTTTGATCACTGAGATACTTGAACCTTTTACAATATTTACTTGACTAAATGGATTTCCATTTGTTAATGGAGTCTTTAAAGCCTGAGAGACTTTTATGTGTAGAGTAAAAAATCACCAGCACCTGGCCTTTGCTTTAATGTTCAATTGGTCAAATGTATATGTCTGATGAAGAAAACTGGGAAAGTCACTTATTCTTAAAGCCATAGAGATTAAATACTGTCTTAATTAAATTTCCTTAAATAATTGAAGCTGCAATAACAGATATAGTATAACTGATTCTTTTGAACACTTCAGACACCTTATCAGCAGTCTAAACATTTCAAACACTCTCAATAACAGAGAACATAAATACAGTGATTATGAAACCTATTTCTACAAAATAACTCCTCAAGTTCCAGTTTCAGCATCAACCAAGATGCTGAACTAAGACAACTGGCTTCCTCAACCAAGATTGGTCTCTGAAAGATAATATCAGGGTATGGAGAAAACTGTGAGAAACCCTTCAGAGGTTCAAACCCCTGGTATGGGTGTTTTCAGAAGTTAACTCAGGGCAGTGTGTAAACAGTGCTGAGGATCTGAGGAAAATGGATGCAGAATGACTAATCTCCAGCAGTCACTTCCCCACTCCACCCTGAACTTCTCAGGCTAGGGCCTTCTCCAGATGTTCTGCAGTTGGGGGAGGGAGTTGCGAAAGGGAAAGCCTTTACATGAAATAACAGCTCAGTGGAGTGAGTAGTGCTTAAATGTGGGGCTCCCCATTCTAGGGGTCATCTGGAAAATATAAATCCCTCCACAGTGACTCCTTGGATTAATTTGAGCTGACCGAGATCTGGTGCAGACCCTTTCCCCATAGCTATTGCTGGGGAAAGTAGCCTGTATTACAAAAAATATGAGTCCACAGACCACACACAAGCTATCTGAATATCTCAACCTTCAGACATATTACTAAGTGAAAGAAGTCACTCTGAAAGGGGAATGTACTGCACGAGGTCAGACAATTAAGTTTGCGAACTCATCCTAGAAAAAGTGCTACATACCTCATTGCTGAATATCACTACAGTCACCTTCGAAGTACTCCCCTTGGGATGCTATGCACTGATGCCAGAACCTAGTCCACCCTTCAAAGCAATTTTGGAACTCTTTTTCTGGAATGGCCATCAGAGCTGTCATTATATTACCCTTGATGTCCTGAATGTCATCAAAATGTCTTCCTTTCAATATTTCCTTTATCTTTGGGTAAAGAAAGAAGTCACTGGGGACCAGATCAGGTGAATAGGGAGGGTGTTCCAATACAGTTATTTGTTTACTGGCTAAAAACTCTCTCACAGACAGAGAAACCGTGTGAGCTGATGCATTGTCGTGATCCAAGAGCAATGAATTGTTGGCAAAAAGTTCAGGTCATCTAACTTTTTCACACAGACTTTTCAACACTTCCAAATAGTAAACTTGGTTAACTGTTTGTCCAGTTGGTACAAATTCATAAAAATAATCCCTCTGATATCAAAAAGATTAGCAACCGTGTTGTAACAAGTTCACGAACTTACTTGTTAGACCTCCTGTGATATTTCAAGTATATGACATTCTGGAAAAGGAAAAACTATGGAGACAATGAAAAGATCAGTGGTTGCTAGGGATTAGGAGGTATGTACAGGCAGAGCACAGAGGATTTTTAGGGCAGTAAAACTATTCTGTATGATACTGTAATGGTAAATACATGTCTTTATATTTCAGTCAAGACCCATAGAATGTATAGCACCAAGAGTGAACCCTAATATAAACTGTAGACTTTGGCTGATAACAATGTGTCAATGTCGGTTCATAGGTTGTAACAAATGTACCACTGGGGTGCTGGATATTGATAGAGGGGGAAGCTGTGTGTGTGTATGGGGTTAAAAGTGATATACTGGAACTCTGTCTTTTCTGTTCAGTTTTGCTGTGAACCTAAAACTGCTCTAAAAAATTAGGTCTATTAAAAAATGAAAAAACTGGGTTAAAGGCACATACAAGCATTTTACAAAAGAAGAAGTGCCTATAACCATTAAATATATGTGGAGATTTTCAGCTTCACTAGTCATCTGGAAAATATAAATCAAGGCCCAAAAAGAATACCATTTTTATATACTCCATTGGCAAAAATTTTAATGTTTAATGATGTCAAGATTTGGCAAGGGTATAGATTGATAAGCTGTCTTATATGTTGCTGATGAGAATGAATTTATATCCTTAATTTGAAATTTCACATAGCCTATGAACTAGCAATTCAACTCCTAGGCATGGACCCAAGAGAAACTCATATATGTACACATAGTGCCACCAGGCTGACAGGTAGTGAGGTCAATGGGAAAGCTAGAGAATTATCAGTAATGTGTATACGAAACACATTTGGGAAAAAGAAGCTAAGTCTTAACACTTGCTACACAGTTTTGTCATTTATTGAATACTGTGAATCTACTGCCATTTATTTTATTGTATAGTAATGCTTTTTATTTTGTACTAAACCTTTTTGTATATCGAAAAGGAAGAATATTAAGTGTAATTAACAGCTGGATTTTCATAGGGAATATAGTCAATGTTATTTTAAGGTATGTACGGCGTCAGATGGGTAGTAGACTTGTTGGGGTTATTTTGTGAAGGGTGTAAATGTCTAATCATTATGTTGTTTTGTACACCTGAAACTAATAAAAATAAATTAATAAATTAATTCAAAAACAGCTGGATTTTTATTTTTCAAGAAAAACTGGTGAATGTGTAACTTTAGAGAAAACGTTTGTCAACATTAGTCATCAGCCACAGAGATCACAATAATATTACTGACTACATGAAAACACAGATCTGTTGAAAAAGCATCAATATCTATGATGAAATTTCATAGTTATTTTTAAACTGTAACTGAGCAAGGTTCAAGGTACATGACACTTCACTTTTCACTGAAATCAAATACCCATTCTAAATTAATTTTGTGAATTTTCAGTTCCGAGTTTTCTTTTTAAAAAAAAAAAAAAGATTTAATTGGGGAATTGGGGGAGGGGAACAGCGTTGGGGAATAAGGGAAGGGGAACAGACAAGTTGCTTTCCTTTTTGTTCTTCAGTCTAGTTGTGGAGGACGTTGCTTCACTGGTGCATGTTGGCATTATCATTGTGCTCTTCCCGGGTGAGGCAGATCAGTTGCCAGCCTCAGGATGACCACTCACGGTGGCTCTTGGCAGCTCATGGTGGCTGCCGGCCACTCACTGTAGCTCATGGCAGCCCACTGCAGTAGGGGCTGCAGCCTACACCATCGCCGGCGACTCTCACCAGCCCAACTCTACATGGAGCCATTGTTCACCATCTTAGCTGTAGAGGGTGCAGCGTCACTGGCCCTCATATGTGGGATCAGAACCAGGGCCCTGCTGCTCAGAGCTGGCGCCACTTGGCCGGCCCAATTCTGAGTTTTCTTGTATATGTATAAAAAAGCTAATGTGATCATTATAAATATGCTTGTGCCATGAACAAAAGAGGAATTTTTCATGAAGTTAAATAACCCCAGATGCTTCTAATAGAAAAACAGTTAATTCCAATAATGGTTCTTGGGGCCGTCCGAGTGGCGCGGTGGTTAAGCGCTGGCTTGGGAAGCCAGCGGTCCCGGTTTGGGTCCCACATATGAGGGCCAGTGACACTGCCCTCAAAAAAAACCAAAAAACAAAAACCAATAATGGTTCATTTTTTTTCCATTCAATTTATGTAATTAAAATAAAGCTTTAATGCTCATTCTGTTGAAGATAAAACATCTGACATTAATATCAATGCTATTACAAGTTCAATTAAAAAGTTAAACTTTGGAGCCAGCCGAGTGGCGCATTGGTTAAGAGCTGGTTTTGGGATGCCAGCAGCCCTGGTTCGGATCCCACATATGAGGGCCAGTGACACTGCCCTCTACAGCTAACAGCAGCTCCACCTGGAGCTGGGCTGTGTGAGCCCCAACGATGGTGTAGGCTGCAGCCCCTGCTGCAGTGGGCTGACATAGGCTACAGTCAGTGGCCGGCAGCCAGTGTGAGCTGCCAATAGCCGTGGTGAACGACCCTCCAGAGGCCGGCGACCGATCTGCCTCATCCAGGAAGAGCGCAATGACGATACCAACATGGGCCAGTGAAACAATGTCCTCCACAACTAGACTAAAGAACAAAAAGACAGCAACTTGTCTGTTCCCCTTCCCTGATTACCAAATACTGTTCCCCTCCCCCAATTCCCCAATAAAATCTTTAAAAAAAAAATTAAACTTTGAAGACAAAGGTTTTACTTTTTTTTTTTTAGGGCAGTGTCATTGGCCCTCATATGTGGGACCCGAACTGGGGCCGCTGGCGTCCCAAGCCAGTTCTTAACCACCGCGCCACTCGGCCGGCCCCAAAGGTTTTACTTTTGAGAGGATAAAGTGATTACTAATTTTGGTAGAGCACAGTATCATGGTAAAAACAATGTTCTCACTACATTAAGAAGCTTATAAAGCAAAAGGATATTCAGAATAGGTCATAGTGAACACAAAACTCATAATTGTATCCAAACAAGGAGTAATAGTCTACCAATTGAAATGAAAGCTGTAAATATTTTAAAGTATTTTTTAAAAGACAGAATAAGTGAATTATAAAATGTTTGTTATGAAAGTGATATTGAAAACTAAAAATACTTTAACATGGTAGTATGAGTTTTCTCTGCTTTCTGTCATAAGTCAGATTTTAGGAATATTTGTGCCTTTGAAAACCTCTTTTGTATATCAACCTAAGTATCTTATAATAACATTGTACTTTTATAGAAATTAGCCCTCTCAAATTTGTTTCCATTTTGTCCAAAATCATTGGAAATACTTGAAGCGTCTAGAATATTGTTGTTATTGAAAATAAGAATTGCATCAAGGACAACTGAAAATATATCTTTGAAAAGGAAAATAGGAACAAACAAATGAAATGAGGTTAGCTCAGGTGGTTAGAGTGCAGGCTCATAACACCAGCGTTGCCGGTTCGATTCCCACATGGACCATGGAGCTGTGCCTTCCACAACTAGACTGAAGACAGCTGCTTGGCTTGGAACTGATGGGTCCTGGAAGAACACACTGTTCCCCAATAATAAAAATTTCTAAAAAATAAAAGAAATCATTAAAAAAAAGAAATGAGGATAGCACAAATAGTGTGCAGGATTTAATTTTGATACTCTACTATTGAGCTTTGGGATATCTCAATTTGTAGAAAGACTCCTTTGGTGGAATTCTGATAGTTAATTGGATAAATCTGTTTTTATCAGAATAAAACTAAGAAGGCTCTAATTTTGCAGCACTGAAATTTGGCAAAACATTTCAAAGTATCATAGATAAGAGACAATTTGCTGATCCCATTTTGTCTTGTAAAAATATTGAAAAGTGGAATCAGAGGTAGCACTTGGAAAACACAGTTTTCTGTATTTTAAAGAGTTTATCATACTTGCTATTTTGAAGTTGGAAGGATATTTTCTCAAATAAAAATATGCCACCAGCTATTATGTGCCTTGTCATGGAAAGACACAACAGTACCCATGAGTTCTTCTTGGAAAAAAAAGCCTCTAAATCTGATCAAGCCTCTAGATATAACTACTAATTTAAAAGAAATATAGGGGACAGAAAAACATGTTTAATAATATTCTGGGAATGGAATCAACTCCAGAGAAACAGAACCAATGGTGTGTGTGTGTGTGTGTGTGTGTGTGTGTGTGTGTGTGTGTGTGTGTGTAAAGAGATTTATTATAAGGAATTGGCTCATGCAATTAGGAAAGTCCTCAGTCCTTCAGTAAGCAAGCTGAAGACCCAAGGGAGCCAATAGTGTAAGTCCAGTTTGAGTCTGAAAGTCTGAGCACCAGAATTGCCAATGCCATTGTTTCAGTCTGAAGGTGGGCAAACTTGAGACCCAGGAAGATCTCATGTTTAAATTTGAGTCCAAAGGCAGGAAAAAGCCAATGTCCCTGTTCAAAGGCATTCAGGCAGGAGGAATTCTCTCTTACTTGGGGGAAGGTCAGTCTTTTTGTTCTATTCAGGCCTTCAATGGATTCGATGAGGCCCATTCGCATTAGGAAGGGCAATCTACTTTACTCAGTGTACAGATTTAAATGTTAATCTCATCCAGAAGCACCCACACAGATACACCCAGAATAGTGCTTGACCAAATTCCTGGATGCCCCATGGCCCAGTCAATTTTTATAGTTAAGCGACAAAAACCAGCACAGGATAGTACAATACCATTTGTCTAAAAATATAAGTGTATACATTTGTGTAAGTGTAGAATATGAGTATTATGAGCCTTACTAGCAGGGAAAAATGAAAGGCGGATGCTAAAGAAGTCTTTATTATTTGAATGTCTTTTATGCAATGTGCATAAATTAACTTCTTATAAGCATTTCATCAAATAAAATAGAGAAATATATTTGAAATTTCAGAAATCAGCATTTCATCAAATAAGTAAGGTAGAGAAGAAAAGTAGGGACGAAAAGGAAAGGAAATAAAGGAGGGAGAGAAGAAGTAAAGGAAAGAAGGAGAGAGAAAGGGGAAGATGGGAAGAGTGGGGAAGAGTTAGAAAGAAAATAAAAGGAAGAAACAAAAGGCAAGGAAGAAAAAGAGAGAGGTGAAGAAAAGGGAAGAGGAAGAGAGAAGAGAGAAGAAACTTCCCTATTTCCATTGCCTCCACCCCCCCAGCTCTCTCTGTTGGAGTAATGCTAAACCTAGCTTCTCACTGGTCCCTCTCATAATGCTGTTACTTCAGAAGTTGAAGGTTTCTGTCTTTAAGTTATTTCTTCCTAGAACAGGGCAGAGGAGGAGGGGTCTAATTACTATAATTTAAACTCTGCAAACTCAGGTGTGTAATAAATAACACTTTTTCTTTCTTTCTCTTTCCCTTCCTTTCTCTTTCTCTCTCTTCTCTCCTCTCTCTCTCTCTCTCTCTCTCTCTCTCTCTCTCTCTCTCTCTCTCTCTCTCTCTTTCTCTCTCTCTGAATCTGAACCTCCATTTTCTTATAGTGGCAGAAAATATTACTTTAGTCATTCTTCACTTCTTCAATCCTTCTCAGGGTTGTGCCACAGTCCTGAAATTTTACATAATGCCAAGGAATGGTGGAGGGTGAAGCAGGAGTTTGTGGCTGACCTTCAAGTCAGAAACTATTGGTCATCAGTGGACACAGGTTACCACGGGTCACTGCCAACAGGCCCATTGTCCTGTCTACAAGGACCTGTTAGGTCTTCAGGTATCTGTTGCTTCTAGATTATGGATGGAACCCAGGAAACATTTTCAGGGCTTCCTATGGAAAGCCACAAGACCCAGTCCTCTTTCAAGCCATGCCACCTCCCCAAGTGTTGGGGGGGGGAATGGGGGTGCTGTCAGAAAGCAGGTCCAGGTTCACAATTTTCTGTGACCCAAAACCCACCTTTTCTTCTTCCTCTAACCACATGCTTTATCTGACTTATGACAATAGTCTGATAAATGAAAACATTCTTCTGATTGAGGTATACTGACAGTACAAAATATCTTTTAATTCATCTTGTAGTTTAAGGTGAAATATTCACTCCTGGAACCTTGACCTTTGCATCTATTTTTCAAGAAGAAAAATATTAATTATATCCTGTAACAGAAAATTTGTAAAAACAAGTCTCACACTTGCCTTGGTTTTTCCATCCTCCTACTTCCCAAAGTTAGTAAATTACAAAACAACTTTAACAAGTATTCTCTGCAGGTATCCAGTGAAATGTTGAGAGACTCTCTACTTGACCTCATTCTTTTCAACATTTGAGTTGTTCCTGGCAAGACATCGATCGGGCACAAGAACACAGAAATAAGGGCTGTGGGGAGGAGGGGAAAGGGTTCAGTACCAAATGTGCAATGGCCACACATCATGTCCACTCTGAGATTAAGGCCAAGACAAGATCAAAGCCAGGGTGGATTACTAAAGTCCGTACTGAAGGTACCCCATTGCTACCATTTCCTCACCTCCCAGAGTGCTTAGAAGGTTCTCGTCATAGCCCGATTATATGGGGCTGAGTGTCAAAAACTAAGAAAATAAAATACAAGATTGGGCTAAGGCTGCAGATGCTGAATTGGGATAAATGGAAAGAAAATTTATTGAATGCATCCTAAATAGTCTTTGTACATATTTTAATACACCTCGTGTGCCTTGCTTGATAGGGTTTGAACTACATAAATAAGCTCTTTAGGGCCAGCCGAGTGGCGCATTGGTTAAGAGCTGGCTTGGGATACCAGCGAACCCGGTTCAAATCCCACATATGAGAGCCAATGACACTGCCCTCTACAGCTAAGATGGTGAACAACATCTCCACCTGGAGCTGGGCTGCTGTGAGTCCCCAGGACTGCCATAGGCTACAGTGAGTGGCCGGCAACCAGCGTGAGCGGCTGGCAGCCTGTGTGAGCTGCCAAGAGCTGCTGTGAGAGGCAGTCCAGAGGCCGGTGACCGATCTGCCTCACCCGAGAATAGCACAATGATGATACCAATATGAGCCAGTGAAGCAACGTCCTCCGCAACTAGACAGAAGAGCAAAAGGACAGCAACTTGTCTGTTTCCCTTCCCCGGTTCCCCAACGCTGTTCCCCTCCCCCAATTCCCCAATAAAATCTTTAAAAAAATAAAATAAAATACATACATAAATAAATAAATAAGCTCTCTAAAGGGGGCCTGTGGCAATAGGCTCAATAAATATTTGTTGAATTTAGTTGAATTTGAAGTGTGAGTCAAGAAAAATTTGGCAGGTGATTTTCTATATGGACAATTATTGTATAAAAGGAAAATCATCCAAATTATATATATTGAATATCAAACTCTAGGTTAACAATTAAAACTCAGAAAGAGACCTTGTTGTTAATATTGAGTATATTGACCTGAGTATATTGACCCAATGCAGTACAACAGACAAAAATGTCCACAAAATATGAGACATTATCAAATAATGTATTGGGAAGAAAGAGAAACTAACAGATTATTCCCAAGCAAACAACTCAAATCTATTAGTCTTAGAACTTTTACCTCTGATATAATGTCAGCAAAACAAACAAAAGGCACAATATTTTATTTAAAAATAACATGATCACTACTCAGAGGGGGAAAATGGTACATGGAGAAAAGACTGGGGGAAAAATTCACTCCAAATATTAACTATGAATATTTGGGGATTCATGAATTAGAAGTGACATTTCCTTCCATTTTCTATTTTGCTGTTATCCACATTTTCTAGAGGGAACAGCTACCACCTTTATAATAAAAAAACAACAACACATATTTTAGAAGAAAGATAAAAATAGAAATAGAGTCCAGAAAAGGATGTCTAAAATAAACAAGAGAAAAAGTGGATTTATGTATATGGACAAATCAAAATACATAGTAAGGGATGACAGCAGGCAAAAAAGGAAACAAATTCTTTTATATATAAGCAAACATGGACTTACTCATCTTGAATAAGGAGAATTGATGGTGGGGAGGCAAATTTCTGACAATCAGAAGAAAAAAAATGATCCTGTCTGTGGTAGACAGAATAATGTCCCCCTGCCAGCTCACCCCAGGAAATATTCATGCCCTAATCACTGGAACCTGTGAATATGTTACCTTACAAGGCAAAAGCGACTTTGCACAGATGTGATTAATTGAAGAATCTTGAGAACTTTAGCCTCAATTATCCAGGTGGGCCCAATGTAATCATAAGCTTCCCTATAAATGGGAGGTGAGCAGCTCAGAGTCAGAGAGGGTGATGTGATTATGGCAGCCGAGATTAGTGATGCACAGCCACGCGCCGAGGACTATGGGAAGCCTTTAGAAGCTCTAAAGGGTAAGGAAATCGATTCTCCTCTGGAGCTTCCAGAAGGAACACAACCCTGCTAACACCTTGATTTTAGCCCAGTGCGAATGCTTTGGGACTTCTGACCACCGTAGCTGTAAGATAATAAGTTTGTGTTGTTGTTTTGGGTTTTTTTTGAGGGCAGTGTCACTGGCCCTCATATGTGGGATCCAAACCGGGGCCACTGGCGTCCCAAGCCAGAACTTAACCACCGTGCCACTCGGCCGGCCCAAGTTTGTGTTGTTTTAAACCACTAATTTTGTGTTAACTTGCTACAATAGTACACCAGTATACCTCCCAATCATGCATTCATTTAGTTCTAGGCATAGCCATCCACCTGTCACACCAAGCCCTCTCATGCCTCTGCCTGGAACATCTGCCTAGATCCTAGATCCTATCTAGTTCTTTAAGAGTAACAACCTGGGGCAGTCGGTTAGCTCAGCTGGTTAGAGTGCAGTGCTCATAACATCAAAGTTGCCAGTTTAATCCTCATGTCCTCCACAACTAGATTGAAACAACTACTTGGCTTGGATCTGATGGGTCCTGGAAAAACACACTGTTCCCCAGTTTAAAAAAAAAAAATTTTTAAAGAGTAATTGAATCCACCACTTCCCCTTGGAATCTTTGCCTGCATTGGGCTCTTCCACTGTTCAGTACCTCCAAATGTGTCTCCTTTTTGGTACTTAACACACTTGAATTGCAATCACTGATAATTGTATTCTTGCTTGTACCACTTTGCCAATGTCTTGCTTAAAATGTGGCTTTGTTACTTGTTCCCTAGTTATTTGCTAGGTCTCTCCAACAATAAGCTTGCAGAAAACAGCTCCTACTCCTCTGTGTTAGTACACATGCCCATGTGTGTCTTTCCTACATATCTTTAATACCCAGTGTTCCAAGCCCCCCTTATAAAACACAGCAAATAAATGCTCATTGAAAAAAATGAACCAGTCTATAGGCATACCTTGTTCTATTCCATTTTTGCTTCATTGCACTTCATAGGAGCTGCATTTTTTTCATTTCCTCTGTTAACGTTAATATTAACCCTATTAACTTGAATATTTTTAACATGCAGCCAAGAATGAAGCTTTGAAATTAAGCCATAAATTCACACAAGCAAGCATTGTCCGTTTTCTGCACTAGCAACACTGAGATAACATGAAAGAGTTGGGTATTTTCTTTCTTGTGCCTCTCTACTGAAGAGCAATAAAAAAAATATTTGAAAGCTTTATCCATACATCCAATTCATTGGCCATAAATCTCCTGAAATTATTGCATTTAATTTTGCTTCATTGTGGCAAATAAAAAAAATCAACTTAGTTTCTCAATTACTAGACTGTTAAGTGCAGATTTTTAAAGATCACAGTGATGACAGAACTGCTACATGTTTCATCATAATACACCTGCTTATGAGAACAGATGTTAAACACTAAAAGGGATTTACATTTAACATGGATCATTTGCCATGTGGGCAAATACTTCTGGCATATTCATAACCAGAATCTTGATATGGCTCCAGAGGGACTCTTTAGCGGACTTTGCTGATTACTCATTAAACAGTTAAAACGTGTATAGACATTATGATTAATCATACAAAGCTTACCCATAGCAAAGTAGACACAAAAATGAGGTAAATACTATGGGCAAGATTATGGTTCTTGGAAAGGCTAAAAGTCAATTGTAGTTTTGGTAAGCTTTTCCTTCTAAGTATGTTTTTTCTTTTGTGTGGGGGGAGGTTAATTAAAGTTTATTGGCATGACATTTTAAAAGCTAAAACTGGGCCAGCTGAGTGGCACGGTGGTTAAGTTCTGGCTTGGGATGCTGGAGACCCCGGTTTGGGTCCCACATGTGGGGGCCAGTGACACTGCCCTCAAAAAAACAAACAAAAAATAAATAAAAAATAAAAGCTAAAACTATTAAATGCTGAAAGGCCACAGAACTTAACAAGTCTGTCTTGTCACCCAGTGAAAGGTGGCATTATGCGGCACTGTAAAGTCTCTAACCTTTCCCAGCAGGCAGTTCAAAGACCAACATGGCCATTTTGCCTTAGGGACAAGGGTTTAAGTCGCACCTCTCTTAGATGTGATCTCTGCTCCAAGGTCAGTTGTTTTTGTCTACATTACTCATGGAATAACACTTTATACATTCTTCCAATAGCCATGGAGGCTAAAACAAGCAGCCATTTTATCTGCCCTCTAAGCCACAATAATAAACTAATATTCACCTGTATAAGAATGAATGCAATTATTTTTCTCTCTAAGGAGCCTATACTTACAGTTCTCTGTGATAATCAATGGAAAAGAAGAACAGTACTGACTAACAGTAAATTTATCCCATTTTTCCTCCTACTCCTCCCCCATTCAAATAATCATATATTGGCACTTAAAACTGGAAAAATGTAGCACTCTTCTATTAAATATTTAATTAAGTCTCCAGTAGACATTTCTTCTGATATAATAGCACCATTGAATATCTTGCTAAGCTTGAAGCAGAGGCTAAGTTGTTCTGGGAATAGTTTTTTGGGTTTTAGGGGGAGCGGGGAATCAATGTTTACTCATGAGTTGTAATTGTTGTGGTTCAAGTTCTTAAAGGGCTGAAAATTTTGCTAGGTCCTTCTCCATTTCAGCATATTGTTCTTTGAGTCTCTCCATAGCTTTTCGTGCTCTTCATCTCCTTCAGCCTGTTTGTTGTGTTGTTCTTTCATGAAATCCTCCCACTGGATTGTATGCTGTTTTTCATTAGCTATTAAATGGTCATTATAAATCTTTTTCATTCCTGTTCCCGCTGTGGGAGTCTACAGACTGAGTCAGTAGCTGCTTGCAATCTCTGGACAACTTAGTTGTCTTGCATTGTTGTCTCTACATTTGGGAAGAGTATGTTCATTTGTTTCCATGGAAGAACTCTCATTTCTTGAATACCAAGATTTTTCTTCCAATTTTTGCACAACATAATAGGTTTCACCTCAATAACTGGTCTGTGATCGAAAAGCCTTGAATGAATTTCTCCAAGATCCTTGATAATCAGGTGCACTGGCAAGCCCACATTCCCTAGGGAGTCCCTCTTGTCGCAGTTGCCCTCTGCAGCCTCACAATCCACAATGATCTCCGTCCCTCTGCCACTCATGCCAACCAGCCCCCAGATGTTGCATTTTTTTTTATTATACAAATGAAAGGCAAGACCCTCCGTGGGCAAAAATATTACTACTCACTTTATTGTGATGCTTTATTGTGGTGGTCTGGAACCCGACCCACAATATCTCCGAGGTATGCCTGTACTTTGTAACAAATTCTTTCTCAGTAAGCAAAAGGAAAAATATCCGTGATAATATTTTATTATAACATATTTTATTATACTATTTACTAACTTGTTATAAGAAATTAGGCTCATTTATTCAGTTTTCTCTCCGAGGAGGGACTCTCAGTCGCACTTTTTTTCTAGTCGCAGCTATCTTGTTTTCATATTGATGGTATTTCACTTCAACCACTAGATGCAGTATCCAACACAGCCAAAACTTATTTATCCTTTTGACACATATTACTTGGGTGCCTACTATTTGGGACAAGTACTATTTGGGACATGGAGAAACAAATCAAAGCTTATCTGGAGGGGGAAAGATATGCAAATAAATATTATTAAGCAAAACACTATAAAGAAAAAATGATGTAACATAATGATAAAGAGATTAATGAGTTATTTTGCCTTGGAGTAAAAAAAACAGTTTTTAATGCGAGAAACACAGTGATCAACAGAAGAATAGATGGTAGTGGTTAAGAATCAGGACTTTCAAGTTAAATGGAACCGGATTCAAATCCAGTTCCAGCCCCCGTTGTGTGCCCTTAGACAAATTACTTCCCTGAGTTGAGCTGGCTCGTCTGTTTCAAACAACAAAAAAGACACTCTCTCACACCAGGTAATTATGAGAATTACATAAGATAATTCATACAAAATGCTTAACACAGTGCCAGACACATAGCAAGTAATTAATACATAGTAAGTATTCTATATTTAAAACAGTGAATAACATTTCTGAATAATTATTTCAAAACCAGGTTTCCTTATACAATATTACATGTTGAAAAAAATTACTCACTCTACAAATACTGAGACATGTAGAGGATGCTGTTTTACTCCACAGATCACTCCTTGTGTATGAGAAGTTCGTTGCCCCAGCAGCTTTTGGAGTTGGGCTGCTGAAGGCTCACACTTGATTCCTACTTTGGGGATTTTGCCCTCAACTGAATGGCTTCAGCTAAGGTTACACCCCCTTCAGGTTAAGCTGGAGAACCAAAGCCAACTGTCTACTTTTAATTCGGATCCATTTTGAAGGGATCACCCCAACTCCAGAGCTCCCTGAGGTGGGCCAAGGCCTCTTCTAGAAAACCCTTCTGCTCTTCTCACTCCCTCACAGAGGTTGTTCCCAGCACTGCCCAATAAAGTTGCTCACCAGTTCCCATCTCAAAGTCAGCTTCCCCAGAGAGAAGCTGAATTATGTCAAGCAACCATTTTATGAACAAGGCACTGCTATGAAGCAGGGTTGGCATTTTTCTGTGAAAGGACAGATAGTGTGTTAGGCTTTGGTGGGCCGTGTGTTCTCTGTTGTGTTTATTCAACTCTGCCATTCTGGTGTGAAAGCAGCCATGGACAATATCTAAATGAATGGGCATGGCTGTGTTCCAATACAGCTATTTTATGGACAATGAATTTGAATATCATAATTTTCATGTGTCACAAAATACCCTTATTTTGTGGTTGAAAAAATTCCATTTTTAGATGGTTGAAAAAAATCTTAGCTCATGGGAGTTCAAAACGGATGGAACTAGATTTATTGGGTGATCGTTTCACAATGCATACAAATAGCAAATCATGTTGTACACCTGAAACTAATATAATGTTAATTTATCTCAAAAAACAACAAACCAAAAAAAAAAAACAGCAGGCTGGATTTGCCCAATGAACCATAGTTTGCCAATCTCTGAGCTAGAGAAACAAGGTAGAGCACTTGGAATTCCTGAAGCTACCATTCTTTTGCATGAGCATGTAACCTTGTTTTCAGGATATGGAACCCCCTTCCTGGCTCCAGAAGGGTCAAGAGAGCATGGAGAAAAGAGAGAAATATGGGGAAAAAAACCAGATTCATAATTTTGTATCACCATGAAAATCATATGCAGCAAATTGAAAATAGTTTTATATGCACTATGTGGCCTTTTCCATTTAGAAAATTTTATCTTCACTAGTAAACAGAATTAGATTTGAGTGGATGTAGCTAAGTAATCATTCCAAAATAAAAACACAATTGCAATTTGCTACTGTTTTAATGTTTATAAAGAATATATTTTAAGTGATCTACTGATACAGAATAGAGAAGAGAGATAAACATGTTTTGAAAACTGTTTGAACCTGTCTCTCTGATGTAGAACTGCAGCTTTCTATAGTCCATTTCCCTCAAGAAAAAACAACTTGGAAGGAGTTTTCTTAAGTAACATTCTTCTTACTCTTTACCCTGAAACCTTTGGCTTTTTAATTTTGCCCTGATGTGTGTTCTTCTTTGGCCTGTTGTCTTTTAAATTTCTGTACTCCCTTAAATGCATCCTGAGTTTGCTTTTTGGAGCATTTATATGTTTGCTTTGTTGCTATACAACCCTTGTTTTGAAACCATTCTTTATAACTCCTCTTCCCACATTCCTGCGCCATGTGTAATATTATGAGATTTCCTCTTCATTCACACCTGACCTCCAGCTGACCTTTGCATCCTTAGCTCTTGCCTCCTTCACAACCCCCTCCTCCACATTCTCAGAATAAATGAATAAAGTGTGGCTTTAGCTGTGAGTAGTTGAGAAAGAGGAATGGAAGCATCCTTTCTATGGGTTCACATTGCTATACTGAGAAATATGGAGACTAGGAGTGCTGATTTCAGTGGACACCAACTGTAATAGGCGGTTAATGACTATATCCCTGGCTTTTGAGGTCTCCAGGTTCTTCTCCCGAGACACTTGGAGACTAATTTGGTCCACACTGGTCATGATGAGTTCAGATGCCAGAATCTGGGTAGGGGAACTGTCATGAAACACAGTGTCCATAATGTACTGCTTATATAACTCCACCACCTTCTGCTCCAGGTACTCATTCAGCACCGCATTAGAAATAGGCTTCTGCATTTGAAGACTGCTTTTCTCCTTGATGCTGGTTATTTTCCAGTAGGATGAATACCGCTGGATAGGTTTTTGGGGCAAGTCACTGAGTTGAGTGGAAATGGAATCCTCCATAGGCAAAGGAATCTCAGATGATTTCAGTAAAGGGCCATATTCAAAACTGCTCTCAGAGGGGAAATCGGTTATCTCTGAATTAATGGCCATCACCTGGCCCCCTGCAATATGTAAGTCATTGTAATTCTTGCAAATACTTTTGCAGGAAGGTGGAACCAAGTAGGTCTCTCTGCTGGGGTCTCTACATATTTCAACAGCAGCCAAGTTTGGGCTTTCAAACACAGGATTGGAGCTTGTCTGTAGCATGGTGATGCTCTGATTTCTACTGTGTTGGGTCTCCCTGGAATGCACTGAAGAAATAAACTTGCTGGAGGATTTGCAGCTCACGTAGAGACTTCTGACTTGTGTTTCACCCTCAGAGGAGTAGGAAAGAACAGCAGACTTTGTCTCTTCTTCCTTTTCCTCAGCCACCTGTTCATTAGATGATACACAACTCCAATGGACGTCGTTCCGGTAGGCAAGTCCACTGAGGTACCCTTCCGACAGCATTCTGAAAAGAGAGTTGGTGAGTAACAGTAGGAGAAATGAAGATTGGAATTTTTTAAAAATGGGCAGTTGATATATCAAAAAAGTAAAGGACAATAAGTGCAGTCATTTTATTCATTCACCAAGCCATTATTCTGTACCTGCTTTGTACCAGGACTAGGGCATGTGCTGGAGATATAAAGATGAATAGGACAACATTCCAACCTTCAAGGAGTTTCCACTATGGGAGAAAATAAGCTAGACACAAATAATTCTAATGTTATATCAATGAGGGTTAAAATAGTGATAGGCACAAAGGAAATTCAGAAGAGGAGCTCCTAACAGCTTGGGGCTAAGGAGGAGGAGTTACAGGATATGTCCCAGGGAGGATGACATTTAAGATAAATTGTGAAGATTAAATAAGCACAGTCATAAGAGTATGGCAGCATGGCTTATTCACCATATGCCAAGACATTAAGCATATGCAGAAAGGGCTGGAAAAATAGGCTGGAATTGGGCCGTGAAGGGTCTTAGGAGTCAAGCAAAGGCGTTTGTATCATGCCTCAGAGGAAATGGAGAATGGAGAGTGATTGAGAAGCTGCAAATTGAGGAAGCAACATAGCTAGTGAGTTATGAGAAAAACAATAAGGAAAACTGTGGCAAATTCTACTGAAAATAAGAGCTGCATTTTACTTATCTTTGTATTTTGTCCTTGGGAGCCAGCACAGTTGTTTGCATTTAGGAGGGATTCAAAAGATATTTGTTAATTTGAATTAAATAATTGACAATTGCCTGGTTTGAAATTAATTCACTATCAACCCATCAGGAAGGACCATGAAGCCTCACCTACCTTTGCAGCCCCTGATGAGTTTCTTGCTCTATCTCACCCATTTCTCACAATATGTCCTAGAAATATCTCTGGACCCAGCTGATGTGTTTACCTCTACCCTAATTACCAAGGAGCTTTCCAGACTGTGGGCTTTCACTACAGCTGCCTCAGCAGTTGTCACCTGAATCTGCAGTGGCTAGAATAGGCTAGAAACCAGCAGCTGCATTTTTCTAGAAAAGAAACACACTGGCATTCTTGGCATTGGGGGAACAGACAACAAGGAAAATTAGTCCTCTTTAGTCTTGAGGACTGGGCTACTAAAACAGACTTGAAAACTTGAACCTGAATTGAAAAGTCAAATTAGAAAAAGATTATTTTAACCATACACAATGGTCCTTTTTTAATATTAGTATCTTTTTTATATTCATGAAGTTATTTCCAAGTATATTTTTTAAATTGTATGAGGTGAATATTATAATTAATATAATTGTTTTTAATTATAAGGGTATTAATTTCTATGTTTATTTTCTCTTTTGGAACTATTCTAAGATATATTCAGCAAATCTATCAATTATTTAGATATTTAGATGTTTATATTTTAGACATTGTCATGTGCCATAAAAACACAAAGTTAAAGTTGTCTCCAACAAATCCATGAAGTAATTTTTGTATGCTGGACACACTTATGAGAATAAAGAAAATGTACTTTCCTGAAAAAAAACTTTCTAGGTGTGGTTCTACTCTCAACAAACTGAACCTCCAGGTGAAAAGGCAAATATAAATATAAATAAATAAATCAATAAAAAGTATACACATTTTAAGAAAGGAAAAAACTGTATTAAAATTATAATAATATATACTGGTAACAAAAGATGAATACAAGCCACGTTTGACTTGTGTATATATGTGTGTGTATATATGTGTATATACACATAAATGTCTATATGGAGATAATAGAGCAAAAAAGTTTGTCATCAAGTCTTCATAGTGCAGCAATCATTTCCCGAGCCTCCCACTCTACCCCACCCAGGCTGCAGCCAGGGCCTTCCCCCTTCAAGGCCTCAGAACATCATTGTGGAAAACCAGAGAAGAAACTCAAGTCTTGGCCTTTAGGTTTCTAAATCGGCTTCAGAAATTCTCAACATAAATCATAGTTTTAGAGAAATGGCTTTTGAGATAACCATAACCTGAGATTTTAAGCTTAGAATCCAGAGCCCTAAAAAACTTAGAGCATAATAATTATGCATCAACAATAACCCAGTGGATAGAATCTCCCTTGGAGTGTAACAGTATGGCTCCAGATAGGTTTGGGAGCCCAGAATGTAACAGTATGGCTCCTGATAGGTTTGGGAGCCCAGAATAGAAGAGCTGTGTGCCCTTATGTCCCAGGTAGAATCTGAGGAAGCGGGGAGTCTCAAAATTCTCTCCTTCCCAGTGTGATGCAGGAACAGGAGGAGTGCCAGTTACATGGATGGCCTGAGAGGACAGGCCTGAGGTGGCCTCATCATGTCTGCTCACTTACCAGCATGCTGCCCAGAGACTGCAAACCTGGAGAAGACCTAGGTTTGAAATGGGAAGATTGCAGACCTGATCTCTATAGACTATTAACCAAGGGCCAGGTGAAGAATGAGATGTTACCATGGATACTAGTGTGACTACATGACGACAATCAAAGACTCCATGTCCACCCCGACATCCCTAACTGACCCTATGGCTATATGTAAGCAAGCTGGAACTTAGAGGCAAATCCAAGGAAGATGGAGCCCTAAATGGACTGAGGAAACCCTGATTGACAGTGATTATTCAGGAGAATGTGAGCTGAGCTCCAAAGCGAGATCGAATTGAGGTAAAGAAAAGCAAAGATTTCCAGGAAAAGTCTGTTAGGCATATGGATATATCTCCCATCCCCCATAATTCATTAAAACAACAGTAACTGATTTTTTTTAAGATACAAGAAAAGGGAGAGCAGGAGAAGAGACAAGAGCAATACCATTTTAGAAGCTAGGAAACAGGAGGCCAAGGGTTAATGACATGGGAGACCTGAAAAGGCTGAAACTTAAAAGAGGCATGGGAAAATCCAAGAGCCAATCTGATTGAAATTCAGCTAAATGCTCAGGAATTGGTGGCACCACATACCCTTTGTGAGTAAGGTAAAGGAAGTGTATCTAGAATAAGAAACATTTATTGAAAGTCTATTTAAAAGGCAATCAGAAACCCAGATCTTCTCCCTCATTCTATGTAGCCAGGTAAGCATCTCTCATCTTCATCCCCAAAGGAAAACTTGAGATTTATTCTCTGAAGAATAAAACATAAGATCTCTGGACTCTGAAATACTAGTTGAAGGTAGAATTACTGAACCAATAACAAAGTTTAAATAAGCATAGGCATGTTGGGTGCTGAAATCCATGACTCTCTCCCTCTAGCTCTAAGAATCCTGGCAGAGGCACATCCTCCTTCCAGGCAGGACATTGGGAAGACTGTTCTGGGGAAATCAGACTAGTCTGAGAAAAGCAAGTGACATCAGAGGTTACCCAACTAAATAAGGCAACCAGATGACCCTTCATTCAAGCTCACAGTCAAAGCCCATTGAGCTTTTTGGATCCCCATCCTTAAATATGAGTAGAACTTTGAAGTAGCTAAGGAAAGCTCTGGATAAGAGAGATCAAAACAGCCTCTTAGATAGGGCTGGCCGAGTGGCTCAGTTGGTTAAGAGCTCGCTCAAGAGTGCGAGCTGAGCTCTGAGCAACAGCAGTTTGATGCCAGCCTGAGCTGAGTTGCCGTTGAGCTGCCAACAGGTGGCAGGATGGCTCAGCTAAAAAAAAAAACAAAAAAAAACAGCCTCTTAGAGGAAACAAACTCTGGAAGTTCAACTACCATCAGTATTCTCAAGGACATAGGGATAATATTACAATCTTGAATTATACGATTCTATTTTAAAAACCATTTTGAAGCTCTTAGAAATGAAGAATGATAGAGAATTTTAAAATTCAATAGAGGGGCCGGCCGAGTGGTGCATTGGTTAGGAACTGGCTTGGGACACCAGCTCTGAGCAGCGGGGCCCTGGTTCAGATACCACATATGAGGGCCAGTGACACTGCCCTCTACAGCTAAGATGGTGAACAACAGCTCTACCTGGAGCTGGGCTGCTGTGCGTCCCCGGGGACAACATAGCTGCAGCCCCTGCTGCAGTGTGCTGCCATAGGCTACAGTGAGTGGCCGGCAGCCAGAATGAGCCGGTGTGAGCTGCCGTCCAGAGGCCGGCGACTGATCTGCCTCACCTGGGAAGAGGGCAATGATGACACCAACATGGGCCAGTGAAGCAATGTCCTCCACAACTAGACTGAAGAACAAAAGCACAGCAACTTGTCTGTTCCCCTTCCCCGGTTCCCCAATAAAACCTTTTTTTAAAAAATTTCAATAGAATGGGGGCGGCCGGTTAGCTCAGTTGGTTAAAGCACAGTACTCGTAACACCAAGATTGCTGGTTCTATCCCCACATGGGCTGCTGAGCTGCGCCCTCCACAACTAGATCAAAACAACTGCTCGACTTGGAGCTGATGGGTCCTGGAAAAAAACACTGTTCACCAATTAAAAAAAATAAAGATTAATGGAAACTAATTCCTTAAAAAAAATTTAATAGAATGATTGGAAGGTTAACTCAAGGCAAACTCCCATTTTGAAAGAAAAATACAAGATGGAAAATAGTAGAGAAAAGATAAAATTAGTAAAGCAGTCCAGGAGATCCATTATCTGAATAATAGAAGGTTCAGAAAGAAGGCAGAGAAAATAGAGGAGAAATTCAAAGAATTCAAGAATATTTCCCAGAACTGAAGGACATGAGTTCCCAAAATAATACTGGGTAAAAATAAACCTATACCTCTCCTTGTTATTGTGAAATGGTAGAACACTCAGGACAAAAAGAAAACTAAGTTTCCAGAGACAAAAAAAAGAAAAAGACCAGGAACCAGAATCTTCAGACCTTTCAACAGTAACATGAGAAGCCAGATGACCATGTAATAATGCCTAAAAATTCTTGAATGAAAATTATTTCAACCTACAATAGAATTAAATGACCAAATCATCAATCAAGTATGAGGATAGAACAGAGATATTTTTAGGTCAAAGTCTCAAATAGCTCATCTCCCAGGCAACTTTCTGAGGAAGTGAGTGAAAGATCTGCTTGTCTGAAAGGAGTAAGTCAATAAAAAGGAGAATTTTAAAATACTGAAGATAGGGTCGGCTGAGTGGCGCATTGGTTAAGCGCTGGTTTTGGGATGCCAGCGGCCCCGGTTTGGATCCCACATGAGGGCCAGTGACACTGCCCTCTACAACTAACAACAGCTCCACCTGGAGCTGGGCTGTGCGAGCCCCGGTGATGGTGTGGGCTGCAGCCCCTGCTGCAGTGGGCTGCCATAGGCTACAGTGAGTGGCCCGCAGCCAGCGTGAGCGGCTGGCAGCCAAGCGTGAGCTGCCAATAGCCACGATGAGCGACATCCAGAGGCCAGCGACTGATCTGCCTCATCCGGGAAGAGCGCAATGACGATGCCAACAGTGAAGGAACATCCTCCGCAACTGGACTGAGGAACAAAAAGACAGCAACTTGTCTGTTCCCCTTCCCCGATTCCCCAACGCTGTTCCCCTCCGCCAATTCCCCAATAAAATCTTTTAAAAAAAAAAAAAAAAAAAAGAAAAATATTTATTTCACAATAAAAGATTATAAAAAAAAAAATGAAAATTGATATAACCAAATTTACAATATAACCACAGGATGATAATAAAGTCAGGAAACAAAGATAATATTTTATTATTTATAATAATGTAATATCAATAAAAATGTTCTTGGGCATTTGCCTATGTGTCCAGACTGAGTATCCAGTCTGTATAGTTAGAGGAACAGGACAAGGATGTATGTACTTGGTGAAGGCCAGGAGAGGAAAGAGAACTAAATCTTTATCTTCATGGGGACAAGTGAGTAAATAATGCCTCAAAATGAAAAATCCACAAGTTGCAACACATGCATGTTATTTAAAGAAATGGTAGTAAGTATCAAAAAAGTCAAAGGAAATTAAAGTAGTTGCTTCTGGAAAAGGGACACATATTTTTTTTTTCCACAACAAACATCTTAGAATTGACCCGAATTATGTGCATGTATAACTGATTAATTTTTTAATTGAGAACTAAAGATAAATATTTTCAAGTAACTAAGAGGTGGGGAAAGGAAGGTGGCATTTCCTGCACAGCTGAGTTTTGGTTGAAGATACTGCTTATTCTAAGGGCGAAGAAGAGAAAAAGAGATCATTGGTAAACAGTAAACATTTGTTTGGCCCTAAAGAACCAGAAGAATTCGAACAGGCAGTGAGAAAGGGGGAAAGCATTGTAGAGAGAGGAGAGAAGGTCAACAAAGGTGAAGAGGCCTGTGTTGTCATTTTCATGTGGGTCAGTAACGGACACCAGTCTGGGAGGGATGCAAGTGTTGTTTCTCCATCATGGTCACCTAAAAACCTGTACTTGAAATGTCACAATTTACAGAATCACTCTTTTTTTTTTTTTTTTTTTTTTTTTTTAGTAAGACCAACAGCTTTATTGAAAGACGAGGAGAGCCAAGCCACCCTACCCCTACGGTCCAGGTGGCGTCGGCCTCAAGCTTGGGGTATCTGGGTGTCCTGCATCTGGAAAATACAGAATCACTCTTTATTACCCCTTATTCCCCTTCAGACATATCCTAAATCTTCCACTATTTATCCCATTTCTTTTCATAATAAACAATCAGCCCTAATGGATTATTTTTTTATGTGGATGATGTTTATGAGTACTCCAAATCTCCACTCCTTCACAATGATGAAGGAAGAGGGTCTAGGATTTTTTTTTTTTTGAGTAATGGGCCCTTTGCCCTTTTTGTCATCTTCGGAGAACATTGTTGGTACCTTAATTCTGGTGGAATAAGAACCCTACCATTCTGATGTGCTGGGGCCCAAGGCAGACCAGTAAAGTGGTAGGTCCAATGATGGAAAGGTAGAAAGTGTGTCCTAATGTCTAGGGATAGATAAACTGATGGCTAAAGGAAGAAATTCCTATGAGGAAGGAAAGAGGTAAATTGGGACATGCAAGGCTGAGACCATTTAATTTATCCTGCAGGCAGTACAAAGCTCTGGAAGGTGACTAAGTGGATTCATGGTATGATATTATCGATCACTAAAGTACAAGATGAATTTCAGCAAGGTGAGATTGGTGTTAAGGTCCCAAATTAAGTGGGGATGACTGGGACAGGAACCAGGCGAGAAGTAGCAGAAAAGGAAATGGAGGAATGAACTTGAGAGACCAAGACCCCTGAACATGAAAGTGAATGAGAGAGAGGAGGCAGCCAAAAGTAACTGAGTCTCAGCATAGTGGGAAATGGCACCAGCATTGACCAAAATGGGATCAGGAGATGGAACCCAGAAAGAAGCCGTTGGGTTTAGTTTAGTTGCTCTTGAGTGTGACATGAGGTACATACTCTGAGTGCAAGAATCTAATTACGCATTGGAGATTCAGGCAGGGAGCTCAGAGAGGTTACTTAAAGTCAACAGTGAAATCAGCTCCCAAGAGTGGGCAGTAGGAATTTATGTTGGTGGCTTGAGAAGCTTGTGAGACTTTGTAATAATTTCTGTGGTGAGCCCGCCTTGAACAATAATAGAAGGAAAGTGACAGCAAGAGCTGTGATATCACATGGCTTTGTAAAGACTCCTAGAGTTTCAAATATACAGAGGATGCAAAAAAAATGTATACACATTTTAAGAAAGAAAAAAACTATTAAAAACTGTAATACTCAATATATACTGATAACAAAAGATGAATACAAGTCATGTGTATACATTTTTTTGGCACCCCCGGTATTGAACAAGGCACAGTTTAAAATTTTACCTTCTAAGGTAAAATTTAGTTATGTATTCAGACTCACTAAGGACAAAAATAAATAAATATTGAACTGGTAGTGTCAAGGGACCAGAATTCTAGTTCTGACCTTTTCACTAGCTGTGGTTTGAGTGTAGTTAGTAACAAGTCTATAAAATACCCAACATTAGTACTGGCCACAACCCAGGTACTATTCTAAGAGCTTTTTATGTACTAAATCAATGGATACCCACAAAGACTCTCAGATGTAGGTACTATGATTATGATCATTTTATAGATGTCAAAATTAAGTAATGTGTCCTAAGTCACCAGAAATTCAAACACTGGCACAGAAAACAGAGCCCATGCTCATCTGTTGCTTTAACTCTCAGAAACTCAACTTCGCATCTGTGGTATTATCCATACAGTGCCCTCCAACTTTAATATTGCATGGGTTTATGACTATATTAAGAGGAGAGAAGGGCTGGCCGAGTGGCGCGGTGGTTAAGCGCTGGCTTAGGAAGCCAGCGGCCCCGGTTCCGTCCCACATATGAGGGCCAGTGACACTGCCCTCAAAAAAAAATAAAGGAGAGAAACAGGGTTAGGTGAGCATTCCTCAGAATCGATATTCATTTCTGAAAAGTTAGCAGCAGAGGGCAGCAGAGAGCATGCTAAAGCAGCTTTTGAAACTTTAAAGCTATGCAGAGAGTAATAACACTGGGTAACACTTAAAAACAAAAATTGTACATCTATTAAGTCATTTAGTCTTCATAAAACCCTTTAATGTACCATTAGAATGAAAATAATGCTGTACATCATGACATTCTAAAATTTAAAAATAGAGAAAGTTATTTGGGTTTATTTTGATTAATTGTTGGCATTTTTTTTCTCAATACATTTCAGTGATTATCTGTGAAATTCTTAAAAGACATCGCTTAGTCTCTTCAAAGGTATTACAAAAGGTATACTTCAAAAAAAATGTTAACATTTATTAGACTTAACTTCATCTGAGAAGGTAAAAGTTGACCCAATGGATTACCTCAATTGTTCAAAGATATTTTATCAGTTGAATTTGTTTCTCATAGAGAAGGCATATATGTATATGTGTACATATATCTAAGTATATATAGAATTCTCCATGACTGGTTAAGTGTGAAGGAAAAGACACCCAAGGACATTTGCAGATGAGATGTTTTAGGCAAATTTAGCCTACATTAATCATTACCAGACAGGGGAATACCAAAATTAACCTTATGTGCAAATTCACAACTTAGAAATATGTGCTAAAGTACAGCACTTTATTAAATCATTGACTTGGATTTTGGAAGAAATTGCAATATACATTCTTCCTTCTACACTGGCATTTACATAGTTTCTCGGAAAATTGTTATAACTTCTGTACATAAACACACTTTTAATTTACACACAACACAAGCATGGATTCAAAGAGAAGATATAAAGAGGGAAGAACTTTATAAGAGGGAACATTTGGAAAAACCTAAGTTAGGGATCAGCAAACTTCTTCTATAAAGGGCCAAGTATTTAATATTTTAGGTCTGTTACAACTACTCAACTCTGCCATCATATCAAGAAAGCTATTATAGACAATACATAAATGAATGGATGTGGCTGTGTTCCAATAAAACTTTATTTACAAAAACAGGCAAAGAGCCAATTTGGCCCATAAGCCATAGATTCCCTACGCTTGACCTAAATCAAAAAGCAGTGCAGTTACAATTAATAATGTTATAAGTATTTTGTGGGGTGTCAGATGGTCACATGTCTTGTTGGGGAGACCATTTCATGGATGGAGTAGAGGCTTGATCACTGCACTGTACACCTGAAGCGGAGGTTGTATAGTATTGTATGCCAACTGTAATTGAATATATATAGATAGTCATGGAATGTGAATTATACTGTGGAAGGGAGTCAGAGGAAGTGTAATAGATATATATGATATGGTGGGGAGGACTGGGGTGGCGAATTGGGGGAGGGGGGTTGTCACTTTGAGGGGTAAAAAGTATAACTAGTGCACTGTGTTGTACACCTGAAACTAATTAAAAATAAATAAAATTTTTTAAAAAGTTCAGTAAGTTGGATGGGGCATAATAATAATAGCAATTGTGTCCACTGCTTTCCATACATTACCCCTAATTTTCCAACAACACTGCATGTTAAATATTATGATAATCTGGGTTTTCCAAATGAGAAAACTGAGATTTGGGTATGACAAATGATTTTCCCAAGGTCACAAAGCAACTAAGTACTAGAGGCAAGATTCAAATCCAAGTTTACTCGAGTATGCAGTCTGATCTTAAAATATCACACTACTGCATAATTGAGAGCAGTTACTATTACACAGTCATGATAAGCAATTTAGTCTTTCAAGGAAAAGGATATCAACCCTGACTCCATTTAATAACAACAGCACTTGCTGAATAAAGGGAGGGAGGTGCAGTGAAGTTCAGAAAGAAAAGCTTCAGAGAGACAGCCAGTGCCCACCCCAGAGGGGTGGCCTAGAGGGCCACACACACAGCTCCTATTTGTGTATCGATGCTCATATGTCTTTGAGATATATAAATAATTTATCCTCTGGTCCTTAACCATTTCCCTGCTATATATAGCCTGGCATCATCTCACCCTTAATTTTGCAATCAGAGTAATTAAATATTACAGATGTCCTGTTTAAATATCAACAGCTCCCAGTCATCTCCAGGATAAAGTCCATACATATTAGGCCCTTGTGATAGGCGGTCCTTACTTGCCTTCCCAATCTCATATCTGTCTGTTCCCCACAGGACACAGGACCCCAGTCATACTGAATTTCTCCCAGTTCTCCCAAACCCCATGCCCATCCCAAATATTTGTGTATTGTTTCTTGTCCTGAGAGTCCTGGTTCCCTGTCCATCCTGTCCCACCACTCATAACCTTCTTCAGAGCCCCTGGCCATCCACTCAGAATCCTTGTCCCTAAATTAGAGATTCTAGGTTCTTCTCACCCCTACCCCAATATGTTTACCAGAATTGCATGAGACTTGAGCAAAAGTTAGCTGCTACCTTAAACACTGAAATAAATCATTGGGACAGTCCTTTGAATGAAGAAGTGGCACTAACAAAAGAAAAGTGGGAAGATTGGAGATTGGTGGGAAGTGGGGGAGTCGGCGGTGATAAGGCAGCAGAATAGGTCCTGTCTCTGGAACGACAATTCATGTGCATACTTGCTAAGATCTGAGAGGCTGGGTTGAAATGGGGTTCAAAGAAGACCACAGCCGCACAAACATGGAGGCAGTGGGATGGGGCTGCCTCCCACATCACGGGATGTAGCCTCATGGAACTGAAGGCAGGAAAACATCTGCTGTTTCTTAGATCTTGGGCCTAGCTAGCTGGGGTGCAGTTTGGTTCCCATCTGTCCACACAGTTGTTTATATAGATCTGCTTTTTAACAATTACAAAATCGTACATCTATAGGTACATATTATGTTAGCAAATCATTTCTCATAGTGACTATTCCAGTTTTGCTTGCTTTTTTAGTATGTGTAATCACTGCATATGATTGTTTCTTTAGGCCTAATTTGGAGAAGCCAAATTACTAGATCATAGCTATTGCAAACTGCCTTTCAAGTAGCTTGGGTCAGTTTATCCTTTCACCAACAATGTTCGAAATTAACTGTGTCCACTGACATTCTTCAACACATTATTATTATTTTTTAACTTTCCAATCAGATAGGCAAATTTATTTTTTGCCTTGAACTTGAGGATGAAGAAAACTATCTTAAGATTATGTGTAGGTGGGGCCGGCTGAGTGGCGCATTGGTTAAGCACTGGTTTTGGGATGCCAGCGGCCCCGGTTCGGATCCCACATGAGGGCCAGTGACACTGCCCTCTACAGCTAACAACAGCTCCACCTGGAGCTGGGCTGTGCGAGCCCTGGTGATGGTGTGGGCTGCAGCCCCTGCTGCAGTGGGCTGCCATAGGCTACAGTGAGTGGCCCGCAGCCAGCGTGAGCGGCTGGCAGCCAAGAGTGAGCTGCCAATAGCCGCGGTGAGCGACATCCAGAGGCCAGCGACCGATCTGCCTCATCCGGGAAGAGCACAGTGACGATACCAACAGTGAAGCAACATCCTCCACAACTAAACTGAAGAACAAAAAAGACAGCAACTTGTCTGTTCCCCTTCCCCAATTCCCCAACGCTGTTCCCCTCTGCCAATTCCCCAATAAAATCTTTAAAAAAAAAAAAAAAGATTATGTGTAGGTGAAACACATCAGGGATGTTTTTTTGTTTTTTTTTAAGATTTTATTGGGGAATTGGGGGAGGGGAACAGCGCTGGGGAATCGGGGAAGGGGGAACAGACAAGTCTTTTTGTTCTTCAGTCTAGTTCTTCAGTGTAGTTGTGAAGGATGTTGCTTCACTGGCCCATGTTGGTATCGTCATTGCGCTCTTCCCAGATGAGGCAGATGGGTCGCCAGCCTCTGGATGTCGCTCACCGAGGCTATTGGCAGCTCATGCTGGCTGCCAGCCATTCACGCTGGCTGCCTGCCACTCACTGTAGCCCATGGCAGCCCACTGCAGCAGGGGCTGCAGCCTACACCGTCGCCGGGGCTCGCACAGCCCAGCTCCAGGTGGAGCTGTTGTTAGCTGTAGAGGGTAGTGTCACTAGCCCTCACATGTGGGATCCAAACCGGGGCCGCTGGCATCCCAAAACCAGCTCTTAACCAATGCGCCACTTGGCCGGCCCAGGGATGTTATTTTTTAATACTCGCAAATTCTCAAAATACTCTATTTCATCTCTTCATGTCTCTATTTCCCCTATAATCTAATTTCTAGATTCCATAATACCAATCAATATATTTTAAGTTCTTATTGATTTTGAGGACTTGTTAATAAATTACTGAAAGGTTATCATTGAAAAACTTGAATATTATTTTGATAATTACTCATGATAATCTAACCAAATCTGTATTATATGTTTTAATTTTTTTTCAGTGAATGATACATGAACTTTACCTAAAACAAGGGGTTTCTTTAGGAAGGGTATCCCTGTATAAAAAAGCATCTGTAGTTTCCTTACTCTTGTCTTTGAAAGTACACATTCTTTAGAGCTGGAAGTAACAATTCACTTAATCATATACCTTGGCTTATATCCCTATTTCAACTTTTGTGGCATTTGTTGATAGATGCTCTAAAGTATCACTCATCGATATTTCAATCCCTGTTACAAAACATATAATTTGGGATTATCTATTCTATCAAATATGAAGTGATTCTTAATGAATTAATTTCTGAAAGTCTATTTGATGGATAAGATAATATAATCATAAATCAAAAGGCCTCTGTTTTCCATATTAACATCACCAAGTAAATAATTTTCTTTTTGCTTCTACTTAGATCCTTGTGACCAAAAGTAATAGCTACTTCCAAAAGCTTTATCTGGATATGTTAATTTACTTCAGGAAATATAAATTTTGGTGCAGAAATAATAGTAAATATATTTTTGTCATGCTTTGGATTTTTCTTCATATTCTGTCTTTACATCTCACAAACAAAAATTAAAACTTAAATCACTTTTTTGAATTACTTTTAAAATATTCTGACACAAAATGGGAAGACAAAAAATAAGTTATCATAATAGTATTGACAAATGTTAGATTTCCTTTGGTGATATAATTGTGAAGTGTTCATTATATTGTCAGATATGTCAATTAACATTTACTTAATTGTAGGCATATCAACCAAATGCAATGCAAGATATTTGATTGGATCCTGAATTTAAAAAATAAAATCTCTTTAAAGAGCATGTGGATAATTGGGGAAATTTTAATATGAATTATGTTAGATAACAGGATTCTATTGATATTAAATTTCCTTCACATAATTATGTAAAAGTCTGCCCTTTCTATGAGGAGAGACATGCTTAAGAATTTAGAGGTGTCATGTGCTGTAAAATTAACAATATACTTTCAAACAGTTCAGGAAAAATATACATGTGTGGTTATAATATATATATATTTGTATATATATATTTGTATATATACAGAGAGAGAGAGAGAAAGAGAGACAGGCAGACATAGCAAGAGAGGAAATCAATATGGCAAATAGCTACAACTGATTAATCTACATAATGGAAATACGGGTGTTCATTGTATTAGTCTGCATTTTTATATAGGTTTGAAACATTGCAAAACAAACATTCGGGGGTTAATAACTATTTAGCTAATGAAAGCAAATTTACATTCTATCATGTTTGTGAACAGCTTAGACAGACAATATCTTTTACATCTAAGATAGTCATTAAGTACATGATTGGTATTGGTTCAGTAATTTGAACTATTGAAAACATCACAGCAAAATGAGATTAGAATGAGTGCACTATTTTTGTATATCCCCCAAATTACCATGATAAGATGAATGCTTTACACAAATTTTGAATACTCTCTACTCCTTCAAGAAACTTCTCACGACATCCTCCACAACTAGACTGAAGAACAAAAGGACAGCAACTTGTCTGTTCCCCTTCCCCGATTCCCCAACACTGTTCCCTCCCTCAAGTCCCCAATCAAAAAGAAAAATCTGTAAAAACAAAAAAAAAAAAAAAAAAAAAAAAAAAACTTCTCAAGTTCAGAAACACAATGTTCTTACACTGGCCTTTGCAACCAATGTTCTAAAAATCTCCATATGAATGTTCTGGCCAAGCCAGGTTTATATTCAAGCATAGATTGATGTGAACAAGAAGAATGTTTGAGCAAATCTAAAGATAATTGAACGAAAGCTCACCTGTGCACACACTGTCTTTAATAACAAGTAGATTTTCCCCCAATCACCCACATGGCAATTTGAAAAGCATCATCACTGTAGATCACATTCACTTTGTGTCCTGGCACTCAGAAAAACACTTATCAAAAGCTCGCTGAATGAATAATTGAGAGTCACATCAATTGGAATTTAGTATGATTGCATTCCTCTCTAAAACTATATCACTATAACTGAACTCAAATTGTGCTGTCCCTGCAAATTTCTGCTTAGTTTTTTGGGTCTCTCTCTCTGTCTCTCTCTCTGTCTCTCTCTGTCTCTCTCTCTCTGTCTCTCTCTCTATCTCTCTCTCTGTCTCTGTCTGTCTGTCTCTCTCTCTCTCTCTCTCTCTCTCTCTCTCTCTCTCTCTCTCTCTCTCTCATAGTTGGCCTTTTTTTTAAAAAACGCAGAAGCTAAACCTGTGTAGGAATCAGTGAGTGAAGACTGAATAAATTACACAGCAAATATTTGATCAGTCAAATATTTTGCTTAACAAAAGGAGTTTAGAATTGCCCCCCAAAAAGGGGGTAAAAGAAGGGAGTGTTTGACTTAATTTTTTTCTTTTGTCCAACTCTCTTGAATCTTTACTTAAACTCCCACTCACCTCTGATTTGGTAAACTAGAAAAGCATTATATGTCGTTAGACTGGATCAGAGTGCTGATGATAAAGGGACTAAGTTAAGTATGAGAAGAGTAATGACAGAAAAAGGAGGGCCTGTTGTCTCCTTTTTTCTTACCTTCACTAACCAATCTGCTCCTTTGGTCGTGCAGAAACACAGCGATTGACCATAGAGATGAATAAGCCAGCCAGTGCTTTTTCCAGAAATGTTCAGCAAGCCTTTCACTGCTAAAAACCAAGAAACTAAACTGCTTGTTGTATTTCCATTCTTTTTATAATTTGTCCTATGGAAAAAGAGTCGTGTTTTCTCATCTGATTTGTTCTAAAGAACAGTGGGAAGTCCCGGAAAGGGGGGAGGCAATAACTGACAAACCCACATCGAGCCACAGAATGGTGTTTCTTCCCCTTTTTCAAAAAATGAAACCTATCTATGAAACTGTCTTTTGTTAAAACAGCTTATCGCTACACATTATGGAAGAACCCTACCGACATAAATTTACTCCTATAACCCTAAATTCTCTGGGACTCCCCTCCCAAAATAGAGCCAAAATCACATACTATTTAGAAAATTCTGTTTCGTCACTAACGATCATTTTTAAGAAGTATTATTTCTCAATCATACTCATAGTTTTTAAAAATGCAAGTGAAAACAGTTTTCTCTCTCAAATTAACAAAGGTTAAAAAATTCAATAATACAGTCAGTGGCAAGGTTTTGGAGAAACAGGCATTCTCATGTACTACTGGTGGGATTGTAAACATTTTTAGAGAGCAATTTCCCAGTACCTGTCAAAGCCTTTTTTTTCCCCCTCAAATATTCATACCCTTTGACCCAACAATTTCATTTCTGTAAATTTTTCCATGTGGTATATTTACACCTGTGCACAAAGACATGTGAAAAGTTATTTGTTGTAGCATTGACTAAGAAAGTAAACAACTAGAAAAAAATTCACAAATAGGGTATTGGCTAAATAAATGAGAGAATATCCCTACTGTAGAATACTATGCAGTTAGAGTGAGGTGGCTTTATGTCTAGTAATAAAAAAAGATCTCCAAGATACATTGTTTAACAAGTATATATAATGTGCTCCAATTTGTATTTTTAAAGATATAGATATAGGGCCGGCCGAGTGGCGCATTGGTTGGGCGCTGGTTTTGGGATGCCAGCGGCCCCGGTTCGGATCCCACATGAGGGCCAGTGACACTGCCCTCTACAGCTAACAACAGCTCCACCTGGAGCTGGGCTGTGCAAGCCCCGGTGATGGTGTGGGCTGCAGCCCCCATAGGCTACAGTGAGTGGCCCGCAGCCAGCGTGAGCGGCTGGCAGCCAAGCGTGAGCTGCCAATAGCCGCGATGAGCGACATCCAGAGGCCAGCGACCGATCTGCCTCATCCAGGAAGAGCGCAATGACGATACCAACAGTGAAGCAACATCCTCCGCAACTAAACTGAAGAACAAGAAGACAGCAACTTGTCTGTTCCCCTTCCCCGATTCCCCAATGCTGTTCCCCTCCGCCAATTCCCCAATAAAATCTTTAAAAAAAAAAAAAAAAAGATATAGATATAGATATAGATATATAGATATATAATATATATATACATGGAGGAAATATATATATATATGCTTGTATATAGAATATTTCTACATGGATACACAAAAAAACTAGAAATAAGAAATTGCCTTTTGAGAATGAGTCTTACATTTTACTCTATACCCTTTTGAAATTTTTACTATGTATATATTACTTTTGAATCTTAAAAACTATTACTTTAAGTCATTTTTGTTCCCTTTTGAAATTTTTTCACAGTTGGCATTCAATATTATATTAGCTTCAAGTGTATAGCACAGTGATTTGACATTTATATTAATATAATTTATGAAGCGATGCCCCCAATAAGTCTGGTACCCACCCGGAACCATACATAGTTATTACAGTATTTTTTTTGTTTTGTTTTGTTGTTGTTGTTTTTTAAAGATTTTATTGGGGATTTGGGGGAGGGGAACAGCGTTGGGGAATCGGGGAAGGGGAACAGATAAGTTGCTGTCTTTTTGTTCTTCAGTCTAGTTGCGAAGGAAGTTTCTTCACTGGCCCATGTTGGTATCGTCATTGCGCTCTTCCCAGATGAGGCAGATCAGTCGCCAGCCTCTGGATGTCACTCACTGCGGCTATTGGCCGCTCACGCTGGCTGCCAGCCACTCACTGTAGCCTATGGCAGCCCACTGCAGCAGGGGCTGCAGCCTACACCGTCGCCCGCACAGCCCAGCTCCACGTGGAGCTCTGGTTAGCTGTAGAGGGCAGTGTCACTGGCCCTCATATGTGGGATCCAAACCAGGGCCGCTGGCGTCCCATAACCAATGCGCCACTCGGCCGCCCCAGTTATTACAGTATTATTGACTATATTCCCTATGCGGTACTTCACATCCCCATGACTATTTTGTAACTGCCAATTTATACTTCTTAATCCCTTCATCTTTTTCACCCAGCCCCCCAATGCACATCCCATCTGGCAAACATCAGTTTGTTCTCTATACCTATGAGATTGATTCTGTTTGTTTATTTTGTTTTTTAGATTGCACACATAAGTGAAATCGTATTTGTCATTCTCTTTCTGGCATATCACTTAGCATAATACCCTCTAGGTCTAGCCATGTTGTCACATATAGCAATATTTCATTCTTTGTTATGGCCAAATAATATTCCATTGTGTATATGCACCACATCTTCTTTATCCATTCATCTATCGATGGACATTCAGGTTGCTTCCATATCTTGGCCATTGTAAATAATCCTGCAATAAACATAGGGATGCACATATCTTTTCAAATTATTGTTTTCTGGATGTCTTCAGATAAATACCCAGAAGTGGGATTGTTGGATCATATAGTGGTAGTATTTTACTTTTTTTTTTAAAGATTTTGTTGGGGGAATTGGAGAGGGGAACAGCGTTGGGGAACCCAGGAAGGGAAACAGAGGAGTTGCTATCCTTTCGTTCTTCAGTCTAGTTGTGGAGGAAATTGCTTCACTGGCCCATGTTGGTATCATCATTGTGCTCTTCTCGGGTGAGGCAGATCGGTCGCCGGTCTCTGGATGGCCGCTCACTGCAGCTCTTGGCAGCTCACACCGGCTGCCAGCCACTCACACTGGCTGCTGGCCACTCACTGAAGCCTATGGCAGCCCACTGCAGCAGGGGCTGCAGCTATGCCGTCCCGGGAACTCACAGCAGCCCAGCTCCAGGTAGAACTGTTGTTCATCATCTTAGCTGTAGAGGGCAGTGTCACTGGCCCTCATATGTGGGATCCGAACTGGGGCCACTGGCGTCCCAAGCCAGCTCTTAACCAATGTGCCACTGGGCCGGCCCAAATTTTACATTTTTTAAGTAATCCCCATACTGTTTTCCATAGTGTCTGCACCAATTTGCAATTTCACCAACAGTGCACAAGGGTTCCCTTTCCTCTACATTCTCACCTACACTTGTTGTTTGTTGATTTACTGATGATAGCCATTCTGACAGTAGTGAGGTGGTATCTCATTATGGTTTTTGTTTGCATTTCCCTGATGATTAGTAACATTGAGCATCTTTTCATATCTGTGGCCATCTGTATGTCCTCTTTGGAAAAATGTTTATTCAGATCCTCTGCCCATTTAATCAGATTTGATTTTTTTTTTTTTTTTGGTCTTAAGGTATATGAGGTCTTTATATATTTTGGATATTAACCCCTTATCAGATATACCATTGGCAAATATCTTCTCCCATTTGGTAGGCTGTCTTTTCATTTGTTGATGGTTTTCTTTGCTGTATAAAAACTTTTTTTAAAAGTTTTTTTTTAATTGGCTAACTGTGTTTTTTCCAGGACCCATCAGCTCCAAGTCAAGTTGTTGTCTTCAATCTAATTGTAGAGGGTGCAGCTCAGCTCCAAGTCCAGTCCCCATTTTCAATCTAGTTGTGGGGGGCACAGCCCACCATCATATGCAGAAATCAAACCGGCAGCCTTGTTGTTCAGCGCACTCGCTCTAACCAACTGGGCCACCCGTCACCCCTGTACAAAACCTTTTTAGTTTGATATAGTCCTGTCTGCTTATTTTTTCTTTTGTTTCCCTTGCTTGAAGAGGTACTTCCAAAACAATATTACTAAGATCAATTTCAAAGAGTTTACTGCCTCTGTTTTCTTCTAGGAGTTTTATGGTTTCGGGTCTTATATTTAAGTCCATAATCCATTTTTTTAAAAGATTTTATTGGGGAATTGAGGAAGGGGAACAGCCAAGTTGTTGTCCTTCAGTCTTAGTTGTGGAGGGCGCAGCTAGCTCAGCTCCAAGTCCAGTTGTCATTCGGTCACCCAGCTCAAAGTGCCATATTCAATCTTAGTTGTGGGCAGGGGTATCCCACCATCCCACGTGGGAGTCGACCTTATTGTTAGGAGCACGTGCTCTCACCAGCTGAGCCATCCTGCCACCTGTTGGCAGCTCAGTGGCAGCTCAGCTCGGGCGCAGCTCACTGGCCCATGTGGAAATCGAACCAGCAACTCTGTTGCTCAGAGCTCATGCTCTTAACCAACTGAGCCACTCGGCTGACCCCTTAATCCATTTTGAGTTTATCCTCGTGTATGGTGTAAGAAAGTGGTCTAGTTTTATTTTTTTGCTTGTATTTGTCTAGTTTTCCCAACACCATTTATTAGTCTGTCTTTACACCACTGTGTATTTTTGTCTCCTTTATCATAGATTCAATGATCATATAGGCGTTGGTTTATTTCTGGGCTCTCTATTCTGTTCCATTGATCTATGTGTCTATTTTTATGCCAGTATTATTGTGTTTTGATTACTATGGACTTGTAGTATAGTTTGATATCAGGTAGGGTGATACCTCCAATTTTGTTCTTCTTTCTCAAGATTTCTTTGGCTATCCAGGGTCTTTTGTGGTTCCATATAAATTTTAGCATTATTTGTTCTAGTTCTGTGAAAAATGCCATTAGAATTTTGAGAGGGGTTGCATTGAATCTATAGGTTGCTTTGGATGCTACGGACATTTTAACAATGTTAATTGTTCCTGTCCAAGAGCATGGTATATGCTTTCATTTATTTGTATCTTCTTCAAGGTCTTATAGTTTTCCAAGTATAGCTCTTTTACCTCCTTGGTTAAATTTATTCCTGGGTATTTTGTTCTTTTTGATGCAATTATAAATGGGATTGTTTTCTTAATTTCTCTTTCCAAGAGTTCATTATTGGTATATAAAATGCAACCAATTTTTGAATATTAACTTTGTATCCTGCTACTTCACTGAATTCATTTATCATTTCTAATAGTTTTTTGGTGGACTCTTTAGGATTCTCTCTATATATAGTATCATGTCATCTGTAAATAATGACAGTTTTACTTCTTCCTTTCCAATTGGATGCCTTTGATTTCTTTTTCTTGTCTGATTGCTGTGGCTAGGATTCCAATAGTATGTTGAATGAAAGTGGTGAAAGAAGACATGATTGTCTTGTTCCTGATTGTAAGGAAATGCTTTTAGCTTTTCACTAAAAGATAGCTGTGGGTTTATAAAGATAGCTGTGGGTTTGTCATATGTGCGCTTTATTAATGGATGCTGGATTTTGTCCAATCCTTTTTTTTGCATCTATTTATATGATCATATGAATTTTATCCTTATTATCCTTAACCATAATGTGGTATATCATGTAAATTGAGTTGTGGATTAAACCAACCTTCCATCCTCAGAATAAATCCCACTTAATCATGGTGTATGACCTTTTTAAACTATTGCTGAATGCAGTTTGCTAATATTTTGTTGAGGATTTTTACATCTATGTTCATCAGGGATATTGTTCTGTAATTTTCTTTTTTTGTAATGTCTGTCTGGTTTTGGAATCAGGGTAATGCTGGCCTCGTAAAATGAGCTTGGGAGCTTTCCCTCTTCTTCGATTTTTTGAATCAAGAAATATTTAACTTTATTTGATTTTATATCCCAAATGTATTATAATCTGTCTTTCCTGGAGGACACACAAGTCTATCTGCAAATAAGTCAGTTATTCTTGCCCAAACGCTGAAAAATATTTAGAGTTCTCAAAATAATTTAGCTGGTTTACCATGACTGCTTCAAGTAACCCTGCCCAAATAATATCTACTTCTATTGTCTTTTTCTGCCTAACCCTGATCAAAGCTAAGTTCCAAACCCTGAATATGTGAACATTTCCACTATAGGTTTGTTTTGTTTACCTTTGTTCTATGACTTAATCTTAAAAAGTTACATCTTTTAAAGTATGCTGGCTTTTTTTTTTTTTTTAGCTGAGCCATCCTGCCACCTGTTGGCAGCTCAACGGCAACTCAGTTCAGGCTGGCATTGAACTGCGGTTGCTCAGAGCTCAGCTCACACTCTTGAGCGAGCTCTTAACCAACTGAGCCACTCGGCTAGCCCTATAGTGGCATTTTTATTTGTTAGAGTCTTCTGTGACTTTCTGCATTATTTCATGGAATATTACTTGGATCCATTTAAAAAGACAAGTTCTCATATATGAGCCATAATATGAACAGTTCTCAATTACTTTCAAATCTGACTTGACCTGTAAATGGCTCACCAGAACGGCCAGACTCATTTACCCAGAGGCAGGTTCAGTTACAGTGTAATCCCAGGGAAGTCTCTAGACTTTTGTAGCCAGTCAAGAACTTAGCTGTGGAGACGCGTGAGCTGGGGCTGGAGCCGGGCCCTGCAGGCCACAAAACGGTTTGGAAAAACGCTTTTCTGGTTAATAGTGCAGGCCCTCATTTTTTCATAGTATAAATTAAGGACCGCAGGGCTGAGATGAACTCGGTCTGGAGGCCCCGCGCTAGCCGCTGCCTCTGTTCCCAGACAGAAACTATTGCCGAGGGCCGGCCGAGTGGCGCAGTGGTTAAGCGCTGGCTTGGGAAGCCAGCGGCCCCGGTTCGGTCCCACATATGAGGGCTAGTGACACTGCCCTCAAAAAAAAAAAAAAAGAGAAAAAGAAACTGTTGCCGAGCCCGCGTTCCGCAGCGCCAGTGACTTCAGGTTCTAGACCGGTCCCTGCATCCCCCAGAGCTCCTTTGTCCCCGCCTCTTGGGGACAACTCTCCCAGCACCCCGTGGGCCGCGCACCCTTGCTGACGCAGTCACTCCTCGTGGTCGATTTTGTGGTTTTAAACTGTATGTTAGGTATTATTATTATTTTTAATGACGGCGGCAGGCGATAAAGTAGAAAAGAAAGACGACTCCACGTCTCCTAGGTCGATTTCTCCTTCCCCTTGAACAGAACCCAGCTACTTTTGCGGGACCACGTGTTGCTCATCCTGTTGAACGGCCCTTACATCTGAACACCCAGTTAGCTCCAAGTGAATTGGAGCTGCTGCCCTATGCACGAGGGTGGCTTTTGGACACCCAGGCGACTTTTGAAATTACCTTTGCTTTAATAATATTGAAACCTGGTTTTCCTAAAGTAGTATGTATGCTGGTAAATTTAAAACAATCTTTAAGGGGATTTTTATAACTTAAATTCCTATAACTAAAGTACATTTATAAATATATTTTGTTTTCTTCTTAAGCAATTCAGTTACTTGACAAAAATACAAGTACTGAGCTCACTCTTAAAACCTAATATATTAAACTTAAAAGTATATTGGTAAATCTTAAAAATTCCATAATTCCAATACTGCGTGCAAACATGTTTAAATAATGTTATATATATCCACTTATAATCAGTCTGAATCAGTTACTCCATTTCACATTTTAAGATGGAATTGCAAAATAGTCCAATGTTAAATTCTCTTAAAGATTATAAATACCAAATTAAATAGATGGTTCCAAAATATTTAAAAAAAGAAAAAAAGAACTTAGCTGTGTCTTCACAGCTAAGTGTAGCAACTTCGGGGCCAAATATTGTTTTATTTCATTCCAGTGTAGTTTCAACCACAGCCAGATATACTGAGGATATCCTAGAATGGGTCTTGCCTACCTCCAGAAACACTTTCTGATGGGTTTCCCAAGAGTTCGCCTGGCAGTGCCATGCAATAACCATTAATGGGGTGGCTCCATCTACTCTAGGTTGGGTTAGGTCACATTTATTGTTTCATTCAAGTACAATATGAAGAGCTTTGTTTATACTCATTCTTGATTTTTTCTTTTAAGTTACTCATTTTATGGAAATCATCCTTTGCAGAAAATATTTTCTCCAATCAAAAGTTGGCTATGTCAAGTTGGCTTATCATTTCTTTTTTGACAAGACCTGAGCTTATGAAGTTGGCTTTAAACTGCTTTCTCTTTGTTGACTTTTTTTTTTTTTTTAGCTGAGCCATCCTGCCACCTGTTGGTGGTTCAACGGCAGCTCAGCTCGGGCTGGCATAGAACTGCTGTTGCTCAGAGCTCAGCTCGCACTCTTGAACGAGCTCTTAACCAACTGAGTCACTCAGCCGGCCCTTCTTTGTTGACTATTATAAAGCACGATTATATTCTTTGTAGCTGGAATCTTATAATATGATTTTCTATCAATCTGCTGGATAGTAGGTAGAGTTATTGCCTTGATTTATATGCCTCAAAATGGATAGCATTCATAGTATTCAGTTACCTCTCCTGGTGTCAAAACTTCTTCAAGCTATTTTCATTATGTTGTCATCCATACTTAGCTCACCCCCAATCCTCACCAGATTTTCTCCACCCTCTCCACCCTCTGCTCATCTTCAAATGCTCTTATGAGTACTCTCAAATTTCTCAAGTTTCTCTTTTTGTCACATCCTACTTGCCAATTGCCAGTTCCAGATAAAATCTATTATTGCCATTCCCATAACTACAGAAAGGTATATGTGTATATATTAAATTATATATATATAGCACACACACACACACACACATACACATATACTCATGCACACAACTGATCAGTTCATAAATTTGATCCTTTAAACCTCGATTATTTCAGGATAAATTCTCTGTCTTTCTGAAGTATGCTCTCCAGCCACTTTCTTTTATTTTTTTTTTTTTAAGATTTTATTGGGGAATTGGCGGAGGGGAACAGCGTTGGGGAATCGGGGAAGGGGAACAGACAAGTTGCTGTCTTTCTGTTCTTCAGTCTAGCTGCGGAGGATGTTGCTTCACTGTTGGTATCGTCATTGCGCTCTTCCCGGATGAGGCAGATCGGTCGCTGGCCTCTGGATGTCGCTCACCGCGGCTATTGGCAGCTCACGCTTGGCTGCCAGCCACTCACGCTGGCTGCGGGCCACTCACTGTAGCCTATGGCAGCCCACTGCAGCAGGGGCTGCAGCCCACACCATCACCGGGGCTTGCACAGCCCAGCTCCAGGTGGAGCTGTTGTTAGCTGTAGAGGGCAGTGTCACTGGCCCTCATGTGGGATCCGAACCGGGGCCGCTGGCATCCCAAAACCAGCGCTTAACCAATGAGCCACTCGGCCGGCCCTCTCCAGCCACTTTCAATACGGGTTTCTCCCTCGATATCAAATGACTCAATGAACCTACTTTCTGAAAGTTACCAAGGCCCCTTAATCATCAAGCCTAATGACATTTATCTCAGCTTATAACTTCTTTGACATTTCTACAGTATTTGACACTGTTCACTAATCTTTTCAGTAGTTTATTTTTAAACTTTTGTGTACGTGGTAAAAAAAAAAAGTGTAAAGGGTACAATATGGTATGCAGTGAAAATTAAAGCTCTCTCCCTATCTGATCTTCAGCTCTCAGATCGCCTCCCTAGAGACAAATACAACTGTCAGTTTCGTGTGCATCAATCCAAAGATTATATCTATCTTTCTTTGTGTACAAATGTTAGGATACTACATATGCTTTTTTTCCCTGATTTTCTTTGTATTACATTTTCAGTGTCAGTACATACAGATTGACCTCATCCTTTTTAATAACTGCATAGACTTCCAATGCCTGAATGTTCCACTAATAATGTGTTTACCCAATTCTTTATTGATGCAGCCCTTTCTTTAGGAAGGTCTCCTTACCACCACCCAGTGGATTTTGTGTCATCACACACTGCTAGTTATTCTTCTATTTTCTCACTTTCTCCTTGTTAAGCTTTTTCATTGGTTTCCTATCAACCTTCTATTTCCTAGAACTGAAATTCCTGCATTTTTACACCCAGTGTCTTTTCTTGGTGAATTCATCATTTGCCATACCTCCCATTGTCTTCTTTGGGCGCTCTGTGAACCTGCATCTCCAGTATTGACATCTCTCTCCTATGATCTCCAGATCCACAAATATTTGTGGATATTTGACTGCTTCATATAAATAAGGCTCACATAATTTTTTAATTTAGTTTTTTGACTCCAAAATTCATATCCTTACTTATCTTTATAGTATTGCCCAAGCTCAGTACATTGAAGTCTTCTCTAATTCCACTTTATCCCTAATCTCTATAATTAGTCACCAATGCCTACCAAGTTGACTCAATACACCAAGACAGCTTATAACTGAATTCAATTTGTGCCTCTGGGAAAAGTGAGCCAAACAATAGCCACAGTGTCCATATGACAGTATATAATGATATAAAAATAAAGGTTTTTTCACAATAATGTATAATTTATAGCATCTTTAAAGACAATTCCATTTTCTCATATTCATTATATCTTAGTCATTTTTATAATCACTATTTCTTGCAGAGACAATTACACTATTATATATAAAGTTTTAATGCATTTCCTGTGCAGAAGATTAATTTTAATTGATATTCTATAAAAATTTACTTGAATATATTAGGATTTAGGAACATGTTACATATTCCATAGAGTAAAATTAATATGACATTTAAAATTCTTGGTTGTACTTCAGTAGGCCTAATTTATACCAAAGAAATCCATAAGGTAAGCTCCAGGGCAGTACTGCTTATCTTGAGGATGGGATGACAGATTATAATTGCTTTATTAAGTACAACATTCTGAATTTTTATGAAGCTGTAATGGCTTGTTGTGCACTAGAGATTTTGTTATTTAGAATATAATTGATTGTATTATATACTGTTTGCTCTTGAATAACTCCCATTTTCCACCTCAGAGAGATTTTCGTTTTGGCACCAAATAATATGATTACTGCATTCGTAAAGTTTCTGAAGCATTTTGAAAGTCTTTTAGTTGAAAAATAATTCAAAAATGAAATATGATATAAATTAAAGGGACAAATTGAATTTATCCCATATGCTTCATTTTAAGGTCATATATAGTGTACAGAATAGCAGATCCTTGGCCGTTACCCTGTAGTTGGCATTAATCAGAGGTAAGAAGGCAAATAAATTCCTGAATGCTTAAGGAATTAGCAATCCCATGAACTATTTTGGTTTCTGCTTTCTAATTTGTCAATCTTTGCTATTACTTGACATTCTCTGCCTTAATAATCGAGCAAAAATCCCAAACACCAAAATTCTAATCTCTGTCATTAGCTCTACAATAAATTACCCCTGGAAATGCTTGGCAGAATTTTGCTACAAGTTCTTGCTTCTGTTTGCTGATATTTCACACTTCTGCCCCTCTTTCCTAGTTTTTTAATTTTTTCTATTAACCTCTTATCTCTCCCCCCAATCTGATGTTCAGGTCTTAGGAACAGTGACACTTCCTCCTCAAGTCAAGATAATACTTCACTTCCTCTATCATACATTGGTCTTGAAAGAAAAAACTTGTTCTGTTCCTTAGTTGAGCAATTGAGAACTTCCATTTTACTGATTCTTTTTGTTTACCTCTTCTTTGCAGCTCACGCAAATGAGTGTTTGCAGGAAATCTGCTTTAGCCTCATGATAATTTATTTCTGTTAAGACCAGGAGGCTAAAGACTCAACCACATATGTGGAGAATCTCAATTTTCATGCATCAGTTTTTATCCTAAACCCATCTATCTCATTATCTTTTGTCTGCCTTTCAGACTTAAAAGAAGGAAGGCAAAGGGAAAGTTGGATCTCCTTTCTTATTCATGCCTCCCTAAAAGACTAAATTAGATGAAAAATATATATTAATAGGTTAAAATTGGATTTTGACATCCGATGGATTCTATTCTCCTTACCATTCTTGTCTCTGCATTTTTAGATAATCTGAGCTATAGTGCGAAGATTGAACATAGTAAGACTTCAAATCCAAAGGTAATGGTGGCCTCCCCAAATGCGTCTTTCTCCCCCAGCCTGACTGATGTAGGACAGTGGCTCTGGATGGCAAAAGTCCCAAGCAGTTTAGATACTGCTCTACACTGATGTTTTTAATGAAAACTTTATTTTCTGTCACTAAACAGTTGTTAAAAGCTCATAGGCTCCTTCATGAGAGCCAGTCCAACAGTTCTCAGATCCTGGCCCTAAAGTGAGAGTGCCTAGAAAAACTAAACCTGCATAACCTTTGTGAAATCTAACCCCACCAGACTGTGCAATTTGGGTAGATTTCTGAAGGAAGAAGGACTACATACTCCAATGCCAAGTAGAAGTTTCTAGCAGCCCAGAGAAAGTTCTAGAGTTTTAAAACTTGATGTTCTCTTTGGGATGCTTCTTCTTAGTTTTTTTCCCCCTTGATTCTATTTTTACCATGCCATTGTACTGACTCATGTGTATAAAAGCAGCCAGGGACACATGAGACCTAGGGAGAAGAAACTAGAACTTCAGTCCGAATAACATTATTTCACAAATCAACAGGGAAGTGAAAATAGTGCTGTTGAGCCCTTAAGTCTCCAGATTTCCTCCCTTTGTGGAGAGGCTTCAGGGGTAGAAATTTTCCATCATTATCTCCTACTGGTCACATCAAACTCTCCTTTGGTTCCTGTCCTATAGAGTAAAATTCAAGCAATATATAGATTGTATTATAGATTCAAGAGCTAGCTGTGTTTAAGCAACTTCTATTTCCAAGTACAACATTTACAACAAAGACATTTCTATTCTTTGTAACTCTTTAACTCCTAGGGATGGAAGGAAAGATTTTTGAGGCTAATGGAAAAAAAAAATCATTTTAAGGTAAATTTTAAACCTTCAAGTCCCTCTGCATTCACACTTAGTAGAAATCAATTCATTGGTTTTGAAGTTTAGAAAATAAAGAAATATTTTCGATCAACTCTCTTGGAGGAATTACTATGATGTGTATAATGATGCCAGCTTTCTTTGCGGGGTTCCTTATCAGAAATTCCCTTCAAGGGCCGGCTGAGTGGCGCAGTGGTTAAGCGCTGGCTTGGGACACCAGCAGCCCCGGTTCGGGTCCCACATATGAGGGCCAGTGACACTGCCCTCAAAAAAAAAAAAAAAGAAATTCCCATCAAATAATGAGACTAGATGAAAATCTAATCCAGTGAAAGTGAGTGCTTAATTGCCCAGATATCATATCAAATCAATTTACAGATCTCTTGGCTTTACTTTAAGGTCTTTTAAGGCAGTTGCTTCTCAAACTTCGACATGCATAGGAATCACCTGAGAGTCTTGTTAACATCCAGACTCAGTAGGTTTGGGGTGCGGCCTGAAAGTCTACATTTCTAGCAGTCTCCCATGGGGTGACAATGTTACCCATCTGCATAGGACCACTCTTTGAGTTGCCACGACTTAAGGCACCTGTGTTCTGCATCTTAACATGAGGCTTTATTCATAGCAAAAGTTTTTCTGTAGAGCATACCTACTATGTGTGCAGTACTGACTAGAAAGTTTGATTTATGTCATTTAATCCTTAAAATAACCCTATCAAATATGATGTTTTTTAAATAAGGCAAGTTTGACTTTCAGAACAGTTGATTCTTTTGCCCGAGTTCACATAGCTAGTAGGTTTTGGACCCAGGTTTTTTTGTTTTGTTTTGTTTTTGAGGGCAGTGTCACCGGCCCTCATATGTGGGACCCGAACCAGGGCCGCTGGCTTCCAAAGCCAGCGCTTAACCACTGCGCCACTCAGCCAGCCCCCAGGTTGTTTTTTTTTTTGCTCCAAAAAAATAAACAAGTCAGAACACTATTCTCTGTGTTATTATATGCAAAGTCCTGTACAGAGCACTTCAAGAGAGATGAGGAAGGGTTTCTACCCTTTGGAAGTCAATAATAGTCTAATGGCAGGAATTTGATGTATACACAAAGAGATAAATAACAGTTTTAAAATATTGTGTGAGTATCAAAGAAGTGCAGACTATTGAGTTAAATAGTAGAAAAACTGGAAAGGAAAAATTAATCAACATATTTCTGTAAAATTACTTTGGATTGGGCCAACCTAGTGACGCATTGCTTAAGAGCTGGCTTGGGACGCCAGCGGCCTCGGTTCAGATCCCACATATGAGGGCCAGTAACACTGCCCTCTACAGCTAACAACAGCTCCACCTGGAGCTGGGCTGTGCAAGCCCAGGCAACAGTGTAGGCTGCAGCCCCTGCTGCAGTGGGCTGCCATAGGCTACAGTAAGTGGCCAACAGCCAGCGTGAGCTGCCAATAGCCGCGGTGAGCGACCACCCAGAGGCCGGCGACTGATCTGCCTCATCTGGGAAGAGCGCAATGAGGATACCAACATGGGCCAGTGAAGCAAGGTACTCCACAACTAGACTGAAGAACAAAAAGACAGCAAATTGTCTGTTCCCCTTCCCCGATTCCCCAACACTGTTCCCCTCCCCCAACTCCCCAATAAAATATTTTTTAAAAATGTCTATAAACTAGCTGCTCATGGTTAAAAAATATATAATACTAAAGAGCTATAGGGCCGGCCGAGTGGCGCATTGGTTAAGCGTTGGCTTGGGACACCAGCTCTGAGCAGCAGGGCCCCGGTTCGGATCCCACATTAGGGCCAGTGACACTGCCCTCTACAGCTAAGATGGTGAAAAACAGCTTGACCTGAAGCTGGGCTGCCATGAGTTGACAGCACCAGCATAGGCTGCAGCCCCTGATGCAGTGGGCTGCCATAGGCTACAGTGAGTGGCCGGCAGCCAGCGTGAGAGGCCAGCAGCCAGCGTGAGCTGCCAAGAGCAGCTGTGAGCAGCTATCCAATGGCTGGCGTGCGACTGCCTCATCCAAGAAGAGCGCAATGATGATACCAACATGGGCCAGTGAAGCGACGTCCTCTACAACTAGACTGAAGAACAAAATGACAGCAACTTGTCTGTTCCCCTTCCCCAATTCCCCAACGCTGTTCCCCTCACCCAATTCCCCAATAAAATCTTTAAATAAATAAAATAAAGAGCTATAGAGAGAAAAGTCTCCCCCTTTAGCCCCCTCATTTCTACTCCCAGAGGAAAATACTGTTTTCAGCTTTATGATGATCTTTTCTGGCAGAACTAAGTTTTTCGTATAGGTTTTTACAAATTTTAAGTGTGAGCTTCGTTGAACACAAATTACTTTAAAGAAATGTCTGTATAGAATTAGTGATATTTTTCTGCATTTTTTAACATTCAGCTCTAGCCAATTGATCACTGCTATTATTGGGCATTTATTATGAGCCCGGAATTACACATTTAGCACATATTAATAAAAACTAATAAGTCTCGGGGTGGCCAGTCAGCTCAGTTGTTTAGAGCGTAGTGCTCATAACACCAAAGTTGCCGGTTCGATTCCCACATGGGCCACGGGGCTGCACCCTCCACAAATAGACTGAAACAACTATTTGAAACAAGTACTTGATTTGGAGCTGATGGGTCCTGGAAAATATACCTTTTCCCAACTAAAAAAAAAAAAAAAAATAGGACCGGGCGATTGGCACGTTGTTTGAGAGCTTGCTTGGGACGCCAGTGGCCCCGGTTCAGATCCCACATGTGAGGGCTGGTGACACTAACCTCAAAAAAAAAATTAAAAAGATAAAACAGACTACTAAGTCTCAATCTCGACCTCTACTTGCAGTTGAGTGATTTCTTTAGTTCTCTGACCAGGAAAAAGAATGACTGTGGTGCTGCAGACAGGAAATTACTATTTAATACTAGGAAACCTTCTTCCTGTTTTACCCTAAGATAAAAAGTAGGAATTTGAGGGTGTATTCTCTTCAGGCAAGTTTCACTTCTACATTGTGATTCCTATAAACCAGTTTATGGCCTAGACCAGGGGTTGGCAAACTGCCTCTCGGAAGCCATATGCAGCTCTTTGGGTACGTACATGTGTGAATTTTTCATATTTTACTGTAATAAAGATATAATTAACACTATTACTTGTTATAATAGTACTTTAAATTTTCCTTATTTGTAAAAATATATTTATGGCTCTCGAATAATTTTTAAATTGTTGTGAGGGACAGGATTGGTTCTTCCATCTCAAAAATTTGCTGACCCCTGGTCTAGACTCCAAGGTAATTTATTTGAACCACTCCTTGGATCTACCTGCTTACAATTTACGATGAAATGAAACTGTTGTCTTTACAAAGTTTTTATCCTGGGTACAAGACAGTCAAGAAAAACTGGTTCTTGCCAGTCCTCTGACATAGGTCTTGGGCTGAGGAGACAACTGCCTATGCAGAATCCACTCACCCAACACATATTTATAAAGTGACTTCCCACAAAACTGTGTGAAGCTTGAGTGGCATGAAAGAAAAGCCCTTCTGTACAAGAATAGCACCTTGTCAAATAATTAACCACTCTGTCTTTATTCCTTTAAATTTTAAAGTGATTTCTGCATGCAAAATCTCACATTTAAAGGTAATTTCCCAGGGGAAGTTTCAAGGTATGTACTCTGAAGTCTGTGGGTTGAGTTTAGCTGAGTAATGCCTTTGTTAGCAACTCATGGCTTAGCTAGCCTGCCATCAAAAACGAGGAAGCTGGGGGCCAGACGAGTGGTGCTGTGGTTAAGCGCTGACTTGGGAAGCCAGAGGCCACGGTTCGGGTCCCACATATGACACTGCCCTCAAAAAAAAAAAAAAAAAAAAAAAACGAGGAAGGTGGGACAACACAGTAGCACAGGTGCCTCTTCGCCTCTTGCTTTGGACCTCCTGCCTCAATTTTACTCAAAATGGACCCCAACAGCTTCCCCCCCACTGGCTCCTGTAAATGCAAAGATTGTAGACACACCTCCTGCAAGAAGAGCTGCCCGGTGTGTGCAGGGCCGCATCTGTGAAGGAGCTTCGGATAAGTGCAGCTGCTGTGCCAGCCCGGGAAGCGGGGCAGAGGTGGAGGCTGCTCCCCAGTTTGAATGGAGCAACATGTTCAAACCTACATTTTTTTCATTCCACCTGACCTGTTTGCCACATTCTCTTTTCTATGAAATATGTGAAGGACAATAAAAGCTGTTGACTTTTTTTTTTGATGCAGCATTATCTACAATAGCCAAGATATGCAAATAACATAACTGCCCATCAATAGATGATTGGATAAAGAAACTGTGGGGCATTTATACAACAGAGCATTACTTGGCCATAAAAATAATGAAATCTTGCAATTTGTGACATCATGAATGGACCTAGAGGATACTATGCTAAGTGAAATGAGTCAGACTAAGAAAAATAAATACCATATAATCTCACTTATATGTGGAATCTAAACAAGAAAACAAACAAAACAGAAACAAACTCAGGTACAGAGAACAAACTGAGGCTTGCCAGAGGTTGGGAGGCAGGATGTAAAAGATGAAGTAAGAAGTACAAACTGATAGTTAAAAAATAGTCACAGGGATGTAAAGTAAGGCATAAATAATATAGTCAATAATATGGTAATAACTGTATAGTGCCAGGTGGGTACCAGACTAATTGGGGGATAATTTCTTATATAAATTTCTAACATCTATGCTGTACATCTGAAACTAATATAAAATAATATTGAATGTCAAAAAGAAAAAAAATGAGGTTGGAAAGAGAATGGTGCAATGTTCCCCAAAAGTTGTGTCATTTTAAGACTTACCTGAGGGGTGGCGGGTTAGCTTAGTTGGTTAGAGCGCAGTGCTCATGATACCAAGGTTGCTGGTTCAGCCCCCACATGGGCCACTGAGGTGTGCCCTCCACAACTAGATTGAAACAACTACTTGACTTGGAGCTGATGGGTCCTAGAAAAAGACACTGTTCCCAATAATAAATACACACACACACAAAAGAATCACCTGAGATGCTTATCAAACAGGCAGGTTTTCCAGCCACTTCCCCTGGAGATTTGATTCATTAGATCTAGGGAGGGAACCGGGACTGTTACATTGAACAACTGTCTCAGACAATTCTTATGATTGGACAAGTTTGGAAAACACTATACTGGAGCAACAGTTTTTCAACCCTGAATGTACATTAGTATTACCTGGAGAGCTTGAAAATATACATATACATGTAACACCCAGGATCCAAGTCCAGAGATTCTGATTTAATTTATCTGGGGTAGGGGTAGGGCCAGACATTGGTTTGGTTTTTTTTAAGATTTTTAAAATTGGGGAATTGGGGGAGGGAAACAGACAAATTGCTGTCTTTTTGTTCTTCAGTCTAGTTGCAGAGGACGTTGCTTCACTGGCCCATGTTGGTATTGTCATTGCGCCCTTTCTGGATGAGGCAGATCGGTTGCCAGCCTCTGGAAAACATGGTTTAGGAACTCATGCTGGCTGCCGGCCACTCACTGTAGCCTATGGCAGCCCACTGCAGCAGGGGCTGCAGCCCACAACGTCACCGGGGCTCGCACAGCCCAGCTCCAGGTGGAGCTGTTGTTAGCTGTAGAGGGCAGTGTCACTGGCCCTCATACGTGAGATCCAAACCAGGGTCGCTGGCATCCCTGGCCAGCTCTTAACGAATGGAGCACTCAGTCATCCCCAGACATTGGTATATTGATTGGGGTTTTTTTTGTTTTTTTGAGGGCAGTGTCACTGGCCCTCATATGTGGGTCCCAAGCCGGGGCCGCTGGCTTCCCAAGCCAGCGCTTAACCACCGCGCCACTCGGCCGGCCCTACATTGGTATATTTGAAAAGCTCCTCAAGTGAGTCTCATGTTTAGCTCCCCTAGTGTTCAGGAATAACGGTCCAAAGCAGTAGTTCTCAAATATTTTTGGTGTCAGGATCCCTTTACACACATAAAAATTATGGAGGATGCTAGAGAGCTTTTGTTTAAGTGGGTTATATTTATATTTTCCAAAATAAAAATTAAAACTAAAAAAATTTTCATATTTATTAACTCATTTAAGAATCACAATGAGGGCCGGCCGAGTGGCATGGTGGTTAAGCACTGGCTTGGGAAGCCAGCGGCCCCGGGTCAGTCCCACATTGGAGGGCCAGTGACACTGCCCTCAAAAAAAAAAAAAAATCCCAATGAGAGGGCCAGGCAAGTGGCTCAGTTGGTAAAGAGCTTGCAAGAGTGCGAGCTGAGCTCTGAGCAACAGCAGTTCAATGTCAGCCAGAGCCAAGCTGCCATTGAGCTGCCAACAGGTGGCAGGATGGCTCAGCTTAAAAAAAAAAAAAAGTACAATGAGAGACCCATTAAATAGTAATGTGAATAACATAGTTTTAAGGAAATATGTATTTTTCCAAAAACACTAATGAGAAGAGTACAATACTTTTCTATTTTTACATATCTCTTTAATGCTGGCTTATAGAAGATAGCTAGCTTCTGCATTTAATCTATTGGAATATGTTGTTTTGGTTGAAGATTTCAACTTGAAGTATATGAAGAAAATCCAGCCTCCCACAAATATGCAGCTAGAAAAGGGAAGAGTATTTTAATAAGCTTTTCAGATAACTGTGGATAGTCTTCTTTGACACAACACCAAATCTCAGTAAGTAGTAATTTCTTCCAGGTTGTTTGTAATATGGAATCTGAAGCCATATCAATGAACTTATCATACTCTTACATTAAAATCTATTGGTCTACCTTATACTTAGAAGGTATCTTTTACTTATGCATGATTTTGTAACATCATACACTGGCCATTTGAAAAAATATTGATTCACTGAGTTATGTAGCCCTTCCAAATGCTTACACATTTCATATTGTATGATACCAAAAAATCAATTTTGTTAATGTCATGACCAGTCTTATCACACAGTGTTGGGAGGCCATGAGAATCATAGTAGTGGATCAATTTTTTGCAAAAATTTTAATTTTTCATTAGAAAACTTAAATTTTATCATTGGCAACTTATACTGTCAATAGTTTCCCTCAAAGTGAAAGACATCCCTTCATTTTCAAAAAGATGTGTGCAAAAATTTCAAGTCTGGGTAGCCATAGTTTGTCCATTGTGATTTCAAGTAAAAATGGTATTTTGTGAGAAAATCTAGTTCTGCTTTCTATTCAGTCACCCAAGTGATTTTCCTGGAAGCATTAATTCCACTTCAATATGTAGCAAAAGTGCTTTATACATGCTTCATATTTCATTTCAGAAAATTTTTTTTTTTGAGGGCAGTTTCACTGGCCCTCATATGTGGGATCCGAACTGGGGCCACTGGCATCCCAAGTCAGCTCTCAACCACCGCACCACTTGACCGGCCCCACAGATGATTATATATATATATATTTATTTTTTAAAAAAATTTTTTTTAGCTGAGCCATCCTGCCACCTGTTGGCAGCTCAACGGCAAGTCAGCTCGGGCTGGCATTGAACCAGCTGTTGCTCAGAGCTCAGCTCACACTCTTGAGCGAGCTCTTAACCAACTGAGCCATTTGGCCGGCCCCCACAGATAATATTTTTAAAGTGTACTCAAGGGTCAAGATTTAATAAAATTAATATTTTTCTCTGCTTCATCAAGGGCATCCTTTTTTTTTTTTTTTAAAGATTTTATTGGGGAATTGGGGGAGGGGAACAGCGTTGGGGAATGGGGAAGAGGAACAGACAAGTTGCTGTCTTTTTGTTCTTCAGTCTGGTTGTGGAGGACGTTGCTTCACTGGCCCATGTTGGCATCATCACTGCGCTCTTCCTGGATGAGGCAGATCGGTCACCGGCCTCTGGATGGTCTCTCACCACAGTTATTGGCAGCTCACGCTGGCTGCCGGCCACTCACTGTAGCCCGTGGCAGCCCACTGCAGCAGGGGCTGCAGCCTACACCGTCACCGGGATTCGCAGGCCAGCTCCAGGTGGACCTGCTGTTAGCTGTAGAGGGCAGTGTCACCGGCCCTCATATGTGGGATCCAAACTGGAGCCGCTGGCATCCCAAATGAGCTCTTAACCAATGTGCCACTCGGCCGGCTCAAGGGCATTCTTCTGAAAAAAAAAGATTTTATTGGGGAATTGGAGTTGGGAACAGCGTTGGGGAACCCGGGAAGGGGAACAGACAAGTTGCTGTCCTTTTGTTCTTCAGTCTAGTTGTGGAGGACATTGTTTCACTGGCCCATGTTGGTATCATCATTGCGCTCTTCTCGGGTGAGGCAGTTGGGTCACCGGCCTCTGGACGGCCGCTCACAGCGGCTGTTGGCAGCTCACACTGGCTGCTGGCCCCTCACACTGGCTGCTGGCCACTCACTCACTGTAGCCTACGGCAGCCCACTGCAGCAGGGGCTGCAGGTATGCCGTCCCGGGGACTCACAGCAGCCCAGCTCCAGGTGGAGCTGTTGTTCACCATGTTAGCTGTAGAGGGCAGTGTCACTGACCCTCATATGTGGGATCCGAACAGGGGCCGCTGGCGTCCCAAGCCAGCTCTTAACCAACTTGCAACTTGGCCGGCCCATCAAGGGCATTTTTAGATTACATAGGGATATTTTAATTGTGATTGTGTGGTGGTGAATAAAGTGACTACTGGTAGAGTTTGATGCCACTGCCTTTATTTGTGCTAAGGAGCCAGTTTTTTTTTATTGCTTTTGCACCATCAGTGCAAATATGAATACAGTAAAAAAGGCAAATAGCGGGGCCTGCCGAGTGGCGCGGCGCGGTGGTTAAGCACTGGCTTGGGAAGCCAGAGGCCCCGGTTTGGTCCCACATATGAGGGCCAGTGACACTGCCCTCAAAAAAAAAAAAAAAAAAAAGGCAACTAGCATTTTGGTATTATTCTGAAAATGGTTTTGATCTCATGGACTTCCTAAGAAAGGTCTTAGGAGCCATACTTTGAGAAGTGCTGACCTAAAAGAACATAGAGCAGTATTAGTAGGGCAGTTGGATGGGACCAGTTTAGTGTATGTGTATATATATATATATATATATATATATATATATATATATATATATATTTATAATATATATTATATATATAAATGCTCAACTGATTTTATATATATATATATATATATATATATATATATAGATTAGCAATATTGCTGACATTAAAATATCTACCATATATGGGTTATTTACTTATTATCTCATTTAAGCCTCACGGTGACATTCACAAAGTAGATATGATTCCTACTTTACAAATAAGGAAATTGAAATTCAGAAACGTTATATAATTTTGTAGATCAAGCAAGGACCATGATTTAAAGATGCAAATCTAGATCTTCCTGATGTTAAACTTGTTCTGTTGCCACTACACCAAGTCATTTTCCCTTGGTTGAATTACTTTGGGTTTAAATAACAGCTACTAAGACTTAATGAGCACTTATTGTACCCTAACATCTGTTCTCAGAACCGTACATGTATTAACTCATTTAATCCTGCTAGCAGGGCCTAGATTAGCCCTGTTTTATACATGAGGAAAAAGAGACACAAAGAGGTTACTTAGCTTTCCCAAGGACCCAGAGTTAATAACTAAGGAGCTATGATTTTAACCCAAGAAGACTGACTTCAAAACTGTTTTTATTAAACTAATAAAAAAATAATAAATATTTTTTTAAAAACCTGTTTTGTTAAAACATCCCCTAATTCAAAACACTAATGAGAAACCTGAAATTATATGTATCCCGGGGGTGCCAAAAAATGTATACACGACTTGTAGTCATCTTTTTGTTATTGGTATATATTGAGTATTACAATTTTAAAACAGTTTTTTCCTTTCTTAAAATGTGTATACATATATGGCATACTTATAATTATTACTTGAATAAAAGAGCTACTTAAATACATTAAACAGATACTTTTGCCTGCTTGCATATACGTAAAATATTGTGTGATCAAAACGTCTTGGTTTACTTGTTTCGTTTCCTCAAGGAGAAACAAGCATGTGTAGGAAAATGTTCTTAAGTGTGTGGAAATTTAGGCAAGAAGTTAATTCACATAAACCATTAAGAATAGAGTCCCAAAGGGAGCACAGTTCAGTTTACATTTCAGATTTTCAAGATCAGGATGTGGTGGCTAAGTTTGCAGATGGGAAAATGATGTGGTCTGTGTCATCTAAACATATGGCAGACACCCGTCTGAAGGGCACACCTGTTCCTGGAGAAGACTAAGGCACTGGAACAATCCTGCGTGTGACAATAGAACCATTTCCTTTACCATCTAACTCCACAAGAATTAGTCGCCTTGGGGTATATTTCCTTTTTCTAAAAATAAGGCAGTGGTATTGTTACCCAACCCACTAAAATGGGTTTATAGGTTAACTTCTAAGACAAGAGTTCTTTTTCCTAAGTGTAACTCCATTTCCTCAGCCAATGGGAGACTCCTCATCTAGAAAGGGAGGTCATTCATTTTTATGTATAATTTTCATAAAAATGCAAACAGGCTTTCCACTTGGTCCTTCCATGTGTATTCAAGAAACTACCTCCCTCTGGACACAGAGAGGTTACTTAGCTTTCCTTTCCTCAGAGTTCCTTTCCTGCCCCTCCCCCTCACCTACTGCAGATCCTGATGTTGACTCAGACTCTACTTCCCTGCCACACCTCCATCTTTCCTCAGTCTCCCTTCCCAAGTTCTGGTTGCACCTTCTTGCCTTTCTCGGGTCAAAACTGGATGGAGGGTCTCCACCCTGCAAGAAAGAGAAGGAACTTTAGGGGCAGGAAAACCCTCCCTAGGTGGGCAACAGCATCTACTAGCAGGAAAGTAGGGAAGAGAAAATCCCGTTCTGTAATTAAGGACTCCAAACTTTTTAGCTTCCGTTCCGCCCCCTCTCTCTTTCACTTGCCCCTTCTCCTACTGAGGTTTCAGTCTCTGCTTATCACACACCAGAGCCTCCCCGTGGTACAGATGAGAAAGGAAAAGACAACCAAGCTGTCCTCTCCACAGGCACCTTCCAGGCTTATCAACTCCGGCATCCCACTCCAGCCCCTTAGCTCCAACCCGCTGTGGGTTTCTCCCTCCTAAGGCCTTCCCACTCCGCATTAGAATCTCGATTCTGATTTCCCAGTCCTAGAATTCCCAATCCCTGCCCATATGGACTCCACCTAGTGATGGGAACTGGAAGGATCTACCATCCCATTTAGAGTTGCCTCATGGAACCTCTGAAGACATTTCCCTTAGAAGTCTTGCTACACCTAGTGGTTCTGATCTATACTGCTCTTAGCATAGACTCCACCTCCCTTCTGCTTAAATGAACTTTTCTGTGCTAGCCTGGGAACCTAATTGCATGTCTATCTATTCATTTATTATTTCTACTCATTATCTGTACTCAAAATACTTTTTTTTAAGATTTTTTTAATAGCAGAATTCGGGAGGGGAACAGTGTTGGGGGATTGGGGAAGGGGAACATTGTGTTTTTCCAGGACCCATCAGCTCCAAGTCAATCTTAGTTGGGGGTGGGGGTGACTCAGCTCAGGGTCCAGCTCACTGGTCCATGTGGGAATCGAACCAGTGACACTGTTGCTCAGAACTTGTGCTCTTAACCAACTGAGCCACTCTGCCGGCCCTCAAAATACTTTTTGAAACAGAACCTAAGAACTGTTTGGGGCATTGTACAAAACAAAGTCCCTACTTTCATAAAGGAGACCAATCCATTGATCCAACTTCAGGGCTATCCACTGAGGGTAGGTAGAAATCCCCACCCAGCCCAGGAATTATAACACAAAATATAGCCTGGGCCCCTCAGAATTTGACAGAAAACCTGTTCCCTTAGAAAGCAAGGAGCAGCCATTAATTCTCCAAGACTTCCTACCTCTAGGCAAAAAGCAGAGGATCTCTGAAAAGCTGAAGCTCTTAGTGCTATGTTGGTAAAGGTACTAAATGAAGGTTCTGGATACCCTGGGAGAGCAGGAAAATGGTCTCTAAAGGGGAAGTTGATGCCCTCCTGGCATCTGTCCCAGCCATGGTAAAAAGAAGTCAACTCAGGCAGAGTCACACAAAGCAGGCCCACACTGGCCTTGAGAGTCCCCTTGAAACCAGAGACCAAATGAATCCAGGGCCCATGCTGCCTGTGTCGCTCAGCCAATAGACTGGCACAGGAGGTGGGTCATAGAATAAGCGTTTATTATCGGAGCACCACTGGTCTGAGAAGGCAGCAGGTTAACACCTCCAGAAACTGCTTTGGGCCTGCCAAGTGGCTCAGTTGGTTAAAGCGCAAGCTCTGAGCAGCAGAGTTCGCAGTGCAATTCCCACATGGGCCAGTGAGCTGCGCCCGAACTGAGCTGCCGCTGAGCTGGTGAGAGTGCGTGCTCTTAACAACAAGGTTGCTGGTTCAACTCCTGCATGGGATGGTGGACTGTGCCTCTCCACAACTAGATTGAAAGTGGCAACTGGACTTGGAGCTGAGCTTGCACCCTCCACAACTAGTAGATTGAAGGACAACAATTTGACTTGGAGCTGATGGGTCCTGCAAAAACACAATGTTCCCCTTCCCCAATTCCCCAACACTGTTCCCTTCCCCAATTCTCCTAATAAAAGCTTTAAAAACAAAACAAAACTGCCTTAACATTCTCAGACTAGCCTGGGATATTTAAGGGGAAATCTGGGCATTCCTCCAGAGCCTACATGGTGGTTCTTGGGGTCTGCATGGAGTCTCCCCTCTGGTGATGTGGCTCTCCCACCATGGTCATCAACCCAGGAGCAGTGATGACAGTAACCTGGAAAGAATGCTAGGCCATAAAGATTGTGATCAGTAAGCAGGGGGGAATTGTGATCAGTAAGCAAGCATAAGTTTCAGGGTAATTATCTAAAGCAGGGAACTGGGACAGGGGACATCCTAAGCTCAGGAACTGGGACAGAGGACATTCCAAGCTCAAACCTCAGGGAAGGAGTTGATCTATTGTTAAGCTCTAGAGTAGGGTAAGGCGAGGCCAGGGACATTGCAAGGCCTCTTTTGTGGGGGTCCCAATTGGGCCCTGTTTCACGCTCACATCAGGGATTGCAAGAGGCAGGAGAACCAACTAGGAGAGCCATGACGATGTGCTACGATACACAAGCTGGGGCTTGCCGCTAGGCAGATCTTGCCCCTTTCCACACACAAAGTGGAACAAAACCAGAGATTCTTCAGGATTTCAATAGTTCTTGTTCATTCTTCTCCATGAATTTTTCTTTCCCTGCCTATCTCTAGTCACTGACCTCAGCCACTCCCATTCTCCCTAGCCTCCTCTCTTCCCAACTAGAAATGAGCAACTCCTTCCCGACCATTCCTCAGTTTCTGGCCAGTTTTCTATCATCCACTCCATAGTTCTTGCTCTTTACCTATCAGGAGGCCATTCTCTGTGCCTCCTGATATTAGCAGTTCTGAGTATCACTCAATAGGCATTAGATTCTCTTTCATTGTTCAATTGTCTTAATTGCTCTTACTCAAAAAAAGATATCTTTGACTTTAATAGTTCTTGACACCTAGCAAAACTATTGAAAATTTCAGTGAACTGAAATGTAATAGATCTCCAAGATCTATTGTAAGTAATAAACAACATGGTAAATAATGTTTGGGATGTGCTAGTATTTATGTAGGAAAAATACATATATACCAGGGGTGCCAAAAACATGTATACATATGACTTGTATTCATCTTTTGTTACCAGTATATATTGAGTCAATTTTAATACAGATTTTCTCTTTCTTAAAATGTGTATACATGTTTTTGGCACCCTCTGTATATAGTTCTAAATACATATATTATCTCTGGGAGGGTATGCAAGAAGCTGATACCCTTTGGTAAGTTCAAGTTGTGTGTTTGTATCACCTTTTCTACAAAAGAGAGCAAATATTTTAAAAATAAAAAAGTGTATGAGAAAAGGTATTTTCCACCCAATTACGTTATAAGCAAGATTATGAAGAGATTTGACTTTGGGTGGTGACACACAATGCAATATACATATGATGTATTATATCATTGTACACTTGAAATCTATATAATTTTATTAACCAGTGTCACCCCAATACATTTTTGCAAATATTAAGAAAAATGTTTACCTCTATTAGGGTAGCCACCAAAAATTAACAGTAGTTATCTTTAAAATATGTTATTTGGAAAATATGTCCTTCCTTTCCCTGTTTGCTTATTTGAGATTTTGGGTGTTATAATGAATATTTTGCTTATATATTAAAAATAATAAAGTGGTGGGCCGGCCGAGTGGCACGGTGGTTAAGCATTGACTTGGGAAGCCAGCGGCCCCAGTTCAGTCCCACATATGAGGGCCAGTAACACTGCCCTAAAAAATTAAATAAATAAATAAATAAATAAATAAATAAATAAATAAATAAAGTGTAAACTAAAATGAACATTGTGGGGGGTGAGAGTAAACGGAAGATATCTGTACCTTCTGCTTAATTTTGCTGTAAACCTACAATTGCTCTAAAAAACCATCTTAAAAAATGATTAGGGCCAGCTGAGTGGCGCGGTTGTTAAGCGCTGGCTTGGGAAGCCAGCAGCCCCGGTTCGGTCCCACATATGAAGGCCAGTGACACTGCCCTCAAAAAAAAAAAAGATGATTGGAGGGCACACTGGTTAAGAGCTGGCTTGGAACGCCAGCAGCCCTGGTTCAGATCCCACATGAGGCCCAGTGACACTGCCCTCTGCATTTAAGATGGTGAACAACGGCTCCACCTGAAGCTGGGCTGCAGGAGTCCCGGCAACAGTGTAGGCTGCAGCCCCTGCTGCAGTGGGCTGCCATAGACTACAGTGAGTGGCTGGTAGCCAGTGTGAGCAGCCAACAGCCAGAGTGACCTGCCAAGAGCCACAGTGAGCAGCTGTCCAGAGGCCAGCGACCGATCTGCCTCATCTAGGAAGAGCGCAATGATGATACCAACATGGGCCAGTGAAGCAATGTCCTCCACAACTAGACTGAAGAACAAAGGGACAGCAACTTGTCTGTTTCCCTTCCCTGATTCCCCAACGCTGTTCCCCTCCCCCAATTCCCAAATAAAAACAAATCTTTAAAAAAACAATGATTGGAATATTGCCATATATAAAATACAAATTATAGGCCAGGCCGAGTGGTGCGGTGGTTAAGCGCTGGCTTGGGAAGCCAACGGCCCCAGATCAGGTCCCACATATGAGGGCCAGTGACACTGCCCTCAAAAAAAAAAAATACAAATTATAGAAATTCAAGGAACAGGGAAAAAAGGAAAAGAAACTGTTTACAGAAATGTACCATGTACATTTCCATACATATTTTCCTAATAGCTGTCCAGGTTGGAGCTAGAGCTATTTTCTATTATTTATCCACTCAATATACAGAGGCTTCATTTGTTATTATAAAAATACACCCATACAGCACAGCTTTATGTCTATCCAGACACCCTCAAACCTCAAGAAATCCAAGATCTGAGAGCCCTCTCCTCAGGGTACTCTCAGTTCAGGATCACCTAGGACATTCCTTCCCGTGTTGCTAGTATACAAACACCTTCAGCCCATTGCCCAGACTTGGTCAAGTTCTGATTTCTGGAACCGTGCTTCCTCCCCTTGAACGCACCTTGATCAGAATACCTTTACCAAGAAGTCAAGGATTCCAGCAGATCCCCTTCTTAGTCTTCTGAAATAACTTGTTACTCCCAGAACCAGGGCAACACTAGTCATTTCTGCGTGCCCTCATCTGTGACATTGCCGTTGACCTTCCGCATGCTGTCTTGTCTTCTACATCATTCCTTCTTTATCAGTTATTTAATATTTCATTCATATCGTAAGTATTTTTTTCACCTTACCTTCTGTGCCAGAGGCTTGGAGATAGCTCCTACCATCAAGCGACTGTCTATATTTGACTTCCTATTTAATGACTGCTAAGGTTGAGTCATAGTTTCAAGCCATAATACCATCAATACTTTAGTAGAGAAATTATTTAAGAGGTGCTACTGGTGTAATTAGTTATGGCCAAAAGGCTTGGGGAAATTTGATAGGTGACTAAATGTTGGAGCTGAGGCATGAAGAATGAAGAAGCAGGGCCAGCCAAGTGGCTCAGTTGCTTAAGAGTGTGAGCTCCGAGCAACAGTGTCACCGGTTCGATTCCCACATGGGCCAGTGAGCTGCCAACAGGTGGCAGGATGGCTCAGCTGGTGAAAGCCGCGTGCTGCTAACAACAAGGTTGCTAGTTCAACTCCTGCATGGGATGGTGGGCTATGCCCATCCACAACTAAGATTGAACACGGCACCTTGAGCTGAGCTGCCGCAAGCTGTCAACAAGTGTCCGGATGGCAACTGGACTTGGAGCTGAGCTAGCTGCGCCCTCCACAACTAAGACTGAAGGACAACAACTTGGTTGTTCCCCTTCCCCAATTCCCCAACACTGTTCCCCTTCTCCAATTATCCAATAAAATCTTTAAAAAAGGGAGAGAGAGAGAGAGAGAGAGAGAGAGAGAGAGAGAGAGAAAGAAAAAGAAAGAAAAAAAGAAAGAAAGAAAAAGAAAAAGAAAGGAGAAGCAATCTCCAAATAGAAATTGGTGAAAAAATATTCCAAGGAGAGAAACCAGTGTGGGTCAAGTTAAGGAGATGTGAACACTGGTGTGCATCAGTGTAGTCAGAGCACAGAGACCCAGAGCAGGGTAAGGTAGGGGGTTGGTGAATGTAAGGGAGACAGAAGAAGAGCCAGGAAAGAGGGGTAGGGACCCCCACTTGGAAGGACCTAACATGTCTCATGGAGCCATGACCCCAGCCTCACCTGAGCTGGAATTCAGGCTTACCTGATATACAGGTCAATAAGGTCAGGAGGGCTCTATTTGTACAAAGATACCTTTGGACAATGAAAAGGACTGCCTGATTACTGTCCCACATATGGATTCCCCGTCCCTGGATTCCTGACTTTCCATGGGGAATGTGGCCTGTAGACAGAAGCTGAGGAGCTAGTTTTAAAAGGAAATATTGGCACAGAGGCACAAGCAGACCTAGGTCAATGCCCAGGAGGTAAAGTACAACATCGAGTGGAGCTCAGTGGCCATTTGTCCCACTTCTGCATGTAAAAACCATCTCGCGGGCCGGCCAAGTGGCGCATTCGTTAAGAGCTGGTTTGGGACGCCAGCAGCCCCGGTTCAGATCCCACACATGAGGGCCAGTGACACTGCCCTCTACAGCTAAGATGGTGAACAACAGCTCCACCTGGAGCTGGGCTGCTGTGAGTCCCCGGGGACAGCATAGCTGCAGCCCCTGCTGCAGTGGGCTGCCATAGGCTACAGTGAGTGGCTGGCAGCCAGTGTGAGCTGCTAAGAGGCGCTGTGAGCGGCTGTCCTGAGGCAGGTGACCGATCTGCCTCACCCAAGAAGAGTGCAATGATGATACCAACATGGGCCAGTGAAGCAATGTCCTCCACAACTAGATTGAAGAACAAAAGGACAGCAACTTGTCTGTTCCCCTTCCCAGGTTCCCCAACGCTGTTCCCCTCCCCCAATTCCCCAATAAAATCTTTTAAAAAAAATAAAAAAATAAAAAAAAAACTAATTGATAAAGGCCCAAGAAGAGAATTGATGGAGAAAGCTGCTTAAGTATGGTGAACAGCTTGGTCCAGGTCCCCAAATTCTGGGAGCAAACCCTGAATGACAAGGCTCCTTTGGAAGGGTGTGGAGGATTTGTACTGTGTCTGTTTAGCTAAACTGAAACTACATTTCCCAGAACTACCTTTTCTACATAGTTCCAGTTCAGCTGGGATCCTGGGAAATTCTGCATATCATTGAGAAGGTGGAAGTAGAATAGCAGTCATGTTCTCTTTAAATGAGAATGTTGGAGTGGAGTATGAGGTACTGTTGCAGCTCATGCATGGGCCTGTCGCTTGTCTGCTGGATCGCCTGGCTGGCATATGGCAGCAGCAGGGCCCACAGCTCTTCCAACTTCTGTCACATCCTCCTCCAGCTCCTCTGACTCTCAGGCCAATTGTGTTTAGCTCTGTGGAAAAGGAACCAGCTTCTCCTTTGAAACACCCCCATCATCAAGGTTAGAGGCTTAAAGATTGGGAGCGACTGACAAGGGCTCCAGTCCACTTCTCTGGGTTCCAGGTCCGCCTCGCAGCTTCCAGCTTTGTCTGTTTCTCCCACTTCATGTTTGTTTCCTTCAGGCTCCAGCATCAACAGCCTTAGAAATGACCACCTTATATAGATTTTTTAACTAACTCCCACAATTAGATAAGGTCAAATCCCTGTAATAAATATGTAAAATGGATAACATGTTTAATATACAGATGATATATAATATATAAATAATAGATAAGATTCAAATTATATATATTTAAATTATATTCAAGTCTTCAATCCATTTTGAGTTAATTTTTGTGTATGGTGACTAATAGTCTAGTTTCATTCTTTTGCATGTGACTTTCCAGTTTTCCCAGCACCATATATTTAAGAGGCTTTGCTTTTTCCATTATATGTTTCTGGATCCTTTGTCTAAAATTAGTTGCCCATATATGTGTGGGTTTATTTCTGGGCTGTCTATTCTGTTCCATTGATCTGTGTGTCTGTTTTTATGTCAATATGGTACTGTTTCGATTATTGTACTTTTGTAGTATAATTTGAAGTCAGAGAGTGTGATACCTCTAGCTTTTACTTTTTACTCAGAATTGCTTTAGCTAGTCAGGTCATTTGTGATTCCTTACAAATTTGAGGACTTTTTGGTTCTATTTCTGTGAAAAATGACGTGGGGATTGCATTAAATCTGTACATTGCTTTCGGTAATATGGCCATTTTAACTATGTTGATTGTCCCAATCTGTGAACATGGGCTATCGTTCCATTTCTTTATGTCTTCTTCTGTTTCTCTCAACAATGTTTTTGTTTGTTTGATTTTTTAAAGATTTTATTGGGGAATTGGGGGAGGGGAACAGCGTTGGGGAATCGGGGAAGGGGAACAGACAAGTTTCTGTCTTTTTGTTCTTCAGTCTAGTTGCGGAGAACGTTGCTTCACTGGCCCATGTTGATATCGTCATTGCTCTTCCCAGATGAGGCATATCGGTCGCTGGCCTCTGGATGTTGCTCACCGCAGCTATTGGCTGCTCACACTGGCTGCCGGCCGCTCACGCTGGCTGCGGGCCACTCACTGTAGCCTATGGCAGCCCACTGCAGCAGGGGTTGCAGCCCACACCATCACCGGGGCTCGCACAGCCCAGCTCCAGGTGGAACTGTTGTTAGCTGTGGAGGGCAGTGTCACTGGCCCTCATATTTGGGATCCAAACCAGGGTCGCTGGCATCCCAAAACCAGCTCTTAACCAATGCGCCACTCGGCCGGCCTCTTTCAACAATGTTGTACAGTTTTCAGTATACAGGCCCTTCACCTATTTTGTTAAGTTTATTCCTAAGTATTTTATCCTTTTTGTTACTGTTGTAAGTGGGATTGTTTCAGTTCTCTTTCTGATACTTCGTTGTTAGTATATAGCAACGCAGCAGGTTTTTGTACATTGATTTTGGATCCTGCAACTTTGCTGTATTTGTTTATTGTTAGTAATAGTCTTTTGGTGGAGTCTTTAGGTTTTTCATATATATAGAATGTCAAATTATATATATTCAAGTTATATATACAAATTATATGTGTGTATAAAACAATCTAGTAGTTCTGCTTCTCTGACGAACACCCAGAGCCTAAAAGCCTTGGCCAGCCAAGATGAGTAGAGGGAACTTCTAGTGGCTTCCTTCCCCAAGGGGTGAAAATACTATAGCCCTCGGGTGGAAAAAAAAAACAACACAAAACTGAGGTAACCATCAGTGAATCAGAAGAGAGGAATTGCAGAGGACAGAAGCAGTGGGGTGCTGTACCATCTAGTGTCTCACTAGAGGGACCCTTCGGACTAAGAGCACCCAGCCTCTTCACAGTTCCTTAAGTGGACATTGAAGGGAGAAGATAGTCCAAAATGTTGGAGAAGGGCTGGCCGAGTGGCGCGGTGGTTAAGCGCTGGCTTGGGAACCCAGCGGCCCCGGTTCAGGTCCCACATGTGAGGTCCAGGGACACTGACCTCAAAAAAAAAAAATTAAATTAAATTAAAAATAAAATAAAATAAAATGTTGGAGAATTTGTTCTGAGTGGGTAAGACTGCAGGTGGATATCAGATGAAACAGTTGACATGAAGTGGTTATAAAATTTGCTGAGAGAGCTTTGCGCAGTGGCAGTATCGTAGCCAATGAGGTTTATCCGAGGCGCGATTATTGCTAATTGAAAACTTTTCCCAATACCCCGCCATGACGACTTGAAATATAGTCGGCATTGGCAATTTTTGACAGTCTCTACGGAGACTAAATCTTAATGGTATGAAAGAGAGTTACTTGAAACAATAAACTTCTGTAAAAAAAAAAAAAAAAAATTGCTGAGAGAGGTTCAATTTCACTGTAATCAGAGAAATGTAAATTGGAACTAGAAAATGATTCCATTTTTCCCTCACACAAGTGGTCAAAGATATCTACAAAAACTTTAATTGCACAAACCCTCTAACTAGGCAGTTTTACTCTGAGTTATTTATCATAGAGATATCTTCACATGTGTGTGAAATGATATATGCATAAGGATATTCATTGCAGCAGTTTTTATTATGGCAAGAGATTGGAAATTACCCAAATGTCCCCCAATAAGGAATTGAATAAATAAATAATGGTTCATCTATATAATGGGCCATAATGCATCTATTTAAAAGAATGAAGCTGCATTATGTGTACTGATATAAAACAATTTTCAAGACATATTGTTAAGTGAAAAAAAGAACTTACATAATGTGTATGCAATCTCTCTCTCTCTCTCTCTCTCTCTCTCCCTCCCTCCCTCCCTCCCTCCCTCTCTCCAACCCCCCTCTGTATTTTAAATGCTAGAATGTCTCTGGAAAAATTCATATGAATCTGATAATTTTGGTAACATTTTATATCATGTGCCTATAATACCTATTCCCCAAAACACTTTTTTTTTTTTTTGAGGGCAGTGTCTCTGGCCCTCATATGTGGGACCGAACCGGGGCCGCTGGCTTCCTAGGCTAGCGCTTAACCACCGCGCCACTCGGCCGGCCCCAAAACACTTAATTTTAAAAATGCTTGCATGCGTGTTTCAAGTACTGCTTTTCAAGAGATAATCCTTGACCTTTTTCCCATGGAATGAATGACTTGAAAAATAAGAGTGACAATTATGCCTAAGATTAAGCAAGCTAAAAACCCACATTTCCCCTGCAAAAAAGATTCATTCTGCTTAGGAAGTATTACGGTAATTAGGAACATGTATAGGCAAGAATAAACACATAGACAGACCCTGGAGGAATGCCAAAGAGTGAGGAACCTCAGAGAATAAGAGATTTAGTATGATGAGTACACAAGCAGTTATAGGGATGGCACAGTGGCATAGTGAGGAAGATTATGCCACTATGTTGAGTGAGGAACGATGAAGATATTTATGTGGCAGAAACCAGTGGGGATAACAGAAGAAGAGATGGAGATGGTGTGTGATAGGGAGGATTGGAGTCTACACAGACAAAGGTAATCCAAGCCCTATAACAAAGCTTGAGGATGCCACAAAGAAGAGACAAAGCTCCAAATATTGATAATTATGTATGTGGGATATATCATATTAGAGAAGGATCTTTTTGTTTTGTTTTGTTTTGTTTTTTGAGGGCAGTGTCACTGGCCCTCATATGTGGGACCCGAACCGGGGCCGCTGGCTTCCCAAGCCAGCACTTAACCACCGCACCACTCAGCTGGCTCTTGTTTTGTTTTTTAAGTAGTTTCTTCATAGCAAAGAGAAGTGATAGGAACAGTCCGGAAGCATAGGCTACCATTTGGGGTTTTTTGTTTGTTTGTTTGTTTTTTTCGATTTTATTAGGGAATTGGGGGAGGGGAACAGACAAGTTGCTGTCTTTTTGTTCTTCAGTCTAGTTGTGGAGGACATTGCTTCACTGGCTCATGTTGGTATCATCATTGCGCTCTTCCCGGATGAGGCAGATCAGTCTCCGGCCTCTGGATGGTCGCTCACCATGGCTATTGGCAGCTCACGCTGGCTGCTGGCCACTCACACTGGCTGCCGGCCACTCTCTGTAGCCTATGGCAGCCCACTGCAACAGGGGTTGCAGCCTACACTGTCGCCAGCCATCTTAGCTAGAGAGGCAACCAGGTGGAGCTGTTGTTAGCTGTAGAGGGCAGTGTCACTGGCCCTCATACGTGGGATCCGAACCCAGGCTGCTGGCATCCCAAGCCAGCTCTTAACCAATGCGCCACTCAGCAGGCCCTAGGCTACCATTTGGATCAAGGATAAGAGTTATTCCACTAGCTGGTAACTTCCCGATACAGCTACACAGGTAGAGGTGGAGAAGGCACACCTCCTGGTGTACAACTTTGACAGGACTTCCAAAACACCCTTGAGATCCTGATGGTGGACATGTGGCCATGAGCACCTATGTGCCAATTCTCCATTGCACTTGACCCAATAATTAGATAAAATTCCCCAGTCATTAATGGAATTTTGCAAACATACATTTCAAATTTTGTTGGAAGCACTTGAATTGGAGTGATCTCTCTTTACAAACTGCAAAGTCTGTTTTTAGCTGTTTGATAAGTTGTTTTAGGGCCGGCCGAGTGGCTCAGTTGGTTAAGACCTCGCTCAAGAGTGAGAGCTGTGGGCCAGCCGAGTGGCGTGGTGGTTAAGCGTCTGGCTTGGGAAGCCAGCAGCCCCGGTTCAGGTCCCACATCTGAGGGCCAGTGACACTGCCCTCAAAAAACAAACAAAAAAAAAAAAAAAAAAAAAAGAGTGAGAGCTGAGTTCTGAGCAACAGCAGTTCGATGCCCAGCCCGAGCTGAGCTGCCACTGAGCTGCCAATAGGTGGCAGGATGGCTCAGCTAAAAAAAAAAAAGTTGTTTTACCTGACAGTCGATAACATGTTTTGGATGTCAAAGAAATAATGGTCTCTCATAGTAAGTACTTTAATAAGTACTTAACAATTTGTAAAAGTACTTTGTTTTTCAAACCCATACAACTGGTCTCAGAACAGTTCTGTAATAAATGTAGAGTGAGTATTATTACCTACTTATACCTAATTTTGGAGGTATACAGTGGCTTGCCCCAAAGCCACACTGTTGGCTCATAGCTGGTTTCTGCAACATTTGGTGGTCTTTAAATTTGTCATTAGGGAGGGAGGAAGGCAAGGAGGAAGGGGAGGGAAGGGGGGTGGAGGGAGAGAGAGAGAGAGAGAGAGAGAGAATGCTGTATTTTAAGAAATTTCCTCATATGGTTGCAGGGGCTGGAAAGTCTTAAATCTTCAGGGCAGAGTGACAGGTTGGAAATTCCAGCAAGAAGTTGATTTCTTGAGTCTGAAGGCTATCTTAGAAGGCAGAATTCCTTCCTCTTGGGTGGACCTCAGTCTTTTCCCTTAAGGCCTTTAACTGATTGGATGAGGCCCATTCACATTATAGAGAATAATCAGCTTGACTCACTCTAATTATTTAAATGTTAATCACATCTAAAAAAAAATACCTTCACAACAACACCTAGTGTTTGCCCAAACAATAGGACACCATAGCATAGCCAAATTGACACATAAAATTAATCATCAGAGTTGGTATTTGGAATGGCTGTGTGTGACTCATCCTAAATTAACAAGATAGCTGTCAAAAAAGTAGTCAAAAGCAGCAGTCCTGAGCTGGTATAGTGACGCTACAATCATTAAGGGTCCAGGCCCATTCTAATTTGTTGCTCCACTATCCTCAACACATAGCTTCTGTCTCATGTCCCAAGATGACTGATTTAGCCTCAACTATCACAATCTCATCAAGTTTGCAGGAAGAGGAGAAAAGGAGAGGAGAAAAGTGCCTACCTCACTTTAAAGGCACTTCCTGGAAGTTGCACATGTCTGATAAACGTGAACTGGCATTTTAAGATGATTAACCACAGAACTGGGAGGACTATGAGTGGAGCTGGGCCCCTTGTTAACTCTCTAGTACTGACTTCCTGTTGAACTTTGTGGTAACTTCTGGGAAAGGGATGCCAATATATAGAAAAGCCATCTTGGGAACAGGGCTTTTTCCATGTGGTTGGGAAACTGGCCGGTGAGTGTGTGTTAACACACTCCTTAGTGGCTTTGTTTCTTTTTTCCCAAATAAACCGTTCTTTTGGTGGATTACCTGGAGATTATTTGTCCAGTCAACATGTCTTGCAAACATGATCTAGAATTTAGCCACACTTAGTTACAATGGATGCTGAAAACTATTGTTTTTATTTTGGTGTCTATTTACCCAGCTACAATTCAAGGAATCTGAACTTCAAAATTCAGGGAAGAAAAAAGAATACATAGGTATTGGGAAGAAGTCTACCATGTACAAATTATTACACTGAATGACTGAAAGAATGCTATGCCTATCACGGTCTATAGCGTCAATTCTTCAGGACTGCTCATATGTGAATGTGAAGTAGTGAGTGACACATAAAAGTAGACTTAGTTGGGCTGGCCAAGTGGCGCAGTGGTTAAGCGCTGGCTTGGGAAGCCAGCGGCCCTGGTTCGGATCCCACATATGAGGGCCAGTGACACTGCCCTCAAAAAAAAAAAAGTAGACTTAGTCAATGAATGGTTGAGAGGACTACACAAATCAAAGGACACCAGTCAAATCACAGTTTATGTCATGGATCTTTCTTAATTCCTGATATACTCCGTGTGAAAGCAAGTGATGACCGCATGAAAGTAGACATTCCATATATGGTTGGGTACACTGCAAAACTGAAGGGGGGCCATTCATATTCTACTCTATTGCACAGGTCTTTCTGGACTCTTCATATGCTCAATGTAGAGGTAAGACATGGCCGCATAACAGAAGACGCGTTCCATGTTCAGTTGTGAGCACTGCACTGAGGGGATGCCCTTTACCTTCACCTCACAGGCTATGGTTTCTTTCAGGACTCCTAATATGCTCAAAACGGAGGTAAGTACTGATACATGCACAACACAACTCAGTTGGTGTCATTGACATGGCTGTGTATACCATGTAACTTTCTGGACTCCTCATATGGTCAGTAAGGAGTTACTGATGATCTCATAAAAAAATGTGGGTGTAGGGCCGGCCGAGTGGCGTGGTGGTTAAGCGCTGTCTTGGGATGCCAGCGGCCCCGGTTCGGTCCCACATATGAGGGCCAGTGACACTGCCCTCTAAAAAAAAAAATGTGGGTGTTCTCCATAACTTAAGGGGCTCTATTCATATTACAGTCTATGCCATGAATCTTTCTGAATTTCTTACATGTTCAATGTGGAAGTAAGTGTTAGCCACATGCAATTAGATTGTGCCACAGACTGTGATTGCACTGCAAAATACAAATGGTGCCAATCATATCCTAGTCTATGCCACGGTTCTTTCGAATCTCCTTACATGTTCAGTGTGGAGGTAATGGATGATCATATTAAAGGAGCCCATTACATGTCCCTTTGAGTGTGCTGCATAACTCAAGATGTCCCAATAACATTGTAGTGTATGCTGTGGATCTTAGTGTATTCCTCGTATGCTCAATGTTCAAGTTCTTGTTGCCACATGAAAATAGGCTGATTTCATGTACATTTTTTGAATGTACTGAACAATTTGAGGGGTGCCATTCACATCACAGTCTACACCATGGATCTTTTGGTCATCTCATATTGTCAGTGTGGAGATAAGCAGTAACTACATGAAAGTGTACTTATTGTACACATCATTCATTTATTTATGTTTTCTAGCTGTATGTAAATGTTTACAAATAATGGTAGTCCTCACACTATTCACGTGCTTCAAATGCCCCTAGATGACTGTTACAAGGACTAAAGAAGAAAGACCAGGTACAGAGAAAAATAGTAACATTCTAATTCTTCACCAGATTTGCAGAATAAATGTTTTCTATATGAATAATTTCCCAATAATTTAATCCCTTATGAATTAAAACTTAAAATCACAGGTGTCATTATGTTGATGGAAATTGTTCTAGATAAATCACTAATTTCACTCGTTTCTTAGACAGTCTTAAATGTCATGTAAATTATTTTTGATGAAGTGGTATCATTATTATAATTCTCTATCATTACCCTGTCCTCAGGGGTTAATAATCAAACCTCAAATAATGGTTTGGAGACTCTTGTCAACTTTTTATAGTTTCTTTTCCTCCTCTTCAACCTGAAGTTAGTTCAACCCGGCACTCTATTTGTCATACAATCTTTTCACCACTTCCCATCCTTCCTATTTTAGGCTTCTACTCTATAAACTGGCTCAGATGTACCTCTCTACCCTTGGTCTCTATGAGAAGACCCCTCTCTGTCTGCAAAGTTGTCTCCCCTTCACTTCAAGGACCAGGCACATATTTATTACCTAGCTTGCTCCTGTTGGATACCAACCCATTTCTCTCTGTCCTGTGTACTTTGTCTGAAGCCCCTTCACTTGCCAGATAGTGTGGCCAATTTTGCACTACTGTTTAACCTGGATGTGGTAGGTTGTTTGCAAAGATGACCATGAAAATTACTCCTACCCCTAAACGTATACCCTTTGCAATATAACTCTTTGCAGACTCTTTGCAACATAGCTGTTCTTCCCATCATTAGATGGGTTTTACTTTCTCATCCCTTAAATCTGGGCTGGACTTGTGATTTGCTTTACCCAATAGAATGTACCAGAAATTATGCCATGCCAGTTCCAAGGTAGCCCTCAAGAAACCTTGAAGTTAGGGCTGGCCGAGTGGCATGGTGGTTAAGCTCTGGCTTGGGAAGCCAGCGGCCCCGGTTCAGTCCCACATATGAGGGCCAGTGACACTGCCCTCAAAAAAAAAAAAAAAAAAAAGAATAGCAAAAGAATCATCCAGCTGAAATAAGCTCAAATTGCTGACGCAAGCCCAAGTTGCTGACATACCAAATAGTGAGCAAATAAAATGGCCATTGTTTTAAACCAATACACACGTGGAGGTGGTTTCTTATATAGTAATAGAACACTTATACACTGGGTATGCCAGCCCAGTTACACTGTTGATCATGCGGCTTCTCCTCAATAATTTCAATAGATACTTTTGACTATATTCTTGTCTAGGCCCTGTGCTAGATATGGAAATAGAGTTGTAGGTCCCTAGGATCAGGGACCTTCTAGTGTCATATAGGAGCCAGCCCCTAAACAGATAATAACAAGTATGACAAATTTAAGAAAAGAAAAGGGCCAGCCAAATGGCGCGGTGGTTAAGAGCTGGCTTGGGAAGCCAGCGGCCCCACTTCGGGTCCCACATATGAGGGCCAGTGACACTGCCCTCAAAAAAAAAATGTAAGAAAAGAAGTGTAGGTGGTATGGAAGTGGATAATAGGAGGGTACATGACGTAATCCAGATTAGGCGGGGCCTCCCTTGGAAATGATTTTTCTATGGGGCTAAGACTTAGGAGTGAAGAAACTGAGCAAGTATAACTGGATGCTGGGCCGACTAAGTGGCTCAGTTGGTTAAGAGTTGGCTTGGGAGAGCGAGCTCTGAGCAGCAAGGCCAGCAGTTCGGTTCCCACATGGGCCAGTGATGCTGCACCCTCTACAGCTAAGATTGTGAACAATAGCTCAAACTGGAGCTGGGCTGCTATGAGTTGCTGGCTGTGGTATAGGCTGCAGCCCCTGCTGCAGTGGGCTTCTGTGAGCTACTGTGAGTGGCTGGCAGCCACAGTGACTGGCTGGCGAGAGCTGCTGTGAGCCACCGTAAGTGACCGTCCAATGGCCAGTGACCAACTGCCTCAGCCAGGAAGCGTGCAATGATCATAATACCAACATGGGCCAGTGAAGCGGCGTTCTCCACAAGTAGATTGAAGAACCAAAGGACATCAACTTGTCTGTTCCCCTTCCCTGATTCCCCAATGCTGTTACCTCCCCCAATTCCCCAATAAAATCTTTTTAAAAAACCCCAAAATCTAGATGTTTACCAGCTCAGAGCTGAGAGAAGTATGGTGTGTTCAAAGAATGAACAAAGCCCACATTGGATGGGGCATCGAAAGGAAGCAAGGGAGATTATGGTTTAAGACAAGATAGTCATCTTCAGAAGGCCAAGATCACCAGACTCCCAATAGCCTACTTTCTTTTTTTTTTTTTTTTTTTTTTTTAAAGATTTTATTGGGGAATTGGCGGAGGGGAACAGCGTTGGGGAATCGGGGAAGGGGAACAGACAAGTTCCTGTCTTTTTGTTCTTCAGTTTAGTTGCGGAGGATGTTGCTTCACTGTTGGTATCGTCATTGCGCTCTTCCGGGATGAAGCATATCGGTCGCTGGCCTCTGGATGTCGCTCACCGCGGCTATTGGCAGCTCACGCTTGGCTGCCAGCCGCTCACGCTGGCTGCGGGCCACTCACTGTAGCCTATGGCAGCCCACTGCAGCAGGGGCTGCAGCCCACACCATCACCGGGGCTCGCACAGCCCAGCTCCAGGTGGAGCTGTTGTTAGCTGTAGAGGGCAGTGTCACTGGCCCTCATGTGGGATCCGAACCGGGGCCGCTGGCATCCCAAAACCAGCGCTTAACCAATGCGCCACTCGGCCGGCCCTAGCCTACTTTCATGTGTTATTTCCTCAGGAAAACCAGAAATTTTCCATCTTTTTTTAAAATTGGGGAACAGCCATGGCCATTGGTTACACATTGCTTTCATGCTATAATGGCATAGTTGAGTGTTTTAGGGAAGGCGCAGCACATAGTGGCCCATGTGGGGATTGAACCGGCAACCTTGGTGTTATCAGCACCATACTCTAACCAACTGAGCTAACTGATCACCCCAAAATTTTCCATGTTTTTTTTTTTAAAGAGAATCTGAGAATAACTCAAGGTTTTGTTTTGTTTTGTTTTGTTTTCAGATTTTATTGGGGAATTGGGGAAGGGGAACAGACAAGTTGCTGTCTTTTTTTTCTTCAGTCTAGTTGCGGAGGATGTTGCTTCACTGTTGGTATCGTCATTGCGCTCTTCCCGCATGAGGCAGATGGGTCGCCAGCCTCTGGATGGTCGCTCACCGCGGCTATTGGCCGCTCACACTGGCTGCCAGCCACTCACGCTGGCTGCCGGCCACTCACTGTAGCCTATGGCAGCCCACTGCAGCAGCGGCTGCAGCCCACACGGTTGCCCAGGCTCGCTGCCCAGCTCCAGGTGGAGCTGTTGTTAGCTGTAGAGGGCAGTGTCACTGGCCCTCATATGTGGGATCCGAACCAGGGCCACTGGCATCCCAAAACCAGCGCTTAACCACCGCGCCACTCGGCCAGCCCAAATTTTCCATGTTTTTAAAAGCTCTACTTTCCCTTGAAAACATTCCCAGTATTCTGGTTTTAATATGAGGCAAAAATGTAATTTCTTAAGCATTTGCCATGTGTTAGGCATACTACTAAGCCCTTTACATGTTTTACTTTATTTATTCATTTCTGTGGCCCCATGAGTGAGGTACTAGTCATATCTCATCTTTAAAAATGAGGAAACTGGGTCCAGCCGAGTGGCTTAGTTGGTTAATATTTGGCTTAGAGCGTGAGCTCTGAGCAACAGGCAGCCAGTTCGATTCCCACATGGGCCAGTGAATGCTGTGCCCGAACTGAGCTGTCACTGAGCTGCCAACAAGTGGCAGGATTGCTCAGCTGGTATAACAACAAGATTTCCTGTTCAATGGTAGGCTACGCCCACCTGCCACTAAGACTGAACTCAGCACCTTGAGCTGAGCTGCCGTCCAGATGGCTCAGTGGATAGAGTGTGTGCTCTTAACAAGGCTGCCGTGTTCGACTCCTGCATGGGATGGTGGCTATGCCCACCCGCAACTAAGATTGCACACAGCACCTTGAGCTTAGAGGCCACAAGCTGCCGAAGGAAAGCCAGATGGCGACTGACACCCTCCACAACCAAGACAAGAACAAGGGCTGGTCTCCTCCCCCAATTCCCCAACACTGTTCCCCTCCCTTATTCCCCAATAAAATCTTTTTTAAAAATGAGGAAACTGAGGCACAGTTATACAGCTGGTAAGTAATAAAGCCAAGATTTAAATTCAGGTCAATCTGAAACCAGAGCTTGTTAATACCTCTTTAGACGATGTTGTCATTCTACTAATAGTCTCTTTTTTTTTTTTTTTTTAAGAGGGCAGTGTCACTGGCCCTCATATGTGGGATCCGAACCCGGGCTGCTGGGATCCCAAGCCAGCTCATAACCACTGAGCCACTCAGCCAGCCCTACTAATAGTCTTTTGAGCAGAGAAATTTAGCTGCTTTATAAATGTTACATTTTGGTAAAATGGAAAGTCCATTGAAGGAAAATGCGAGTCAGAAGATCTCAGACTGACACAGGCAACCATCATGCATATACAGTTCTGTATTAATTAATGTTCTCTGGTAGTTGAGATTCCATTCTATTCAAAGGAAAGGAAGTTTAAGACTTTTTTAAAAATCATAATTATAGCCTATGCTTGATCTGTTTCTAATAAAACAGTCAAGTATGACTGAAGCAAAGAGAGTGCATACACCTCCCCTAGGGGGAGCTCAGTTCACATGGTGAAAAGTGAGCTACTGCAGAGATGGAAAGAGATGTGTTTAGAGGAAGCCATTATAGCAGTGTCTAGTTCTGCTGGGTGTGAGCCTTCAAACAGATTCTAAGATGGTATATCAAAGTCTTTTTAAAAGAACCATTATGTAAATTAACAAATTAACCATTGAAAAGTAAAATTAAACTAAATTAAAATTCTTAGGAAAGAAAATGAATACTCTAGATCAAAGGCTCCATAGCTAAATTAGGACATAATTCTTTAAGTTCTAATTTTTAGTCCGCTTCAATTTGTCTATCAATGCAGTATTGAGTTGCTGACAAATTAGGGAGACATGGTCTTCACCTACAAGTTTCTGTTTATAAATACCAGATGTTTCTGGAACCACTGCTTTTGCTAAGGAAATTTAATTTTGCTTTGCAATTTAATAAGAAATGAAAATTGCAATAGTTGGACTGTATTCTCAAAGCTGAAGTGTTCTTGAAGTTGTGGGACAACCAGTAACAAGGATACTTATCTTAAACGTTGAAGTTTTGTGGATGAGCAACTCTATGAATATTCAATGCCTTTTTCATGTATAAAAAGATACCACCCTTGATTTTTTTTTTGGAGGGCCTAACTTCAATTTAAAGGATTTCAGCATGAGGTACGCCAATTGATATAAAGAATGTTATGTTTTCTTATTTAACTTTTGCTGTGTTTCCCCATTCCTCTGTGTGTGTGTGTGTGTGGGGGGTAGTTGTATACACACTTGCCAATATCTTCTCTTAGACTGGAAATTTAAATAATAGCAATAAAAGAAGAGCTATTTCTTCTTTCCTTATAAAATTTTAGTTTGTTGTTCACATGAAAGAGTGAGCAACACTGTTTTGTTGAGCAGTCACAGTCATGACTCACCGAATGACACAGAAGTCATTGTGGTTTAATGCCAGCAGAACTTGCTAGAAACCCACTCTAACTTGCTGGGAAAAAAATCAGTCCTCTAGGATTCTTGAGAAGCTGTTCACAGAGAGTTGTCTCATGAGAGGCACTCTGCTATAAAACCACTCAAGATGGGTGCTGGGGAAGCTTCTGGATAATAGATGCTGCTGGCGTCTGTGCACTGTGGGAACTGAAGAAGCTGTCCTGGTGAAGCCCAGCATCCTGAAAGAGCCTGCTGAGCAAGCACATCAGACCATGCTAGCAAATACTTTCCTCCTGTATTCTCTCCAGCACCTTTGTTGTCGGAGAGTGGGCCCTTCTCAGCGCAAAGTCCAGGTCCTTAGCAACTCTAGCAAAGAATTGAATGAGACACTGGAGTAAAAGTAGTTTATTAGAAGAGATACTGTATTTCAAAGACATAAAAGTAGGCCAGAGCAGTACAGGATGGCTCAAGGGCCCATTATTAGAAGAGAAATTATATCAAGGAGTTTGGAGCATTTGGAGCTGGCCACGTGCAAAGGTGAGGCTCGAAAGGCTCGAAAAGGAAGGAAGGGGTCAAAAGGGAAGAAGCGATCCAAAGGGAGAAGCGGTCGAAAAAAGGGTGGACTTCCCAAGACTTGGGATTTTTTTCCCTTTTTCTCTAGAATGGGCTGTTCCCCTCTGAGCTTGGGACCACTTGATTGGAAGATTTGGGTGCAGAGGGGAGGTTACCTGGGCGGTCACATTCTGTGGGACATGCAGGAATGCAGAGACCCAATGTCTGACTCTAATTGCCTGCCTAGTTTTCCCCTTGAGAGACGTGATCCCTATAAAATCTCTATGGGAATTTGAGGGACAGGAGGTCTCTTCTGTATCTGCTTCCCGCTGGGCAGGAAGGGGTCTCGAGATCCGCCAGGAAGACCGCACTGGCTTCTTTGGTTGTGACTGGCAATCTTGCTGGGGCATCCTTTGTATCCCCAAGGCCCCTGGACGGGAAAAAAAAAAAGATTTTAATTAATAAATCTGTTAGCTGTCATGAAGGCTGTGGCCATTCAGCCCGTCACTCAGGTGGCATCAGTTGTCTGGGCCCAGAATGGGTTTGGCATTTAGCTTACTGGCCTGGGGGATACTAGGAAGTCACAGGCTTTTAAGTAGCTATCTGAAGCAAGGGTAGGAGATTTCTATTGTTTCGGATTCAGAAACTGATTAGAAGAGTAGGAGTTAAAGAACTAAGAAACTAGGGAGGAGACTTAACATTTTTATACTTAACATTTCTATGGGAAGGAAGACTTAAAAGTTTCTCAGTGGTGGAGGGGCTGCTCAGTTGGCTGGTAACACCTTCTAGATGCACATTGTGCAACTGGCAAAGCAAAAAGATTTAAGGGGTCCTGGTCCATTTTCCATAGCAGGCAAAAAGAGTAAAGAGAGCCAATAAGTCAGTGACTAGCATCGGAGGTAAGAAAGGAGAGAAGTCTGTGAACAAGGTGATGAAGGCCTAGGAAATGTCCATACAGGATACCCGTCACATACCCACAAGGTTCTAAGGAACAAAGGAACTGAGTGCTGGTCCTACTCAGCCTTCCACCCTAAGGTTTTAGATGAGCTACTAGCTCTCTGCAGATAATAGTTTAATATTTGCTTTGGGTCTATGTGCATTCCCTTCATAAACCTATGGTGTCTTAGGCAGAAAGAAGTATCTCATTCTCCAGGGTCTTCAACTCACACCAGCTGTATTTATAAGGTGTTACTAGGGGCCAAGGAGCATTTACCCAAAGATGATGGTTTGAACAGATTAACAGTATAGTTATTTTCCCAGCTTACCATTCCCCGGTAGACAACCAAAAAGAAAAGAAACGGTAATGTAAGAAATATTTAAGTGTTCTTTACCACATTCTACACAAGGCACTTATATATGTATATAAAACATATACATATAGTAATATATACATTTTACAGAAAAGGCATCTGAAAATTAGTGACTGGCCCAAGAGTTGCAACTTCAACATAGAACATTTGACTCCAGGTTCAGAATTCAGTCCACTAATTCATGTGGAATATTGGCCTCCCCATAAATACCAGCTTTGATAAGACAAAGCTGAGTTCATTCTTACGGCAGTAAAAAAGAGTGACCTTGGGCAGGCTAAGTGGCACGGTGGCCCCGGTTCGGTCCCACATATGAGGGCCAGTGACACTGCCCTCAAAAAAAAAAAAAAAAAGAGTGACCGTGACACGATCTGTGATGAGGAGGGGAAAGTCAGGATATGTGTGAGATTTTGAGGTCTGGGTTAAGGAAAGCCTTTCCATGAGTTTGTCTTGGTAAGGATTATGATATAATCGTTTAGGATTGACAGTGAACACAGCAAGGTGAGCATTTTTAAGGCAAGGAATTCAGTCTGGGAGCGTCACATATCTTTCAGGAAGTTCCCAGAATGAGCAATCAAGTTATTTGCAATGACTATCTTGGGCAAGAGTCTGCTGAGATAGTAAGTTATGGTGATGAAGAAAGTGGAAAATGGAGTAATAAAGTGACTTTAATGATTGTAGACAGTGGTTGTAGATGGTTTTGGTTGTCATCCATAATTTTCTTTTTCTTCTTGATCAAATTCAAGGATATGTGGCAAATTATTAATGGATTGATCATGATATTAAGATCACTCTTGGGCCGGCCGAGTGGCGTGGTGGTTAAGCACTGGCTTGGGAAGCCAGCGGCTCCGGTTCGGTACCGCATATGAGGGCCAGTGACAGTGCCCTCAAAAAAAAAAATAAAAAAGATCACTCTTAGCACATTAACTAACTTTTCCATAGTACTTTATATGTGTTCTTCACATACTAGCTCATTTAGTCATCACAACTATAAGGTAGGTGCTCATTTTATAGATGGTGAGGTGATGCACAGAGAGGTTAAGTCACAATGCAGTAAGAAACTAAGCTGAGATTTGAACCCAGGCAGCCTGACTCCAGAGTCCTTTCTCAGGACCTAATTGTACACTAATTATTCCATGTTAGGGTTTTACAGCTACCATTCCAACTCATGTGCAACTCATATAATTCAGATCAGAGAGGTGTTTCAGATAAATCCATTTCCTAAGATCATTCAGTTACTAAGTTATGACCTTAAAACTAAATTTTTGGACTTCCTTACCTGAGTAATTGTTTTCCTCACCCCCTACTTGATCTCCTATAACTACGTCTTAATTTCCAAAAAACAATTAGCAAATTCATTAAATCTTGCCCAACCAAGACAAAAAAAAATACCAAAACATCTAGTTCTTTATTAAATTAGGGGTCTCTGCAAGTTACAGCATTGACTGGACTTTGATTCCTGCTATAAAATAAAATAAGAAAACAACACAGAATTTTCCATGTTTTCATAGCTTTGAAGTAGCTTTGCTAAATGACTTGCATTAAAAGAGGTGACTAAAAGTAATAATCTTTTACTTAAAACAAATACTTAACTCTTACAAGGGAAATGTAAACAGAGCAATGATTTGTGGTTTCTCAATATGTTCTTTGCTGAAGTTCATTTAACTGCTTTTGATCTATAGTCAGAATAAATATGGTGCAAACTTTAAATTTCCAACAATAAGGACACACAGATAGGAAAGATAAACCATGACATAAACCTCATTTGGAAAAGAGAAAATAAAGCACAGCACCATTAAATGTCTAATGCTAATCATTTTCTCCACATTAACTCAGGAAATAGAGCTTTATAACAGTCATTACGACTGGCCTTTTTTGGCTTTTAACAGAATAAAATCTCTTCTGTCTTTCAGTCGATGTGCCCTTTTTTTCTGGATTCCAAAGTTGATGGGCAAGCTGATACACAGTCACTCTGAGTGAAGGGGAAAACACGGTGTGCAACTTATAGACAATTTCCAATGAAGGTATTGCCTTTCTTTGTTGTACATTTCACAAGAGGATTACATAACCTTTTCAGGATATGTCAGCAGGTTCAGCAACATATTTAAATAACATATGCTAAGTACACAAAGGTACTTGGCTGTTAAGTTAATGCAGTTTGAAGTGGGCTTCATTCCTAGTTTCTGTCTTTCCTCTTGGTGGGTACAGTGGGAGGAGGTGGGGAGAGAAAAACAGGGGTGAAAGGAATGTTGTCTTAGGCCAGCTTGTAGAAAGAGACTGCACAAATCTTTGCTCTGTTTATATTTCTATTGTAAGACACTCCTTATTTATCCCCCCAGCCCAACACAAATACCCACATTACATAAGGAATCCCAAGCAGATGAACAAAGCTCTTTGTATTGCCTTGTAAATGACACAGTAATTGTGTGTCTCTCCACTACTACCTTTCCCTGGATTTACATGCCCAAAGCCATGCATAAATTCCACTCCTTATCCCACCCCAACACTTCCTTACAACCCCTCAACCCCCACACTCTCCTAACCTCATCTTGCAAACCAGCCATTGTGGAGGCTGTCACCTGGTCTCTAATATTTTGCACCTTTAAGTCAGGTTAAAAAGAATATTACAGGGCTGGCCTAGTGGCGCAATGGTTAAGCGCTGGCTTGGGAAGCAGGCGGCCCCGGTTCCAGTCCCACATACAAGGGCCAGTGACACTGCCCTCAAAGAAAAAAAAAAGAATATTACACTGGCAAGAAAACCATGTCAAGCAGCACGTGAGTATTTGTGGAGAGCCGGCTGTGGACCCACACTTTTACCCAATACCAGATAGATCAAATACAGGAAGTGCCCTGCCAAACAAGAGACTCAAACCCTGCCATTTTGCCAACAATGAGTGTTCTCCAATTTGGACAGCCACCTTGGCCCATCTTTCCGAAATGCCACAAATCAGCATTTTGTCTCCACTTTAAAGAGTAAAACTTCTGGAAGTGGAAGTCTGAAGCTGCACTTAAATTCTGGCTTAGTCCCTTCATAACCCATACCACCTCTCTAGGTTAGTTCACTCGTGTTCATGATTAAGCTCCTCCATTTTGATTCATAGTAGCTGCATTTCAGATGGTGATTTTTTTTTCCTGACTTCATTTTCAAATTATGAGTTGAAGACTGCTCATGCCACCCTGGGGGCTAAGAAAAAATTTCCTCCCACCTTCTAAGTTGTCCTAGCTAGGCTAATGATCAAATTAACAGAGACAGACAAACCGGAGAAAGTGTCCAAATTTATTATACGAATGCACACTTGTGGGGGTGCCATTAAAGTGTGACCCAAAGAGGCAGTTGAGGCTTATAGGCTATTTTGGGGGCAAGGGATAAGGGAGGAAGGGAGGAAGGGAGGCAGGGGTCTGGGATTTCAAAAGGGGAAAAAGGCAATTCACAGGTAGCTGAAGAGAGCGGAACACAGTGGCAAACAAATTCCTGCAAGGTGACCCAGAAACAATGGGACAGAGGGAGTAATCTAGTTAATCCTGCCTAGATCTTTCTAACTAAATGCTAAGGTAAATATAGCTAAGATTCCCTTCCTGGAGCAGGCCTTTGCATCTGAATGTCTTAGGCAGGAAAGGAGGAATGTGAAACATTCTTTCTAAATGTTTTGTTTCTGAACAATAGCTTAAATCAATATCCCCAAAGGCACATTTTAGGTGGCAAAACTTTGGTCCCCTTCACCTTGAAATCTGAAGGGAAGATTAAGCTGGGGGTGTGTGGATTATATGATTGTTCACAAAAATGTGCACTTGAGACCTTAGAAAAGAATTGACATTCCGAAACAGTATGATTCTGTTTAATTATAGAAGCAATTTCTCTTATTATCTCCAAATTAACTTTTTATTATTATTAGTTACAGATATAACAAAACAATGCAATAGTTATCTTTTTCACCCCTTACAAAGTGACTCCCTCTCCCCCCTCCAAATTAAATTTTACTCCTGAATTTTGCATGGGATTTCTATTTCATGTCAAATTGTGGTCTCCTCTTTTCCTACCTAAACATCCAGAGTAAATTTTGTGTATGTGTGTGTCACACATACAACTCAAATCAGTGTTGCTAACTCATAGCTTTTGTCAGTGAAGAGTGATGATGGTAAGTGTGTTCCAGCAGGGGCTCTAGTAAGTGGTAGAACTTTCTCAGGAAGTGTGCTAAGGACGAAGTACTGTGACAGCATGATTTCACACTAGGATGTGGTTGTGTTGATAGATAAAGGACTCCACAAAAGGGCAAAAGCACTGATGGAGACTTACGGCTAGCAAAGACATCCTAAAATAAAAAAGGGGTGGGGGGGGGTGGAGAGAAAGGAATTAAGCAATTGGGAGTCCTATTTGCTTCCCAGGTTCAACTCTAGTAGGAAACTAGTATAACAGGTTTTCCTTCAGGCTACCCTAGACTGAAGTCCTGTCAGCATGAGTTTGTAAAGCCACATTCAGCCTCTTCACATAAATTACTAGCATTCCAGCCCCTGTGGCTCCTGTGAGGAGCAACCCTGTGTAGTCCCAAAAGTGGCCATTATCTTCACATCCTGTGGTAGGCAGAATAATGATCCCCCAAAATGTCCATATTCTAATCCTTGGGGCCTTTGAATATGTATCCTTACATGCCAAAGGAAAATTAAGGTTGCTAATCAGCTGATCTTATGATAGGGAAATTTTCCTGGATTATTCAGTAGGCCCAGTGTAATCACAAGAGTCTTTAACAATGAAAGAAAGAGAGTGTTAGAGTCATGCAGTGTGAGAAAGACTGGACTGGCCATTGCTGATTTTGAAGTTGGCCTGAGTAAAGGGATGTGAACAGTCTTTAGAAGCTGAAAAGGGCAAGAAAACAGATTGTCCCCTGGAGCCTCCAGTCGAAGGCAGCCTTGACCCCACCTTGACTGAAGCTCAGTGAGATCCATTTTGGACTTCTGACCTCAGAACTGACCTATGATAATACATGTGTTGCTTTAAGCCTCTAAGTTCATGGCAATGTGTTACATCAGTTAACAGGAAACTAACACAGTCCCCCTATGGCTTCTGGGTGATATTTTTTTATTTGATTTTTTTTTTTACTTTATTGCATTTTTATTTTTTTTAAAAGTGGTTTTCTGTTCCTCACAGACCCTGTGCATCTGTTATAATGTAATAGTTATCCTTCCCCAGGTTTTTTCTTTTATGAAAAATTTCACTTTGCAACTTGCGTTTCTCACTTAAACTTCCATGAACATTTTTTTCTAAGTCAGTTTGCATGGATATCACTCATTATAAAAGTTAAAATATTCATTCTTTTTATCAGAGAAATATACAGAAAATATACAGAGATGTATAAAGTGAAACAAGAAACATAAAAAAAGTTGACCCATGACTCTGCAACATACATAAACTATTGACTATTTTAAAATATCAGTAATAGAAGTAAATAGGTAGAAAATCCATACCATACAGATTGGTACAAGATATTAAGTGGAAGCTTTCCTTTTTCCCTTCCTCCATATCCCTCTCTGAAGGCAACTACTATTCAAAGTTTCTTTTTATTTCCTTCTAGAATTCATATGTACATATGTGTGTATGTATGTGTACATATATGTCCCATACACAAGGGACCATTCATGATTGTATACCTTGCTGTTTTTCTCTTAACAATTTAGCTTACAGACCTCTCAATTTGACATACACAATCTCACTTTTAACGGTTGTATAGTACTCCATCTGAAGGATATTCCCAATTTATTTAACCAGTTTCCAATGAATCAATGCCTTAGTGATTTCTTTTTTTCCTATACAATATTTTTTTTTTTTTAGCTAAGCCATACTGCTCAGTGGCAACTCAGGTCGGACTGGGCATCGAACTGCTGTTGCTCAGAACTCAGCTCACACTCTTGAGCGAGCTCTTAACCAACTGAGCCACTCAGCCGGCCTCCTATACAATAATTTTTTAATAAACATCCTTTTGAACAGACTTTGAAGAACTCTCGCAAGTATATCTCTAGGGTAAATTCCTATCAGTGGGATTTCTGGATGAAAAATGCATTTAACAATTGGTAGCTATTGCCAAATTGTCCTCCAGAAATCACTGTGTCAATTGACACTTCCTCCAACACAATATGTTTCCCCAAATTCTCACCATCACTAGATAGAATAATATATTTTAAATTTATTACTAGACTTATAAATGATATATAGGATTTTATTGTTTTGATTTTCATTTCTTTAATTATCAGCAAGATTGAAGTAATAATACTTTTAGCATTGAGTTACTCTGATGGATCATATGCTCATTTGGAGATATGGCAAATCTGCTTATAAGAAAATAAGTAATGCTTGCATATAATATAAAAATTAATTTGCAACTGACAAGCTCTGTGACTCTGAGCAGTTCCTTAATTCCCCTGGGCCTCAGTGTCCTCATTCTCAGACCAGCTGGGGGATATTTAAGGGGAAATCTGGGCATTCCTCCAGAGCCTACATGGTAGTTCTTGGGGTCTGCATGGAGCCTCCCCTCTGGTGATGTGGCTCTCCCACCATCGTCATCAACCCAGGAGCAGTGATGACAGTAACCTAGAAAGAATGCTAGGCCATAAAGATGGTGATCAGTAAGCAGGGGGGAATTGTGATCAGTAAGCAAGCTAAGTTTCAGGGTAATTATCTAAAGCAGGGAACTGGGACAGGGGACATCCTAAGCTCAGGTACTGGGACAAGGGACATTCCAAGCTCAAATCTCAGGGAAGGAGTTGATCAATTGTTAAACTCTTAGGGCAGGGAAAGGCAAAGCAAGGGACATTGCAAGGCCTCTTTTGTGGGGGTCCCAACCAGGCCCTGTTTCAATATAGCCATCTTACACTATAACTGTACATGGCAGAAGGGACAAGGGAGTTCTCTGGGGACTTTTATGAGGTCACTAATCCCATTCATGAAGGCTCTGCTCTTATGGTCTCATTACCTCCCAAAGGCCCCACCTCCAAACACCATCACATTGGGGATTAGGGTTCAACATATGAATTTTGGAGGATACGTTCAGTCTAGAGCAGTAAATAAACCACAATGCATAGTTGTGGGGGAAAAAAATTAAGATAATAATGCACAGCTCCAGAGGAGAATTCCATTTATCGCTCACATTTTTTATGTATTTTCATATTTTTCTGTTTTAACTTTTTACTTACATGGTATAAAATAATTAAACCAAATATTTAAATGAGGGAGGAAACACTTGATTTAAAATTTGGTATTAGCAACAGGGTCCCTTCCAACACTACAGCTTATGCTGTAAATTTTATAAGCCTGGTATCAATGTATGTACATTGTTTATTTGTTTTACTTTATTTTATATGTTTATTTCCATATATTTATAGGGTCCTAATATTTGTCAGTTGTAATGGAAATATTAATCTATTGCCCAAACACATCACAGTTTGCCTAGCAATTTCTCTATAGCAGTATTTCAGATACTTTCTAGTTTTGACTGCAATATGATATGCAAATGTAAATATTTTTGTACAAGTGGGTCCTTTTCCTTTCTTTTGAAGTGTTTCGTTGGTAATGATAGCTCACATTCAAACCAGCAATGTATAACAATATCCTTTTTTCTCCACAACCCTATCAACAGTGACCTACTCAGATTAATTTATTTTTACTAATTAAATATAGATAAAATGATACCTCATAGTTGCTCTAATTAACAAAATTTTAAATGCTTCTGGAAGCTAAGCTTTTGAATATTTGATTACTCCACACATTTCTTCTTATATAATTGTGCAAATTATATTATTTGACCATCCTCTGATTAGAAAGTAGTTACTGCCTTTATAAACTAGTATCTCGCTTGCTTACATATTTTGGGGCTAAAATTTCTGTTACTGCGTATCCATTACAAATATCTTTCTCACTCAATTGTTTTCATTTTAATATTCATTGTTGTGGGAAAACATTTCATTTCTTATATCCATTTTACTGCAGATACTTTTATTACTTAAATTATCAAGAAATTATCTCCCTTTCATCACCTATTTAAGATCTATGATTACATTTTCTTCTAGCTTTGTTTATAGATGACAAAATATATTTAGGATGTGATACAAGATATTGCTATACATTTATTTTTCTCCATAGTCATATCAATTTTCTTTAGCACATTTATTAATGATTCATTTTTATTATTTTGTGTCACTTGATATGCTATATATTGATATCTTAAAATGTTACTAGTCTACTTTTCATATCTATTCTATTTCATCATTCTATTTTCTCGACTTAAAATAGTACCAGAAAGAATATCATGCTAAGCAAAATAAGTCAAATGGAAAAAGTCAAGAACTATATGATTTCACTCATATGTGGGATATAAAGCTGAAAGCAACAAACAAACAAGAAAAACAAACAAGAAAAACTCATAGACACAGACAACAGTTTAGTGGTGACCAGAGGGTGAGGGAGAAAAGGGGAAGATAGAAAAGGGTAAGGCCGGCCGAGTGGTGCGGTGGTTAAGCACTGGCTTGGGAAGCCAGCGGCCCCGGTTCGGTCCCACATATGAGGGCCAGTGACACTGCCCTCAAAAAAAAAAAAAAAAAAAAAAGGGTAAAGGGGGTCACATATATGGTGGTGGAAGGAGAAGTGACTCTGGGTGGTGAACATACAATGCAATGTACAGATGATGTATTATAGAATTGTGTACTTAAAACCTATATAATTTTATTAATCAATGTCACCCCAATAAATTTAATAAAATTTTTGAAAATAATAAAAAAAGATAGTGTCAAAAAATTGTAACAATCATTTCAATGTTTGGCAGAGTAAATCCTATGCTGTTATCCTTTTTTCTAAAAATGTTGCTTGGTTGCATGTTTTTCCATAAAAAGTTTACAGATAGTCAAGTTCTATTACGTACTCTGTTGGGATTTTAATTGGTAATGTGTTCAATCTATAAATTAACTTGTAAAATACCTTCTTTATTATATTGTCTTCCTAAACACGAGAACAAATATTTCTTCTTGTATTGAGGATTATCATTTCTGCTGTTAACTGTCAAATCCTCCTTTATAAATTACAGATGTCCCTCATTAGATTAGCACCTAAACAGTTAATGTTTTTATTAGCCCCTACATTCCTAAAGCTTGGATCATCCAGGATTTGTTTTCACTATATAATCACTTAACATTTTGTTGTTTACATAACACTTTCCATGTATTATCTCATTTGAGCCTCACACCAACCCTATGAGACAGGTCAAGTTTCAGGCTTGTGACTTCAGAGATGAACACTTATAAGAAGTTAGTCCAAGGTCACTCAGCCAGTAACTGCTGGAAGTAAGCTTCAAGCTCCAATCTAAAACTCCTTCCACCTCCTTATTGGACTTCATAAGAAAACAGTGAAATGCCAAATGTTGTCTTTGTTATTAGTAGTCCTTACAATCATTTCCTTTAGAAAAACAATTCTGAGTAAAAAAAGGGTCACATGGTACAGGAAAAAGTACAAAAATGCTGGCATGGTCATTTATTACACTTATGCTAATAAGCAAGCCTTAAATTCATTGAGATTTGTTTTCTTATCTGTAAAATCAGAATACCGCCTCCTGTCATGCGTACTTCACAAGGTATCAAAGATAAAATGGCATCATGCATATGAAAATCCCTAAGAAATGTTACCTGGTAAAGTCGCCAAATTTTTCTTAATTTAATTTTAATATAGAAAATGAGGAGTGATCTCCAAGGTTTCTTCCAACCAAATATTCTGTCTTTCAAGGCTGTTAATTAGGGGAGCAATTTACATTTACGTTAAGGATACAATATTCTTACTTGGTAATTTCAGTTTCCACCTTTTACTGAGGGTGGCAGAGCTGGTCTCTGCAGAAAACAGAATTTTTGGAGTTCCAGCAATCTTAGATTTTACAAAACCCTTATTACCTCTGCTAAATGTCATACACGGCATGTGTAGATTTTTAGGTGGAAATGAGGTGAAACTTTGTTTTGAATTACAGTATAGTACTATCCTATTCCTTTTTTTAAATGGTACATCATTGAGATGTCACTGGTCCTGAGGTTAGAATTTCAGTCAGGTGATTTTGTGCAACTCCAAGCCAATCATTTGCACTTGAATGTTATGAAATGCTTGTGGGCTACCATCGCTGCATGTGCTTCAGCTCTTTCGGTAGGTTAGAGGTCATCCTGCACCTCCCCCTTTTTATTACCTATATGAATGGCAGTGTCAACCATTGAAAGCAGAGGAGAATCCGAGGGAAGGGATTAAGGTACTCCAGTCTACTTGCTAGACATTGGATTTTGTATACTTTACTAAGCAGAGTCTTGGGCAAAAATTGTGAAGGTTACGTCATTTATCCTCCAGCTCCTAATTTTTCTTTTATAACCTCTCCTTGACCTTTTGCTCAGTTCTCTCATTTCAGGAGGAGCCAGATCTAAAAGGCAGAATGTAGAGGAAAGAGCACGGCTTTGGCATCAGAAAACCTATGTTGTCATCCTTACTCTGCTACTTTGAATTTGATTAACTCCAGATTAATCATTTAAACCCTGAGGTTGGTTTTTTTCTTACATAAATTTGGGTGAATGATAGCTTGTTAAAGATTGTCAGAAGATGTAACAAATAGGAAAATACTTATGTAATATATGCATCTAGGTATTAATTGACCAAGATCAAAACATAAATATTTAATGTGATGCTCCATATTTGTGAATAACACCAGGGTCTTTGCACATGCTACTGACTCTCCTGGAATGATTTCTGCCCTTTACCTTCAAGATTCTGACTCTAGAAGACTGATTAGAGTTTCCTTCTTAGAGTCCCCAATAGCACTTATGCTTACTTCTGTTTAGTCTTTACGACATGTTACAATTCCCATTTACCTGCCTGCATCTCCCTCTAGACCAACTAATCTTTTGAGAGCAGAGACTTTGAGGACATGCATCTTTATGGGCCTAGATAAAATATAGGACGTTCAATAGATAACTGACACAAAGGGAAGAAGAGGGAAAGAATGGATAAAACAACTACAGGTAAAATGATAATACAAAGCAGACTATGAAATGGACTATGGGAGTTAAAGTAGGAATGGGTCATATGTGCTTAAGGAACCCACTTCATGGAAGATAGGCCTTGAATGATGAGACTAATTTGATGGCAAAAATTGGAAAGATAGCATACTAGATGGCAGGAACAGCATAGTCAAAGGCACAGAATAGGGAAAGAGCAGGGTGTCTGGGGAATGGAAAGCATGCTCATTGGCAGTGGGTAGAGTACAGATGGGGAAGTTGTGGGGGATGAGGCTGGGAAGGTAAACAGGAGCTTACTCTGAATTCAGAGATGAGGAAGTTTAAAGAGTTCCCACTGCTGCTTGACCTAAATCCCTTTCTTCATGGAACAAGCTCCTCCCCCATTTCTCCTAATGCTTACAGTCAGGCCACAGCCTCCTTTCTGCCATTAATAGCCAGCTTACAGTAGGAGCCACTTTTAGGATTCTCAAAGTAAACCCCCATTAATGATTTACTTTTATTGCCCCTTCCTCCTACAGTAAGTTTACACTTATTGGGTCTTCTGACCTCGTTACCCTGATTTCTACTCCATAAACAATCTGAATCAACTATATGGCCATAGGTCTGCTCTGAATTTTATTTTGAAGAAATAGGCATATGATTTTTCACATGACAAATTAAGGAAACAGATAAGACAGAACATGATGAATTGCCAACTGAGTCATTTAGGAAAGCCATATATATATATATATATATATATATATATATATATATATATATATATATTTTTTTTTTTTTTTTCCTTTTCTGAGGGCAGTGTCACTGGCCCTCATATATGGGACCCGAACTGGGGCTGCTGGCTTCCCAAGCCAGCGCTTAACCACCGTGCCACTCAGCTGGCTTCCAACTGAATCATTTAGACAAGTGGTATGGTAGGTTCATGAGTCAGAAAAGGCACTGTGAGCTAACAGGATCAGTCCATGTTTGTTTTTTCTTGCCAGGTCCTGAAGACTTTCAATAACCTTGCATCTCTGGCCTTAGGTAAGCCTGACCAAAGCAGACCTTCGGGGCCTGAAGTAATCTTGTCCTGTAAGCCTTGGGTCAGTACTTACTGTCATGCTGACACCTTGTCTCTGACCTCATCTGTTGGCTAGATATATGACTAGATCTGTATTGTTTTCTTGATGTGCACAGCAGTTTTCTCATTCCAGGGATTACAACCTGGCTGGCTCTCTCCACTGCAGGGCCATATCATGGCCTAGAAATTGCTGCTATGGCACCATATTGGATCTTCTGGATGAATAGTATTGATCCAGAGCAAGCCCATATCCAGTCTGTCTTTTCTTTTTTTTTATAAATTGGGGAATTGGGGGACAAGAACTGTGTTGGGTAACTGGGGAAAGGGAACAGACAAGTTGCTGTCCTTTTGTTCTTCAGTCTAGTTGTGGAGGACATTGCTTCACTGGCCCATGTTGGTATCATCATTGCACTCTTCTCGGGTGAGGCAGATTGGTCACCGGCCTCTGGATGGCCACTCACAGCAGCTCTTGGCAGCTCACACTGGCTGCCGGCCACTCACTGTTGCCTATGGCAGCCCACTGCAGCAGGGGCTGCAGCTGTACCATCCCGGGGACTCACAGCAGCCCAGCTCCAGGTGGAGCTGTTGTTCACCATCTTAGCTGTAGAGGGCAGTGTCACTGGCCCTCATATGTGGGATCCGAACTGGGGCCGCTGGTGTCCCAAGCCAGCTCTTAACCAACACACCACTTGGCTGGCCCCAGTCTGTCTTTTAAAACTCTGTCACTTTGACAATCTTTGAATCCGTTCCTATAGACAAGTTGGTTCCTCTAGGCCCTGGACCCATCTCTTCTAGCTCTTCACTGTTAGTCAACATCTTTGGACTATCTCTGCTGGTCAAAAGATGAGCTTATGAAAGACATGAAAAGGGGAAAGTGTTGCGTTGCTGGCCTCAATTCTTCAGCCCTATCTACAGGCAGATACTTACCATGGTCTCATGATGGGTGGAATGGATTTCCCTGCCCCTTGACTTTAGGCTTGGTCATGTGACTTGCTTGGGTGACTGATATCTGGATGAAAATATCAGTGTGACAATTTCAAGCTTAGCCCTTAATAGGCCTTGCATGTTTCCATTTGTTCTCGTGTACTTTTACCATCACCATGAAATGAACATGCCTAAGACCAAACTATCTCACTAGACCAACGAAGATGATAACATACATGGAGCAGAGCCACCCTGTCCGATAAACAATCTGAAGTGATAAAAAAGGGCCACCCTAGCTCCTACACTCTGAGGCAGTGACACCCAGCTGAGCCCAGCCTTGGTAAGTAGAAATCCAGCCAACCAGCAGATGCCCACCCTATCTGTCCCATGTCACCACTGCTGACTAGATTGGAGTGATCATTTGACTAAAGGGAGGCTTACTTATAAGCAGTAGGCAAATGAGGTGAACCAATCAAATCTTCTTTTTGAGGGTTTGTGTTTAGCAACACAATGTAATGACTAAGGGATAGAGTCTTCTAGACTTATACACTGAAGTGTCATTAGGAGTCCTGTACAACATGATGAATAAACAGAGAAAGCCAGTCTTCAGAGTGAAATAGGAAAACAGAACAGATGTTCAAAGAGTTTCAGAAGATGTTCAGAAGAGTCCCAGAGAAGCCAAAAAAAAAAGGATGGTTTGAATAGATTCAGTTCTCAGAGGCTCCCCAGTACCAGCAAACATGAAGCCTGGCTGAGCTGCAGGTCTTATGTCTAAGAAGTTGTCTGTTTTGTCATCAAAACCATCCCTTACCTCCCACTCAGCATGTGCACATGAGCATACACACACATGTACACACAGAGAGCTTTGTTTTTAAGTAATTTAAATGTATTTGGTTCCTTGTACCTGAAGAACTAGAGTAACACATTTTCCATAATGGAAAAAGAGGAAAGATGTGCAACCAGATGTGTAATTGGTGTTCCCTCACAATAGAAAACCAAACTGACTACATGTGGGACTGTGTATCATGCAGCTTTTGCTGCATAACAAACCATCTTGAAATTTAGGGACTTAGAGCAACAAAATATTTAGCTCACAATTCTGTGGATTGTCTGTGTTGACTGGGACATTTGTGATGGCTCTTCTGGGCTTGGCTGCCTGGGCTAAGACTAGATGTCCTAGGATGGCCTCACTCACATATCTGGTGATGTTAAGGTTGTTTTTCTAGGAGGGCTCCAGTAGCCATGACTTGTCACTGTTCCATGAGGTATCCTATCCTCCAACAGGCTAGCCCCGGCTTCTCCACATGGTGGTTTGACGAATACCATAGGAGCAACAAAGGAGTTCTAGTCCAAATGAAGAAGCTCACTTTAAGTCTCTGCTTAGGGCCGGCCAAGTGGCACGGTGGTTAAGCGCTGGTTTCGGAAGCCAGCGCCCCCGGTTCGGTCCCACATATGAGGGCCAGTGACACTGCCCTCAAAAAAAATAAAATAAAATAAATTAAAAAAATAAGTCTCTGCTTATGTCATAGTTGGTATTGCTCCCTTAGGCAAAACAAGTCACCTGATCAAGTATAGACCCAAGGTGATGGAGACTAAGCAAGAGCTTGGATACAGGGAGAAATGAACGCATTGGAGGCCATTATTGCAACAACATACCACAAACTACAGTGGACATGGTGGAAGAAAGGCATACTGCTAAAGAAGAGCCTGTGAGCAAAGGCTAAAGGTGGGGGAGTGGTATTTTTAAGGGAGTGAGTCTAAGGAAACCTCCAGTTTCCTATAAGTTGACCTACATACCTTTAGAAGAGTACAGATTTTAATTCAGGGACTTGTGATTCTAAAGCCATAGAAACACTGGTCTAAATACTTATAAAATATGCAATTAGTATCTGTAGTATTTTCACTCTCATTTGGATATGAATATATAAGCTGCCTTTCCTCCTCTAGAAAAAAAAATCAGTGGAATTAACAGGGGAAATAACAAAAGAATGAAAATAAAGTCTTTCCTGAATGCAATCCACATAACAAGCTCTCTTATACTTGATAGAAGAGAATGTTCCCTAATAATAAACATAATTATTGGGGAAAAACTATTCTGCTGCAAAACATTTCACTGGGGGTACCACAGAAAGCACCAACCCCTTACATGGAATGGACTTGTTCCTTTATGCTTCGTAACCAGAGAGCTCTGAATCATAAGTTAAAAGTGATCACGCTGTTTCCTGCTCCTGAACACATATGCCAATGTGGGTATCCGTATCTGCAAGACAGGCAGACTGGAGGTCTCCAAAGTTGGAAGCAATAGAGACTGTCACCTGTGGGATATGCAGGCATCCCAACATATCTAGACATAGGCCCACATTAACGCCAGTTCTCTTAAATAGACAGAGATGTCATATTACCTCATCCAGAAGAAGAAGGAGTCATACAAACTTATGGTTTCCTCACCGTGCAAATACTAGTTTACAAATAGAAGCTATTTCCCCTTTAACGAGGTTCCTCTTGTTATGTTGCCTAACAGCCAACCAACGATTTTGACATCACCATCATTTCCAGGCAGCCAGACATAAACGACCAAAAAAAAAAAAAAATTCGATTTGTGGACTATAGTGTCATTGAACCAGCAGTTAGGGAAAAGAGCATGAAGGGAAGTAGAGAGAACTTAAGGTATATTTGAAAATGATAGTACAAAGTGTACTTGAAATTTTCCTGAAGAGCAATTGTTTGGGGACTAACTTTTTAAAAGGAGAAAAAAAACCCTTTAGTCTCCATAAGTTAGTGGTTTCATGTTGTGCCAATATTTTCCAAATTGTTTAAAATAGCCTTAGCTTTAAAAAATTATTAAATTCATAAGCTTATTTAAATACAACTAAAATAATTCTAATAAAATTAATGTTATCATAATGCAAGGAAGTATACCAATGAAAGCAATGTGGTCAAAAGTAAAGGAGGTTAAGACCAAAGAACTGAAATGACAAAGGGAGGGAAAGAATGGTGAGTTCTCAACCAAGGTAATAAACGTCCAGTACTGTGCATTCAGCCAGCTGTGGAGGATAAGTAAGGAAAAGAACCATCCAAACCTATTAAAATGATCTCTATAGGTTTTTTAAAAAACAGATTTGATTTTTTTTAGAGCAGTTTTATGTTCCAACAAAACTAAATGGAAAGGACAGACAGTTCCCATGAGTCCTGCCCCCATACCTACAGCCTTCTCCACTCTCAACATCCCACATCAGAATGGTCCATTTGTTACAACTGAAGAACCTACATGGACACATCATTATTGCCCAAAGCCCATAGTTTACAGTAGGGCTCATTCTTATGGTTCATATTCTATGGATTTAGATGAATGTATAATAATATATATGCATTGTAGTATCAATACAGAGTAGTTGCACTGTTGTAAAAATCCTCTGTGCTCCACTTATGCATCCCCACCCTCACCCCACCCCACTCCCCAACAAACCCCTGGCAAGTAGATATTTTTACTGTCACCATAGTTTTGCCCTTTTCAGAAAGTCATATAGTTGGAATCATATAGTGTGTAGCCTTTTCAGACTGGTTTCTTTCACTTAGTAATATACATTTAAGGTTCCTCCATGTCTTTTCATGGCTTGATAGCTCATTTCTTTTTAGCACTGAATGATATTCCATTGTCTGGATGTACCAGAGTTCATTTATTTATTTGCTTACTGAAGGACATCCTGGTTGCTTCCAAATTTGACAATTATGAATAAAGCTGCTATAAACATCTGGTGCAGGGTTTTGTGTGGACACAAGTTTTCAACTCCTTTGGGTAAATACCAAGAAGGGCAATTGCTGGATTTTATGGTAAGAGCATGTTTACTTTTCTAAGAAACTGCCAAACTGCCTTCCAAAGTGTCTGTACCATTTTGCATTCCCACCAGCAGTGAATGAAAGTTCCTGTTGCTCCACATCTTTATGAGCATTTGATGTTTCTCTGCATTTTTAAATTCCTTATTCTCTAACATAGAGAGAAGACAGAGATGAATACCTAGGTTTTGTGTACAATGGTGAGGAAGGCGGCCTTGGGAGAATGGAGTACATAAAGTATGGTAGAAAAACTCTGAGAAAAGGTCACAGTTATTTTTTTTCAGTGATGGCTTAATTATTTATACATATAATGTTTATACATTTATAGTATCTTTGAGAAAATGGTACTGTTGATTCATTGTAGGTTGGCGTTTACTCTGAGGTTTTTTCATGAGTAGTGATAAATTCATAAGACACATTTACATCTCACCTCTTGGTGACCAATTTCATACATCCGAGTCACCTTGGACAAGTTACCCAGATTCTTGCCTTTATTTTCTTCAGCTCTCATAAGTATAGTTAAGCTAGATAATCTGTAAAGTTCTTTCCAATACTTTAATTTTTAAAAATTAAATCTGTATCTTCCTTCACAAATAAGAAGTGTCCCCAAAGATACATGTGCTTTTGTTGTTGGAGAGTGGGCCTTTCTCGGCGCAAAGTCCAGGTCCTTGGCAACTCGAGCAAAGAATTGAACGAGATACCAGAGTGAAGCAGTAAAATAAATAGTTTGTTAGAAGAGATAGTACATTTAGAAATAAAAGTAGACCTGAGTACTAGAGGATGGCTCAAGGGCCCATCACTAGAAGTTACATACCAAAGAGTGTGGAGTGGGCCACGCGCAAAGGCGAGGCTCAAAGGGAAGAAGCGGTCAAAAGGAGCAGGGAAGAAGCAGCGTGGGCTTCCCAGGACTTGGGGTTTTTATCCCTGTTCCTCTAGAATGGGCTGTTTCCCTCTGGGTGTAGGACCACTTGATTGGCACCTGTGATTAACAAGAAGTACTGCGCAGGTGCGAGTGACTGGTCTGATCTAGTTGGATATTTTGTGTCCATTTGCTCTTCCCCCAGGGGTAGCTAATTACAATGCAAAGGGGAGTTTTGGGTGGAGAGGGGAAGTGCCCCAGGTGGTTGCACTCTGTGGGATGTGTAGGAATGCAGAGACCCAATGCCTGCCTCTAACTGCCTGCCTAGTTTCTCCTTGAGAGACGTGATCCCCATAAAATCTCTATGGGAAGCTGAGGGACAGAAGTCTTTTCTTCTGTATCTGCTTCCTGCTGGGCAGGGGCGTAGAGCCGTCCCTGCCTATTGGGGTTCACAGAACTCTCACCCTAACTGATCTCAGATGAGAGGAAGGGGTCTCAAGCTCCACCTGGAAGACCGTGTTGGCTTCTTTGGTTGTGACTGGCAATATTGCTGGGGTATCCCCTGTATCCTCAAGGCTCCTGAATGAGGACAAAAATATAAATCTGTTAGTTCTTATGAAACTTGTGGCTATTCAGTCCCTCATTCAGGTGGCGTCAGTTGTCTGGACACAGAATGGGTTTGACATTTAGCTTCCTGGCCTGGGGGATATTAGGAAGTCACAGATTTTCACATAGTTATCTGAAGCAGGGGTAGGAGACTGCTATTGTTTAGGATTCAGAAACTGATTTACAAAGCAATTAAGAAGCAAGGGTGATCTTCCGTCCAAGATTCACAAACTGGTTAGAAGAGCAATCAAAGCTCAAGAGCTAAGAAACTAAAGAACTAGGGAGGAGACTTAACATTTCTATATTTAACGTTTCTATAGAAAAGAAAACATTAAAGTTTTTCAGTGGTGGGGGTTGGTGCTGCTCAGTTGGCAGGTAACATCTCACTCATTCAACATATATTTTGTGCCTACTATGTGACTTATCAGAGAAGACACTAAATAATTTTTGTATGATATGAATGTGTTAATGGAGCACTTGAAAAGTCAGTGCCCCGGGATTATAAATGTAATACATAATATGTAATCGTGAACATATTTAGTAAAGCTTGTGTTTTGTTTTTTTTGAGGGCCGTATCACTGGCCTTCACATGTGGGCCCTGAACCTGGGCCGCTGGCTTCCCAAACCAGTGCTTAACCACTGCGCCACTCGGCCGGCCCAATTGTGAACATATTTAAACATAACTGTGAACATTATTGTGGCTAGTTTGGCTTCATTTTCATCAGTGTCCATATTTTTTACATCTCTATATACAGTAGCAAAAGGCAGAAAATAAAAAGAAACATACATCTTTGTCTCTCTTCTCTTAGCCACTGTAGGCTTAAAGGTAGGTATATAAGGAAAAAAAAGACAAAACAAACAAGTACACAAAAGACAAAGCATGAGAACAGAAGAGGAATGTGAGACTGGAAAGCCAAAGGGATGCTGAGGGAAGGAAATAAAAACAGCCAAAGTGACAACGGTCCTGACTTAGGCACCACCTTGCCCTGAACAAGACCTCAAGGGCATTTCAGGTATCATCCCTGCCCCAGAACCTTGAAAACCTGTCAACTTATATCATTTGCAAGTTATCAAATATGTTTGGAAAATGAGGACATTTCTGGATGCTCATACTTTGATTTTTCCAAAAGACCCAGTGTCTTGGTTGTAACCAAATATGGCTAAGAATTAGATTCTATGCGGAAAAGAGATCACACCAAAATGCACTCATTGTATCATCTATCTTTTGCTGCATAGCAAATGACAACAACCAAGTGGCCTGGGCCGGCCAAATTGCACGGTGGTTAAGCGCTGGCTTGGGAAGCCAGTGGCCCGAGTTGGGTCCCACATATGAGTGCCAGTGACACTGCCCTCAAAGAAAAACAAAAACAAAAAAACCCCACGTGGCCAGAAACAACAACCATTTATTATGTCTCATGACTCTGGACACTTTTGGCTCAGCTGGGTGATTTTCCTGCTCTCAGTGATATTGGCTAAGTCACTTATTCAACTAAGTCACTCATTCAGCAGCTGCAACCAGCTGAGAGCTCTGCTGGGACTGAAACAGTCAAATATCTGGAAGTTGGTGTCAGTGCCATTGTTCTTCTCCACATGGTTTCTCATGTGCTAGTAGATTAGATCAGCTTTCTCACAGCAAGGCAGCTGGGTTCCAAGAGGGAAAGTCCCACTTTTGTACAAGAACTTACCAAATCTCTACTTGCATCATGTTTGCTAATGTCCCATTGGCCGTGCCCGTGGCCCAAGCCCAGTCTTGTGTGTTCCTGTGCAGGGACAGAAGTGAGTTGTGACTAATAAGGGTGGTTGAGACTAGACCAAGTAGAATAGTTACAAGGAGATGGGAATGCGTGTAAGGCTAAGAGATGGGTTTTGTCTGCTTATCAAGGGAAATGTTACTGTTTTATACCAAAGTATTCATATGGGCAGCCTTTGACCCAATGTATTCCAAAAAGTGTTTATAGTCTACAAGTTATATATAATTAGTCAGGAGCCACCTATGCAGCAGTCTATCACATTCATTCATTCGACAATTACTTATAGAACACTCAGACCCTAGGAATATAATAACAATAAGGACGAAATCCCTGGCATAAGTACAATCTCCTTGCATTTGAGGGGTTGAGGTAGGGAGAAAGTGGCAGGAATCTGCATCCTTATAACAAGTGCCCTAGGTGATTCTGACAGAGGAATGTTTGAGAGCCTCGACCTTAAGCCTTTATCTACCAATATTCTAAGTGGATTATTTGATTGTTAGCAGAGAACTAAGATTTGCAAGAAAAGGCACTAACACAAATCACAAGATGGATTTCTCTTACCACACAGTTTTGTCAACTCCTTGAAAAACAGATGCCAGCAGACCCATAGCCCAGGGTTGTCAAAGTGTGGTCCCTGTAGCAGCAGCAGCACCTGGGAACTTGTTAGAAATGCAAATCCTCAGATCTCACCTACTAAACCAGAAATTCTGAGGTTGGGGCCCAGGAGCCTGGTTTTAACAAGTTCTCTAGGTGGTTCTGATATAGGTAAAGTTTGAGAATCATTGCCATATCCTAACAGTATTATAATTGCAACATTGCATAAAGTGATACATACTGTTAGGTAGTTACACTGAAATTTCTAACATGCATGTGAAGGGAGTCTCCAGTTTGTATGGGGTGAAGGGAAGGCTCCCAATTTGGCTATTTTTTTCAAGTACAGTAATACCTTGGTTTGTGAGCATAATTTGCTCCAGAAACAAACTACTCATATTGCAATACATCACTCGTTTATCATGTTAAAATGTTCGAGAAATGTTTGCTCATCTTGTGGAACACTTGCAAACTACATTTACTCACAATCCGAGGTTTTACTGTATATATAAATTCTTTTTTTTTTAAAGATTTTTTTATTGGGGAATTGGGGTAGGGGAACAGCATAGGGGAATCAGGGAAGGGGACCAGACAAGTTGCTGTCTTTTTGTTCTTCAGTCTAGTTGCGGAGGAAGTTGCTTCACTGGCCCATGTTGGTATCGTCATTGTGCTCTTCCCGAATGAGGCAGATCAGTCACCCGTCTCTGGATGGCCGCTCACCGCGGCTATTGGCAGCTCATGCTGGCTGCCGGCCACTCACTGTAGCCTATGGCAGCCCACTACAGCAGGGGCTGCAGCCTACACCATCTCCGGGGCTCGCACAACCCAGCTCCAGCTGGAGCTGTTGTTAGCTGTAGAGGGCAGTGTCACTGGCCCTCATATGTGGGATCCAAACCGGGCTATTGGCACCCCAAAACCAGCTCTTAACCACTGTGCCACTGGGCCGGCCCTGTATATATAAATTCTTAATCTGTCTTTAACTCCTGAAACCTTAGGCAAATCACTTCTTGTGTCTGCCTAAATCATCCCAGTCCCAATTAGAATAGCAAGGATTAAGGCAACTTTCCAAATAGACTAGACTAGAAAAAATAATTCAGGTAAATATGAGAAGACCAAGAAGCATTACTGGAGGAAAAAAAGATTCTCTAGGGAAACATAGTCTTTCTGCTTATGTGAATTCTGTGTAAATTAACAAAGAACAGGAAAAAGCAGAGGAGAAAGAAATGAAACATCTAGAGACTCTCCAATGAGGGTTAACATCAGTTTCTTGTTTTACCAGTCAGAAATCATCACAGTGAGCTTCAGATAACTCAAGCTACTTAAACCATTTCCATGAAACACCTTGGTCTTCACCTTTGAGTTTCTTCAGTGGAAACAGACTTGCCAGTGGGACTACATCTTGCCTTTCATAGTTAACCGTGCTGCTTGTGCTGCTTGTAGAGTGCTTTCACAGGCATTACATCATTTGTCTCACATTAACCCATCTACATCAGTGACATTTTCCCTATTTTACAGATGAGCAAAAGGAAGCCATTGGGGGGAAATGAGTTACTCAAGTTCAGAAAGATCAAGTGTTAAATGGCAGGGCCAGAGTCAGACCAAGATCCTTCACTTTCCAATCTGGTGTTTCTTCCACTGCTTTGCCTTCAGATCTGGGGTGAGTGGTGGGGAGATCAAAGTGGACTTGCATCCTAACTTCTTCCTTTTTATCCATTTTCCTTCCTAACTTTTCTCAGCTTCCATTCCCTCAACTTGCTGTGAAAAGGCAAGAGGCTTGATGACAGGAGATGGAAATTCTAGTCCTGGTTCTGCCCCAGAAGGCTGGCTGGTCTTAGACAAGTCACTTAAACTCTCTGGACCTCAGGTCCCCCATTGTTACTTCCAACTCTGTCTCAATGATAGTATGATAAATGAAATCAGAATTTCTATTAGTTGGTTTTTACGTTTATATAAATTTGAGTTGTCAGAATGCAGCTGGGCCATGAAGGGATGAGAAAGAGCAGGCAAATGGGAGTAATTCCAAAAGGAAAAGAGAAAATAGGTCTATAAGAGTCAGAATAAATATTTAGGGTGTGCAGCTGAGATAGGCTGAGAGAAATACTTCCATTTAAGACCCCCTTCCCTGATCTCTAGGCTGATGCCTAGATGTGTGACTCCTAAAAGCTCAATAATATTTTGGCCTTTCAATTTTGTTTTGCTGAAAGAAATGAAGATGTGGAATACAGACTGTTGTGGGAACCACAAAATCAATATATTTAAGAATGTCTCATGTACATCTAACCCTACTTATTCTGAAATCTCTGAATTCTGTCCCCACTATACTGCCAAACAATTTGCTGTCCTGTTAGAATCTGAGAGTCAAAAGTATGTGAAAGTTCAAACATGGTCAGGAATTCTTTTTTTTTTTTAATGGATCAATGTGGTAGGTTTGGTGGCTTTCTTTTTACTGCCTTCTAGAGTCACAGAAATCCTTATCTATATCATTCAATTATAGTGTTTAGAGGCAAGTTATTTTACTTCCTTTACATTTGCCTGTATGCCTGTGTCTTTTCCTCTTCCAGGAAATTAAGAAATACTGATTCATCTGCGTTCCTGTCCTAAAGCAAGCCAGTTTATCAGTAGTTATCAAGTTCAGCATCTCCATAAGCAGGCCTCATCTGAGACACCAGAATCTGATTATATTACACTATGTTATAATTATACTATACTATATTATACTAGACAGAGTATAGAGTATAGGAAAATTTACTTCCAGAGTAAGTATGGTAAAACTATGGACACAGAGATGGACAAGTGAGGTGTTGTAGAGTAAGGCTAGAGGGGCAAAATATAGAAATTATGTTCCAGTACACTGAGATTGGGGAAAGGAGTGGAAAACAGTGATAGTGGGAATAGTAGAGTGCTTTCAGAATTGATAGAGAGCATGGTGGTTTACAAAATCAATTTGAAAAAATGATATGCAATAGAATAAAACAATGCAGAATGCATAGCAGGGAAGGATAAATATTGTTTGGAAACATTTTTCAGTATATGTAATTGAAAGGGTTCAGAACAAGCCTTTCCAAGGTGTGCCATTTTGGTATGTGACTTACTTTTATTTATTTTCTATTTTTTTAAAATAGTATTTGTTTATTTTTATTTAAGTATTTTTGATATACAATATATTAGTTTCAGGTGTACAATATAGTGATTTGACATTATATATTTACAGTGTGATCACCATACTAAGTCTAGTAATCATCTGTCATTGTCCAAACTTATCCCATTATTGACTTATTTCCCATCACCTTTTTTGACCCACCCCCCTACCCTTGGAACCTCTCCTCTCTGGCAACCAAGCATCAGTTTAATCTGTTTCTATGAGTTTTTGTTTTGTTTTGTTTGTTTGTTTTTTAGGTTCCACATATAAGGGAAATATAGTATTTGTCTTTCTGTGGTATGTGAATTATTTCTGGCTGAAGGCAATCGAGACCCCTTGGGCTCAGGAGAAACTTTTACCTTTCCCTTAAAGAATTCAAATTGGGGATTTGCCTATTATAAGAGTCATCAGAAGTAACTTTTTATGACCTATCTATAGGGCAGAACAAACTTCTAATTACTGAACATCTGCTCGTCTTATCCTGAGAATTGCTCTCCTCCCTCCTAAAGCCTCAGGTGCCTTACTTCATCCTGAGCTCAGAATGCCATATACAAGGTCAATTAAGTTCATGAACTCATCCTAGAAAAAAAGTGCTACATACCTCATTGCTGAATATCACTATGGTCACCTTCGAAGTACTCCCCTTGGGAAGCTATACACTGATGCCAGCATGCAGTCCACCCTTCAAAGCAATCTTGAAACTTTTTCTGGAATGGCCATCAGAGCTGTGGTCATATTACCCTTGATGTCCTGAATGTTATCAAAATGTCTTCCTTTTAATATTTCCTTTATCTTTGGGTAAAGAAATTATTGAGGGCCAGATCAGGTAAGTAGGGAGGGTGTTTCAATAGTTATTTGCTTACTGGCTAGAAAATCCCTGACAGACAGTGCCATGTGAGCTGGTGCATTGTCGTGATGCAAGAGCCATGAATTGTTGGCGAAAAGTTCAGGTCGTTTACATTTTTCAGGCAGCCTTTTCAGCACTTTCAAATAGTAAACTTGGTTAACTATTTGTCCAGTTGGTACAAATTCATAATGAATAGTCCTTCTGATATTGAAAAGGTTAGCAACATCGGTGCAACAAGTTCACGAACTTAATTGTCAGACCTCGTATATCCATTTTAACTTTGTCTCTAAACTTCTTATATATGTGGGGTCTCTGACTCTCTCATGTATGTAGAGTTCTATTAATATGTATATAATTAAATTTGGTTATTTTCTCTTATTGTGAACTTATTAGACTAGCCAGAAGAATCTAGAAGGGTAGTTTCTTCCTCCCCCACATAAATATATATAAAATGTATTTATATTTGTAAATGTGTATGCGCGCACACACACACATACATACACACACACACATACACATACATAAAATGAGGCCTGGCCAAGTGGCGCGTTGGTTAAGAGCTGGCTTGGGTCACCAGTGGCCCCAGTTCGGATCCCACATGTGAGGGCCAGTGACACTGCCCTCTACAGCTAAGATGGTGCAAAACAGCTCCACCTGGAGCTGGGCTGCTTGTGAGTCCCTGGGACAGCATAGCTGCAGCCCCTGCTACAGTGGGCTGCCATAGGCTACAGTGAGTAGCCGGCAGCCAGTGTGAACTGCAGAGCCGCTGTGAGCAGCCATCCAGAGGCCGGCGACTGATCTGCCTCACCCGAGAGGAGCACAATGATGATACCAACATGGACCAGTGAAGCAATGTCCTCCACAACTAGATTGAAGAACAAAAGGACATCAACTTGTCTGTTCCCCTCCCCCAATTCCCCAATAAAATCTTTTAAAAAAATGAATGCAGATGGACACACATGCCTGGGGTTGTTTTGTAAACTTTCCTACAGTGGGTCTTCGTCCAAAGTTTGAAAACCCCTGGAACAGAGGACCTGAAAGGATCCTGGCAAGGTAAATTCAAGGTCAAAGGAGAGAGCCCCTTTCGTCTCCCTTCGTAGGCCAGAACAGTTAATAGGGGCAGAGGAAATGGCGAGTGAAAGAGGGGACACCAGTGTGAGTTCAAGCGAGAAGCAATGGCACATCAGGACAGGGAGGTGCCTGGGTAGTCAGTTGAGGGACATGGGAGGTTAACTTTGAGTGCTTCCTTTAAATGCTAAACCGAAAGAACTTCCACGTTCCTTGTCCCTGAAAAGCCCACAAAGGTGATGCTTCTGGAGGTGACACTACTTGGGGGTCAGTCCCTGTAGAGGGGATTATTATTATCAAGGGCGAGGAGCGGGGGAGATGGGCAGGGCGTAAAGAGCGCGGGAAGCCCCGGCCTGGTGGGTCCAAAGAACAAGTCACGCAGTGCTCTGCACAATTCATAAGAGAAACAAGGAGTTCGGCACTTTGGGACCCACACGTGGGCAGGAATCTCAGGACGCGGGCGGGGTTGTGCCCTTTCCACTGGTCAGTGCCCCTGCCAATGGGCAGCAACCGCCTCCACCCACAGCCCTACTGCAGACTGCCTCCGCCGCCGGGTCGCCGGGCCCCACGTGACCTACTGCGCGGGCCACCGCCCCCGCCGCACCCAGGCCCCGCCCCCGTGACGTCACACAGCTCTCTGATTGTCTGCACGTTCCGTGTCTTTCTGCGTTTGCTAATTGGCCGTCCCCACAGACAGCGCCCCTCCCGCCACGCCCCCGGAGTCCAGCGGAACGCGGTTGGGGGCGTGGCCTGGGCTAGAGGGGCGGGGCGAGAAGACTCCGCGCGGGTAAAGGGGCCGCCTGGAACGCTGTCCCATCGTTCTGCGGTCGCTAGCCTCCTAGCCTTCGGGACTCGCCGCCTGCACCTCCCCCACTCTCCGCCGTTACCCGGGAAACCGGCCTCGATCGCCCGCCAACCCGAAGCTGGTTTCATGGCAGCACCGAAGAAAGCAGTTTTGGGGCCATTGGTAGGGGCAGTGGACCAGGGCACCAGCTCGACGCGCTTTTTGGTGAGCTCGGGGTGACATTTGAGGAGGAGGTGAACCCGGGCGGGAGCCCTGGGACACCGGCGCTGGGTGTTGCGTCCCCATGCCTCGCCTCTCCGGGTCCCGGGCCCTAGACTCCAGGCAAGGGAAGGAGGCCAAGGCCCCCGGTGCAGGACCTGCCACGCTGGAGCTGCCCCGCCCGGGCCTGGGGGACCTCGGCCTCTCGCGACCCCGGCGGCGGAGCTGAGTAGCCCTGGCCTTGGTGGTGGAGCGGGGTCACCTACTAATGGGAGCACTCCTCCTCCAAAAGGGTGCTAGGAATCGCCGAGCATCCGTCCGGAGCGGCCCGCCTGCAGCCAAGGACAGGTGGCCACATTGACCGCTGCTGCGGTCTTCCTCCGGAGCATTTGGCCTGCGGGGCGCAGGACGTCCTTGGATGGAGGGAAAGCTGTGTCACGGCTGTGGTAGCCTAACACAACGCCCATTGGAGCAGTAGAACAAATACATTATTAGCGCGATGATGCGTTGTCATCCTATCCCACAGAAATTGCAGAAGGTAGAATGGTAGGGGAGGTGGGGGTGGCAGAACACATGAAAAAGACAGTACGCTATCTTTACCAGAATCTTTATTTAATTTCGAAGACTCGCACATTTCAGTTCGAATAGTTTGCCTATTACAAACACTTAATGCTTCACAGGGTAAAATGACAGGGAAATCCTGTTTCTCTTTTTATCATGCATGACAGCAGAGTTTTACCTTAACAGTGCTATTTAAGTGACTCTGCTAGGAAACTTGCTCTTAAAGTGATCTAGCACTGAGTTCAGTAAGATAATTTAAAAGTAATTTTTTTCTTTTTGAGGGCAGTGTCACTGGCCCTCATATGTGGCACCTGAACCGGAGCGCTTAACCACCGCGCCACTCAGCCGGCCCAAATTTAATAGTAATTTATTTTTATTTTATTTTTTTAGCTGAGCCATCCTGCTACCTGTTGGCAGCTCAGCAGCTGCTCAGCTTGGGCTGGGCATTGAACTGCTATTGCTCAGAGCTCAGCTCGCACTCTTAAGTGAGCTCTTAACCAACTGAGCCATTAGTGGGCCCTTAAAAGTAATTTAAACAAATGGTTGTTGGTTAATAATAGCCCATGCTTCAGTGGACATTTGACTAACCTGCAAGTTGATGTAAATTAAATATTTAATGATTATTTAGCTCCATCTTCACTACTTTACCTCAAATCATTTTTTCTGCATTAGTAATATGTATATGTATGTGGATGTATATTATATGTATACATTATATATATTGTTCCAAGCTTCTGTTTAGCCGGCCATTTGACCAAAACCTGCGTTTGTGCCTTCATTTTGATACCCCTCTCTCTTGTCTACACTGGAAAGATTTCAGTCCAATTTTAGTTTCTTTAAGGGCAGTGTCGCTGGCCCTCATATGTGGGATCTGAACCGGGGCCTCTGGCTTCCCAAGCCAGCTTTAACCACCACGCCACTCGGCAGGCTCAGTCCAGTTTTAGTTTGAATCTTATTTCATGAGTCAGTTATCCTGGTCTGAGCTGCCAAGACATAGTTCTACAATCTTTTACACTGTTTATCTTTTGATCACCCAGGACAGGTTTCACTTTGTCTTATTTTCATAAATGTTTATAAGGTAATCCTGAATCATAAGTAAGATGGTCTGCCTTACTTAACTGGAATTGATTGGTATACAAAGTGTATAATCATCATTTTGTGTTTAAAATGAAGAGAGAGACCATTAAGACTGTGTGCTGACTGTTGAGTCTTGAAACCATATTCCAGAATTGCCCACACACATGCCTGCAGGGGCCAGGCAGGTTAAGAGGAAGAGCTGGCCCACTGGAGAGCAGAATCAAACCAAGGGGGTACGGTAGTCTATAGTTGCCAAGCAGGAACACAAGCCCAGTGTTGCCAGATCTTCAAATTCTTTAAGAAAAGCTGGTCATCTCAAGTTTTCAGTAATATCTTCCTACTCTTGAATGTTGGCAACTAGTTCATAAAGCACAGTAGGGGGAAAACCAAACACAAGGTGCTTATTTTCAGGTTTATACAGCCTTTTCCGTCTCTGAAAGTGGGTAAAATATTTTATAACTTTTGTAGGCTTTTTAGGAGTCAGCCTGGTGGTGCTTGTCTTCCTTTCGACTCTTCACTGTTGCTGCCCATGTAGCCCAGCGGTCTTTATCTACTGCGGGTTGTTCTTGGTCCCTCAGATTTGGTTGTCCAAGAGACATCTTTCTGCACTGGTGGGGAAGGACTAAGTCTACTTCATATTCTCTCAATCAGTTCAGTGTGTGACATTCCACATGAGCCTTTGAAAGTTGGGTTTCTGTTTATTGGGCTCTGTATGGCCTGAACTCAGTGAGTAAGCTAAGGTGCAAATTCAGGCGATTCCCATCCTTCTTATAAAATAATGTGTAAAAGTTGATAAATGAAGTTTTCCACTCCTTGAGAAACTACTAGAAAAGAATGCTGCAGAGGTAGATTAAAGACTTACAGATCCTATGAGAAGTAGAGAAAAACCTGGGAATGGTTTAGCGAGGTGTATTTCCCTTTGGTTATAAGGAAAGAGCTTGCTAAACCACTCCCTGCAAAATGCAGATAATAGAATTGCTGAATAAGTGCTTCAATCACAAGATGATTCCCAGGAGTTATTCCAGTTATATTGTTCCACGTTGTAATTATGACTCAAAAATAATTGCTTACCTTCTCACAAAAACTATGGTGAATAAGACTGTCATAAGGAAGCTTATAAAGTTAAAGATATTTAAATAATTTCCTGACCATTATTCATTCAATTTACGTATCTAATTCAACTTTCACAATACAAATAACCTCTCCAAGCTTTCTTCTCCCCTTTTCTCTGCTAGCAATATTAACTTTCTCCCATAGAGAACACAAGATTTTTTTATTCATGCTCCTTCATCCAAGCGAAATGCCTCCTCCCCTGTTCCCTATACCTTCTTGAAATTCTACTCTGCCTCCAAATACGTAGGGGCTCAACTGCCTTCTCTCCTCAAACCCTTAGTCAGAATTTATCCCCCTTCCTACTGCGTTTTTCTTATCTCTTTGTTAGTAGCTCTTATTGCCTACTTTGTATTATAATTCTATGCCTGCTGCACTTATGAGGGACCTCCTTTTAAAGTCTTCATCTTTCTATTCTTTAAAACATCTTCACAAATGACATGTTTTGTCTACAGGGAGCACTTCATACATGTTGCGGAGATTTTTATTTCTCTTTTATAGGTCAACTGAATTTTAATTCTGGTTATCCTTTTTACCTAGTCAAAAAAAAAATCTTAAAACTTTCTGCCTTGGGTATGTTTAATTAGGTAATTTCTTCCATTTTAGTAATAGACCTGCAATTTTAGAACATATTCATTTCTTCCTCCAGTTGTCAAAGAATTAATCTTGGCAATTTATGCATATGCTTTGTACCAAAGGAAAATTTCCAACTTGTCTGATAGGAAAGTAAACTCCCGTTGGCACATTGTTACTCAGATTGCAGAGTAGCAACTTCTTGGAAAGATAGTAACAGGTTTTAAGGAGGGGCCATTTGTTATAAGACAAAGTTGCAGCTTACTGTCATCTTCCTTCTTTCATTTGGTAACTTTGTTTTTTTTCCTCCTTCTAAGGTGAATGTTAAAACAAAGGCTTAGAATGTGTTGTGACTGAAAGCAAGGACTTTTCCAGCATTACCTCATTTAATCATTATAATAACTGTGATGCTGATGATTAATAGTATTAAGCTCCTTTACATAGGTAATTAGACCATGCTAGGGATTGTTCCCAAGGTTGCAGAGTATCTGGTAAAATTAGCATTCAAATTCAGGAGCCTGTTCTCCCTAACTCCTGCCTTAGGCTTCCTGGCTGCCTGGAGTACTGTAAAGGGAAGATTCCGGGAGGCTGGAGAAGGCCACCTACCCACCTATCACTCAAGCTTCAGTTCTGATTATGGTCATAAATGTATCTTTACCAAGAAAACTATATGTACAGCTTAGTTTTGCAATATGTAAAAAAATTGCCTTTGAATAAGTACTGCTGATTTGATCATCCTGTGACTCAGCAGGTCCTGGGTTGGGCTCAGGTGTAGTCACCATGGATAATGGTTGCATAATAATTTTGTTCCAATAGCCAGTGTCTATGAAGAATGACTCGAATTGTAGTTCCGTGCTTGTTTTGGCAGGAAGCGGTGTCTTGGCCCCAGTTGTCTCATTATACTTAGAGACCTCATATGAATTTCCGCTTTCTTTTCGTTTATTTATTCAAAACGTTTATTAACCACCTATTAGGGGCCAGGACTAATGAACAATAAATTTGGTAAAACTCATTTGGTTCATAGCTGGAATGAGGCCACTCTTGTGATTACTGTAGTTGTGATTCTTTTGTGGGTTTTTTACCCCCTTCCAAGTTGGTTTGTTTTCTTTCTTTCTTTCTTTCTTTCTTTCTTTCTTTCTTTCTTTCTTTCTTTCTTTCTTTCTTTCTTTCTTTCTTTCTTTCTTTCTCTTCCTTCCTTCTCTCTCTCTCTCTCTCTCTCTCTCTCTCTCTCTCTGTTTGTTTTTCCAGGACCCATCAGCTCCAAGTCAAGAAGTTGTTTCAATCTGGTTGTGGAGGGCACATCTCAGTGGCCCATGTGGGGATTGAACTGGCAACCTTGGTGTTATGAGTATTGCACTCTAACCACCTGAGCTAACTGGCTGCCTCTGGTTTGTTTTCTTGCCCATCACATTACACAAATGACAAGAAAGTGTTCTCACTAGAGAGCTGCCCACCTTCTTTTGTCCTCTTGTCTCTCACAAGCATAAGTGTTAGGAGCTTTCAAATTTGAGCTCCTTTAGGAGCAGAATGGTGCCTTTTTTTTCTTCCCTTCCCAAAGCCTAACACAGCACCTGGTATGTGGTCAGTGCTCATCACATGAATAGACATCAGCAGGGAGGGGCCCACAGGGCTCAGATGTGTTGACTAGAACTCTTGAATTGGAAGATAGGAAAGTAAACCTTGTGGGGTCTTGGAAAAAGTGAACTATAGATGTATTAGATATAGGTATAAGCTATTTGATACAATTTCATTTTTAAGAAAAATACAGTGCCATTTGCCAGGTTTTCTTTACTTCCGTGGCTTGTTGTGAGATGCCATTATGCCTTTTGTGGTCAGGTTTTCAGTGTAACATTTGTAGCCAGTATTTTTATTTTAGGTCATTCAAATTTATATATTAGGTTGTCGAAAAAGTCATGACGCAGTTTTTGCAACTAAAAATATAGAAAAAACGTCATGGCTTTTCTGACAATCCAACTGTATCATAGTGTCCTAGTGAGGGAGTTTTACATTTCTGAATAAATGTCTTATCACATTGTAAAGTTGAAATTTCTGAATAAATGTCTTATCACATTGTAAAGTTGAGTGTGGCATAAAAGGGTTGGCCAGTGGGGAAATCCAATGGGGAGGGAAATTAATGTGCAGGTTTATGATGGGATGGCTGAATTGGTCATAGGATGAGTGAGGCAAACCCAAAGGGCAGTTACTTACTACAGGCAGCATTTCCTCTCCACTACACTCTTTCTAAAACAGAGAGGGAGAGGGCATGTGTTGTTTCAGAAAGTTCTTCTAAAACAACTTTTTATAAAAATAATTTTTCTTGTTTCTTCATTTTTCTAACTATCCCCCTCTTCCAAATGTAGAATTGTGTCATGATTTGGGCATAAAAATACATACAGAGCTGGTGACTTTTTTTTTTGAGGACATGATCCACATTTTATTTGCATTTTAAGACTAACTTTACTCTTAAAATCACATATCTATACACCTGTTTTCCTTTTTGTTCATTTCACTTAAATGCATGGGTTGTCGAACAAAGACTGTAAACAAATATTTACCATGTCTGTTACATGTAACACACAGGAACAGGTTTTAGAAACTCATCGACCTTCCCCATGACATTTTAAAATTATAAACACAGTTATCAAAATAATCCTGCACATATTTTTGATACCATTAGTGGTCAACACCCACACCGCATCAAAAATGAAAACAATTTGTGACAATGTTCATTGTACCTGATACTTCAGACAATTTAAGATGAAAACTCTTTCCCTAAGAGAGATGGATAAAGCATGTCATTTCTTTTTCCTTCTTGAGGTTTTTACTTTTTTAGAAACACATGTGCTTCCACAGCTATCTGATACTTCTTACCATACTTTTATCTTGTAAACCTGAATTATTTTTTGAGTACTCTAGGTTTATGTTTATTTATTTTTATTTTTGTTTTTATTTTTTTTGAGGGCAGTGTCACTGGCCCTCATATGTGGGACCCGAACCAGGGCTGCTGGCTTCCCAGGCCAGCGCTTAATGTTTCTTCTGTTTTTAATTGCTCTCCCCCAAAAAACAAAATCTGGAACCAATACATGATTTGGGCTTAAAGGTGAATATTGAACTGGTGATTTCAAATCCTAACTCTGTCACATATGGTTGGTGGAGGTAGTAGTAGAAATAGTAGCAGTCATCGCAGCACCAGTAGTGGTAACGTCTTTTGGGCAGGGCTGAGGCTTGATCTCGCTACTCCCAGCCCAGGGTGAAGTTCTTTTTTGCCTTCTTAGCAGGTCTAAAATGTATTATTTGGTGTATCGGTGATTACAAAGTCAAGAATAGATAAGCTTAGACTTATTTAACAATTAATGTTTCAGTACTTTATCATGTTTGGAAATGATCCTACATACTCAGTGAATTTAATTTGACTCATCATTCAACTTAACCTAGCAAAACTTGGAGGTTTCAAGTTACTAAAAGATTTTCAGAAACTATTTAAGGACAAATACCATACAACTAAAATATTGTTGAGGTTGTTGAGGGCTGGCCGAGTGGCGCAGTGGTTAAGCGCTGGCTTGGGAAGCCAGCGGCCCGAGTTATTTTTCTTGCTGACAAATTTTGCAACAGAGAAAACATGGACTAATAAACCCGGACTAATAAACCCAGGTAGAATAAACGTGTTATACTTAAGAATGATGCTCTAAAGACATGCCTATTTAACCAAACCAAACTCAAGGAAACTTTCATATCAAATATTTTTCAGATCACCTGATTCAGAAAAGACATTTGGGTAGTTTTCTATTATATTTTTGAGAATTTTTATATAAGCATTTAATTCCTTTAGGCCAATTAAACAGAGCTTTTTACAAACTAATTCTAGTAATATTCTCTGGAGATAGACATACATACACATATATAGACAGATGCAACCAAAGACCTGGTGTTTTTAACATTTTAGCCATGAGATGGGCACATTAAAGCAAAACAAAACCCCCACCAATTTATAGCAATTGGAATAAATTTATTTGTTCAGATGGCTAAGGCTTTTTCTTACTAATATTTGTGAAAAAGACAATTAAGATTTGTATTTGTTTTTGGCAAGAAGCCTTGGACCAGAGTAATAGTTTATGCTTTAAAAACAAACAAACAAATGAAAACCCCTCTTTTGCTATTTTGTATCTTCAGTCTTAGGACTTGAGGATGGTAAAGATAGGTGGGCTTTGAACTTCTAGACTTACATTTCTAGTTTCACAAAGATTTGTAAGATAACGACCCTTGCTCTCAATTCCCCAAAGAATTTGGTTGTAACTTAACATCATAGGTTGATCTACCCATCAGACTACATCATTCCTAATTTGCTTCTTTCCCTCTGGGTACATTGTTGATGTGTGTTTTGGGGAGGAGGCTGTTAAAAAGTTCCTTTGTCTCTTAGAAGTTTCTGCATTGTCTCTTAGAAGTTTCTGCATATCAATCAAAGAATGCAGTCCATTCTCCTTGAGAGGTTTAGAATCCTCTCCTTTAAGGCTAGGGAGGAAACCCTGAGATGGACTTAAAAGGTTTTCCTGAATGGCGTTAGAGTTTTTTTTTTTTTTTTTTTTAAGATTTTATTGGGGATTTGGTGGAGGGGAACAGCGTTGGGGAATCGGGGAAGGGGAACAGACAAGTTGCTGTCTTCTTGTTCTAAAGTTTAGTTGCGGAGGATGTTGCTTCACTGTTGGTATCGTCATTGCGCTCTTCCCGGATGAGGCAGATCGGTCGCTGGCCTCTGGATGTCGCTCACTGCGGCTATTGGCAGCTCACGCTTGGCTGCCAGCCGCTCACGCTGGCTGCGGGCCACTCACTGTAGCCTATGGCAGCCCACTGCAGCAGGGGCTGCAGCCCACACCATCACCGGGGCTCGCACAGCCCAGCTCCAGGTGGAGCTGTTGTTAGCTGTAGAGGGCAGTGTCACTGGCCCTCATGTGGGATCCGAACCGGGGCCGCTGGCATCCCAAAACCAGCGCTTAACCAATGCGCCACTCGGCCGGCCCAATGGCGTTAGAGTTTTAAATTATTTAGGCTAAATTGGTTCATTTTATTAAAAAGGCACAAGAGAGGGACCAAAACATTGAGTTGTCGGAAAAGTCATGACGCATTTTTGCAACGAAAATATAGAAAAAATACATCATGACTTTTCCAACAGCCCAATATTGATATGTTGATTAGCTAGAGTTCCCAAGGAAGAAACTTCTTGACAAACTTGGGAGTGATGCAAAGAGTCAAATCCTAAACAGCTAAAGGTGATGTCTGTTTTCTCCTCAGATTCAGTGCTCTAAAGAAGTAGGGTGGTCCAAGCTTCATCCTGTTACAATCCAGATGTTCTGTGATCAGGAGGCGTTGTGCTCTAGTATGGCAAATGGAATTTACCAACATCTTTCCCATTCCTTTACCTATTCCAAAGACCTATAAATCCATTTTTAGTGTGAAGCTCCTGAAGTTAGCCTAGTTAAAACTAGGAGGTGATGGAAAAAGGGTCCAACTTCATTCATAGCCCCATAGGTCTGCTAATGAGGTTTTTTATGAATCCAGCCAGCAAAAACAGACGCCTTGTTCCTTAACCCAGAGTCCTTTGAGGATGTGAGAGGAGACATAGGGAGCAGCAGTCATATGAAGAAAAAAATACAACTTTTTTTTTTTTTTTTTTTTAAGATTTTTATTAGGGAATTGGGAGGGGAGCAGCATTGGGGAATCGGGGAAGGGGAACAGACAAGTTGCTGTCTTTTTGTTCTTCAGTCTAGTTGCAGAGGATGTTGCTTCACTGGCCCATGTTGGTATCGTCATTGTGCTCTTCCCAGATGAGGCAGATCAGTCGCCGGCCTCTGGATGGTCGCTCACCGCAGCTATTGGCAGCTCAGGCTGGCTGCCAGCCACTCACTGTAGCCTATGGCAGTCTACTGCAGCAGGGGCTGCAGCCTACACCGTCCCTGGGGCTTGCAGCCCAGCTCCAGGTGGAGCTGTTGTTAGCTGTAGAGGGCAGCGTCACTGGCCCTCAAATGTGGGATCCAAACCGGGACCGCTGGCATCCCAAAACCAGCTCTTAACCAATGCACCACTCAGCCGGCCCTGTTGTTTTTTTTTTTTTGTTTTTTTTGAGGGCAGTGTCACTGGCCCTCATATGTGGGACCGAACCGGGGCTGCTGGCTTCCCAAGCCAGCGCTTAAACATCGCGCCACTCGGCCAGCCCATACAACTGTTTTTTTTTTATTAGAGTTTGCCACATAACTTTCTGATTTTATTTGATAATTTTTCTCCTAGTAAGTATCTGATAGACCATATTTATTCACACATTTAACAAACATTTATTAATCATCAACTCTGTATCAGGCACTATTGTAAACCCTAGAGATACTTCAGCAAATAAAATAGGACAAATGAAGTAGACATCCTAGACATATACTGTAATGCCAAGTTGTAATTTAAATGTGCTTCTGCCAAGTGCCCTTTGCTTATGTTGTGTTAAGTTAACCTTTGACTTGTAAGATATTTTATCTCCTCAAAGGGCTTGAGAATTGGCCTTCTTGCTTTTATTATGTTTGTTTATTTCTTCCAAAGAAAAAGGATGTGTTTATTGCTTCCAAAGAAAAAGGAGGTGTCCGCGTGGATGGGGAGGGTGGGGAGCAGCGACTCAGTGAGCCTGCACGCTCTTATTTCTTTTCTTTCTTAGCCTGCACTCAGGTAATTTTTCTCCCACAGGACACCTAGGCATGGAAACACACACCTAATCGGATGGGACTTTACTGCTGCAATTAACAGTGATTTTGGAAGTTAACTTGAATGAAAATATGAATCCTTACTCTAAAAGACTAAGTGCTTTGGTACTCTAGTATAGGAACTCCCAGATGAAAAAACAATATACAGTTACTATCAGCATTTTGCCAACTCTCCTTTATTTATTGTTGGTTTTCCTATTCTCAAAAAGAAATCCGTATTATTAATTGGTTGATACATTAACTTTCCTGTATCTGGAGCCACTTTTTTTCATTTTAAAGAATAAGGAATAGCCTCTAGCTTTATCTTTAATAAGTTTCTATTTATCTAAAGAGATGTTATATCCGAAGTTACCTTATAATTTTATGTTTCTATCTGAAGAGAAAGTAGAACGTCTTGTATGGCATTTCATTTGGCTGGACTTTTTCTATCAGTGAATAAGAACTTTGGTTGCTGAATAACTTTAAATATCTGCTCTCTGCCTGCATTTTGACCATAATATTGCAATATATTTTTCAGGTTTTCAATTCAAAAACAGCTGAACTACTTAGTCACCATCAAGTGGAAATAAAACAGGAGTTTCCAAAAGAAGGGTATGTTTTCTAATTTAATATGTAAAGATATATCACATTTATTAATTCATCTCACCCCACTGCCCTGGGGCTTTGTAAACTTGACTGAATACCCTCCTGAGAAGACTTTTGGGATAGGTATTAATTAGTCAAGAATAGAAACAATAACTTGGGAGCTCAGCAAAACATGTGGGTAACTGATGGCTTAAGAATTCAGAGACAGAAAGGAAGGGGATGATAAAGTAATAAAGCCAGGGAGTATTAAATATTTGGAAATTCAGCATTGACTTTCAAGTCATTTACTTCTGTGTCCCCATCACTGCCAAACCGCTGCTTTGCTGATCTGAGTGTTAAAAATATGTGTTTTTATTTTGTTTTTTATTTTTTATTTTATTTTTTTTGAGGGCAGTGTCACTGGCCGTCACGTGTGGGACCCGAACCGGGGCTGCTGGCGTCCCAAGCCAGCTCTTAACCACCGCGCCACTTGGCCGGCCCTAAAGATATGTGTTTTTAAAAGCATTCACATATCTAATACTAAAATCATCCTATTGGAGAATAATGTTCATATGTAGTACTTGTGATTAAATAGAATGCTAAGTATATTTAAAATTTATTGAGATGTATGATACAACCACTTTGAAAAATTCTGTGGCAGTTGCTTATGAAATTAACCATACATCTGCAGCATTGCACCCTTAGGAATTAGTCCAAGAGCAATGAAAGCATATGTGTATAGAAAAACTTAAGACATGAATGTTTATAGCAGCTTTATTCATAATAACCCAAACTGGAGACGACCCAAATGTCTGTCATCAGTAGAGAAGAAAGGCATTTGGAATTCCCTTGCTACTTGTAGATCCTAGTGTAGGATTCTTTTAGCTTGTATCATTTCTGCTTTTGGGTTTCCTCAATCAACGTTTATTTCTCCCAGGTCTCGCTTCCTTGTCATTTATTATGCGCCTTTCAGTCTTGGTCCTGGTACCTTACCAAAATTGCACTGAGATTGGGTCTGACAACTTTGACCAATTGCTTCTCTTACTTGAAATAGTTATTAGAAAAAATTTAAATTTTCCCCTAAATTCTAACAAAATGTTTTGAGAAAAAATGGCAAGAGAGATAAGTACACTTGACTTTTCAGAATTCCTTTTGCTTCATAGAAAGATATCAGTCCACTTAGAAAAATCTAGTGAAACATGCATATATAGTTTATCAATTCATCAAACCAACAGGATATAAAGAATTGGGGAACTAATTTCTGTTTTTGTTTTGTTTTGTTTTTTTAAGATTTTATTGGGGAATTGGGGGAGGGGAAAGTGTTAGGGAATTAGGGAAGGGGACCAGCCAAGGGAACTAATTTCTTATTGGATTTGAAAACATGATTTAAAAATAGGCAGAATATTTGCTATTTTTGTGACCTGTTATTACTTGCCTTCTTTCAAATGATTCATTACTGTATGAAGAATAATAAAAATGTAAGGGAAATAGACTTTTCTTTAAATCGTTCCATTAGTGTTAGATATTCTTTGCTTTGCTTATCTGATTTTAATTTGTATACCAGCGATACATCATAAGCTAGTATTTCTAGAGAAATAAATTGCAGTTGTATTGCTTTCTTGTGGACTAACCAAATACGTTCTTTTGTTCAAAGATGGGTGGAACAAGATCCTAAGGAAATTCTGCAGTCTGTCTATGAATGCATAGAGAAAACCTGTGAGAAACTTGGACAGCTCAATATTGATATTTCCAACATAAAAGGTATTTTCATAGAATATTTTACTCCATGGTATGATTATCTCAAGCAAATTAATTAATTCAGCACAAAATTGAATGCTATCCAGCCCTAAGCATTTCTGTGGGAACTGAAGATACAACAATATATAATAAACAGGAAGATTAGGTCCCTGTTTTCCTGAAGCTTTTATTTTGGAGGGGGTGAGACTAACAATAAGAACAGACAAATGCAACTAATTTCAGATGCTGATAAGTCCCATGGAGAAAATAAAACTGAGTGATATGGTCCATGTGCCTAGAGAGGCTTACTTCAGATTGGGTAGCCAGAGAAGTCCTCTGAGGAGGTGACACTTTTGCTGAGGTCACAATTCCAAAAGGCGCTATCCATGCAAATATCTAGGGAAGAGCCTTTCAGGAGAAGGAAGCAGCACATGCAAAGGTCCTGAGGTGGGAGTAAGTTAGGCACTTCCCTGGGTCACTAAGAAGGCCTGCATGTCAAAAGTAGGATAAAAGAAGGATGAGGGGGTGAAGATGGGTGATAAGAGGTTTCAGTAGGAGCTGAAATTCGGGCAGTAGATAGGACTTTGTAGCCACCATTAGGAGTTGGATGTTATTGTTAGTAGCACTGAGAGCCATGAAATGGTCTTAAGCAAGACAATAGGGAATGACAGTGATTTGCATTTTAAATAAATTCCTGACTTGCTGTGTAGAGCAGTGTGGGGAGGGGGGAAGTGCACCGTAAAGGTGTGTAAGTGTGTAGCCAGGAGACCAGTATGTGGAGATTGCTGTGGAAATCCTGAGAGCGGATGGCGATCGACAGACAGAGGTAGCAGTGGAGGTGGGGAGAAAGGGCCAGAAGTTGCTATTGATTTGGATGTCAGGGTAGTAGAGAGTAGTGGGGTAGTGGGGGAGGGAAAGGTTAATGATGATGCTTGGGGGTTTTGCTTGGAGCTCCTGGATAAAAAGGGATGCCTTTTACTGAAGAGAGAAAGACCAGAAAAAGGAATAGCAGGGGAGGGGTGTAGGTTGCTTGTAATCAAAACACTTTACCTCTAAAATGTCCCTAAATACTGTTTGAGGGTGTTAGACTATTACATATCTCTGTTAATTCCCAGTAGATATCTACCTAAGTTTGGCTTTGCATCATTCATACAGGGAGAAAAAAAATAATAACCCATCTAATCATCTAAAATTGACATGGCAGTATAAAAGCATAATGTGGTAATAGCCATCTTTTTTTTTTTTTTTTTTTAGAGGGCAGTGTTACTGGCCCTCATGTGGGATCCGAACTGGGGCCGCTAATGTCCCAAACCAGCTCTTTACCACTGCGCCACTTGGCCGGCCCTATAGCCATCTCTTTATAGTGAAATTTTTCAAGTTCATTCCAGGACTAAGGTTTCCTTCATTAGGGAGTTTGACTCTAGGAAGGGGAAACCTTCAGTTGGTGATGGTGGTACCTTGAGAGTCATGTGTCTTTCTTGGCTCTGAGATTTACCAGCACTCATGAGATGAAAATTTCATTTTTTTCCAGGCCTCCCCCTATTTGTATAAATAAAACTTGGCTTTAAAAAGACTAAACATAAAACCATTCAGCAAACTCGCAGAGTACCTACTATGTGCTAGGTATGTCAGGGAACTAGAGCACAAATAGGGTCATGCAGCTAACAGTCAAGTGGTGGACACATGTTAATCCAATAATCACAGTAATTGCAAATTAATTGATTGTAATAATAATATAGTTACTGCTGTTATTGCAGATTTTTAAAATAAACACCCATGTAGATTTACTACTTGGTTGACAATTTTTTCATATCCTACCCTCATTTTATCCCTACATCTAAGTGGAAGTGCATCCAACTTCTTTTAGAGCTGCATTCACCAAGTTTTAAATAGGTTGTGCATCAAAGGGATTGTCGATCATTTCCTTGAATTGTTCCCACAGCTTTCATAGTCTAAACTGCATAAGCATATAAAAGACATTTAGTAGCACATTCTGCCAAAATATCTATCACCAAAGACTAAATCATCTAAGTGGCTTAAAGCCATGTTCAGGCTGTAGATTCCAGGGTGATTGGCCAAGGTTTTGACATCATTCTTATCTCCCTTACAGGTAAGTAGAGTGAGTGCATAGCGTTGACCCTCTGGACCCAGTTGACCCTCTGGACCCACTCGGGTACCCTTCCGTTTTCTGTTTTTTTGTTTGGTGCGTGTGGAAATGACACACACCTTCTTTCCCCTCTATCTTAATTCCTTCATGCAAAGTAAAATTGCTTTTCTTGCAGACAGTCAAAATCCAGTGAAATAGCTTCCTAGGATTCTCCTCCAGCCCCAAACACACATCTCTGACTGGTTTCTCCCCAGGGGACACAGGTCTTATTCAGTACCCCTGAACTTGGTTTTCAGTGTTCTAATTTCTTATCATTTTTTTACCCTAAAATCCTCTTTTTTAAAGAAAACTTTCCCAATGGTTAATTCCAACACATGTGCTTCTCTTAATAGTTCCTAATTTTAATTCCCCGTTTCTCAGAATAACACATTCAGGTTTTGTAATTCTCTACCTTAGTTCATCTGCCTTTTAGAAGTATATGAAAGTTACATGCATAAAATATATATCCTGGCCTCACAGTCTTTTAGTTACAGATACTATAATTACTGGCATATGTAAAATCCAATGTGTTACTGTCATATCTAGCAGGTGTTCATGCTTCACGTATGTATTCTTTCTCAGGGGTATTTTTCTTAACACTGAGTGTCCCTAGTGAAATTAACTAGTAACTAGTTAAATGCTACTTTCAACACCTCTGGTTAAATTTTGCTGAAAATTGCCTGTGAAAAGTTACCACAGATAAGAAAATATACTTAGAAAAAAGCCTTTGGAAATACTCCAGGATGTCCTACTCCAGTAATATACCAACTCCAGGATGTTGTCTCAGAATTATGGATGACATGCATCCTTATTTAAAAATAAAATCATAATTGATCACTGGAACATATGAAAGAAAAAATAAAACTAAAAACCCAGAGCAAAATAATAAAAGCCCCAGAGGAGGGCCCTGGGACTAAAAGTGCCATAAGGGAGAGGTATAAAACTTTTTAAGAAAACACTCTCCTGGGCTGGCCAAGTGGTGCGGTGGTTAAGTGCTGGCCTGGGAAGCCAGTGGCCGGGTTCAGGTCCCACATATGAGGGCCAGGGACACTGCCCTAAAATAAATAAATAAATAAAATGATTTAAAAGAAAAAAAAAGAAAACACTCTCTGGAATGTGTGTGCTTGAGGCAAGTTATAACAATTACAAATGAGGTGTGGCCCCTGCTGGGAAGTTCTTAGGAGAATGAGGTGTCTGAGACCCCTGAGGTGATGGAAATGTTGGATAGGCTAGTGGGTGGGGGGCAGGTGGATGGAGGAGGCCAGGCAGTGGAGGAAGGGATGTGGCCCATTGTACACTGAGACAACTACTGTTGATACAAGAAAAAACGAATTGCTGAGAATGCTATGCTCTTAGCTTTGAAACAGTATATGTTGTATTTCAACTGTATCAAGTGGCAAAGGATGAATGAAGAGTATCTGGTATTGTAATTTTTTTTCTCTCTCGAAGAACAAGTATTTAAAATTCTGTAGATTACACCCAAGAGTGCCAGCTGAGCTCTGAGCAACAGCAGTTCCATGCCCAGCCCAAGCTGAGCTGCCAACAGGTGGCAGGATGGCTCAGCTAAAAAGAAAAAGAAAAACAAAATTATGTAGATTAGTGACTCCTTGATTCAAACACTACTGTAATTTAATTGTACCAGAAGGGCTTAATGATGGTTAGAAACATTGCTTTAGATATGAAAATTGTAAATTAAGAATATAGCAACATCTGGCTGGCCGAGTGGCATGGTGGTTAAGCGCTGGCTTGGGAAGCCAGTGGCCCTGGTTCAGGTCCCACATATGAGGGCCAGTGACACTGCCTTCAAAAAAAAAAAAAAAAAGAAGAAGAAGAAGAATGTAGCAACATAATGTGAATTTTAGTTTTATTTAATTTTTTTTTAAGATTTTGGGGAATTGGGGGAGGGGAATAGCATTGGGGAATCAGGGAAAGGGAACAGTCAAGCTGCTGTCCTTTTGTTCTTTAGTCTAGTTGTGGATGATGTCACTTACTGGCCCATGTTGGTATTATCATTGCGCTCTTCCTGGCTGAGACAGTCGCTTGCCAGCCATTGGACAGCCGCTCACGACGGCTCATGGCAGCTCCTGAAAGCGCACGTCAGCTGCAGCTTACATTGTCGCCGGTGACTCAAGGCAGCCCAGCTTCAGGTGGAGCTGTTGTTCACCCTCTTAGCTGTGGAGGGCAGTGTCACTGGCCCTCATGTGGGATCCGAACCAGGGCCCTACTGCTCACAGTTGGAGTCCCAAGCCAGCTCTTTTTTTTTTTTTTTTTTTTTTTTTTTAAAGATTTTATTGGGGAATTGGCGGAGGGGAACAGCGTTGGGGAATCAGGGAAGGGGAACAGACAAGTTGCTGTCTTTTTGTTCTTCAGTCTAGTTGCGGAGGATGTTGCTTCACTGTTGGTATCGTCATTGTGCTCTTCCCGGATGAGGCAGATCGGTCGCTGGCCTCTGGATGTCGCTCACCGCGGCTATTGGCAGCTCACTCTTGGCTGCCAGCCGCTCACGCTGGCTGCGGGCCACTCACTGTAGCCTATGGCAGCCCACTGCAGCAGGGGCTGCAGCCCACACCATCACCGGGGCTCGCACAGCCCAGCTCCAGGTGGAGCTGTTGTTAGCTGTAGAGGGCAGTGTCACTGGCCCTCATGTGGGATCCGAACCGGGGCCGCTGGCATCCCAAAACCAGCGCTTAACCAATGCGCCACTCGGCCGGCCCCCAAGCCAGCTCTTAACCAATGTGCCACTAGACCGGTCTTAGTTTATTTCATTTTTAATCTAACACTTTCTCATGAATAGTATTTTGCACTTTGATTAGCATAACTATGCACTCTTTCTTAAAGTAAAGCGAATAAAATATTTCTTTGTACTTTATAGTTCCTTTAGTCCAATGGCAGGCAAACAGAGTAGCCCGACTCCCAAAGTCAAGAAGGAAAGAAGCAGCTTATTTACTTGCAGTGGGCTCATGTGTGCTGTTTACCTAGAGAGTGAACTTTGATTTTGGAGGCATTGTTCATAGGGATATAAAATCAACAAGATTTCTGACAGATGAGGACAACTAAAACCAATGAAACTGAAATTTGCAAAAGAAATACAATCAGCTATGATCAACTCTTAATTATTGGGTAAGACTATAAGTCAATTGCTCTTCAGCTGGAAAAACTCATTGATTTGCCGTACTGGAGCTCAAAACTAAAGTGGTTTGTGAGGTTATCACTGTGGCTCAGGGGAGAAAAGAGCACGGGAGCAGGAGACAGGGGAGCTGTGCTTTAATATTAGTTATCTATCACCCCATAGCAACATAAGCTGCAATAAATCCCTTTCCGTCATTTGCAGCTAGGTCTAACTGATAGAAGACCCTTTACAGCATTGGTGTTCTGTGATCTAGAGTTCTATATAGGCAAGAAAAAGCTTGACCCTTGGCAGAGCCAACTGAATAAATTATCTGGGAAAAAATTTTTTAGCACAGCTGGCTTGGTATGGATGAGGGGCTCATGGAACATTCTCTTAGGTTGGCAGTTGTTGAGAAGGAAGCCCTTGGGTCACTTTGGCTCAGGTATGGGTTTTACACTGGCCAGACACAGGAGTGGAGAGCAGAGAGCAGCGTCCTCGGTATTCTTATAGACCAGTTATTGCAAGTGGAAGACAAGTCACTTGGACTGGAATTGTGTGTCATTTTCATATACATCAAAGAGGGAGGGACGGAGAGAGAGAGAGAGAGAGAGAGAGAGAGAGAGAGAGAGAGAGAGAGAGAGAGAGAAATGGCACCTGAGTGGGTTAAGAAGGCCAATGCTATGCAGTCTACCTTATGGATGAGGCGGGTAGAATAATGTCAAAACCTTAGCTGTACATCAAAATCATCCTGGAATCTAGAGCCTGGACCTGGCTTTAAGTAAGCCACCTAGATGATTTATGTCTTTGGTAATAAATACTTTAGCAGAATGTGCTACTAAATGCCTTTTATTGGGTTGTCGGAAAAATCATGACGCCTTTTTGCAACAAAAAACAGAAAAAATACGTCATGACTTTTCTGACAACCCAATCTGTGCTTATGCAATTTTGACTATGAAAGCTGTGAGAACAATTCAAGGAAATGATCGACAATCCCTTTGATGTACAACCTATCTAAAACTTGGTGAATGCAGCTCTAAAAGAAGTTTGATGCACTTCCACTTAGATGTAGGGATAAAATGTGACCAATGAATCAAAATAGAAATAGCCCTAGATTATATTCTGGATACAAGTTAGAAGGAGCCAATAAAGAAAGGAAGTGTGAGGGGCATAGAATGGTGACTTAAAGATTGTGGCTAAGGAAGCAGCCAGCCTGTTTATGGAAAATTAATGTAGTAGGGCGAAATAGGAGATTTTACTCAACTGAGAAGTCATTGTGAGTCCACATTATAAAGATTATAAAGTTATCCCTTAAAGTATCATGTTCACAATACTCCACTTTAGTTAGCAGCCCGTGGCCATAGTCCTGCTGAGGTCCCTGGCCTCTGTTGTGCCCTTAATGTTGCTGCAGAATTCCTTTATGTGTCCTGCTTAGCTCAGTCCCATGCTCTGTAACTCTTACTCTACTCTCTCAATAATAATGACAATGAATAGCAGCAGTAATGTTTATTGAATACTTACTATGTGCCAGGCACTGTTTTTAACATGCATTAGCTCAGGTTTTCCTCACTGTAACTCTGTAAACTGGGAACCATAATTTATCCCCATTTTATGGAAGATAAAAAACAGACCCAGGGTCATGCTGCTAGGAAGTGGAGGAATTGAGATTAGAACCCCAGCAGTCTGGCTTCAGAGTCTGAGCTCTAGGATTAGTACCCCAAATGTGGGATTCTACCTTTGCTAGGCCCCATTTCAGCAGACAACCTGTGTGCTACTTCACAGGGAAAGTGGAGGCTCTGAGGCCTTAATACCTGTCTGGATCTTTTTCCCCCTTCCGTCCATCATAAGCAACACAGTAGCTTTTCCCATCCTTGAGTCTCCTCCCTCCAACTGGGGTTCGTTGGTAGCATCCCTTCCTGTCATTCCCAGGATCAAGACCATGTCCCATTGATTCCCAGCCCCCCTGCCCCCAACATTCTCTTTTCTCTTTCTTCTTTAGCCCTACAAACAGTTATATCTTCTACTTCTTAAAAAGCACTCCTAAATCTCTTCCTTTTACCCTATGCCTCTAAGCTTCCTTGGAGTAGAATCTCAATCATCATTGAATCTCTAGGAAAAGTGTTAAATAAAGTAAATGAATCTGCATTGGATAAAGATTATTTAGAACAGGGCCCCCCTCAGCTGTATTGTTGGTCAGAACATTCCTATTGTGTTTTATTCTGGGTGCACAATTTAATACAGAGAATTGCATGTCCCTAGGAGAGGGGGAACATGCCATATGGAGACAGAGGCAGTGGTAGAAAATTGGATTGTTGTGCCTAGACAGGGAAAGAGAAGCCTTGAGGGACAAAATAGCTGTTTCAAGTGTGAAAGACTGACATGTGGAAGAAAGAGTAACCTTATTCTGTGTATCCCCAAAGCATGTAGCAAAGACCTATAGGTGGAAGCTACAAGGACAAGGATTTTCTTTTAGTTTTTATTATTATTATTTATTTATTTTTATTGGGGAATTGAGGGAGGGAAACAGCATTGGGGAATCGGGGAAGGGGAACAGCCAAGTTGCTGTCCTTTTGTTCTTCAGTCTAGTTGTGGAGGACTTCGCTTCACTGGCCCATGACGGCAGCTCACAAAAGCCCACACCAGCTGCCGGCCAGCCCCACTGCAGCCCAGCTCCAGGTGGAGCTGTTGCTCACCATCTTAGCTGTAGAGGGCGCAGCGTCACTGGCCCTCATGTGGCATCTGAATCAGGGACCTGCTGCTTAGAGCTGGTGTCCCAAGCCAACTCTTAACCAATGCGCCACTCGGCCAGCCCAAGGATTCTATTTTTTCTTTATTTTTTTTTTAAAGATTTTATTGGGGAATTGGTGGAGGGGAACAGCGTTGGGGAATCGGGGAAGGGGAACAGACAAGTTGCCGTCTTCTTGTTCTTCAGTTTAGTTGCGGAGGATGTTGCTTCACTGTTGGTATCGTCATTGCGCTCTTCCCGGATGAGGCAGATCGGTCGCCGGCCTCTGGATGTCGCTCACTGCGGCTATTGGCAGCTCACGCTGGCTGCCAGCCGCTCACGCTGGCTGCCAGCCGCTCATGCTGGCTGCGGGCCACTCACTGCAGCCTATGGCAGCCCACTGCAGCAGGGGCTGCAGCCCACACCATCACCGGGGCTCGCACAGCCCAGCTCCAGGTGGAGCTGTTGTTAGCTGTAGAGGGCAGTGTCACTGGCCCTCATGTGGGATCCGAACCGGGGCCGCTGGCATCCCAAAACCAGCGCTTAACCAATGCGCCACTCGGCCGGCCCTTTTTCTTTATTTTTTATCATTAGTTTCAGGTGTACTAAACAATGCAATAGTTATGCTTTTCACTCCTCACAAAGTGACAACCCTCCGCCCCCAATCCACAGCCCCACCTCCATATCATACATATCAATTACAATTCCATTGACTCCATCCCCTACACTATATTCCACATCCCATGACTATATATATTAAATTATAGTTGACATATAATATTATTCAATGGCATCTTCAGATGTACAGTGTAGTGGTCAGGCCTCTACACTGTCCATGAAGTGGTCTCCCCCAAGGATTTTATTGATTGATTGATTGATTGATTGATTGATTTAAATTTTATTTTATTATTATTATTAGGTACAGATGTACAAAACAATGCAAGTTATTTTTTTTTTCACCCCTTACAATGTGACTCCCCCCTCCCCCCTCCCCTGCCCTCCCAAGGATTTTATTTTTAATTGCAAAGCTGTGCAATAGAGATTGTCTGCCTGGATAGACTAGAGAGTATCTTGTCACTAGAAGGGCTGTTTGAATGGTCACGTGACAGGTGATTCTAGCAATTTGAGCTTAAGATGTGTTATTGATTATATATAGCCTTTTAAGGTCAGTCCTAATCTGAAATTCTAGAAGAGTTCAAGTTTTTTAGCCCAGTGCTTTTAACCTGGGCTGCACAGTAGAATCACCTGGGAATTTTCAGAAAAAAAAAACAACTTATTTTCATATCCTTCCCTAGGTCAGTTAAATCAGAATGTTTGGGCCAGGGCCTGGGCATTGGTTTTGTTTTTTTAATTGGGGGAACAGTGTGTTTTTCCAGGACCCATCAGCTCCAAGTCAAGTAGTGGTTTCAATCTAGTTGTGGAGGGCGCATCCCAGTGGCCCATGTGGGGATCGAACTGGCAACCTTGATGTTATGAGCACTGTGCTCTAACCAACTGAGCTAACTGGCTGCCCCTTGAGCGTTGATATTTTTAAAAATCTCTGCAGCAGAATCTAATGTACAACCAAGTCTGAGAACTTCTGATTTAGCTGAATCAAGCTCAATTGAATCAGTGGTATGGGTTCATATACTACTAATAGTGACTTCCTGTAACTGTAGCACTGAGTTGTATGTAGGTCAATATAATGCAAACACCATCACATATTGTACTTATGCCTGATTCAAACTTGTATGTCTTCTATCATGTTAAAATACAGAAGTCAAATTGAATTTCTAACTAACCATAACATGCATTTGCCCAGCATGAGGGATCTTATCAGTGGCTATTTACATAAAACACGCACACACACACACAACACGCATGTGCTTGCGCCTGCACACGGAAAGAAATTTCTTGTAGCAATTAGTAAATAAACGAGGTGATTGTTGGCCACAGAATAATAAATTGGGCATTGTAAACTTGGAACGTTATTGCATTCCCTTTTTATAAGGCAACCTGCGAGACTTTCGTTTGGATTATGACCTGGGTCCATGTCCTGCTGTGCTGTTAGTGAAGCAGGAAGGAGTCTGTTTGTAGTAATAAAAAGAAACACTTGACATCGGGTGTTCACTTTTCCTGGGGCCACTCAACGAAAATAAACTCAATACCATTTACAAATGCTGCAAATATTTTTTTGAATTGTTGTGTTTAGCTGTATCTGTAAAGAAGAAAAATGAGAACTGTTCTGAAGTAGTTTCCTATTTGTTTAATTTTCTACTCCCTTCTGTTTAACTTTCTGTTTAAAGCTATTGGTGTCAGTAACCAGAGAGAAACCACTGTAGTATGGGACAAGTTAACTGGAGAGCCTCTCTACAATGCCATCGGTAAGTTATTATGCATGGACGTGAAGTCCAAGGCCTTTCTCCACTTGCAAGTATTATCACTAAAATACTGGATAAAAAAACATGCGGTCATGATTCCTGTACTCTGGATGAAAGGGGCAGAAGAACTCTCTAAGAAACTTGTTATATATTTGCCACTTTCAGATATTTATTCACACCTTGAATTAACTATTTCCCATGCCTTTCCCCTTTTTCTAATTATTTGTATCATAAAAATGGGTCGATGTTGCCAGAACTATTTTATAATCCCTGCTGTTTCTGATACGTAAAAGATCTCACCTCCTTCCCTCGAAAATCAAAATTATAAATGTTCTCAGTCATCTCTCCATAAAGCTCTGTGTACTTGGTCTTCCCAACCAGGAATTTGAGTGGACTCTTCTAAGGTTATGAAAATTAAATCTCAAAATTTTCGTTCCTTCCGCTATAAATTAGGGTATTTCAGTAAGGGTTCCAATCTCAAATAGATCACCATTAGGTATCACATCTTATTAAATGTAAATGACCATGCATATATTTTAGCATCACTCTTAGCACATGACAATTGAGCACTGAATGACAGTCACTTGCTAAAAGGAAAATTTTATTTAAAATATATAATCACTAAAAAGGCATCATTCCTTCACAAATAGCAAAGGGAAATTTTTTGTCAGTAAAATACCAGATTGTGAGGTGGGGGATGGAGACTAAAATTGTGAGAGATGGGATGGGATGATTTAGAGTGAGCTATTTTTATTTTACAGTGACTTTAGTAATGTAATATAGATACTTTGTATTAATTGGAAGAAAGTGACATTCAAGCAGAAACTATACTAAAAAAGTGCCTGAAGGGTACCATGAATCCTTTGTGGAAATAATCTTTATTAAAACATTAAGGTATTTAATATTATTGTGTTATAAGAAGGCATTTAGTATGTCTTCTGTATTTATGATAAAAAATTAAAGACTTAAAAAATGTCTAAGAATTATAACCAAAGGTCCTATTAGAAAGAAGTATATCCTTTAAAACTTTATTTTGTTCTCATTCTCATGAGCAGCTCATTTTGATTACAAGTAAAGTAGGATATTAAAATTTTAATGACTAGTGCCTAAGAGTATTCTTTCACAGATCAATTTTAGCCAACTTTTTGAACTAGTTAGGGGTTTACCTCCCCCCTCCCAGTGAAAGGAACAGGAAAGTTCCTGTTCAACTCTAAACCTGAATTGTAAAAATGCAACTTTGGACTTTGAGTAGTCATTTTCAAATAATGCAACTAGGCTAGTTGAAGTTAAGCTTACAGTGAAGGATTTAAGTAAATATTTTACCAGAACTTTTGTATGTGATGTGCTTACTTACTAATTTTTTTTCCTTTTACCTATGTCCCTCTGCACCCCTCCCCCATTCTATGTGCTTTGAAGTATTAATTCAAATTGTTCTATGGAAGATGAACTTTTGGTCTATACTGAATCACATACATGTTCTGAGAACCTCTTACGTGTTTGGTTCTATACTGAGTGTATTATGGAGAATATGAATTATTGGCTGTTTTTGTAAATACTTTGTAAATCTAGTTTCGGAAAAAGACTAATGCAAACTTAGGGAATAGTTGAGGTTAGTATGGATTTTGAATTTTTGGCTTATTTTTGGGGCAGGTTGAACTGAACTCCATTTTAGGTCTTTAAGAATGTGTTGGATTATATTAGGAAAAAGGGAGAATTGAAGGATAATGTGAACAAGCTATGAAAGTAAAAATGTCTACACTTATTTCACCAAAGAGTGAAGAGACTGATCAGATTCTAGCATAGAAAGACTTACGTATTTAAGAGTTTTAATGGAATTAGCAGTCGTCGTAGTGCTGAATAAGTTCTAACTGCCATCACTGTGTGCTAGAGATTGTACTAAACACTTTACTCACATAATTTAATCCCAGTGACCCCGACCCTGCAACAGGTTTTACTAGCCTTATATTCTAAATGAATTAAGGAAAAGCTATGTAACTTGTCCAATGCTACCTAGCTATATGTAGAGGCAAAGCCACAGTTTGAACATAAACCTCTCCAACCCCAAAACCTGTTTCCAATTTGGATAGATAGGGGCTGGTGAGGATAAGAGGGCACTGAAGGCTATGCACTGGGTAACGTGGGAGAAATGAGTAACAAAGGGAAGTTTAGCTTCCCCCAGTGGTGGAACAGGGTATTTCAAATGGATCTGTCTACCGAGAACAACTAGAGAAGTTGGAAAAAAAACTATCTGAAGGACTGTAAGGCTACCAAGGCAGTGAGGAATTGTGGGACCAAGATCCATAAAAGAAGGAAAGCCCAGAGAGGTCAACTTGGCATTTGGTGTTGCTTTATTCCCTAGAGATATCTATAGATTCTGAAAGAAGCATCTGAAAGGCTAAGCAGCACTTTCTTTTTATTATTATTATTATTTTATTATTATTATTAATAGTTACAGGTGTACAAAACCATGCAATAGTTATCTTTTTCACCCCTTACAAAGTGACTCCCCCTGTCCCCCACCCCCCATATCATACATATCTATTACAATTCCATTGACTACATCCCCATACTATATTCCATATCCCATGACTATATATGTGTTAAATTATAGTCAACATCTAATATTATTCAGCAGCAGCTTCAGATGTATAGTGCAGTAGTCAGACCACTACACCATCCATGAAGTGGTCTCCCTGACAAGATATGAGTCCTTCTGGTCCCCTAAAAAAAATATCTACAACCTTATTGATTATATTCCCTAAACTGTCTCTTCTATCTCTGTGGTAATATTGTAGTTACCAATTTATGTTGCCTCGTCCCTTCCCCTTCTCCCCCATGCCCACCCCCGTCCCATCTAGCCCTCATCAGTTTTTCCTTTGTGTCTCTAAGTAAGACTATTTCTGTTTATTTTGCTCATTTATTCAGTTCTTTAGATTCCACATATAAGTGAGATCATATGGTATTTGTCTTTCTCTAACTGACTTATTTCACTTAACATAATGTTCTCAAGATCCATCCATATCGTTGCAAATGGTACAATTTCTTTCTTCTTTATAGCTGCGTAATACTCCATTGTGTAAATGTACCACAGTTTCTTAATCCAGTCATCTACCGATGGGCATTTTGGTTGTTTCCATGTCTTGGCTATTGTAAATAGCGCTGCTATGAACACAGGGGTGCATATATTTTTTGAATTAGTGTCTTGGGTTTTCAGGATAAATACCTAGGAGTGGAATTGCTGGGTCAAAAGGTAGCTCCATTTCCAGTTTTTTGAGATAACTCCATACTGACTTCCGTAGTGGCTGCACCAATCTGCAATCCCACTAACAGTGCAGCAGGGTCCCCTTTTCCCCACAGCCCCGCCAGAACTTGTTTGTTGATTTATTGATGATAGCCATTCTGACCAGAGTGAGGTGGTATCTCATTGTGGTTTTTATTTGCATTTCCCTAATGACCAGTGAGTTTGAACATTTATTCATATGCCTGTTGGCCATCTGTATGTCCTCTTTAGAGAAATATCTCTTCATGTCCTCTTCCCATTTTTTAATTGGGTTGTTTGTTTTTTTGGTGTTGAGTTGCATGAGTGTTTTATAAATTTTGGATATTAACCCCTTATCAGATATATCTTTGACAAATATATTCTCCCATTCAGTAGGCTTACTTTTTGTTTTATTGATGGTTTCCTTTGTTGTGAAAAAACTTTTAAGTTTGATATAATCCCATATGTTCCTTTTTTCTTTTACTTCCCTTGCCCGCAGGGATGTATCAGTAAAAATATTGCTCTGGGTAATGTCTGCAAATGTACTCCCTATATTTTCTTTTAGGAGTTTTATGGTTTCAGGTCTTACATTTAAGTCTTTAATCCATTTTGAATTTGTTTTGTAGATGGTATAAGGAGGTGGTCCAGTTTCATTTTTTTTGTATGTGTCAGTCCAATTTTCCCAGCACCATTTATTAAATAGACTATCTTTACTCCATTGTAAATTCTTGTTTCCCTTGTCATAGATTAACTGTCTGTATATGCCTGGATTTATTTCTGGGCTCTCTGTTCTGTTCCACTGATCTATGCGCCTGTTTTTATGCCAATACCGTACTGTTTTGATTACTGTAGCCTTGTAGTATGTTTTGATGTCTGGTAGCGTGATACCCCAGACTTTGTTCTTATTTCTCAGGATTGCTGAGGCTATTGGCGATCTTTTATGGTTCCATATAAATTTTAGGATTATATTTTCTATTTCTGTGAAAAATGCCCTTGGTAGTTTGATAGGCATTGCATTGAATCTATATATTGCTTTAGGCAGTATGGACATTTTAACTATATTAGTTCTTCCTATCCATGAGCATGGTAGGTGTTTCCATTTGTTTGTATCTTCTTTCTTTCTTCAGTGTCTTATAATTTTCTGAGAACAGATCTTTTACTTCTTTGGTTAAATTTATTCCTAGGTATTTTATAGTTCTTGAAGCAATTATAAATGGGACAGTTTTCTTAATTTCTCCTTCTGTTAGTTTATTATTGGTATATGCAAATGCAACTGATTTCTAAACATTGATTTGTATCCTGCTACCTTACTGAATTTGTCTATCAGCTGCAATATTTTTTTAAAATATTAATTAGCTTCAGGTGTACAACACCGTGCAATAGTTATACTTTTTACCCCTCAAAGTGACAACCCCCCTCCCCCAATTCTCTCCCAAAGCTCAAATAGTTTTTTTTGGGTTTTTTTGTTTGTTTGTTTTGTTTTGAGGGCAGTGTCACTGGCCCTCCCATGCGGGACCCGAACTGGGGCCGCTGGCCTCCCAAGCCAGCGCCTAAGCACCGCGCCACTCGGCCGGCCTGTCCAATAGTTTTTTGATGGAGTCTTTGGAGTTCTCTATATACAGTATCATGTCATCTACATATAATGACAATTTTACTTCTTCCTTGCCAATTTGGATGCCTTTTATTTCTTTTTCTTGTCTGCTGTGGCTGGAACTTCCAGAACTTTGTTGAATAAAAGAGGAGAAAGTGGGCAGCCTTGTCTTGTTCCTGATCTTAAGGGGAATGGTTTTAGCTTTTCCCCATTGAGTATGATGTTAGCTGTAGGTTTATCATATATGGCCTTTATTATGTTGTGATATGATCCCTGTATTCCCACTTTGCTAAGGGTTTTTTACATAAATGGCTGTTGGATTTTGTCGAATGCTTTTTCTGCATCTATTGATATGACCATATGATTTTCTTCATTTTGTTGATGTGATGTATCACATTAATTGATTTACGGATGTTGAACCAGCTTTGCATACTAGGGATGAAACTCACTTGATCATGATGTATGATCTTCTTAATATATTGCTGAATTCTGTTTGCTAATATTTTATTGAGAATTTTTACATCTATGTTCATCAGTGATATTGGCCTATAGTTTTCCTTTTTTTTTTTTTTTTGAGGGCAGTGTCACTGGCCCTCGTATGTGGGACCGAACCGGGGCCGCTGGCTTCCCAAGTCAGCACTTAACCACCGCGCCACTCGACCAGCCCTTAGTTTTCCTTTTTTGTGCTGTTTTTATCTGGTTTTGGAATCAGGGTGATAGTCGCTTCATAAACAGAATTTGGGAGCCTTCCCTCCTTCTGGATTTTTTGGAATAGTTTGAGAAGAATAGGTGATAGTTCTTTTTTGAATGTTTGATAAAATTCACTTGTGAAGCTGTCTGGTCCAGGGCTTTTGTTTGTTGGGAGCTTGTCATTTACTGATTCAATCTCCTTGGCAGTAATCAGACTATTTAGATTTTCTGTTTCTTCTCGAGTTAGCTTTGGAAGGTTGTATGCTTCTAGAAAATGATCCATTTCTTCCAGATTGTCAAATTTGTTGGCATATAGTTATTCATAGTAATTTCTTAAATTTTTTTGTATTTTTGTGATGTCTGTAGTCATTTCACCTCTTTCATTCCTGATTTTACTAATTTGAGTCCTCTCTCTTTTTTTTGATGAGCCTGGCTAGAGGTTTGTCAATTTTGTTTATCTTCTCAAAAAACCAGCTCTTGGTTTCATTGATCTTTTATATTGTTTTACTGTTCTCTATATTGTTTATTTCCGCTCTGGTCTTTATTATCTCCTTTCTTGTACTGCCCTTGGGCTTCTTTTGCTGTCCTTTTTCCAGTTCCCTGAGATGTAAGGATAACTTGTTGATTTGAGATTTTTCTTCCTTCTTTAGGTAGGCCTGCAGTGCTATGAAATTCCCTCTTAGGACTGCTTTTGCTGCATCCCAGAGATTTTGGGTTGAGGTGTTTTCATTTTTGTTTGTCTCGAAGTATTTTTTGATGTCCTCCTTGATCTCATTTGCGATCCACTTGCTATTTAGTAGCATGTTATTTCCCCTCCATTTATTTGACAGCTTTCCGGGTTTCTTCTTATAATTGTTCTAGTTTCATGCCACTGTGGTCAGAGAAGACACTTGCAATGATTAAGCAGCACTTTTCATAGGTTCATAAAGATAAGGAGTCAAAAGATGGAGTCAGGGACTGCCATGGGTAGGGATAAATATTGGTAAAATCCCAAATCTTGATTGGGACTGTGAAGGACCAATCCTAGAAGTAAGGTAAACTAGAAATATACCAATCTTCACAGGATCTGAAACCCAGATTTTCAAATAATTTTAAACTCTGATTGGGTTAAGATGATCTGAGATTACCAATGCTCCTAGCCTAACTTCTCAGAAACAAAAGTGAAGCTTTCTGGAAGAAAACTATCTCCAGAGTTTTCATATACAAGTTCTGGTTTTCTATAACAAATAATCAGACAGACAGAACAAGACATGACTAAGAACCAATAGAAACAAGTGACATTAGAAACAGACCCATAGAAAATCCTGATACTAAAAGTTATCAGACTTTAAAATAACCATGATCAACATGTTTAAAGAATTAATTGACAAGATTGATCATCTTAGCAAAAAAATTAGATACTTAAAAATTGCAATTCTAGAGTTGTATTAAAAACTCAGTTGATGAGTTTTACATCAGATTAGACACAGCTGAAGATGAATTAGTGCACAGGAAGGGAGATCAGAAATAAATATTCCAGACTGAAGCACAGAGAGACAATTTAGAAAATACAGAAAAGAATCTTAAGAGAAATATGGAGTAAGGTGATAAGGTCCAACATATTTGTAATTCAAGTCCCAGAAGAAAAGGAAGAAGATGATAAAGTTTTTTTGAAAATTGATAAAAAGATATTAAGTCACAGATTTAAGAATCAGTGTGATGAATACACAGGCAAGATGAATACACAGAAAACCATATATAAACATATGCTGAGACTTGAAGATAAAAACAAAAAGCTTTTAAAGTAACCAAAAGATTCATCTCTCTGCAGTAAAATTGAGACTGCTAATGAGTTGATGGAATTAGAGCACTGCGGTAGAGAATGGAGAGAAGGCAAATCCGCAAGAACTTGGAGAGGGAAGATACAACCTAAATGTTTGCAAATTGGATAGGGCATACAGATGGGAGAAAAATAAAACAGGGCTGCAAGACTTTTAGCCTGAGAGACCAGAAGGAAATTAAGTAATTAGGGCTGTCAACCTGGGAGGGAAAAAAATGGCTTTCTTTTTTGGACAAGGTAAAGATCAGACTTGCAATCAAAGCAAATTTCTGGGCAATAAGAAATCTGTGGGTGTATTATAAAGAGATTGTTCAAAATGTATATTTAAAAGTAGGTGACAGAGGTGATAGTCTTAGTTTATTATAGATGAATTCACTATAGGAATGAATGTAAAGTTAATCCGTGAAAAATGTAGGTGCCTTTCTATGTACCAAGTTCTGTGATGACCCCTAGGCATAGGGTGACAAACCAAGCAGGCACAGTGCTTACCTTTCACACATAAGGCTAAGTAAGGATAGGAATTTGGAAGAGGAGGAAGGGGAATAGAAAAGGAGGAGAAAGAAGGAGTATTTAGCTGGGAAGAGAAGCCACTAAGTATTGACAAGTGTAGATTCTGCTTTCAATTTTATTTTACCAGGAAGACACTGTGGTGTCAATATCTCCATTCAAGCCTTCAGTTGAGATTATCAACATAATATTAAATCTTTAGCAGCTTTATCTTAAAACAGCCCAACATGTGGTTGATGTAAGCGGACCCAGATTTTCACATATATTTGTCTTTGTTTATAGTACAGTCTGTGGGTTTTACTTTCTCTCTCTCTCTCTTTCTCCCCCTCCCCCTGTCTCCCCCCTCTCTCCCTCTCTTCCTCCCCTCCCTCCCCCAGCTTCCCTGTCTGTGTTTCTCTTCTAAATCTGTCACTCTAGGCCTTTTCTTCTCTTCACTTTTTTCTTGCTCTTTTCTTACTAAATTATGTAATTGTTGAGCAATGTTTGTTATAGACAGATACGGGCAAGGAGTCTGAGCAAGCAAATGAGAAGGAGCCTGCATTTCTCTTTTTAAAAAATTGCCTTTTTTGTGGCTCAGCGGTCCTTGAGAAGCAGTCAGCTCATTCACCCTAGTACAGTAATAGAGACAGGAGAATTTCAGGGTAGTATTAGTGGCCATGGAATGCACTCATTGAAGAAGTTGAAGACTGCGAAAGGCTATTTGCTTTTGCTTGCAATAAAGGTGTGTTTGTATACTGACATCTTTTATGACAGATATAATTATAAGCATAGAAAAAAAGTTTAAATGTGTCCATTGAGGCACAGATGGCCCTGTCAGAAGCTTCATATGGTTTTAGAATTTGTGTTAATTCTGTGATGAGTGAGGAAAACATTGGTGTGGTATCTAAAATGAAGAAGTGTCAGTTTGTGTCACTGTTTCCCAGTCACTATGCCATGACACAGCCATTTACTATTATGACCTCACAGGTGGATTCCAGGAGCTTTGTGAGCCTAGGTCTGAAGCAGCCCTTAGGCTGCTCTCACCTGCCTTCAGTTATCCTCATCCCTATAGTACTTTTCTCTCTCTGTCTTACCATTATTTTCATCAATATTCTTTTCCAAAGAGTTCCCGCTCCCCTACCCCGGCCATGTTTAAAGCCCTTTGCTTTCCCAAATGAACTCTATTAGTGGTCTACATACCCTTGGTGTCTAAGTATTATTGAAAAAAAAAAAGGTTTGGGTTTACAAATACACCGCAGACTAAACTGATGAAGAAGCACAAAACTTCCCAAGTGGTTCAAATGTCAAGTGAGGGAAGCCTTGAATCGATATCTACAGCATTCATATGTACATTTCACTGATGCCACCAGTGAAATATTCTGGCCTAACTAGGATGGTCCAACTGTTCCCCCTTCTTGGTGTGCAATATGACTCTCACTGCAGTAGCTTTCTGTAGAGCACAATTCATGATTTAATATAAAAAATTATTCATAGTAAGGACTAAGATCTAGGGAGGCAAGAATCACTGATTTAAGTAACTGAACCAATGACTAAAGGTATATTAAAGAAAACCACCAACAAAAATAATTTGTCTCTGAACCACTTTTCTTTGTTTAAAGGGTATTGCAAACATTTTTCCTAAGATGTTGGATTTAAAGTTCCCTTGACACAGAACCTTTTATGCGGAGGGTTACAATTTTAAACATGACTTATCCTCTTTGCCTTTTAAACTTTTTACATGTTGGTTAATCCTGGGCCAATGATTAAGCCTGTGTAATCATCTGTTGAGAACTGAAGGAATCTTGAGCTCAGCTTTTTAAGTCTTTTCTGGAACTGGGTTGTTTCAAAGTATCAGCATGAAAAAAGACCACAGATGGCAAGCCATCTAAAACTCTTAAGAGTACTTGGCTTTAAACAACAAAAGTGTAGTTTTCTTTTTATTGTTTTGCAGATTTTTTATTTTCATAAAATCTAGAATATTCAGCTTTATTAAGATCTACTTAAATTTTTCATTAATTCAACTCTTTTATTACATGGTTCTTTGAATGCCTCATGTCTCCTTCAATTCTCGGTAAAGAAATACTGCCATATTTTGCAGTGATTGAATTCTTTAATTCTAGCCAGATTAAATTTTAAGAAAACTGAATTAGATTTCAACTTGGAGGTCTCCAATTTTTAATATTTCTTCATATTCTGTTTAAGACTATAAAGTCATCCTGGGCATACCTACATCATAGAGGCTTAATTCTGGATTCAGACTCTGAGTTCAAATCCTGGCTTTCCCACTTACTACCATTCTGTGCCTATTCCCTCTACAGTTAAACTGAAAAAATTAAAAGTATGGACTTCATAGGCTTGAGGTGAAGATCAATGAGTTAATACAATATGGTACTTAACAACGCGGTGCTTGGCAGACAAGAAGGCTTCAGTGTTAGCCATGGCCACTGTTCTGAATTGGCTGATAACCATTTTAACCCTGGAATACCAGATGAAGTGACTGATTTATACATGACAGTTGTTCTTAGGGCAAATGCAGAGCCTACTTGGGGTCTCACACACACTTAAGTCAGTCATTGGCACTTTAGCATTTATACATCTAAGAATTAGAATAGGTTTCAGCCCTCACATTTTGGCATTTATGTACTTTTTTTTTTTTTTTTTTTAGCTGAGCCTTCCTGACACTTGTTGGCAGCTCAGCTCTGGCTGGCGAACTGCTGTTGCTCAGAGCTCAGCTTGCACTTTTTTTTTAAGAGGGCAGTGTCACTGGCCTTCATATGTGGGACCTGAACCGGGGCTGCTGGCGTCCCAAGCCAGAGCTTAACCACCGCGCCACTCGACCGGCCCATCAGCTCGCACTCTTGAGCGAGCTCTTAACCAGCTGAGCCACTCGGCTGGCCCTACATACATATTTCAACTCAGCCTCTTTGTCCACTCTCCATTTTTTTCTTCAGCCCTACCGGATTTCTGAAAATGTCATCAAGGACAATTATCGATTGAGTCTCTTCCCCTTTGGAAGCAACCTCTTACCCAGCTTAATTAACAGCTTAACTCTTGGCAAGTGGTAACACATAGCAATTAAATCTGGTTTACTATTATTGTGTCTCTTGTGGGGGAAACAACCCGATAACACTTTCTGTACCTGTCAGCAGTCTTTGCTTAGGTTGTGTTCTATAACTTGGAGCCTCCCTTCTATCTTTCTTTCTGTTAGGCCAGGAACTCCTCATAACAAACCAACTCAGAGGAGATGTATTATTTGCCTTTGCTTCTAGTCAACTAAAAATAATTTAGATTTTCTCTAGTGTATTTTTTTCCTTAAGTACTTTCCCTTCTATTGTCACGACTAACCAAAAATAATGGAGATTTCTAAATATTCTAAAAAATTTCTTCCTCTGTGCTGTTACTACATCACTAAACTAACCCTGGTCCATGGACATTGAGGCAACTGCATTTCTCTTTACTCTAAAAACTTTGTATTTCAGAACAAACCAAATCGACCAGACATATTGGATGTGACTTTATTTAATACAAATGAAAGTTTCAGATCATCCAAGTTGGTTTTTTTTTTACCTGTTCATTTAGTGGTCTGAACAATTTCAATCCAATTTACTTGATTTACATAAGGGACATTCCTTCTAGAAGGAGGCTGCACACTGTTCTGGACTCCCTAGGGTCTATTTTCCTTCTTATTTATTTTTAAATCACTTCAGAACTTAGCAATTCCCTGTTCCCTCTGGACATGCTCCTTTGTTGTGGACATGGCCTTCACCTCCTGCCACTCCACCAGGGAAGTGCTTTCTTGGGGCCGTGTCTTCCCAAAGCAGCCCTTCCATGCCTTCCTGCAGATGACCCCAAAAGAGACTGTGACACGTTCCTCAACATTCCTTTCCAGCATCTTCTATGAAGGTGCTCTCTCACTCCATCACACAGTCTTTCAGTTCAGTAGGTGGGTGAGCAGTCACTAAGCAACTGAGCCACTTTTGTAAGTAGGTGACAGACATGTGGCCAGGTAAGGAAGAGTCATCCTGAATAATAAGCAGGTGTCTACCTGGTCTTTGTTCAAATGGAAATACTATTGAATCAGAGACTCCTAGACTGTCCTTGCTCCCCTTCTACTCCATGTCTCTTCTTTTTCTGCACTCATCTGTGTAGAAAAATGTTCATTCTCATGAACTTGACCAAGACAGCTACCATTTCCTAAGAACACAGACCTTGAACCTGGCCATCTCTAGCATGAATTGCCATTATTTCTCCTAATACTCCAGCCGCTCCAGTTTCTCCTGGCCCTTCAGATCCAGTTGCCGTTGTTCCCTCTGGCTCTTCAGTTCCAGCTGCTGGCACTTCCTCAGGTATCGGTGCTCTGGCTCTCGCTCACCTCCTGGCCTTCCAACTCAGATGTGCTGGGGGAAATTGACCACTGCTGCCGGATCTGATCTGATTATTCTCAGAAATCACCTCCACAAGGGGCTTAGTCCTCCAGCTTGGGGTCTTCTCTTTGGCTTTTGGTTTCTTACTCTGCACATCTAATTCTGCCATCTTAGCTTCCTTAATGAATTTTCTAATGGTTTTGTTCTTAATTTAATTAATGTTGAGCATTTGTGAATTGCTTGGTAGTGTACCAGCCACTGACATCTTTTTCCTCTTTGGCAGTCTTACTAATTCATTCCATGTATTCTAATTGCCTTAACTCCTGGGCTATGGAAAAACAAAAGTAAATATTATGCCAACCTTTTGTGATCATGGAATAACAGAAGGAGAGGGACTTTAGAAGCCATCTAGTTCAACTGCCTTATTTTATATTCAGGAAATCCAGGCCACAGAAAGTAAAATGGCTGACTGATCACATACCTTGTTGGTGGCAAAGCCAGAAGACATACAACTTCAGTCTCCTGATTTCACATCCAGTGTTTTGACTCTGTGGTGAGGGATTCATTCTGCAGATACCACTGTGGATACTTGTAAGCTTTCAAGTGAGGAGTAAAGTATTAGGTGGTCCTTGTCAAGAGGTACTGGGACTCAGGGAGCTACCTGATGGTCAGTTTGTCTTTAGTTTTGTTTTTGAATAAGTAATTGGAACAAATCCAGTATCCTAAAGAAATTGCCCTAGAAAGGAGGTTCTCAAGTTCTAGTCTAATACTGAATAACTTGGGATGCTTATAACAAAAGTAGACTCAGGCCTTCCTGGCCTAGATCTACAACCAGAATCCTGAAAGGCAGGGGCTGGGATGTGTGATTTCAAAGTTTTCCAGGTAGTCCCGGTGTGCTCTCTGGGTAAGAACAACTGCTGTGGGGTCTAGCAGTGTTTCTTAAAGGGGGCACCTATTTAAACCATTTCTGGGCCCCTTCCTCAGACCTAGTATCCTAGAATTTCTGGGGGTCATCTTTAAGCTCCTTAGTGATGTGTCCATTAAAATGTAGAAGAACGCTGATCTAGAAGGCTTTGAGTCATTCAACAAAAAGCCTAGAGCAATGGCTTTCACGTCTCTTATTCATGTCCCTTGGTAAGAAATACATATTTACATCATGAGTCAGCAAACCCACAGAACTAAAACGAGTTTCACAAGTCAATGGTTACTGAGTTGTCTGATATTTTCTATTCTAATCCATCCTATTTCATTTTTCAAAAGTAGGTCATTGAAACACTAAATTGCTTTTAAACCTCTAGCCCACCATAGTTTGAAACACTGAGGACTGAGATGTGCTTATCAATTGTACCCTTCACAGATTTTAAACTTTTCTCTCAAATTCTTCTGTTTTTTCCAATTACTCCTGTTAAGCCATTCACATTTGCTGGGGTCGCTTGCCCGTGAGGAAGGTCCACTGTTGTCACAGTCTTACGATACTGCTACTGTGTAAAAAGTGGACCACTCTTGTTCCCTGGACACAGGAGATCTTGCCAACTCCACGATGCTGCTGCTAATGGCTTGTTTCAATCACAATGCAAGTACAATAAAACTTTGGATTGCGAGTAACGTGTTCCACAAGATGAACAAAGATTTCCAATATATTTTAACATGGTAAACGAGCAATATCGTGCATTAAGAGTAGTTTGTTTCTGTAACGAGTTATGCTCGCAAACCAAGGTATTACTGTAATAGAAAACTCAACCACACTAAATGAAATTTTTTTTATATTTATTTTTTATTATTAGTTTCAGGTGTACAAAACAACATAATGTTTACACATTTACACACCTCACAAAGTGATAACCCCAACAATAAATGAAAAACTTTTAAAGGAATTTTGCTCATGAAAACAGCAATCTAAGAGTAGCTTAGTCCGGATGCTGTTTGATTCCGGCCTCAGACAATAACCTGTATCCCCACAAGTCCTTCTTTCCTGGGATGGCTCTGGGTGTGGCCAATTCAGCTCTCTCTCCATGATGGCAGCAGGCCCCAGCCACACACTGCCAAGCTGAGCTGAGAAGAGGGACTCCCGCAGACTGAGCAAAATCTCATTTTGGCTGAATAGACCACATGCTCTCTTCCCGAACTGATCACGGGTTACGACAGGAGACCAGAGCTGGAGATGGGGTCGAATCTCAGGCAAACCATATGGCTGAGGCTGAGAGAGGGATGTTTTCCTAAAGAGAAATTGAGATACTGCTCCCAGTCCCAAGAGGAATGGATGCCGAGCAGCAAATGCAGATGTCACCTTTGTCTCCCATTTCCTTGGTTGTGATGAGCCTTTTCTTGCTGCTTTTCACACCTGTGGAAACCGAAAGAGTGTCCTGAAGGCGCCATTTAAATCTCATGTGCAGTAGCCACTGTCAAAATCAAGCACAGACAGCGCTCAAGGGAAATGACAGTTTAAGTAATTAGAATTGATTCGGGCCGGCCGAGTGGCGTGGTAGTTAAGCACTGGCTTAGGAAGCCAGCGGCCCTGTTTCGGTCCTACATATGAGGGCCAGTGACACTGACCTCAAAAAAAGAAAAAAAAAAGAATTGATTCAAATTCACTATAGGAATTTTACTGTTTTTTACATGAAGAAAAGGAAATAGTATAGTTAAGGGTGAACCAAACTAGACAGTAACTATTGGCACTCACCTGTGTAGTAACCAAGCATGTACAATCCAAACTAGACAGTAACTATTGGCACTCACCTGTGTAGTAACCAAGCATGTACAATCTGGCAAATAAAGCTCAGCTGATCCTATTAGTTACTTTTCACAATTGCTTTGTGTACTATTTAATGCCTTCTCTTTCTCAAGCTTTTTGTCATAAAGCAGAATAGAAATGCTTTCTATTAGGAGATCAGAAAGTGGACGATAGTCATTTAATTAAAAATGGTGTTGATCTGGGCCGGCCAAGTGGCATGTTGGTTAAGAGTTGGTTTGGGACACCAGCTCTGAGCAGCAGGGCTCCGGTTCGGATCCCACATGAGGGCCAGTGATGCTGCACTCTCTGCAGCTAAGATGGTGAACAACAGCTCGACCTGGAGCTGGGTTGCCGTGAGTCGCTTGTGATGGTGTAGGCTAGGCTGCAGTGGGGCTGGCTGGTAGCTGGCATGCACTTTTCATGAGCTGCCGTGAGCTACCATGAGCCGCCGTCCAATGGCCGGCGAGCGACTGCCTCACCCGGGAAGAGCACAATGATAATAACAACATGGAAGCGACTTCCTCCACAACTAGACTGAAAAACAAAAGGACAGCAACTTGACTGTTCCCCTTACCCAGTTCCCCAGCGCTGTTCCCCTCCCCCAATTCCCCAATAAAATCTTAAAAAACAAAAAAAAATTGGTGTTGATCTGTTAAAATGGGGATTTTTTTTCTTTTACAATTCAGCATGGGGAAAGAATGGTGAAATCTTTTTTTTTTTTTAATTGGGGAACAGTGTGTTTTTCTAGGACCCATCAGCTCCAAGTCGAGTACTTGTTTCAATCTAGTTGTGGAGGGCACAGCTCAGTGGCCCATGTGGGGATCGAATTGGCAACCTTAGTGTTATGAGCACTGTGCTCTAACCAATTTAGCTAACCGGCCATCCCATGAAATCTTTTAACGATTCCAGATTCTTGCCTACTTTGAAAGAGTTTAATGTAAGCATTTCATAAATGAGATACTGAATCTTATTTTTTCCCTCAATAATAGTATCAGGTTCTCTACTTTGTCATAAGTTGCTTCCAAGTTTTCAAAGATACATGCTTTTATAAATGGTGATTATACAGTGATTCTGGACTGTATTCTGCCCTGGCAACTAGCCTGCCTATCGTTTAGATTTTCTCTGCAGTCATGGATGCTTAAAAAATCCATATCCAAAACATTTTTTTTCCTACAAAAAGGATACAAAATCAGTGCTCTAAGGTTTGTATTGTTCTCCTAACTTGGTCTGTGATTTTGCATAAAAGCTTTAATTTCTCCCTCATAAATTTATTCTCTTCTAACAATATGCCCATTCATTTCTAATTTTCTAATTTCTGTCATTTGAAAGCTATAGCAGTTTAATTGCTTATGGAAACTAATCAGTCTCCTGACCTCAACAGTGATTTCATTAAGGTCTAATTTTTTTCAATGAAGTTTCTCATGTATATTATTATATTTTGGTCTATAGTGTGGCTCGATCTAAGAACCCAGTCTACCGTTGAGAAACTTAGTAAAAGAATTCCAGGAAATAATAACTTTGTCAAGGTAAGAGGTCTCTTCAAGAGTATACTTATATGAATGCTTGTTTTAAAAAAAAACAGATTAGAGATTTCACCAGAAAGTCTATTTGGGCCTTCCATTTTATTTCACAGCAGTTGTTTGATACAATTTGTGGAGTATTGCTTTGCAGGTTATTGAGGGCAACTTAAATCTATCCCTTCCTGTCTTCCTTGCCCTGTGGTGGATTGGAGGGATAATATCCCAAGGATGGTAGGTTGGAGGGGATTATAAAGTATTCCTGTGGTTTAAACCATACTCTCCAGGGGGGTGCATCCTGTAATTCAACCCTGCTTTCCAGTTCCAGCCCTCTTGTTTTCTCTACTATCTATCAAAGAAAGTTCTGTGTGCTTTTGAATTTTTAGGCATCTGGATTCAGGGAGAGAAAGTAGAAAACACTTCATTAACTCTCCTTCCACTTTCTTCATATGAAGATGGCTAATAAAAATTGCCTAATTTTTGGGCCAGCGGAGTGGCGAAGTGGTTGGGGGCTGGCTTGGGAAGCCAGCGGCCCTGGTTCGGATCCCACATGAGGGCAAGTGACACTGCCCTCTAAAAAAAAAAAATTGCCTAATTTTTAGTCCTGATATATAAACCTGTCTTCAGATAGATGGAGAGAGAACTTTTGGAACAGGCAAGGTATTTTTCCTAGCAAGGAAGGTCAAGGCCCAATTCTCCTAGTATCCAATTCCTTTTTTTGGTTTTTGGCTTATCCCCTTTATATTTGCCAGTGGGACTCTGAGGGCAGTTTCTTGTGGACCTTGGTTCTGAAACTGGTGTTAATTACAGCAGTTTAACAAGCCATTCCCTGCTCCTCAGCTGCCTGGAATAACTAAAGGCTCATCCTGAATTATACCCTTACCATTTCCTATTTTGTTCCCTTTGTCACCCTGCCCAGCCCTTCTCTACCCCCACCTCCAGCTACACTTTGTTTCAAGGGATGCGTGCTTTTCTCTCCACTGCCATTTTAGGCAACTTTTGCACTATCTAGATCATGAAAATGAGATGTTATGTACTACCTCACTATTAGCTTTGTGGAATGACCTTTGGTCTGTCAAATCAAAGAAGAATATTCCCATTAATTATTTCCTTTCATTTTTTTCCTTTAAATTTTATTGGGGAACAGTGTGTTTTTCCAGGACCCATCAGCTCCAAGTCAAGTAGTTGTTTCAATCTAGTTGTGGAGGGCCCATGTGGGGATTGAACTGGCAACCTTGGTGTTATGAGCACTGCGCTCTAACCAAGTGAGTCAACCAGCCGCCCCTTCTTTCATTTTTGTTGATCATTGATCTTTTTTTTTTCTAGGAAAGCTAGAAAAATGCGAGTTAAGATTCTTAACATACAAGTTGCATTAAAGCATTAAATCCTTTGGTTTGTTGGTTTTTTTTGTGTTTTTTTTTACCAAACATCCATAAGAGAAAAGAAGGAAAAAGGTATCACTTTTTGTATTTAGGTGATTAATGAGAAGACTAGGGGTTGGGAAGGGAGAGGAAAGATGGTTGCATTATTTTGGTGTATGTATTTTCTTAACCATTTCTGTCAGCTCTTATAAATAAATTTGGTGTTTAATATACAAACAAAAATAAGAGTGAATCCTGATCCACTCTCAAGGAAGATCGTTAAGCTCATATGTGTTTTGTTATTACCCTTTAACCTTTATTCAGTCCTCTCTCCCTTTGTTTAATGTATCCCTGAACTTAGGCAGCTACTTTCTTACAGAGAGCAACTAACTCTGTGTTGTTTTAATCTGGCGTGTCTTTGAGTTCTACTTTATTCGCCACTAATTTTATATTTTGTTATTTGAATATGGATGTGTGTAAACATATACATGTAATTTATAATATAGGTTTCTACACCTGTAAATATAATGTTAAGTCTTATGCTGTATGTTTTAAGACAACATTTTCTGGTTATGGTCATTTGTTTTATGATCTGATAGACTCTCTGATTGTCAATAGTTTAAATATCACTTTTCATGGCATATGAAATGAAAAGCAGAGTTTTGGACTAGGTTAATGCTAACTCATCCCAAAGAGTCAACATCGACTCTTCACTATCTAGATTATAAGGCGTTGGGTCATTTAATTTTCTCTTTGCCTTGCTACGTGGATGCCCTTTGAACTGCAAACGTACCACTCTGATCTTTGTTCATGATCATGCTTTCCTGTGCTATGAGATAGGTAAAGCATTTTTATCTGTCATACTGTGGGATTGCCTTTCAGGCCATTGAATATTTTGTGATTTGTTGAGTCTTTTGGTTTGGTGTTTTGTTTATTTTGAACTGTTATGATTTTCATTTGCTGGCTGAATTTCCTGTTTTTAGTCCAAGACAGGCCTTCCACTTAGCACTTACTTCAGTGCGGTGAAACTTCGTTGGCTCCTTGACAACGTGGAAAAAGTTCAAAAGGCTGTTAGAGAAGATAGAGCTCTTTTTGGGACCATTGATTCATGGCTTATTTGGGTATGTTTAAATACAACATGTGTATGGAGATTTTTTTTCAAAAATCTTTTTAGACTGCCTTGCCTACTATCTGTGTTCTAATAAGAGCTCAAACATTTTAGTTGGTGGCATTCAGAAAAGCTCCTCGAGGAATAGAACATTTCAGCCTCCATTTGCGAGGCATTTTTGTCTGCTTCCTCTGTTTTTTCTTGCCTCATTTCAGTAAAAATGGAGGATGATTACAAACCATATCTAATATCTATTATTTCTAGAATAAGCAATTTAGGTAATTAGTAATTGGTAATTTAGGTGGCCTTTCTTTCTTGCCTATCATATACTTTCCCACTAACCATTTCTTAGAAGAAATAACTATTTAACATGCTAAAACATCTAGGCCACTTTTATCACTTGCTTTCAACATTACACAGCTGTCTCTTATTTAATTAAGCCATAAAATGGAAAATCATGGTGGAAATTTCTGATGTGTATAATCTTTTTGCCTAAGCTGAACATGGGTAAGTAGAAGTTAACATTTCAAGCATTTCCCAGATATATCTCTTAGAAGTACATGTTTTCCCTTTCTCTTGCTCTCTCGTTCTCTCTTATTTTCTTTATGGTCATTTTCAAATATACCCAAAAGCAGAGGGAATAGTGTAATGAACCTCTACAACAGTGAGCCAATTATAGCAAACAACTATGGCTAATCTTGTTTCAACTATACTTACATACTCTTTCTCCCCACAGATCATTGTAAAGCAAATCCCAGACATATAATTTCACTTGTAAATACTTCAGTATTTTTTCAACATTCAGGGAGCTTCAAGGGAATATTGTCCATATTCTTAACAGCCAGATGCACACAGTAGGTCTTGGGGACCATTATATGAGAAACACACCTTGTGTACACACATTCAATTCTTTCTCTCTCTCTCTTTCCCTCCCTTCCTCCAAGCCCAGGGCAGGCTGTGCTTTGTGCTCATGGATAGTAGTTTTCACACGTGTCAGTCACAGTTGAAATAGTTCTGACAATTGCCTGGAACCAGAGTCAGGCAGGATGTGGGAACTGAGCTGCAGGAGACTCAAGGGAGCACATTTGACTGGGTCCCCCAGGTCATGTCTTTTCTGCATTTTTGGGGTTCCCTTTCTTATCTCATTGCTTCCACATAGAAGGAAGCAGCAGTGCTTCCAGTTCCGGTCTGAGGATATTAACATTAGAGAGTTTAGGGCCAGCCGAGTGGCACAGCGGTTAAGAGCTGGCTTGGGATGCCAACGGCCCCGGTTCGGATCCCACATATGAGGGCCAGTGACACTGCCCTCTTAAAAACAAACAAACGAACAAACAAAAAAACATTAGAGAGTTTAAAGCTCTGCTTTCAAGATAAGTGCTTGGTTCAGTACAGGCACATCCCAGTGAGAATTGTTATTCCAAAACAAACCCAAAAAGCAACACCAGCAGCACTAACAGGCTTCGGTAAGATCCTGAAGAAGCAGACTTCGCAGTGTTCTTCACTTCACCAAATTCAGTTAAGACTGCGTTTTCCGAAGATAAGAGGATGAAAACAAAACTGATGTTTTTGTTGTTCAGCTATCAATGAACTAGAACTGTACTGCCTAATATGGTAGCCATTTAGTCATCTATGGCTACTGAGCACTTGAAATGTGGCTGGTCTGAATTGAGATGTGCTGTGAGTGTAAAATACATACTTGATTTCAAAGAGTTAGTGCTCAAAAAAAAAAAGTAAAATGTCTCAGTCATAGTTTCTATATTAAAAGGATATTTGGATATATTGGGTTAAACAAAATAGTATTATTAAAATTAAGGGCCTGCCAAGTGGCGCGGTGGTTAAGCGCTGGCTTGGGAAGCCAGCGGCCCCAGTTCTGGTCCCACATATGAGGGCCAGTGACACTGCCCTAAAAATAAATAAATAAATAAATAAATAAATAAATAAAATTAAAATTAATTTCACCTTTATCCTTTTTAAATGTAGGTATTAGAGAAATTTTAAATTACAAATGGAGCTCACATTATATTCCTATTGAACACTGCTGAAAACTAGAAAATTAAGTAATTGAAATGTTCCATTCACCTGCTTTATGTGCTCTGCTGCTCATTATGGCCCTTACCAAAATGTAAATTAAATTGCAAATAAGTACAAATTTAACACGTCTTTTTTATTCTGTCTAGAGTTTGACAGGAGGAGCCAATGGAGGTGTCCACTGTACAGATGTAACGAATGCGAGCAGGACGATGCTTTTCAACATTCATTCTTTGGAATGGGATAAAGACCTTTGCCAGTGAGTTGTATTTTTCCCCTACGAATAGTTTGCCAAGTACATTACCTATTTATAACCTAAATCTTATTCTTTTAAGATGTCAGTGGAGCACCAAACTTTAATTGCTGGTATTTCAAATATAATATACAAGTCTGTGTTGTGTGTTCTCGTAAGAGAGACTATTGTTGTATATACACTAAACATGCCAAATTAAGTAATTGTCATGATTATTCTCCAAGGAAGATTAGGGTCCTTTAGAAAAGCACTTTGGCTTCTATGTACTTTTTTTATTGAGTTGTTTGTATAAAATTAGAATGTTAAACATCCAGTCATACAACTATGTTCTGCTGGCGTATTTGTTACTATTTAATTCTATATTCAAATATATCCGTTTACTAATTGTTACTTACATTTTTTGCCTTTAAATGCATATAACTGTTTCCAGATATTTACTTAAAATAGTATTAATCTTATCTTATTTTTCAGATTTTTTGGTATTCCAAAGAAAATTCTTCCAAATGTCCGGAGTTCTTCTGAGATCTATGGCCTAATGGTAAAAAAAAAAATAAAAATAAAAATTAGTTTTGTTAAAAAGATTTTACTATTCAGAATTTAAAAGGCAGTTGTGTTGCATTTGATAGCTTGAGAATTGTGCTTTTCTGTGAATGTTGGTAGTATGTAAAATAAGAATTTAGTATTGTTTACTTTTATAACTTAAAAATCTTAGAGTTCTTCTTACCAATTGATTTTACATTTTATAAATTTTAATTGGCTTTCCTCTGAGCATTATACTTTTGAAGTATTACTGGGATAATCTAACTAGAGGGTGGCATAGGGATGTTTGAGCCAGTTTATTCTTTTAATCCACATAATTGTTTAGTACTTGTGGTGTCTGCCTTTCATTATAGGAGGGTCTCTTCACATTTTAGTGGTGTTCTTTTTCCTGTTGAATTTCTTTTAATGGCCAAACCATGTTTTATATTAGATTCTTTGTCAGCCTGAGCAAAACTTGAGCAAAGAAACTGAAAGCAAAGAGTCTTTCTGATTTGTGAATGCTAATTAAACTGGGTTCCATAATGGACATTTTTACTATTGCTTTCATTGAAACTCAGAGAAAATGTGGTCTCAGAAAAAAATATGCTTAACATCATTGAGTATCCCTGATTACACATCAGAGATAAAAAGCTCTAGGAGGATTTGAACTGGTGTTTGAGCACAAAAATCTGAAATTGATGATTAATACTTAATTCATCTAAGGTAAATTGCATAAAAATATTTAGACATTTCATGGCAAATATTAGAAGCTCTATATAGAGCTAATACTAATAGAGTTGAAGACTAAGTGCTCTGGATAAAACTTCAGCAAGAATTCTTAAATGTTTCATTCATAATAAAGCATTTTAAGGCAAAATAGAATTTTTTACGGGATGGCCACTGGTTATCTACAATAAAAGTGCTTCAATGATTTCATAGCTGTCTACAAACTGAATTGGGTCAGAGAAAATATCTATTCTTGAAAGTTTCAGAGGATGGTTGAAAAAACATGTAACTGGCCTAGTTTTCTCTTGCATTTAAAATATTATGCTTCTGTCCCCCTTTTTCCCCCTTGCTGACTATAGAAAATCTCTCATAGCCTGGTGAGTAGGTTGCCCACCAATTATGCTACCCATTCATTTGGAAAAGATACAGTGCATTTCCATTTAGTTTTAAACAAGCAGAAGTCCATTTACTAAACAGAATCTATCTAGCATCTCTATGACCCTTCAAATTATTATAAGCTCTTGTCAAGCCTTAGGGTTTTTTAAAAAACTTATTTGTTTGTTTTTAAGTGTTCCATAAGGCTGAGAAAGATGTTTCAAAATAAAAGACTATAATTACTTTCCTGGCATGAGACATTCTGATGTCCCCTTTGCAAAGTACAGTTGCGATGTGTTTTTAGGATTTAGTGTAATAGGAGAATTAGATGTGTTTTTAAAATATCCTAAAAATCTATCTTGACCATCCTTTCAGACGAGTTAGTTGGAAATGCACTGTCACTTTTTCTGCATGCTTCACCAGAGGATGTTCCCAGGAACCCTCCAGAGACCCATTCCTGTGAAGAAAAAGAAGAGCTTTCTATGCTGGACTCTGCACGTAGTAGATCCTGCTGGTAGTTTAATAGTAACATCAATAGTATAAGCCAAGACTTCTGTAGTATTTAAATAGATTAAGATATACAGCCTTTAGGTTTCCTACTGGTTTATTTTTAGCCCTTTATGAAATTTACCCTTCACTTAATATCCAGGTTCAGGTTTTCTAAGAATATATACAGTAAATTAAAATAGCAGGTCTTGAATTAACGAGAAAGCATGGAAGACATAAAATCTGCTATCTGTGGGTGTTCTCTATTTTGTCAAGGGTTTCCACATATATGCTATTATTTCCTTATCATCAGAGCCATGTGAGGTGGCCTCTATTCTTACCCTCACTTTAACAGATAGGGAGCCGCACACTCTCAGAGGCCAAGAGACTGGCCCACAAATGCAGACTGAGGGGTGGGTCCAAAGCTTTTGGTCACAACTGCTTCACAGATCACACTCCTTTCCCCTAATTCCTTAATCCCAGAACAAATTTCTTGGTGTTAGTATATGTTTCTTTAAAAACAAGTTAGGTAAGGTACATAGTTAGCTACTTAAATCTCATTTTTCTTCCTGGAATGCTGGCCATACTTGATCAAAATGAAAACCACTATTCATGACATAAATGAACTCGTGCCTAGCTAAACTTGAAGAAATGATGTTGGCTATGAACAACTAGTACCCAATACCTGAACACTATTTTGTTTCTTACCTAAGAGCAATTTGGGTAGGAAGAATAGGTGGTCAAATAAGTTCAATGCTACTTTGATAGCTATTTGTATGTTCATTTGAAAGAAGGTTTTAGTCTTTCTTAATAATGGTGGTAATAGCAAAGAGCTAATGGACTTCAGTGGTTATATAGTCCAGGTCGCATTTTGTAAATAAATAGATGGAGGCATAGAGAAGTTTCAGGGGCCTGCCCAGTTGGCTTTACACTAAGCCAACGTCTCCTGATTCCAAGTCCAGTGTTTCATGTCCATTTTCCAATGCCATGTCTCTTGTCATTCTAGGAATACGTCTAATATCTGTCTCTGAACCACTCATGTAGTTGAAATTGAAACACTTGCTTTGTCTTGTCTACCTCACATGCTCTGGCATGTCACTATTCATGTTCATTCCTGTCACAGTTATGTTAATAGAGCCAACAGTTTGTGATTATTCATAATCCTTTTTTAAATTTTTATTAGAAAGCTGGGGCCTTGGAAGGTGTGCCAATATCCGGGGTAAGTTTCATCACCAAGCATCTCCCTGCTACCTCTATCCCCCCACCCCTTCCTTGTTATGGCTTTCCTCTTGTATCTTCATCAATCTGCCCCTTCCTAAAGTGTGGAAAAACAAGTAAAGACAGCAAAATCAGGTACAGAAATACCTTGGTTTGCGAGCATAATTCGTTCCAGAAACAAACTACTCGTATTGCAAGACATCGCTTGGTTACCACGTTAAAATGTGTTAGAAATGTTTGCTTGTCTTGTGGAACACTCGCAAACCATGTTACTCGCAATCCAAGATTTTACTGTAATTTTATTTATTTGTTTGTTTGTTTACTTATTTATTTATTTTGTAAAGATTTTATTGGGGAAGGGGAACAGCCAAGTTATTGTCCTTCCATCTTAGTTGTGGAGGGCGCAGCTAGCTCAGCTCCAAGTCCAGTCTCCATTCCAGCCACCGGTAGGCAGCTCGTGGCAGCTCAGCTTGGCCACCTTGTTGTTAGGAGCACATGCTCTCACCAGCTGAGCCATCCTGTCACCTGTTGGCAGCTCAATGGCAGCTCAGCTTGGGCACAGCTCACAGGGCCATGTTGGAATCGAACTGGTGACCTGTTGCTCAGAGCTCGCTCTCTTAACCAACTGAGTCACTCGGCCGGCCTTGTAATTTTATTTTTGATGACACAGTGTGAGCCATTGAGAATCTTTTGAATAAATGAACTCTAACTCTCCCTTCCCATACCTATTATCTCATAGGGGTAATTAACAAATGGGAAAATGGCCAAATGGAGGCAATGCAAAAAACATAAATCAGTTCAGTCCTTGATAAATAAAAATGGAAAAGTAAATCCCATGGCTCTTCTAACTAGGAAGCTAATAAATAGTGTCTGAGTCAGTGTTCTTTATTACCATTTATACTTCCAGTGTTTGGGGGACCAGTCTGCTGCATTGGTGGGACAAATGTGCTTCCGGGATGGACAAGCCAAAAACACGTGAGTTTAAGAAACAGACCTAAAGACCAGTGGTGTTTTGTTTGTTTTTCCCTTTGGTGCTTTGAATGAGGAAAAGCTTTTGAAATTCATCTGGGCTGAAAAGCAAAAGCTTAAGAGTTCCAATAGGAATATATAAATTTTCTGCCATTTCTTTTTGTTTATCTCCTTCAAATAAAATACATTAGGCCATGTGTAAATATACCGATGAGGCGTGTAAAGACCTTAATTTATAAAATTCAATATCTTTTCCATCCGGAAATTACATTTTGATTTTTAAAGTATGTCTCTTTTGGAGGGAGGTTGGTGGGGAGCTTGGGAGGGCTGAGCAGAGAGAGGAAGAGCCATGATTTCAACTACAATTTTCAACATATTATTCCCGCCCTAGATTTTCTCACTATAACTAGAAAATCATATTTTTATGGGATTTTCAATGCTATTCTCCTGGCACTGTTATCTGGAGTTTTTCCTTTGAGAAGAAGCAAATGATGGAAGTAGAGATTTGGTACATTTTTCTCCTAATCTCATGTCATTAGTACTCATACAAGCACAGCTATCAAGCCCCATATCTAAGAGTAATAAGATTATTCCTACTTCAGGATGAGAAAACATATCAGAGAAGTTAGACTATTAAGTGAGAGAAGCGATCTTCGCACCCAGATCCATCTGATTTATCTTAGTGGGGAGGCTCTTAACCACTGCATTTAACTGTCCCCTGTGTGGTAAGATTTCCAGAAACTAGCTACATCTGATTTTTCTTTCCTTGAGGATTTCCTAAGTCTCACCAATGTTTAACTTCAGTGATGAAGTTCTTGTTTTGTGAAGAATGGAATGTCTAACGTTTTAGGTTAAATGTTCTTGTAGTCTGGCAGGGTCAGCAGTCCTCATGTGAGAGTGTGAAGGTTTGGGGGAAGAGGGGAGATAATAATTCTTTGCAGGTCATGGTATCCTGAGGTTACCATCAAGAGAGCTTGAGTCAGCATGGGTCTGGAAACATATTCTTTGAATTCTGGGTTCCAGGCAGCTAAATCAGGAGTCAAGAAAAATGATAGAAAACTGGGCTATTTCCCTCCTTTTCTTTCCTTCTTGGCAGGCATGCAAATGCTAGTAAGTCAGATGCTATCTCTATTTGTCAAGTACTTAACACAGTACCCAATAAAATTGCCCGATTTTCCTCTTTCTCCTCTCCACCCCCTTAAGCATTATCAGCCATGTCCTGAAATGAATTTAAGTAAGGAAGGGCTTCTTCAGAACCTCTGCAACCACTGTAGGTTGGAGGTGGAAAAGGGCAAATGACAAGATTTGGGGCTCATTTCTCTGCCTGGAGGGCAAGAACAGAAATAAACAGTTATTCATATTATAAATCAGAACTTCTGTGCCATAAGAATCTTCGAAGTACGGCTGTTGGGTTTCAAAGGGAGGGGAGCAAAATCACAAAAGATTATGTTAGTGCTGAGATGTTAGTGATAAAAAACAAGGCCAGGATCATGTTATGAAGCCCTAAATTTCAGACTGAAGAGTATTTTTCTTGAAAGGCAGTGGGACACTTCTGAAGGTTTGTGAGCTGGTATTCGGAGACAACTGGAGCTGTTCATTAATAATATGGCAGTCCTGGGCCAGCCAAGTGGCACGGTGGTTAAGCACTGGCTTGGGAAGCCAGTGGCCCCGGTTTGGGTCCCACATATGAGGGCCAGTGACACTACCCTCAAAAAAAAAAGAGAATAATATGGCAGTCCTAGGTCAAAATGAGGAGAGACTAGAGGCAAAGAGGCCATAGAGGAAGCAATCACAGTGTACTCCTAACGAGGACAAGGACTAAGGTGGATGGAGACAGAGAGGAAGGCTGTGGGTGGTGGGTCCACGGCGCTGCAGAGGGACAAGAGACAGGAAGTAGCTGTGGAGTCTAGTCACCTGGGCCCAGTTGGTTAGGCTTAGCCAACGTAAGGAACCGGTTGGAGTAGAAGAATTTCTGTTGAGGAAATATTTGTGGTACTAGTAGGCTATATATTGCACACATCTGAAAATGTGGAATGAGTTCAGTATAAAAGTAAGAGATTTTGAATTTCCCCTATTTAGAGGTGGTTGTTTTGAAGCAATAGGAATAGACAAAATTACCAAGAAAAAACTATACAGGCAGAGGAGTTATTTAGAAGTAAGATGGGGAATTTGAATGCAGTTATTCTGTCTACATTATTAATGTGGAAATCCAGGGTAGAGATATTTTAGAGGGAGGCTTGGTCAGCAGTGCAAAAATACTACAAAAAAAAGTCATGGAGGCTGAGAATGAGAACAGACCATTATACATAGAAATTAGATCTTCAGTGGTGACCTCTAAGAATGAAGCTTCAATAGAGCACACTCAAGGTGGAAGCCAGGATGTAAATGGTCAAATGGGTGTTGTGGGTAGGTAAAAATAGAGACAGCAAGACAGAATGTATTTTGCAAAAATGCAACCATCCAGGAATGGTGAGTAAAGTAGGTAGTTTCTTAGGGAAATAAGATCACGCCAAGTTTGGAGAATTTTGTTTGTGTGTTTAGTCACAGCAAGATCACGGAATGATTCTTTGGCATCTGGTAGAGAACAGATGGAAGTTGTAAAATAAATGGGAGATAAGTGATGGGCAGAACTAAATCCTAAGAGGTTGGAGAGATTGGGACTGAGAATTTAGCGAATCGCTCCAAACCTCAGCAAGGAGAAAATGACAGTTAAGAATTTAGTGCAAAGCCCATCTCCATTTCTGGGCGGAGGAACAGATTATGGGTGATTTTAATTTTTCTTTTAGTTTATCTGTATTCTCTAATTTTTTGTAGAGTGAATATGGATTATTTGAACATTACATTTCACTTTTAAGAAAGAGAACATAAGATAGATGTCTCCTCTCCCCAGAGGCACTAAGTGTAATAAAGGAGGCCTTTTACATCTTTCACAGTTTCAGCCAGGGCCACTTGGCTTACCTCTGTGCGCCATCTTTTGTCACAGTTCTCCATGAAGGACAGCAAGCAACCTTTACCTTTGTAGACATTAGAAAAGTCAGACATCTCTGGGGATGTTTGAACACAGGACAATCTTAAAGAAAAATAGATAGGCCATATAAATGCTGAAAGTGCCATATATATTATTATAGATGACTGGGAAGAAAGTAATAAAACTTAAGAGGAAAATAATTGCCTGTGTACTGCTTTGAAAGCTGCGGCCTCAATGTAGCAAGGGAGTCTCTTCATACATTGCTAATGCTCGTTAATTACTTATGAAGTATACTAACTTCAGGATTCACTTCTGGTAAGTGCCTTGAGCCTTTGCGTCAATTTTGTACTTTAAGACTTGTACACAGCCGTTCAGTACACAGAGCTCAAAAAATATGGGTGCTCAATTGGTACAGCTTTATCCTTTAAAAAGCATGAAACAGATCATTAACTTCCATTTTTATGAATATTTATTAAAGGAGAATAATTTAAAATCTATAGCTTTTTCAATATCATGGAAGTTAAAAGTGATTTATGTATTTTCATTTGTAAATGTATTATTACCTGTACCTCATGTTATTTGACTGGTGTCTTCTAAAACTTAGATATTCATTAATCCCATGTTTCCTGAATGTGTCAGCTGTTCATCAAGCAGTCCGAGGATATATTTGCGTGAGAAGAGATAGAATGTCTTGGGTTAATTCTTATTCAGAACAATGGTGCCAGGAAAGAAAATTGCCCTCGGTTTCTGTTTGCCCCCCCAAGACAAAAAGGCAGCTGATGGGGTCTATTGACTTAGGGCTCATGGGTAGTAGCTTCTGCAGAGGTCCTTCTGCTGCCCCTAGATTGAGAGGTGCCCCTTTTCTCACCTACCAGGATGTCACAGAGCATAGCAGCAGGGCCCGTGGGGAGAGAATCCTGGGCTTGGGCAGGACAGCTTGTGGAAAGCCAAGGGTGACAGTCGCAGCCAACTCAGTTGAAAACTGTTTCTCTTACTGGTATCAGTTTGAGCTGTTTATCTACCTGGCACAAGTCAAATCTACTCCCTCATGTCCACATGCCAGACTTGTTGCCTAGTCTGAAGCTTGTGCTGATAAAACTGCCACAAAAGGAATGCAGTGTTTCCATGGCACTCATGTTACATTCTGACCCGACTACTCTCCTACCACGGTTAAAATGCCTAATCCTGCCAAGACAATGGGAAAGCTAGGCCATAAATAGCCTTTCCCTCTATGCCACTCCTGTCCTTCCAGCCCAGATACACTTCTCTTTGTGCCAAAAGTTAGCAGCGTTTCTGTTTATGACTGTATTAATGATAGAGCTAAGCTGGCCAGCCCCGTTAGTGAAAGACTCTTAGTAAATTCGCTCCACATGGATTAGTAGCGACATTCTGGGACTGAATATAGAATTTGTTGTAATTCAGTGATATTTTATAAACACAGCCCCGGGCTCTGACTGACTGAGCGTTGAATACTATACCTGCATTTTCCCATTAAGATTGTGCTAACCATATTTTCTTCTAGACTGATCTTTAAAACATGACTCCACAAAGAGTATATGATGTCTGTCAGCTTTTGAAACTTTTCTGAAACTTTAATATAATGACTTTTACTGTACTAAGTTAAGTGTGAGTTTAAATAATTTAGATTAGTGATGTTTCACCACTTAATTTTAATAAAATTGACATACTTTCATTCTTCCCTCATCTGTAGGTACGGAACAGGATGCTTCTTACTATGTAATACAGGCCGGAAGGTTGGTTTTACAAATGAAAAGATTGATGAAAGTATTCTTTAACTTCGTATAAATAATGCTTGAGCATAATTTGCTATTAAGCTACTTTTGAGCCTGCAGCTTTTATTTCATGTTTATCAGGGTTTAATTAAGAGCTCAATAAAAATAATGAAAATCACTAAATTTGAATGGTTCTCATAAGACCCATTCTAGTTCTTTGAATTTTATGTGTTTCTAATTGTGTTGGTGGGATATGTACATTAAGATTGTGTCAGATTCCTTTTTTTTTTTCCTTTTTTTGAGGGCAGTGTCACTGGCCCTCATATGTGGGACCTGAACCGGGATCGCTGGCTTCCCACGCCAGCACTTAACCACCGCGCCACTCGGCCGGCCCCAGGTTCTTAATACAAATTAATTTGAAACAAGAAATAAACTTTTTATACTGTTTAAGTGTATTGTTCTTAATACTGGTAATTTTGACTAAGATATTTTTTTTTTTGAGGGCAGTGTCACTAGCCCTCATATGTGGGACCCGAACCTGAGCTGCTGGCTTCCCAGGCCAGCGCTTAACCACGGTGCCACTCGGCCGGCCCCTAAGATATTTTTTTAATTGTTATATTTATTGAATTGCTTTGTATCTAGGTTATTTTAGCTTTAAAAAATATGCCATCGTAGTGTAGTGGTTACCAGAGGGTAAGAGGGGAGGGCGGATGGTAGAAGAGGGTAAAGGGGGTCAAATATATGGTGATGGAAGGAGAACTGACTCTGGGTGGTGAACGTACAATGTGATATATAGAAGATGTATTACAGAATTGTACACCTGAAACCTATGTAACTTTACTAACCATTGCCACGCCAATAAAGTTAATTTTAAAAAATGCTATCTTTTTATTTTCCCAACTACTCAAACCTTTCTCTCCCTCCTACAGTGTATATTTTCTGATCATGGCCTTCTGACCACAGTGGCTTACAAACTCGGCAGAGACAAACCGGTATATTATGCGTTGGAAGTAAGTACTTTTCAATCAATATGGATAATGTGACAAATATTTAATACTAATAAAAATCACAGTGTTTTCTACCACTTTTTCAGGTAAATCTTAATATGTAGGACTGAAAAAACTCAGTTTTCTTCTACACATTTGGTTGAGTGGAAGGAACCTGGGACTGAACTGGGGGTTGGGACACATAGGAAACCCTGAATATGTCACTCCTCAGTTCTTTTACCAATTAATTGTAGGGCCTTAACCACTTTGCAATTATTTAGCTGCTTTGGAATGTAAAGTTTCCCATTTCTCAAGTTTAAGGAGGCATTGATTTGCTCTCTAATATTTCTTTCAGCTTGAAAATTGTGTTTTTAGGGCCGGCCGAGTGGCGCGGTGGTTAAGCGCTGGCTTGGGAAGCCAGAAGCCCCGGTTCGGTCCCACATATGAGGGCCAGTGACACTGCCCTCAAAAAAAAAAAAAAAAAAGAAAGGAAAGAAAATTTTGTTTTTATAACCACAATGCCCCAGTGTTCCAAGGAGAACTACTGGGTGCGAAAAGGCACAGCACTCTCTTCATGTGTCTTCCCATGACTATAAAGTTTTTGTCACATTTTGATGTGGGAAAGAAAGTGCGGAGATTTATGCCATTTCTCACTAGAAGCATTTGTTTCAAGTAAATTCTAGTAGGATTATGTCAGCATGTCTATAGGGCATGGTGAGTTTGTATTAGAAACTAATTTGTAAAGTCAAAGCAGTAGTTCTCAGCAAAAGCAGGTATATTTCTTAAAAACATTTCTTTACAGTTTTAAAGATTTTTTTTTTTTTTTTTTTTTTAGCTGAGCCGTCTTGCTACCTGTTGGCAGCTCAGCGGCTGCTCAGCTTGGGCTGGGCATCGAACTGCTGTTGCTCAGAGCTCAGCTCACACTCTTTTTTTTTTGAGGGCAGTGTCACTGGCCCTCATATGTGGGACCGAACCGGGGCCGCTGGCTTCCCAAGCCAGCGCTTAACTAACGCGCCACTCGGCCGGCCCCGGCCCAAGATTTTTTTATTGGGGAATCAGGGAAGGGAAACAGACAAGTTGCTGTCTTTTTGTTCTTCAGTCTAGTTGCGGAGGACGTTGCTTCACTGACCCATGTTGGTATCGTCATTGCGCTCTTCCCCGGATGAGGCAGATAGGTTGCCGGCCCCTGGATGTTGCTCGCTGCGGCTCTTGGCAGCTCACACCGGCTGCCAGCCGCTCACGCTGGCTGCCGGCCACTCACTGTAGCCTATGGCAGCCCACTGCAGCAGGGGCTACAGTCCACACCGTCGCCAGCCATCTTAGCTATTAGAGGCAACCAGGTGGAGCTGTTGTTCATCACCTTAGCTGTAGAGGGCTACCAGAACCAGGGCCCTGCTGCTCAGAGCCGGCATCCCAAGCCAGGTCTTCACCAACATGCCACTCAGCCGGCCCTACAATTAATTTTAAATGGCTCCCTACTAATATGCAAATATACAACTGATCTGAAAACTTATTGAGGCTTGTTTCCTGGAGTATTTAATAATAATTTGGTTACAAGTGTTAGACTTCTGTTTTTAGTTAAAACATTTTATTAGATTTTATGCCTATAGCAGGAGGAATTTTAGATTATTTCAGTTTTCTTCTTTCTCTCTCCCTATAATAATCACTGAAACCTCTCCCCCAATAGGAGCATTTGGGAAATCTTGATATATATTAAAGATGTCTTGATATTTCTCAGAACTTACAAGCCTTCTCTCCCTCTGTTCCCTCCATAGAAAGTGTTTAGTCCAGCACTAGGCACTTCGAATATGTATTACCTATAATAATAATAATAAGCTGCTCTCTGTCTTCCGTTATAACAGAGACAACCAGTCATTTAGAATTATAGGTGTCTTAGACCAGGGAAAGAGCTTGGGGGATACAGGTTGCCTGGCCTTAACTTCCCTCCCAATATGGAAAGCCTTTTCTTCTATCTTTGCCTATAGCCTTCCAACTTCAGTTTGAAAATAGCACCAAAAACTGCTTCTCATTATCACCTCAACCAACGGATATAGGTCGGCTTTCAAAAGCATTTAAATACTAAGAGGCAGTTAACAGTTTTTCTGGGTCTTCTACTCTAGGAAAAACATCCCCAGTGACCTAATGGCATATGGTTCCTAGATGCTTTTTAGTTCTAGGCTCCCTTCATTAGATACATTCCAATTTGCGAGTGTCTTCCAGAATGGAATAGAATATTCCACATGCAATCTGATCTGTATTCGCTAGTGTGATTTGAGCATCTGTGACCATAAACACTGCTTTGGCTACTGCAGTCTGAGAGTCCATTAATTTAGTCTAATGACCCCATTATATCATTGGCTCCAGGAGCACATGTTAAAATATCTAGCTTTTTTTCAAATGTATCATTGTGAAGCCAAGTCTGCTCCACAACAGAAGATATGTTGTTAATCTAAATTCAGGTCTTTGTTTCCTCTTAAATTTCATTATAGTGATTTCAGCCTATTCTGACACAGTCTGAGTTTTTTTTCACTCATTACTCTGTAATTGTTCCAGTTTTGTCTCATCTGGAGACTTACACATATGCTTTATGACTTTGGTTTTAATTCATATAATTTTTGTTTAGATTCATAAAAGTTTAAAGTTGAGAGGGAAAAAAGATTAGATGATAGACAAGAGCGTTTGCTACACCCTGCTGTCCCCTTTTCTTACACACAAATCCGAGAGTAGACAAGTGAAATTGGAATTACTTGGCCAAGGTAACTTTTGACAGCTTGTAAGTAGCCAATCGAGCATGCAAATCTAGACTACTGGACTTCAAAGTCGAAGCCTAGGCTACCCGTCACTGTGCTGTCTCCTTCCTTGTAATCTGGATATTCCGGTCTCCATTCTCCCAAGTCCAGTGTTCTTTTCATTGCATATCACAGCCACGTTCGTGCACGCACACACACACACACACACTAATATGTTAATAATAGTAGATAGGATTTTTTTTTTTTAATATTGGGGAACAGTATGTTTCTCCAGGACCCATCATCTCCAAGTCAGTAGTTGTTTCAATCTAGTTGTGGAGGGTGCATCTCAGTGGCCCATGTGGGGATCAAACCGGCAGCCTTAGTGTTATGACCACTGTGCTCTAACCACCTGAGCCAACTGGCCGTCCCAGAATTTTTTTCTTTTCCATATTTTGTAATTTTTATTTATTTATTTATTTATTTTTTAGCTGAGCTATCCTGCCACGTGTTGGCAGCTTAGCGGCAGCTCAGCTCAGGCTGGGCATCGAACTGCTGTTGCTCAGAACTCAGCTCGCACTCTTGAGCGAGCTCTTAACCAACTGAGCCACTAGGCCGGCCCCTTGTAATTTTGTTAATTAACAAATATATTTTTTTTCCTTTTTTTTTTTTTTTGAGGGCAGTGTCACTGGCCCTCATATGTGGGATCCGAACCAGGGCTGCTGGCTTCCCAAGCCAGTGCTTAACCATCGCGCCACTCAGTCAGCCCAATTAACAAATATTTTTTAAAAATTAAACCAAATCAAAAAGGGCAGGGAATAAAGCTAGATTGGTAAAACTTTCTTAGTAAATTTATGCTAATTACACTTTGTCACACTGCTTCCTTTTTTTCTGTAAGTGCTTACAAAGTATATATTATTATTTTTTAAAGATTTTATTGGGGAATTGGGAGAGGGGAACAGGCAAGTTGCTGTCCTTTTGTTCTTCAGTCTAGTTGTGGAGGACATTGCTTCACTGGCCTATGTTGGTATCACCATTGTGCTCTTCCTGGGTGAAGCAGTCGCTCGCCTGCTTCTGGACAGCTGTTGGCCGCTCACGCTGGCTGCCTGCCACGCACTGTAGCCTATGGCAGCCCACTGCAGCAGGGGCTGCAGCTATGCCGTCCCGGGAACTCACAGCAGCCCAGGTGGAGCTGTTGTTCACCATCTTAGCTGTAGAGGGCAGTGTCACTGGCCCTTATATGTGGGATCTGAACCTCCGCCACTGTCATCCCAAGCCAGCTCCCAACCAACGTGCCACTCGGACGGCCCATGCAAAGCATATATTTAATATTCATTTCTTTAATTTGACACATTATTGTTAGGCTTTGCAATCTAAGGTATTAAAATTTTACTTTCTACCCTTTTTAAAAACTGAAACTATAGTTATCTATCTTAGCTTTTAGTCTTGTTTCATTTTCCCTCTGCTGATTTGGAAATGCCAGCATGCATTTCTAATTTTTTTGTTGTTTTCTTTTGTAGTATCTTAAAAATTTTAAGGTATTATTTAATTCCATATTTTCCTAAGAGTGTTTATAGTTGTTTAGTATTTTTAACCTCGTAGCCATGATGAGATCTTCTAATGCTTTACCACCACCCCCACCTCCACCAGTATTCAGGTTATTGCATTTAAAGTTATTTCCCCTTTTTCTTTTCTTTTTTTTTTTTTTAAAGATTTTATTGGGGAATTGGCGGAGGGGAACAGCGTTGGGGAATTGGGGAAGGGGAACAGACAAGTTGCTGTCTTTTTGTTCTTCAGTTTATTTGCGGAGGATGTTGCTTCACTGTTGGTATCGTCATTGCACTCTTCCCGGATGAGGCAGATCGGTCGCTGGCCTCTGGATGTCGCTCACTGTGGCTATTGGCAGCTCACGCTGGCTGCCAGCCGCTCATGCTGGCTGCGGGCCACTCACTGTAGCCTATGGCAGCCCACTGCAGCAGGGGCTGCAGCCTACACCATCACCGGGGCTCACACAGCCCAGCTCCAGGTGGAGCTGTTGTTAGCTGTAGAGGGCAGTGTCACTGGCCCTCATGTGGGATCCGAACCGGGGCCGCTGGCATCCCAAAACCAGCGCTTAACCAATGCGCCACTCGGCAGGCCCAATTTCCCCTTTTTCTTAAACATGCAATAATTAGTACTGTTTTCTTTTCAGTTAATGGTTAATCACATTTATTGCCTTATTTTATCAATTTCTGTGTCCAGTATCATTTCTTTGGTCCCTCACCTTTTATGTTCCCACCCTTAGTTTTCTCCTGCTGAGGGACATCCTCTCGTTTTTTTTTAAGAGTCTGGGGTAGTAAGCCTGTTCTTTTTAGGTTTGTCTTTATATTGTCCTCTCTCTGTGGTGGGTAAAAATTCTTAGATTAAAAGTTGTTTTTAGGGCTGGCCAAATGGCTCAGTTGGTTAAGAGCTCGCTCAAGAGTGCGAGCCGAGTTCTGAGCAACGGCGGTTCGATGCCAGCCTGAGCTGAGTTGCCGTTGAGCTGCCAACAGGTGGCAGGATGGCTCAGCTAAAAAAAAAAAAATTGTTTTTCCCACATCTCTTCTGGCCAATTTTTTTTTTTTTTTTTGAGGGCAGTGTCACTGGCCCTCACATGTGGGACTCAAACCAGGGCCGCTGGTTTCCTAAGCCAGCGCTTAACCACCGTGCCACTCGGCTGGCCCCCTTCTGGCCGTTTTTGATGCTGATGCGATTTATGCTGCTCTGATCTAACTGTGGTTCCTTTACGGATAATCTTGTTTATTTTCTGGGTGATTTTAACAGTATCTCCTTATCATTGATGTTATATAGTTTTACTAGGATGTCCTAGGTTGGGATTTCTTTTTTTTTTTTTTTTTTTTTTAGAGGACAATGTCATTGGGCCTCATATGTGGGATCCAAACCCGTGCCGCTGGTGTCCCAGGCCAGCTCTTAACCACCGCGCCACTCGGCTGGTCCAGGATTTATTTTTACTTACCTTGTTATGTACTTGGATACAAGTCTGTCTGCAATTCTGGAAGACTCTCAGCTAATGATGTCTTCAAATATTGCTTGTCTGCCATTCCCTCCATCCTCTTCTGGAATTGCTATTGGATGGATATTGGAACCTTTCAACCCACCCTCCCTGTCTTTTAACTGACCTTTTGTATCTTTTTATTCTCTTTGTTTCTCTGTGCTGCATTCCTAGTGAGTTTCTCATTATCTACCTTATGTTTCCAAATTCTCTCTTTAAAACAAAACAAAATCTTTTCATTGTGAAACATAAGACACATACAGGAAAATGCATAAAATACCAATGTTCAGTTTAACCAATTATTATAAAGACACATGTAACCTCGCCCAGGTCAGGAAACAACACTGTTAACACCTAGGAACCCCCTACATGCCCCTCCCAATCACAACCTCCTCCCTCCCCCTAAGGCAACCACTACCCTGACTTTTATTATAAATATAATCACTTCCTTAACTTTCTTCATAGTGCTAACACTTACATGTGCAACCCTAAACACCAAAGTTTAGTTTTGCATGTTTTTAATACTTGATATATTAAAAAGAGAGAGAAAGTTTGGCTGGCTGAGTGGCGTGTTGGTTGGGAGCTCGTTGGGACCTTGCTTGGGATGCCAGCGGCCCCGGTTTGGATCCCACATGTGAGGGCCGGGACACAGCCCTCAAAAAAAAAAAAGAGAGAGAGAGAAAGCAAGAGAAGACTGAGTCATACAGTGTGTATTCTTTGATTTGGTTTCTTTTAGTCAACATTATATTTGTGAGATTCATCTGTGTTGTTAGGTATAGCTATCGTTTTATTTTTCATTACCATATGAAAAGACCATCGGCAGTATATTGGAGCACTAATTTACTCATCATCTCTGTCTATTCTATAATTTAGCCTGTGTATTACATTTTTAATTTTGCTCAGTAATTTCATTTCTAGAATTTTTAATTGTTTATTTTTCATATCCACCTGAGTTTGTGTCATTTCTCTTTTCCTTTGATTCTTAATTTTAGGGATTAAAAAAAATGGAAATCATACCTTAATTTATCTCTTTGGATATTTTTTTTTTAAAGATTTTATTGGGGAATTGGCGGAGGGGAACAGCATTGGGGAATCGGGGAAGGGGAACAGACAAGCTGCTGTCTTCTTGTTCCTCAGTTTAGTTGCGGAGGATGTTGCTTCACTGTTGGTATCTTCATCGCGCTCTTCCTGGATGAGGCAGATCGGTCGCCGGCCTCTGGATGTCGCTCACCGCGGCTATTGGCAGCTCACGCTTGGCTGCCAGCCGCTCACGCTGGCTGCGGGCCCCTCACTGTAGCCTATGGCAGCCCACTGCAGCAGGGGCTGCAGCCCACACCATCACCGGGGCTCGCACAGCCCAGCTCCAGGTGGAGCTGTTGTTAGCTGTAGAGGGCAGTGTCACTGGCCCCCATGTGGGATCCGAACCGGGGCCGCTGGCATCCCAAAACCAGCGCTTAACCAATGCGCCACTCGGCCGGCCCTCTTTGGATATTTTAAGCACATACTTATTTTAAAGTCTTTGTTGGACTGGAGTGAATTCTGTTCCAGCTGTAAAGTTTTTCCACTGATGTCTTTTTTTTTTTTTTTTTTTTTGAGGGCAGTGTCCCTGGCCCTCATATGTGGGACCGAACCGGGGCCACTGGCTTCCCAGGCCAGCACTTAACCACCGTGCCACTCGGCCGGCCCTGACTGATGTCCTAATAATAGATTTCTTCTTGTGTTTTGGAATTTTCTCTTCCTGTCTCATCTTCCCTTAAGCCATAGCCTTAATCAGTCAGCCAGTAGACAGTTTTTCAGCATCATTGCACCGGTGGCAGAGCGCCACCTAGCCCTGGCTTCAAGCACTGAAACCGAATCAATTCCAATTCCTTGTCTTACACAAAACACTTTGGATCCCTTTTCTCTGGAGGAGCCAGTTTCCGGCCACCTCTCACGCTCCCTGACATGCACAGAAAAATGAATCAGGACGCATCGTGCTGTGGCTTCACGTACTGCTTGGCCATGCACTTCTGTTTCTGTCCACATAGACGCTGTTCTGTATTTGAGTTAGCATGTGTTATTTTGGTTTTCTCTTTGTACATTTTGCCTGTGATCCTCTGTGTTTAGAACAGAGGGGGATATTTTTGTTGTTTGTTTGTTTGGGGTTTTTTTGTTCACTGTAGAGAGCAGTGTCACTGGCCCTCATGTGGGATCCGAACTGGGGCTGCTGGCATCCCAAACCAGCCCCCAACCAATGTGCCACTTGGCCGTCCTCCAGAGGGGGATTTTTAAAGTACAAACTCACCATCTCTGTTGATGTGAACATCTGCCTCTTTTTCACCATCAAGACAATTCTTTCATTCTCTTCCTACCCCCTGGCATGTGATTCATCCAGGAGTAACATTTTAATATCTCTAAGTTCCTATTTTCATTCTTAGTAAAAAGGAATTGGGGCACATGACCCTTCAGTTGTTCTAAGAGTTAAAACACATATTAAACTGCTGAAATTTGTTCCACTCTTTCAAGTGGAAAATTTTATCTTGGTGGGAGAAGAGAGTGAAGTAATAGGGCGGTTGAGTACTTCTGCTTTTCCTCTGCCATCTATTAATAGTGCACTATCTCCCTGAAGCTGTGTTTCGCCCTTGTTCATTTTTTTCTAAATGTTATTTCACAAAACAATCCTTTGGGAGGCTTTAATATGGTTATGAACTTGAGCTTAGTTACGATTTGAGACTTCCGTGTTCTGTCACTACAGTATACATTCCCTGAGGCCAGGGTACTTGTCTGTCTGTTCACCACTCCATCCCAGCAGACTGACGCGTAGAAGACAATAAATATTGTTTACATACCAAATCTTACATTATGCTTTTTTTTGGTCTATTTAAAGAGGGCTCCCTATACCGCCTCCCATGGGTTTCTTTCTTTTTTTTTTAAAGATTTTATTGGGGAATTGGGGGAGGGGAACAGCATTAGGGAACTGGGGAAGGGGAACAGACAAGTTGCTGTCCTTTTGTTCTTCAGTCTAGTTGTGGAGGAATTGCTTCACTTGCCCATGTTCGTATCACCATTGCATTCTTCTCTGGTGAGGCAGGTCAGTCGCTGACCTCTCCTTAAAAGAGTCAACTATGCCATTGCAGCATGAAAGCAATGTGTAACCAATGACCATGGCTGTTCCCCAATAAAATTTGTTTTTAAAAAAAATCTATGAATGCAGGTCCACCGAGTGTCACATTGGGTGGGAGCTGGCTTTGGATGCTAGGAGCCCCGGTTCGGATCCCACATCTGAGGGCCTGTTAAGAAGAAATAAATCTGTAGGCCTTGTCTGTTAATAAATAGTTTATGCACCTAAAAAAAAAATCTATGTGAATGAAACATCAGAACCAAGAAACTTTTTGGAATTCTTAATGGTTTGTGCTAATACTTTTTTTGCCTTTGAGATCTTATAACAGTTTTATTGAGATATAATTCAAATTCACATATCACATGATTCACCCTTTTAAAGGGTACAACTCAATGGTTTTTATTTGTTTTTCTTTTTCTGAGGGCAGTGTCACTGGCCTTCATATGTGGGACCTGAACCAGGGCCGCTGGCTTCCCAAGCCAGCACTTAACCACCGTGCCACTCGGCTGGCCCTTCAATGGTTTTTAATATATTAAGAGTTGTGCAACCATCATCACAATCTAACTTGAGCACATTTTCATCACCCCAGTCATAGGCAACCACTAATCTATTCTTTGTCTCTATGGATTTGCTTATTCTGGACATTTCATGTAAATGGAATCATACAATAGAGGGTCTTTTGTGACTGGCTTTCACTTCACATGTTTTTGTTATTGTTTTGTTTTTGTTTTTTATTTCTATTGTGGAGCAGTGTGTTTTTCCAGAACCCACCAGATCCAAGTCAAGTAGTTGTTTCAGTCTAGTTGTACAGGGTGCAACTCAGTGGCCAATACAGAGATCCAACCGGCAACCTTGGTGTTGCGAGCATTGCGTTGTAACCACCTGAGCTAACTGGCCGCCCCTCACTTCACATGTTTTCAAGGTTCATCCATGTTGTAGCGGAACGTCATTCTTTTTCATGGCCAATCAATTGTGTGGATGTGCTATATTTTATTTATGCATTCATCATTCAGTGGAAACTTAACACTTAAAATATTAACAAAGCTAATATTTACATTCATTAATAACCTTCTCATATATTCTCATATTGAGCCTTATCATGGTTTGTTTAGGTAGGTGTCAATACAGTCTCCACCATTTTCTAGGTGAAAAAAATGAGGAGACTCAGAAAGCCTAACTAATTTGCTTTAAGATCATAGCAATTAAGAACTGGAACTCATAAAAAAAAAAAAGAACTGGAACTCGGGCTGGCCGAGTGCTCAGTTGGTTAAAAGGTTGCTCAAGAGTGCGAGCTGAGCTCTGAGCAACAGCAGTTTGATGCCCAGCCCAAGCTGAGCTTCTGCTGAGCTGCCAACAGGTGGCAGGATGGCTCAACTAAAAAAAAAAGAACTAGAACTCAGAGGGCTGGCCAAGTGACGTGTTGGTTAAGAGCTGGCTTGGGATGCCAGTGGCCCTTGTTCAGATCCCACATATGATGGCCAGTGACACTGCCCTCTATAGCTAAGATGGTAAACAACAGCTCCACCTGGAGCTGGGCGGCTGTGAGTTCCCGGGACATCATAGCTGCAGCCCCTGCTGCAGTGGGCTGCCATAGGCTATAGTAAGTGGCTGGCAGCCAACGTGAGCTGCCAAGAGCGGCTGTGAGCGGCCATCCAGAGGCCGGCAACTGATCTGCCTCATCCCGGAAGAGCGCAACGATGATACCAACATGGGCAAGTGAAGCAACGTCCTCCACAACTAGACTGAAGAACAAAAAGACAGCAACTTGTCTGTTCCCCTTCCCCGATTCCCCAACGTTGTTCCCCACCCCCAATTCCCCAATAAAATCTTTAAAAAGAACTAGAACTCAGACTCAAATGTGGTTCATCTTAATCCACATCATATGTTTTCTTCCTAATTGCCACCCCCCCCGTCCCTTAGTGATTTTGTTGTAAGGAGTAATTATTTTATTAGTTTGTACTTAGCTTCTTTGCTAACTTTTTTTTGTTGTTGCTTGATTTAACATACTGTTAGATATGGGAAATGGATTTTTTTTTTTTTTTTAATTTTTTTTTTTATTGGGGAATCGGGGAAGGGGAACAGACAAGTTGCTGTCTTTTTGTTCTTCAGTTTTTAGTTGCGGAGGATGTTGCTTCACTGTTGGTATCGTCATTGTGCTCTTCCCGGATGAGCACAATCGGTCGCTGGCCTCTGGATGTCGCTCACCGCGGCTATTGGCAACTCACGCTGGCTGCCAGCCGCTCACGCTGGCTGTGGGCCACTCACTGTAGCCTATGGCAGCCCACTGCAGCAGGGGCTGCAGCCCACACCATCACCAGGGCTCGCACAGCCCAGCTCCAGGTGGAGCTGTTGTTAGCTGTAGAGGACAGTGTCACTGGCCCTCATGTGGGATCCGAACCGGGGCCGCTGGCATCCCAAAACCAGTGCTTAACCAATGCGCCACTCGGCCGGCCCTATGGGAAATGGATTTGAAAAGAATTTTTAATGTGGCCTCTCCCTATAACTTTGTGCATAAGATGGGGATGTATTCTAGGTGATAATGTACTTCAGTGGCTTAGCAACAGATACAATTGTGCAAGCAGCAGTCTGCTTAACACATTGGTGTCCACCTATAGAGACGGGTCCAAGGGTATGCTTGAGGGCCCTCTGGTCCCTGTCTCATGAAAAACTTCTAATATGACCTAGATAAAATTATGTTTGTATTGAAAGACCTACTTTGTGCTCTTTGTAGAGTCCCAAAGCTGAAATTTTCAATTTTATCCATCTGGTAGTGTCATACACAGAGAATATGCTCAATAAAAACTTTCTATAGTGACAACATATATTTTCTTGTGAATTCCTTTTTTACCCATAGGGTTCTGTAGCTATAGCTGGTGCTGTTATTCGCTGGCTAAGAGACAATCTTGGAATTATAACGACCTCAGATGAAATTGGTGAGTATGTTGTACTAAAGTGTTAGAATCTAAATAATGAAGTTTTAATATTGTACCTTTGCAATCTGTTCATACTTGTGCTTTTGCCCCATGTGCAACATTAAATTATATGGATCCCTATTATGAGTATGATTTATATATAAAAGACTATTTTGTGAAGATTTATAAAACAACGAATTGACACATTTAGTGGTGGTTATTAATACACTGGCAAGAAAGGACATAAAAATTATCCAAGTGTAAAATTGGATGCCAAAGATTGCCAGAATCTGCAGGTGAAGCGGTCCAGTTAAATTTATCTGACGTGAAAGAGCTTTAACTCTTAGGTTAGAGTGAGCATTAAAATTCCAATACCTATAATTTAAGTATTAATATGACTATTTTCAGTTTATGGATAATTATGTGAAATTCACCTACCTACTCTTTCATCTAACTTGTTAAATTTTGCCTGAAGGTGAGATCATCAGATACTCATTTTGATTAGGGATGTACTGGCAGCCACTTGTTCATCTTTTAGTCAGCAACCTTAAAAATAGTGAAAATGAGTTAAAAATACCTTAATGAAACTATCCCAATTCCTTATTTCTTAGTCTGGGTTACATTTTAGTGGTGGTAGCCAATGTCGGGAAATTTGGTTTTGTTGTTCCTAGCACACTGCTATTTTTAGGAACATTTTGCTGTACTAACGAACAGGAAACCAAAAGCTTGGACCTATTTTTATAAATAGATATGTTTATTGACTGAAGTAAGTAGGATATATTAGTGATTTTTGTTTTTGCTTTTCTTTTTTTAATGTTAGAAAAACTTGCTAAAGAAGTAGGGACTTCCTATGGCTGCTATTTCGTCCCAGCATTTTCAGGGCTATATGCGCCTTACTGGGATCCCAGTGCAAGAGGGTAAGAATTAAAAATAAGGTATGCTTTTGTGAGTCTAATAACTTATTAGTTGATAGTTTCCTATCTATTTAAAAAGGATTTTGAACCGTTCAGAACCTTTTCTGTCTGGAAAGTATAATTTCTTAACCTTTAACCTCCAAGAAGTTACAAATAAGCCCCCACCATATCCACATTCACGTTAGCGTTATCTTTTATCTTCATGACATCTGCAAGTTACACATCAGAAAGACATCATCTAGATGAAGACTGCTTTGGTTTTATATTTTTGTCATCTATTCAGATGGTTCATGAACTTTTTTATATGTGGAGGCAGGATTGTGGACTACAAAGAATTTCCAAACTATTTAATGTTTATGTCCAGTTTTATTTTGTCTTTTTAATGTCTATTTTTTCCCCTCTGTACATTTCTATCTATCAAATCCAACCTTTCCGTATTCAGGGTTATTCAAATTGATGACTCATTTTTTATCACTCTTGTCACACTTCTCACTCTAACCTTAAAAATCTTTGTACTTTTAGGATCATCTGTGGGCTGACTCAGTTTACCAATAAATGCCATATTGCTTTTGCTGCATTAGAAGCTGTTTGTTTCCAAACCCGAGAGGTAATAAATATAAACTTGTTTTCTTACACATAATCTGCTTTTATCATTCTTAAACAAATTATATATGAATGTCATAAATTTATTAAATACTTAAAAAATTTATTAAATATTGGGTTGTCAGAAAAGTCATGACGCATTTTTGCAACGAAAAACAGAAAAAATACACCATGACTTTTCCAACAACCTAATAGTTGAAAAGGAAACCCTGCTTAAACACTAGTCTAATCAAGGTAAGTTTTTGTTTTTGCAGCTGGTATTACCTTCTAAATTCCTATCATTTGCCAGGCACTGGGCATTTTGCGATTAGGGGTATACTGAGTGGGAAATATTAGGCAAAGAGAATAGCACTGATACAGGCATTGAGGCAGGAAACCTGGGTATAAAATAGAGTTGTTTGGTTTGGCTGGATATAAGAGTGAGTGCAGAGGTGTAGGGAGAGAAAAGGTTGCTTGTGAGCAGGAGGGCTTCGAAGACCAGAATAAGAAGTCTAAATTTTATCCTGTAAGCTTTGAGAAGCTCTTGAGTGTTTTTGAGTAGAAGATTGTCGTTTTCAGGGATGTTACTATGGAGTAGTTTAATTGTGTTCATTACGTTGGTTTATTTAAGATTTTGGATGCCATGAACCGCGACTGTGGAATTCCACTCAGTCATCTGCAGGTAGACGGAGGAATGACCAACAATAAAATTCTTATGCAGCTACAAGCAGACATTCTGTACATCCCAGTAGGTTAGTAAGCCTTCATTCCTTTAAACTCTAAGAGCAATGTTTCTTTTGGGAAATTGCTTTGTTAGGCGTATGTAAAAAGTTACAAAGATATTTTTTAATTAAAATGATTTTTTCAATTATAGCTGACATTCAATTTTATTTCATTGGTTTCAGGAGTACAGCATAGTGGTTAGACATTTAAATAATTTACATAGTGACGCACCCTGGCTAGTCCAGTACCCACCTGACACCCTACACAGTTACTACAATATTACTGACTGTATTCCCTATGCTGTGCTTTACATCCCCATGACTATTTTGTAACTACCAATTTGTACTTCTCAATCCTTCCCCTTTTTCACCCAGCCCCCCTCTGGCAACCATCAATAAGTTTTCTGAAAAAAATACAAAGATGTTGATGTAGCTCTCTCCCTTCAGTGAAGCCCTCTATGCCGGAAACAACTGCCCTGGGAGCCGCCATGGCTGCAGGGGCTGCAGAAGGAGTCGGTGTTTGGAGTCTTGAACCCGAGGATTTGTCAGCCGTCACAATGGAGCGGTTTGAACCCCAGATCAACGCTGAAGGTACATTTAAAGATTGAAACTTTTCATGGTGTACTGTGAAAATGACCTCAGTGAGAAAGAACTTGCCTTTCTGTTTATTCACAAGTTAAGGAACTAAGTACAATGTCAAAGGCTACTACTGTTTCAGGTTTGGCGACTAATCATATTGGGCTATACTGAATGAGTGCAGATGAGAGAAATACAGTAAAACCTTGGTTTGTGAGTGCTCCGTAAGATGAGCAAACATTTATAATACAATTTATTTATTTATTTATTTATTTATTTTTTTAAGATGAGCCAACCTTGCCACCTCTTGGCAGCTCAATGGCAGCTCAGCTCACACTGGGCATCGAACTGCTGTTCCTCAGAGCTCAGCTTGCACTCTTGGGTGAGCTCTTAACCAACTGAGCCACCCAGCCGGGCCTATAATACATTTTAATGTGGTAAACGAGCAATGTCTTACAATACGAGTAATTTGTTTCCCAAACAAGTTATGCTCGCAAACCATGGTATTAACTGTAGTTCCTTATTTTATCTATCTATCTATCTATTTATTTATTCTAAAGATTTTCTTGGGAGGGGAACAGCATTGGGGAAGCAGAAGGGAAACAGACAAGTTGCTGTCCTTTTTATCTTCAGTCTAGTTGTAGAGGACGTTGCTTCACTGGCCCATGTTGGTATTAACATTGTGCGCTTCCCAGGTGAGGCAGTAGCTCGCCAGCCATTGGACGGTAGCTCATGAAAGCATATCTCAGCTGCTGGCCAGCCCCATTGCAGTCTATGCAGTCGCTGGCTATTCACAGCAGCCCAGCTCCAGGTGGAGCTGTTGTTCACCACCTTAGCTGTAGAGGGCAGTGTCACTGGCCCTCATATGTGGGATCCAAACCGGGTCCCTGATGCTCAGAGCTCGCGTCCCTAGCCAGCTCTTAACCAACGCGCCACTCGGCCAGCCCGTAATGCATCTCTTAAACTGAAATAAATATGAGTACAAAAATAAAGTTTTGTATATATTGAATTTGGTTTTATAACTTTTTAAAAACCTATGCATTAAATAGCATCAAAGTAGATTTTGAGCTATTGAAAAATAAGCTTCGGGACAACCAAGTGGCATGGTAGTTAAGAGCTGGCTTGGGACGCCAGCGACCCCGGTTCGGATCCCACATGGGAAAAAAAAAAAACAGCTTCAAATCATTTTTGTTTAATTTTCTGGAAGTCTGCCATCGCTTCTTAATTTTATTTTTTTATATATAAGAAAATGGAATATGGGCCGGCTGAGTGGCGCGGTGGTTAAGCCCTGGCTTGGGAAGCCAGCGGCCCCAGTTCAGGTCCCACATATGAGGGCCAGTGACACTGCCCTCAAAAAAAAAAAAAAAGAAAGAAAATGGAATATAATACTAACAATTTTATAGTCAGACAGTATGCCATGTACCTTGATATGGAAATGTGTTTTAAAATCTGATATTCTAATTAATTTTTCACTTTTGCAATATTGGATAAAATATGAAGTTCAAAAATTTTTTCTATTTCTGAAGAAAATCAACTTTCTAATAAGCAAATAATTTTCAGAGCCAATATATGATCTTGAGATGCTAATCCCACTCTTTTTTTTTTTTTTTGATGGCAGTGTTACTGGCCCTCACATGTGGGACCCGAACCAGGGCCGCTGGCTTCCCAAGCCAGCGCTTAACCACCGCGCCACTCGGCCGGTCCCCACTCTTTTTTAAAATAGATTTTGTCGATATTTATAATATATTTTTTATTAGTTTCAGGTGTACAAAACAATGTGATAGTTAGACATTTCACCGCTCACAAAGTGATAACCCACTCCCCCAATCTACTGCCCCTCTGACATCATATGTAGCTGTTAGAATACCATTGACTCTTGACTCTATTCCCTATACTATACTCTATATCCCCTAAATTATAATTTTATATATATATATATATAATTATAGTTTACATAAAATATTATTCAGCTTCAGGTGTACAGTGCAGTGGTCAGTCCTCTACACCGTCCATGAAGTGGTCTCCCTAACAAGACATGTGCCCATCTGACACCCTACAAAATCTTTATAGCACTAGATTCTCCATACTGTCTTTCATATTCTGTGGCAGTATTGTAGTTACCTATTTATGCTTTCTAATCCTTTCCTCTTCTCCCTCATCTCCAATAATCCCATTCTTAAATTCAGGAAGTTTTGTGCAAGGAGTTAAGGATTAGTGTTTTCTGAGGACAGCCATCTTTGGAATTTTTGAGGCCCTAGCCCAGAGTTGATCAGTTATGTCTGTTGTCCGTCCCTTCACCAGCCCCTCTTGTTTCCCAGCAACATGCACACATATGAATGGGCACCTAGATCTAGACAGTTCATTCTTTATTTTATTTTATTTTAAAAGTTTACAGCAGAGGACAGTTTATTATAATAGAAAGTAACAGCTCTCAGAATGAGAGGGGGTCCCAACTGGGTTGCCCACTAGTTAGGGCAAAAGTTTTGGTTTCTTTACCTTTTGTATGTCTGTGGAGAGGGGACCTCTATAGACAGTTGATTCTTCCAGCAAACATTTGTTTAGAGCCAACTACAGGCCAGAAACTGTCCTTATGTGGGAATATAGACATGAATAAGACCAAGGAAGTCCTTGCCATTCAGGAGACTCAAGTATATTGGGAGATGTAAACAAAACTATGAAAATTCACTGTGGAAGCTGATATCCTGAGGTGTATGTGAGGTGCTGTGAGAAGTTGGAGGAGGGGCCAGAAGTGAAGCACTGGAATGCTTTTTGAAGCGAGTGATACTAGAGCAGTGTCTTGGGAGAGTTGCAGCCTTTGGGTGCTGTGGGAAGGCAGGGAGGCTTGAAAGAAGGGGTAACTTCATGCATGTTTCCCATTGTTAAGAGGAGTGCAGTGTGTGTGGACACACCAGCACCCTTTTTTTTAAATTTTAATTGTTTATGATTTTATTGGGGAATTGGGGGAGGGATACAGCATTGTGGAACCAGGAAAGGGGAACAGACAAGTTGCTGTCCTTTTGCTCTTCAGTCTAGTTGTGGAGGACATTGCTTCACTGGCCCATGTTGGTATCGTCATTACGCTCTTCTTGGGTGACATAGATCAGTCGCCAGCCTCTGGACGGCTGCTTACAGCAGCTCTTGGCAGCTCACACTGGCTTCCAGCTGCTCACGCTGGCTGCCGGCCACTCACTGTAGCCTATGGCAGCCCACTGCAGCAGGGGCTGCAGCTATGCTGTCCTGGGGACTCACAGCAGCCCAGCTCCAGGTGGGGCTGTTGTTCACCATCTTAGCTGTAGAGGGCAGTGTCACTGACCCTCATATGTGGGATCCGAACCAGTGCTGCTGGCGTCCCAAGCTAGCTCTTAGCCATCGCGCCCCTCAGCCGGCCCACACCAGCACCCATTTTTGTCTAGTCCTCTTATTGTGGATTTCTGCCTTAAAGGAATCTTGTCTCACAGGAATGCAATCTGATTCTTGTGAGAAATCTATACTCATTAAATCCTTTGGCTAGACCAAAAATAATTCACCTTCTTGTCTTTTCACATGCATACCCGTACGTATATCCCTAGCTCCACCCCTTACCCCAAGAGAAAGAGAAACCAAGATTAAATGAGGTTCCCTTTCTAATTCATCACCACTTGTTTGCAAATGGCCTGGTCTTAGCAGGTAGCCTGTATCCCATTCTCCCATCACCCTGCAGACCATGCTGAATTTCCCCTCCAACTTCCAAGCAATCTTCTCTCCCAGTCACTGGCCATCATTAGCAACTGTACTCTCCCAAATCTGCGTCCGGGTAAAGCCCCACTGAGTTTAACACATGTAACAATTTGTCAAGAATGCTGAATGAACGTAAGTATGAGGCTTAGAACACCTCAATAAACTACCGTTCACTTGTGTGTTTTGCCTGTCTTCTATTTCTAGAAAGTGAAATTCGTTTTTCTACCTGGAAGAAAGCTGTGATGAAGTCAATGGGTTGGGTTACAACTCAGTCTTCAGAAAGTGGTAACAATGTTTTTATTATTATTGCCACTTTGTTCTAGTATGTTTCATAGCTTATTTAAGTATCTGACCATTTAAACTTAGCAAGGCTGCCCTGAAGAAAAGCATTATATAGCTAGTTTCTAACATTTTGAAAGCACTTTATAAAGTTTTAAACATAAAATGTAAATTATCAGGTTGATATATGTACATCCTGCCATATATCTTTTTTCTTTCTAGTCTATTCCTAGGACTTTGATTTGTAACTTAGTTTTCTAAAAGTAAAATTATTTCTAGTTTCTTCTATTATTTCTAGTTTCTTCTTAATGAAAAAAAGATCAACTACAGTCTGTTTTTTTGTGTGTTTTTTTTCTCTTAATGCCTTTACCTTTTTGAGGGGCTGTCTTCATGACCTGAACCAACCAAAATCTATTTAATTTCAGAATTTATTTTGCTACTTCCTAGGCTGATTCCAAGTTCTTAGCAAGTATACTTATGAGAATTCATTGGAGTCAGAGAGCAAGAAATGCACCAAACATAGTAAATTAGAAATGTCTAAATAGATTAGGAAATGCTTTTGGCAGAAAATGGGACTATATTTTTTAGTCATTTAGGTAGAAAAGTATTCAGAGCACGTTTACCATTTACCTGTAAACAGCCTTAAGCTGCCTTTAACATGCCTTTCATTTAAACAGCTTTAAACATCTTTAATATAGTACAATATATTAAATCTTTGCTAAATTCAAGATTTGGAACATAATGAATGGAGCAATAGCCAATAATATAATGAAACATATATTTTAAGAAAGAAAAGTTTATGAGTTCAGAAATATATAACAAAAAAGAGTGGAAGAGTTCAGAAATATATAACATGCCTTCCAACCCTAAAGTGAGTATAGAACCACTTTTCTCTCATCACCCCATAGAAGCACCTTTTTTTTTTTTTTTTTTTTTTTTTTTTAATGAGGGCAGCGTCACTGGCCCTCATGTGGGGCCCGATTGGGGCCACTGGCGTCCCAAGCAAGCTCTTAATCACTGCACCACTCGGCCGGCCCCCGTAGAAGCACTTTTAATGTATCTGTCTTTTAGGAGTAGCTTCTGGAAACATCCACTACCACAGATCACTGTGGTCTATATTTTCAGTCCTGGATGTTCAGAATTGAAGCTTTTGTTTATTTTCTCCTAAATAAGCTTAATATCCTTTTTCTTTCAACCTTTTGTTCTGAGACTCAGGTTAGAAAACATGAAAACAACCATGTCCGTAGACAATATTTTAGAATGTAGATTAATATAATTTAGTTTTCAAATTGGAGTAATATTAATAGGTTCATTTCTTTATACACCAAATTCTATTTAAAAAAAAAACAAAACCAATTTGGTTTGTAATTTATTTTTAGTAGACTAATATAACTCTTCTCTGATAGTCAAAGAATCTATAATTGGAATGTTGGGATAATTGGATTGCTTATTTAGTATCTTTCAGGGAAGAATCAAGAAAGATCAAAATTAACAGCCTCCCAAAAACGTTCTCCATTGGCTTACTCTGGCTTGGCCAGTGGAAGGCTTATGGTCTATATGCATTATGTTCTTGGCTATTTGTGGCATACTATCTGTATTGTTTGTTAATTGTCATAAGCCTTCAATATTGATTATATTTTTGATTTGAAGTAATAACTCTTTGCTAGCTTTTATGAATATACTATTTTTATAACTTATTTTGTTTTGCTATCATGTGATTCTTAACACAAATATTGTAATTATGTGTCTCTCTTTTGGTTTGCTTGACTGGAATTCCCTTCTGCTTGGATGGCCACAGGTGATCCTAGTATCTTCTGTAGTCTACCCTTGGGCTTTTTTATAGTGAGTAGCATGGTAATGTTAATCGGAGCAAGGTACATCTCAGGTCAGTTACTCTTTAAATTAGACAATTTTATTAGTTAGTGTTAATGTATTTGTATATAACTCAGCAAAAAGTTTTCAGTGTTTTTCATTCTTCCTATGCTTGGGAACCTGGAAAATCCATTAAAGGTCTTATTAGTTAGACAAATTAATCTTTTGTCAGAATTAAGGACTGTGAGTCTGCTTAACCAAATTTAATAGATGATGTTTTCTTTGAGGGACTGTATTCTGCTGTCAACTACGGCAGTGAGCAAAAGTGAAAGTACTACTGTTAATGCTAAATGAAAAGACTTTTAGAGTGACAGATGAAAGTTAAAGTTTAATTTTGACATTAATTAAATTGGCTTTCAAATATACATACAATGTTTTTCATCCTTATAAGTTTTTGCCACACAATCTTTAAGATTTCAATTCTGTAAGAGTTTTGGCCAGAGTATGTTAGCAGAGTTTCTGTAAAACTCTAACACTGGAGAAAATTTATAGTCATATTTGTTTTAGTTTTAAAAGAATGCATTTTGTGAACTGAAGTTTTAAAAATTACTGCTTAAATAAGTTGGGGTTGAATTAAAACTGAATTATGATATTTGCACATTAACTTCTGAATATTCTTATAAAAGTACAATTGCTAAGCACGTGATGAAATACATTGCATAACCTGTGTTAATTTAAATATAATAATCATTTTTGGAAGCTGTTCCTGATAATAGCTCAATTTTTCATATTAATGGCTTAAATGGAAATAATTTGTTTCATATGTTTCCAAGAAAGTGAAACATTTAGATCTTCATGATTCGGGAAAGAGTTAAATTATTTCTCTTAATTCATTAGATGATAACTTGGGTTTAAAATGTAAAATTTAAAATTTATTGATATGAGAAAACACGTGTAGAAATTTGACAAGCCTTAATTCAGCTTGCCATCATCTGTTTAGAGCTGTATATAAATACAGAATGAAAATTATTTACATCAGTAGAACATTAGATTACCTTTTAATTAACGATAAAATATGGGTTGCTTGCATGTGAATTTAAAGTGAGATGACCTTTTTCTGTACTCTTCATATTTAGGGTAAATTTTTTCAAAACTTCTGCATCCATATTAATACCTTATGTTGGTATTACTGCTTTACACCTTACAAAGGGCATCTGTATATATAAATCTATAGCGAATTAGCAGATGTCTATTTTCTATTTTTTTATTTGTTTTATTTTTATCAGGGGACAGCCATGGTCATTGGTTACTCATTACTTTCATACTACAATGGCATAGTTGACTCTTTTTAAGGAGGGTGCAGCTCACAGTGGTCCATGCCACTGGGATTGAACTGGCAACCTTGGTGTTATCAGCACCACGCTCTAACCAACTGAGCTAACTGGTCACCCCCAGATGTCTATTTTCTTGGTGGAAAAGTCCAAATATTCCCTAGAAGAACTGTAATTTAAATTTGTAAAGAAACTTATATGCTGTTTTGGGGAAAGTTCTATTCTTTTTAGTATCCTGAGGTTTTTTATTTGTTTGTTTGTTTTAGCTGCATAATGATGATCTGGAAAAGGAAGGAAAAAAAACATTGCAGCTGAATGATTTCATTGAATTTTTTCCCTGTGTTTCCCCTTTGAGTCCATAACAGGATGAAAAGGCCTGGTCTCTATAAAAATTGAGACATGTGGCATATATCTAAGCTAACGGATACATTAAGTGCCCAAATTCCTAGGCTTCCAAAATGGATATGGTTACCATCTTTAGATTCTCTCTTGGTAACATATGCTGAGATCTGAAAACAGTGGGAATTGTTTGCCTTGGTAAGCAATTAACAATAGAGTTAATATTTGCTAATTTGGGAATTGGCCATTATATCTGTTGCCTTTTAAACCGTGAAGCAATATTTAGAAACCATATGGAATTTCTAATTGTATAAATGATTAAATAGTCTTTGTTGCTTTAACTCCTGATTTGCATGTATGTTGTTATTGATATTTATGGTTTTTGCCCTCCATTTTAGGTATCCCATAAATAATACCAACCCATGGAGTCCAACAATGCGAGTTCTTTACCTAATGAGAGAATCCAGCGATTCTGTCTCTTAATGTGATGACACTATTCATAGACTGATTTTATTTATAAGCCACTTGCTACATGACCCTCGAAGTAGACCTGTGGCTTGAAATAAAGAAAACACAGCAGAACAAATGCTATAGAAACATTTGGTGTGTTTTTTAACATCAACCGTTAAGACTGGACCAGCCACCTTTGGAGTTGATCCCTCCTTTGCCATCACTTCCTGCCCCATTCCCTCTAAGATCTAGGAAGAATTCAGATCCTGTCCATTGGTATCTTTCCTCAAGCATAGTCAAATGCTGATGGGCCACGATTTGATTCTCTGTACTATACACACTCGATTAAGGGGTTATTACTAACTAAAAATGAGCAACTTTGTGTTTCCTTTTAGCAGACCTTCCTAAAGTCCTCTTTTCTGCATATTAGGGAGACCACAGCATCTTGGCTGAATGTTTAAATGGAAACCTCTACTAACTTCTTAAAGTAGAAATTTAGTACTCTCATAGCTTAGATATTTTTCTGAAAAGTATTTGCCAAAACTGAGATTCTTCAGACGTTTTACATGGTCTCACTAATTGCACTGAATTGCTGTCTGGATCTTCAAAGGAAGGACACTTTTCCCCTTTTTTTCATCTCTCCTTTTTATATTTTTTACTTTCTATGTATAACATAAATGCCTATATATTTTATATGCTGAGGGTAACCCATTTTTAAATTAAGAGTACATTTTACATGGTCTCACTAATTACACTGAATTTCTGTCTGGATCTTACAGGGAAAAACTTTTTTTTTGCCTTTGCATCTCTTTTTTATATTTCTTACTTTGTATGTATTACATACATGCCTATATATTTTATATATTGAGGGTAGCCCATTTATAAATTAAGAGCACATTGTATTCAGTAGGCTATTATGGGGCTAGTCTTAAACAGACCATTATGTGTATAAATATTTTGGGGAAAAGAGCTATATACATTTTTGGGCAACGGTTAAGCATATTATTTACCAGGAGTAACTTTTTCTTAAAGAGGCAACATTTAAAATTGAACATATATGTTCTATGTCAATAAATGAAAATATACTTTAGTGTGACTTCAACTATATTTTTTTCTTTTTTTTCTTTTTTTTTTTTTTTTTAGCTGAGCCATCCTGCCACCTGTTGGCAGCTCAACGGCAACTCAGCTCGGGCTGGCATCGAACCGCCGTTGCTCAGAGCTCAGCTCGCACTCTTGAGCGAGAGCTCTTAATCAACTGAGCCACTTGGCCGGCCCACAACTATATTTCTTATTCCTTACATTTTTTTTTGTTTTAGCTGGATATATGCTAAAACACAACAACTGTGGAATACTACAGTAAATATTGTTTTCAAATGCAAGTACTGGTCCATATAAAGTTATTTTCCTTTGACATAATTTGAACATATTTGGGGTCTTTTTAAGGGAGTGACAAAAAAGGTTAAAATGTTAAGTTGAAGAAAAAAAAAAACCCTTAGCAATAAAGCCAAGCATCTCTTTCCATCCAAATATGTTATTAGTTGCTGATAAGCAATTATAATTTCTATTTGGGATGACAGAGAATTACCTCTGCTTACTGTCATTACAACTTAAAAAAGGTTTACTAGTAGAAATGGCTTCCAGTGAAATCAAGAATTTCTCAAAATATTTAGTGTTATGTTTTATAAAACTTACCTAATCTAGCTTCTTAATGTCAATTTAAAAAGTATCTTAAGATTAATTTCTGTTTACTACAAATAAGAAAATACTGCCTCCTAATTATTTTCTTCAATCAGTGATTAAAATGGAAAAATTTTTATGTTAATATAAAAAGTTTTGTTTTGTTTGGAATTAATGCTAATTTGTAGCATTTGCGGTTCTCATTGTGCTGTTTCTAAATCATTGAATCTGCTGGGGTTTATTGATGCAGCTGCCACTTTCGTGACATAAATATTATAGAAAGGTACTGTGAAATTACTACTTTGTGGCAGGGTATTTTTAAACATAATTATGTTTCTACCAAGGTAGGTTGAATTAATTGTAAATAATTGTTAAAATCACTGTTCAAATAATTTTAAGATTGCATTGATTTTTCTGGAAATTGCAATATTTATAAATGTTTGAAATTGTACACACTGATATTTCATGATAAATAAATTGACCCCTCATTCTTACTTGCATTTCTCATTTACAGACTAGAACTAGATCAAAGTTAAATTAAGAAAGATGTTTCAGGAAACATGAAACTCAGCTGTTAGCACTTCATCAGGCACATTCTGAAGAATTCATCAACAGCCAAGGAAGTAGTTTCTAGAATGTTGAGCCCCTTAATCATTTATTAGAGAAGACTACATTGTCCCATCTCAGCATCCAGAAAATACCCTGGCAAGGTCACCATTATCAATAGGGTCTTGCATGTCTAACCATGACCTTGTACTGCTTTCATTCTATGCCTCTGATTTTTCTCCACCTCGTTAGTCAATGGAATCAAGTATACCATTGTTCTCTCATCTCAGAAGCCAATACCTCAATCTTTTGTTTCCAACTAATTAGTAAAAGAAGTAATGCATCTTTGGTTCCATAATGGTATCTTAGAATTTTTTAGTATGCTTCTTTTGAAGTACCCAAAGCTCAATTCTTTGGTTTATGAGATGAGGGTTTTATATCATATGGGAATGAAGAATAATAGTGATTTAGGAGAAACCACCAAATGAAAGATGTCATCGCACAGAAACCAACAACATGGACAGTTACCTCATAGCATCTATCTACTTAATAGTGAATAGAAGTACAAAGGTTATTTTGACAGCTTTATTGAGGTATAATTGATGTATAGAAAACTGCTACATGCAATTTGATGAGTTGGGGCATATGCATACACCCATCATACCATCACCACAATCAAGGTAATAAACACATCCATCCACCTCCAAAGGTTTCCTTGCGTCCCTTTGCTCTTTTTTTGTGGGTGTGTGGTAAGAATGTTTAACACAAGATTTACCCTCTTAAATTTTTAAGTGCACAAAACACCAAATTGTTAGCTGTACACACTTGTACAGCAGATCTCTAGGGTTTATTCATTTTGTATAACTTTATACCTTGAATAACTCTCCATTCGCCCCACCCCCCAGCTCCTGGTAACTACCAATCTACTCTGTTTCTATGAGTTGGACTATTTTAGATTCCACACACTAGTAGATCATACAGTTTTTGTCTTTTTGACTTTCTGTAATGTATTCCAGGTCCATCAATGTCACAAATGGTAGGATTTCCTTCTTTTTTAAGTCCAAAAAATATTCTATTATATGTATACACCACATTTTGTGTATCCATCTTTCAGTGGATATTTAGGTTGTTTCCATATTAGGCTGTTCTGAATAATGCTGCAGTGAAGATAGAAGTGTAGATATCTGTTAGATCCTAATTTCAACTATTTTGGATATACCCAGAAATGGAATTGCTGGATGATATGGTAGTTTTATCCTCCCTACTGCTTTCCATAGTGGCTGCATTAATTTACATTCCTATCAACAGTGTACATGGGTTCCAAAAATTATTGTTTAACTTTTTTTTTTTTAAAGATTTTATTGGGAAGTTGGGGGAAGGGAACAGCGATGGGGAATCGGGGAAGGGGAACAGACAAGTTGCTGTCCTTTTGTTTTTCAGTCTAGTTGTGGAGAACGTTGCTTCACTGGCCCATGTTGGTATTGTGATCATTGTGCTCCTCCCGGGTGAGGCAGTCGCGTGCTGGCCATTGGTTGGCAGCTCACGCAAGTGCACCCCAGCTACCAGCCAGCCCCACTGCAACTTATGCCCTCGCTGGAGACCCACAGCAGCCCAGCTCCAGGTGGAGCTGTTGTTCACCATCTTAGCTGTAGAGGGCACAGCATCACTGGCCCTCATATGTGGGATCTGTACTGGGGCCCTGCTGCTCAGAGCTGGCGTCCCAAGCCAACTCCTAACCAACAGACCACTCGGCCGGCCCGTATTTAACTTTAATAGCTTGTTTTAACTAATAATATTTAAATAATGAAGTTTACTGGATCTGTTATTGCAACCTAACAAGTTTCATAAAGTCACAAAATAGACAATTAGAAAACTCAGTGACTTGATACCAACTTGATTGTTTCTTGGTCTATACTTTATAAATACATATCTGGTCTCTGATAAAACATAAGATGTGCTGGATACTATAGACAAAAAACTCACACAAGTATTGACTGAGACTTCCCTGTCATCAAATTTAATGAAAATGACCCATTAAATTAAATTTGAGGACTGTAAAGATAATTATTCTGAGAAGCAGAAGATAGGTTAAAACAAATTGCTCAACTAGACAAATATTTTTTTAAATTTATTTATTTTTAATTAGTTTCAGGTGTACAACACAGTGCAATAGTTATACATTTTACCCCTCAAAGTGACAACCCACCACCCCAAATTCGCCACCCCACTCCTCCCCACCATATCATATTACTCTTCCTCTGACTCCCTTCCACAGTATAATTCACATCCCGTGACTATATATATTCAATTACAGTAGGTATACAACCTCCATTTTAGTTATACAGTGCAGTGATCAAACCTCTACTCCATCCATGAAATGGTCTCCCTAACAAGACCTATGACCATCTGACATTCCGCAGAATATTTACAACATTAATTATATTCCCCAAACTGTTTTTCATATCCCAGCGGCAATATTGTAGTTGCCTATTTTTGCTGTCTAATCCCTTCCCCTTCTCCCTCATCCCCATTCCCCTCCCAATTAGCAACCCCAATTTTTCCTCTATATCTATGAGACAGTTTCTGTTTACTTTGCTCATTCATACAGTTTTTCAGATTCCACATATAAGTGAGATCATATGGTATTTGTCTTTCTCTGACTGACTTATTTCACTTAACATAATAGTCTCTAGGTCCATCCATATCATTGCAAATGGTACGATTTCATTCTTTATAGCGGAGTAATACTCCAATGTATAAATATACCACAGTTTCTTTTTTTTTTTTAAGATTTTATTGGGGAATTGGCAGAGGGGAACAGCGTTGGGGAGTTGGGGAAGGGGAACAGACAAGTTGCTGTCTTTGTTCTTCAGTTTAGTTGCGGAGGATGTTGCTTCACTGTTGGTATCGTCATTGCACTCTTCCCGGATGAGGCAGATCGGTCACTGGCCTCTGGATGTCGCTCACCGCAGCAATTGGCAGCTCACGCTTGGCTGCCAGCCACTCATGCTGGCTGCGGGCCACTCACTGTAGCCTATGGCAGCCTACTGCAGCAGGGGCTGCAGCCCACACCATCACCAGGGCTCACACAGCACAGCTTCAGGTGGAGCTGTTGTTCACTATCTTAGCTGTAGAGGGCAGTGTCACTGGCCCTCATATGTGGGACCCGAACCAGGGCCACTGGCTTCCCAAGCCACTCGGCCGGCCCATTTCCAGTTTTTTGAGATACCTCCATACTGACTTCCATAGTGGCTGCACCAACCTGCAATCCCAACAGTGCAGCAGGGTCTCCTTTTCCCCACAGCCCCGCCAACACTTGTTGTTTGTTGATTTATTGATGATAGCCATTCTGACTGGAGTGAGGTGGTATCTCATGGTGGTTTTTATTTGCATTTCCCTAATGACCAGTGATAGACCAGTATTTTTATTTGCCAGTTTTCATCCTATTTCAGAGAACTAGTTCTACCTGACAGCATTGTTGTTAAGAGGATGACAATATTGTATTAAAAAAAAGCCTCAATCATTTTTTTCCTGTTTAGTATAAAGATTAAGTAGCTTTTATTCCTCATTACTAAAACTGTTATCTCATTAGTTGCTTGTTATTGTATGACTAATTTACAAGTAGATTTCATAAATCATTTCAATCACCGCCAAAACATGCATCAAAGAAAAACTGGTTAAATAAACTGGTACAGTGACACAATAGAAAATGTGTAACTGTAGAAAAGAATGAGGACCTTCTAGAAACATGGAAACATCCAGGATCAGTGAAAAAGCAAGGTGTAGAGAAGTGTGTAAGTGTGCTACCTTTCTATTTAAGAGAGCCAGGATGTTTGCCTATGCTGGAAGGACATATAAGATGTTGATAGTGTTGGGCTGGCCGAGTGCTTCGCTTGGTTAAGAGCGTGAGCTCTGAGCAACAGGGTCCCTGGTTCGACTCTCACATGGACCAGTGAGCTGCGCTGGGGCTGAGCTGCCAACAGGTGGCAAGATGGCTCAGAGGTGGTGAGAGCACAAGCTCCTAACAACAAGGTTGCCAGTTCGACTCTTGCATGGGACAGTGGGCTGCGCCACGGCACCTTGAACTGAGTGGCCACAAGCTGCCAATGGGCGGCCAGATGGGGACTGGATGACAAGGGCGCTACCTGCACCCTCCACAACTAAGACTGAAGGACGACAACTTAATTGTTCCCCTTCCTTAATTCCCCGACATTGTTCCCCTTCCCCAATTCCCAAATAAAAACCTTTATAAGGGCTGGCTGAGTGGCGCGGTGGTTAAGCACTGGCTTGGGAAGCCAGCGGCCCCGGTTCAGTCCCACATAAAAATCTTTTTTAAAAAATGTTAATATATAGTGTTTACTTGTGCGTTCCATGCTAGTGAGTTAGCTCTGACTCCTGGCCACCCTAAGAATGAGTGATGTGCACAATGTCCCTTCCTCACAACCTGGCTCAGCATCTCTAGACTCAGCCAATGGCCTCTCTTGGGGAGTCAGTCCATCTCATATTTGGACTTAACTCTTTCCTGCTACCTACTATTTTCCCAGCATTATTGTCTTTTCCAAAGAACCCTGACTTCTCGTGATGTGCCCTAAGTTGAACAGCTTCAATTTTGTCATTTTTGCCTCCAGAGATGTTTCAGACTTAGTTGGCTTTAAGACCTGCCTGTTCATCTTTCTGGTGGCTCAGAGTATCTGTAGAGCTCTCCAACACCGTATTTCAAGTGGATCAGTTTTTTTCCCATCAGCCTTCACTATCTAGCTTTAGTATCCATACATACAATAGGAATATGAGGGTGTGGACGATCTTACACTTGGTCTCTTAATGACACATCTTTGTTCTTGAAGATCTTTCCTAATTCAATATCTGCCCTTCTGAGTCTCAGCCTTCTCTTGATTTCTTTGCTGCAGTCTCCATTTTAATTGATGACTGAACCAAGGTGAGCAAAATCTTTAACAATGTCAATGTCTTCATTGTCTAAGTTCAAGTTGTATATTTCTTCTGTAGTCATAATATTTTTTCTTGATGTAGAACTCATTAAAAATTGAGCATGTGGGGAACAGGTGGGAAAAAGCATATATATATATATATATAATTTGCAAAACTAAAATATTTGAAATTCAGAGGTCATGGTACATGAATATTCATGGCAGCATTATTTATAATAACCCCAAACAGGAAACAACCCAATATCTGTCAATTGATGAATGGATAAATTAGGTGTTCTATTCATACAATGGAATATTACTCAGCTACAAAAATGAATAATGTACTGATACATGCTGCAACATGTTTGAGCCTTGAAAAGTATGCAAAGTGACAAAAGTGAGACACAAAAAGCCACGTATCATATCACATTTATAGGAAATATCCAGAATAGACAAATCCATAGAGACAGATTAATGGTTGTCAGTCTCGGGGGAGGGAAAATGGGAAGTGACTGTTAATAGGTACAGGGTTTCTTTTGGGGTGATGTATGATCAGTTGCCTGATGGCATGTGAGCTTGTTACCCCTGAAATGAACCCTTTGAAGGAAATAAATTTTATTTGTTCCTAGAAAAATGGAGGTTAATAAATTTAACCCCTTGTTATTCCACTTTCACTATTTTTCATGCATTCAATATTGGAGATAAGAAAAATGCTGTAATCACTAATATATAAAAGATCATGATGAAGTGAAAGATCTGGTGTTCCATTCACCTTCTTAGGGGTTTTTAAATGGTTTGTCCAACAGAACATATTGATATTAAAGGATGCAGTTAACTTGTTTCCAAAGATTTGACAGATAAGGCAGTCTTCTGAAAGTATTAACCAAAACATATCGCCATAATTATTAGTAACTTGAGTTTTCCCTAAGTGAATCCTCTTAACTATGCCCTTTTTTAGTTTTCTGAAAAGTTTAATTTCATCTGTTCATCTTCCTCTTTCGCCCCAAACTCAGTGTAATCCTTCTGCCTTTAATTAAATCACAATCATATCTTTTTCTTTACTACAGAGCTTATAGGAGGAAACAATAGGAATTTTTGTAATCCACCTCTTCAATTATAAATCTAATTCAAATGGCAGTGAATATTTGCAAGTTCACTCTACATCACTGGTATCTCAGCAGCCAAGAGAGCTCTTTTTAAAACTTAAAAAAAAAAATCACATTGTTTGAAAAGAAGAATAGCTCTTAGAAAAATTGGAAAATAAAAAAGATTAGAAAGACGAGTAGAAAATAATCCATAGTCCTAAAATAATGCCTGTGGTTATTTTGATTTTCCCCCCAAACTTTAAGGAAGTATTTTCATATATCTTGAATGCTCATAAACTTTATATAAAAATTTTAATATACAAAACAATACACGGTGTCATGTATATGGACACATACAGGTGAACTAGAAGTATAAAACTTACACAGAAGGGCCAGCCGAGTTGCTCAGTTGGTTAAGAGGTCGCTCAAGAGTGGGAGCTCTGAGCAACAGGGTCACCGGTTTGATTCCCAGCCCGAGCTGAGCTGCCGCTGAGCTGCCAAAAACTGGCGGGACAGCTTAGCTAAAAAAAAAAAAAGCAAAAAAACAACTTGTCACAGGGATGATACCAAGTTTAGGATGGTGGTTACCTCTGGAAGGGAGAGAATGGAATCAGGGAAAGGGACTTTGCTGACACCTGAAAAGTTGTGTTTCTTAAAAAATTTGAGTGAGTGGTGGGTATGCATGTATTTATTATATTCTCTGCTTTGCTTTATGCTTGAAGTACTTCATAATAAAAAGATAAGGTGGATTGTCCTCCTAATTGTATGTGTCTAAATCCATCATTCACTGACCATTAGTGTAATTTTGTTTATCCTGATAGCTTTCCCAATTAAAAGGGCTGAAATCTTATTGATCTAATGACACAATTATTTCAAGCACCTCATATAAAGTATCAATATACAGAAGCAATTATATGTATTAGAAATTATATCCATACTTAGCCATTTACTTATTATGAATTGAATTTAGAAGACTCAAAAAAGAAATACCCATTTGCCTTATTTCCTATATAGTACCTTCCACAAATTTGGATAAATGCACTGCTGTAAGCTAACCACATTTATAATTACATATGATAAAAAAATAAAAATAAAACCTTGTTAGGGGCGGCCGAGTGGCACGGTGGTTAAGCGCTGGCCTGGGAAGCCAGCGGCCCTGGTTCAGGTCTCACATATGAGGGCCAGTGACACTGCCCTCAAAAATTAAATAAATAATTACATATTAAAGGTAGAAAATTTCTGGACAGAAAAGTGTCAACTCTACACCTAAGTTCAATGTGAGGGGAGAAAAATCATTGTGATCATTATAGTATTGGACTCTAAGTCAGGCACCTGTTTTGTATTCCAGGTTCCAGTTCATTACAGTTGAAAGAGAGCACTAAGTAATAAAATTGGATACAATTTGTCTCCTGAATATGTGTTTAAAGGACCACAAAGACATGGATCAAATACAATAATAAGGTGATGATCGAAACAACACCTAAACACCTACTATGGAAGGGAAACTTGGACGCTGAAACTGAACAATTATCCAGTTGTACCTATGCTGGGGTTTTTTTTCCCCATTATGGCTTGATATCTCACTTCTCTTTGCTCACACTCTGTAATGCCAATATTAACTGACTATAACATGGACAGATGCTGACCCATTTCTAATGAAATGTCTCAAAACATCTAGTCATAATGTGTACTATGCAAGATTCCTCTATCTCTTTTTGTAAAATCTGACACATTTTATTTTGGCGTAATTGTGATTTATTATATTAATATTTAAAATATAACCTTTTGTGTTTAATAAACCACCAAAGGACTCAAAATAATGATTTATAAGTATGTTTTTGCTCCTAACACCAGGCTGCTGTTGTATTGAAGGCAGTGAATTCCATCATCAGGGTTATAAGATGGAGGACTGCATATCACACAGCAATTAGGAAGGACATTTGGGATGTTTCAGGGTATTTATTCCATACCCTGGAAAGCAGCGATTAATCCAAACCATATGGAGGGCACCTTAAAAATAGTATATTTCAGGCAATGGCTCGGCATGTCTGCCTAGAACTTCCTCTTGTTGATTAAAAAATCTGAGATTTTTAGCCTTCAATAGCCTTTCGGAAGATTCCCAACTATGGTCTGCACATGGCACAATGTCTAGAGATGAAACTGAAAATGTAAAGAACAATTCATTTTGCAAAACCAGCATTTTGCATTTATTATAACATAATGACAGACTTCAGCAAGGAAATTTCACATGAAAGGTCAAGAATCAATTTGTTTAAACTCTGAAGTTACTTCTCAAAAGAAACATTATAGGTACTATTGCAGGGAGCTGCATGATAGGGAGCTGTGAACTCATAATAAAAACGAGGCTCACGATAAGCATACACAATGTATTTCTGTTGAAAATTTTTGACAACTTGCACAGTAGGCTTAGACTCAAGGAAACATGTAAACACCAGTCATCCTCTCCTCGAAGTTCTGGAATACAGGGCTTCCTGTGGCTGTTATCTGTGCAGTACTGTTTTCTGAAATGATTTTTCCTCTTGGCCCATGCCATCGGAATGATGGGTCTATCAGTTCTGAATTTCGCAGCCGTTGGGTTACACATAACACATGCGAACTCTTTTGATGGATATATCCTTTCACTGGAAAATTTGATGATCCCACTATTTTCAGCAAACCTTGGGGCAAGCGAAAACCCCTTGGTAATCAAATCAAATATCCAACAGACGGGGGCGCCCACACTACGCGGGCGGAGAGCAGGAGGACAACAGCTGCGGGGCAGAACCGGGAGCCCCGCGGCCCCCGCCCGCCGCCTGCCTCGCCGGGCCCGGCCAGGGGTCGAGACTCCATCCACACTACGCGGCCACCTGCCGACTGTAGGCGCCCACCCGCATGCCGATAGTTGCTCCCCCCACCCCCCTATCTTTTCAAAGTCCATCACTTGCAGTCTAACACCAGCTTGCTAAAAGCCGTGTGGAATAGGATCTAGTGACTAACTTGAAAAGCTGGTTTCCTGTTAGAAGCAAATTCAACCCTAGGTGGCGCTGCTTTCCACGCTCAGGCCTTTCTGTCTTCTCAGGCATCCTTCCCATAAGGGTATACTGCAGAGGTTGCCAGAGTACTAGTTTTCGGGTAATCATAATTAAATGAAACCATTGTAGTGACCATGGGAGATGTCCAGGATGCTTTCACGCTAGGATCATAAAAACCAGACTTAATGAAGCCATCAATCCATTTACACTTTCCTGCAGCTTTGATTTTCCTGAAACTTTTCAGTTCATGATAAAAGATTTATAATTTTCTTCATAATCTGTAGTTTAACAATTATTTAAAAACTGAAATATCTTTGCTAATTACACATTATATACTCTCTCAAATTCATTCAATCATAAAGATCTTAGTTACAGCCTTTTTTTTTTTTTTTTTAAGAGGGCAGTGTCACTGGCCTTCATATGTGGGACCTGAACCAGGGGCTGCTGGCTTCCCAAGCCAGCTCTTAACCACCGCACCGCGCACGGGATGAGATAGTAGAAACAAAAATCAACCGATTCCAAGGCAAAATTCTGCCCACATTATTTTCCCAATACCAACCAAATCCATTATTGCTTATTTTATTGTTTTTACCTTTCATCTATTTGGTTCTGGAAAACCCTAAAGAAATAATCTCTTTTTATAACAATCATGATCAAATCATCATAAAATTGTGTTAATTATACCTTATGTTGATACCATCATTATTGTCTCAGTACCAACCAAATATTTAACTCTATTATCATTGTCATTAGCTTTTTACACATTGAGCTTTATGAAGTTATTAAGAAAATATCCTTTACTACTATAGTCCATCACCTTTTTGATCATATATTCTAATCACCATAAGCATGTTAGCATCCAAATGCAGTAAAACTTGGGCTGGCCGAGTGGCGCGGTGGTTAAGCGCTGGCTTGGGAAGCCAGTGGCCCCGGTTCGGTCCCACATATGAGGGCCAGTGACACTGCCCTCAAAATAACCAAAAAGAGGGCCGGCCGAGTGGCGCATTGGTTAAGCGCTGGTTTTGGGATGCCAGCGGCCCCGGTTCGGATCCCACATGAGGGCCAGTGACACTGCCCTCTACAGCTAACAACAGCTCCACCTGGAGCTGGCTGTGCGAGCCCCGGTGATGGTGTGGGCTGCAGCCCCTGCTGCAGTGGGCTGCCATAGGCTACAGTGAGTGGCCCGCAGCCAGCGTGAGCGGCTGGCAGCCAAGCGTGAGCTGCCAATAGCCGCGGTGAGCGACATCCAGAGGCCAGCGACCAATCTGCCTCATCCGGGAAGAGCGCAATGACGATGCCAACAGTGAAGCAACATCCTCCGCAACTAAACTGAGGAACAAGAAGACAGCAGCTTGTCTGTTCCCCTTCCCCGATTCCCCAACGCTGTTCCCCTCCACCAATTCCCCAATAAAATCTAAAATAAAAAAATAAAAAATAAAAACCCAAAAAGACAAAAAACAAATGTAGTAAAACTTATTTCAAAAATGGTGAATAATCTATAGAATATTTTGTAGTAAAAACATTTTCCACATACATTTGTATGAGACAAAGGGTATACTTTGAAAGAACAATGACAATAGATTCATATCAACGTTAATAAGCTACAAATAGGGTTAAATTTCTTCAATCATAAGACAGTTATTGAGCTAACAATTTTAACACCCTAATTCCTTAAATATCTTTTGGGGAAAGCGTATTTTAAGTGGAATTCTTTTTATATAAAGTAATACTTTTTTTTTAAAATTTTCTCTCCACTTCTCTTTTTTTATCTTTTCTTTTTTTTTTTTTTTTTGAGGGCAGTGTCACTGGCCCTCATATGTGGGACCCGAACCGGGGCCACTGGCATCCCAAGCCAGCGCTTAACCACTGTACCACTCGGCCAGCCCAATGATTATCATTTAATAGGCAGGAAAAATGGTCATGATAACAGAAGGCATTAAGAAAGAAAGAGGGTCTAGTGGGATTTTTCTCTTCTGTCAGGATCCTTCTGGTTCCTTAATGCCTTATGCCCAGGTCAAAATATCAAATGTCTACAGAGGCCAGGCAAGAAATGTAAAGGTGGGGGTAGCGGCCGGTTGGCTCAGGTGGTTAGAGTGCAGGCTCACAACACCAGAGTTGCCAGTTCGAACTCTACATGGGCCACTGAGCTGCGCCCTCCACAACTAGAATGAAGACAACTAATTGACTTGGAGCTGGTGGATCCCAGAAAAACACATTGTTCCCCAATAAAATCCTTAAAAAAAAAGAGAAAGAAATGTAAAGAAGGAAAGTGAAGGAAACAGGGATGGAAACAGACCACACACCCTGTGTGAATGGGAATTGTTGCCATGGGGCAATGCTCTGACATGATAATTTATTGAGCTATTAGAATATGTTTTGTTCCTGCTGTATGGTTTTTTGTTTGTTTGTTTGTTTTTTAGGTAGCTTTCACTTTATTTTATATTGTTTCTTAGCCATTGCAGAGTATATTGAATTGAGAATCTAGGAGGTGGTATATATAAACACATTTTTAGGTGTCACAACCAGGAGTTAAGACACGAGGTCTTTGGTATCTGACTTTTAAACACTAAGTCTTTTGTCAGTATACAAAACCAGTTGTACCAAATCCCTGTCAAGAGAAACTAGCAACGTTCCAATCTGACTAGTGGAAGCTGGCCAGTCTGAGGGGAGTAGGGATGACCGGGGCGAGGGTGGGGGTGTGTGGGGGTGTGGTGGCGGGGGCCGCGAGGGCGGGGGCGGCGATGGCGCTGGCTGGAAAATTCAGGATCTAATGTAGAACAGCAGCCTGGGTAAAGTCAAATGATTATTAATGTATTCAAAAAAAACCTCGTTTCCAAAACCAGCTCCTTGGATGCTTTTCTCGAACAGGGTGTATGGTTTTTTGTTGTTTTTTTTCCTTTTAACGCTGGAGGGCCTTATGCTTGGGAGGGGGGAAAGAGAGAAATGCTTCTGAGGGCAGAGAGTGAGGAAAGAAAGGCAAGAAAGGGGACAGAGCCTCGAGTTGCCACTAGAGGGGAGACATGTTCTTTTCCCTAAAGATTCTGGTGGGAAACTTCAGAAGCCTCTCAGGTGGGCAGGAGTCCGAGGGTGGGGTGTGGGGGCGGCGGGGGTGGGGTGGGGGTGGGGGGAGTGCAGGTGGTGGAGAGGTGCTCAAGGAGGCGAATCCTTGGACTAGAATGATCCCCAGGAACAGGCAAGCTCCCTGAATCCCTAGAGGCTGCTCGGAGAAGTTGAGTGATTTGCCCAAGGTCAAAAAGCAAGTGAGTAACAGAACTGAGACTCAAGCGCAAGTGTGTCAGACTCCAAAGCCAGTGCTCTTCACCAGACTTCTTAGCATCATTGACCCTCTTCTGATCAGGATTAACTGTTGTTCTGCCATATACATTTCTGGGGCTAAAAGCTGGGTAAATGTACACTTTCAGGAATGTTTCCAAGAAATGTTAGTGGACAGTAGACAGGGATGTGCAATTCAGCTACCCCACCTGAAATCCTACTAGGTTAGCTTTGATTCCACATTCTAGTCTATGACACAAGCTTGCTTCCTAGAAATGTGGCCCACTTTCACTCGATAAAATTGTCATGATGAATATTTGCAGGTATATTTACTTGCAAGCCTTTATTTTCTACACCAGTAACCTCCGCCATTAATATTTACTATTAATCCATAAAGCATATGTAACTGTACCTAAGTATGTGACCCTAAATTAGCAAATTCCTATCTCATCAACTACAGAGGATTTATCCATTCCAGGAATAATTCATTTTTTCATCACTGATTCTCTGTAGGGATTTCAGAGCTTCTTTTAATGGCCATTGCTTCTCACAGGACTGGCAAAAATATCCTGAGCAGCCTTTAAAAGTGTTGGATGTTTGATAAATGCCTAGAACTTTCACTTAAAGTTAGGGACAGAAGGTGATCCTTTCTCTGTGAATAATAATACCAGAAAAGGAAAGAATGTGTTCATATGCTTGGGGTAAAAGGGCACAGTGAGTGGTACACTTAAGAACTTAGTTTAGTGAACAAATTTCTTACCCACCTATTCTGGCAACTGACAGGTGTAGAAATAATAGACAAACTAAAACGTCTCTATAAATTTCATAAATAAAATGGATAAAAGAAAAGGCATCTCAGATAAACAACTTCATTTAGGAAAAATTGTAAATAAAAAGTCAAAGAAATAATCTACTATGTCTTAAAACTTCTTAAAGAAACACATTTCAAACACAGAGAGGAAAGAGTGAGAATGAGAGAGAGAAAGAGAGGGAGAGAGAGAAAATTAAAAAACAAATAAGCAACCAGGAACTCAGTGAGGCCAGTGGATTTAAAAGTGGTTATTGGGAAAGGGGGGTCACTTTGTGAGGGGGGTAAATGTCTAACTATTACATTGTTTGTACACCTGAAACTAATTTTAAAAAAGTTATTATTGAAAAGCCCCTATTAGTCAAATATATGGTGATAGGAGAACTGACTCTAGGCGGTGAGTACACAGTGTGATATATAGATAGTATATTCCAGAATTGTACACCTGAAACCTATGTAATTTTACTAACCATTATCACCCCAATAAATTTTAATTTTTTTTTTTTTTTAGATGACAGTGTCACTGGCCCTCATATGTGGGACCTGAACCGGGGCCGCTGGCTTCCCAAGCCAGCACTCAACCACTGCGCCACTTGGCCGGCCCAATTTTAATTTTTTTTAAAAAGGAAAAGCCCTTATTAGCTAACCCTGTGGATCAAGGACAGTGAGAAACACATGGAGCTGACCCAGATTCAGCTTCATTCAGCAGATTCCAGCTGCCCCCCAGTTGTGTAAGCAAAATCAATGCTTATTTTCATATGTCATAGAAATTTTGTTCTGTCATTACATACCAATAGCTGACTGATAACAATCATTATGTCTGTTAGAAAGAAAGGACATTTTTTATTTGATCTTTTTTTTTTTTTTTTTTTGAGGGCAGTGTCACTGGCCCTCATATGTGGGACTCGAACCGGGGCCGCTGGCATCCCAAACCAGTGCTTTAACCACCGCACCACTCGGCCGGCCCAAGAAAGGACATTTTTTAAACAGAAAGCTTACATAAGCAAATGTGTAGTGATCCATGAAATACTTTAAGTCAAATACAAGGTATTTGAGACCAGAAGATAATTCAAAGTTTTCTCATTAGAAGCACAAAAACCACAAGAAGTGATCTCACAGGGGCTGGAGAGCTGGCTAGGGAATCAATGCATGAAAGCCATAGTGATCCAGGAAGAGAGCTAAGGCATGGGAAGAGCATCACTTAACTCTATGCTCTGGTCTTGACTACTGAGGACATACATTATGTCATCACAGCTAGACACTAGGTCAAGAACACTATGTCAAATAGTGGTTGTGCCTAGATAATAATGTATTGATTCTCCATAAATGTAAATAAATCCCCAAGATCATAGGAAGTCCTCCCACAAGTTTTGAAGTCAAAGTTGAAACAACAAAACCGTGTGTGGCAGATTGCTTCAATAGTTGTCACCAATTTGGTTATAGCCCCCTATATCTAAGTCCCTGAGAACCCATTTTGCAATGACTCTGGACCAGACAACATGACTTGCTTTGTCCAATGAGACAACAGTAAATGAGGTGCAAGCAAAAGCTTAGACAGTGATAGCACTTAGGGAATGGCTTTTCTTGTTATTCTCTGGAGCCTCGAGATCATCGTGTATAGAAGCCAGGCTTGCCCACCAAAGCTGAGAAGAGCATGTGAATACATTACCTCAGCTGAGGCCTCTAAGGCTGCCGAACTGCGGGTGGGCTGCATTCACATGCATGAGCCCAGAGGCTAGCAGCAGACGAGCCAGGCCTACAATAAATGATTGTTGTTTTAAGCCATTATTACATTTTCAGGGTGGTTTATGACACAGTAAAAGCTGATACACCATGTGAACGACCTCATGGATTACCTTTGCAATTCCAATCCAAAAGAAAGTGTGTCTTGTTTCCATCTCTAACAAGTTGGTAATGTGATATTGTGATTTATAATAAGAAATATTTAGTTGGTCTTCGTCCCTGTACCTGAAACAGAGCTCCTAAAACTCTTGGAATTTCCTGTGTGGAGAGCCATAAAGGTGTTTTTTGTTATGTTAAAGAACGACTTTTGGAAAGCCCCTAGGTCACCTAGGGATGGGAACTGGTTGCCAGGGAAACCAACCACGTGAATAGAAGGGTGAAACTTTCAGTTCCACCCCCTGACCTTGGGGGATGGGAGAGGGCTGGAGGTTGAATCAATTACCAGTGGCTAATGACTTAATCACTCCAGCCTGTGTAATGATGACTCCTTAAAATCCTACGGACAGCATTTGCAGAGCTTCCGAGTTGCTGAACACGTGGAGATGCAGGAGACTGGCGCTCCAAGAGTGTGGCAGTTCCCGTGTCCTTTCCCCAGGCCTTGCCCTGTGCGTCTCTTCCATCTGGTGGTTCCTGAGTTACATCTTTTTATAACACACCGGTGATCTAGTAAGTAAAATGTTTTTCTGAGTTCTGTGGCCGCTCTAGCAAATTAATCGAACCTGAGGAGGGGTGTTGGGAACCTCTGAGGTATAGCAAGCAGGTGGGTCAGGAGCACAGTACATCCTGGACTTGCTATCGGCGTCTGAAGTGGGGGGAAGGGGGACAGTCTTGTGGGATTGATCCCCTAACCCGTAGTATCTGACTATCTCCATATAGAGTCAGAACTGAGTTGAATTGTATCCAGGTGTCGCGGAGAGAATTGCTTGGTGGTGGGGAAAAAAGCCCACACATTGGAATTGTGTGCAGAATCACAGACAGAGACCTTACTAAAGGTATTATTGTACCATATGGGAACCTAGGAGTCAGCTTGGATACCTCCCTATCCCTCTGTCTGCATATACCTATCGCCAAAGCCTGTTGTTTTTACTTTCTATAAATCTGAAATCCATCTTCTTTCTGCTTTTGCACTGGCACCGGCCTAGTCCAGGCTCCCACCCGGATTAAACTGGGACTCCTCCTACCCATCTCCCTGCATCCACCCTGGCCCCACTTGGATCTGTTCCCTAACGTAACAGAGAGGTCATTTTAAAAACAAATCTGAGGGGGCCGGCCGAGTGGCTCAGTTGGTCAAGAATTGGCTTGGAAGAGTGACCTCTGAGCAGCAGGGCTGCTGGTTCGGTTCCCACACGCCAGTGACGCTGTGATCTCCACAGCTAGACTGAAGAACAAAAGGATAGCAACATGTCTGTTCCCCTTCCCCGATTTCCCAATAAAATCTTTTTTAAAAACCCCAAATCTGACCATGCTCCCTTCCCACTTAAAACTCCTCAGTCACTCTCACTTCTCAGTCACTCTCACTTCTCAGTCACTCTCACTTATCTCCCATATGTACCATGACCTACAGTCCTTCACAGCATGAACCGCCCCATCCCTCACCATCAGCCCTATTTTCACATTTTCCCACACCCATATCTCCACTCCAGCCCTTCCTCCAGTTCTGCTAATGGGCAATGCCCCTCCTGCCAGACTCTTTTTGCATACTATTGTTTTTATCATGGATTCTACTCCTCTTGCCCTGCCACTGACTTCCCAGCCTTCTTATCTCACCTCAGGCGTCACTTCCTTTGGGAAGCCTTTTGTGGCCCCCTAGTGCAGCTTACCGTAAGTATTTTGCCGTGTATAACACGCAGAGTTTTGTACAAATTTGTGAGGGAAAAATAAGGATGCGCATTATACATGGGTAGTACTAATTCCATTTCTATGTAAGCTTTTATGTTTGTTTAAGAGGGCAGTGTCACTGGCCCTCATATGTGGGATCCGAACGGTGCTGCTGGCATCCCAAGCCAGCTCTTAACCAACGCGCCACTCAGCCAGCCCTATATAAGTGTTTTTAATTCTTTTTTTTATGCTTATGAGTTAAAAGTAACTCTAGAAATCAATAACAATATCTGTATGCAGAATAATACCCTGGAATATGATAATCGGTTTTGTTGAATCTACGACGAACTTGCAACAACCAAGTTCTTGGCCTTCTATGAAGCATAAATATCGTAAATTTGTTACCGGTACATAAAATTTCTTGTACCTTGTATCTGTTCTTGTGTTTTGTAATTATTTGTTACATAAAATTTCTTGTACCGGGCCGGCCGAGTGGCTCAGTTGGTTAAGAGTTCGCTCAAGAGTGCGAGCTGATCTCTGAGCAACAGCAGTTCTATGCCAGCCCGAGCTGAGCTGCCAACAGGTGGCAGGATGGCTCAGCTTAAAAAAAAAAAATTCTTGTACTATAATATGTTAAAAAATAAATGCTAAAATTCCTTTTTAATACAAAAAACAAGGACCTAAATGTAAAAATTTGAATTAAAAAATTAAAACGAAAGATTTTTTTCCCTTAAAGTTTGGGCCAAAAACGTGGGTGCGCATTATATATGGGATTGCAGTATACATGGCAAAATACAGCTTTATTGTACTTATCTCTTCTTTCATTTTGTGATTCAATGTACCCACATATACTCACGTTTGTGTGATTTTTAAGGTTAATGCCTGTATTCCCAGCTACACTATAAACTCCAGAAAGTAGAGTGCCAAGCTTTGCTCGCCCTGGGAGCTCTAATGTCTAGTATAGTGCCTGGCATATAACTGACACTCAGTACATATTTGCTGATTGAATGAATTAGTTTGATATGCATAGTTATAGTTGCACTTAGCATGTATAAAATATACCAATAGATATTTTCTGAGTGAATAGGGGATGAATGAATAAGCTTGGGATGGGGAGGTTATAGTAAATGGAAAAACCCTATCTTACATGGTCTGGCATTCCTTGAACATAATAAGCTAAATAACTATTTTTGGAATGGATGAGTAATGTAATTACAGGATTTTGAAGGGATAAATAACAATGTGAACAAAAGGAACAAGAGTTTGTTTCCTTTATACTTGAAATAATTAAGTGGTCTCCTTTGAGTAGACATGAAACTAATTTATAAGCAAAAAATAAATTTAAATGAGCACTTCTCTGGCTGTAGATATATAAACAATGGTGCAAGTCTATGGGATGAATTCTCTTGGTTTGTGGAACACTAAATTTTCCTAGTAGAAAAATGAGCATAAATTGAAGTCAACCTTCTTAAACATAAATAGAAATCGAAACAGAACATATACCAGTGTACCAAAACAATGTATACACCTGACTTGTATTCATCTTTTATTATCGATATATATATTGAGTATTATGATTTTAATACAGTTTTTTCCTTTCTTAAAATGTGTATACATTTTTTTTGGCATCCTCTGTGTATTATCCTGTCCCTAATCATAGTCCTTCTTAACATTCTTTAAAGCTTTGTCATCTCTCAAATGTACCTAAATGTAAATATGGATACCCAGGGGCCACAGATGATACAGTAAAACCCTCTGCAGTAGATTGCTGCATACTGGTCCCTAATTTGATCACACTTGCCTGTATCCACTCCTTTGACTGGTGCCCATGTACACTGACTCAGGTTTAGGCTATGTGATTTGCTTTGCTCACAGAATCATGAGCAATACAATAATTATTTCTTTATGCCTCTGTTTGGGATTCAGTATTTTACAGAGCAAAAAGTAACTTTCCCAGTCTTGCTGCTCTAACAGACTTTTTAAACATGAACTTAATACGTCATTCCGTTATTGAAAAGCCTTCAGGCTTTAGTAGTGGCTCTGAGGGGTCGCTGGATGAGGAGGCCTCAGAAGAGAAGTCAAGATTCATTGAGGGGCCGGCTGAGTGGCGCGGTGGTTAAGCGCTGGCTTGGGAAGCCAGCGGCACCGGTTCGGTCCCACACATGAGGGCCAGTGACACTGCCCTAAAAAAACAATAAAAATGAAAACATAAAAAAATAGCACTGATAATTTTACAATAAAAATAAAAACAAAAAAATAGCACTGATAATTTGGGCTGGCCGAGTGGCTCAGTGGTTAAGCGCTGGCTTGGAAAGCCAGCGGCCCCGGTTCGGTCCCACACAATGAGGGCCAGTGACACTGCCCTCAAAAAACAATAAAAATAAAAACAAATAAAAAAGATTCATTGAGGATTTTGGTCAGATCTGTGTGAGTGTGTATGTTTGAGTGGGTCAGGAAAGGTTCAGTGTCCATGAAATTACATGTTTCTGTAGCGTCTAATCCAGGGGCAATTTTTTCACCTTAATTGGTTTTTTTTCTTTCTTTTTTTTTTTTTGAGGGCAGTATCACTGGCCCTCACATGTGGGACCGAACCAGGGCCGCCGGGGCCACTGCCTTCCCAAGCCTGCACTTAACCACCGTGCCACTCGGCCGGCCCTTTTCACCTTAATTGGAAAATTTGAAAATACTTTATGAAAACATGGATTGGGGATTTGGGGCCACGCGTGGCACTGACTGAGCATTAGTCTTAGGAAAGGAGAGATGTTGGCAGTCATTTCTCTCCTTGTTGAATTTCTTTTCCATGCATATTCAGCAATTGAATACAATATTCTGGTTAGGATGCTGCCCACTTCACATTGTTAAACAGTAATTAATAGATCCAGATGCTTTACATTAAAAGGACATTTTAGTTAATATTCCTTGAGAAGAAGCAATAGTTACCAATGTTGCCCATTTGTCTGGTCATTCTGGGCTCCAGATGGCCTCATCAATGCTTGAGGAAATAGGAATGTTATATTGAGCTGGATGATTAAATAATATATGTTGAGCCACTTCTACCACTTTGGGAGGAGTTTAAGTGTCCATCATTTCTGATAAAATGCATGCCAGTGTAACAGAGTAATCAAAACTGCTCTTTTGCAACAGGATGAGTGAGCTGTTATTGTCTTTTCCACAAACAATTTATAGTAGTGTCCCTCCTTGCCTACATATATACAATGCCCATTTCCAAAATTATTAAATATCCTATCTAAAGTCCTTGAAAATGGAGTTTTGACTGTTGAAATGCCAGTAGGTGATTGCTTTAAAGTCACTGTTGATTTATCAACTTCAAATGTATTTCTCCTAAAGTTTGCCTGATTAGCTATGTGACTTATGCCAAATGAGATATAATTATGAACATTATTCCACATTAACACTTTTTACAAATTTTTAATTTTTTGAGGAACTTCCATACTGTTTTCCATAATGGCTCCACCAATTTCCATTCCCACCAACAATGGACAATGCTTCCCTTCTCGCCACATCCTCTCTAACACTTAGCTCTTGTCTTCTTTTTTTAAAAGATTTTATTGGGGAATTGGGGGAGGGGAACAGACAAGTTGCTGTCTTTTTGTTCTTCAGTCTAGTTGCGGAGGACGCTGCTTCCCTGGCCCATGTTGGTATCGTCATTGCGCTCTTCCCGGTTGAGGCAGATCGGTCGCTGGCCTCTGGATGGTCTCTCACTGTGGCTATTGGCAGCTCACGTTGGCTGCCGGCCACTCACTGTAGCCTATGACAGCCCACTGCAGCAGGGGCTGCAGCTATGCTGTCCCAGGGACTCATGGCAGCCCAGCTCCAGGTGGAGCTGTTGTTCACCATCTTAGCTGTAGAGGGTAGTGTCACTGGCTCTCATATGTGGGATCCGAACGGGGGCCGCTGGTGTCCCAAGCCAGCTCTTAACCACCGCGCCACTCGGCCAGCCCCCTCTTGTCTTCTTAATGATAGCCGTTCTGACAGGTGTGAGGTGATATATCTCACTGTGATTTTGATTTCTACTTTGTGTTTAGAGCTCCTCTTGTGTCCACTTTTTCTCAAAAAATATACCATCTCAAAATAATCCTTGTGCCAAAGAGGCATATTTTGCAATGTCATATTCTGTTAGTCTCCAACGATTATCCTTATTTAAAATACTTCCCATTAGTTTTAGCTGTTTTTAAAATGTATATCAGTGAAACTATACAGTTTGTACCCTTGTTTTTAGTTTCTTTCATTCAACATTAAATTTGTAAGCTTCACCCATGTTGCTGTGTATCATGTTCTTTTATAGTTTTGCATCTCTGCTTTTGCATTTGAAGCAGCACACACCTTCTTAACTCTTTGCTAGGTTGCCTTCAGATGGGGTATTCTGTTCATCGGTGCTGTTATTTTCTGGGGTTTTCTCTGCTTTTGTATGTATAAACTAGCTCCACTCCTCTTGCACCCTCTTGTGGCAGAATTCTTAAGCTTTTCTGTCTTTTCTGGTTCTCACAACTTACAGGGCTGGCTGCTGGAAATCTCTTATTCTCCAGAAGGTGGCGCTACAGCTCAAGTTTGTGGTTTCTCCCTTTTCTACAGACCCTGGCCTGTTTTCTGAGCAGCCTCCCTATCTACCTTCCAGAGCTATAATATTAGCTCCAGCTGCTGCTGCTGCACCTGCCAAGGAGCCAGCGGCAGAGTGGGGGAACGTGTGTGTTTAGCACTGAGGATATTGAGGGTGCTAGCAGATCTGGTAGGGAGTTTCCCGGGTATTGTACCCTCTAGAGGCTCTCGGTTGAATTTCCTGCAGAGTGCAGCCAGCAGAATGGTGTCCCTTTAATGCCATTTGATATACTTAAATGCCTCTTTGCTGTTTACTTTGCTACTCCCAGTCGTGGAGTTCTCTGTGACTGAGCCCTGGGTGCTGCTCCAGCTGTATCCCTTACCGGTGGAGTAGCTGAGCACTCACTCACTGCTCTCCTTTTCCACTGCAAGAGAGGTTGGCACCACCTGAGAGTAAGCCCTGTGCAATGTTGCCTTGGGGACGGAGGGGTGGCGCTGGTTTAGTTCCTATTACCTGCCCTGTGTCCAAACTTTTATATGTACTTTTTGCTCCAGTAGCATGCTGGAATCTCCCCTTGGAAAGGCTGGAGTTCTGCAATTTCTCTGTCTTCCATGGGGACCTGTCCAGCAGGTCAGCACTCCCCAGGTTTTTTCTCAACTGGGAAGAGAGGAGTTAGGGCGGGTTTACTGCTTCACCAGTCCTGCAGCCTGTACTGGGGTCTGTATGCCTATTACCACATGCATACGTGGGCAGGACTCTTTCTGGGTCCCTTGGTGTATGGGTGCTGGATCCTACAATTCCCCAAAAGGCGCTTTTGTTCATGGATAGATATCTAATTCTTTGTTGAAAGGGACAGAAAGGAGGAACATTTCATGTCAACACGATGTTCTTATAATTTAATAAAAGTAAGTTTTTTTTTTTGTTTTTTTTTTTGAGGGCAGTGTCACTGGCCCTCATATGTGGGACTTGAACCGGGGCCGCTGGCTTCTGAAGCCAGCACTTAACCACCGTGCCACTCAGCCAGCCCTAAAAGTAAGTTTTAATGGGAAAATATAATGTATTTGTTCATAGTTTTGAGATATATGTATTTAGGTTAGGTTGAGGTTTAGGGAAGCATAGGCTCTGGGGTCTGACAGATAAGGTTGAAGATCATCTACACCACTATTTAGTTCTTTGACATTGGACATTGTACTTAACTAAACTACAGTTTCTTTATACGGTACTTAGTTAGCATCATTCCTAAAACAGTAAATACTCAATATGTTTGGCTATAGTATATTAGGGCATTAATAAAAGAAACTTTAGGCTATAAAATTGAGAAAAGAACCTCATAGTCTGTAAGAATATGTGTTAAGATACTAAAGAGGAGAAAGTGTCTACATCTCTACATGATTTATTTCTTTTGGAGTGAGATGAGTGTATATGTCAGTAATGCACAGGCCTGAGCTCTACTTAGTAATGAGACACTTGAATTAAACAGGGTGTTGATTTGGTAGGAAAGCTTTTGGTTGTAAGCAACAGAAACTAGTTCTTAGCCAAAGGAAACAAATGCATTTATTGGATAGACCTTATAGTGTATTTTGGACACCAAGGATAGGAAGATAGCTCAGCCTCAAAGTTACTCACCATTGGCCAGAGCTCCCGAGGTGACTATTTTGAGCAGAGGCTGTAAATTTTCGTTATATTTAAGACTTGGGAGTTATCACAGCATAACCTAACCTATCCTGGCTAATAGAACATTCTTGATGTTCAACGCCTTTGTAGACTTTCTCCTTATCCTTTCACAACAGGAGTACGTGGACAGTTTTGGGAAAGAGAACTTACACTGAAAACTAATTGGTGTCCTCTATACCAAAGCTTGCTTTCTTATTTTAATGTTATGAATAGCAAATCTATAAGTGGAGTTAGCAAAAAACTGCTAAAAATGATCTCTCCTAGGAAATTTGTTTGCTTGTTGGTTACGAAATGTTACTTTTACGGCATATTCTTGCCTACTAGTGTAAAACACAGTATTTGAAAGCTGTGTGTAGAAAAGTCTCTCAAAAGTGTTATTCACTTCATATAATCAAGATTTCAATAACTTAATGCAGGTGTTGCTTTAAATTGATTATAAACAGCAAATTTAGGTATATATCGGGGGTACCAAAAAATGTACACATTTTAAGAGATGTTATCTATGTATTTTCGAAGTTAAATTGAATTATGGTAGAAATGTGTAGTATACATTCGCTCAAAAGATGGCGTTGGTCAAATGAAGGCTAGTGTCATTCATTGTATTACAATTTTTTTTTTTTTTGAGGGAAGTGTCCCTGGCCCTCATATGTCGGACCCGAACCGGGGTCGCTGGCTTCCCAAGCCAGCGCTTAACCACTGTGCTACTCAGCCGGCCCCATTGTATTACAATTTTAATACAGTTTTTTCCCTTTCTTAAAATGTGTATACATTTTTTTTGGCACCCTCTGTACTTTAGTGGTTTTGGTTTACCTAATATCACTCCTGTAGCAAAAACTGAAAGGCTGGAATTGACCAGGTTTAGAAGCATTTCCAGGTCAGGCATCTGACTGCTATGTTCAAAGCAGTACTTCAGCATAGCTCTAGTATAGCAACTTGCTTCTCTTTATCTCATTTCTTTCTTTGAGATAAAATGGAAAGTCAAAAATAAAGGACACAGAGAATGTGATTATAAGCAAGAATCAATAGAATACCAAATCTGGGTTCATGCACTACAACCATAGAAAAGAGAACAAGAAAATTTTTTTTTTTAAAGATTTTATTGGGGAATGGGGGAGGGGAACAGACAAGTTGTTCTTCAGTCTTCATTGTAGAAGGCACCAGTCACCATCTGGCTGCCCGTTCGCAGCTCATGGCCTCTAAGTTCAAGGTGCTGTGTTCAATTGTAGTTGCGGGTGGGCGTAGGCACCATCCCATGCGGGAGTCAAACCTGGCAGCCTTGTTGTTAAGAGCACATGCTCTATCCACTGAGCCATCGTCATTGCGCTCTTCCTGGATGAGGCAGATTGGTCGCCGGCTTCTGGATGGTCGCTCACCATGGCTATTGGCAGCTCATACTGGCTGTCAGCCGTCAGAGCTCACACTTTTAAGCCAATTCTTAACCAACTGAGCCACTTGGCCGGCCCCCCAATTTTTTTTTTTCAATCAGATATTTACCAAGAAGTCTTCTTTATTTCTTTTAGCAAATTATCCTTGAATTAAATATTGTGTGCTAACAGATAAATCTAATTATTATTAAAAAGCATCACATACAATGAAGTTTAATAATGTGCTGAAAAGGTACTTAGCATAAAATAGTATTTGAACTACTCATTTTATTATATGAAATGTGTCTGTGTCTGTTACTTTTGAATATAGTTTAAAATTAGTGATTCTGGGGCTGGCCGAGTGGCTCAGTTGGTTAAGAGCTTGCTCAAGAGTGTGAGCTGAGCTCTCAGCAACAGCAGTTCGATGCCCAGCCCGAGCTGAGCAGCCGCTGAGCTGCCAACAGGTGGCAGGATGGCTCAGCTAAAAAAAAAAAAAATTAGTGATTCTGATTCCAGTCAATAGATTTGTCCTTTTGAAAACAGGCAATTTGGGGCCAGCCGAGTGGCATGTTGGTTAAGAGCTGGTTTGGGACGCCAGCAGCCCCGGTTCGGATCCCACATATGAGGGCCATTGACACTACCCTCCACAGCTAACAACAGCTCCACCTGGAGCTGGGCTGCGCAAGCCCCAGCGATGCTGTAGGCTGCAGCCCCTGCTGCAGTGGGCTGCCATAGGCTACAGTGAGTGGCCAGGAGCCAGCGTGAGCTGCCAATAGCCGCGGTGAACGACCATCCAGAGGCCAGCGACCCATTTGCCTCATCCGGGAAGAGCGCAATGACGATACCAATATGGGCCAGTGAAGCAATGTCCTCCACAACTAGACTGAAGAACAAAAAGACAGCAGCTTGTCTGTTTCCCTTCCCCGATTCCCCAACGCTGTTCCCCTCCCCCAATTCCCCAATAAAATCTAAGAAAAAAACAACAACAACAAAACAGGCAATTTGGCTTCAAAGGGCATTTTTGTGGTTATTTGCATATATTATAATATCAGTAAGTTAAACTTTGTCCACTTTGTTGATATTGTGATACAGAGTTTACTTATGGGGAATTTATTTCATATCCTCTAGACTTTATTGATTCTAGACAGTGGTTTTCTATTTTTGTGTAGCTTGTGGTTTATAAATGACATCATTTCTGTTAAGACGGGATTGTAATGGTGGCACTGTCATCTATTTTGAGGTTTCAATCTCTGGTGTAATTTGATTTAACAAGTGTAATTTAGCTTGGGATTTTTTGAAAGCTTTCTTTTCTTAGCCTCTTAAGGATTCTGCTTCCTATAAGTTTACTATGCAGTTTCAATGTTTCTGTTGTATTTACTTAGGCCCAGTGCTGGTCCTGTGACTTGGGAGAGGTTTTGCATCTGTATTGGACTAGCTCTGTCCTGGCTCCAACTTGAATCTATATAATGTATGCAAAGGTTGCGATAACCAGCTTTACTGCACCTTCTCCCACCCCCAACTACAGGAAAATATAAAACTAGAGACCAAACAAAGACTCAGTGCAGTAGTTCGCAGTAGTTTCCAGCAGACTCTGCCCAGCAGACCCTCCTCTTACTTCAATAAATCTTCTATATTTCTATCTGATTCGTGAATTCTTTCCCAACCCCTGAGCAAACAGAGACAATTTCTTTACCACCTACCTAAAGTCATATAAATATTATTTTTTAAAGTAGCTTATAACTATCATTTTGGTTAAATCAATACATTTTGTCTTGAAGTCATTGCTCCTTGTGTTCCAAAAGTACAAATTATGTGTACTCACACATTTACACATTTAGACATATTAATATTCTAAGGATTTTTTTTTCTGAGGTAATGTCACTGGCCCTCACATGTGGGTCCTGAACTGGGGCCGCTGGTGTCCCAAGCCAGCGCTTAACCACCGCACCACTCGGCTGGTCCCTAAGGATTTTTATCACTGCATTTCCATAAGCACAAATACTTTTGTTATGAAATGGAAAAGCATTCCTTTCTTTCCAAATAACATTTTAGAAAAAAAAATAATGGTGAGGATAGCTATTGGCTGCTACACCATCTTCTGTAGCCAGAATTCCAGAGCACCACTTAAAGTATTTCATGAATATGTTAATGGGAGGTACTCATTGCAAAGAGATCAAACAGCTTTGGGGGAAGAAAAGGTGGAGCAGAAATTTTTCGTCTCATGTAACCAACCAGCAGTGGAGCTAGATTAGATACATGGACTCAAAAGTTATCAGTGCCGGCGGAGTGGCGCATTGCTTAAGAGCTGGTTTTGGGATGCCAGCAGCCCCGGTTCGGATCCCACATGAGGGCCGGTGACACTGCCCTCTACAGCTAACAACAGCTCCACCTGGAGCTGGGCTGTGCAAGCCCCGGTGATGGTGTGGGCTGCAGCCCCTGCTGCAGTGGGCTGCCATAGGCTACAGTGAGTGGCCCGCAGCCAGCGTGAGCGGCTGGCAGCCAGCACGAGCTGCCAATAGCCGCGGTGAGCGACCATCCAGAGGCCGGCGACCTATCTGCCTCATCCGGGAAGAGCGCAATGACGATACCAACAGTGAAGCAACATCCTCCGCAACTAAACTGAAGAACAAGAAGACAGCAACTTGTCTGTTCCCCTTCCCCGATTCCCAACGCTGCTCCCCTCCCCCAATTTCCCAATAAAATCTTAAAAAAAAAAAAAGTTATCAGTGATATCCACCTGTCCCCACCCCTCTCCTTCTCCCCCTTCACCCCAACCTCCCATTATCTTTGCTTCTCCCTGCCTGCTGGTCTCATTCTCACCCACAGCAGAGGCAATTTATTTTTTTTTTGAGGGCAGTGTCACTGACCCTCATATGTGGGATCCGAACTGGGGCCTCTAGCTTCCCAAACCAGTGCTTAAACACCGCGCCACTTGGCCGGCCCAGCAGAGGCAATTCTTTAGAGAGAGTACCTGACATGGGACATGGAAGGCCACTGCCATGCATCTGACCAAGGAAGGAAAACTTCCTTTCCACCTGCAATCCAAAAGAGTCTGGGGAAGAGCTTAGGCCCAGCTGGCACTCTTCACTCACCCCTCAGACTACTTACTGTGTACCAAGGGAAGGAAGGACTATGATGGTCAGTTCCAGAAACAGTGGGATGAAGTGAGTCAGGAACAGCTCCTTAAGGAAGATCATTATTCTCGTGAGATAGACAATACATGTTCTCCAAGTAAAGTCTAATCCATTTGTGAGCTAATAGACCTAAACACAGAGAACAGAATACAATACAAAAAGCCTTTCCAAAGATTATTTTAACATCAATATATTATGATAAACAATGCACAGCTTCAATTTGCCTAGATGTTATAACATAAATTTTATGTACCAAATCCAATCCAATATTATATATGTATATATATCCAATATATTATATATAATCCAAATATAGAGAGCAAAAAAGACAGAAATACAGGGATAGACAAATCCATAGTTGTAGTGGAAGATATTAACGCTCTTCTAGTGTAATATATTGAGAAGATAAAATTCATTGAGGATGCAGACAATTTGAACCACACAATTAATCATATTTGATCTAATAGAAAGAAATACTGCACCCAAGAGTGGCAGAATACATAATTCTTTTTAAACATGCAATATATAAAAATTGTTCCATAAACAAATATCAACATATTCCAAAGAATCAGTACCATACAGATCATGTTCTCTGAGCAAATGTAGTTCAGCAGGAGTTCCACTTCCGATGCGACCAAATAGCCCCTAATCAAGTGACCCTGCAACAGAACTAAAAACTCGGGAGAAAACCCAACTACCTAAAGGATCCAGAGAGTGAACCAAAGCTGGCATATTTGGAATGGGAGTGATTATAGGAAACGATTAGCCCACAGTGACTTGAACATTTTTATGGGTTTTCTCCTTTAATTTTTTTTTTTTTAAAGATTTTATTGGGGAATTGGGGGAGGAGAACAGTGCTGGGGAATTGGGGAAGGGGAACAGCCAAGTTGTTGTTCTTCAATCTTAGTTGTGGAGGGTTCCAGTCGCCATTTGCCTTCCCGTTGGCAGCTCCTGGCCTCTAAGCTCAAGGTGCTGTGTTCAGTCGTAGTTGCGGGTGGGCGTAGCCACCATTGCATGCGGGAGTCGAACCCTGCAGCTTTGTTGTTAAAATCGCATGCTCTATCCTCTGAGCCATCCGGGCAGCAGCTCAGCTCAAGGTACCGAGTTCAGTCTTAGTTGCGGGTGGGCATAGCCCACCATCGAACAGGCAATCTTGTTATACCAGCTGAGCCATCCTGCCACCTGTTGGCAGCTTAGTGACAGCTCAGCTCCGGTACAGCATTCACTGGCCCATGTGGGAATCGAACCAGCAGCCCTGTTGCTCAGAGCTTGCGCTCTTAAGCCAAGTCTTAACCAACTGAGCCACTTGGCCGGCCCTCTTTAATTTTTTATTGCGATATAATAGACATAAGATTGTATTAGTTTCAGGTGTATAATATAACAGTTCAATATAGTATGTATATATTGCAAAGTGGTCACCACAATAAATTTAGTTAATATCCCTGACCTCACATAGTTACAAATTTTTTTCCTTGTGATAAGAGCTTTTAAGATGTACCCTCTTAGCAACTTTCAAATATGGAATACAATATTGTTAACTGTAGTCATCGTGCTGTACATTAGATCCCAGTACTTATTATCTTATAACCGGAAGTTTGTACCTTTTGACCATCTTCACCAATTTCATGCTTCTCCTACCCCCTGCCTCTGGCAACCATCAATCTGTTTGTGGTGTCTATAATTTTTTTTTTAATTCCATGGATGAGTGAGGTCATACAGTATTTGTCATTTTCTGAATTACTTCACTTGGCATAATGCCCTCCAGATCCGTCCATGTTACTGCAGATGGCAGGATTTCCTTTTTTTTATGGCTGAATAATATTCGTTTGTGTATATTCACATCTTTATCCATTTATCCATCGAGGGACACTTAGGTTGTTTATATATCTTGGCTATTGTAAATAATGCTGCAGTGCACATGATATCTTTTTGAGTTAATGATTTCATTTTATTTGGATAGACTCCCAGAAGTCGAATTGCTGCATCATGTGGGTAGTTTTATTTAATTTTTTTGAAGAGCCTCCATACTGTTTTCCATAGTGGCTGCACCAAGTTACATTTCCACCAACAGTGTATGAGGGTTTCTTTTCTTTACATCTTTACCAACACTTGTAATTTCTTGCGATTTTGATAATCGCCATTCTAACAGGTGTGAAGTGATATCTCATGGTGGTTTTGAGTTGCATGTCCCTGATGATTATTGATGAGCATCTTTTCATGTACCCATTGGTCATTTGTGTGTCTCCTTTGCAAAAATGTCTATTTAGTTCTGCCCATTTTTTAATTGCATTATTGGTTTTTTTTTTGCTAATGAATTCTTTATATATTTTGGGTATTAACTCCTTATCATGTATATGAGCTGTAAATATTTTCTACCAGTCTATAGATTGCTAAACTGTTTTCTGAAAAAAAAACTAAGCTATGCACAAAAACTTTTGGCAATGCTCTCCACTTATTCACAGATTGCTTATGATAGAAATTGATTAATTTGAAGTAGAGATTTGCTAACTACTCGGCAGATGTCATTTTATTGTGAAAGTGTATGGCTAACCTCGTCCCAGCCAAATAAGTCCATATAGTTGGCTAAAGAAATATACGTTTTTTTCCCCATCCTTCCTAAAATCAATTCTGGTCCATGATCCTACTCCTTTGGCTGTGTGGACTCTGAACCCATTCCATCATAATTGTGGTACTGAAACTGAGTAGTCGTAGTTCACTATGTTACCATCAAAAATTCATTCCAGGCCGGCCGAGTGGCGTGGTGGTTAAGTGCTGGCTTGGGAAACCAGCAGCTCCGGTTTGGTCCCACATATGAGGGCCAGTGACACTGCCCTCAAAAAAAAAATTCATTCCAAGAAAGATGCATATTTACATATATAGACATAGAAAGATGACCCAAACCTTCATGATAGGGAAGTCAGAATTAATTTACTAGGCCCTTCTCCCTCTCTCCTCCCTCCCTCCCACCCTCCCTCCCTCCCTCCCTCCCTCCCTCCCTCCTTTTCTTTCAATAAGTTGGTAAAAAATGTAATGCCTTTGAAATTATTGTTTAGATTAGTAGCAGGTCACTAAGTGAATGATGGGTTTGTAATTAGGGTAAAGTTCTTTCTATTTGCCCATATTACTTTTTTAACCATGTGTAAAGTCTCAGTAATGAAGTAGAAATCTGGTAAATTGAGACCATTTAAACTGCATTCATGTCGCTCATGTGCATTTGTAACAAGTTTGAATGGGAAAGACCCCAAGGACACACCAATACACTTGCTGAAAGTTCAACAAGATAGTCAAGGGGAAATTGGTCAGGGCAGCCAAGAGCTGAATAAGGAGCACATGAAAAACCAGAAGCTGCTGAGAGAATAGAATATAGAGTCTGTGTAAAGAACAAAGCCTCTTTAAAAAGTGGAACTGCTTTTCACTCTTACTTGGAGGAGGTACTCTTGGCACAAAGCCCTTGTAATGAATGAGTCAAGTAAAGGAAATGTTTTTGATAATATGAGGAATTTTTTTAAGAAAGAAAAGAAAGCATATTTATTTATAACTTGTCAGTTATTGTTAGTTTTGTGGCTGTGACTTCTTGTTTGCTGTCAAACAAGCAAGTGAATGTTTTTCTGTGTCCTGGCAATCTCTTAATCACCATTCTTCATGCCGTATTAACAAAAATTAAGGGTATGTCAGTTAAAGTGATTTTTCTTTCAACACAAATGTTTTTAATTTTTGTTTTTTTTTTGTTTTTTTGTTTTTTGTTTTTGAGGGCAGTATCACTTGCCCTCATATGTGGGCCCCAAACTGGGGCTGCTGGCGTCCCAAGCCAGCGCTTAACCACTGTGCCACTCAGCCGGCCCCAAATGTTTTTAATTTTTCGAAGTGGGGGATAGTTAAATTCATCCGTTGTCTTCAGAACACATTTTAACTTCAGTTGTAAACTATTAATTGAAATCCATAGGAAAATCCATAGAAAACAAGGTTGAAGAGAAATCCGATGAGATGTTAAGAGCGGTTCTCTCTTGGGCCAGCCAAGTGGCGTGTTGGTTAAGAGTTGGCTTGAGACATCAGTTCTGAGCAGTAGGACCCCGGTTCAGATCCCACATGAGGGCCAGTGATGCTGCACCCTCTACAGATGGTGAACAATAGCTCGACCTGAAGCTGAGCTGCCATGAGCGGCCGTCCAATGGACAGTGAGCAACTGCCTCATCTGGGAAGAGTGCAATGATAATACCAACATGGACCAGTGAAGCGACATCCTCCACAACTAGACTGAAGAACAAAAGGACAGCAACTTGTCTGTTCCCCTCCCCCAATTTTCTGATAAAATCTTAAACAAAAACAAAACAAGTGATCAGAAGAAGAGATGGGGATAATTCAGTCATTTATGGAAGATGGAAAGGATGCGCCAGATTTAAAGCCTGCAGAAGCTGATTTATCAGGACTTAGTGATTCAGTAGATGTGAAGGGTGAAATCCAAGGAAGAAACATGGGTTGCTAACATTTTGAAAAGTGTATGAAGGGGAAGTAAATTTTTTTTCATGGTGTGTTTTTTTTTTAAAGATTTTATTGGGGAATTGGGGAAGGGAACAGTGTACAGCAATTGGGGAAGGGCAATATTGTGGTTTTCCAGGACCCATCAGCTCCATGTCAAGTTGTCTCATAATCTTAGTTGTGGAGGGTGGTGCAGCTCAGCTCCAAGTCCAGTTGCTGCTTTCAATCTAGTTGGGGGGAAACGGGGGGGGGGGGCACAGCCCACCATCCCATGAGGGAATTGAACCAGCAACCTTGTTCAGAGCATGCACTCCAACCAACTGAACCATCCGGCTGCCCCATATATATATATTTTTAATTAAAGTTTATTGGGTTGACAATTGTTAACAAAGTTACATAGATTTAAGGTGTACAATTCTGTAATACATCAAGTATATATCACATTGTGCATTCATCACCCAGAGTCAGTTCTCTTTCCAACACCATATATTTGAGGGGAAGTAATTTTTGGTCCCTGCTGTCTACCATGCACTTTACATTCAGTATTTCCCTTAATTTTTACACTAATCCTAAATTAGGTGAATATTATTCTTCCCACTGTACAAAAGGGAAAGCTGAAGCTTGAGACAGTTTGAAAAATGGGTCCAATTTCAAGGCATGGTGAAGTCAGAATTTGAACTGAAGCCTGTACAACACCTGGCTTGCTGGGAGAATAGTGGCAGCGTGAACATGGGGCAGGGTAGAGGGAATAGTTGAGTCGAGTTTGAAACCTATTACATCTGAAGCACTGGCAAGCATTCAGATGTGGATGTTCAGCCACCAGGAGGATTGGGGACTCCTGAGGATCTTGGGAGAGGCCAGGAAGCAAATTGGGGTCAACTGCCTATGACTTGCCTCATGCAGTATGTACTCATACACACACTGATATTCCTTTTTTTTTTTTTTTTTTTTAGCTGAGCCATCCTGCTACCTGTTGGCAGCTCAGCGGCTGCTCAGCTTGGGCTGGGCATCGAACTGCTGTTGCTCAGAGCTCAGCTCGCACTCTTGAGCGAGCTCTTAACCAACTGAGCCACTTGGCCGGCCCTCACTCATATTCTTTTTAAACAAATTAAAATTAAATTCTAAGTAAAACCATGCATTTCAATTTGGATTCTATGGGAGTTATCCAAAAATTCCATGTAAGCCAACCAAGTCAAATATTTATCACCTTGACCAGAGTGAGTCAATTCTCTCTGAACCAAAAATATCTCAACTGTTTAGTTGAAGCATTCTTTTTAATGTTTTCAAGGCAACAGTGGCACAAGTAATCAAGGTTTTATATTACTGAGGTTGATTTACTGTCTGCTGAATTTGCAGGAAGCCAAAAACCAGAGAATCAAATGCAGGTAAAACATTTGGAGGATATGATGGAATAAGTCATCTATATATTTTTTGGGGGGTAGGGGAACAGACAAGTTGCTGTCCTTTTGTTCTTCAGTCTAGTTGCAGAGGACATTGCTTCACTGGCCCACGTTGGTATCATCATTGTGCGATTCTCGGGTGAGGCAGACTGGTCGTCGGTCTCTGGACGGCTGCTCACGCTGGCTGCCGGCCACTCAGTGTAGCCTATGGCAGCCCACTGCAGCAGGGGCTGCAGCCTACACCGTCGCCGGGGCTCATGCAGCCCAGCTCCAGGTGGAGCTGTTGTTCACCATGTTAGCTGCAGAGGGCCCTCATATGTGGGATCTGAATCGGGGCCGCTGGCGTCCCAAGCCAGCTCTTAACCAGTGCACCACTCGGCTGGCTCTAAGTCATCTATATTTTATATAAACATTCTTCTTTTCCCCCTTAGATAAGAGGCTGTCAACCTTTTCCTGTAAAGGGCCAGATAGTAAATAATTTAGACTTTGTAGGCTATACGGATTCCAACTATTCAATTCTGTTTCAACCACTCAACTCAGCCATTGTAACAGGAAAGCCGTCATAAATTTATAAACAAACGGGTATGGCTGTGTTCTAATAAAACTTTATATCTAGACAGTGGGCTGCATTTGGCTCACAGGCTAGTTTGCTAAGCTCAGCCTTAGGTAATTATGTAAGCTAGTAGTGATATTTTCTGATTTACATGTACATTCTAATCTTTTCTTGGAATGGATATTTTAAAAAATTATTTTAAACTAAAAAATAAAAAAAATTAGTGTACATTGTCTGTGAATTTGGAACATTAGAGATTCCAATTCTGAGGGAAGAAACCATTTTTTTATTCATCTTTGTATCTCCTGCACCTTGCTAAGTGCATACAATACTTTAAGTGCTCAGTTAATGCTCTTTATAAATTGCTGAGTTAACTGCATCTAGTCAACCCCCTTGTTTCAGAGGTGAGACTATGGTACCTTTGAAGAAGTAATGTGTGGCCAGCAGGGGATGCTCAGAACCGCACAGTGGGAAGGTATAGGCTCTAGGGCTGCTTCTGGCCCTAACACTAAATTGCTACAAGTCACTTCCCATTTCTGGACCTGTCTTCATCTGTAAAACTAGGAAGTGGGATTACGGCAGACTGTTGGCTGCCAAGCCGACTGCACTTCCCTACCTCTTCCTTCCTTGCCTTTCTCCCCATAGAGGCTGAAAATGCCAAATCCTCACTTATGGAGCCAACTTTGCAGTCAGAATTGGCCATATGACTAATTCCTGGCCAATGAGATAGAAGGGGAATTCTCCGAGGTTCTGGAAAAGGCTCCCCTCCCCCCATGAAATAAGCAAGGCATGTAAGTAAGGAGAGCTCCTTTTCCTTTCCCACTTTGGACATGCTATCACGTGAGGATATAATGCCTGAGCTGTGGCAGTCACATCATAACCAGAAGGCCATAAGCCTTTAGGAAGCCATAGATACCTCTAATTTGGTGCTGTTATTTTGCAGCCAATTTCATTTTAACTATATGAACTTGAGGGTATCTTTCAGATCTGTGACTAAAGTCACATATGCAGTTAATCAAAGAACTGAGCCTGAATTCAGTGATCTTAATTCATGTGCTTTTATTAACATATGAATCGACTTCTTTATTTAATGTTCCGTTTTATATTTCACTCATCCATTCATTAATCTAACTAAATTTATTGAGACTAATCTACAATGTAGTCATTCTCTTAAGTAGACATTGATATTAATAATCTATAGGTGGTGTTTTGCATGGACGATCTCTAAAAGGATACGCAATCAACTGATACATGCCTCAAATGCTGTGGCATTTGGTTGTTGGTTTGTGTTTAGATATGTGATCCAATACAAAATCATAAGTGATATTTAAAAACTTGAAGTTGGAAAACATTGAGCAGTGTCATTTGATATTTGATGAAAACAAAACAGTTCTGTTCTAATTAGGCCAAACAGAACACTTTGAGTTTGGCTGAAAAAAAGTTGCTGTGACAACCTTCAGAAACACATACTCTCAGATCACACCAGAAACATTTAGAAGCTATGTGATAATCAAAGTTTATTCAGTTGCCCCTAATTCAGAATAAATATTTTTTATTAGGTCTTTTCTTTTCACTATGAAGTCAAAACTACCCGTGTATAATAGTGAAACATTTGAGACCAAATATTTGGTGAAGATTCAGTTTATCCAACCATTGGACCAAAGAGGATTTTAGAAAACTAGGGCTAAATCTGAGAGCTACAGGGAAATTAATCAAAATCTGATAATCTGGGTCATTAGTGGGACAGATGTCAATGTCAGGAAATCATAATATAAAAATAGTATTAAAAATTAAGCTGTTGCTAACTATTGAATTAATGACAATATGGCATTCTTGGAATAATTGTACAATTTTTAATTGTAAGAAGTTTATTAAATAAAGACCAGAAAAATAAAAACAATAAAGGAAGATAACCAGTTCATGACTTATGTAGGAGTGACAAGTTAAATGTTTGTCCTTTCTAAAGAATGAATTATTTAGAAAAAATTTTTTATTTTAGCAGACAATGATCTTTTGGTGAAGAAAATATCTTTTTTATTTCCAATTTGAAAACAGTCGCTGTTTATTTAATTAACTGACCAGATTACAAAAATACCCATGGTAGATGCCTTAGTTCATCCTCCTAATAAGCCTGTTGATCTGGTCTTCCCTGTTGCCAGCATCTCCACCTTCTACAAAGTGGATGGTCTTTTTCTTCATTCCACCTCCTGGAGAAGACAATTTGAGGGACCACAGGAAGCTAGCTGTTTGTTAATTTGAGGCATTTTCCAACAGTATAGATCTCATGAATCAGATCCTCCATGCAGATGATGCCATGTTTATCAAGAGTTTGAGCAATCAATGTGTTATCTGTCAGGGCAATTCACTTTTTGTTGTTTTGCCATAACCAGGCTTTTAGATCAGTTCATTTATTGATTTCAGTTTCGGGTACCCGCATGCAGTGTATGGCTCCACAATCCTCACAGCATGTTAGTGGAAGCCTTTGTTGAGCTTGACAAAGGTGCTGTTGAAGATCTGGCGAAGGCGAAGAAGCTGCAGCACCTTTCAGACCTTTGGGATCACACCATTGATGCCTCTGATCCTGATGACAAATACTAATTTGGGTTTCGCAGGTACATAGACCTTGCCAGCTTTTCTTGCCACCCTAGCCATTCGAATCGCAGTCCTGTACATCTGCCAATATTCTTTGTGATAGTGCTTCGCTTTTTCATAAATAAGCTTCCTTCTTGCCTTTCTTTTTTTTTTTTTGAGGGCAATGTCACTGGCCCTCGTATGTGGGACCTGAACCTGGGCCGCTGGTGTCCCAAGCCAGCTCTTAACCACTGCACCACTCAGCCAGCCCTCCTTCTTGCATTTCAAAGCATCTTTTGGACAAACTTCTTTCTCAGGCACTTAATTTCCAGCTCTGCGAAATTCCTTCCCTTTTCCTTAAGGGTTTCTGGCACAGCAGGAACCTTCTTCTCTTCTGCACCCTCCATGGTTCCAGCCAGAAAAAGAGCAAGAAAATATCTTAACCAGTCTATCTTTCAATAATTACTCAATTTTATTTATTTATGTATTGTTTGTTTGTTTGTTTAAAGATTTTATGGGGGAATTGGGGCAGGGAACAGTGTTGGGGAATTGTGTTTTTGTAGGACCCATCAGCTCCGAGTCAAGTTGTTGTCCTTCAATCTTAGTTGTGGCGGGCGCAAGCTTAGCTCCAAGTCCAGTCGCTGCTTTCAATCTAGTTTCGGGGGACACAGCCCCCCATCCCATGAGGGAGTCGAACTGGACACCTTTTTGCTAAGAGTGCACCCTCTAACCATGGAGCCATGTGGCAGCTTGCGTCCACTCAGCTCAAGGTGCCGTGTTCAATCTCAGTTTGGGGGTGGAGGGATGTAGCCCACCATCCCATGCAGGAGTTGAACCAGCAACTTTGTTGTTAAGACCATGCACTCTCACCAGCTGAGCCATCCTGCCACCTGTTGGCAGCTCAGCGGCAGCTCAGCTCAGGCACAGCACACTGGTCCATGTTGGAATTGAACTGGTGACCGTGTTGCTCAGAGCTCACGCTCTTAACCAACAGCCACTCAGTCCGCCCATAAAATTTCTTGTACATTGTATCTGTTCTTATGTTTTATAATTATTTGTTACATAAAATTTCTTGTACCGTGGGCCAGCCGAGTGGCACGTTGGTTAAGAGTTGGCTTGGGGGCCGGCCGAATGGTCCCGTGGTTAAGCGCTGGCTTGGGAAGCCAGCGGCCCTGTTTCAGTCCCACATAAGAGGGCCAGTGATACTGCCCTCAAAAAAAAGAAAAAAAGAGTTGGCTTGGTACGCCAGCTCTGAGCAGCAGGGCCCCAATTCGGATCTCACATATGAGGGCCATTGATACTGCCGTCTACAGCTAAGATGATGAACAACAGCTTGAGCTGGGCTGCCTTGGGTCACTGGTGATGGCATAGACTGCAGCCATGAGCTAGAGTAAGTGGCCATCCAGAGGCCTGCAAACGATCTGCTTTACCCTGGAAGAGCACAATGACAATACCAACATGGGGCAGTAAAGCAGCATCCTCCACAACTAGACTGAAGAAAAAAAGACAGCAACTTGTCTGTTCCCCTTCTCCTATCTCCCCAATGCTGTTTTCCTCCCCCAATTTCCCAATAAAATCTGTTTTAAAAAAAACAACAAATTCTTGTACCAATAATATGTTAAAAAATAAATGGTAAAATTCCTTTATAATATAGAAAGCAAGTACCTAAATGTAAACAAATAAAATTTGAATACAAAAAAACCAGTGCCTACATGTAAACAAGTAAAAATTTGAATTAAAAAATTAAAGTGAAAAATGTTTTCCCTGAAAATTTGGGCCAAAAACGTGGGTGTGCATTATACAGAGCAAAATACTGTATTATGGCTAAGCAGTATTCCAATGAAAATATTTCATTTCTTCCTCATATAACCCTATGACATAGAGATTTTTGTTATTCCCTATTTACTGATGGAGACAGCCTGAGGAACTGGCCCCACAATAAACAAGATGGAATGGAGTTTGGGTCTTTTCTGGATAGTTTCCATCCAAGAGTTAAGAAGTATATTTTGGAAGACAGATAACAAGTGTTGACAAGGATATAGAGAAATTGGAAGCCTCATGCATTTCTAAGGGGAATATAATATGGTTATTTTATTTCCTTCCTATATAAACCCAGAAATGGGATTGCTGGATCCTAGGGGAGTTCTATTTTTACTTTTTTGAGGAACCTCCATACTGTTTTCCACAGTGGCTGCACCAATTTACATTCTCACCAACAGTGCACAAGGGTTTCCTTTTCTCCACATTCCTACCAACATTTATCTATTTGTGATAATAGAGATCCTAACAGGTGTGGGGTTTTGATTTGCATTTCCCTGATGATTAGTGATGTTGAGCACCTTTTCATGTACCTGTTGGCTATTTGTATATCTTTGGAAAAATGTCTATTCAGGATCTTTGCATAGTTTTTAATTGGGTCATTTGGTTTTTTTACTTCTGAGTTATATGAGTTTCTTGTATATTTTAGATATTATCTCCTTATCAAATATGTGGTTTGCAAATATTTTCTCTCCTTCCATAGATTGCCTTTTCATTTTGTTGATGGTTTTCTTTGTTATGCAGCTTTTAAGTTTGATGTAGTCCCACTTATTAATTTGCTTTTGTTGTCTTTGCATTTGGTGTCAAATCCAAAATATCATCACCAAGACCAATGTCAAGGTGCTTACCACCTATGTTTTCTTCTAGGAGTTTTATGGTTTCAGGTCTTACATTCAAGTCTTGAATCTACTTTGAGTTGATTATTTTGTGTGCGGTATAAGATAGTGTCCTGGCCCAGTTTCATTCTTTTGCATGTAGATATCCAGTTTTCCCAGCACCATTTATTGAAGAGATATCCTTTCCCCATTGTATATTCTTGGCTCCTTTGTCATAAATTAATTGATCATATATATACAAGCGTTTATTTATTTATTTATTTTTGTTAGAGGGCAGTGTCACTGGCCCTCATATGCAGGGCCGCTGGCTTCCTAAGCCAGCTCTTAACCACCACGCCACTCGGCCGGCCCAAGGGTTTATGTCTGGGCTCTGTATTCTATTCCATGGATCTGTGTGTCTGTTTTTGTGCCAATACCACACTGTATGATTACTATAGCTTTGTAATACAGTATAGTATTAAATCAAAAAGTGTGATGCCTCCAGCTGTGTTCATAATTCTCAATATTGCTTTTGCTATTCTGGGTCTTCTGTGGTTCTATATGAATTTTAGGATTATTTTTTCTATTTCTGTGAAAAATTCCATGGGGATTTTGATAGAGATTGCACTGAACCTGTAGATTACTTTGGGTAGCATGGATATTTTAACAATATTATTCCAATATTTTATAGTTTTCAGTGTACAGATCTTTTACCACTTTGGTTAAATTTATTCCTAGGTATTTTATTGGGATTGTTTAAGTTTCTCTTTCTAGTAGCTCATTGTTAATGTATAGAAATGCAACTTATTTTTGTATCTTGCAATTTTACTGAATTCATTGATCTAACAGTTTTTTTGTGGAGTCCTCAGGGTTTTCCACATATAATATGTCATCTCTGAACAGAATGTCATCTCTGAACAGAGACAGCTTTACTTCTTTTTCTCTGACTTGGATGTCTTTTATTGCTTTGTCTTGCCTAATTTCTCTGACTTGCACTTCCAGTACTATATTAAATAAAGTGGTGGGTGGGTGTCATTGTCTTATTCCTCAACTTAGGGGTAAAACTTTCAGCTTTTCAGCATTGAATATGAGGTTAGCTGTGGGCTTGTCATACATGGAAGGCCTTTATTATGTTGAGATACATTGCCATTTGTACCTGATTTGTTGAGAATTTTTATCATGAAAGAATGTTGGATTTTGTCATGCCTTTTCTAAATCTATTGAGATGATCATATGATTTTTAACATTTAATTTATTAAAATGTTATATCACATTTATTGTTTTGTATATGTGGAAACATTGCTTCTCAGGAATAAATCCTACTTGATCATTGTGTATGATCTTTTTAATGTACTGCTAATATTTTGCTGAGGATTTTTGCATTTATTTTCATCAGGGATATTGACTTGTAATTTTAATTTCTTGTCTTCTCCTTGTCTGGATTTAGTATTAGGGTAATGTTGGCCTTATAAAATGAGTTTGGAAGTGTTTCCTTCCTTCTGTTTTTAGAAGAGTTTGAGAAGGATTGGTTATAAGAGTTGTCACTGGGGAGAACTGGACAGGTGACGGATGGGTGGAGGGGCCAATTTCCATTCTATGCTTTTGTGCAACATTTAGATGATGAGCCTTTCTGTTCCATTACCTGTTATAAACTATAAATTGGAAAAGAAAAATTTTCTAACCATTCTGAAAAGAAGTTAATAATTTCTTCTCTTTGTAAGTTTACTTTGGCCAAGGAAATCAATATCAAAAATGGCTCATAATGATCAAATCTTGTAACTGTAGCATTATCATTTTGTTTTAATACAACTATTTTTCTCCTTTACATTTTTTGTCTTGAAGTCATTTTTTTAAATTGGGGAAAAGTGTGCCTCTCCAGGACCCATCAACTCCAAGTCAAGCAGTTGTCCCAATGTAGTTGTGGAGGGCACAGATCCATGGCCCATGCGGGGATAGAACTGGCAACTTTGGCGTTATGAGCACTGCGGCTCTAACCACCTAAGCTAACCGGCCGCTCCCATCTCTGTCTTTTTTTTTTTTTTTAGCTGAGCCATCCTGCCACCTGTTGGCAGCTCAACGGCAGCTCAGCTCGGGCTGGGCATCGAACTGCTGTTGCTCAGAGCTCAGCTCCCAGTCTTGAGTGAGCTCTTAACCAACTGAGCCACTCAGCCAGCCCTTCTAAGTCTTTTTAATGTAACATTTTATTTATTTTTTTATTTTTATTTTATTTATTTATTTTTTTTGAGGGCAGTGTCACTCGCCCTCATATGTGGGACCGAACCAGGGCCGCTGGCTTCCCAGGCCAGTGCTTAACCACTGCACCACTTGGCCGGCCTGTAACATTTTATTTTGAGACAACTGTAGATTCACCTGCAGTTGTAAGAAATAGTATAGAAAGAGCCTGTGTAGCTTTTCCCCAATTTCTTCCCATTTTGAAAAACTATAGTATGTACTCTAATTCTGTCACATTGCTACAGCCAAGATACAGGACATTCTCAACATCACAAGGATCCCTCTGTTGCCCTTTTAGAATCTATACCCACTTCCTTCCTACTCTCACCACTTCTTAACATCTGTGAGCAAAAGTGTTTAAAATGTATCAATGCATATGTATTTAATGAAACAAGAATATTTTAGATGTGTATTCCTATGATAAAAGAAGTATAGGGATCCTTTTCTTTTCTCTCCCTTAATATTAGTAAACTGGTTAGAAAGTCTAATTCTGCTTAATAAGGTCCTTTAAATGGCAAATGTTCATGATCTTCTACACAAAGGCTAGTAGGGCTTACTGCTTCATTAAAACAAACAAACAAAACAAAACAAAAAATCCTTTTATTTTGGAATAGTTTTAGATTTACAGAAAAGCTATAAAGACAGTATAGATTTCCCTTATACCTTTCACGCTAATGTTAACATCTTACAGGACCACAATACATTTGTCAAAGCTAAGAGACAAATACTGGTACATCATTATTTACTAGACTCCAGACTTTGTTTGGAGTTTACCAGTTTTTTTTTCCACTAATGTCCTTTTTCTGTTCCACAGTCCAACCCAAGATACCACAGTGTATTTAATTATGGCATTATTTTAATTCTAAGAATCCATCTAGTCTGTGTTTGACAAAGAAAGTATACAATTCTATTTCAGATCCTGAAATACTTGCATGTTAGGAAGATATCCAAATCAAGCCATTTAATAAATAATATTGGTTTAATAGTTTTCCAGGAAAATGTGCCCCAGTACCCAGAGAAAATATTGAACCAATAAGCTGAGGGGCTATTAGGTATTTCAAAATTGCTTAGGGAATTATGTTCATATTGCTTTAATGGTTATTTGCTTGAAAGAAAATTAGAACTGGGATATTTTTAAAAAGAAAAGTTGAAGCTTCACAAAAACCAAGTGCCATTGTTCTTCAGCTTAGTCCCACTTTCTGGGTGGTAGAAATACAATATAATTATTTTAGTAGAAGTCTTCCTTCAAACTTATTCATTATTCATTTCATTCAACATTCTTTTATCAAATATTTGTTGAATGCCTATAATCTGTGGGGAGGAAGAAACTTTCCTTTTCCTTCCTAGGTCCTTTTGGCTGGTCTAATGATTAAATCTACATGAGACAGATAAATGAGAAAATAACCAAATTTTTAATTACATATGTACATATGGGAACCCCACATACATGAGTCAGAGACCCTGCATACATTAGAGATATAGGGACAGAAAGTTCAAATGAAGTATATATGGCTTTCTGAGCTAAGGATGAGGTAAGGCACCTTGGGGCTTCAGAGGGGAGGAAGGTCATTCAGAGGATGATAAGAGCAGATATTCAGTAATTAGAAGTTTGCCCTTCCCTAGAGACCGGTCATAAAAGGTTATTTTGGGTGACTCTTATTTTATGGGCAAGGCCCCTGGTTAAAACTTTTCTAGTCAAAAGGTGGGGACAGAAGTTTCTCTTGAGCTCTGAAGTCTCAGTTGCCTTTAGCTCAAAATAGTGCACATGCCACAGTACACAACTTGGATTAACTTGTTTTGAACCTCTACAATGCCAAGTACTATTTTGAACACTTGGCATTCATCAGTGCATTGTGAATGTCCTGAAGACGAAGTGTTCTCCCTCTCCACTCAAACCCCCAGTGACTGTCTTAATCACTATAGTTTCTATTGATCCTATTTGACTCTGCAGAGAGATGCATGTCACACTGAAATACTCAACATTTGGGCTGGCTGAGTGGCACGGTGGTTAAGCGCTGGCTTGGGAAGCCAGCGGCCCCGGTTCAGGTCCCACATATGAGGGCCAGTGATACTGCCCTCAAAAAAAAACAAAAAACAGGGCCGGCCGAGTGGCGCATTGGTTAAGAGCTGGCTTGGGATGCCAGTGGCCCTGGTTCGGATCCCACATATGAGGGCCAGTGACACTGCCCTCTACAGCTAACAACAGCTCCACCTGGAGCTGGGCTGTGCGAGCCCCGGTGATGGTGTGGGCTGCAGCCCCTGCTGCAGTGGGCTGCCATAGGCTACAGTGAGTGGCCCGCAGCCAGCGTGAGCGGCTGGCAGCCAAGCGTGAGCTGCCAATAGCTGCGGTGAGCGACATCCAGAGGCCGGCGACCGATCTGCCTCATCCGGGAAGAGCGCAATGACGATACCAACAGTGAAGCAACATCCTCCGCAACTAAACCGAAGAACAAAAAGCCAGCAACTTGTCTGTTCCCCTTCCCCGATTCCCCAACGCTGTTCCCCTCCGCCAATTCCCCAATAAAATCTTTAAAAAAAAAAAGAAAAAAAAGAAATACTCAACATTCACTCTCCTCCAAAGAGACTAGACTTCTAACTGAATCCCCCTTTTCTTTTCTTTTCTTATTTTTTAGCTGAGCCATCCTGCCACCTGTTGGCAGCTCAACAGCAACTCAGCTCAGGCTGGCATGGAACCACTGTTGCTCAGAGCTCAGCTCGCCCTCTTGAGCGAGCTCTTAAGCAACTGAGCCACTTGGCCGGCTCTGAATCCCCGTTTTCAAATAAGCACTGGTTTCCTCAACTGCTATGAGAAGGGTTTTTATAGCTCACCCTGGCTTTTTTGGTAGAAGAGCATTTCCAGAGTAAGTATGACTTGGAAAGGGACTCCTTACATTTTACTTTCTTTTTTTTCTTCTCTTGAATCCTGCCATTAAATGTCCTCTAGGCTACAGCAATCTTAGTTAAAAACTGCCCTGTCTATCACAACACCACGCAAACTATTGGGTTGTCGGAAAAGTCATGATGCCTTTTTGCAACGAAAATCATAGAAAAAATATGTCATGACTTTTCTGGCAACCCAATATATGTATGATTCCTTTATATGAAGTTCAAAATGAGCAAAACTGATCTATAATGATAAAATAATGGTTATCCTTTGCGGGAGAACTAATGAGCCTTTTTTCTAAGTACTGGAAATGTTCCATGTCTTGATGTTACATGAGTATCTACATATTGTAAAATTTTTCAGGCTGTGTGCTTAAGATTTATATACTTTTATATACCACCAATAACTCATGTAGGGAAACAGATCTCATTAAAGTAATTCTTTTCTTGCTATCTGTGGTATTATGATTGATAGTGAGAAATATATATTTGATCTTTGTCACTTCCCTGGCATGGAGATGCTAAAACCCTTGGAATTAAGTGACAAGAGTGATAAAGGTGTTTTTATTATAATGAGGTGACTTTTGGAAGGCCCCTAGGTCACTTAAGGATAAGGACTGGTTACCAGAGGAACCAGCCATGTGATTGGAGGATTGGAACTTTCATTCCCCTTCCTAGACCTCTCCTCCAATGAGACTGTGCTTCTGACTGAAGTCCCCTTTTCAAATAAGCAGTGGTTTCCTTAGCTGCTATGAGAAGGGTTTTATAGTTCACCCTGGCTTTTTTGTAGGAGAGCACTTCCAGAGTGAGTATGACCTGGAAAGGGACTCCTTATATATTCTTTTTCTTTTTCTTCTTCTTTCTTGAATCCCACTATTAAATGTCCTCTAGGCTACAGCAATCTTAGTTAAAAACTGTCCTGTCCACCAGAACACCCCACAAACTATATGATTCCTTTATATGAAGTTCAAAATGGGCAAAACTGATATATAATGATCAGGGGAGAGGGGTTGGAGATTGGTTCAATCCCTAGGGGTCAATGATTTCATCAACCATGCCTGTGTAATGAAGCCTCCATAGAAACCCAAAAGGAGGGCTGGGCGAGTGGCGCATTGGTTAAGAGCTGGCTTGGGAAGCCAGCGGCCCCGGTTCGGATCCCACATATGAGGGCCAGTGACACTGCCCTCCGCAGCTAACAACAGCTCCACCTGGAGCTGGGCTGTGCAAGCCCCGGTGACGGTGTAGGCTGCAGCCCCTGCTGCAGTGGGCTGCCATAGGCTACAGCGAGTGGCTGGCAGCCAGCGTGAGCGGTGGCAGCCCGTGTGAGCTGCCAATAGCTGCGGTGAGTGACCATCCAGAGGCCGGTGACCCATCTGTCTCATCCGGGAAGAGCTCAATGATGATACCAACATGGGCCAGCAACGTCCTCTGCAACTAGACTGAAGAAAAAAAGACAGCAACTTGTCTGTTCCCCTCCCCCAATTCCCCAATAAAATCCTTTCAAAAAAAACCCAAAAAACACCCAAAAGGGCAGTTTGGGAGTCCGCGAACACATGGAGATGTGGGGAGATTAGAGTCCCTGGATAGGACACAGAAGCTCTGCGCCCCTTCCCCATACCTTACCCTATGTGTCTCTTTCATCTGGTTGTTCATGAGTTGTATCTTTTTTTTTTTTTTTGAGGGTAGTGTTACTGGCCCTCATGTGGGACCCGAACCAGGGCCGCTGGTGTCCCAAACCAGCACTTAACCACTGTGTCACTCGGCCGGCCCTTCCTTTTTTTTTTTTTTAATGTTTTTGTTTTTCCCTGAAGCCTTCTTTCCTTTTTTTTTTTGTTGTTGTGTTTTGTTTTGTTTTTAGCTGAGCCATCCTGCCACCTTTTGGCAGCTCAGTGGCAGCTCAGCTTGGGCTGGCGAACTGCTGTTGCTCAGAGCTCAGCTGGCATTCTTTTTTTTTTTTCAGGGCCAGTGTCACTGGCCCTCATATGTGGGACCAAAACCAGGGCCGCTGGCTTCCCGTACCAGCGCTTAACCACTGCGTCACTCAGCAGCTCTTAATTAACTTAGTCACTGGGACGGCCCTCGAGTTGTATCCTTTTATAACAGTGTTGATCTAGTAAGTAAAATGTTTCTCTCAGTTGTATGGCTCCTCCAGCAAATTAATTGAACCTGAGGACATGGGGACATGGGTTGAGTTTTCTTTTGTTCTAAGTTGCTCCTCAGCAGTGTGTAAATCAGGGGATGGAATTAGGAGGTTGAAAGGTGTTGCTTAAATCTACCTACCAGAAGATTCAATTCGAGCCCCAAGTCAGCCAAAATGCTCAGTTACATTTTTTAAAAATTTTTTATGAGAAAACCTTGTGGAAAGAGTGTCCATTACACAAAGATAATGTATTTATTTGTTGTTGTTTTTTTGAGGGCAGTGTCACTGGCCCTCATATGTGGGACCTGAACCTGGGCCGGTGGCTTCCAAAGCCAGCGCTTTACCACTGCGCCACTCGGCCAGCCCAAAGGTAGTGTATTTATAGCAGTCCTGAAGAGCAGTTATCAGAAAACAAGCCAACATTCTGAAGCTAAAATTGAAAAAGAAGGGAGCTGCCGGTGGCTCAGTTGGTTAGAGTGTGTGCTCTTAACAACAAGTTTGCTGGTTCAATTCCCACATGGGATGGTGGGCTGCGCCCCCCGCAACTAGATTAAAAATGGTGGCTGGACTTATTGCTGAGCTGCACCCTCCACAACTAAGATTGAAGGACAATTACTTGACTTGGAGCTAATGGGTCCTGGAAAAAACACAGTTACCCAATAAAAATTTAAAAAAATTAAAAAAAAAGCTTTAAAAAAAGTTTGAAAAATAAGCATGGGTGAGGGGTGGGTGAGGAGTGGGTAAGGGAGAGTGCTCTTTTTATTTGACTCTGGTGCCACAAACAGCAGTACAAAAGTTTTCAGAGTTGAGAAAGAGAGTTAATGATGTGAGGGTAGGGTACTTCAGGCTAAGTATATCTTGATGACCAAGTCTATGACTCACTTCCAATGAAGATAGATGTAGAAGTCTCATAGGAAAAGAGCCCCAGTCCCACAGTGTTGGCAAAATCAAATTGTTGAGACAATAGCTTCATGCACACAGGAGCTTACATATATCACGAAGTAGGTGGTGAGTCAGGTGGACAAAATCCTAGTGTTCAGATACTTTTAACAGGCTAGTCTAATCCAGTGGCTCTAATCCTTGGCTGGAGGTTAGAATTACCTAGGAGCTTTGTGCAAATATTGATTCCTGGGTCCTACAATCCATAAATTCTGAGTCAGGACGACTAGGGAGAAGTCTGAGCAAGAGCTAATCCTGTACAGCAGCACTGTGACTTAGAAGACTGGGGAGTAAATATCTGTCATCCATATTGGTTTATAAAGATAATAAAGGGAATAAAACAAAAATCCATCCATCAATGGAAATTCCATAAGTCTAGCAATCTTAGGGGACCCAATCATCAGGTATCAAGCTCCAGGCAAACATCCTTAAAGGCCAAATGAAGGGCAAAGGTCATCTGCTCAAAGCTGAGGTATAACAATCTCATCAATTTTATAGGGCAGAGACAGGTAAGTTCCACTCTATTTCTGGAGATGAGACATGGGGCTCCCTCAGAGGAGACCTAGAAACCAGAAATGAGATCAGCAGATGCTTTTGACAAAATACCACTTGTGAGAGGTTACATCAAACTCAGCAGTATAAAAAAGCAGCTCATTGGAGAGTCCTAACCTCGCACAGTTGTAAATTCATCTGCTGCCAAAACTTACCCAACCTTCCTTCTGTAAACAGTCATAATCATTTTTAGCTTGGTTTTATTTATTTAATAACTTTTTTTTTGAGGGCAGTGTCACCAGCCCTCGTACGTGGGACCCGAACTGGAATAATTATTTTTTAAGATCTTTTTTGGGAAACTGGGGAAGGGGAACACTGTTTTTCCAGGACCCATTAGCTCCAAGTCAAGTTGTTGTTCTTCAATCTAGTTGTGGAGGGCTCAGCTCAGCTCCAAGTTCAGTTGCTGTTTTCAATCTAGTTGTGGGGGGGCCAGCTCACCATCTCATGTAGAAGTTGAACCAGCACCCTTGTTGTACACTGAGCCATCTGGCTGCTGCTGCCCACTGGCAGCTCGCGACTGCTCAATTCAAGGTGCTGTGTTCAATCTTAGATGCCAGGGGAACGGCAGGTGCAGCCCACCATCCCATATGGGTGTCGAACCGGCAACCTTCCTACTAAGAGCATGCACTTTCACCATCTCAGTGGCAGCTCAACTTGGGCACAGCTCACTGGCCCATGTTGAAATCAAACCTGCGACCCTGTTGCTCAGAGCTCACGCTCTTAACCAACTGAGCCACTTGCCGGCCCATCTACCCATTTTGTAATTGGATTGTTTTTTGATATTGAATTGTATTATTTCTTTATATATTTTGGATAATTAACCCTTATCAGATATGATTTGCAAATGTTTTCTCCCATTCTGTAGATTGCCTTTTCATTTTGTTGATGGTTTCCTTTGCTGTGTAAAGCTTTTTAGGTTGATGTGGTCCCACCTGTTTATTTTTGCTTTTGTTACCTTTGCTTTGGTGTCAAATCCAAAAAATATCACCAAAACTGATGTCAGGGAGATGACCGCCTATGTTTTCTTCTAGTAATTTTATAGTTTCGGGACTTATGTTCAAATCTTTAAGCCATTTTGACATAATTTTTGTGTATAATAGTCCAGTTTCATTCTTTTTCATGTGGCTGTTCAATTTTTCCAACTACATTTATCGAAGAGACTGTGCTTTCTCCATTGTATATTCTTGGTTCCTTTGTTGTAAATTAATGGATCATATATGCATGGGTTAACTTCTGGGCTTTCTATTATGTTCCATTGATATATGTGTCTCTTTTTATGCCAATACCATACATTTTTGATTACTATAGCTTTGTTGTATAGTTTGAAATCAGAATATGACAAAGATTCACACCCTCAACAGCACAAGTACATGCAAATTTTACAGCCATAATTTTATTTTTACAAAGTAAATAGTATTTATTTATTTATTTATTTATTTATTTATTTGAGGGCAGTGTCACTGGCCCTCATATGTGGGACCGAATTGGAGCTGCTGGCTTCACAGGCCAGCGCTTAACCACCGCGCCACTCGGCCGGCCCAAATAGTTTTTATTTTTAAATTTATTTTCCTTTTTTTTTTTTTTTTTAAGGTTTTATTGGGTAATTGGGGGAGGGAAATGGACAAGTTGCTGTCCTTTTGTTCTTCAGTCTAGTTGTGGAGGACATTGCTTCATTGGCCCATGTTGGTATTATCATTGCTCTCTTCCCGGGTGAGGCAGCTCAAGGCGGCTCTTGGCTGCTCATGCCAGCTGCTGGCCACTCACAGGGGCTGCAGCCTACACCTTCGCTGGCGACTCACGGCTACCCAGCTCCAGGTGGAGCTGTTGTTCACCATCTTAGCTATAGAGGGCAGTGTCCCTGGCCCTCATGTGGGATCTGAACTGGGGCCCTGCCTCTCAGAGTTGGGGTCCCAAGCCAGCTCTTAACCAATGCGCCACTCTACTGGCCCAAATTTATTTTCCTTTCACTTATTCATTGAAATATTTGACACATGACATTGTATAAATATATAAGGTGTTAAACGTGTTAAGTTAATAATTTATAAATGTAATGATTGCCATTGTAGTGATAAGTAATACCTATATCATGTTGTATAAGTATCCTTTCTTTTTAGTGATTATGGATTAATGCCATAGTTTAAAAAACTCTGAGAAAGGAATAACGAAATAGTTACTTTTGGTATGTTGTTGAGGAAATCTCTATAATAAGGTTTAAAAAATCAAATTGGAAATTGGATTATGATTCCATTGTATTAACATAAGGTTCACTTTGGTCTAATTTGGATTTTTGAAAATCAGCATTACAGAGCACTCTTTTATAAATGAGACTTTGTACCAACATTGTGAAAACTAGAAGATGTGGCCTGGATGTTGCATTCAGTGAACCACTTTGGAGAGCAGGGTTATGGTTTGAGTTCCTAAGACAATTTGGTGTCTTTTTTTTTTTTCAAGCTGAGCCATCCTGCCACCTGTTGGCAGCTCAGCGGCAACTTGGCTAGGGCTGGGCATCGAACTGCTGTTGCTCAGAGCTCAGCTCGCACTCTTGAGCGAGCTCTTAACCAATTGAGCCACTTGGCCGGCCCCTGTTTTTTTTTATTTTTTATTATGACATATTGTATGTTATGTTGCAATTACCTATTTGCATATCTGTATTCTTTTCCAGATTTTTTTTCCAATTACAGTTGACATACAATGTTAGTTTCAGGAGTACAACATAGTGATTAGAAATTTATATAACTTACAAAGTAATTGCTCTGAAAAGTCTAGTGTCCATCTGATACCATACATAATTATTGCAATGACAATTGAAAGTGTTTATAAATGTTTGCTATCATTTCTAAAGCTTTTCATACTTTGAAATAGTTGTAGACTCAGAAGTAGCTAAATAGTACAGAGTCCCATGAACCCTTCACCCACTTCCCCCCAATTGTTACATATTATATAATTGTAGTGTAAGGCCATAACATCATTTTATATTAATAATGGTTTTGAGTTCAGTCAGGATTTGCTGCAGAGGAAACAAACTGATTGGCCAAAACATTTTTTTTTTAAAGATTCTTTTTTTTTAAATTGGGGAATTGGGAAAGGGAAACAGTGTTGGGGAACTGGGGAAAAGGGACAGACAAGTTACTGTCCTTTTTTTTGTTCTTCAGTCTAGTTGAGGAGGACATCTCTTCACTGGCCCATGTTGGTATCATCATTGCGCTCTTCTTGGGTGAGGCAGATCGGTCGCCGGCCTCTGGACGGCTGCTCACAGTGGCTCTTGGCAGCTCACACCGGCTGCCAGCCTCTCTCGCTGGCTGCTGGCCACTCACTGTAGCCTACGGCAGCCCACTGCAGCAGGGGCTACAGATATGCCATCCCCAGGGACTCACAGCGGCCCACCTCCAGGTGGAGCTGTTGTTCACCATCTTAGCTATAGAGGGCAGTGACACTGGCCCTCATATGTGGGATCTGAACTGGGGCCGCTGGTGTCCTAAGCCAGCTCCTATTCATCGTGCTGGCCCCAAATCATTTTATCTCAGATGGTATTTCATCTGGCTCTCCTGAAGTAGACTGCATAGAAAAAACAGTGGTGGCATGTTCTTTTAAGATAGATAACCTTTAGTCATAAAGAGGTGGTAATTCGTGTATGCAAGAGAACGTGTCAGTAGTTAAACATGTTTTGTTTAAGCTTCATCTGCTTTAAATTGAACACAGTGCATAATGCCTAACTGATCAACTTTTGGTTCTTTCCAAATTCAAAACATATCCTCAAAATTTCAGCTGAATGTCTTCTATATTCAGTTGCCTGTAATTAATGTGATCATTCTTAAGTCACAGCATAAGATATTCAATTCTATAGAATAAATTGCATTATTCTAAGGGATGATATGGTAGTTTAAAACCTAATGGTACTCCTACACACTAATATCTCTATACATAATCATTACATTCACTTAATATCTGTATAATTGAAATATATATAAATATTTTGGCAAAGCAGCCCATCCACGTGGATGGATGAACAGAGCTAAAAATTCCAGTATCTTTCTTTTAGGTTTATAGTTTATTCTGTAGGCACTTAAATTTGCCTTCCAGGCATGCTGAGACCTCAGTGACATAGACTAGTAAAGTGGAAGAGAAGCTGAGAATTATCAAGGCCAAGACCCAAAGAACAAATTTGATCACACACCTGGTCCTAGGGGAGACTATTTTGCTTGTTTTTTTGTTTTGTTTTTATTTATTTTTATTTATTTATTTTTAAGGCAGTGTCACTGGCCCTCATATGTGGGATCCGAACCGGGGTTGCTGGCTTCCCAAGCCAGGGCTTAACCACCGTGCCACTCGGCCGGCCCTGCTTTTTTTTTTTAAAGATTTTATTGGAGAATTGGGGGAGGGGAACAGTGTTGGGGAATCAGGAAGGGGAAGAGACAAGTTGCTGTCCTTTTGTTCTTCAGTCTAGTTGTGGAGGATGTCACTTCACTGGCCCATGTTGGTATTATCATTGAGCTCTTTCCAGTGAGGCAGATTGGTCGCCGGCCCCTCAATGGCCATCCACCGCGGCTCTTGGCAGCTCACGCTGGCTGCCAGCCACTCACTGTAGCCTATGGCAGCCCACTGCAGCAGGGGCTGCAGCTATGCCATCCCTGGGAACTCACAGCAGCCCAGCTCCAGGTGGAGCTGTTGTTCACCATCTTAGCTATAGAGGGCAGTGTCACTTGCCCTGATATGTGGGATCTGAACCAGGGCTGCTGGCGTCCCAAGTCAGCTCTTAACCAATGTGCCACTCGGCCAGCTCTTTAATTCACTTTTAAGTGTGTGTTTCCAGGACCCATCAGCTCTAAGTCAATTAGTTGTTTCAATCTAGTTATGGAGGGCACAGCTCATGTGGCCCATGTGGGGATCTAACCAGAAACCTTGGTGTTATGGGCCTGCACTCTAACCAACTGAGTTAACCAGCCACCCCTAAAACAATCTTAATATTAGACATATTCTGTGTTGATTATTGATTTTCTTATATCCTTCTTGAATATTGATTATATTCACAGAGAAACAGGTAAAGGAGAGAAACAGGTCCAGTATCTTTCTTGCTTGACTATATTCCTTTTGAATTAATGAAAAGTAAGTTATTTGAAGTTTTTAATAAAATGGGATATTGACATGTTAAGAGGAAGGGTGTCTATTAGAAATGAGTCAGTAAAATGAAAGGACAATTTATGGATGAGGAGAGAAAAAAGTGGGAATAAAGAAATCCGAATAATTTTGTGTGTATTCCCTATTTTGTCACTTTTACTATAGTCACAAGTAGTCCTTGAACCATGGGGAAGGGAGGGAAAAAAGGGAGGTTAGAGGAGAAAAGAGAAAAGGGGTGAGAGAGGAGGTTAAAGGGGGGAAAGACAGGGAGACATGGCTGCCTTGTGCACTAGGGTCACTTCCGTTATAGCCCCGGAAATGTGTGTTGGGATGGACCTATGGGGTCAGGGCCTGGAGATTCCGCCCTTGGCTTAGCTTCCCAGGCATGCTGACTCCGGCTAGGAATGTGCTTGGTTTCCATCTTTTGAAATAATTCTTTAAAATGTTGCCCTTTCTAAATTTTATTTATTTTAATTTCATGTTATTGTTCCTGTTCTTTTCACCCTAGTTAAGGCTCTAAGGAAAACTGTTTTGGGCTAGTTCTGCTTGTTTGGCCAGCGAGGGGATTGAGAGGTTAGTTCCATAACAGAATTTTCTTCACTGGATTTTCCTTTTCATTTTGTAGTTGTATATGTATATTCCTCTAGTTTAGAGCAAACTGTCTTTGAAAGAAGAACAAAATGTCTCCAGGGTTATCATTCTGTGACGTGTGAGCCAAAGATGGGAGGCAGCAAGAGGCCAGGTGGAGAGGGAGTTGTGTCCAGGCTATGCAATTCATTATTTCCGACCTTACCTGTAAAATGGTGGTAATGATAAGATTAGTGTGAGGCTTCAAATGAGGTAATCTAAGCATAAAGCATGGTATTTTGCATATTGTAAGCACTCAATAGATGAGAACTTACAGTATAAAGAGTGGATTGACTTGGATGGCTTTAGACAAAATAGTGAAGTGGGTGTAAGTTGCTTTTGGTGCCCTGCTTGCCTCCCTTATTCAAATCGCTTTTCTTACCTCAGGTGTTATCCCCTTTAGTTTATTTTATAAAAAGCTGGGGTTTGGGGTTCAGAATCTATAGAGGAGATAGAATGTCCTGTTGCATCCTTGCCACAGAGTCCTGCTGAGACACTGAAGAATTACTTGACGTAATCCTGCTAGCTTTACTCTCTTCCAGCCATATTTTAAAGAAATAATCTTTATATGGGAGAATTTGCATTGAGCTGATCTTTGGGACAGTGGTGTGCCAACTCATCTGGCTGGGATTTAGGACATAGTCCGGATGGAGAAAAAAATATTTTTAAAGGATGGAGGAAATCTATTTGTGCTGTAAAGAAATCGTGATGTTGATTTTTTGGGGGGGACTTTATCGAACATTCCTTAGCATTTTGAAATATAGGAACTGATAAATTTATTATTAGATGTAATAACTTGGATTTACTAGGAAAGGAAGAAATGCCAGATGATACAAGTTTAAGTCATCTGAAGTGGGTAGTCCAGAAATTGTAGCAGTGCAGTTGGAAATGGAAATCACTCTAGTTATGCCAGCAGAAAGTTATTTCATAGAGGGAATTCAATGCTCACACGATCAGGATCATTGGGAAGGCTGGAGGAGTAGAAGTTTGGCATGGGGGAGGGGCGCCAGGGTCTTTCAAATCACACTGGTGGAACTGTGATGTTGAGTGAAGCTGGTCCAGGATACTCTAGATAAGCATCTAGTTTTCACACCCTTCTCCAAAATTTGGTGACTAAATAGTGATGTGAGGGACCTGGCCACTGCAAAAATTCATACCTGTCACAAACTGTCAGCTACCCCTGCTGCGAGATCATTTGTCTCTCCTCAGTCATCCAAATCTCACATGAATTGACTGAACTTAAATAGCATCCAGTGCCTTAGTGGAAGGCTGCCTGGGAAATACAATTTTCAACCCTTGTAATAGAAGGAGGAATAGAAAAGGGATGGAAAAATGCCAAGTGCTAATTGACAATATCTGGGACAGAAGTGATATGCATTTGCAAATACCATATGTGTATGTATGTGTTATATGGTCCAGCATGTCCTAAAAAGTATTTCATGGAACATTCATTGTGCAGCTATCAATCAGGAAGAAATAGGACTCATGATCAAAAGCATTTAGACATCCCTGCATTCCCAAAGTCCTCGTTTTCTTTCTGGAGAGCACACAACATACTATAACAGTGGTGGTCTCTGGGAAGTGGAAATAGGGCATCAAAGGACTGTTACTTGCCACTTTCCACCCTATTGAACGAATAGAATTTGATACAATGGTAAGAAGTTGTCATCTTTTATATAAAGCTTTCCTTCCTTCGAAGGTTCAAATAAGAATTTTAGGTGTTGGGCTGGCCGAGTGGCTCAGTTGGTTAAGAGCGTGAGTTCTGAGAAATAGGGTCGTTGGTTCAATTTCCACATGGGCCAGTGAGCAGTGCCCTAGCTGAGCTGCCTCTGGGCTGCCAACAGGTGGAAGGATGGCTCAGGTGGTGAGAGTATATGCTCCTTCCACCAAGGTTGTGGGTTTGACTCCTGGATGGGATGATGGCTCCGCCCACCCACAACTAAGATTGAACACGGCACCTTGAGCTGAGAGACCACAAGCTGCCGACAGGCAGCCGGATGGCGACTGGACTTGGAGCTGAGCTAGCTGTGCCCTCCACAACTGAGACTGAAGGACAACAAGTTGGCTCTTCCCCTTCCCCAATTCCCCAATAAAATCTTTAAAAAATAAAAAATTTAGGTGTTAAGATCCCTATAGAGGCAGGGGCCATGTAATACTTAAAACACAGGAACACTATCAGTGTTTTTCTTTTTTCTTTTTTTTTTTAGCTGAGCCATCCTGCCACCTGTTGGCAGCTCAGCGGCAGCTCAGCTCAGGCTGGGCATCGAACTGCTGTTGCTCAGATGTCAACTTGCACTCTTGAGCGAGCTCTTAACCAACTGAGCCACTCGGCCAGCCTCAGTGTTTCTCTTTCTTTTTTTTTTTTTAAAGATTTTATTGGGGAATTGGAGGGGAACTGGGGAAGGGGAACAGACAAGTTGCTGTCCTTCAGTCTAGTTGTGGAGGACCATGCTTCACTGGCCCATGTTGGTATCTTCGTTCTGCTCTTCTAGGGTGAGGCAGATCGGTTGCCGGCCTCTGGATGGTTGTTCATCGCGGCTATTGGCAGCTCACGCTGGGTGCCAGCTGCTCACACTGGCTGCTGGCCACTCACTGTAGCCTATGGCAGCCCACTGCAGCAGGGACTGCAGATATGCCATCCCAGGGGAACCACAGCAGCCCAGCTCCAGGTTGAGCTGTTGTTCACCATCTTAGCTACAGAGGGCAGTGTCACTGGCCCGCATATGTGAGATCCGAACCGGAGCCGCTGGCGTCCCAAGCCAGCTCTTAACCAATGCACCACTCGGCCGGCCCCCATGTTCACTATTTTTAAGTGTATAGTTCAGTGGCATTATATTCACAATCTTGTGCAACCTTCCCACTGTCTCTTTCCAAAACTTTTTCATCATTCCAAACAGAAACTCTGTAATCATTAAGCAATTGCTCCCATTTTCTCCTTCCCACAACCCTTAGTAACCTCTAACCTACTTTCTTAAGTTTTTAACTTGCCTATTCTAGATATTTGATATAAGTGGAATCATCCAATATTTGTCCTTTTGCATTTGGCTTATTTCACTTAGCGTAATATTTTCAAGGTTCATCTATGTTGTAGTGGTATTCCCTTTTTTTAAAAAAATGGCTGGGGCCGGCTGAGTGGTGTGGTGGTTAAGCACTGGCTTGGGAAGCCAGTGGCCCCGGTTCGGGTCCCATCTATGAGGGACAGTGACACTGCCCTCAAAAAAAAAGGCTGAATAATCCATTGTATGTATACATCACATTTTATTTATCCATTCCTCTGCTGATGAACACTTCTGGTGTTTCCACCTTTTGTGCATTTTGAATAATGCTACAGTGAACATTGGTGTCCAAGTATCTGTCTGAGCCCATTTTCAGTTCTTTTGATTAGATATACACCCAGGAACAGAGTTGCTGGATTGTTTGGTAGTTCAGTGTTTAGCTTTTTGAGGAACCACCAAACTGTTTTCCATAGCAGCCTCACCCTGTACATTCCCATTAGCTATGTATAAGTGTTCTAATATCTCCATATCCTTGCCAACATTTGTTATTCAGTTTTGTTTTTTTAAAAATAGCCATCCTAATAGATTTGAAGTGGTATCTCACTGTGGTTTTGTTTTGCATTTCTCTAGTGACTGGTGATGTTCAGCATCTTTTCACGTGCTTATTGGCCACTTGTATATCTTCTTTGTAGAAAGACTCTATTCAAGTCCTTTGCCCATTTTTGATTCAGCGTTTTTGTTGTTGATTGTAGGAATTCTTTTTTTTCCCCCTTCTCCCTCCCCCACCTCTGAGTGAAGCCATTGTTCTCAGTCTAGTTGTGGAGGATGCAGCTCACTGGCCCATGTTGGTGTTATGATCATTGCACTCTATCTGGCTGAGGCAGTTGGTCGCCGGCAGCTCATGGCTCCCCAGCTCCAGGTCGAGCTATTGTTCACAATCTTAGCTGCAGAGGGTTCAGCTTACTGGCCCATGTGGGAATCGAACTGGAAACCCTGTTGTCCAGAGCTTGTGCTCTAACCAACTGAGCTATCCGGCCTTCCCTAGTAATTCTTTATATAGTCTAGATATTAAACACTTATCAGATATATGATTTGCAGATATTTTCTCCCATTCTGTGGATTGTCTTTTTACTTTCTTGATAATGTCCTTTGATGTACAAAAGGTTTTAATTCTTTTTTAATGATGTTATTGGGAAATTGGGGGAGGGGAACAGCGTTGGGGAACCAGGGCAGGGGAACAGACAAGTTGCTGTCCTTTTGTTCTTCAGTCTAGTTGTGGAGGACATTGCTTCACTGGCCCATGTTGGTATTATCATTGTGCTCTTTCCGGGTGAGGCAGATTGGTTGCCAGCTTCTGAACGGCCACCCACAGCGGCTCTTGGCACCTCACACTGGTTGCTGGCCTCTCACCGTAGCTTATGGCAGCCCACTGCAGCAGGGGCTGCAGCCTACACTGTTGCCATCAACTCACGGCAGCCCAGCTCCAGGTCAAGCTGTTGTTCACCATCTTAGCTGTAGAGGGCAGTGTCACTGGCTCTCATGTGGGATCCGAACCAGGGCCCTGCTGCTCAGAGCTGGCTTCCCAAGCCACCTCCTAACCAATGTGCCACTCGGTCAGCCTGAAAGTGTTTAATTTTGATGTTCATTTTATTGCTCATATTTTTGATGTCATATCTAAGAATTAATTGCCAAATCCAAGGCCATGAAGATCTATGTGTATGTTTTCTTCTAAGAGTTTTATGGATTTTACGGTTTGGGCTCTTACCGGGGGTGCCAAAATAAAATGTATTCAAGTGGACACTTTGGTCAACGTTGCTCAAGCAGTAGTTTGCTGTAATCAGAAGTGTCTGGACAGTGATGGTAACCACTTTGAGCACCTCTTGTAATTGCAGAAGTCAAATGTAACTTGTATTCATCTTTCGTTATCAGTATATATTATTACAATTGTAATACAGTTTTTTCTTTTCTTAAATTGTGCATCCATTTTTTTTGGCACCCTCTGTATTTGAGTATGGGGTAGGAGTCCAAATTCATTCTTTGACTGTGGAAATCCAGTTGTTCTGGCACTGTCTGTTGAAGAGACTGTTCTTTCTCCCCAGTTGCATGGATGTAGCACCATGGTTAAAAATCCATTTACCATAGACACATAGGTTTATTTCTAGACTCTCAATTCTATTTAATTGATCTAATTGTCTAAACTTATGCCATTAGCAGACTGTTTTTGTTACTTTAGCTTTGTAGTAAATTTTGAAATCAAGAGTTTGAGTGCATCGACTTTGTTCTTTTTGAAGATAGTTGTAACTATTCAGGGCTCTTGAAATTCCATATGAATTTCAGCATCAGCTTTTGCATTTCTGCAAAAAGAAAAAAAAGCTGTTGAAATTTTGATAGGGATTGAATTGAATCTGCAGGCAACTTTGGGTAGTATTGACATCTTAATAATAGTAAGTCTCCTTATTAATGAACACAGGATGTCTTTTCATTTGTTTAGGTCTTTAATTTCTTTCAGCAATGTTTTGTATAGTTTTCTGTGTTCAAGTCTCTCTCTTCCTTGGTTAAACTTATTCCTAGGCATTTTATTCTTTTAGGCACTATTGTAAATGAAATAACTTTCTTTTTTTTTTTTTTAACAGCGTTGGGGAATCGGGGAAGGGGAACAGACAAGTTGCTGTCTTTTTGTTCTTCAGTTTAGTTGCGGAGGATGTTGCTTCACTGTTGGTATCGTCATTGCGCTCTTCCCTGATGAGACAGATCGGTCGCTGGCCTCTGGATGGTCGCTCACCGCGGCTACTGGCAGCTCACGCTGGCTGCCAGCCGCTTACGCTGGCTGCGGGCCACTCACTGTAGCCTATGGCAGCCCACTGCAGCAGGGGCTGCAGCCCACACCATCACCGGGGCTCGCACAGCCCAGCTCCAGGTGGAGCTGTTGTTAGCTGTAGAGGGCAGTGTCACTGGCCCTCATGTGGGATCCGAACCGGGGCCGCTGGCATCCCAAAACCAGCGCTTAACCCATGCGCCACTCGGCCGGCCCTGAAATAACTTTCTTGATTTCCTTTTCAGATTGTTAATTGTTAGGCTATAGAAACATATTTGCTTTTTTGTATGTGATGTTCTTTTTTTAAAGATTTTATTGGGGAATTGGGGGAAGGGAACAGCGTTGGGGAATTGGGGAAGGGGAACAGAGAAGTTACTGTCCGTTTGTTCTTCAGTCTAGTTGTGGAGGACGTTGCTTCACTGGCCCATGTTGGTATTATCATTGTGCTCTTCCCCGGTGAGGCAGATCGGTTGGCTTATGGCGGCTCTTGGCAGCTGACACTGGCTACCGGCCACTCATTGTAGCTTATTGCAGCCCAGCTCCAGGTGGAGCTGTTTTTCACCATCTTAGCTGTAGAGGGCAGTGTCACTGGCCCTCATATGTGGGATCTGAACCGGGGCCCTGTGGCTCAGAGCTGGTGTCACAAGACAGCTCTTAACCAACGTGCCACTCGGCGGGCCCTGTGTGATGTTGTACCCAGCAACTTTGCTAAATTTGTATAGTTTAGTACCTTTGGTTGTTTTCATGTCTTTGGGATTGTCTACAATCGGGATTATATTTCATCAGAATAGAGATACTTTTACTTCTTTTCAATATGGATGCTGTTTTTTTTCTTGTCTATCACTCTGGTTAGAACTTCCAGTACAATGTTGAATAGCATTGATCAAAGCAGGCATCCTTATGTTGTTCCTGATCTTAGGTAAAAGCTTTCTGTCTCTCACCAGTGAGTATGGTATTAGCTATGGGTTTTTAATAAATGTCCTTTATTGTGTTGAAGAAGTTCCCTTCAAAGCATAGCTTCCTGAATAGTTTTATCATTAAAAGGTGTTGCTTTTGTCAAATGCTTTGTCTGCATCAATGGAGATAATCAGGTAGGTTTTCCCCCTTTGTTCTATTAATGTGATGTATTACATTCATTGATTTTCTTAGTGAAATACTCTTGCATTCCTGGGATAAATCCCAGTTGGTCATGGAGTATAATCCCTTTAATGTGATGTTGGGTTCAGTTTGCTAATATTTTGTTGAGGATTTCCACATCTGTTGCATAAAGGATATTGTCTAATTTTCATATGATGTTTTTATCTGGCATCAGTGTAATGCTAGTGTCATAGAATAAGTTAGCAAGTGTTTCCTCTATTTCTGTTTTTTTGGAAGGACTTGAAAAGAATTGGTGTTTATTTGTCTTTTAAGGTTTGGTAGAATTCACCAGTGAAGGCATCTGGTTTTGTACTTTTCCGTTTTGGAAGGTTTTTCATAACAGATGTATAGCAAGTGAAGAAGTTGAATCAGTTAAGATTTTCTGTTTTTTAAATATTTCATTGGGGAGTTGGGGGAGGGGAACAGACAAGTTGCTGTCCTTTTGTTCTTTAGTCTAGTTGTGGAGGACTTTGCTTCACTGGCCCATGTAGGTATTATCATTGCACTCTTCCCAGAAGAGGCAGATCGTTCACCAGCCATTGGGCGGCCGCTCACGGCTGCTCCTTGCAGCTCATGAAAGTGCACTCCAGCTGCCGGCCAGCCCCACTGCAGCCTACACCACTGCTAGCAATGCATAGCAGCCCAGCTCCAGGTGGAGCTGTTGTTCACCATCTTAGCTGTAGAGGGCGCAACGTCACTGGCCCTCATGTGGGATCCAAACCGGAGCCCTGATGCTCAGAGTTTACATTCCCAAGCCAACTCCTAACCAACATGCCACTTGGCCGGCTCTCTGTTTCTTCTTCATCCAGTCAGGAAGCTTTTGTGTTTCTAGGAATTTGTCCATTTCGTTTAGGTTATCTAAATTATGAATGTGCAGTCATTCATAGTATTCTTTTATAAAATTTCTGTAACATAAGTAATATCCCCACTTTTATTTTTTATTTCATGTATCTGTATTCTATTTTTTCCTTTGTCAATCCATGCAAAGGTTTGTCAATTATGTTTTTCTTTGGAAAGATTAAACTTCTGGTTTCATTGTTTTTTATTTTTGTATTGTTTGTTGTATTTATCTCGGCTCTAGTTTTTTTGTTTTGTTTTGTTTTGTTTTAAAGATTTTATTGGGGAAATGGGGGAGGGGAACAGCATTGGGGAACCGGGGAGGGGGAACAGACAAGTTGCTGTCATTTTGTCCTTCAGTCTAGTTGTGGAGGACTTTGCTTCACTGGCCCATGTTGGTATTGTCATTGTGCTCTTCACAGGTGAGGCAGATCGGTTGCTGGCCTCTAGACGGCCGCTCACGGCAGCTCTTTGCATCTCACACTGGCTGCAGGCTGCTCACACTGGCAGCTGGCCACTCACCGTAGCCTATGGCAGCCCACTGCAGCAGGGGCTGCAGCCTACACTGTTCCCGGCGACTCACGGCAGCCCAGCTCCAGGTGGAGCTGTTGTTCACCATCTTAGCTGTAGAGGGCAGTGTCACTGGCCCTCATATGTGGGATCCAAACCACGGCCCTGCTGCTCAGAGCTGGCGTCCCAAGCCAGCTCTTAACCAACGCACCACTCAGTCGGCCCCTCTGTTCTAATTTTTATTATTTCCTTCCTTCTGCTAGCTTTTGGGTTAGTTAGTTCTTTTTCTGGTTCCTCAAATTGTTACTGACTTGAGGTGTGTGTGTGTGTGTGTGTGTGTGTGTGTGTGTGTGTCTGTCTAATTTTGGCATTTTTACCTTTAAAATTCCCTCTTAGCACTGTCACCACTGCATCCTAAAAGTTTTGGTATGTTGTTTTCTTTTTCATTTATTTCCAAGTGTTTTCTAAATTCCCTTGTGATTTCTTCTTTACTCCATTGGTTGTTTTAAGAGTGTTTTGTTTAATTTCTACATATTTGTGAATTTTCCAGTTTTCCTTCATTTATTGATTTCTAATTTCATTCCATTATGGTTGCAGAAGATACTCTGTATGATTGAATTTTTAAAAATTTATTGAGACTTGTGTGGCCTAACCAGTGGTCTGCCCTCGAGAATGTTCCCTGTAAACTTGAGAAGAAGGTGCATTCTGCTCTTATTGATGGTATGGCCTATGAGCTTGTTAGGTATAGATGCTTTATGGTGTTGTTCCAGTTCTCTTTTTATTGATCTTCTGTCTAGATGTTTCATCCATTATTTAAAGTGTTATACTGGGCCGGCTGAGTGGCGCGGTGGCTGAGCGCTGGCTTGGGACGCCAGCAGTCCCGGTTCCAGTCCCACATATGAGGGCCAGTGACACTGCCCTCAAAAAAAAAAAATAAATAAATAAAATAAAATAAAATAAAATAATAACATAACGATACTAGCTAACAGCTTTTGAGCTTTTAGAATATGCTAGGAACTATTCTATGTGCTTCAAATATAATAATTCATTTAATTTTCACAACAACCCAATAAGATAGAGTGCTATTGTCCACATTTCCCAGATGAGATCACTGAGTTTGAGAGAAATAAAGCAATTTGTAGAAGATCACACAAGTTTGTTGTAGGTTTGACAGGTAGTACCCCTCCTCCACAGCTGGAATCCTTAACCATTTATAGTCTAGGCACTTCTTCCTCCTAACACAAATACAAAACACTGTCATAAGAATTCATATGGCATTAAAAAACATGATGTGGGTATCTGTGTTTGTAATTGGAGGAATATGTTTATTTTCAAAGAGTGAACATGAATGGAAGAGTTAATATAGCGTGTCATTCACTGTGGCTATTCAGATGGTAAGCTTCTGTTTTTTTGTACCTAAGCATTCCTCCTGAAAAGTACTTCATGTTTGCCATTGGAAACTAGCAGGTTGAGGGGGTAGAAAGACACATTTATTCTTTTATTTATTTTTAGTCTAGTACAAATTCTTCTAAAATGAAAATATTCTGTGATACAACAGCACAGATTCTAAGGTTTGTGCCTGGCCCCCAAAAAAATTCTGTATAAAAAATTTTAAAAATATGAATAAAATTGGCAAGATTTGATAAGCTAGGAAAGCTGCAATCTTCTTGATTATCTGTGTAGATCCTATAATTGCCTCTTTCACATTTCTAATTGAAGATGTTTTCATACAGCACCACCTCTTCACTGTTCCTGAGACTTCTTGACACTTGTGGTACTTGTGGTTGATTTGTTTCAGTAATTTTGAGATTTAATGTATTGCAGTCAGAGAAATGTCACCTGTATAATTGTTTTAAAAATTGAGGTTTTCTTGAATTTTTTGTAAATGTTTGTTAGGACATTTGAAAGAACATTTAGTTCATGTGAGATACAAAATTTTATTATATGAAGATTTAACCAAGCTGATTATAATATTCACAATTTTGTATGTTTTGCATGTCAAAATCAGTGAGCTCTGTTCAGGTTTTACACAAAGATAGGAAAATTCTGATGTCACCTTTGTTTATTGTTCATCTTTATAGGTATATATATATATATTTTTTTTAAAGATTTTATTGGGGAATTGGGGGAGGGGAACAGCATTGGGGAATCAGGGAAGGGGAACAGACAAGTTGCTTTCCTTTTTGTTCTTCAGTCTAGTTGCGGAGGACGTTGCTTCACTGGCCCATGTTGGTATCATCATTGCGCTCTTCGCGGATGAGGCAGATCGGTTGCCGGCCTCTGGATGGTCCGCTCACCACGGCTATTGGCAACTCACACTGGCTGCCAGCTGCTCACGCTGGCTGCGGGCCACTCACTGTAGCCTATGGCAGCCCACTGCAGCAGGGGCTGCAGCCTACACCATCACCGGGGCTCGCACAGCCCAGCTCCAGGTGGAGCTGTTGTTAGCTGTATAGGGCAGTGTCACTGGCCCTCATGTGGGATCTGAACCGGGGCCGCTGGCATCCCAAAACCAGCTCTTAACCACTGCACCACTTGGCTGGCCCTATAGGTATATTTTTAAACCCTCCCACCTCCACTTTTCTTTTTTCTTTGTTTGTTGTTTCTCCTCTATGTGTTGTGTTTCATTCCTTCTGCTATTCCTTATTACATTTCCTGAATCTAGAATTCACATTTCTTCTGTGTTAGCTCTTCATTTCCTTATCCATTTACTCTGAATTTTCGAATAATTTCTCTATTGACTCAGTTTCACTATCTGTGTTTGTAGTTTAGAATTTTGTAAAAATTAGTTTTCATTTGAAAGCATCCATTCCTGATCTGATTGCTCCTTTTTGGAGAGATATGACATTACTGTAAATTTTGTTTGGAATTAAAATTAGAAATGAAAGTTTTCTCTTCTGCTCCAATTCCGTAGAACGAGGTCCTTCTTTCAGAATACTCTTTCCAGAAGTTCACTGTTTCTAAAGGAAGTTTGAAAAAGATTGGAGCACTGCTCATATATTGTAATGCACAATTAAAAAGAAAGCATACAAGTTTCCTTTTCTTTTGTAGCTTAATTTTTCTTAATTAAAAATTACCTGTTTACAGAGCATAGAAAAGACAGGGACATTCAATGTTTTGCTGAGTGTTTTTAGCCACTCAATAAGCAAGCACCGGTGGATGCTGCTTTTTTAGGCATTTTACTATGGGGTTGAAAATTGCTCCCAGGAATCCTTGGCTAGGCCAAGCAAGTGTTTCCTCCATGTTCTCTGTGGCAGCTTGCAGTGACGCGTGGCATTACACCCTTTGTCTGTGTGGCCAAACCACTGCCAAGTGCCTTCCTTATTTAGTGAACTGTGGAGCAAGTGAGATAGAAAGCAAATGCTGCAATTTCCGTGCTTCCTGCCCAGCACCAAGATCCTTCCAGTTGCCTGCTGCTCAGAGTTTGGGGGTCTTCATGGGCTCTGCTGGGGGTTCCTGTGGACCTGCTTTTGCAGGTTGACTTTCACTGTTGGCTGGAATTGTGGGCTGACACTGGTTGCTACTGCCCTCAATGCAAACCCATCTGCGTTCTGTGTTCCCTGTTCTCCAGCCCTTAAAAATGTTTTATTTCAGTAGAATTGGGGAAGAGAAACTCAAATTGTAATCTTGAAATAGGAGTACCCCGTCACATGTGACCATTTGATTCACTGTCAAAAAATGTATACGGTAGGGACGGCCAGTTAGCTCAGTTGGTTAGAGTGCGGTGCTCACAACACCAAGGTTGCTGGTTTGATCCCCACATAGGCCACTGAGATGTGCCCTCCACAACTAGATTGAAACAACTACTTGACTTGGAGCTGATGGGTCCTGGAAAAACACACTGTTCCCCAATAAAATTTCTAAAAAAAAAATGTATAGGGTATGCAAGCTATTTCAATGTTAATTAACCCAATTTTCTCCTCCCCAACCCCAAATGCCATTCAAATAAAGAGTTTTTGTTTTTTTTTGAATCATGCACACCCAAAGCAGGCTATTCTTAGTGATTTAAAAGAAATCAGATTTGAGGGATGGGGTTTAGAAATGGCTATAAATGTTAGTGGTTCTCAATCAAGGGATCAGAACTACCTGAATACAGTCTCAAGAAAAATGTACAAATAAGGCAAAAGAAAACGAAGTATGTAATATAGACGATAGTAGCATATATTTTGTTCCTAAATCACAGTGCAAAACTTGGGGAAGGTAGGGCTGCACTGCCTGACTTTTCCCACACTCTAGATTTCTTAATACTGGAATATCAGGAAGGGTGGTTGAAAGCACACCCAGTATCACTGTTCAAGGACAAGTGACATGATTTGACCGCTCTGAGAATCTGGAACTAGCAAACCAAAATCTCACCCACATATTACATACCCTATTAAAATCTTTGAAACCTCCAGCAAAACATCACCTGGGCAATGTCCTACAAAAAAGCCAGAACGCCAAAGTCAAGTCAGGAAGTCTTTGGAGGAACACAGATAAGAGACAAATACTGGGTGTCTAGCATGCGACAGCCCCCTATGTGTGTGTGTAAAACTAAGCTAATCAATACCTAGAGAAATCATTATGCAGATAGTGGGGTTAGACAGATAATGTAGTTCTCACAGATACCTCTCTAATGACCAAAATAAGCACCATAATGAATCACTATTGTGGTAGCCAAATAGATTTGAAGTAATTTCCTATTTGAAAATATATCAGTTGTAGGGCCGGCCGAGTGGCGCGTTGGTTGAGGTGGCTTGGGACGCCAGCTCTGAGCAGCAGAGCCCTGGTTCAGATCCCACATGAGGGCCAGTGATACTGCGCCCTCTACAGCTAAGATGGTGAACAGCTCCACCTGGAGATGGGCTGCCGTGTCACTAGTGACGGTGTAGGCTGCAGTGGGGCTGCACTGGGCTGCCATGAGCTACCGTGAGTGGCAGGCAGCCAGCGTGAGCTGTTGTCCAATGGGTGGCGAGTGACTGCCTCATCCGGGAAGAGCGCAATGATAATACCAACATGGGCCAGTGAAGCGATGTCCTCCACAACTAGACTGAAGAACAAAAAGACAGCAACTTGTCTGTTCCCCTTCCCTGATTCCCCAATGCTGTTCCCTTCCCCCAATAAAATCTTTAAAAAGAAAAAAAAATACATTAGTTGTTTAAAAGGAACAACCCACGATGTGGGACATGATGAGATGGGGAATAAGAAAAATACTTCACATACTGTTTTTAAAGTTATCTTTGTTCTTTACTGTAAGCTGTGGTGGAGGGTAACCAAATAGCTGGTGAGGGGGAAATTTCCTTATGATTTCTTACAGAAAGGGAGGGAATACATACAGAGGGTGCCAAAAAAATGCATGCATAATTTAAGAAGGTAAAAAACTGTATTAAAATTGTAATAATATATACCGAAAGCAAAAGATGAATACAAGTCACATTTGACTTCTGGATTACAAGAGGTGCTTAAAGTGGTTACCATCTGTGTAATTTTAAGTTTTTTCTTTTCTTAAAACGTATATACATTTTTTTTGGCATCACGTGTGCGTGTGTGTGCAGATTAAAGATGTAGGAGACATAACAATTTCAAGTGTTCTATTTAGACCTTAATTTAGATGTGCTTGTAAATTTGTGAGAGTTAGGGAACTTAACACTAGATACTTGGTGATAAATTATTTTGTAAGATGCAATGTGAGTATATGGTGCTTATGACTAAAAAATTTATTTCCAGATGACTTGCTATGATATCTGAGATTTGTTTCAAAATACTCGGGGTGGTGGTGGATGAGAATATTGATGAACTAAGCTTGCTTGTGTATGGGTAATTTTGGACGTTATGAGTAATTGGGGGCTCATTATACAATTCTTCTGTACTTATCTGTTTGCAAATTTTCATAGAGTAAACAGTATAGTGGAGATTATTTTTACTTTAAATATGCTTACTCATTGAAAAGGCTCTCTAACAAAATGCATCTGTGGTGCAAAAGTTGGGAAGGTTGACTAGAGACAGACCCTAGCAATATGAGGTTCAGAGCCTCTGTGATTGTCTTTGGAAAACTAGCTACAAATGATATAAAGGTGAAAAAAAAGAAAATTACTCTTTTGTAAGTAAACATATTGAAATGGAATAAAAACACAAGTTTCTAATATTCCACCTTTTATATAAAACTTGCTTATACATACTTTTAACCCAATTTTTTTTTTGAGGGCAGTGTCACTGGCCCTCATATGTGGGACCCGAACCCCGGGCTGCTGGCTTCCTAAGCCAGCGCTTAACCACCGTGCCACTCGGCCGGCCCACTTTAACTCAATTTTAAAATTAAGAGTAATGCACACTTAATACCTCAAATCTAACATTACTACATGTTCTGATAGGGGAACAAAAATGTGATGAAAGGAGGGCCAGCCAAGTGGCTCAGTTGGTTAAGAGCTCGCTCAAGACTGGGAGCTGAGCTCTGAGCAACAGCAGTTCGATGCCCAGCCCGAGCTGAGCTGCTAAGCTGCCAACAGGTGGTAGGATGGCTCACTTAAAAAAAGTGATGAAAGATTACATTTTTGACAGCCTATTTCAGTCCAGAAACATGAGTGTTGGAATTAGGACAAGTTTGATAATGTAAACCATTTCCAGCAACACAGAAAAGATGCAGAATGTAATGTTTGCTTTTAGTTTATTAATTTATTTTGGAGGAATCGTTGAGTTTCCGAATATGTAACTGTTTGGAGGTACGATGCATGCATAGCCTTTGAAAATGCCTTTGTACAATTTCACCTCAAAATAATTTGATTCACAGCATACACAGAAATCTAAGAGAAATGATATTTACAAGCTTTAATAAGTTTTTGCTGTTTTAATGAAGAAACTGATCAATTCTTTTACAGTAGGGAAACATGGACATTGGGTGTCATTATAAATAAGAATTCAGAATTGTTCAGTCTCAAAGCAACTTTTCATGGCTTTAAAAATTAAAATTGTGTCATCGTTCTAATCTCTGAATGCCTAAGCCATGCAAAATCTACTTGTTTTAAATATTTGGGGATGCAAATAATACAGAAAAAAAAAGCATGTCTCGTGAATGTGAAAACGTCATCATAATTAACTTTTACAATAAGAAAATACTGTTAATTCTTTCAAGAAGATACAGTAGTGGTGCAACACAGACAGTGCCTAAAGTAACATTTCAAAATTGTCATTTGTCTTTCTCTACAGATACTACAGACGCACACTGTAACATGTAACATTAACTCATTCAAAGTCTAAACAATGGTTACAATATTAAAATAAATCAATTTTAACTATAAAGGGACATCTTCACATTCCAGGATACATGATTGATATTTTCAAAGGACAATTTTTCTATGCCTTATATTCTCACTTTTTGCTTATACTGTCAAAGACTTTACAATTACCTTTTAAAATACCATATAAAACTTGAGTTGCCACAGAAAGTGGGATATGAACCCTAGATAACTGGGACAAAGTAATAACGAAATCATTAAAAAGTACTAAAATTGAGACCAGCTCCTTAAAAATTATTAAACTGCTCATCACACATCCCATTTCTTTCAGGGAAATAAACAAATTAGCAACACTTTCCCCACCATTCTTAATCTGCTCTAAAACTACCTTTTTTTTTAACAATGCATTTCTTTGTTTCTTTAAAATCCCCTTCCTCTGCACTCTCCCAAACAAAGTTATCATCGATTTGAAACACCTTACAATGCTTTTTATTAATAGAAAGTTTCAGGCTTGTGTATTACCACTTTAAACTTTTAAGACCTACTCCCAAATGTAAGGGGCAATGTACTTTAACAGAATGGTAAATGTGCTTTCTTCTAAAGACCCAGTTTACAAAACAGTGAATTAATTTAAAATGTATAGTCAGGTCTGTATGATACCCGATACATCAAACTAACAATATTTTAAGAAAAAATAAGAAAACTTTTTACTAGAAAAAAGAACTGCACCAACTGATCCAAAGAGCATAGGCACCTCAGCAGGCAGACCCCATCCAATTTGTATCCTACCACTTAATGGTCTGTACATATCAGTCTGACTAGGAGCTCCTTTTGAAAAGGCACCTTGAAAGTTGACTGAATTCTTGTTCAAATTGGTCATAGACAAAAGTAGTTGATATGAGACACAGTTAAACATATCAAATGATTTTTGATTTTAAAAACTGGATACAGCCTATATTGGCATATGAAACTTGTGCACAAGCAGAAATGAACACATACAAAAACCTTCCTTAAACTCAATCTCTGATGTCTCATACCCCACCCTTTCTACACCTATCAAATAGACTGGTTTCTCACTTTTCCTGGCAGGTGAAAACAATGACTAGGTATGTCACCGAAGGACTGGAACCATGCATTTACTGTAGAACAGCTTAGTAAGCTGGATGTGTATGTTCATGCAATAGTTTTAAAGTCATCTACATGGTTTTTATAAAGCATCAAACTGTTTTCATACATGCTACTAGCATTCTGAACAGACAACTGCCAAGTTAATTGCTGCCACTTCAGCATTTCAGTAAGACTGGTAAACCTTTAGCTAGAACATCAAGCATTATGTTTTCTGCCTGAATTGTTACTTAATACCAAGTGGGGTCGGCCATCACTAAAGAGATCTGAAACCATACAAAGGCAAAGGCATTGGCATTTTACAGAACAGTAGGACCGACAGGCTGTTACTGGAGACTGACAGACACCAGTGTTACAGAAGCCTTTAAAGAATGCTGTTTTCAGGTCAATGCATTTTAAAGTCCATCTGCTTTCTCACCAGTATTTTCACAGTTGTACTAGAGATGTTTTTATCAGTGTAATTACATAGCCATGCTTACTTTGTGAGACAAGTGGGTATTTGTAGAGAATTTTCCACATGTGAAATAATGTTTTCAAAGTTGTAGGTAGAGTGTGAAAGTATGATTTTGATGGAAAACTAGGATGAGTTATTATGCCTTTGGTTTCACTGTTATCAAGTGACCTATTTTTCTATAGGTCTGCCAGATTACTCCCATATTAGAATACAATGACAGCTTGAAGTCTGTGTGTGTACGCACGCATGCGCGCGCACACACACACACACACACACACACACACACACACACCTGATATGGGAGAGTGGATATTCCTCAAGTTATAACCTCAGGTAAAATCTTTAAGGATTAGAAAACCTACCTACCGATTTTATTGCTGTTTATATTCACCCAAATAAGGGGGAAGATTCCAAAATCCAATTCTCAACAATGTAGAGACCTCAAGTAAATGTCCTATTAATAATTTTCCAGTGGTGCATTCTAGTGAACCACACGCTTTCTGTCTCTTCAGTTATTCATACCCTCAAGTTCTGGTTTCCTAAAAGGAGTGCTTTAGTATCACCTTAACTACCTGAACAAACTCAGTGTTATAAGTTCTTAATTTTGAAGTCCTTTGTAGTCACCTTTCTCTTAATCAAATTTCTTGACTAGCCTTCTCTTCCTCCCCAAATAACGCAGTGTGCAACTTTATAACATTGGCCAACCGTAATTTCCCTCACACTGGTTTATTAACATGTGTGCAAATAAATATTTATTGAACATCTAATATTGATTTTTTTTCAGCTAAGTTAGGATTATGGCACAAAGTATTATCTGTGCTGTAAACATGAATTCACCACAAAATTGGAAAAAGAAAAAAAAAGGCCCTCTGCAAATATTTCTTGTAGAAGCACAGCTGAGATCAGGAGTTCTGGATACATTTTGGAATGGGTTTACATTTGGCATACATTCACTGTGCTGTTGGCAAAGCGCAGTTTTACAAGAAGGTCATTCATAAAATCCCACTTTGCAAGGACTTGTTATTTTGAAAACCAAGGACCTAATAAAAACATGCAGTAACTTAATAGATTTTATGTGGCGTAATTAGGTCTTAGTTACCAGTGTTGATACAGCTTGGTGAATCATTGTACAAGCAAAAGGGATCTTCTCGCCTCTGATTGTACTTTTGAACAAAGAGCACAACAGGACTAATTCCTGACTGTTAGAAATCACATTTTAAAACATCTTGTTTGTTTGTTGGAAATGACCCCTGAAAAAAGCAGCAATTACAAATACCCTTATTATTTTGCCCCCCAAAATCATATTCTGGGTGCTTTTTCCTGTTCTTCTCTTGAATGGGAAGCAACGGGAAGAAGCGTGGGGAGCCTTGATTTTCCAGAGAGCTGTGACCAGGTAAGTCTGCTCTGGGAATTCACAGTTTGTCTGTATAAACTGTAACATGTCACATGATGAATCGAAGTTCTAGTTTAAAAAATAAGGGCCACTCAGCAGTAACTTGAACAATTGGGATTCCATAGAAGAGCTCTTCAATTCTCTGTGTACATTCTTTCAGGAGTGAATCCTTTCTCTGTTTCAAGTATCCCTTTCTGTTTCTCACTGTGTAATGAGTTAAGGGGAAAAAAAACCAAACACCCTCCCCATTTTCCCTTTAGTGAGCTCAAGCGGCCTCAGTGTCATTCCTCCTCCCCCCTATGTAATCTGAAATGAAGAGTCTGGGCAGGTGAAGATTCCCACGGTTTCTTTTTCTTAGTATGGTGCCCGAAGTCTTTTCACTCTTCGGAATTCAGGTGTACCGAGGCATCTCACACTGCTCACAGCGATTTAGTGCTGGGTGGTTCAGGAAAGTGCAGCTGTCACAATTCCATGGGGCCCCTTCATAGTCTTCATCTCGCGGTTGTGTCCGAGGACTCTGTTTGGAGCCAGGAAGATGCTCTGAGGGAAGTTGGGATTGAGAGAAAGATTGAGATTGAGTTTTTTCCATGAAATTAAAAACAAAACCCCAAAAGCAAGGGAAATAGTATCCATTTTACCTAATGTGAAAGCCAATTAGTAAACACAGCTACTGGAAATGCACAGCCAAACAGAAAATTTATGATACGTATTTTATGATATACTGGGGGTGCTATCTTAAAGTGTGCATACATTTTTTGGGCACCTTCTGCATTTTTGTTCCACCCTCTGTATATTCTGTTTTGTTCTAAACGATTTGCTGGGTCCAGCATAAATTACCTTCATGGTTCATTATACACAGATAGAGAAATGTTATATAGCATATTAAATTAATTCTGCTTCCTGCCATCTTCAGCCTGCCGTGACCCCCACCCCGCGCCCATAGTACCAGCCCCACTGTATTTAACCATCTGATTAAAAGTGTGCTTTCATCCAGGAGACTTTCAGTTCCACAATATACATGTGTTTAATCGTAATGAAAGGGCCAGCCGAGTGGCTCCGTTGGTTAAGAGTTTGCTTAAGAGCATGAGCTCTGAGCAACAGGGTTGCTGGTTCGATTCCCACATGGGCCAGTGAGCTGCACTGGAGCTGAGTTGCCAACAGTTGGCAGGATGGCTCTGCTGGTGAGAGCATGTGCTCCTAACAACAAGGTTGCCTGTTCGATGGTGGGCTACGCCTGCAGCTGGGATTGAACTTGGCACCTTGAGCTGAGCTGCCACCTGGATGGCTCAGTGGATAGAGCCGTGTGCTCTTAACAGCAAGCTTGCCGGTTTGACTCCCGCATGAAAAGAATAATAATGAAAGATTATTTTATTCTCAGGTTCTTTCTTATCGTTTTGGCATTAAATTGTCCTTCAGATATTAGTTTAAAATGTCTATAACTGGTAATATAAAATTCTCGCAACCTTATGTTGGTCTTCGGGATTTTATTAAAAAAAAAAGAACAACAACAAAAACCACTTGAAACTTCTCCTCCTAGGTCCTCATTCTGGCCTTGTGCTCAGAAAGGCTCTTTGCTTCTCTAGTTAGTTTGTAAATTCTGCTTTTTAGGAACAGTCCCTACTGTAAATTCTGCTTTTTAGGGTCAGTGGCTAGAAGGATAAAGATCTCCAGATGGAATTCACCCTGGAATGTGAAGGTCAGGAGGCTGGAAAAATCTACCTGTAAACACTGGGAAATCTTCACTGTGAGCTGGAAATGAGATTATGATCTAAGGTAAGCAGCCTTCCCAAGCAGGTAACAAAACCAACAAATCTGGAAAAGTTTTAATGAGTTGTCATTAGGGGTTAATAATATTTTCTGTTGTGGGAATTCCCGAGGCAGGTAGAAATAGAGAAGGAAGATTTATAGACAGGAGGGCCGGCTGGGCACAGTTTGCTGTAAAAACTACTGTGTTGAGTCTGTTTTGTCTCAAGATTTATATTTTCTTTTCTTTTCGTTGAGGGCAGTGTCACTGGCCCTCATATGTGGGATCTGAACCTGGGCCGCTGGCTTCCCAAGCCAACTCTTAAGCACCGCGCCACTCGGCCAGCCCTCAAGTTTTATATTTTCTAAAACTTTCTAATCAGGATGTAAATTTAAATTTCATTGGCTTGTAGTGGAATTTTGCATTGAGCTGGGCTTTGGTAAGCTGTTTACTGCCACCTTTACACATGTTATGTAGATTTAAATTGGAGCCAGAGTGGGTCCCATACTGATGCAAAAACGTCTCCCTTAGTCACCAGGCCTGTCGTGCAAGGCGGAAGTAAATAGAAACATTAAAACTGGTATTCATAGTAAATATGGGGATGCCAAAGAAATGTAGACACAGGACTTGGATTCATCTTTTGTTATCGGCATATAATGAGTATTACAATTTTAATAGTTTTTTTTCCTTTCTTATAATGTGTATAGATTTTTTTGGTACCTTCTGTATATAGTAAATAGAGTCGTTAAGGTTTGGCAAAGGAAGCTTTCAAAAAGTCCCAAGCTAAATTATATTTGTTAAATCGAATTATACCAGAGGTCCAAATCTCAAAATAGAAGATTCAGTGCCACCATTACAATCCCGTCTTATCAAGCACATTGTTAAAACCTTTTAAAAGAACAAAATGCGCCCCAAACTGAACACTTATAATACTTGTCTAGGGCAGATGACTTTTTATTTCACGAAGTATTTATCACAGAGTGAGAAAATTTAAGATGTGAAACCCTTAATATGTTACATTCCATCTTTCTATGCTAATTCCAAACGTGGCCTTGAATTTTAGATTGTGGCAGTGCAAATGTTGAATATGAAAAGGTTTTTCAAACTCCTCTTTTTCGAAACTATACAACTTAAATATCCCTTTTAACCTAATTAATTCAGAATACTTGGGGACTCTCTTCACTGTTTAGTACTGTAAGGGAGGAAAAAAATCGACCCTTCTGAGTTCTTAGCTGAGGCCTCCTTGTAATAAAAGGCAAATTAACAGGAGAAAAACAAACGAGTTTAATAGCATGTATTATCTCCTGTGTACATGGTAGAGACCCAGGAAAACTGAGAAACTCCCAGAAATGACCTGAGCTTCTTCCATAAATACCATCCAGGTTAAGACAATAGAAAGATGTTGGGGTGGGGGAACCGGTTATGAAGGCTACTATGAAAAGCACGGTAAATAAGGGTAAGGTTTGTTATGTGATTTAAGTAGCTGCCTTTCTCCATTGCCAAAGTTCTTAGATTTAGTTACAAGACTCTTCTCAGGTAACAAGAGAGACACCCTGACAAATGGCAATTGCCTTATAAATTCAAATGTCTCTTACAAAAGGTGAACTTCCACTGTGTTTTCAGAGCTTCTCTTACCCCTGCAATTTCTCAAAATAGGCATATTTTGGGGTATCATATTGTGCTATCTCTCAGTCCCATAAGAATTTTAATTTAGAAAAAGAAATTACTCTGAAGTGAATCAAAAAATAAATTAAAAGATACCTAATTTAAAATTATTATTGGTCCTGAAAAAAGACACTGCTCATTTTATCATAGGGAAGTACTGTTTAAAGAAGCATCTAAAACCCGAAAGATGTTTTAGATATTTATTTTCATTTGATTTATAGGTGTGAAATCTTTTTAATGGAGTATTTCAAGAAGTTAAGATATCTCAGGCCTCATGGAAAATAAAAACAAAAGGTAATGCATATTCACACACAAATAAAAACTGAAGTAAATACGTTTTTCCTTTAATAGGCTAAATTTCCATAAAAATGACCATCCTCACAAATATCACTTATCAATTTAACCAAATATCACTTATCAATTTAATCAATATTGTAGTAGACTATAGAAGACAAAATGCTCAAAAGCATGCAACTAAAATTTTCAAAAATTCTAAATATTTTCTACAGTTTCAAAGATAGCTGTTATTTTTCTGATAATGGGAAATATGCCAATGGTAAAGGAAGAACGATTTGTTTCTTAAATTATATGAAGTGTAATGTAGTTTCATGCTTGGTTTGTTCTTAGAGAAACAGACTCAGACCGACGGACAGACTCAGAGTAACAGACAGAGAAAGAGACACCCAACAAACAGAGTTTAACACAGAGGAGACTCAGGGAAGGAGGGCTGCTTTGTTTGTTCTTCAGCTGGGATCTTTTCACCCAGTTATAAGAAATATCAAGTAGAAGGCCGGCCCAGTGGCACGGTGATTAAGCGCTGGCCTAGGAAGCCAGCGGCCCCAGTTCGGTCCCACATATGAGGGCCAGTGATACTGCCCTCAAAAAAAAAAAAATATCAAGTAGAATGGTTACACAAACTCAAACATGTACAGTATTTCTAGGAACCTTATTTTAACTGAACCACGATAAAGTTCAATAAACATTAGAAAACTTCAGTGACAAGTTAAAAGTCCAGAGCTTTGAAGTTATTTACTTGGCCTTGCTTTCTACATACTATAACCTTAGAGTAATCTGTCCCCTCTGGTGGCCGCTTGCAATGTGGCCACATTGACTTAAGATGGGCTGTGAGTGTAAAAAATACACCAGATTTCAAAGATTTAGTATGAAATAAAGAATGTGAAATATCTCATAGTAACTTACATTGATTTCATATTGAAATACCACCGTGTATATATTAGATTAAGTAAAATATATTAAAATTAATTTCACTTGGTTTACTTTTTTAATGAGGTTACTAGAATATTTTAAATTATGTATGTGGCTCCCACTGTATTTCTGTTGGACAGCGCAGTCTTAGAAACTCTGTAGAGAGAGTAATTTTTTCAAGTAAAAGGTCGGTCTTTACTTATAACTCTACATGGGTTAACATGTGTCTTTAAAGACACTCCGGACACACAAGTACAAACCATCTGCAGCTGCTGCCTGGGTGTCATGCATGTCCACCTGTACTTTGGAGGTCACGCTTATTCTTCGGGCTTTCCTCTCAATTGTGCAGGGGTCTGATGAATCTGCATGAGAAGAGAAGCCAGGAAGAAGGGATCAAGCCATTCATTTAGAACACTGGACAGGCTCACAAAAATCGCTCATGGGACACGCACAGGTGTTTCCCCCTTCTAACACTTAATATTATCTTGAATTCTGTGAGGACAAGTGCCATATTTAACACTGCTTTTACCTATACAGAGCAGTGGCTCTTATAACTTTTTCCATCCTCTCCAATTACTCGGAATAAATGCCTTATTTCACCAGTTTCCTACTTTATAGTGGGTTAGGGGTACAAAGTCAGTTATTAAATGTCCATGTGAAAACAAAAGTTGGGAGATTACAATTTAGCAATTCCCTGATTAAGCAATAGTAGAAAATTATGGGTTAAAAGTACACTACCCATATTAAGGCTAACCAAAGAACCTATTTACAATAATGATAACATTAAAGAACAATAACAGGGGCCGGCCGAGTGGCGCATTGGTTAAGCGCTGGTTTTGGGATGCCAGCGGCCCCGGTTCGGATCCCACATGAGGGCCGGTGACACTGCCCTCTACAGCTAACAACAGCTCCACCTGGAGCTGGGCTGTGCGAGCCCCGGTGATGGTGTGGGCTGCAGCCCCTGCTGCAGTGGGCTGCCATAGGCTACAGTGAGTGGCCCGCAGCCAGCGTGAGCGGCTGGCAGCCAAGCGTGAGCTGCCAATAGCTGCGATGAGCGACATCCAGAGGCCAGCGACTGATCTGCCTCATCCGGGAAGAGCGCAATGACGATACCAACAGTGAAGCAACATCCTCCGCAACTAAACTGAAGAACAAGAAGACGGCAACTTGTCTGTTCCCCTTCCCCGATTCCCCAACGCTGTTCCCCTCCACCAATTCCCCAATAAAATCTTTAAAAAAAAAAAAAAGAACAATAACAGTACTTGAAAAATCAGAACCAATTCAAAATAATCTATGTACTGATAACACATACTCCCCTATCATTTCATTAATTCCAGTTACCTGCACGTGCAAAAGCCCAGCAGATACTTTCCAAATGGACTGCAAGCATCCCAATTTCTTACTAGAATATTGTGCCTATTAATTTATAGGTTATTAATAAGTAGTTCTTTGTATGAAGGAAAAACAAAAAGTGGCAGACTTCATATTATTTGCCTGTAAGAACCAATAAAAGATCTTACATTTCCTAATCAGTTCTAAGCCCATAAAGCAGCCCCCTAGTACAATCAACCTTTGGAGATCAGTGCTTACGCACTAAAGCACTCCCTTATCAGGAGTCAACAAAAGCTGAGTTAGATGTTTCCTTAGGCTCCAACCACTGAGGTAAAGTTCTTATTCCTTAGATTTGTAAAGCACTTTATAGCATCACATGTCTCTTCTCATTGTCCCTTCTTACTTAGCTTGTGTATTTTACAGGTCTGATGACCTCGCTGGTGCAGGCTGGATCTGAACAAGGTTAGGAGTCCGAGACCACCAGTACCAGCGCTCAAATCAGGGGACACCAAGGTCAGTGCTCTCACCATAATGACGGGGTTGGGGGTAGATCTGACAGTGTATTGCTTAACTGCAGGGTCCAATGCAAAAAGATTTCCTGTCTCCCTTACTATCATTCTCTAATTATCGCACTTATTATTCAGATAAACATCCATATTCCCCTTGGATTTCTAGTATGTAACTGTAATAACCCCAAGACATTTGTAGCATCAAACATCCATGTACATAAACAATTTACATATTGACCATTTGATACATCTAACTCTAAAATTTAGCAAATTTGGTTAGAATTAAAGGTGCTGTGGAAAAAAGCCTTTTTGGTGTGAAGGTACTTGCACAGAACTAGATGCAGTTTGTTATTAAAGGCACAGTAATGCAGGCCCTGTAGAATTCCCAGGAGCCTCCCACATCACATCCATGGTGTTGGTCCTCAAAGACAGAAGGCAGAATGACACATCTGCAGCACTGAAATCATCACCACTGTCAGAAAACCGAGCACAGGGGTTCCTGGCAGCTGGTCTATCACATTACCTCAAGAAATTTTCCTTTGAAGTGTATCATTTCATGAGTTTTAGTAAATGCATATACACCTGGATAATCCAAATCCCTACCAATTTAGAATGCTACCATCAGCCCAGAAAACCCACCCCTACCCTTTCCCACTCAATCCCAACCTCAACTTCCAGAGACTTTTTTTTTTTTACCATAAATTAATTTTACTTGTTCTAGAATTTCATATAAACAGTTATACAGTATGTATTGAATTTGATTTCTTTTATTTGGCATTATGTGCTTTAGTAGTTCAGTTTTACTGCTGAGCAGTATTCCATGGTATGAATGTATCACAGTCTGTTCATCCATTCACCTGTTGATGGACACCTGGCCTATTTCCAGTTTTGGGTTATTATGAATAAAATTGGTATGACTCTTCTAATACAAGTCATTTTGTAGACATACTTTAGATTCTCTTGGATAAACCTTTAGAAGTACAATATTAGGGCAGGTGAATGGTTTTATAAGAAATGGCCAGGCCATTATTTTAGCCATTCTGGTGGGTGTAAGGTGGTATCCCAGGATTTTAATTTGCATTTCCCTAATGTCTACTCAAGTTGAGCATTTTCATGTGTGTATTGGCCATTTATATACATTCCTTTGTGAAGTGTCTGCTCAAATGTTTTGCCCCCCCCCTTTTTTTTTGAGGGCAGTGTCACTGGCCCTCACATGTGGGACCCAAACTGGGGCCGCTGGCTTCCCAAGACAGCACTTAACCACTGCACCACTCGGTCGGCCCTTTTTTGCCCTTTTTTAAACTGGGCTGTGTGTCATAGAAGTTCTTTATATAGTCACAATATCAGTTCTTTACCAGGTACATGGTTTGCAGATATTTTCTCCCAGTCTGTGGCTTGCCTTTGTCATTTTAATAGTATTTCTTGATGAGAAATGTTCAATGAAGGCTAATTTACCCATTTTTTTTCCATTGTTTCCTATGTCCTATCTAAAATCTTTAAGTACATCTAAGTTGCAAAGATATTCTATATTTTGGAAGCTTTGTAAGTTTAGCTGTTACACGTAGGTGTGTATGACCTTTCTCAAATTTTTGTGTATAGTTTGAAGTAAGGCTCAAAAAATTTTTTTTTTTCCACATGGATATCCACTTCTTCTCGCACTGGTTGTGGGAAAGACTTCCCTTTCTCCATTGGTTGCTCTGGAGCTTTTGTCAAAAATCAGCTGGCAGTGTAAGTTTACCCTACATCTGGGCTCTCTATTCTTTTCCATTTATCCATTTTTTAAAATCCCTATGCCAGTACCACACTGATTACTGTAGCTTTATATATAGTGCTAAAGTTGATTAGCTTAAGACTTTCAACTTCGCTCTTCTTTATTGATATTGTATTGGATATTCTGTCTTCTGTGTTTTTCCTATCAATTTCAAAATAAGTTTATTAATTTTTACCAAAAAAGTAAAGTCTAGTGAAGTTACAATTGGTATTGTATTATATCTACAAATCAACATGGGAAGAACAGGTATCTTAAGAATATTGATTTAATCATGAATATGGTATATTACTCTTTGTTTAAGTCTTCTTTACTTTCCAATGTACGTATCTCTGGTTAAATTTATTCGTGTACTGTTGTTTTTTTTGTTTTTTTTTTGATGGTACTCTAATTATCTTTAATTTCATTTTCAAATTGCTTGCTAATATAGTATAAAAATATGGTTTTTGTATACTGACCTTATATCCCAAGACCTTGTTAAATTCACTTATTCATTCCAATAGTTGCTTTTCAGTACCCTTAGATTTTCTTTGAAAATAATGTCATCTAGAATGACTGCTGAATTTTGTCAAATGCTCTTTTGTCAACTGAATCTAGTGAAATGATCATATGCTTTTTCTCCTTTACTTTAATATTGCATTCCTGAGCTAAACCCAACTTAGTCATGATGTATTATCTTTTTTATATACTGTAAATATTTTATGAAGGATTTCTTTGCTTTTATGTTAATGAGTGATATTGATCTGTAGGCGTGGGTAGGTAATGTCTTTATCAAGTTTTGGAATCAGGGTTCTGCTGGCTCCATTAAAAAAATGGGAAGCTTTCCTTTTCTCTATTTTCTCAGAGTTTGTGTAAGATTTATTATGTCTTCCTTAAACGTTTGATAGAATTTGCCCACTAGTGAAACCATCTGGGTCTGGAATTTTCTATGTGGGAAAATTTTTGATAATAGACTTAATTTCTTTAATAGATATATAGCTATTACTATTTCGTATTTCATCTTGTTTTTCAGTTTTGGTAGGTTACATTTTTCAAGGAATGTGTCCATTTCACCTAAGACGTCGAGTTTATTGGCATATAGCTGTTCACCACATTCCCTTATTATTTTAATGGCTAACCCATCTTTCATTTCTGATTTCGGTAATTTGTGTTCTTTTTTTTTCTAGATTAATTGACCTTAAGAGTTTATTGATTTTTATTTATCTTTGACTTTTCTTATCTTTAATCTCTTAAGGTGGAATTTTAGGTCATTGATTTTAGATCTTCTTGCCTTATACTAGCATTTAAAGCTATAAATTTCCTTCTAAGCACTGCTTCAACTGTTGGGTAGCAAAGAATTTGACCTTGCCCAAAGAGGTCTAACTTTGTCCCCAGCTCCTGGGAGATAACCTCTCAAATCTTGAAATTTCCCAAGTGATGGAAGTATCTTTGTCATTTATGGTGGGCCCTTCTGACCATACCTGAGAGTTTATGCTAATGAAGTAGCTAATGGTGGACACAGTGTGCACCATTTCTTATCAACTTGGTCCCCTATTCCCAAGTTAAGATCTTTTTAAGGCACTCCCTTAAATAGGGCGGTTCCTCTATGATAGCCCTTGAATCACTTAACAAGTTAATCTGTTGGATTGTCAGTAGGTAATGCTTCCTTAGTAGACACTTAAAAATCAAGTGTAAAGAAACATATTAATCCAAATGGTTTAAGTGATCAATGATATATAACCCAGTGACTTTTAGCTTTAAACTGTATATAATGTTGCCAGCATCAAATCAGGTATTTGGTAGTCATCCACTAATTCTTCTTTGTACCATTTTTAGAAATCAGTAGGCTATTTTAAATGCAGATCAGATGAAATATTCATGGTAGTACAGTATTAAACAATAAAAAGAACAGATACTGTGTTGTAACTTATAAAAGAATGTTCTTTAAAGCTCAGTACAGAGTATTTTAAGTAATTTAATTTATGTCAGGTAACATTTAGATATGATAGAATTTATTATACATTCCCTCATTAATAATTCTGATGAGATTTTAAAATGTTACACCCTAATTTTTTTTCAAATAAGGCATTCTTCCCTACTGTATGTGTTCATGATCAATCCATTTTGAGTTGCTTAAATCCTAAGGATTAAGATCTGAAATGCTTAGTCTTGAGAATTAAGATTTGGCCACAAAAGTTTAAACTCAATGACTCATTTAAATTCAAATTTAAACATTTGGTAGATAAAAATAAGATCTTTGACACCTTTAATATTACATAGGAGTGATTTACAATTCTTCCTTTTTTTTAATTTTTAATTTTTATTTATTTATTTATTTTTTTAAATGTTTTTAAGATTTTATTGGGGAATTGGCAGAGGGGAACAGCGTTGGGGAATCGGGGAAGGGGAACAGACAAGTTGCTGTCTTTTTGTTCTTCTGTTTAGTTGCGGAGGATGTTGCTTCACTGTTGGTATCGTCATTGCTCTCTTCCCGGATGAGGCAGATCGGTCGCTGGCCTCTGGATGTCGCTCACCGCGGCTATTGGCAGCTCACGCTGGCTGCCAGCCACTCACGCTGGCTGCGGGCCACTCACTGTAGCCTCTGGCAGCCCACTGCAGCAGGGGCTGCAGCCTACACCATCACCGGGGCTCGCACAGCCCAGCTCCAGGTGGAGCTGTTGTTAGCTGTAGAGGGCAGTGTCACTGGCCCTCATGTGGGATCCGAACCGGGGCCGCTGGCATCCCAAAACCAGCGCTTAACCAATGCGCCACTCGGCCAGCCCTAATTTTTATTTTTTTAGCTGAGCCATCCTGCCACCTGTTGGCAGATCAATGGCAACTCAGCTCAGGCTGGCCTCGAACAGCTGTTGCTCAGCTCAGCTCGCACTCTTGAGCGAGCTCTTAACCAACTGAGCCACTCGGCCGGCCCCTACAATTCTTCCAAATCTTGGATTTACGTAGACTCTAATGGTTATGCTCACCTGTTAGGTACAGGATTCTTTTGAAGTCTGTCAATTATGTAATAATCTTAGATCTGCAGATCAAACTTTCCATTCTAACATAATACTTTTAGGATTATAGTTTTTACAGTGCTGGCTAAATTTATAATAACTATATAATACACTGTTTCAACTTAAAAAATAAATTGTATATCCCATTTAATTACTTTTGACAATAATTCCAGGACTAATTAATTTTAGTGCTTTTTAGAAGTCTGGGGACATTACCATAACTTTTTGTATGTTGAACAAGTTAATAGAAATTTCTTCAGCTATAATTGAACTCCCAAAGAATTTCATATTTATTTCTATGACCTTTGTGATGTATCCCTACTTACCTTTTTTAGATGGCTTGGGTGGTACCACTGGGCCAGGTTGTATATTGTCATAAAAATTATTCATGGCTTTTGGATCAAAGTTTCCTATAAAAAAATAAAATTACCAGGCATTTAGGGATCATTCTGTTATTTCTGTTATTTGAATTTTTGTTAAGGAAAACAGGGAAATAAAGTTTTCCAGGGTTTCAAAACTCGTTATATTTTCCTATGCTCTTCCCACTGAAATTGTTTTCTTTATCATTGAGAAAAGACTCAAGCAAACTAGCACACCTGTGTCTGTCTGTCTAAAATGTTCACGTAAAGGAATATTTTTCTAACTGTAAAGCTAGTCTCTTTAGGCACGATTAAGCATGTGGCGCATTTAGGGAGGTAAATGAAGGAGAGAAATGAAAAGATGGCTGCACTGTTTTCCCTGGTTTGTTTATTATTAATAAAATCAAAACAACCATGAGAAAAACGTAAATAGCGAAAGCTCACTTTCATGTCTTTCATAATTTACCTTGAAATTTTATCTATTATAAAATTCAACTGTGGAAGAATCCAAATATATAAATTTACAAAGATTAATCAAGTTGTTATATCAGCAGCTCATGGAATCATATCTTCAAGACAAGGAGAATCTTAAATGTCACCTAATGATTTATCAATGATAAAAGATGATACGGTGCCAATTTCAGAATATAGAACAATCCCTGAGAATTTTGTCTTGCCACAACATTTTCACTTCTCTTAAAATGTTCCCTCCCTGATCTAGTGTCTTCCTGATATAGTGTCTGTTTCAGCCCCATCTCTTGCCATGACTCCTCCAAGGTCAGTTTTGATCCAGTCGCAGCTTTGGGTCCTACATTCACTTCTGTGAACCTATCACTGTAACCTGCTTGTTCTATACAATTCCAGTTAAGCTTTATCACTGTACCCACACTTATTTACAGAGGATGCTATATGGTACTGATAGTTCTAGACCTAATCTTTCCCCGAATAACAGCTTTCCTCACGAAAACCAACAATAAAGCTGCTTTTTGTCAAATTATGCACTGATTTGGATCTAGTTTAAATGTCCACCAAAATGTCTAGATTCCTTCTTTTGCTTACAAGTTTAGACTGGAAATTCATATAAACTCCAGAGCGTGGAAGAGTAGAATTTAGTATAAAATGATGGATACATTTCGACCCCTTATGAAAGCAGATTTAGAAATCCTTATGCATCAGCTCTTTGTTGCCCAATGGAGACCAAAAACAGCTCTTCGCTTATAAAATCTTAATAGTGGTTTTCCTTGCAGGTCCTATTACAAATGCTTTTACCCATTTGGTATGCTATTTTAAGATAACTTTCTGAAAATAATTCCTATGATGGTTCATGAAAACCACAATGCTATTTGATATATTAATTGAATCTTTTTATACTTTAAGATGCTGTATATGTATTTCTTCAATAACTTAAGTTATAGGTGATGATGTAATTTCCAGACCCTTAGGCTTACTATAAATATCCTAACCAAATGTTTGTGTTTCTTGTTTTGCTTCAAAGAACATAAGCGAAAAAAATTGATGCACTCTTCTTCTTAATACAGCAGCAGCAATAGTTTGTATAACACCCCACATTATGCACAGTAATTCTTTCTACAGCCTACTAGCTTTAAGCAATGAAAGAATTACTGTGTCTAGGTTTCTGGAAATAATTTTAAGGGCACCTAACTAGATTGTTCAACTTTCACATTCAAATTTACTTCTATTATTCAGACAGTTCCGTATCTTTTGGGTTCCCCTGCTTCTACTGTTTAACCTTGCCTAAAAATGGCAGTGGAGTATATTTATATATACTCTTATAATACAGTAGAAACTCTCTTAGCTTTCATAATTAAGAACAGTAAAGGCGGGGCCAGCCGAGTGGCATGGTGGTTGGGAGCTGGCTTGGGACACCAGTGGCCCCGGTTTGGATCCCACATATGAGGGCCAGTGACACTGCCTTCAAAAAAAAAAAAAGAACAGTAAAGGGGGAAGCCTAATTATAAAATGGAATTGTTAAGAAAAATTACATGTCAACTTTACTGTAACAAAACATATAAACATAGTACATGTCTGTTCACTGAAGGTTCTATATTGCCTTTCCTATATAAACCACACCCTTGATGACGTAAAGTAGGATGGGCAAACTTTTTCTGTACAGGTGCAGATAAACATTTTAGGCATTGAGGATAATACAGTCTCTGCTGTGAGTCCTGATTTAACTGTAGTGTGAAGCACAAAAGCAACCCAAGACAATATGTAAACAAATGGGTGTGGTTACGTTCCACTAAAACTTTATTTTGAAAAACATGAAACAGGATAGTTTGGGGAAAACCCTGATCTATAATTTTCTGTTTGACTTTGTTAGAATGGAGCAAGAAAACATTTGAGGACCAAATCTTAGATTTTTATGATTTCCCCCCTTACTCTCTTCAGTTACTCATTTATTTTCACTCATAACTAATTTAGTCCCTATTTGATTTGCCTGAGTGTTTAAAAAGTATCTGCCTTTAGTTTTTATTTCTCCTGCATTCATGTCAGTTTAAGAAACATTAAATTACAGAAGTATAGTAACTGGCATAAATAGGTTTAGGAACAGGCACAACTGACTTTTGATAAGCAGACAATTCCACTGAGGGGAGCAATAAATAGTATATGGACATGCCAGAATACAGCCTCTTATCATGAATGTGCAGCAGCTGAGGACTCGGTCAATATATTTTACAGAGGAAATGAAGAGCATCTCTAACCTGAGCTGGGTAAATGAAAGTCAGTTAAGAGAGCTTCTACTGTAGTAGTACATTTCTATAAGAAAGGCAAAAAACAAAACACCCAGAAAAGATAACGAATTAAAAACGGCATCTGGAATTTACTTTAAAACTAATATTCTGATTTGGGATCCCTGGGTTTTACAAGTATTTTAGATGACTCCCATATAATATGAATCTACTAAGTTTTAGAATTAAAACCCATCAACTTATGAAATAGTTACAGTAAATGACTAAAAGAGGATAAACACAGAGTAACAACATAGAACAGTCTCAATGATAAAAACCTGATGAAATTGCCAGAATAAAACTATTTTTTGATCCCCCAAATCTGATCTATGACCATGTATGGGGTGGAGGGATCGCTTTACCAGGACTATCATCTACTAATGGATAAATCTACCTCTTAAACCTGTAAAACCAAAATGACTGCTATTTAACAGCTTGAAATACCACACTATTACTTATGGTTTACCAAATAATCAAGTCTATACCTCTAGATTGAAGGAGGTCAACTTCTTTCAGTGTACAGTCAACATTTATCTGGAGTTGTCTGTTCATGCTTCTCAATCTTGTCATTTCCTCAGGCTAGTAAGAAAGGACCCAAAATAGCAATTGTGGGAAAGTCATTATCAAGCCCAACATTTAAGAACTGCTATTCATATTAATTGTTCTGATTGGTTATTACCAAGAATATGGCCGTAGTCCATAAGAGGGCATGTTGAAGAAGTCCTATATGTTACGGTTTTCAAAGAATAGTCAGGTAACATGGGGACATCAGTATGGCCCCATACAAACAAAATCTGCATATAACGTGGCAGGCTACAATACTAGACTGTAAAATACTACTATTTTAATCACAGAGCACTGAGAATATTTTATTTCTTCTATGTTTTTATGTAAGGGAGACTATAAGTATCAACCTTTTAAATAAGCAACATCCATGATCTTAACTTGTCCAGGCTGGTAAAAATTACAACAGCACTAATTTTAATTAAATTTACTGAGTGGCACGTACTGCCTTCACCAAAATTCTCTTTCCTTCCTCAAAACAATTTCTCAAGGTAAATACTAATATCACCTCCAATTTATAGAAAGAAGCTGAGGCACAGGTTATATAAACTCCCCAAGGTTATAAAAACTAGTAATTGGTAGAACCAGGATTTATATAGAACTCTTCTATATAAACTTATATAGAAATCGTTTTTCTAGGTCAAAAGAAGCAATTAATCTAGTTCATGAAATCATGAAATTTTCAGGAACAAATGGACTCCATTCTTCCCTCAACTTTGTTTCCTTCTGCCTTGACCTTTCCAGCCCAGCCTACACTTGAGGCCTTTCAGGGGGATATAAGAGAATGAAATGTGAAGAGAGCCCTATTCTTCAGTTACATAAAGCTTTTTGGAAGCCTTTACTTCCCTGACATTCTGAATTCCTTTGCTATTTTACATATATGTACAGTAAAACATAAAATTAGGATTTAAACTCCAGAGGCATAGATACTGAAGCTTTCAGCACAGCCTAGGTATTGTTTCTAAGATGATATATAAAGTAAAAAATAAAAAATCTGCTGGGATAGGAAGACAGAATAAAATGCTATCCTTTAAAAACATGTATTTTGCTAAAAACTAAATATGTAAGGATGTCGAAAAATGGGCAAAAGGGGTTCTTTTAATTCACAATAATGGAAGATCTTGTGGTGTTAAGGAGGTATTACCAGAATAACTGGGAATTCCCACTAAATTAGGTATATCAAGTGTAAAATAAGTGCTATAACAGGCAGAATATATATGAGCTATAATCCCTTAGAATGCTAGAGGAACACGTGTCATTTAGTAATATTTACGAGATATTACTTTTTCCTTTCTCATGCCTATGGGTAAACCATCTGACATTAACATGTGAATTGCTTATACCTCTCTACTAGGCAATATTAAAAGAGTTTAAAACATACCTGAGCATTATATTAAAGGTAAAGCACTTGTTCAAGGGATCTTCCTAGGAACATGTGAAAGAACCTATTTTCTTTGTAGAATCATATTGGGAAAGTCAAGTACCTGAAGGAGCTGATCCTTCCTATATATTTGGTGGTGTGTGTGTGTTTGTGTGTGTTTTCAGCTACAGTGTCCCTGAATAGTGAAGCTCTGTAACGAACTATTATAATACTTGATTATATCATAATACACTTTATAGTCAAGAGGCTACTTGTACATTTGCTTATAACAACAAAAAGCTGTCATCAACAGGCTCATTACCAAAGACAGTAGAACCACTGGAACTCACTAACCTAACAGTTTATCTGTAAGATTCCCATGTCCTGTTTCATAGCTTCTGATTAAATTGAGAGGAAAATGGTTTCTGAAAAATTACTCCCATTTGTCAAAAAGTAGTTTTTCATGGAGAAGGGGTTTCAAGATTGGCTTTAAAGTCAAGTGTTTCAGCACTTCAAGTAGATGTTTCACAGAGACCAGGGTTGAGGACACTGATGTTCTTTGGTGGCTTGGCCCCGATTATGTATCTGGGACTCAAAGCTGTTAGTCCAAAAACCCAATTACAACAAGATGAATGGGAGGGAAAACTTGGGGGAGGGGATAATTGGCAGCTCCCTGCTTATTAAAATCTATTTATCCTTCAAGGTATACAACTGAAATTTCCTCCTCTTCCATTAAACTGTCTCATCTTTGAACCCTACCAGCAAAAAACTAAAATTTCTAACTCTGAAGGCACTTAATATCACTACCGTAATTCAGCTGGCCAGAACTTCTGATTTACTGCCTCACAATCTTGTCTCTGTCTTCTCTCTCTCTCCCCCCACTCCCCCATGCGCACACACACACAGATACATAGGCAGATATACATCTCTTTACAGATCTCTAAGAGATGACATCTCCCACAGCATTTAGTACAATGCTTTGCAAGTAGTAGATTGAGGGAAATGATGGCAGTCATGCATCTTGTACTTTTGCCCTCCTTAGGAAGATTATGTCGCTGCTCCTGTAAGTTTCTGCAACTGTACACAGAGCTGTTCACAAATGTGCATTCCACTCTCATTAGGCACACACATTTCTAAGCAATTTTTAATACACTGCTTGATAAGAAATTAATTTGTTTGAAAATGTGAAGAGAGCAATATGTACTTAGTAGCAAAAAAAGTCAATCCTATATTATGTAATCCTAGAAGTGTGGGACTGTGATAAGGATAGCCATTTACTGAGCTCCTCCAACAAGCAAGGCACTTTACATGCATTGTTTCTTTATCTTAACAACAATATTCAAATCGATTTGTTGTAATTCCCTTTTCTGGATAGGGAAAATAAAATGCAGAGAGGTTAGCTATAACCAGTGACTTCCAGAGCTATTCTGGCTCCAGAGCTTTATGTGGGCACTCTTTCAATTGTGTCATGGTGCCTCAAATGTATCTCTGTGAACTAAAAGGGAATTCTGATTACATACTTTATTTTCTGATTAACTCCCTACATATAATAAACCCTGGTGTTATGCATGTTCCTAAAGTTTAAATCAGTTTTACAAAATGCTTTAGATTTGTGTATCTCAAGCAGATTATTCCAGTATCTTACAACTAATCTTTATTTTATAAGAATATTTACTATTTATTGGCATTATATAAATTGTTTAATGTGCTATTATCTTATTTAATCCTAACAAAAATCCCATGAGATGGGTACTCACACATATTATAAATAAGAAAACAAGCACAGAGAAGGTTACTTATCCAAGGATATATGAGTGACACATAAGTAACAGAAGTAGGATTCAAATTCACATCTGAATGGAGAGCTCACTGTCTTAAGCACAATTGTCCCTCAGCCATGCCCTCCTAATAGTCCTCCATTTTACTCTAGACCTGGCAGCAGAAACACACGGTTATCACACACTCAAATTTCTCATCTCTCAAATATTACCACATGAGCTACCAATTTCTGGAGCTGGGTGATGGCTACACGGGGGTTCATTATTCTATTCCACCTATTTTATGTATATGTATCTTTGAAATACTCTATAAATTAAAAATTACAGCCTTGGGCAGCAGTTTCACCAACTTTCCTCTTTTTCTGAATAAGTCTCATCAATAAAAGCTTTCATCTAAAATCTGGGTTCTTTTGAAGCACTAACATATGCTACATTAGATAATTCTCTACTTCCAACAACAAAAAAATCAACAGGGTTTTATTTAGCAGGGATTATCACACACCAAGAGGTTGTTAATCAAACCTTATATGGTTATGTTAGAGAAAATAACTTCTATGCTAAGAATTTGTTTATGCTCTACAAGTACCTAAAGGATCCCAAAGTGCTCATGGTTTCCTATATGAGTTACATTCTTCAATATCTCCCCTCATCAGATAATTCAATTAAGATTTCACTTGTGAAAAAATGAGGCTGAAATATCACCTTTCAGTTAAAGACAGCTTTGTAATTTCCCAATTGCTTTTAGTAATTAATACCCTCCCTCCTTACTTCCAATATTGAATATAGTTAGGAATTTAATCACTATTAGGAAAATATTAAATATGCCTGTTTCTCAATAACATCCACTGGTTCCCCATGACCAGAAGTTCAAACACCTCAACTTTGGATCAAGGTCTAAGCCCCACTCTACCTATGCACATCAACCTGTTAAGACATCAGAAATCTCAGCTTAAGTGAGGGAACTGTTAATTGCTGCCTCCTGAAAGTCTGTCTTACTTCAAGCCTTTATTACCTCATGTTATTTTTCCTTCTAACATCCCTTCCCCTGTCCTCTGCCTATACAGCAATACTATACACTGTTGAGGGCAGTGGTTCCTCCCTTTTTTCCTTCAATCTAATAACTATGAAAATCTGATGAAAACTGTAGATCTGCTTCCCACATTAATACACATATGAAACTGCATATAATTTCAGGGATTCACAGATCTCCTTTGAAGCCAAGAATTTCAGTTAAAATCTTTTCTATGAGACATAGCTGCAGACATGCTGTCTCCAAGAGGCCTGACATACATCCATGCCCACTTCTCTCTGAGAGACAGATTACCCTAAGTTTAGCGAGGGTAAGATAATGAGGAATGGCTCTGTGGAAAAAGTAGATTGAAGGACAGGATTTTCACATGCAGAGAATTCCAGCAGGAGGAATGTGAGAGCAGAGAAGTGCATTGAGTATATACAGAAACTAGTTGATGTATGAGTCCTCTCAGTAACCGTCAGCAAACGGAGCACTTACCCCACAGTATTATAGTTATCTGTTGATGGATGTTTCTCCCACTAGCAGGCATGCACTAAGCACCTAGTATTGGACCACATTCATAAACTGTAAAATATGCTTGTTGACTGAATGAATGTTAAAAGGTGAAATGATATAAGATTTTAGAGACTTCTTTCAAAATTTTTAGAACTGTTTAAGATTTTTACAACTCATAAATATTAACCAATCTGTTAAAAATATATTATCCAAATATTTTCATTAGAGCAGTTCCTGTTAAGACTGTTGTCAATGTTATTATCTTAGTTTGTACAATTATTTACACTTAACAAAATTGCTCTGCCTTAAACGTCTTACAGTTAACACTCCTAAAATTCATACTGATCTCACTGTAGCTCATTTAACTTAATGTACTTAGAAAAATAATTTTTAAATGTTTGGAAACATATATAATATGCTTAGGAGAATAAATGGATACATGAGAACAATGTATAAAATACTTGGTCAGGGTGCACTTTTTCTATTTTGACAAAAAGCAATTTATTGTACATGAGATGCTATAGCTTGATTATAACTGTCAGTATTTGAAAATACTGATGAGCCTATAGAATTCATACATGTGGAAAAAAAACCATCAAATGATTTTGATGAGAACTATTGAAGGCAAGGTCCTTCAACCATTGTTTAAAAAGTAAAAACAAAAAAACCTGCCAGAAACAGAACCTAAAAGAAAAACAAACGTCCCGGGGAGCCAATGTCCCCACTTTCCTATCCACACATCCCAACAGATCACTTACCGTAGGGATCGAAGTGGTGCAGCTGACCCTTCTGAGCCGTCTCTGCATCAAGTCATGCTCCATACTGTTCACTTCAGCCTTCAACCGCTCTAGCTCCTCTTTCTCAAGTTTCAATTGCTTTGCTAACCTCTCCATCCTTGCTCGCTGATGTAACAGCAAGGCTATAGCATTACAGATAAAGTCATTGCAGAGAATAACATTGAACAAGTGACCGGGAAATTCCTATATGCATTGCTAATGTATAAAATACCTGTAAGGAGCCCTGTTGTTCAACTTGAATTGGCATTTACTCTCATGTCTTTCTAATGCTATTCTGCCTCTATATCTGCTGTAATTTAGCTCTTGTAACTGCTGCCAAAATATCATCTAGCCGTCCCTCTTGTTCTGTCGTCCTTAGTTTCCCTAAGATTATCTTTAACTACTCCTGCGTGTTTTAAACAGGCTCAATACAAGGCATATTGAATTACAATCATAATTAACTTCCCTCATAATACACTAAATTCTCAGATATCTTGAAACAATCTAAATAGACTTTTAAAAAACTCTTCATTCTCCTTGAAATATAAAGGACATTGTTAGTTAATAATGGACCTAACTAAATATAGTGTTCTTCATTACCAATCCCACTTCTTATAAATATCATTATATCCTTTAGGCCATCCTCCTTAGAAAATATTTAAATTCTTGCATCTTGATGAACTTTAGTCTACCCTCTATGAACCCTTTTCCCAATCTGCAGTTTGTATTTTTTGACAATACCAACTTCAATTATCTGTATTTCCCTCCCAATCAATGTTCTTCCTAAGAAAAAGTCTTATTAGGTCACTGTTACATGCCTACCTTTTCATATTTGAAAAGAAAGTCTGTAGATGACTCTTAAGCACTAACCCTATTCTTAATAGCAATGCCACTGCCCAATATTTAATAAACACTGAACAACTAATATAAGTTATTTATTTAGAACAGGAGATTGCCACCCTACCACAAAGATTAAATTTCATAAAAGGGGCTGAAATTACCTTGTGTATAGGCATAGTCATCTGATCCAGAGCTAGAACTCCTCTGATATTTATGGCTTCCCTTTTCTCCCCCAGAGCCTGGTATCACTGAAATAGGCTGAATAGGTTCTGGGGCCGCAGAACGCTCTTCTTGGTCCACTAAATTTAAAAGATTTTCAGTTGTTGCTCGGCCTACAGTAATTTTAAAAACTGTAGTTGGGTTTGGTATCACCCGTGGAGCCGGGGATGGAGCACATGAAGGCCCAGTGGGCTGTGTATATGTAATATATACAGGATTAACACTAAATGGAGGTTTGGGTTGACTGGATAACCCTCTTGAAGGAGAACTTGAAGGTGGGGTGGTGGCTGTGTACAGTGAGTGCTGATTCCTTGGCGACGGCTGATTACTGATAGGCGACGGACTCCGATTCACTGCTGTCCCAGGTCTTTGAGAGGGTTCGACTGTAATTTCGATCTTCTTCATGGATCCTTTGGGTAAGCTAGATGTTGTGTATGGGAGATAGGCTACTGAATGGCTTCCCTGTTTCTGATAGGGAGATCCTTGTTGATATGGATGGGGTGGAGTCGTCGAGGGACTAGGTGGCATAAAGACATGGGAACCCGGGTGGCCCAACTGTGAAGGCTGCACTTGATGCTGTGGAGAGCTGAAGGGTGAAGGACATTGAGAAGGAGGTGGCGAATGGTAAGTAGGTTGAGGGATCTGTTGTTTCGGAGAATACTGAGAAGGTTGATAGTTCTGTTGATGTGAATAAACAGGCAAAGGACGTTGGGTATAATGTGTCACTGGGCCCTGAGGTGAGGACTGCCACGGTATACTCTGCGGAGTCTGTCTTCCTGATGAAGTCTGAGATGTCTGTCTGATATAAATAGAACCAGGAGACCCATAGAGATTGCTTGGAATTTGTGGAAGAATTTGTAAAGCTCTTGGTACAGTCTGTCCAGAAGGGAGGTTTTGGGATACTGTAACAGTGATTGGATTTGTACTATACCGAGGTATGTGCATGTATGAAGGAGGTGGCGGTGGCGAAGGCCCTTGCATAGCAGATGGATTCATTCCTGTTTGCATGGAAGATGGCTGTTGAGGTGGCTGGGAAGGAGGAGTAGCTGCACTTCTGTTCTGTTCATTCATAAAAAATGGATTGTAGTTGGGAGTAGCAGCCACAATAGCTGGAGCTGAGTGTGGTTCCTGAACTAAACATATCAGCTGTTTGCCTGCTGCATGCTGCGGATCAATGTGTCCATCACTTGAGCTGTGCACCAGTGTCCGGCCACCATTAAGTTGTACACTGTCTCCTGGGTGGTAGCTACTAGGAGAATGGATACCCAGGTTAATATGCAAAAGGCGATTTCTATTCATTCGGCTGTCATCTGGACTATGGTATTCCATATATAAGTATTTGCTACTCTCCTGGGAAAGGGCTCGACAGCAGGCTTCAAGATTGTTGTTATTCTAGGGGGAGAAAAATGGTAAAAGTAACATTGGCAAAATTAACAAATCTTAATAGTTTTGCCCGAGTTATACATATGTGACCATCACAGACTAACCAGAGAACAGTATTTTAAGCACAAAAAGCTTCATGGGATCATCTATCCTGAAAAGGAGATCTCAAATGATTCATATTATTTTACAGATATTTAACTCACATGACTACTGCTGCTGCTACAGAAATGTAAAGTACCTACTAATGCACATTGTGACTCAGCCCCAAGTTTTCTGACTCTAAACCCAGGACTCTTTTTATACTTGTTGCATCTCAACAAATTAAAATGTTTGGGTTAGGGCCGGCTGAGTGGCGTGGTGGTTAAGAGCTGGTTTGGGACGCTAGCGATCCTGGTTCGGGTCCCACATATGAGGGCCAGTGACAATGCCCTATTAAAAAAAAAAACAAAATAAAAAATAAAAAAATAAAATACAATGTTGGGCTAATCTTGGATTCACCACAATTGCTGCAATATGCAAGCATAAGTAATAAGTAATAGGCATCATTAATATTTAAACTGATAAACTTGAAGATATGCTTTAGTTTTCAAAGGACACTGAACCCACAGGAGGAAAAAAATAATACAATTCCTAGTCAAAACAGTAAAAATATTAAAGCAGCCTTCACTTTTAACCAGTTATCCCTATATAACTTCAACTGTCATCAGTATGAAAAATTAAGCTAAACAAAGAATTAAGTTTTGTTTCCAAAGTCCACTTTTTTAATTATGGTTCCATGATTTTGCCAAAGTTATGTTAATTTAACATAAAACCAGGTCTCAACTGCCTTCATGAAATTCATTCACACTCCTAGTCTCAGTTTTTACCCAATGAAAGCTGGCTTGGAAAACTTTCAAAGTCATTTAAGGATTTGAATTTTTTGAGACACACACACACAGATGGTAATAGGAAACTAACATTTTAGAAGTTCCAATCAACAGTAATCAAACTAATAACAGGTTCCCTCTTTTTAAAATTTTAAGATATAAGGTAGTTTTCCATTAAAATACAGAATTCTGAACTATTTTATCAGCCTAAAACACTATTATTCATTGCCTTTCAAATACTCTATTAACGTTTCTCAATTATCATGACCATCTCTGCACTTCCTAGATATACATACAGATACGCACATACTTACATATTGCCATGTATTTATTTTAAGGAAAAGTACATTTTATATAAAAAAATGAAGGGAAACACTGCACTTCTGTCAAGAGCCAAATAAGGTTAAACTCAAAACAGGACATACAATACCACAATTTTAGAGCTGGGAGAACTTGTAGAGTTCATCTACTGCAACACAACTCATTTCCAGATAAGTAAAAAGCACCTGGGAAGTTACATGGCTTGACAACAAGCCCTTAACCAATTAACTAGAGAGCCAGGTCTAGATTCGTGGTCTCCTGAATTCCAGTGCTCTTTCCACTATAACAGGAATTTCAAGGAAGAGGATGTTAGGCCCAAAATACATTACTATACTGAAAGCTTTAGGAAGTAAAAGAAGACTCTCGTCAAGCAAACACTTGCGAAATGAATTCCCAGGAATTTAAAGAATTGGTATTATCAAAATGCCATAGATAACTTTTATCCTTTTCCTTATGTAAAGCTTTTGATACTCAAATTCAAATAATTTAAAAAATACTTTCTGATCACTGCACTGTACACCTGAAGCAGAGGTTGTATACCAACTGTAATTGAATATATATAGATAGTCACGGGATGTGGATTATACTGTGGAAGGAAGTCAGAGGAAGTGTAATAGATATATATGATATGGGGGGGAGGAGTGGGGTGGCGAATTGGGGGAGGCGGTTGTCACTTTGAGGGGTAAAAAGTATGACTATTGCACTGTGTTGTACAACTGAAAATAATTAAAAATAAATAAATTTAAAAAAAAGAAAATCTAAAAAAAAAATACTTTCTTAGCTGTAGGAAAAACCGTAATGTTGAAATTTAAGAAAAACATACTTAGAACTCAAAGTTTGGTTTTTTCTTATCCTTCCTGGAAATCATGTTGATCAAGGGAAGGGAAGCTAGATAATGTTAAGCAAATTTGGAGCCAAAGGATTCAAATTGATTGCCAAGTATAAAATGTAACTGACAGATATCGGACAGAAAAAATATGGAAAGTGAAAATAAAGTATCTCCTTCAAGTATTTTATTAACCTATGCATTAAGGAGAGAACAAACACTAGAGTTTTATTTGAAACCTAAAGCAGTTATAGACACTTTACTATTTGACATTCTTATTAATGATCCTGAAATTTCATGTTTTCTACATTCAATTAAGTAGCCAAATTAGTATTGTCAGAAAAAGGATCCAAATTCAACATGATACAAAGTTGGATTTGTCAGCCTATTTTAAATGAATGTCTACAGTAACAAATTGAGTAAATTTTCATGAAGAAAAATTTAAAACCACAAATACAAGATATTTAAGTATTATCTTTATGGAAGTATTTTTAAAAGAATACCACCAAAATAGATTCAGATGTCATATTTGACCTGCTAAAATGTCTTAAAAAGAAAAAAAGAAATGGTTAAAAAATTTATCAAACAGTAAATACAAAAAATAAAGAAATCAAAATTGTTTTTAGTTAGATAAAGAGGTTAGAATTTCTATGAAGACATATATGAACACTCTTGAAAGGGCTAGGCAAAAAAAAAAGCATCATACTCCTAAAAAGTGATCCTAAGTTGAGGAATGCTCTAAGACTTCTGTGTTACATGCAAACTAATGAGTCTCATACATTTTATTTATTTATTTATTTATTTATTTATTTTTGAGGGTAGTGTCACCGGCCCTCACATGTGGGATCCGGACCAGGGCCGCTGGTGTCCCAAACGAGTTCCCAACCAAGGCGCCACTTGGCCCCAGTCTCATACATTTTAATGCAAACAGAGAAAACTCTCCAGGCCCAGTAAGTGGTAAATTCCATACCTGAAAAACTCTTAATCCCCAAGCAACAAAACAGGAAAAGACTAAGGACAATATAAATTATCAACAAATGTTCACTGAGGTGAATTTACAATTTCAATCCTTCAGTTTAGTAAGTGAGATGAAGACACTAAGCCATGGAAAAATACAGGTCATAATGGGCTAAATAAAATAATATTTAAAACGAAAAGGTCAGAGTGAGGTGGTGCCTTAAGATAGGTGAGAAAGATGATTGCTAGGAAGTGGTTTAAACCACAGCCTCCCTTATGTTTGGTTTCACTGCAGTGGGAAGTACCTTTGCTTTACCAGAGACCAAAATGGGGGGGGGGGCTGAAGTAAAGAGCAGAAATTCAGACTGAGAATATGTGTTAGAAAAGACAAGCTATAACACTAAAGTCATAAGCCCAAAGGTCTAGACCTAGTAGAAGGGCTTGCAAACAAAGGAAGCACCTCTGTTATCACCACTGTTCTGGGAGTCTCTATTTGTAATTAACCTCACATGGGTTTAGGTTATATCTGAGCTGCTCACACTGCAGTAAGGTAGAGCTTGCATATTATGCAGTAAGGTGGAGTCTAAACTGATTGTGTGAGGAAGTCCAGTGGGCAAGAGAGAAGTGTTGCTCCCCAAAAGTCAACCAAATAGGGAAATGATATAACCCCAAACACACTGAGATCCTGTGAAGGATAATGTAAAACTCAACACGGGAAGTGTTAGGCCTCTTTCTCTGCTGCCTCTTGGGTGGGAAGGTACATTCTATGAGAGATGCAAGATTTATTTTCATAGAAGACAATAAAAGGAATGTGAATCAATTAAAAGTGGCCTTACACTTAATATGTCTAATTTTATCAACTAGAAACGCTAGTAAGCAAGGGAGTGGACTCTAAAAACTTTTAAAAAATAGGCTCTAAAAGTATACAACTTAAGTTATAACAATAAATTTGAGATTCAAAACTCAATTCTAAGGATTTGAGGACTGATGACACAACCCAAACAATTTAAGAAGTGACATGTGAGGAGAATCTTTTCCCCTTTTTGCTCTAAATCAGTGGTTCTCAATAGGGTCAACTTTGCCTCCCATGGGACATTTGGCAATGTCTGGAGACATTTTTGGCTGGCACAGGTGTGGGGATACTATTGGTATCTAGTGGGCGGGGGCCAGGATGCTGCTAAACATCCTACAGTGCACAAGGCAGAACTCCACAACCAGGATTATCCAGCCCCAAATGCTGATAGCACCAAGGTTGCGAAATCCTGCTCTAAACACTGCCCCTCACTATACACAAGAACATTTAACCAACTTCTAGTCACCATAATACAAAGCCAGATCTAAGACCGAAAACTGGAATTTAATATCACTCTTTGGTGGGTAACTTACCTGTAACATGCACTGAGACACCACACCCTCTGGAATCTCAGGGAAACGTTGTCGGAGGTCATGGAGAACCTGCATATCAAGCTGTGAACTGCTTTGCGCCATGCCAGAGCAAATGCTGGTCAAGTTTTTCTCAGGAAATGAATGCTAACCAGCTTTCCAGTAGTAATGATTTTCCAACACCACAGTCATTTTCTATTAAAAGAAACTAAAGTATGGTTAAATTTAATTACATATTTCACTTTATTCAAATAGAAGCTATTAATATATTAAAATGGAGAGAACTAAAATAAGAATATCCAATGCCAAAGTCAGAAAATTGGCAAATACAACTTAGCCAAAAATTTTCCAGTGTAGTATATAGCTAATCACTGATTTAAAAACAAACAAAAAAAAGCCAACCTGCACCCGCCTAAATTTGTTTCATTTTAATGCTTTAAAAATAAGTGACAGCTGGACCTGCCAAGTGGCACGGTGGTTAAGCGCTGGCTTGGGAAGCCAGTGGCCCTGGTTCGAGTCCCACATATGAGGGCCAGTGACACTGCCCTCAAAAAAAATAAGTGACAGCTAAATTAAAAATACAGAGTAGGACTTCTGGTAAAATGGCGGAATAGACAGACGCTGTGCTAACTACCTCCCAGGATCACACCAAAATTACAAACAAATTATACAGCATTCATCCCTGGAAGTTCCCAGAACACTAGATGAACAGAACCACTAAACGAAGAACTTAAAAAGGAGGCCACGTAGGGTCTGGTAGGACGGGTGGAGACGAGAGACAGCAAACCCCATGAGGGAAGCCCGGGCTGTGGGGAGGCTTCTCCGGTTGGGGGAGAGACCCTCCGGCCGCACACCAAGCTCACCAGCCCAGAGTTCCTTTGCCGGGAAGAAAAGTTCCAAGATAGCTGGCAGTAAATTAGTGAGGACTCTCTTTGCTTAGCTCGGTGAGGCTGGGAGCGGCTGGGGGATCGGTGGGACCAGCGCATGGGCTTGCTCGCCGGTGAATACTTACCTGGTTACTGGTGGAGGGAGTGGCTGTGTGAGCCGGGCCCAGGAGCCTGCAGGGACGGACTGAACTGAGCACCTTTGGTGCAAAGGCTGGAGGTTTTTGGACTGTTGTTCCCGTGGTGTGGAGCCTGCATGCGAGTGGTGTACAGAGGACGCCATTTTGTCAGGGTTGGGCCCTCCCACAGAGGGTCAGGTCCGGGTCCTCATTGGTCTGGTGGAATTGGCGCAGAAGTGCGTGTGTGCGTGCGTGCACGCATGCAGCCTTGGATTACCCACCCTCTGCCCGGCTTATACTGCGTTGCCAGGGAAACGCCTGGTGGGCACGCTCTGGCTCCAATAGGCTGCTCACCAAGACGCGGGAGTGTGCAAGCCACATCGGGTCCCAGATCTCTGCACTGCACTTGCAGAGTTGCCAGGCTGGTTATTGGTTGTCGGGCTGCTCGGCCTGATCTGCGAGCAGCTGATTGGCACGGGCTGAGACTGGGAGTTTTCCTGGGAGTGTTGGGCCGTGAGCTGTGTGCCTGCATGATCCAGCCAGGGCTCTCCTGGTGATCTATCTAATACATCAAAGAAATCCCAGTGTGACAGGAAGAATGAGGAAACAAAGAAACATGTCACAAGTAAAAGATCAGAAGAAACCTCTAGAAATGGAACCAAATGAAACAGAGGGATACAACCTTTCAGAGACAGAGTTAAGAATATTGATGGTAAGAATGTTTAACAAACTTAGTGAGGACATAAGGAAGGAAAGAGAAATCATAAAAAACAACCAGTTAGAACTAAAGAATACAATAACTGAAATGAAGAACACACTTGAAGGAATCACCAGTAGAGTAAATGAAGCAGAGGAGCGGATCAGCGATTTGGAAGACAAAATAGCAGAAATCACCCAGTTGGCACAACAAAAAGACCAAAGAATAAAAAACAATGAAAATAACTTAAGAGCCCTATGGGACAAGGTGAAGCGCAACCGTTTTTGACTCAGAGGAATACCAGAAGGAGAAGAGAAGAAGAAAGGGGTCAAGAATGTATTTGAAAAAATAATGACTGAAAACTTCCCTACCCTGGTGAAGGAAATCAACATACATGCCCAGGAAGTGCAGAGGGTTCCAAACAAGCTGAACCCAAACAGGTCCACACCAAGACACATCATAGTGAAAATGGCAAAGGTTAAAGACAGAGACAGAATCCTAGAGACAGCAAGAGAAAGACAGCAGGTTACGTACAAAGGAACTCCTGTTAGACTAACAGCTGACTTGTCTATAGAAACTCTGCAGGCCAGAAGGGAGTGGCAGGAGATATTCAAAGTGACACAAAATAAAGGCCTACAACCAAGATTGCTCTTCCCAGCATGGCTATCACTTAAAATTGAAGGAGAAATAAAGAGCTTCTCAGAAAAGAATAAGCTAAGGAATTCATTACCACCAAGCCAGCATTGCAAGAAATGTTAAAAGGGCTTTTTTAAACAAAAGAAAGGGGTAAACAAGCTAACCCAGGGAAACCAGGAATACAAATAACAAAATAACAATTCATATGCACCTATCAATAATCATTTTGCTCTAATCAAAAGACAGAGAGTGGCTGAGTGGATAAGAAAATAGGACACATGTGTATGCTGTTTACAGATGGAATAAGATATTTCATGCAAATGGAAATGAGAAAAAAAAAGAGCTGGAGTACCAATACTTATTTTGGACAAAATAGACTTTAGAATGACTACAATAAAAGACAAAGAAGGGCACTATAACCCTAATAAACATCTATGCACCCAACATAGGACCTCCTAATTACATGTAACAGATTTTGACAGACATAAGACAGAGATCAACAGTAACACTATCATAGTAGGGGACTTCAACACCCCATTGTCACCAGCGGACAGATCCTTTAGACAGAAAATCAACACAGAAAGAGGGGCCTCAAATGACACTTTAGACCAGCTGGACTTCGTTGATATTTTTGGAGCATTTCACCCTGAAAAAACAGAGTGTACATTCTTCTCAAGTACACATGGGACATTTTCCAAGATAGACCACGTTAGGCCACAAAACAAGTCTCAGTAAATTTAAGAAGATTGAAGTTATATCAAGCAGATATAAAGGAAAAACTGATGGTTGCTGGCTGGGAGGGGCTGAAGGAGAGGGGGAAGGTTTTGGACTGCGTAGGTGGGTGACTACAATGTTGCCGCAGGGATATGGGGGCAGTTCTGGGAATGTAATTGATAATGTTGTGAAGAGACAATTATGTTAAGTGAAATAAGTCAGTTGGAGAAAGACAAGTACCATATGATCTCACTTATATGTAGAATCTGAAAAACTGAATGAATGATCAAAGTAAAGAGACTCATAGATATAGAGGAAAAACTGAGGGTTGCTAGTTGGGAGGGGGTGGGGATAACGGGGAAGGGGAAGGGATTAGACAGCATAAATAGACAACTACAATATTGCCACAGGGATATGAAACACAGTTCAGGGAAAATAATAATGTTGTAAAAATTCTGGATGTGGTAGAGGCTTGATCACTGCACTGTACACCTGAAGCTGATGTATAGTATTGTATGCCAACTGTAACTGAATACATAAGATAGTCACGGGATGTGGAGTATACTGTGGAAGGGAGTCAAAGGAATTGTAATAGATATGTATGATATGGAGCGGTGGCAAACTGGGGGAGGGGGTTTGACACTTTGCGGGGTAAAGAGTATAACTATTGCATTGTGTTGTACACCTGAAACTAATAAAAAAATGAAAAAAAAAATACAGAGTATTATTATTTGGCAATCGTATTTTTCTAGCCTTGAGAAATACTCCTTATGAATAATCACTCATGTTTTCCCAAGGGCTATCCTATCACTCCTCCAAAGCAGAGCAATTACTTTGATGTCTGAAATAATAAAATAAGGACTTGATAATATCAACACCACAAAGCGCACTTGTCGTGTCTGCCTTACATTCTCCCTGTACTTGGAAGCCAATATGTTTGAATTTGAAGTCTGAGTGTAGGAAACCCAATGTCTAACTGAAACAACTGGGCAAACAAAAAAGGAAATGTGGAATCCTTTGTTTTCAAAGATGATGCTGGGGCCCATCATTAGCCAGACCTGTCTAGCTAGTTCTGATGCAACTGGCACAGCTGCTGAGATGACAGGATGTGGGAATTTGAGCAATGGAAACTGACCCTCAATCTTACTGGCACTAGTCAAGTTAAGCAGCCACGTAAATAAGGCAAGTAGTGCAGTAATAATGAAATCATAAATCAGGTAGTAGTATCAAGGGTCAATTAGCTGATCCATTTTTTTTAAGAAGGCAGTGTCACTGGCCCTCACATGTGGGATCTGAACCTGGGCCGCTGGCATCCCAAGTCAGCTCCCAACCACCGCGCCACTCGGCCGGCCCAGCTGATCCATCTTTTTTTATTTTTCTTGAGGGTAGTGTCACTGGCCCTCGTATATGGGACCGAACCGGGGCTGCTGGCTTCCCAGGCCAGTGCTTAACCACCGTGCCACTCGGCTGGCCCTCCATCTTTTAATCAACACTTGTCATTTTTAAAGGGGAGAAAATCATACAGTGGATACCATACAATCTCATAATATTTCTGCTGTGTACACTCACTATATGGTCAAAATATGTTTTAAGAATGAGATGTAAATACCCGCATCTTCACAGGATTTATGGAAATCATGACTATAAGATACATGTCTAAACCACACACAGAAGGGAGGGCCATCCCACACCAAACCTTCTACTTGTTGCAAATAGGCCCCGGAACTTTATATTATACTATTATTTGGGACAATGCAGAGAACTACAGAGACCATTTTTTTTTTTAAATTTAGCTGAGCCATCCTACCACCTGTTGGCAGCTCAGCGGCAGCTCAGCTTGGGCTGGGCATCGAACTGCTGTTGCTCAAGAGCTCAGCTCACACTCTTGAGCGAGCTCTTAACCAACTGAGCCACTCTGCCGGCCCTCAGAGACCATTTTTAAAACAAAAAGTATTTAAGGAAAATATTGAATTAGTTTTGCTGGTTTATAATTAAGTAGATAATTTAAAAATACCATGGCATCTCTAATTTGACTTTCATTCAAGGTACAGAATTTCATTTTGCATGCAATCTGATAACTTTTACTGGGCATCTAGCTCTTTTCTTCCTTCCAAGCCAAGACTGTCAAGAGTTATTTATGTACTCTGTGTGTACAAGGTGGACACAAACCTCTCACTATAAGACTCTGCCTAACTATGGGTAAAAAGAGCTATTAAGGGCTGCTTTAATGACTTCCAACCATCAACACGGAAGATATCTAAAAAACAGGAGGAAAAAAAGTAGAATGTGGGTGAAGAATACAGATAACTTCCAATGTGCACATATATGGGTCTTCTTACTACACTGTACTAGTCTGCTATTGGAAATTCATTCCTTCGTCTACTCTATCTGGCTCATCTCACTGTTCCGCTGAAACACCCTCTCCCATCATATCTCTGCTTGCTAAATCCAGATGATCTACCTTCTGGTCCCTATGCCCTTGACCTCTGAAGCATCTGACACTATTGATCATTCCTTCCCTTTTTCAGCCTCTGTGGCATCAAAGTAGCCTGGTTTCTTCCCACCTCTCTTATCACATTAATGTTTCCCTGGGTTTTTCCCTAAAATGCCTCTTATCATTCTACCTCCTTTTGCCCAGTGATCACACCCACTACTAAAGTTTCAATAACATTTAAAGGCTGATGATTCCCAAATTGGTATATTAAGCCTCATATTCAAACTCCAGACACACACAGCCAACTGCCTACTACACAGCACTATATCAGTATATCCAAAGACATGTCAACATGTCCAAATCGGAACTCCTTACCACAGTCCTTCCCCAAATGCTCTGTTCTCTCCATGAATACTGTACCACTCAGTTAACAAAACTAGAAACTATGGTGAGATCCTTCACTTCCTGTTCTTGTACAACCAACTAAACAGTGTGAAATCAAGTGAATCATGGTTTGCATCCTGGTTCTGCCATTTACTAGTCTCCAGGAAAGATACTCAATCCTTACACTGTGAAGCTTCATCTGTAAAATGGAAATAACAGTAGGGTTATAGTAGAATTTATTTATTTTTGGCTCAATCTTTTTTTTAGCTGAGCCCTCCTGCCATCTGTTCGCAGCTCAGCGGAAGCTCAGCTTGGGCCGAGAATCGAACCCTGTTGCTCAGAGCTTGCACTCTTTTTTTTGAGGGCAGCGTCACTGGCCCTCATATGTGGGACCTGAACCAGGGCCACTGGCTTCCCAAGCCAGCGCTTAACCACTGCACCATTCGTTGGGCCCTTGAGAGCTCACGCTCTTGAGTGAGCTCTTAACCAACTGAGCCACTCTGCCTGCCCTTGGCTCAATCTTTTAATATAAAGATTTTTTTGTAGAATTTACATGAGAAACAGTCATAAGTCAGGAAGCATTAGTTACTATTATTCAGGGCATGTCTGAATATTGCTCTCATCAACTTCCTGCTGCTCTCCCTGCCCCTGGTCTTGCCTTCCTTCACATCATAGCCAGAATATTTGTTTTCTAAGATGCAAATCTGATCACTCTGTATCCCAACCAAACACAGCCATGTTTGATCTATCCTTTGCATGGATATTCCGTACTGCCTTTTCTGACATTAGCCCATGATCATCTGTTTGCTTGAGACTTTTTCTCCCTCCCCACTGCTTCTCCAAGCTGTTATTGATCCCATACATGTCAGTATTGGTAGCACCACCCACTGACACCCCTTTCCCCCACCTTAGTCCTTCTGCCATGCCTCTCCTCCTTCATTGCGCTAGAGGGCTCTCCACTATGGTACCACAGCAGGCTGTGCATATCATCACAGGAGAACCAAACACACTATACTAAAGCCACCTGTTATCTGAAGGATCTCTCATATAAAACTATAGCTCTACCTAGAACATGCTGTTATGCCGGAGTGAGAAAGTATCAAAAAGTGATGGGAGCAGAGCTCACTCAGGAATGCCAGCTGAGCTCTGAGCAACAGCAGTTCGATGCCCAGCCCGAGCTGAGCTGCCGTTGAGCTGCCAACAGGTAGCAGGATGGCTCAGCTAAAAAAAAAAAAGTGATGGGCACTTGTAATAAGGACCTGTGAGTCAGCTTGAAGAGTCTCCCACTGGCCACATTTGTGCCAATTTGAGCACCAAAATAATTAAGGCCAGTAATGAATTATATAGGCCTGTAGAAAAGAGGAACCCATGACTTCATATCAATAATAAACAGTTAAATACACACATACATAAAGGGAGAAGAAGAGGGCATTTGCTTATAGTAAAATCCAACTACTAAACATGCAGGGAGTGCTAGAGCTGGAAAAATCATTTTGCAGCCATCACAGTATCAGATTGCTTCACGCAAGAATCAATGGATGCTAACTAACTCTAGGGGGAAATCTGAATGGAGAGTAGTGTATATGAATGGTCTTAAAGTGTCTCCCCAAGGAATTGCTTATTATTTATAAAGGTTAAAAATTTATACAATGGATAAATCGAACAACATCTTGACTGGGTGATCAAAATTAACATCACCAATGAGGGGTAGATGGACAATGTACAACTCCAGATGTGATAGTATCACTTTATAGCATTCTAGTCAGGACATAAGACAAACCCCAAATGAGAAATGGTCTATTAAAAAAAAAAAAAAAAGCAGGGGAAAAATGCCAATGTTGGGCCGGCTGAGTGGCGTGGTGGTTGAGTGCTGGCTTGAGATGCCAGCGGCCCCAGTTCGGATCCCACATATGAGGGCCAGTGACACTGCCCTCAAAAAAAAATGCCAATGTTGGGCTGGCCAAGTGGTGCATTGGTTAAGAGCTGCCTTGGGAGGCTAGCGGCCCCGGCTCGGATCCCACATATGAGGGCCAGTGACACTGCCCTCTACAGCTAACAACAGCTCCACCTGGAGCTGGGCTGCGAGCCCCTGTGACGGTGTTAGGCTGCAGCCCCTGCTGCAGTGGGCTGCCATAGGCTACAGTGAGTGGCCGGCAGCCAGTGTGAGCTGCCATGAACCGTCATGAACGACCATCCAGAGGCTGACGACCAATCTGCCTCATCCGGGAAGAGCACAATGATGATACCAACATGAGCCAGTGAAGCAAGGTACTCCGCAACTAGACTGAAGAACAAAAGACAGCAACTCGTCTGTTCCCCTTCCCCGATTCCCCAATAAAAAAAAAATCTTAAAAAAAAATGCCAATGTCATAAAAGGCTAAGTCTAGAAAAATATCACAGATTAGAGGAGACAGAGCCATGACAACTAAATCCTAGACTGGATCCTATACTAAATGAGAAAAATAGTATAAAAGAAATGAATGGAACAGTTGGCAAAATTCAAATATGGATGGTATATCAGGAAAAGTGTTGTATCAATGTTAAATTTATTGAATTTACTAAGTTTACTGACTTGATAACTGCTGTGGTTATTTACAAGAATATCCATTTTTAGGGATGAGGCAATGAACACTTAGGGGTAAAGGGCATGATGTATGCAACTTAACTCTCAAATGGTTCAGGAAAAAATATATATCATGTATGTATATGTGTGCATACACAAACACACACACACACACACACACAGAGGAAACAAATTACAAAGGAAACAGGAAAAATGTTAACAATAGGTGAATCTAGGTAAAGGGTATACAGTGTCCTTTGTACTATTTTTATTCTTGCAATAGAATTTTGCAAACTTTCTGTAAGCAAAACTAAAAGTAAACAAAAAGCCGTAGTTCTATTCAGGTGCTATGCCTTCTTCAACCCTACATTTCCAGAGCCTTACGTAGTACATGCTCAAATGTTTGTTAAATGACGAAGAATCAATTTTATTATACTAAATCAATCTAGTTAATAAGATTAAAATATAAATATAAATATATATATATATATATATATATATACACCCTCTATACACATTTTTTTTTTAAAGATTTTATTGGGGAATTGGCGGAGGGGAACAGCGTTGGGGAATCGGGGAAGGGGAACAGACAAGTTACTGTCTTTTTGTTCTTCCGTTTAGTTGTGGAGGATGTTGCTTCACTGTTGGTATCGTCATTGTGCTCTTCCCGGATGAGGCAGATCGGTCGCTGGCCTCTGGATGTCGCTCACCGCGGCTATTGGCAGCTCACGCTTGGCTGCCAGCCGCCCATGCTGGCTGCGGGCCACTCACTGTATCCTATGGCAGCCCACTTCAGCAGGGGCTGCAGCCCACACCATCACCGGGGCTCGCACAGCCCAGCTCCAGGTGGAGCTGTTGTTAGCTGTAGAGGGCAGTGTCACTGGCCCTCATGTGGGATCCGAACCGGGGCCGCTGGCATCCCAAAACCAGCGCTTAACCAATGCGCCACTCAGCCGGCCCTATACACATTTTAAGAAAGGAAAACTGTATTACAATTCTAATACTCAATATACACCAATAACAAAAGATGAATCCAAGTCATATTTGACTTCTGCAGTGACAAGAGGTGCTCAAAGTGGTTACCATCAGTGTCCAGACACTTCTGATTACAGGAAAGTACTGCTTGAGCAATGTTGACGAAAGTGTCCACTTGTATACAGTTTTTTGGCACCACCAATAAAATCTGGGGGATCAGGGATCACCTATGTACAATGATTTGGGCTACTGAATCAATGGGTATATTTTTCCAGTTTGCCCCTTTTAAAACTTCTCAAATTTGGGCCGGCTGAGTGGCGCATTGGTTAAGAGCTGGTTTTGGGATGCCAGCGGCCCCAGTTCGGATCCCACATATGAGGGCCAGTGACACTGCCCTCTACAGCTAACAACAGCTCCACCTGGAGCTGGGCTGTGTGAGCCCTGGCGATGGCGTAGGCTGCAGCCCCTGCTGCAGGGGGCTGCCATAGGCTACAGTGAGTGGCCGGCAGCCAGCGTGAGCGGTTATCCAAAGACTGGCGACCCATCTGCCTCATCCGGGAAGAGCTCAATGATGATACCAACATAGGCCAGTGAAGCAACGTCCTCCGCAACTAGACTGAAGAACAAAAGGACAGCAACTTGTCTGTTCCCCTCCCCCAATTCCCCAACGCTGTTCCCTTCCGCCAATGCCCCAATAAAATCTTTAAAATATATATATATATATATATATATATATATACACATATATATATATATACACACACAATCTATTCTTGTGCATATACAGCTGACCCTTGAACAACATGGGTTTGAACTGTGCATGTCTATAAATATACAGTTGGCCCTCTGTATCCCTTGTATCCCTGGATTTCCTACCTATGAACTCAACCAAAAGTATTTTTGATCCTTGGATGGGAATCCGCGGATGCAGAGGGTTGACTGTATGCACTGTTCTATGCCATTTTATATATGGACTAAAGCATCTGTGGGTTTTGCTATCCATGGAGGGTCCTAGAACTAATCTCCTGCAGATACTGAGGGACAACTGCAATTAAGTTTTTGGGGATTCAAAAGTTGTACATGGAGGGCTGGCTGAGTGGCGCGTTGGTTGAGCTGGCTTGGGACACCAGCAGCCCTGCTTCGGATCCCACATATGAGGGCCAGTGACACTGCCCTCTATAGCAAAGATGGTGAACAACAGGTCCACCTTGAGCTGCAAGGGATGCAAAAGTCCCGGCGACAGTGCAGGCTGCAGCGAGCTACAGTGAGTGGCTGACAGCCAGCATGAGCTGTCAATAGCCGCGGAGAGTGACCATCCATAGGCCGGCGACCAATCTGCCTCACCCGGGAAGAGCACAATGATGATACCAAAATGGGCCAGTGAAGCAACGTCCTCCACACCTAAACTGAAGAACGAAAGGACAGCAACTTGTCCGTTCCCCTTCCCCAATTCCCCAACACTGTTCCCCTCCCCCAATTCCCCAATAAAAATCTTTAAAGAAAAAAAAAGTTGTACATGGATATTAAGCTGTTTGGGGGTCAGCAACCCTAAACCCCTGCCTTGTTCAAGGGTCAACTATACAACGTATGCAGTAACTATGTAAAATACATATGGACTTTGTCTCTTAATATTATAATGGAATGCTAGTTTTTACACTAAAATATTAAAGTGATGAGTGATGATTTGACTCCTTAAAACCAGACAGGACTTGAGCAATATTTAAATTTTACTGGCTAGGTTAGGATGTGGCCAAACTCCTGGGACATCCCCACTAAAGCACAGATGGCCACAGCTGTGGATTGTGGAGCTGTGTAGGCGGTAACCCTAGATCAAGAAAGAAGAAATAGTGAAGGCATAAATCACAGTTCGAAGCCACAGAAACCAGGAGATTCTGTAGGGCGGAGCCTTTACTCTACTGCCTGCCAGTTTTGCAGGTACTCCTAACTTCTCAAAGCAGGAGGAAGACTGGGGATCTGGGATGGTATGCTTAGCGGTAGAATCACTCTGAGGTTTCCTCCATTGGGGCAGCTACCCCCACCCCCACCCCCACTAATTCAGGAGTATGGGTACAAGGCAGAGCAGTTGATTGGCTATCTCCCAACAGAATTCCTCCTCCCAAACGGAGAGGAAGCTCCCGCAGAGCTCTTCTCTGATACCCAATTCTCCACACTCTAGAAACTCCACACAATGACTGCGATACCTAGTACTTTCTTTCCACAACCTTTGCTGAGCTCGGCAAATACGGACAGTGCTGTTATGGCCCTGTTTACCTATGCCAGAATTTTAGCTCACTTAAAGTAATTATATCACAGGTTACAAACCAATGGTCTGTGATCCGAATCTAGCCCATCCGTCTGCTTTGGAGGTGTTAAAAAAAAACAACAAAAAAAAGTTGAGCCACACTTTAAAAACAGAGAAATTTTCCATAAAAATCTGGATATCTAGATTTCCTCTGAAAAATTCGATCTAGCAACAGTAGGCAACACCTGGCTGAACTATCACTCTCCCATTTAGAAAGGCCACACACTCTCCAGCTTGCCTGGTTTCTACATTCCGGTGTCCCAGACACTGAGGCCTGGCCTTGCTTCACTCATTGCATACTTGCTGGATCTGTGACACTCGTAATGTGTTTAAAAGAGAAGTTTAAAGATAGTACTGTAAGTATATCAATCTAGTCTAGTGTGTCTCAATGGTATGCATCAATGTGGTCGATTGGGACACAATAATTCTTCATCATGCAAGCCTGTTCCATGTGTCACAAGGTCTTGAGCATCCTAGCCCTTCCTGTAAAAAATCCCAGAAACAGCCCCAAGTGGGCCCTAGAGAGGCAATAGTATCTCAGGCTGACAACCTCTGTTAACATGTTAAGTCTGGTGAGGTGAGCATTTCGCAGGTTGGAAGAACAGTTAGCCTTTTTTGAGAGGACTTTTAAGATTAAGAAAATAAATGAATCTGGGCCGGCCGAGTGGCGCATTGGTTAAGCGCTGGTTTTGGGATGCCAGCGGCCCCGGTTCAGATCCCACATGGGGGCCAGTGACACTGCCCTCTACAGCTAACAACAGCTCCACCTGGAGCTGGGCTGTACGAGCCCCGGTGATGGTGTGGGCTGCAGTGGGCTGCCATAGGCTACAGTGAGTGGCCCACAGCCAGCGTGAGCGGCTGGCAGCCAAGCGTGAGCTGCCAATAGCCGCGGTGAGCGACATCCAGAGGCCAGCGACCGATCTGCCTCATCCGGGAAGAGCGCAATGACGATACCAACAGTGAAGCAACATCCTCCGCAACTAAACTGAAGAACAAAAAGACAGCAACTTGTCTGTTCTCCTTCCCCGATTCCCCAACGCTGTTCCCCTCCGCCAATTCCCCAATAAAATCTTTAATAAAAAAAAAAAAAAAGAAAATACATGAATCATTCTTTTTTTCTGATTGGTCTGGTGCAAATAATACCTGTTGCACAGAAACATGTATATTAGTATATACCTTTGGAACTTTCATCCATTTTCTTGCTGCTTTGCAGGTTTTGATTTTAGATCATGTTTATTGAGCCATATGTATGTACCAGGCATTGTACTACATGCTTTATCTCATTTAATCTCTACTATCATCCGATAGAAGAGGTAATATCATCCACATTTTATAAATGAGGAAATGTGAGGCTCAGGGAGGGTAAATAATTTGCCTGTGGGTCACACAGTTAAGCAGCAAAGCTAGGATACAAACTTGAAGTCTATGCTTTAACATTATTCTCCTGTACTGTTGGCTATATGGTAAGACTAAGATTTTCATTAGTGGAAACCATTCAGAAAATAGTCACATAGTTGATACATCTATCTCATGTTCTGTTATATTCTATTGACCATATACCATGGACCAAAATGATCTTCATATTAAAAGCACTGTCAAGTTAAATATAGCCTCCAGAAACAAATAGAAGCATATTCACATTAAATTTAAACTTAATGTCCCTCCCCCAAATTTATATGTATTTGCCAGGTGTCACCTGTACAGATAGGACTTATCATTCGTGTCACTCCCTGCCTTCGCCCACTAACCTCCCCACAAAGTAAAAATAAAGGTACTTGGGATCTCCTCCCAATTCTGAGGTTAGTAACAAGGAGATAGGATATTAAAAAACAAACAAAGCTTAATGACCTTATATAGTGGTATATGAAAAAAGAAATGGGAAAGTCTTCTTTTGTATTGGAAATATTTTGTTCAATTAAGAACACTGTGGTGGGCCGGTTGACTGGCGCATTGGTTAAGAGCTGGCTTGGGACGCCAGCGGCCCCGGTTTGGGTCCCACATATGAGGGCCAGTGACACTGCCCTCAAAAAAAAAATAAAAATAAAAAAAAAACAATAAAAAAAAAACAAAAAACACTGTGGTGGTCTTCCTCCCAAAAAACTCACACCCCCAGTCTAATCATGAGAAAAGTATCAGACAAATCCCAAATGAGGGGCATTCTACAAATTTCCTCAAAGCTGACAAGGTCACAAAAACAAAGTCTGAGAAATTGTCATAACTAAGAGGAGCCGAAGGTGACATGACAACTAAATGTAAAATGGTATTCTGGTGGGATCCTGAAACAAAAAAAAACATTAAGTACAGACAAAGGAACTCTGAATAAAGTATGGACTTTAGTTAATAACAATGTTCAATACTGATTAATTTTAATAAATGTATTATGCTAATGTAAGCTGTTAATAATAGAGGAAACTGGGTATAGCGTATATGGGAACACCCTGAATTGTCTTCTCAATTTCTCTGTAAAATCAAAACTGTTCTAAAAATAAAATCCATGTTCAAATTTTTTTTTAATTACCTCAAGATGGCTTATGAGCCCTGGCAGAGGAAGTCTTATTTACACCTCCAACTCTGAAAGCACCTTCTTTTCACTAGTCTGGAAATCTGACAAAATGAGGAGTTATCCTTTTCCTAACTTCCCAACTCAATATAGAAAACTGACGGAAACCCATAGACTTCTGGTGCCTTAAAGGAACAGCAGACAGAATGCTAGACCACACTTTTAGGGCACGTGGTTCTTTCCCAAGTATTGTCACAAGCTGAATCTTCCTGTTTTCAGTCACAAATGTCTTCTACAGTAATTAAATTCTACATCAACCCACAGAAGATAGCAGAAGTTCAGAAAGATGAAAAGATAACCCACCTCTTGTTTCCTTAAGGCTTTTGCAGCATATCTGGTAGTGACTTACTACCCTGAGCCCCCCACCCCCACCCCCATTTTATTTAGAGAAGAAGGATGAGCCCAGGCCTATCAAGCACGTCTAACATTTTTGATTACATACCCCAAATAGCATACAACGTTTAAAAAAATGCTGATTTATATAACCCATTTCTGTTCCACGAAGAGCTATTTATATATAGAATAGTAGCTTTATTGGCTTATTCTGACAAATGAGCATTCTCTCTCCCATCATGTAGACACTATCTTCATCCTGGTAAACCCAGTAAATTCAATGTTAACTTTCTATCATTTTAGGGCAAATATTGACTTACATCAGAGCCATCATACATACGTTTCTAATTAATCTCCTGACTCAACCTCATTTTGTAACCACAACAGAGCTAAAATAATATGCACTGTTTATACTATATAAATTCAGCACTTTACCATACTTATTATTTTTCAATTTCTCAGTTACTTTATCTTAAACATTACCCAACAAATGAACTCCAAGCATGCGCAAGAAGTACAGTTGCACCTACATGAATGCTATTTTCTACCATGTGTTAATAGCTTTTTCAAGTCTCCAACATGACAATGCAAAATCCACCCCAGAATCATGTTAACTTTCTCCCATCGGCTGCAATTAGCACGGCTTTCTCCCCTTCCTAAATGTCATTGTGTATTTATTACCACTTTCAGCACTTGAAATACTGTTTATGAACTTTTTATTGTCCTCTAGGTTTTATTGCTATGAATCTTCAGAACGAAAACCAAAATGCTCTTTTAGTTATAGTGCCTTGTACACACTAAATACTTAGTATAAATGACAAAATGCAGGACTTTTAAATAATTGGAAAAATAATTTGCTCTGGTTGAGGTGCTCCAAGGTCTCTGTTGGGTCAATGTTTATTTATTTATTTATTTATTTATTTATTTATTTATTTATTTATTTATTTATTTATTGAGGGCAGTGTCACTGGCCCTAATATGTGGCACCGAACTGGGGCCGCTGGCTTCCCAAGCCAGCGCTTAATCACCGCGCCACTCAGCCGGCCCTGGGTCAATTTTTAAATGGCATTATTTAAAGAGAAAAACAGGATAACCTATTGGTAACATATACCAGAGGCAGATCATCTCCACATTTTATTACTTAAATGAAGAGAATACTTAGAAGAATGTTTTTCAAAGGGTGGAATGTAACCTATTAGTGAATTATGTAATAAATTTACTGGGAGATGACAACTATTTAAGAAAAAAAACCATAATAGAAAATATTAGAGTGCTTCACACACACACAGTAATGGTACATACTGATTCACAAAACTTGTCTGAGGGGAAGTGTGTGTGTGTGTGTGTGTGTACTAGATTGTGATTAAAATGTTTTACTGTGGGTTGCTTTAAGGAATACTAACTTAGAAAATGGTGAGGTATTCTAGGTTATGTACAAAAAATATGTAGCACCTTTCCTTTTTACTTTTATCTGAATAGATGGCAGTTTTCTAATGAACAAAGTGGAGTTATTTGAGAAATGTCTGAGATGAAGTTGAAACACTTTGTCATGAATTTTTATATCACTATATTTTTCTCAAATGCAGCCTCAATGTGTTTTATGTAGCTCCCTCACATACTATTGAAGTCTCCTGTTTTCTAACAGATTTTTTAAGAAATGAGTTATGAGTTTCATTAACCTAGAAATTCAAGATCACAAACTCGGATTTCCTACTGGAAGGGTTTAAAAGATTAACAAAAATGCCATTTATAATAATTTATTTTACAATGTCTAGCCAGACAATACTTCTGAATCCCTTGTTCATTCAGTTAATAAAACCTGAGCACTGAACTTGGAGATACAGAAGGCTTCATGTGCTTGAACTGAAACACACCTACAGTTATAATAGAGTGAGGTTAAGTCCTATAATAAGTAGTCAAAAAACAAACAATTAAGGTAGGACAAGGAAAAGGAACACCAAGGAAAGCTTCATGGAAGAGATGACATTTAAACTGGAATGCAAAGAAAAGTGGGATTAAAAAAATAAAAATAATAAAATTCTAAAGCTGGAAGGAACTCTACAAATCTTCTAACCCAGTGGTTCTCAACTGGGGACGATATTGCCCTACAAGGCACATTTGTCCATGTCTGGTGACATTTTTAGTCATACTGGGGAGGAGTGCTATTGACATTTGCTGGGCAGAGGTCAGGGACAATGCTAAATATCCTACAGTACACAGGACATCCCCTGACAACAAAAAATTATCTGGCCCAAATGTCAATAGTGCCAAGGCCAAGAAACCCTGAACCTAACCTCAGTATAATAACCTTGGTTTTACACAAGAAGGTAACTGAAGGCGAGAGGATTTTAAAACTTGCTAAAAAGCCAAGATTATAAAACAGGCCTTATAACATCTTGTCCAGTGTTTAAGTCATAACACACATCCATGTATGTTATTATACAAGAAAACAGATGTTAAAGAGAGTGGAAATCAGGGCCGGCCGAGTGGCGCGGTGGTTAAGCGCTGGCTTGGGAAGCCAGCAGCCCCACTTCGGGTCCCACATGTGAGGGCCAGTGACACTGCCCTCAAAAAAAAAAAGAGTGGAAATCTTTATAAGTATTGTTAAATAGACTTTCTTGATACAGATGTATCAATGGCTCAAAGCAAGATTTATGCTACATTTGAAAAATTATTGTAATTTGTTCATAATACCAGATTTATCATCTATACAACTCAGTTACTGAACATAGATCTGAAAGTAACAAAAATTAACAATAAAAACCAGGGAGTTTGAAGATCAGCATATGCATGCCCACCTAGTTATTCCTTGGGGCGGGTCTTTCACACTCCACCAGCTCCAACAACTGAGGATCTGGGACCTGGGTAGGATTTGCCCCTTTTATTCAAAATCAACTGCTAAATCACCCTTTCATTCACTTGTGAGCTTTCTAACAACAAATAAATTGTACAAAGAACTTGCATAGGGTCCAGATTTAAGGCTTAAATCTAAACACATGAAATTACCTGGATATTTTTTCCTTGATCTTAAATGTACAAAAAAGAATGGGGGTGGGAGAAGGTGGGGTGATATTAATAGCAACATGGATTAGTTTTCAAAACAATTTTTTGCTCTAATATAATTACAGGAATACACAGACACAGATACATTCCTTACCTCCAATTTGTCAATTTGTGGAACTTCCACTATGATACCTCATCCAGTTTGACACGTGGCAATTCACAATCAAAACCTTGGAGAAAAGGCTGAAGACACTGTCCTGAAAAAATGAGAGACCAATGAGGTAAGATTCAAACTGTGAAAGGTTTAAGGACAGTGTGAGCAAGTTATCCAGTGTACAAATAAAAGGTCACAAAAAAAAGAAAGCAGCCATTTGTACACCTTTACTACTACCAGAAATTACAGTAAATGAAGTTTATGTTCTATAGATACTAACAGTAAGTTCACCTGACTGCCTAAGCCACCCTGGCCCCCTTCCCAGTCAGTCACCTCTATTGCCTAAGGCAAGAGCTGGCCTTGAGTCATGTGGTAGGCCCAGAAAAAAAATCTTAAAAGCTGAGATTAGACTAAGTAATCCTGGATTCCTTTCTGGAAGATATCATCCTTGGTCTCAAATGATTTCTCCAACAATTTTTCAAACCCAAAATCCAGCATACAATTGAAGACAACCAGGCATACAAGGAGATGAGAACAAGGTTGAAGGCCGTAGAAACAACAAACAACAAAAACAGACTCACAGGGACTCCACATATTAGACTATTAAACATAGATTTTAAATTATGTTTACTATGTTGAAGGAGATGAAAACCAAACTTAATGATCTCAGCAATGAAATACAAACCATAAAAAGAGACAAAGCAGATTTTAAAAGAAGCAAAGAGCAATTCTGTAACTGGAAAACACAAAAACTGAAATTAAAAATTCATGGAACAGGTTTAAAAGCCAATAGACAATTGAGGCAATAAATCAAGATAGGTCAGGGGAAAAAGCTCAGAATGAAGACAGGGTAAGAAACATGAGGATATAGTGAGGAGGTCTAACATCCAAACAGTTCACTGGAATCTCAGAAGGAAAAGAGAGACAGTATAGGGCAGAAGCAATATTTGAATGGCTGAAATTTTCCAAAAATGATAAAAGATGTCAAACAACAAATGTGAGACTCTCAATGAATTCCTAGTTGAAAATCCACAAATAAAAACTTAAGCATGGAGGAGGAAGGGAGATTATTTCCAAAGAAGCAACAGTTAGCTTAATTCTCAACAAAAGTGGAAGCTGAAAGACTATGTAATATCTCTAAGGAGCAGAAAGAGAAACTGCCAACTTAGTACTGTACTACAGAGAAAATACCCATCGAGAATGAAAATGAAATATTCTCAGATAAAAACAGGGTTCATGTCCAGCACATCCCCCACTAAGAAATCATAAAGCAAAAGAAAACTGACCCACAGGGCTGGCAGAGTGGCACGGTAGTTAAGAGCTGGCTTGGGATGCAAGCGGCCCCGGTTCGGGTCCCACAGATGAGGGCCAGTGACACTGCCCTCTACAGCTAACAACAGCTCCACCTGGAGCTGGGCTGTGCGAGCCCCGGTGTCGGTGTAGGCTTCAGCCCCTGCTGCAGTGGGCTGCCATAGGCTACAGTGAGTGGCCAGCAGCCAGCGTGAGCGGCTGGCAGCCAAGTGTGACTTGCCAATAGCCGTGGTGAGCGACTATTCAGAGGCTGGCAACCGATTTGCCTCATCTGGGAAGAGCGCAATGACGATATCAACATGGGCCAGTGAAGCAACGTCCTCCACAACGAGACTGAAGAACAAAAAAAAAAGACAGCAACTTGTCTGTTCCCCTCCCCCAATTCCCCAATAAAATCTTTAAAAAATAAGTAAGTAAAAGTATAACAGGGCCGGTCGAGTGGCGCGGTGTTTGGGCGCTGGTTTGGGAAGCCAGCGGCCCCCGGTTCGGATCCCACATGTGAGGGCCAGTAACACTTCCCTCCAAAAAAAAAAAAAAGTATAACAATTGGAAAGGAGGTACAAAAAAAGGCCTTAAGATAAATTACTAAAAGTAATAAACATTTAACACAATTGCTAGATACAAAATTGATATACAAATGTCAACAGTATTTTTGTAAACAAAATGAAGTCTATAAAATTTACAATATGAGAAGATATCAAATATCTATGAATACAATGTCAAAAGTTGTGAATGACTTTCTGGAGAAAATGATAAACATTTAGAGAAATCAAAGAGGACCTAAATAGTTGGAGCAGTATATCATGTTCATGAATTAGAAAACAGTATGATTTAATTGCTCTATACAGATTTCATGCAAATCCAATCCAAATCCCCAACAGGTTTTCTACATGAATGTGTGTATGTGTGGTATGTGGAAAGTGACAAGATGATACTAAATTTTATATAAATATGCAAAGGACCAAGAATAGCCAAAATTCTCTCAAAAGACAAGGTGCAAGAACTTGTTCTACTGAACATCGATACTTATGATAAAGCTATAGTCAAAAAGACAGTGTGGTATTGGTGCAAGGACTATTGGAGCAGAATAAACAGCCTAGAAACACAAACACAGATAAAGGAATATTTGATTCCTGATAATAGTAGGGAAAGGCAGTATGCTGGTAAAATTAGCTATCCATGTGGATAAAATAGAACATTGTCCCCTCCTTCACAGGTTCTACCAAAATCAATTTCAGCTAGATACTAGACCTATATATTAAAGCCAAAACAATAAAGCTTCTGGAGGAAGAGAGAGAGTATCTTTAAGACTTTGGGACAGGGAAGACTACTTTAAACTGAACTTGATGGCTAGTTGAAACATAAAGAAAAATTGATAAATCAGGCTACACTAACATTAAGAACTTTTGTTTATCAAGAGACATTAAAATGAAAAAGCATGCCCGTGCAAGCTGCAAGGGCTCATTTCTATCATATAATAAAGAACTACAAATTGCAAAGTCAAAGCAGGCAAGGAAATGCTTGACACACTTCTGAAGGAATTCCACCCAAAAAAGTTATGAAAGCCGAAACCTCAATTACCTAGGAGATTTAGTTTTAAATACTGACCCTTTCCCTGAGATTTACAGAGTAAAAGATTTCATTATATGGTAACATTTAAAAAAAATTTTTAGATGCCCGTATTAAAATAAACCAGTTTTCTCATTCTTTCTCTAGTTAGAACGCTAAAACAATACTTTATCATTGAAAAAGTCCTGTTTAAGAAATCTTTGCCTACACCAACCTCACAAAGACATTCTCCAAAAACTGAGACCTACATATCCATTAGTGACAGCATGATATATAGTGATATATTCACACAATGGAATAGACAGTAATGAGAATAGTCTGCAACTACACATAACATAAATAAATTTCACATTCATAAAGTTGCACAAGAGAGTACAGTGGGATTCCATTTATATAAAGTACAAAAGTAGGTTAAACTAATCTGATATTAAAAAGTCAGGATGATAGGGCTGGCCAAGGGGCGTGGTGGTTAGGCGTTGGCTTGGGAGGCCAGCGGCCCCGGCTCGGGTCCCACATGTGTGGGCCAGTGACACTGCCCTCCAATAAAATAAAAAAGTCAGGATGATGGCTAGGAGACGGAGTGGTAAGTGACCAGAAGGGCAAACAAAGGGGCTTTTAAGTGGCTGGTAACTATCTTTCTTGATCTAGGTATTGGTACAGAAGCATGCTCAATTGGTGAAAATTCACTACTGACGTGTATTCTCTGCATATACCGGCGGTGCCAAAAAAATGTACACAAGTGGACAGACACTTTGGTCAACATTACTCAAACAGTAGTTCGTGTAATCAGAAGTGCCTGGAAGCTGATGGTAACCACTTTGAGCACCTCTTGTCACTGCAGAAGTCAAACATGACTTCTATTCATCTTTTGTTATCAGTATATATTTTTTTCATTTCTTAAAATATGTATACTTTTTTTGGTACCTTCTGTATATTAAACATCAATAATCTCTTACATGTGAAGGAGTACCTATTTTTTTTAAATTAGTGAGGGGATGAGAGCAAAAAGATTTGGAAGGGCCAGCCGAGGGGCACAGTGGTTAAGCTCTGGCTTGGGAAGCCAGTGACCCCGGTTCGGGTCCCACATATGAGGGCCAGTGACACTGCCCTCAAAAAAAAACAACACAAAAAACCAAAAACAAAGATTTGAAGTCCAAGTCCATTGCTTCAGCTCAAAACACAGAGATCAAATAACAAAAACTAAAAAAAAAAAAAGAGTAGGTATTAGACAACATGCTATTTACCAAAAAAATATTCATAAAGGTGCAAAACCAACTCGTAACTCTCAAACTTACAGCAACATTGGATTGAAACGAATTAAACCTCCCCAAAATAAATTGATTTATATCTAGATTTAGTGACTAGTGTTGATTCATAAAAGTCTAAGACGAGCAACCTAGTCTTATAGGTTTTTATTAAATAAGAGTCTTTCAAATCTCCGAAATGAACGAACAGATTCAGACATCTAGTTACATCTCCAAATTCTACAAATGAAGAAACCAAGGTCCTTTGAAGTTGGGTGATTTGTCCAAAGTCATAAGCAGCTTTTAATACGTAGAAACAACTGAAGTTATTTTATTAAATTAAGTTCACCCCTCTACCAATTTTCTGTAAGTTCTAGGGGATTTCTACCCACCAAGAGAGTTTGTTTACTGGAAGTGTCCCCCTCAATACATAACCTATTTAATTAAAACAATTTCATCTAAATGTTACCAATTCAAAATTAATTTCTTTGCCATCCATGACTAATAGCCAAAAGCTATTTCTGGGGCAGAAAAGATAAGCCTTTCTAAAAGTGAAGTTGATGATGTGCCACCTAACAGATAACTTTCTGTTTATGCTAAATGACACTCTGACATCAGACTTAGGCATATGTGATCATTTAGAATGACAATGGAACTTACAGCATATGGTACCCCTGAAAGACTAGAAAAAAATCAATCATGACCACAAACTGAAACCAGTACATACAAACAAATGTGCTAATTAGTGACAATAAATTATTGTACTAACAATATTAATTTTCTTACTAAATCAATCATAATCATAAGTACTAAAAAAAAATTTCTCCAATTCATTCCAGTTAGCTTCTACATCCAGTATAAAGTATGCTTTCTATTTAACTTTACCATTTTTATTTTTTAAATTTAAAGATCTAATGGATTTTATTTAACATTCACGAATTGCGCTGTATCTGATCTAGCAAATAGAAAAGACCTCTCCTAAACAGAAAGGAGCTTGTCATTTTGAAGCTAAATCCATCAAAAGTGAACAGTACATAAAACCCATTTAGTCCTGTGAAAACATATTTTTAAATTATAAAAATGCTTTAGTCTCCACTCCATCTCCATGGCATTCTTTCCTCTATCATAGGACTCTCTCCTTTTACTTCAAACTATGAAGTTCAGTGTCAAGATGAATACTTAGACTTGCCAACCCCCGGGAAAGCTATAAAACTATTTCTCAGTGGAAAGGAAGGAGAACAATCCTATTTAAGTACAACAGATGGGACAGTGGACTGCCAAGTAGAGAGGTATTCTAGAGTTCCTAAAACAGTAAAGATTAATAGTAAATACGTAACTTTTCCTATGCACTCACCTATGGGCCAGGTGCTGTTTTAAGGGCTTTATATATAATATTAACAAATTTAACCCTCCCAAGAACCTTGGAAGGTAGGTAGTACTTACACATACGCTTTAGAGATGAGAATCCTGTAAGTGATGGAACAGAGACTGGAAGGCAACCACTGTACTATACAGCCTTCTGAGGAGCCAAGCCAGGAAAATGCTCCTGTCTTCTAAAGGCCATGTCCCACCACTCAGCCTCCACCAGGGAAGAAAGAAGTCCCCTGCCAAGGCTGGAGAGTCCTTGCTTGGATGGTGAAGGAATGTGACTCTACCACTCCTTTTTTTTTTTTTGAGGGCAGTGTCATGGGCCCTCATATGTGGCTTCTCAAGCCAATGCTTAACCACCACGCCACTCAGCCGGCCCCCTCTACCACTCCTTTTTTAAGATTGTGTTCATAATCTTTCAGTACCTGATGTACTCAGTGCGTATTCTTGTTGAGATACTGATATACATAGAAGCTAGTTTTTGTAATATTATCAGTTTTAAAATTCAGATATGTTGGGCTGGCCTGGGAATATGAATGACATTATTTCTGTGGGAAAATGGTGGTGATTTCAAAAAAGGAAATCTTATAAACGGACCATTTAGAAATTGAAAATCCCTCTACACAGACTCTGGCCTTATAGATACCACTGTAATTCAACTTGAATAAAGACACCGTGGCTGCCCAAAATAATCGAGTTTTTCTCATACATTAAAGTGGCACAACTCCTTATACCTAAAATAATAGGAATGGTGTTACTGAAAAAAAAATTAGCTTACTGGTTTTATGGATTTCCTTCACTATGGCCAGCTTTGGATGCATCTGGCAGTTAATATACTTATCTTCCTACCGCCCTTGCATTAAAAAATTACTATCAAATAGACATATCTTTCACTCACACACCCAGAACAGAAGGGGTGTCATCTCAGAAGGTAGCCAAAGTAGTAACAGTACTAATGACGATGACAAAGTAATAATTACAGAGACCTATTTGAGCATTTACCATTGCTAGGCATGTTCAAAATATTATACATCCCCTGGTTCCTTTAATCCTCATAAAAATCCTGTGAGGTAGGCATTACACTATCCCAATTTCAAAAATGAGGAAACAGGTCAGAGATTAAGCAACTTGCCCAAAATCACCAAGCTAATTAGTGTCAAAAGTAAGATTTGAATATTTGAGCATGTTACCCTTACAGATCATGTTTTTAACCACTGCATTCTAGTATAATTAAGTAATTTGGTAAACTCTCAAACACAGGGTGCTTACTCAAATTCATTTTTAAAAAAAGAGTAGTTTGGAGACAAAAACAGAAGACCCACTTGCATTTTATTAGGAATATGTCCTTCAACGAAGCCAAAAACTGAACACATTTATAGAGAAGAAATTTAAGATGTACTTTACTCTGCTTTTATCACTTTGAAATCCTTCACTTAATTGAATACTACAAACAGTGGTAACAGCATGCAACTTCAACAGACTAATAAAACTTTATTTTAAAATCTCCAGGTAAAATAAACACACTGTCCATGTTTATCACTAAGTAGGGTAAAATAACTGCAAGAGTTCCAATATCCTTGAAAAGTTTCAAAACAGCAGCAAGATATACTGGGAACAAGATAATCCTTTTATGACGAAGAAAAACTGTTCTTCCACAACACTGTAACATCTGCTTTAACAACAAACATGATCCTGGGATGGACCAAACTTCAACTGTTATTTCAAAACATGAGCCTAAATTCAGAAATTCTTCAGAACTACAATCTAAAAAGGCTATATCAGTTTATTTCCCAGAAGAGCCATGTGGTCCCCATAACATCAAAATTTTGGAGAGCTAAAAGGTGTGCTCCCTATCATCCCACTGAATAATTAACAAGCACACAACCCCCAACAACTTCTGGAGCACACGCTGATTTTTCAAATCATCTATCTGAACTTCAGAACTTGCCTTCCCAGGAAACAGAGGTCTATATGCTAGGTTTCTGGGCCAGCTCACAAAACCTTAAACATCCATAAGGTTACAGAAGTGTAATAAAATATCAAACCTGCATGGGCAGTGTTTCAGTGTTTCTATAGGAAACCCCATTTAGCATTCAACTTAGAAGAAAAGCAACTATCCCTGCCCCACTCAGCCCTGGAAATAGAAAAGGATTCTTCCCTCCCCTAACTGGGAGTCTGAGCTCCCCAGGACCATAGGCCAAGGATTCCATGATCAAGGCATGAAAGAGGGCAGTTGGCAGTGCATTAGGCTTCAGAGTTAGAAGGACAAAAAGGCAGAACTTTGGTGGGAGAAAATCCTAGGATGAGGAAGGCAAGACCCACTTGGGAGAGAAGGATGAAAGGTGGGCTGCAGAAGAGAAGGGCACAATGCCTGCTCCTGCAGTAGATGGACTTTTGCCAAGTCTCCTCCTTAATACTTAGGAGAGGGAAGGAAAAGAAAAAGAGACTGTGGCAAGGGTCTTGACACTGCCTCCCTCACTCTGGCTACTCTTCTTCTTTTCAAGAAAGACAAGTTGCATTAAGGGGTCTTGTCCGAGTCCCTCTTGAATTAGAGCACAGGGATTCGGAGAAGGAGAGTGGACTTAGAGGAGTTTTGTTGCTCTCCTTATCAGCTTCCACTCTGCCAAAGACTTTATTATCAACTGAGAAGAAAGGGAGGGGTCCAGGTACCACCAGAAACAGTGTCATAAAGAGAGGAAGGAAAGTAAGGAGAGAAATTTGAAGCGGGGCGGAAGGGGAATGTTGGAGAATAGAACTAATAAAGCTGCCAATGACTTCAACTATAATAAATGTTCTTAAATATTTAGGATTAATTCATTTTCACAGTTCCAAATATTTCATCAGGTCCATTTCACTTTAGAAAAATACTTGTGGCCATGGTAATAAACTGAGGTTTATTATTCGGAAGGTATGAAAATAAGCTGCTAAATACATGAGACAATTTCCTGGCATCTTTTCTTTATATAGAGGCAATATAAATCATTTCAGAAGGCTTTTTTATTTACTTGATGAGTACTTAGTTACATTATCATTTGTCGATTTTTTCACCTCAATAACCCAAATACCGTGAGTAATTACTTTCAAAAATAAGGAAGTATATTTAACTCTTGGGAGTATAACTATAATGAAAAACTTGCTCATTCACACCAAACATTGCCCATCAAGACTCCAAGATATCATTTCAAGCAAAGCTCCAAATTCCATATTTCTCCTCCACTCTCCTCTCTCTTCTCTTCCCCTTCTCTCTCTCTCTCTCTCTCTCTCTCTCTCTCTGTCTCTGTCTCTGTCTCTGTCTCTGTCACTCTCTCACGTCCTGAAGAGTGCAGGACTTCTTTTTCCTCTGCATCTAATGCCCATGTTTCCAAGACATGGCTACTTAACTGAAGGCCCCCAATTTACTTCTTAAAAGATGGGAGCAGCAAATCCCAAATTCTAGGAATAATAATAATTCGACAGGTAAACCTCACCAAAGAACCTGATGGGGAATGAGTGCCAGTACAGCACCTAGCATCCTTTCCCCCTAACCCCCTTTTTAAAATTTCAGCTGCTCCTCTTTCAGTTGAACTCTCTTGTGCAGAGAGAACGGCCAGGATGGCAAGTTCAGCAGCACATCGCAGATGCAAGAGCAGAGTCAGTGGGGGACAAAAGTGACCAATGGCCATGCGCTGGAAAGATGTTCCTGTTGTTTCACTGAATTCTACGATATTGCCTGGGAACCTAGAAAATCTTTTACTTCCTAGCCCCACAGAAGATTATGCTGGATCCCAGACTAGCTACCATATTTTCAGCAAACCACAAACTGCATCCAAAATTTCTGTACTAAGTTAAAAAAAGAAGAAGAACTGTCTGTTTTCAAGTAGTCCACTTGCTGGAGAAGGTTGGTGGGTGGCTGAGTAGGGGGGTGGATGTGGGTGTGTGTATACCTCTAAGCTATAATACAGCAAATTCAAACCCCTATAAATAGTTGGTATTTTATTTTAGTAATATAATTTGAAAAAGTACTCCAGACCAGAATAAACAAAATATTTGGTCTTTGAAGTATCTTGGGCATGCTGAAACTGGAGACAGTTAATGAAAACATGTGAATTTCAGATAGTTCACTCCTGAGAATCTTTACCAATCAGCAGACCAGTGAAAATGTTACCTCTGGCTAGAAAATGAAGATATCTGGGGGAAGAAAAAGAAAAAAACAAACTTGAGATTATCTTCAGCCAAGAACACTGAAAGCTTTTAAGATTACCAACAGAATTGAAAGGTTTCTTTGTGACAAACATTTCCATCTTCACAAAATTTGTATTGGTCAGCACATACACTTATGCAAAGCATAGAAGAAAAAGCACATATTCTAGAATTAGACCCACAGCAGTTTGAGTTCTAGCTATATGACCTCAGGAAAGTTACCGAGGAACACTGGAGGTGTCGTTTCTGTGCAACATGGATGTTATCTTTAGCACAGGGTGACTATGAGGATTAAATGCAAACATACATAATTCACCAAGTCCAGTGCTTGAACGTACTCAATGTTAGCTCCCTTTGTTCCAACACAAACTACAGAGTTGTGGTATCTGTAATTGAGAAGACTGTGTCAAATAAACATGTGGAAGAGAATTCAGAATGATAGAACATAGACTATGTTCTGTGAAATGTAAAGATGAAAATCACATTTAATATTTACCTTCATGAAAGTCTTTCCCTTGAGTAAGCCAGTTGTAGGAAAACGGGGAGGGGGGGCGTTTAAAGTTGAAAAACTTCATTATCACACACTGACTTAAAATTATGTATGTGTATATGCTTCCAATCTTCCAGCTCATAAAAAGACACCATCACAAAACTACCATGAGTGATGATGCCGTTTAAATTTTAATACTGTGAAAAATTAAACTCTCATCTCAAAATCCCTTTCTTGATCTAAATATTTTTCCTCTGTATACCAATGCAAACCATTTGCAAAGAAAAGAAAAAGTAAATCCCCATATCCTTCCAAACTAAAAAAGTGTGCAAAAAAGGCTAAGTTTCTCAAACTGTTATTTCCCATTCATTCTTGTTCTTTTACAAACCAGAAGTAAATACATCACATGGTAAAAATGATTGTCTGATGGACAAATGTCACTGAAGAACACATGGAATCGACAAGCACTGTCTGGACCAAAGGTGACAAGTTTTCTTAAGCAATTTCTAAAAATTACATTTCAGTAAGAAATGCTTCTCAACAGTATAAACTTTTCACTTTATATAACCCACCTTGTTCCCCTTACCACCCCCCAAAATCCTGCTTTTATGCACTTTAATGGGCTGGCACACAGTACTAAACTATGGAGCTCCACTGGTAATAACTTATCGGTTGTTGGACCTCAGACGACTGCTTGTGTTATCTCTAAATGAACGCAGCCAATATTTTCTCCTTACTCCACACTTGCCAACAATTATTTGCAAACCTCTTTTAAAACAATTACTAATCTTCCTCCCGTTTCTCAACACACCCTCAACAACCCCAATCTTGGCGCTGCTAGTTCTCATCCCCAAACGCGTTGCTCGGGCGCGAAGCCCGCCCTCAGCGGTTCACTCTTGTCAAAGTCCAGGGGCCGCCGAGAAAGGACATCACAGTTCGAGGGGCTAAGGCCAACACAGGCCCCCGGCCACTCCCTCTCGGCCTCCCGGGGCGTCCCAGGCGGGCGCACCAGGCCGTGCGCAGACCTCCGGCAGCCCCTCAGCCCCAGGCCGAGCCGAAACCCCGGGATACCCGCAGTCGCACACGCCCACCATCCGGGTGTTGGGTCACCCGGACGAACCCGGGGCCACCCCCGACGCCCCGGTCCGGGCAGGTGCCGGGCCTCCTCACGGACACTCACCGGCAGCCGCTGCTGCCCGTCCGCCGCTGCCGCTGCCTCGCCCTCACTCCCGCCGCCTGTTCCCGCGGGGGGTCCGGGCCGGCGCAGCTTCTCCGCCCGACCCCCCCTCGGGTGCACTCCGCGCGAGGCCCGGATACGGTGAGAGCCGCCGCCGCCCCCTTTCCTCCCTCCTCCTTCAGCGCGTCCCTCCCACCGAGGCCCGCCTCGTATTTCCTGGATCCGGTCTCAGCGAGAGCTTGGCAAGCTAACCTCGGGCTTCAGAGCTCCCGTCGAGTGCAGTCGCTCGCCAGGCACAAAGATGGCACTGTCGGGGACTACGGACAGTAATCTCGCGAGGTTTCCCCCACAGCCACCGGAGGGCGGGGGCCCACAGGAAAGGTGGTCAGTTAGAGTAGTCGAAGCTGGCTTCTGAGAGAAAGCTCCCCCTTATCCGCAAGGGGTAGCACCAGTGACAGCGAAAGTTATTGCGCCTGCGCAAGGGCAGGCGTGTGCGCGATGACGCATGCTCAGAACAGCCCCTGAACTAGCACCCAAGTTTTACCTGTTCCCTCTAGAACCGTGGAGCGGAGGAACCAGGAATGAAACTCGGGAAAGGGCTGAGCCGGACCCGGCAGCGAAGTGAGAGGCGTCCCTAAAGGCTGGGTTATCCCTCTAGAGCCCAAAGGGCCAACACACTTTGGGATGCCCAGGAGTCCTCTAGCCTTTTCCTTCCCCTTACTCCACCCCCACCCCCCACCCCCCGTCACCGAGTATTCTTTGCAGAGTCTCAACTGCCCCGTCATCCTGTTGTCGATTTGCTTTATTTATTAAGAGCTTGCTGTGTGCTCCGAGCTGGGCTCGCAGCTGGCAGCCCTAGCCCTCCTGTTTTCTCACATCATCTAACTTTCTCTTTCATTTTGACGCTATGTGAACCTCCCAGATCGCATACTATTAACTGCTTCTGTTCCTCTTTTATAGTTCTTCATTCATTTATTCATTCAAACGTGTGTAGCTCAGTTTCCTATGTGCCAGGTGATGAGGAATCATGTGCTCTGACTTCAGAGAGCTATTGGCCTGGGATGGAGATGGAGGAGAAAAAAACCCAAACACACACAATGATGACAGTTCAGCACAGTAAATTCTGTGATAAAAATGAGTCAGATACTGAGGGGCGGGGAGAAAATTCTTGAGAGTTTCACAGGCATATAACGCAGAGATAGCAAGACAGGAAGCAGCTACTATACTTAGAGCTCTGGGGACCAAGGGAAGAGGTTGCGATGATTACAATTTCGATATTTAGAGGAGGGCACGTATGCAGCTGAAACTCAGACATATGAGGAGGGAGCAGCGTCTGCTGGGGCTGGTGTTCCTGATGGGGAGTTTCAAGATGCTGTGCCTGCAGGTGTAGGCAAAACTGCAAACTGGCTCCAACTGCTGCTGTGGAAAGGAACTGCCACTGTCTGAGAGCTTCTAATGTCCGTCCTGCCTGGTGATCAGAATGCGAGTAGAGCAGACCTGAACTTGACCCACATCCTGGAGTAGAGCAGCTCCCGATGTTGAGAGCCGCTCATTTTGGAAGCTGGATGTGATCAGAAAGGGGGCCATTCACTCCTGTTGCACGTCCCACATAGTAGAGTCCATCATGTTAAAACATTTGTAGAAAACCTACTTCAACTTCAGGGTTTCATACCAAACAGAGCTGCCCCAGCCAACTCACAAACCCATGAGTGAAAAAGAAACGTGCACTGTAATATGGCCCTGAGACTTATGGTGATTACATGGCAAAAGTGGATTAATACAGCTGCTCTTTTCCACAGTGTGAGCAGGATTTAGCCTCCTTCTGCCTTCTTGCTCCACCATCCCTAGAGTGTTATCCTAGTGTATTTGGTCCAGAATGGCTCGGTACCACATCACAGTCCAGGCATCAGGAGGGGGAAGGCCTATCCATTTCCTTTAAGGGCACAACCCAGAAGTTGTTAATATCACTTGTGTTCACAGCCAATTGGCAAGAACTTAATCATATTACTGCATTTTACCTGCATGGGAGACTGGGAAATCTGGTCTTATTCTAAGCAGTCTGGTACCTAGCTAAAAATTCTATGACTTTAGAAAAAAGGTTGGGGGGACAACCTGCAACCCCATAAAATAATCAAAACTCAGAACTTGCTTTAAAGTTATATCTTGTGCTCTCTCATCAGTGAAGAGATTAAAGGGAAAGGAGCAGGTATAATACTTCTCTTTCTGTTCCTTAGTCTTCTACTTTTCCTCCCCCGTTTTGCTAATGAGTTTCTTCTCTTCCAGGGATAAAAAGGGTGGGAATGGAGGTGGGCAAATTATTGCCTTACAGGTACAGTCATCAGATGGCTTTGTCCTCTCTGCACTTGGCAGATGCCTAAAATTGGCTTTTTCTCTTTTGGTTTCATTGGGGTTCTTCTTAGGCTCCCACTGGGAAGATTTGATAGCACATCTGAGGACAAAGATGATGCTCTTTCCTCTGTCTGGACTCTCCTCAGCCCTTGGTCTCTTTTACTATTTTTTTTAATTGGGGAACAGTGTTTTTCCAGGACCCATCGGCTCCAAGTCAAGTAGTTGTTACAATCTAGTTGTGGAGGGTGCATCTCAGTGGCCCACGTGGGGATCAAACCGGCAACCCTGGTGTTATGAGTACTGCGTTCTAGTCAGCTAACGGGCCATCCCTCTTTTACTTTTTTTTTTACAGGGCAGTGTCACTGGCCCTCATATGTGGGATCCGAACCAGATTTGCTGGCATCCCAAGCCAGCTCTTAGCCAACGCGCCACTCTGCCGGTCCCTCTTTTACTTTTTGATGCTGCTGTAAGTCCTCAGTTCGTTGTCAATGCCTTCTGTGTGACTGGCACCCAAATGCTGGCTCTCTGATGGGCTGAGCGTGATTCTTCAGCACCCTCCTGAAGACACAATTCTTTGATATGGACTCAACCTGTTCTAACTTCTTCTCAGGCCCTGCCTCTTGTGGAATACCCACAACTGCTTACTTCCCCTCACACACTGGCAGGACACAAGCAAGAGGCTCAATCAAGTTTGTTTGCTTTCTGTGACATTCACTTGGTCCATGGGAAACTCACATGTCCTTGCCATGCTGAACAACAGACATGCTACCCTGTCTTGTTACTCCAACAAGCTTCCAGTCTTCAGAATTCTTCTGGCAAGAGGCAGGCAGCAGTGTCTTTGCTGACTCCGGTCTCCAAACTTCAAGGATATGTGGTCAATTCTCCCTAGTATTCTCTGCCTGGGATGGACCAAGTTCAGTGACCAAGCATCTGGATGGTGACACATCTTGACACTCCTCACTCAGCACTCCGATGCCCCCTCGCTTGGTATTGCCTTCCCTAATTGGAGAGAACATTTAGAACACTCCCTCAAAAGTGGTAAGTCATAAAAATCTCCCTTCTAGCCTCTCTTATTCAGGCTGGGAAGGTGTTTGATAGTCATAGAACCGGTTTTGCTGCCTTTTGGTGAGCCTTTTGGGAAGGGCCTAGCAGCTCTCTTTAGAATGTGATAGAATTTAGCATGTATTTTTTTTGGCTGTATCCCATATACCTTCTGTACCATTTCAGGTATTTTTGGCCTCGTTTATTGTATCAATCATATATTGCTATGGAATATAACCACTCTAAGACATAATAGTCTAAAATAATAACTATTTTATTTCATTCATTATACAGTGGGTCAGCAATTTGAGTTGGGCTCAGCTAGGCAGCCCTTCTTTTGGTCTCACCCAGGGTCACTCATGGTGACAAGAATAGAGGTTACTCATGAGACCAACAAGGGCACCCTCTTACCAAGTCCCCCCAACTCCACGGGGTATGGTCTAAAAGCTAAACAGTTAACTGAGCCTTTAGTGGGCCATTTCATTAGGCTGTCTGCTTCTGAGTGATGAGGTATATAATGAGGTATGTGATGAGACCAGTGGTTCTCATGGTTACGTGCAACTCCTTTGCAGTAACATGGGTCCTTTGGTTTTAGGCAATACTCTATGATATACCACGTGAACAGATGACCATTTTGTAAACTCTTGAATGGTGGTGTCCCTGGGGGAACTGTGGATTCAAACTCGTGAGAGTATGAATCACTTCTGAAAAGAATGAATTGCTGCCCCACAGTCACACACACCCCATGTAGAAGGCATCCAAAGTAATCCATTTGCCCAAGTGGCTGCTGGTTTCCTTGAGAAATTATGCCATACTGTGGCTGTGTTGGTTTCTGCAGGTGGTAGGTTGGGCCAGTAGTAGCTAAATTGAGCTTTGGTGGGAGAGGGAGCCCTTGTTGTGCCTGAAGGGTGAGCCTGGGTTCCATTGACAGGATCTCTTCCTTTCCCTTCTTGTGGAGCAAGCCTGCGAGGAAACTTGTCAGTGATGGACTACAGTGATGGATGACTCAGGCTGCTTGGTGCCAGGCCATTTTTTTTTTTTAAGATTTTACTGGAGAATTGGGGAAAGGAACAGTGTGTGGGAGAATTGGGGAAGGGGAACATTGTTTTTTTTCTAGGACTCGTCAGCTCCAAGTCAAGTTGTTGTCCTTCAATCTTAGTGTGTAGGGCACAGCTCAGCTCCAAGCCCAGTAGCTACTTTCAATCTAGTTGTAGGGGCGCGCAGCCCCCCTGCACCTAATTCTCATTAGGGAATCGAACAGGCAACCCTGTTGTTAAGAGCACGTGTTTTAACCAACCAAGCCTTCTGGCTCCCCATCGGCAGCTTGAGGCCCCTAAGCTCAAGATGTCATGTTCAACCTTAGTTGCGGAGGGGGCATAGCTCACCATCCCATGCAGGAGTTGAACTGGCAACCTTGTTGTTAAGAGCACGCGCTCTCACCAGCTGAGTCATCTGGCTGCCTGGTGCCAGGCAATCTTTTTTTTTTTTTTTTAAAGATTTTATTGGGGAATTGGTGGAGGGGAACAGCGTTGGGGAACCGGGGAAGGGGAACAGACAAGCTGCTGTCCTTCCGTTCCTCAGCCCAGTTGCGGAGGATGTTGCTTCACTGTCGGTATCGTCATTGCGCTCTTCCCGGATGAGGCAGATCGGTCGCTGGCCTCTGGATGTCGCCCACCGCGGCTATTGGCAGCTCACGCTTGGCTGTCAGCTGCTCACGCTGGCTGCGGGCCACCCACTGTAGCCCATGGCAGCCCACTGCAGCAGGGGCTGCAGCCCACACCATCACCGGGGCTCGCACAGCCGAGCTCCAGGTGGAGCTGTTGTTAGCTGTAGAGGGCAGTGTCACTGGCCCTCATGTGGGATCCGAACCGGGGCCGCTGGCATCCCAAAACCAGCGCCCAACCAATGCGCCCCCGGCAATCTTGATGTAGGGTGCCAGCTGTTTATAGTTTAGTCTCATGGGCTTTTAGCATGAGTGACACCATCTTGAGCCTGTAGTTTTCTCTTTAACAATACCTTTAGTGTTCTAAAAACTATGGATCTGGATGGAGAAAGTGTTTGGGAGAGTGGGGATTGGAAAAAGTTATGGGAAGGAGACATTTGTCTGGGGAGATTGTCCCCAAAGAGGTCATGTGTAAACTCATAGTAAAAATGAGAAAAATATTTTCAATTATTATAAGTGATATAATAAACATTCAAAATTGAAGTTCATCATTATTTCAATTTTACCAAGAAGAAATTATGTAGAGAGTTTTAAAAAACTTTTCCTTTTGGTCCCTAAAAAAATCATTTGTTTGCTTTCAAATCTCATGCTCCCAATCGGAGAGTAGTGACATCAGAAGAATTCTTTCTAAACTTCTCATTCTATAATCTTCTGACTGATTGTCATGAGCCTAGAAATGTGAGAGGGATAAGCTGGGAGATGGTAAATCAGGCTGCATGGTAGTGGGTCCTTATGATACTGTGATTAATGATAAGAAATATATATTTGGTCTTTGTCTGCATTCCTGGCAGAGCTCATAAAACTGATGAAATTCCCTAAGTGATATAGCTATAAAAGTACCTTTTGTCAGTCCTAACAAGCAACTTCCAACCACACCTGAGTTTATGTTAATGAGGGAACTTTTGGAAAGCCCCTAAAAATGGGGGCTGGTTGACAAGGACGCCAACCCTGTGATTAGAAGGTTGGAATGTTCAGCCCCACCTTCCAACCTCTGTAGAGGGGAGATGGGCTGGAAGTTGAATTAATCACCAGTGGCCAATGATTTAATCAATTATGTTTACTTACCCTTCATAAAAATCCAAAAGGGATTCAGAGCACTTCCGGGTTGGTGAACACATGGAGGTACCAGGAACGTGACTTGTCAGAGAGGGCATGGAAGCTCCATGTCGCATCCCCCATACCTTGCCCTAGGCATTTCTTTCATCTGACTGTTCCTGCATTATATCCTTTTATAATAAACTGGTAATCTAGTAAGTAAACTATTCACCTAAATTCTGTGAGCTGCTCTAGCAAATTAATCAAGCCCAAGGAGGAAGTCATAGGAACCTCTGATTTATAGCCAGTTGATCAGAAGCACAAGTGACAAACTGCACTGGCAATTGGTGTCTGAAGGGAGGAGGAGGGGGCAGTCCTGCAGGACTGAGCCCTTTATCTGTGGAATCTGATTTTATCTCCAGGTAGATAGTGTGGTTGACTAGAATTTAGTCATATGACTACATCTAACTTCTTATGCCCAGGAAACAGGTTAGAATGGATTTTGGCAGACAGCCAGCAGACTCCACCACAATAGTATATGTAAACATTTTTGTTGATTCTTACTTTCCTTATCATTATATCAAACATTTTCCATGTTTCTTTATAGTCTTCATTATGGTGGTAGATTTTATTATTGTTGAAAATCTTTGCCGCCCCTTTCCTCTGGTGCTATCTTTATATTGCCAATTCCTGGTGGTCCTCTCATAGAAGCAGTATCTGCTTCACTGATATCAAGCTTGGTCATATGACTTGCTTTGGCCAGTGGAATTTGAGCAGAAATGACATATCCCACATCTGAGCCTAAGCTGTAAGACCTATTGTATCATTCTGTCCTTGCGCTTTTTCCACTGCCTAGAGACCAACATGGGGCTGGTATTTCCAACTGGGTCCTGGAATGAAGCACAGCTATAGCTAACCTGCAAAAGATAGGTAGCTGAGTGAGAAATAAACCTGCGATAAATCAGAGATTTGCGAATCAGCTGTCACTGTAGTATAATCTAGCAAGTGGCGTGTTGGGTAAGTGCTGGCTTGGGACGCCAGCAGCCCTGGTTCAGATCCCACACATGAGGGCCAGTGACACTGCCCTCTACAGCTAAGATGGTGAACAACAGCTCCACCTGGAGCTGGGCTGCTGTGAGTCCCCAGGACGGCATAGCTGCAGCCCCTGCTGCATTGGGCTGCCATAGGCTACAGTGAGTGGCCGGCAGCCAGCGTGAGCGGCTGGCAGCCGGTGTGAGCTGCCAAGATCTGCTGTGAGCAGCCATCCAGAGGCCGGCAACCGATCCGCCTCACCCGGGAAGAGCACAATGATGATACCAACATGGGCCAGTGAAGCAACATCCTCCACAACTAGACTGAAGAACAAAAGGACAGCAACTTGTCTGTTCCCCCTCCCCTGTTCCTCTACGTGGTTCTCTCCCCCAATTCCCCAATAAAATCTTAAAAAAGCTGACTGATATAATAATTATTATGGCTGCATATTATTCCATTGTGTTATGTACCTCTGATTTTTAGTCCATTCTCCTAATATTGAACATTAGATAGCTTCCAATATTCTGCTATTACAAATAATGCTGAAATGCACATCTATGTACAATTTTTTTGTTGTTTCTATTAAATTATTTCCTTAAAGTACATTTTTAAGTTTTAACATGTATGATCATCATTACTGCTCCTATTCCTCAAAGGGGTGTATTGTCTGTATATTAAGTTAGGTTCCATCAAAACCCTCAGAAACCACTTTAGTAGTTTTTGACAGAGGGAAAATAAAACAGGAAATTGATGTTAAAAGTAATAGAGAAGCTGAGAAGTCACTGATGAAATAACAGAGATTGACAACAGCAGAAAGATGCTGTTGTCCCTAGGGATGGAGGGACACTTGGGTGAGGTGGTATTACCGGAGCCCAGACACCAGGGCCATCTGAAGGGAACTGGACCCATGACTGGGTCTGTTAGGTCAGGACTGTCTAATAGTATCTGAGACCATTAAAGGAGGTTTGGTCTGGATAAAGCTGGATCCATGGAAAAGATGCTGTAAGAAGCAGAAAGAAAGAGGGAGAATAGTACTTTGAACCCTTCCTTCTCGCTGTCAAATCTTATGCGCGGACTGTCCATTGGTCAAATCTACTCAGAAGGCAGAGAACAAAGGAACCTAGAAAATTTTGTTTTCTATGATAGAGAGCAAAGCCAGAGAAAGGCAGTGAGGTGTCTGAGAGCAAACCGGACAGTAATGAATGAGTAAACCCCTTTACCAATCTTTCCAGCATTGTGTGTTATCACTCTAAATGTTCTTTTGACATGGGAGGCAATATGGTTTAGCAGTTGAGAGTACTGATTCTGGATTCAGTACTCAGGATTTAAAATCCTGCTCGGAGCACTTTCTAATTATGTGATCTTGGGTGATTTGCTTAACCTCTTTAAGTCTGTTTCTCATATATAAAATGTCGTAAAGATTAAATGATATAAAACACTTAGCATAGCACCTAGCACGAAATAGGTCCTCAATAAGCGTTAGCTAATATAATGTTACATTATAATATAATGTAACAGAAAATCTCCAGATTTGCTTAATTTCACTCCTTTGATATCTATATAGGAGAAACAGTTTCCAAGTGATTTTCCTTTACCATATGTATTTTCTCAAGACCCAATTGACTTTTGTTTTTTTGTGTGTGTGTGTTTTTTTTTAGAGGGCAGTGTCACTGGCCCTCATATGTGGGATCCGAACCTGGGCCGCTGGCTTCCTAAGCCAGCTCTTAACCAACGCCCTGAGCTGCTTATTTTTAAGAAACAGCAAGCACAGGAGAAGCTCTGAAACCAAGTAGAAGAGTAGAGGTTTCCCTTTTGTAAGAAATATTTACATGTGTGAGGAAAATCTCCGTGTGTAAGGGTGTTTTCCTCTCCATACTAGGAAGAAGAGGACAACGGAAATCTCTAGAAAGTTTTATCAATGGAGAAGGCTAGGACTTCAATCTGCATAACAACCTTGCCCTGGATTTCTGTGCTTTCCTGGTCACCTCCTCGAATAACTGACTCCCCCCCCCCCCCCGCCCCCCATGCCCAACATCTTTTGTCTTTAGTTGAAAGCATTTAAATTCACAGCTGGGGCCATTTTAGGGAGTTACTCAGTTTTCTGGGTATCTCCCATGTACAGGAGGTATACATGTTATTAAACTTCTGTTTGTTTTTCTCCTGTTAAGCTATATTTTATTACAGGGGGTCTCAGCCAACAACCCAGAAGAATAGAGGGAAAATTATTTTTCCTCCTCCAGACACAGGCTCTAATCTTCATAGGCATTTGCAAGCCAGGTTTTTGGTTTCAGGCTTTCAGACTCCCTCTAACATTTAATAGGTTTCTGGTCTATTTTCCACAGTACCCATCTTGTGGGGTCAGCTGCCGGACAGTGGGAGTCTGTCTTGGCCATGAACTCCTCTGGAAGAAGGAGGCAGGCAGCAGCCTGGGGTAGGAGGGCTCACAGGCCTCAGGAACCTGACCAACATGTGCAGCTGTCCAGCACTCTGTCCTACACCTTGCACCATGGGCCCTGAAATTGGGGCTTCCTATGGGGCCAACAGCTTCAAGCTCCTGGATGCCCTCCTGCTGCTGCCCCACTTCTACAGATTCTCAGCTGAAGATGTGCAGGTTATGGTGGACACCAGCGAGAAGCAATAATTTGCCCTGCAGCTGGGGAACCCCAGCACTGGCCCTGTCATCCAGACCAATCAGAGTCACTCACTGCAGGCAACTGAGTTGGAGCTGATGCCCCTGAAGACCCCACAGGCCCTGTCCCTGATGCTCATCCATGGCACATTCTGGCAGCATTGGCCATCCATCTTGCTCAAGGTCCTGTCCTCCCCGGGAAGAATGCACATCCGCCTGGCGCCAGGACTGCATGGGGACCCTAGTGTTATCAGTGACATGAGGCCAAATTGGAAGTGGCTGTGGCATCCCCTTCTTCTGCTCTGCCAGTGGGGTGATCCTTACTCCAGGGAATGTTGATCGCTTCCTGCTTCCCAAGTCCTTCAAGGAAGTCCCACAGCTATGCCATACTGGACATGCCCTCTCTTTGGGGGAATAACAAAGAGACAAAAGTATGAGTGGTCCCAAGCACAGCTCCAGAGGAGGAAATATGATCCAACAGTAAGATTTTTCCTTTTCGATGTAAAAAGATAGCAAAAAGAAATTCTAGTTTGAAAAGCAAACAAAAAGGTTAACTATAGCCCACTGTCTCTTCCAGGCCAATTCTCTTGCTGTTTCACTGTTCTCTGTACTGACTCATCTTCCTCTCATTCAACGTGAGAGTCGCTTCCTTAAGCTCTTCTTAATAGGTTTGGGTGGGAGGTTGATGTTCTTAATATGCTCTTTACCGCTACTCTGGCTCTCATTTACTGGTCAAGAAGGAAGGTGCTTGAGGAGCCCAGTATTACTTCTTGGCAAGTCTTCCCCATTTTTGTAGCCTCTTTAAACTGCTAGACTGTGGAGTTGCAGAAAGCATTTGGCTTTTTCAATTGTGTGGGACTCTGAAATCCCAGGCCACAGCAAAGAATGACTCTTGACAGAGCTATGTCCTCTTCCATTTTTGGTTGCTGTCTAGCTAGTTCTGACTGGGGTCCATCCCTCTGTAGGATGTTGCTAAAAGTAACAAGAAACAGCAGACTGTGCTCAACGTTATAAATCTTTCTTATTTACCACAATGCTATTGCTTCTGATGCCTGTGAGCTGCTTTCCAAGATCTTGCTGACCTTTATTAATGCTGTGCCTAGCTAAAATTTCTATTTCCTGACAAGAAAGGGAAAATGGATGTTGGAGGAGAACTAGCACTCTCTGATACAAATGCCTATTGATTCAGACGGGTTCTTAATTCCACTCCATAAAGTGAGTCGGCAGCTTGTAGAAGGATGGGGCCAGCGGAATAGAAAACTGGCACCTGCAGATTGCCATATCATACAGTATCAAAGGACTCACTTTGAAAAAGGAAACCCAGACAGCTCCCCACACCAACCAACATAATTGCAGCTAAACTTTTGCTGGTTTTGATATGATTGATATAGATGCTCAAAGATTATCTCATAACTAACAATGAAGCTGACTTTCTGGGCCCTGTCAAGAATTTGATTTTGAAAGTCTAGTAAAGTGCCTACACAGTGACTTGAAAAACTGTAAAGATGAGAAAACCCATGTACCGTTATAATTTTTCAATAGGGTTTTCAGATTGCTGAAGTTACTTCTAAAATTCTTTTATTCACTTTTAAATATATTTGGAGCTTGTAATATATTCTAAATATCTCATGATGTTTCCTCCCTGCTTGCATTATAAAATAAACCTCTAAAGAGAAAGAAAAAGTAATGATTACCACAATGAGATTTTTCTTTCTCTTCTCAGAATACCCATTTTCTTTGTTATATGTCATTTTCCTGGTGTTCATTTTGTCTGATAAACTCCAGATTCATCTCTAGCACTAAAAGATACCTTCATTAATTTGAACTGTCAAAACACAAATTCAATACCAACTTTATTTAAGAATGGAGACAGTGACCATTCTAAACAGAAGTTCTGGAACAAAGTCAACAGACTTTCAGAAGTTTATATTATTGTAGTTATTTATACTGGTATGAAATATAAGGGACTTAAGTCTGTTTTGTTCAGTGCTATATACCTGGTTCCTGGAACAGTTCTTGGTAGACACCCAATAAATATTTATTGGGTTAATGAATTAATGGATTTTTTTTCTTTTCAAATAATCCTAAAATACTCTGGAGAAAGTATTTAACTAAAGTAGTTGGAACCTAGTTAGATCTTTTTTATTCTAATGAGAAGGCATGGTGGGATAATATAATTCAGGCTATTAAAATTTGTGAAAGCATGCAGACTGGGTGAAAAGACATGTAACCTCAGTTTACCGTCTCTGAATATTCACACTGTGGGAACACAATTATGTGATATAGTATTTATTGTGTGTCTCTGGTGGGAGATGATGGCTAAGACGACACTGATTTAAATGATGGGCAACATTAATATTGAAATCAACATTTTCGAGTGTTCTTTATGTGGTCTCCTGATCTCCCGCAAATTTGAAAAGTGGTTTCTATTACTAGTCTCATTTTACAAATGTAGAAATTGAGCTTCAGAGAGGTGAGTAACTTGTCCAAAGTCCCACAGCTGATGATTGGTAGATCTACGACCTGAAGGTCTTTGACAATCAATGTCACACTGGATAAGAAGTCATACTTTTGCTCCATTGGCATTCAGTTGCTTTGGAGTTCCCTCTCTGCCCTTCACCCCCTTCTGCAGCATATCTCCCTTTCTCCTTGTTAAGGATAGTGTACTAATGTTGTAATATTATTATATGCTCTGAGTTAATAAAGAGCTCCTTTTATCTTCTGGTGTCCAAAATGATGCATAATATTTGCTGGGTCTGCAAGAAGGAAATAATGATGACTGGAACCAAAGTCCCAAAATTCTCCACAAGCAACCTGCCATGTTATATATTTCTGAGAGAGCTATTTAGTGGGAATACTTTATTATAGACTGAAGGTTTGTGTCCCTCTCCCCAATTCATATCTTGAAGCCCTAACCCCCAATGTGATGGTATTTGGAGATGGGACCTTTGGGAGATGCTTAGGGTTCGTTGTGGTCATGAGAATAGGGTCTTCAGGATGGGATTAGTGGTTTTATAAGAAGACGAAGAGAGAGAGACAACCCTTTCTCTTTCCGTGCACATGCACTGAGGAAAGGCAAAGTAAGGATTTAGTGAGAAGTTGGCTGTCTACAATCCAATAAGAGAGCTCTTACCAGCAACTGAATTGGCCAGCACCTTGATCTTGGACTTCCCACTCTTAAGACCTGTAAGAAAATAGATTTATGTTGTTTAAACCATCCAGTCTATGGTATTTTGTTATTGCAGCCCAAGCCGACTATCACACATTCTGTAGTGCTTTGGACCCCAAACCTTTCTGTGGACATCTTGGCCCAGGTGAGGAGGACTGGATGACTAATGAGGAGTGAGCACTCTTTTTGCCTAGACTGGAAACTAGCTTAAATGGCCTTTCCTCTGGGTTCTTTCTCCTGATTCTGAAACTGGTTTCTGCTCAAGTTTCTAAAGGGATGCAAGTGGGGGTGGGGAGCTTCTTTTTAGCTGACGGGTGAGTGAAAGAAAGAAGAGATGTGGCCCATTTGTCATTAACAGTCAGCAAAACAGACCAAGCATAAGAATCTCAAAAAAGAGAATCCAGAGGCAGAGAACTCATGTATAGGCTATCTCGGTACATGGCGTGTACAAGTCATTTAACTTCCCAACTAATCATGGCAGCTGAAGTCATTGATTTTGACCTTTCTTCTTTTGTAATATGGTGTTTAGTGCTATAACTTTTCCTCGAAGCATGACCTTAGGTGCATTACACACATTTTAGTAAGTCATATTTCATTTTTATACAGTTCAAAATATTTTCTTATTTCTCTCTTTTTTTTTTGAGGGCAGTGTCACTGGCCCTCATATATGGGACCCGAACCGGGGCCACTGGCTTCCCAAGCCAGCGCTTAACCATTGCGCCACTCGGCTGGCCCTCTTATTTCTCTTTTGATTTCTGCTTTGCTCATGCATTTTTAGGGTTGTGTTATTTGGGGATTTTCCAGAGATCTTTCTATGATTGATTTCTAATTTAATCCCATTGTGGTCATATAACACACTTTGTATAGATTGAATCCTTTTAAATTTATTGTGACTTGCTTTATGGCCCAGAGTAGTGTCTATCTTGGTGAATAGCCCATGTGTACTTGCAAAGAATGCATATTCTGCTCTTGGTGGAGAGAATATTTTATAAATATTCATTAGGTCACATTAGTTGATAGTGTTGTTCAAGTCTCCTATATACTTGCTGATTTTCTGTTTACTTGTTGTATTAATTATTTTATTTTATTTTATTTTATTTTATTTTGAGGACAGTGTCACTGGCCCTTATATGTGGGACCCGAACCAGGGCCACTGGCTTCCCAAGCCAGCGCTTAACCACCCCTCCACTTGGCCGGTCCCTTGTTCTATTAATTATTGAGAGAGGTGTATTTAACTATGTGACTATGATTATGGAGTTCCCTACTTCACCTTTCAGTTTGATCAGTTTTTACTTCAAGTGTTTTGAAGCTCTGTTATTAAGTTCATAAATATTATGATTGTTATATATACTCTTGATGAATTGGCTCCTGTATCATTACAAAATGACCCCTTTTATCCCTGGTATTATTTATTGCTCTGAAATTTTCTTTGATATTAATATTAATATAACCACTTCAGCTTTATTTGGATTAGTGTTAGTATGGTATATATTTTCCCAGGCTTTTTACCGATTTCCATCTTTAAATTTAAAGTGGGTTTCTTATTGGCAGCATATGTGGATCTTGATTTTTCATCCAACATAATGATCTCAAAAATGATTAGAAGTTTGGGCCGGCCAACTGGCGCGGTGGTTAAGTGCTAGCTCGGGACGCCAGCGGCCCCGGTTTGGGTCCCACATATGAGGGCCAGTGACACTACCCTAAAAACAACAACAACGGGCCGGCCGAGTGGTGCATTGGTTAAGCGCTGGTTTTGGGATGCCAGCGGTCCCGGTTCGGATCCCACATGAGGGCCGGTGACACTGCCCTCTACAGCTAACAACAGCTCCACCTGGAGCTGGGCTGTGCGAGCTTCGGTGATGGTGTGGGCTGCAGCCCCTGCTGCAGTGGGCTGCCATGGGCTACAGTGGGTGGCCAGCAGCCAGCGTGAGCGGCTGGCAGCCAAGCGTGAGCTGCCAATAGCCGCGGTGGGCGACATCCAGAGGCCAGCGACCGATCTGCCTCATCCGGGAAGAGCGCAATGACGATACCAACAGTGAAGCAACATCCTCCGCAACAAAACTGAAGAACAAAAAGACAACAACTTGTCTGTTCCCCTTCCCCGATTCCCCAACGCTGTTCCCCTCCGCCAATTCCCCAATAAAAAAATCTTTAAAAAAAAAACCACCACCACCACCACCACCACAACAACAACAAAAAATGATTAGAAGTTTGTCAAATCCATGGTGATGGAAGGAGAACTGACTCGGGGTGGTGAGCACACAATGTGATATATAGATGACGGATTACAGAATTGTACACGTGAAATCTATGTAACTTTACTAACAATTGTCACCCCAATAAATATTAATTTAAAAAAATTATTAGAAGTTCTACAGAGGGTGCCAAAAAATTTATACATTTTTTTTTGAAGGTAGTGTCACTGGCCCTCACACGTAGGACCCGAACCCGAGCTGCTGGCGTCCCAAGCCAGCCCCCGACCACCACGCCACTCGGCCGGCCCTACATTTTTTAAGAAAGGAAAACTGTATTAAAATTGTAATACTGAATATATACCAATATATACTCAATATATAACAAAATATGAATACAAGTCACGTTTGACTTCTGCAGTTACAGGGGGTGCTCAAAGTGGTTACCATCAGCATTTTGGCACTTCTGATTATGGCAAACTACTGCTTGAGCAACGTTGACCAAAGTGGCCACTTGTAAACATTGTTTTGACACCCCCGGTACATATATTTAGTTTGTATTTCACGTTTAAAAAAATGTGTGTATGTATTGGTACATGTATGTATTTTATAAATAATGGTATGTATATATGTTGGAGAGTATGATTAAAAATACTTAATTGGGGCTGGCCGAGTGGCACGGTGGTTAAGTGCTGGCTTGGGAAGCCAGCGGCCCCGGTTAGGGTCCCACAGATGAGGGCCAGTGACACTGCCCTCAAAAAAAAATACTTTATTGATAGGGCAAACAATCAAAAAAGCATGGAGACATTGTGAACAAGTGTCTAGTCCTCACTTTAGGCGAACAGAAATGGAGCTGGGTGGTGAGATAGGGCGTAGACATCACACAACTCTAGTTGAATGGCACCCCTTTGATCATATATGTCAATTATGCTCCCAAGAATTATTATTATTATTTATTTATTTTTATTTTTTAAAGATTTTTTATTGGGGAATTGGGGGAGGAAACAGTGTTGGGGAATTGGGGAAGGGGAACAGACAAGTTGCTGTCCTTTTTTTCTTCAGTCTAGTTGTGGAGGACATTGCTTCACTGGCCCATGTTGGTATCGTCATTGCGCTCTTCCCAGGTGAGGCAGTCATTCACTGGCCATTGGATGGCGGCTCTTGGCTGCTCGTGAAAGCTCACGCTGGCTGCCAGCCTCTCACAGTAGCTTATGGCAGCCCACTGCAGTCCTGCTGCAGCCTATGCCAGGCGTCCCAAGCTAACTCCTAACCAATGTGCCACTCGGCCGGCCCCCCAAGAATTATTAAGCTGTGGCTTTTTTGGTAGACGATCCATTTCTTTTCTTTCTTTCTTTCTTTCTTTCTTTCTTTCTTTCTTTCTTTCTTTCTTTCTTTCTTTTTTTTTTTTTTTAATAGCTGAGCCATCCTGCTACCTGTTGGCAGCTCAGCGGCAACTCAGCTTGGGCTGGGCATCGAACTGCTATTGCTCAGAGCTCAGCTCACACTCTTGAGTGAGCTCTGAACCAACTGAGCCACTCGGCCGGCCCTGATGATCCATTTCTAAGAAAGAGTTTGAGTCATGTGTAAAAAAGGCTGCGAAGAGGTCTGTTCCTAAGTGGACAGAAGGCCCAGCAAACTGTCCCAATGCACATCATTGCCAAGGGGAGGAAAAATAATCAGCCCCAAATAATCAATATGCCAAAGAGTCATATTTTGGGGTGGCACATTCTGCTTCCTTTCACCCATGAGTCCAGAAAGATCGTTCAGTGGAGGGAGATGTGTATGCTGGGCAAGGTACTGGAGAGGAGGGACTAGACAGAAAAGGCCCAGAAATCCACCTAGGATCCCTTTGAGGCCTGTGGCTGAATACTAACTAAGCTGTGCACGTGTAGGGTTTAAATATTTTGTGTGCCGAAAAGTGGCGAAGGCCTCTGAAAAGGAGATACTTATAAAAGCTAATGCTTATAAAACACACTATTCAAATAGTTTACTTGGGTAAACAAGTACATTCTACTGAAGAATATTGGTAATCATGTATTTTAAAATGATAGTTTAAAAGACTAAATGTGTGTGTAGACTGTATAAAGAAAACCTCAGTCAATAGCTGTCTTCTCGAATTTATTTCGGGAGCTTCGCAAAGCAATCTAAGGCCTGACATTTTCTGAGCTGTGAATTGAAGGTGTGAATGTCCCTTTGCCCCAGTAGGGAAGCTCTTTTGAATTCATTTCCCTGACATGAGATTGCTCTCCCCAAAGCAATTTTGAAGGGGTCATTAAGTGCTGTAGAACTGGAATTGGAGAAATCGGCCCAAGAAAATGATTTTAATCAGGGCTGTGTGGGCACCCATTTAATCACTGTGTAATAGAAGACATTAAAGAAATAACACGTTGTTTTAGGGACTTATTCACTGAGAGGTTCATTTAAACTGGGTCCTCAGTTCTCTGGTTTCCCTTTTTTTTTTAAAAGATTTTATTGGGAAATTGGGGGAGGGGAACAGTGTTGGGGAACCGGGGAAGGGGAACAGACAATTTGCTGCCCTTTTGTTCTTCAGTCTAGTTGTGGAGGACATCGCTTCACTGGCCCATGTTGGTATAGTCATTGCGCTCTTCCCGGGTGAGGCAGATCCGTCGCCGGCCTATGGATGGCCACTCACGGTGGCTCTTGACAGCTCACTTTAGCCTATGGCAGCCTACTATAGCAGGGGCTGCAGCCATGCCGTCTCCGGGGACTCACAGCAGCCCAGCTCCAGGTCTAGCGGTTGTTCACCATCTTAGCTGTAGAGGGCAGTGTCACTGGCCCTCATATGTGGGATCCGAACTGGGGCCGCTGGCGTCCCAAGCCAGCTCTTAACCAATGTGCCACTCGGTTGGCCCTGGTTTCCCATTTTGGAACTGTTTGGCCAGAGACTGAACTCAATATTTCTGTTCAGTAGCTATTCTGCAGCCCACCCCACCACTTGTCCCCAGCATCCTCATCCTTTGTATTGTAAATGGGAATTCACATGTGTTGGGTTTTTGTCCTTGCGAGTTACAGTAGTCTCTGACAATTTCCTTTTCATTTGAGAAAAGCCAGAGTGGTGCTGTGTATTTTCAGTCATATTCTCTCTGGTATCAAATGTCACAGCTGGGTTGCAGGAAGGTTTATTTGCATTATAATAGCATTTCCTTTAGATCTCTAGGGGCCTCTATCTCTCAAATCACTTGTCTACAGGAACTTCAGGGAGAATAACTTGACCTTTTTAAAAGTAAACTTTCCAACTGAATATCTCCCTCTGGATCTGTGCACATGTGACTTGAGCTTTTAGGTTAATGGAGAGTCTGACTTTTAAAGTGATATAGTGTCTGATTTCCCAAACAGAGAGATCTTTTGTTGATTATGATGATGAGTAAACTATAAGTATAGCGGCGCGATATTTTTTTGAGAGTGACAAGGAGAAACTTCTGAGATGTCCTAAATGAAATTACAACAGGCCAGAGGGTGGAGGAAGGGACAGAAAGGGCTTATCAGTTAACTGCAGTGCAAAACCAATAAAAGACTGCTTACACTCCTTCGTGTATGTTGGAATTATTAAATTAACTCCCACGTAGCTATTTTCAACATTATCTAAAAAGAGAATAGCCAGGTAGGTGCCTTTGAATTGCTTCTTGAGCTTTAAGTACTCTACTGTGTCTCTCACAGAAGTAGCCCATCCTTTTTCTATAGCTAATGTAGATCCTTCCAGAACAGCTTCCATCTTTCTCTTTCCTACTTGATGTATAAAAACGCTTGCAAAACTCTGGGATGATGGATATGTTGTCTTTCCTAACTAGCTATGCTGCTGGTGGTTTAGACTCCATGCTCCAAACTGGTCTTCATTTTTCTTTGCTAGTAATGGCCTAATAAACCATTTCTTTTCAAAAGACTTCCAGCCGTAGACGTTTTTTTGTTTAACAAGGGTGTAACGTATGTTCTCTCTCCCTCCCCAATCCCAGAAAGTTAGTCAATAAATATTGTGCTCTTCCCCAAATTTATATTATATTTGTAGGCAGAGAGGTGACCAACTGTCCCAGTTTTACCCAGGACTTGGGGAGGGGAGTTCCTGGTGCTGGAACTTTTCAGAACAGAGAACTGGGCAAGTCCTGGGCACACTGGGACAAGTTGGTCACCCTGGGGAGAATGTCATGTACAAACACCTCCCATCCTGGCATTTTTTTTCTTACTCCTGAGTTCACTGAAGGGCAAAAGGAGAGCAGGATACCATATTAATGTAAATTTTTAACTGAAATGTAACATATATAATGTGCAAATCCTAAATGTGTAGCTCTACAAAATTTCATTCACTAAACACACAGGTAACTAGTATCCAGATCAAGGGATAGAATATTTCCAGAATTCCAGAAGCTTCCTTCTGCATCCTTTCAGTTATGACCCCTTTAAATAACCACGTAAGAGAGGAAAAATAAATTTCCCTCTATCCTTCTGAGTTCTTGGCTGAAATCCCCTCTAATAAAAGACAGATTAACAGGAGGAAAAAAAAACAATTTTAATGACATGTAGACCTCCTGTATACATGGGAGATACCCAGGAAATCTGAGTAAAACTCTGAAATGACCCGAGACACCCCATTAAATACCATCTTCAGCTAAAAAGAGAAAGGAAGATGTTGGGCTGGGGCAGGGAATCCATATACGGGACATTATAAGGAAAACACAGATTGTTTTGCAAATTTAAATTCTCACCTTCTCCATTGATTAGAGTTTCTTGTGATTTAGAGTCACCTGTTCTTTCTGGTAGAGCCAGGGAGACAGACACTCTTACAAATGGAGATGAATCTTATATGCGTAAATTTCCCTCACAAAAGGGTAAATTTCTACTTTGTTTTTAGAGCTCCTATTGTGTCCACTTTTTCTCAAAAATATACCACCTCAAAATAATCCTTATGCCAAAGAGGCATATTTTGGGATATCATATTCTGTTACTCTTCAACAATTATCCTTATTTAAAATACTTCCCATTAGTTTTAGCTGTTTTTAAAATTTATGTCAGTGGAACCATACCGTCTGTACCCTTGTTTTTAGCTTCTTTCATTCAAGATTAAGTTTGTGAGCTTTATCCATGTTGCTGTGTGTCATTTAGTTTGTTCATTCTTGTAACTGTATAATATCCCATTTCATGACTATATTTATCCGTTGTACTTTTTTTAACTTTTTAATTTATTTTTGTTTTTTTAAATTGGGAAACAGTGTGTTTTTCCAGGACCTATCAGCTCCAAGACAAGTAGTTGTTTCAATCTGGTTGTAGAGGGTGGATCTCAGTGGCCCATGTGGGTATCGAACCAGCAACCTTGGTGTTATGAGGATTGCGCTCTAACCAACTGAGCTAACACGGCTGCCCCTTATCCATTCTACTTTTGATGGACATTTGGATTCTTTCCAGTTTGGAGCCATAATGAACAGTGTTACTATGAATACTTGTGATGGTAAAGAGATGTGGGGGCAGTGATTTGGCGGAGTCTCAGGGAGGCAGCAACACTCAAAGGGGTTGGTGCAAAATGGACATAGACCCTAGCCATGGGGGTTTCTGCCTCTGCAAATTCTGTGACATGCAGGGCACAAAAGCAGGGGATTGCTGTACCTCAAGAGAAACTCAGTCTTTGACAACAGAACAATTAGCCAGGATGGACTTCCTTTCCACCTGCAATCCAAAAAAGTCTGGGGAAGAGCTTAGGCCCATCTGGCACTCTTCACTCACCCCTCAGACTACTTACTGTGTACCAAGGGAAGGAGGGACTATAATGGTCAGTTCCAGAAACAGTGGGATGAAGTGAGGCAGGAACAGCTCCTTAAGGAAGATCATTATTCTCGTGAGATAGACAATACATGTTCTCCAAGTAAAGTCTGTAATCCAGTTGTGAGCTAATAGACCTAAATGAAGTTAGCCAAACTCCAGACTGCCAAATCTGCCCAAGAATTCTGACACGAACTACCAATGCAGGGGTTTCTTTTTTTAAATTCAGTTTTATTGAGATATAATTGACAACAGTACTATATAAGTGTAAGGTATACAGTATAATGACTTGACATATATATATTGTGAAACGATTACTGCAATAAGTTTAGTTAATATCCATCACCTCATATAGTTACAAAAGAAACAATTTTTTTTCCTTGTGATGAGAATTTTGAGATTTACTCTCTTACCATACAGTATGGTTAGCTATAGTCATCATGTTGTACCTTATATTCCCAGGACTTCTTTATCTTATAACTTGAATTTTTTTAATCTTTTGACCACCTTCACCCAATCCCCCCATCCTGTACTATCCTTACCTCTGGTAACCACACATTTGATCTCTTTTTCTATGTTTCTATGTTTTGTTTTGGTTTTTTTGAAGATTCCACATATAAGTGAGATCATACATTCTTAGTCTGTCTCTGTCTGACTTATTTCACTTAGCATAATGCCCTCACAGCCCATCTATGTTGTCATAAATGGCAGGATTTTCTTTCTTATGACTGCGTAATAGTTTGTTATATATACTATAGACCTCCTTATGTGTGGTTTCACTTTTCACAGATAAGGGGGGGACTACTGTGTGTGTGTGTGTGTGTGTGTGTGTAATATAATTTTAATCTGTTTGTCCATTGATGGACACTTAGGTTATTTCCATGTCTTGGCTATTGTAAATAATGCTGCAGTGAACAGGGAGGTGCAGATATCTCTTCAAAATAGTGATTTAATTTATTTTAGATATATACCCAGAGGTGAAATTGCTGGGTCATTTGGTAGTTCTATTTGTTTTTTTTTGAGGGCAGTGTCACTGACCCTCATATGTGGGACCCAAGCCGGGGCCGCTGGCTTCCCAAGCCAGTGCTTAACCACCGTGCCACTCGGCCGGCCCTATTTTTAATTTTTTGAGGACTCTCCATACTATTTTCCATAGTGGCCACACCAATTTACATTCCCACCAACAGTGCACGAGGAGGGGTTTCTCAAAGCCACCTTCAGGTTGGATAATTCCCTAGAAAGACTCACAGAACTCAGTGAAACCTATTAGACTCACAGTTACATATATTACAGAAAAAGGAACGTTAAGATCAGCCAAAGATGCACAGGCTGATCTGGAAGGGCTCCACAGGGTTCCAACATAGAAGTTTTCATTGTCTCCAGGATGCATTACCCTCCTGACATCAAAGTGTAATAATACACACAGAATATTGCCAACAATATTCCATGCATGTTATCAATCCAAGGAGCTCACCGAAGCATGGTGTCCAGAGTTTTGTTGTTTTTTTTAAAAAGATTTTATTGAGAAATTGGGGGAGGGGAACAGCGTTGGGGAATCGGGGAAGGGGAAGAGACAAGTTGCTGTCTTTTTGTTCTTCAGTCTAGTTATGGAGGACGTTGCTTCACTGGCCCATGTTGGTGTTGTCATTGCACTCTTCCCAGATGAGGCAGATTGGTCACCAGCCTCTGGATCGTCACTCACCGTGGCTATTGGCAGTTCACACTGGTTGCTGGCCACTCATGCTGGCTGCTGGCCACTCACTGTAGCCTATGGCAGCCCACTGCAGCAGGGGCTACAGCCTACACCGTCCCCGGGGCTCGCACAGCCCAGCTCCAGGTGGACCTATTGTTAGTTGTAGGGGGAAGTGTCACTGGCCCTCATATGTGGGATCCGAATCAAGGCTGGTGGCATCCCCAAACCAGCTCTTAACCAATGCACCACTTGGCCAGCCCCAGAGTTTTTATTGGGACTTTATTATACAGTGTGATTGATTACATTGTGGTAGAATTGGGCCGGCCGAGTGGCGCATTGGTGAAGAGCTGGCTTGGAACACCAATGGCCCCAGTTCGGATCTCACATATAGGGCCAGTGACACTACCCTCTACAGCTAAGATGGTGAACAACAGCTCTACCTGGAGCTGGGCTGCTGTGAGTCCCTGGCACAGCATAGCTGCAGCCCCTGCTGCAGTGGGCTGCCATAGGCTACAGCGAATGGCCGGCAGCCAGTGTGAGTGGCTGGCAGCCAGCGTGAGCATAAGGCAGCCAGTGTGAACTGCCAAGAGCCACTGTGAGCGGCTGTCCAGAGGCCGGCGACCGATCTGCCTCACCCAAGAAGAACGCAATGATAATACCAACATGGGCCAGTGAAGCAATGTCCTCTACAACTAGACTGAAGAACAAAAGGATAGCAACTTGTCTGTTCCCCTTCCCCATTTCCCCAATTTAAAAAAAGTCTTTAAAAAAGAAAAAAAGAAAGAAAGAAGAAAAAAAATGATGCCATATTTCCTGCTAGTATTTTGAAATGTAAACCAATGTGTTTTTCATTGTTGGTCACTGCTTTATACCCCACATCTCTTCCCTTATTAAAATGAGCAGAAGTAGAGAAAAGATAATCGTTGACTTTTGTGTTACAAAATATGCTTTTGAAGCTCTTTGCAGAACTATTTATGAAAGGAAAGGTTTTGGGATTGCAGGAGCCTGTGTGGTTTAGGTATCAAAAGCCAAGGCCCTGGGGCTGGCCGAGTGGCGCGTTGGTTAAGAGCTGGCTTGGGAAGCCAGCAGCCCCGGTTCGGGTCCCACATAGAGGGCCAGTGACACTGTCCTCAAAAAAAAAAAAAAAAAAAGCCAAGACTCTGAAGGCTTCACAGTTGACAGAAAGATCTGGAAGAAGATCAGATCAATGAGAACTACCTAAAGCTACATAAAAGCTTCCCAGGACTAGTAGAGGGGAGAGTCAAAGGAGGAAAATAAACTTATAAATATGTTCCAGAGAAGAGGCTCTATCCTCTGCCTACACTCTCTCCATCCCCATGTAGGCAAAGAGGATGAAAAGGCCCAGACATGGTCACAAGTTGCTTGTAGCTGACACTCTCAGTGCCTCATCCATGGCCTGCCCATCTTAATCATTTCACTGTGCTCTCTCTGACTTCCATTGGTCAGTAGCCGCATCTCTGTGTATAAAGGTTTTTTCCCCCGGGACTACTCTGCTTAGTGCATCAGGACAAAGTGTCAGGAATTCAACTCTCTGAAAATAGCCCTCAGCCCAAACTCTCATTATAATAATTATCCCCCATTATAAATGATATCTCAATATTAATATCCTAGCTCTGGCCCTGCCCCTTGGGTGGGATAATTCAGAGGTGTGTATTTTATACCATTTTGCTAGAGTTGTCCCATGGGGTTAAGCTCCAGGTGCCCACCATAGCAGTTGGCTTAATAATACACCTTATCTGCCTTGCCTTCCCTGCATCACTCCCCAACCCAAGGTCATTTCTGTATAGCCCAAATGGACTACTTGCACTTGAATCCTTGTCTCAGAGTAGGCTTCTGGGGGTGCCCAAACTAAGGCACAACTCTTTTTATTGCTTAAAGAGGCAAATGTTCCGTTTTATTTTTAATTTAAAATTTTATTTATTTATTTATTTAGCTGAGCCTTCCTGCCAACAGCTCAGCGGCAGCTCAGCTCGGGCTGGGAATCAAACCAGCGACCCTGTTGCTCAGAGCTTGCATTCTTGAGCAAGCTCTTAACCAACTGAGCCACTTGGCTGGCCCCAAATGTTCCTCTTTAATAGGCTCGTTAAGAATAAGGGACATGGACAGCAGTTCGACACCCAGCCCGAGCTGAGCTGCCGCTGAGCTGTTGGTGGCAGGATGGCTCAGCTGAAAAAAAAAAAAAAGTATAAGAATAAGGGCCAAGTAGAGGATGGTTCCGCTACACCTATTAGATTTCTCTGTAGTTCCTTGCAATGGATTCACTCATTAATGGCATCACTCAGCGAAGACAGGTCAGAGTATCCTCATGTGCTTTGTAATTTTTGTGCTATGAACTCATTTTCATTGGGTATTATCTTCCATGAGAGTTCTCTGTGTGTCCTGGTTTGAGGAGGGATCTCAGTTGAATGGTTTAACATCTCCTCTTCTCTGGTCTTGCAAAATTCATAGATTTAAGATCAGTTTCTCTGTAGAGGAAACTCACATTCTAAGTCGGTGCAAACCTGTACTAGCCCCAGGCAGAGATCAGGCTTGGGGTTCCACTTTCTTACAGTAGCTCTGTTTCCTCCAGTTACTTATGGTGGGTATCGCGCTTATGTACATTTTCCTTCTCTATGCCTAAGGATAGGGAATCCCTTCCTAGTGCCCATCTTTATTTAGAGAGCCTAGGTCTGGTTTCCTGGTTTGTCTTGCTCCTTTAGCCTGGATTGCAGTCCTGTTCTTGTGTCAGTAACACAGCCCTTGAGTTATGTCTCCATGGCCAATACTCCAAAAGTTGCCTGGCTTCGATTCCTCCTCACCAATTTGATTATAACATCTCTGTTCTTCTGACACCTGGGGATTTGCTTGTGAGCTCAACTATATTTAAAAAAATTTTTTTTTCGTATCTCATCCAGCATTTCTGTGTGTTAGGAATAGAAGAAGGAACTCCAATATCTTGCCAGGCAACAATAGTTTCCATGATGCAAAGCAGCATAAACGCTCAGCATGTCACTCTCCCCACAATGAAGACTTTTTTTTTTTTTTTCATTATACAGAGTATTAACTCTTCATATGCCATTCTGGAATAGAATCTGGGCTTTACTTATATATATTCCCAAAGGCTTCCCAAAGCAAAAGAGCCTTTAAAGAGGAATTGAAGCCTTTGCTTCATGCACTTAGGCTTTGTTTCAAGATTTCAAAAATCTCAGGAATGATTTTTTAGGCAGGTCTCATGATCAGTGTACTTGAGCTATGCCTGTCCCCAGAAATCTCCGCAACAGGAAAGCTGTTCTCAAACACATGGCCCAAGATGCGGGCCTGTCCTTGACGTGAGCAGAGATAAACAGCAAAAGATATCTCTCAGTTCTAGAGAAAATTAACCTCAGGGGCCACAGCTCTTTTTCTGTTCCAACATATATCAGCATGCTCATCTTGAAAGGTCATCTAGTCTAGGGAAAGACCAAGGACTTTGGAGTCAAACATTATGGTGTTAAAGAGTGATCTTCAAAAGTTAAAAACATGGCTCTAATACAAATATAGAATGGACATATGTCAAAGACTTTATTCAACTCATTAATGAGGAGATCAATAAGATGGAAATGCTGGCTCAAAGAGCATTTTTAGTATAATGGGAAAGGCAGTTTATAATAAATTTGCTAAGTGAGAGACAAAACTGGTTAATGTCCAAAAGGCAATGAAACTGTAACTTTGGGGCCATATATATATATATATATATATATATATATATATATATATTCAATGTTTTAATTATAAAAAATGCTGTACTTTACAAATCCTGTGACTATATATACATATTATATATATAATTTGTATATTGACTATATATACATATTATATATATAATTTGTATATTATATATATATTTAATAATAGTTGACATTAAATATTATTTTACGTCAGCTTCAGGTGTATAGTGCAGTAGTCAGGCATCTACACAGTCTATAAAGTGATCCCCCTGATCAGTCCAGTACTCACCTGGCACTCTACATAATGTTTACAACATTATTTTTATTTAAAAAAAATTTTTATTGGGGAACAGCCATGGTCATTGGTTACACATTGCTTTCATGCTACAATAGCATAGTTGACTCTTTTTAGGGAGGGCACAGCTCACAGTGGCCCATGTGGGGATCAAACCCTCAATCTTGGTGTTATCAGCACCACACTATAACCAACTGAGCTAACTAGTCACCCCACAACATTATTGATTATATTCCCTTATTGTATTTCACATCCCCATGACAATTTTGTAACAATAAATTTGTACTTTCTAATCCCTTCACCTTTTTCCCCATCCCCCAACCACCTTCCAATATAGCAACCGTCAGTTTTTTTCTCTGTATCTCTGAGTCTGTTTCGTTTGCTTGTTTATTCTGTTCTTTAGATTCCACATATAAGTGAGATCATATGGTATTTGTCCTTCTCTGACTTATTTCACTTAGGATAATACCCACTAGGTGCATCCATATTGTTGCAAATGGCATGTTTCATGTTTTTTTATGGACGAGTAATACTCCAAACCAAGGACATTTTATTTTTTGAGGGCAGTGTCACTGGCCCTCATATGTGGGACCGAACTGGGGCCGCTGGCTTCCCAAGCCAGCGCTTAACCACCATGCCACTTGGCCGGCCCTGGACGAGTAATACTCCATTGTATAAATGTACCAAAATTTCTTTTTCTTTTTTTGAAAGATTTTATTGGGGAATTGGGGGAGGGAACAGCGTTGGGGAATCAGGGAAGGGGAACAGACAAGTTGCCGTCCTTTTGTTCTTCAGGCTAGTTGTGGAGCACGTTGCTTCACTGGCTCTTGTTGGTATTGTGATCACTGTGCTCTTCCCGGCTGAGGCAGATCAGTTGCCGGCCATTGGATGGCAGCCTCTCATGGCGGCTCACTGCAGTTTATGGCAGCCCAGTGCAGCCTACGCCATCGCCGGTGACTCGGGCTGCCCTGCTCCAGGTGAGCTGTTGTTCACCATCTTAGCTGTAGAGGGTGCAGCGTAACTGGACCATGTGGGATCTGAACTGGCCGCCCTGTTGTTCAGAGCTGGCGTCCCAAGCCAACTCTTAACCAACGCGCCACTCGGCCAGCCCCACCACAATTTCTTTATCCAATCATCTATTGATAAGCATTTCAGTTGTTTCCATATCTAGGCTATTGTGAGTAGCACTGCAATAAACATAAGGGTTCAGGGGGCCGGCTGAGTGGTGCAGTGGTTAAGCACTGGCTTGGGAAGCCAGCGGCCCTGGTTCGGTCCCACATATGAGGGCCAGTGACACTGCCCTCAAAAAAACAAACAAACAAAAACAAAAAAAACCTATAAGGGTTCATATATTTTTTCAAATTAGTGTTTTGGATTTCTTTGGATAAATAACCAGAAATGGAAGGGCTAGGTCATAAGGGGGCTTTTATTTATTTATTTATTTATTTATTTTTTTAGAGGGCAGTGTCACTGGCTCTCATATGTGGGATCCGAACTGGGGCCACTGGCATCCCAAGCCAGCTCCCAACCTCTGCGCCACTCGGCCGGCCCCAGGGGGCTATATTTTTTATTGCACAGAAAAATCACCATGTACCGTTGGCATCTAAGCCCTTAAAAATAGTAAATGGCAGTTGCACACAGATACGTCCCCTAGATAATGAAATAATCGTTGGGTGATCCTGTCAACATCCAAAGATGGCAATGAAAGGAGATGCAACCTAATTTTTCCCTTATTTTTCAAATTTTAAATAGTGTCTTTTAATAACATCTACGATACCTAGCTATGCAATATACTAGCTTTCAAGCAGTTATCTAAATTCTCTGGGACTCAGTTTTTTCATCTGTAAAATTGGTGTAATAATATCTATCTTACCTAATTCTTTTATGTTTTCTTTCTCCCCAACTAATAGACGAAGCAGGGATGACACCTAGGTAGAGGGAAGATGGAGTTGGGTGCCTTTTAGACTTGTGACTGGGAGCAGAAATGAGGGTACCAGGGTGTGAGTCTGGAAATGTCTAGATCAGGAAACCCAGTGAACATTAACAGCAATCTAAGAAGTAGTCACAAGGAGAAGAAATACAGAGATAAAGCTAGGAACATGTGTCAGCCAAAGTCACACACGAGTTTGGGGTTCAAAAAATACAATGGTTGGACAAAGGTACTGGAGTGAATCTGAACCTGAGTCAGGAAAGGTGGCAGCTTTTGTTTTATTCAGGGATTTTTTTTGTCTTTTTTTTGTTGTTGTTTGTTTTTTGAGGGCAGTGTCACTGGCCCACATATGTGGGACCCGAACCGTGGCCGCTGACTTCCCAAGCCAGTGCTTAACCACCGCGCCGCCACTTGGCCGGCCCTTTTTTTTGTCTTTTTTAAAGATTTTATTTGGGAATTGGGGAAGGGAGCAATGTTGGGAAATTGGGGAAGGGGAACATTGTATTTTCCCAGGACCCATCAGCTCCAAGTCAAGTTGTTGTCCTTCGATCTTAGTTGTGGAGGGCGCAAGCTCAGCTCTAAGTCCAGTTGCTGCTTTCAATCTAGTTGCTGAGGGCACAGCCCACCATCCCATGAGGGTGTCGAACCGGCAACCTTGTTGTTAAGAGCACGCGCTCTCTCAGCAGCTCCGCGGCAGCTCAGCTTGGGTGCAGCTCACTGGCCCATGTGGGAATTGAACCAGCAACCCTGTTGCTCAGAGCTCACGCTCTAACCAACTGAGCCACTCGTCCGGCCCCCTGTTCTATACAGTTTTGCCAAAAGGGTGAGATGGCTTAGCCTTGGAGATTAGGGTTAACCTGGGACAATGAATGGTGTAAAGGTTAAAGACAATTTCTACCAAACACCTCGTTTAGTAGCTGAAAATAGCAGGTACTTAATAAACGGTAGTGATTACACTTTTGATCTACTTTTCTCTCCATGGAGGTCGTAGGTGAGGTAGTTTTCTAGTTTTCTTTCAAAATGAACCATGAGAATAAAAGTCTCTATGATTTACTCATTTAGCATGGCAAAGTGTTAATATTACTGATGAAAATGAGGTGGACATCTGTTCATTTTGCCTGCTATGGACAACAAGAAGATGTGTGTGCCATTTGCATCTTCCTTCGAGAAAGAACTTGCTCATCCGCTGCCAGGAGTGCAGTTAGCTGACAGCCTCCCACTGCAGTGTGTTCAGGATCTGCTTCAGCACGTAATGGTGAATCCTGGCTTTTCCAGGCAAGGCCTAGCCTACGACTGAGCATACTGTGTTTATAAAGGCCCAGCTCTTTTTGCCCAAAACAGGGATTCACTAACAGCATTCTTTTTGTAAAAAAAAATTTTATTGGGGAATTGGGGGAGGGGAACAGCGTTGGGGAATTGGGGAAAGGGAACAGACAAGTTGCTGTCCTTTTGTTCTTCAGTCTAGTTGCAGAGGACATTGCTTCACTGGCCCATGTTGGTATCGTCATTGCGCTCTTCCTGGATGAGGCAAATCCGTCACCGGCCTCTGGATGTCGCTTACCGAGGCTATTGGCAGCTCACACAGGTTGCCAGCCACTCACATTGGCTACCAGCCACTCACTGTAGCCTATGGCAGCCCACTGCAGCAGGGGCTGCATGCTACACCGTTGCCAGGGCTCACACAGCCCAGCTCCAGGTGGAGCTGTTGTTAGCTGTAGAGGGCAGTGTCACTGGCCCTCATATGTGGGATCTGACCCGGGGCCTCTGGCGTCCCAAGCCAGCTCTTCACCAATGCACCACTCAGCCGACCCACTAATGGCATTCTTTGTTCAGCTCCTCACTGGGTTGGCACTGCAGTCTGAGGCTCTTTCTGCCCCATTCTACTTTCTCTTCCATTTTTTCCATACGTGTGAGATCTACATCAGGGCTTGAAGGCTTTCTCTGTTGCTTCTGTTACGTCTCCATTTCTCCCAAGTGTTACACTCCCCCAATACCCTTTTTGCACTACTCACTCTGTCTCACAATTTGCTACCAAGAGGACCTGAACTGACACAGTTGGTACTTGAAGTGGTCTGAGCGAGCAGGAGTAAAGATGGAGATTGGTGAGCGGTCCACTCACCCCCTGCCTGGCAATAAGGCATTCATCCTGGGTAGTATGTAGCATATGGAGAGTCTCTGGATTAGTGTTGCATCTAATTGCTGAAACTTAACACTGGTGGTGGTTTGGGAGAAGATTCTGATGGAGGGGGAATGATCTGGCTGGTGCAAGGATGTGAAAGAACAATGAAATTGTCTGGATGCTATTAGGTTTCAGGGACACCCTGCAGAGAGATAATGAAAAACCCAGGGGAGTTAATAAACAATTGAAAAACAGGTGTGAAGGCCAGAAGGCTTCTTTGGTAGTTTACAAAGAGGCCCTTAACCCCTGCAGTGGGAGAACAAGAAAAGCTAAAGACTAAACTCAAGATTTAATAGTTACAGTCAGGGTCCTGCAAAGATGATTGAATCTGTTTAGAGCCCTGTTTGGAGCAACTGGGATTTTGATACTTGGGATGAGGATACAGGGACGGATGCCCCTGAAGAGTTTGGCTTCCCATTGTTAAAGAAAGCAGATCAGGCCCAAGAACGAGTCCCTCATGCTAAGCCCCACATCAGCAAACCAAAACGTTACCACCAAGTTTCTGTGCTCAGCAATCCCAGTAAAGAAGGCCTAGGTCAACCAATCAGTACTTGCCTGCTCAGCACAAGGTGTCTGACCCTGCTCCAAGACTTCCCTTTCCTTCATAGAAGGAAAGTAACCCTGCTTGTATCAATTAGCAAATGCCCAGCATAACTTCCTTGTTCCTGTTCACTTTAGCCTACAAAACCCTCTTGCATTATGCAGCTCTTTGCAGCTCCTTTCTTTCTGCTAGATAGGATGCCACCCGATTCATGAATTGCTCAATAAATCCAACAAGATCTTTCAAATTTACTCAGTTGAATTTTGTTCTTTAAAATCAGACTCCAAGGGGCCTTAACTAGAAGAGAATTGTGAAGAAGGTTAAAAATCTACAGCTCCCTAGGGGCAAAACTGATGGGCATACAACAAGGGCGCTGCTCAATATATATAATCAAAAGGAGGCAAATGTGCGGGCTGGCCGAGTGGCGCATTGGTTCGGAGTGGCCCCGGTTCAGATCCCACATATGAGGGCCAGTGACACTGTCCTCTACAGCTAACAACAGCTCCACCTGGAGCTGGGCTGCTGTGAGTCCCCGGGGACAGCATAGCTGCAGCCCCTGCTGCAGTGGGCTGCCATACGCTACAGTGAGTGGCCGTCAGCCAGTGTGAGTGGCTGGCAGCCAGCGTGAGCTGCCAAGAGCCGCTGTGAGCGACATCCAGAGGCCGGTGACCGATCTGCCTCATCTGGGAAGAGCACAATGACGATATCAACATGGGCCAGTGAAGCAGTGTCTTCCACAACTAGACTGAAGAACAAAAAGACGGCAACTTGTCTGTTCCCCTTTCCCGATTCCCCAACGCTGTTCCCCTCCCTCAATTCCCCAATTGTAAAAAAAGGAGGCAAATGTGGATGTGCAGAAAGCTGAGAGTATTGCTCCAATAGGAAGCCATGACCCATTGCCTATTTCCTGGATTTGAGCCAGTTTTCAGAACTGAAATCCATTGAATGAAGAGGTGGCCAGGGAGCCGTGTCCTCAGGTCTCCAGAAGGAAGGAATGTGCAACACTGGAATGTGCAACCCTATGGCAAAGAGACCACAAAGATTCCCACAGTGATTTCCCAAAAGAACCAGCTGTCATTTACTCAGGTGATGTACCCTTGGGAAAGGGAACTATGCAGATATTTTGAGGACAATTGGACATAGACACGTAGTTGATATTGATATACAGAGACTCAGAGCATCATCATGGCCCCTTGTTAGAGTGGAGGCATATGGGAGCGAAAGTCCAGCCTACAATATCTGTACTGGTTTTATGGAACCCCCTGGTAGTCATTTTCCTAGTCCCCTAAGTAGATGAAACACAAGCCTCCCTCTACAATCTACTCCAACCCCAACCCCCAGCAGCAAGGTAGTAACTCAAAAACAATATGGCGGGGCTGGCCGAGTGGCTCAGTTGGTTAAGAGCTTGCTCAAGAGTGTGAGCTAAGCTCTGAACAACAGCAGTTCAATGCCCAGCCCGAGCTGAGCTGCTGTTGAGCTGCCAACAGGTGGCAGGATGGCTCAGCTAAAAAACAAAAACAAAAAACAAAAAACAAAACAAAACAATATGGCATCACAGGGAATGGTGGAGATTAGTGTTACCCTTAAGGATCTAAAAGGATCTTGTGAATCCTTTAATTTTCTAGTCTGTCTCCTACAGAAACTGCATGGACCCTGGGGAATGGTCATGGGCCACTGCATATTAGGCCCATCCATAGCTGTCATGCTGGACATGGTATCTTTGTTTGGGCAGATTACCATGGTCTCAGGTACATAATATGTAGCCATTGATTTGGTAAATGTGTTGTTTTCTATCTCAGTCAGTAAAGAGGATCAGAAACATTTCTCATTTACCTGGAATGGACAAACATTTACAGTTTTGCCACAAGGCTATATTATCTTGTCTGTCTTCTGTTATCATATAGTCCAAAGAGATCTGGGCAGTCCCACAGAATATCACATCACGTTGATCTATTATACTGGAGACATTATGCTGATTGGTAAGGATGAGGAAGAAAGTGGCTAGTAAGCTGGAGGCCAAGTTAAGTCACATACACTCCAAAGTATAGGAGATAAAGCAATACTTCAGTATAGGAGACAGAAATAAACTTCATTTGAGTTAAAGCTAATGGGGTTTTTTTTTGAGGGCAGTGTCACTGGCCCTCATATGTGGGACCAAAACAGGGCCGCTGGCTTCCGAAGCCAGCGCTTAACCACCGCGCCACTCAGCCGGCCCAAAGCTAATGTTTTTTGAGTTGCTGTCACTCGCAGTCAATCCTAATTGTGATACAGGATCATTTGCCCGAAATAATGGTATTTTAGAGTAATTAATCTTAAGGAGCATTTCTGATGATAATTAGATAACAAAACTAATTACTTATCGATATTGCTACAAGTTCATGTCAATAAAGAAGCATACTGATCTTTCTAGTCTGCATTGGGAGTTAAAGTGAGAGGGTGTGATTGCAGGCTATCTAAAAGAGGCTTGCAAATAGTCAAAATATAAAATGCAGCCCTATATTATACCACTTAAAATCACTGACTTATCTGTCAGGAAACCATTTGGACAGACCCTAACTCTTACAATGTTGCTGAGACAGGGGCTCTAATAGGCATGAATAATCAGAGGTCCGTATTGAGATCATGGAGTTGCCATCCATATTTGATAGTCAATGATTAAGGAACTGTCAATTAAATTTATTTTGCAAATAACTTTTTTTTCTAAAGATTTTATTGGGGAGTTGGGGAAGGGAACAGTGTTGGGGAACTGGGGAAGGGGAACATTGTGTTTTTCCAGGACCCATCAGCTCCAAGTCAAGTTGTTGCCCAATCTTAGTTGTGGAGGGCGCAGGCTCAGCTCCAAGTCCGGTCGCTGCTTTCAATCTAGTTGCGGGGGTGGGGGGTCACGCAGCCCACCATCCCATGCAGGAGTTGACTCAGTGGCAGCCCAGCTTGGGCTCAGCTCACTGGCCCATGTGGGAATCGAACTGGCAACCCTGTTGCTCAGAGCTTGCACTCTAACCAACTGCGCCACCCAGCCAGCCCATAACTTGTTATTCTTAACAGATGTCACCAAAAATTATAAAAGAGTGTATTAGCGGTCCAACTGAGTGGTGCGTTGGTTAAGAGCTGGCTTGGGATGCCAGCGGCCGGGGATTCGGATCCCACATATGAGGGCCAGTGTCACTGCCCTCTACAGCTAAGATGGTGAACAACGGCTCCACCTGGAGCTGGGCTGCTGTGAGTCCCCGGGGTGGCATAGCTGCAGCCCCTGCTGCAGTGGGCTGCCATAGGCTACACTGAGTGGCCGGCAGCCAGTGTGAGAGGCTGGCAGCCGGTGTGAACTGCCAAGAGCTGCTGTGAGCGGAGCGGCTGTCCAGAGGCCGGCAACTTATCTGCCTCACCCTAGAAGAGCGCAATGATGATACCAACATGGGCCAGTGAAATGACGCCCTCCACAACTAGACTGAAGAACAAAAGGACCACAACTTGTCTGTTCCCCTTCCCCGGTTCCCCAACGCTGTTTCCCTCCCCCAATTCCCCAATAAAAATCTTTAAAAAAAAGAGTGTATTAGCAGTTGCTAATGCCCTTGTATTGTCTGAACAATCTTATATATGAAGTCTGTCAAATAGGAACAGATATTGAATTTAAATTGAGTGATGAGCAGACTAGAGGTCTGTAGTTTGAAGTGAATTTGAGGATTGTCCATAAAAATAATTGGATACTATATGAAGAAGCCCTGTCAGGAACACAATTTAAGAGAGCTTAATAAAATTTTAGGCAGTTGTCCTTGAATTACAAAAGTTGAGCCAAGGGAACTTTCTAGGTGTCAACTGAAATCTGAGCATGCTTTTTCAATCTCATTCACCAGATTCAAAATATGAATTCATTACGTCCTCTAAATTATGTTCATTTTTACTAACAGAGGCCTAAGCTAGAGTCATGGTGTAATATAACGAAGATATATTTTACTTATGCTTTTTTTTTATACTTAAAACATTTTAAAACTTATTTTAGTTTAGCAATTTCTTAGGCAGGAAGAAGTGTATATAATGAGGTTTAACTTTAATAAGATCTTCTGAGGTGACCTCTTTTGTATTTTGTTTCACATGATACCACATCAATCTGGTTAAGGTTTTGTTTTGTTTTGTTGCATCCCAACAGTACTTGTCAAACCAGAAACTGGAAGGGTGAGGCCCACATTTACCAAAATCAGGAACATGATTTTAGTTTTCATTGGACTGTTGTTAGAAACGAAAGGGGAAGTGTCACTCCGGCACTCAGGGCAATTTCGAGAAACAGCAGGAAATTGCCAATGGAATAAAAAAACACAAACCCTTGCTCTGGATTACTTTTCTCAATCTTTTAATCTCCCCATCCAAGCAGACTAATTAGACTAATTAGGCTTCAGGACAGGGTAAGTCATCAGTTGAAGTTAAGGAGAATTATACACTTTTTAGAGTTTAGAATACTTATAGTAAAATCTATAACACTAGACTCAAGGGTAGAGACAATATTTTCCCAAGATGTTGCACATTTCCTATGACTCAGCAAAATGCAATTTATTGTTGTAGGCAGTTTGTTGAGAAATGTTACATTTAAGCAAACACATCTCTCTTAGGAAAACCAGCTTATGGAGAAATAGCCCTAGCTGCCCTCTGTCAGTTGGGAAATTTAGGTTTTCAAAGATCCAGAAATAAAGATTATTAACACTATTACAGTAGAGATTAAAATAGAGAAAAACACAATCTCAAACGCACTTGAAGTGTAAATTGTAATATATTTTTCTGAAGGGCTACTTGGCAATATATATTGAAGCTTTAAAAAGTGCATTTCTTTTTTTTTTAAAGATTTTATTGGGGAATTGGGAGAGGGGAACAGCGTTGGGGAATCGGGGAAAGGGAACAGACAAGTTGCTGTCTTTTTTCTTTAGTCTAGTTGTGGAGAATGTCGCTTCACTGGTCCATATTGGTATTATCATTGCACTCTTCCTGGATGAGGCAGTCACTCGCTGGCCATTGGACCACCACTCACGGCTGCTCACAGCGGCTCACGAAAGCTCATGCCAGCTGCCGGCCAGCCCCACCCACTGCAGCCTACGCCATCATCGCCGTTGACTCACTGCAGCCCAGCTCCAAGTCGAGCTATTGTTCACCATCTTAGCTGTAGAGGGCGTAGCATCTCTGGCCCATATGTGGGATCCGAGCCAGGCCTCTGCTGCTCAGAGCTGGCGTCCCAAGCCTACTTCTAACCAACAAGCCACTTGGCCGGCCCTTAGAAGGACATTTTTAAGATGGGAGTCAGATAAAGGATGGGTGAAAGGGGAAGGGATTAAGAAGTACAGGGCCGGCCGAGTGGCACGGTGGTTAAGCACTGGCTTGGGTAGCCAGCAGCCCCGGTTCGGGTCCCACGTATGAGGGCCAGTGAGACTGCCCCCCCCCAAAAAAAAAAGAAGAAGTACAAATTGATTGTTATACAGCTGTCATGGGGATGTAGGGTAAAGCATAAGGAATATAGTCAATAGTATTGTAAGAACTAGATATGGTGCCAGATCTATCGGGGTGATAAATGGGAATGGGGTTGGGGGCAGGGTGCAAAAGGTGAAGGCATTACAAAATACAAATCCATAGTTAATACAGTATGGGGAATATAATCAACAATGTTGTAAAGATTATGTAATGTGCCAGATGAGCACTGGATTTATCAGGGGGATCACGTCATAGATTGTGTAGATGCCTGACCAATGCACTATACACCTGAAACTGATGTAGAATAATATTGAATGTCAACTATAACTAAATATATAGGTATATATAGTTATGGAGTGTGGAGTACAACAAAGGGAAGATAGTTGATGGTATTGTAACAGCTATATAAGATGAAAAAGGGGTAGTAGCTTGGGGGGGTGGGTTATCATTTTATGAGGTGTTTAAATGTCTAACTATTATGTTGTTTTGTACACCTGAAACTAATAAAAAATAACTTAAAAAAAAAGAAAATGGAAACAGATGAGAAAAACAAAAGCGAAATCAATTAATCAATTAATCAACTCCCTCCCCTCCCCCCAATAACTGCAATAAACCTGCTGGGAATTTTTTGGAATTGCATCAAACTAATCACTTTATTTTGGAAGAATTGACATCTTTCCAATACAAAGTTTCATATCTGTGGTATATTACATGATTACTCGAAATATTCACCTCCTTTTTGTGGAAGAGCATCATATATCTGTGTTCATCTGAGGTAAGGTTGGGCCATATGACTTGCTTTAACCAAGCTAATGTGAAAAATAACCTGGACCACTTTTATTTTTTAATTTTTAAAAATTTTTTAAAATTTTTTGAGAGCAGTGTCACTGGCCCTCATATGTGGGACCCGAACCAGGGCCTGTGGCTTCCCAAGCCAGCACTTAACCACCGCGCCACTCAGCCAGCCCTGGACCACTTTTAAACAAAATTTGAAGAGCCATCACATATCTCTTTTCTTTCTGCTAGGAGCATGCTAAAACCCCAGGTAAAGGCCACCCCTTCAGCCAGCATGTCAAAATAAAGAGAAACTTAAGCAAAGTCACAGCTGTCCTATGATAGAAATGTCGTAAAAGGAAAAAGTCAGCTTTGTTGTGCAGTGAGCTTTTTGTGTGTCATGTAAAACAGTGAGCTTTTTGTCTGTCATGAATTACTACTTTATAACTAAGCCTAAACTGAGAAGATAATTAATATTACAAGTGGGGCGCTACCATAAAAACAAAAACAAAAAAACTCCCATAAAACTCTCCAGCCAAGTGGCTCAGTTGATTAGAGCGTGAGCTCTGAGCAACAGGGTTGCTGGTTCGATTCCTTCATGGGCCAGTGAGCTGCACCCGAGCTGAGCTGCCAACAGGTGGCAGGATGGCTCAGCTGGTGAGAGAGAGCACGTGCTCCTAACAACAAGGTTGCCGGTTCGACTCTCCCATGGGATGGTGGGCTGCTTCCACCCGCATCTAAGATTGAACACAGCACCTTGAGGTAAGCAGCTGTGCGCTGCTGACAGGGGCCAGACTTGGAGCTGAGCTAGCTGCGCCCTCCACAACTAAGATTGAAGGACAACACTTGACTGTTCCCCTTCCCCAATTCCTTATAAAATCTTTAAAATAAAATCTTTAAAAAAAAATCTTTAAAAAAAAACCCCAAAACATAAAACTAGGTGACTTTTGCTTTGAAGTTAAGTGGTTTGGAAAAGAAACAGTTATCAAAGGCTAGGAAAAAGGCAATCATATTATGAAGTGGTGAACATTTGGTAAAAACATCGCCCGTGATACCTTGGAAAGGCAGATACTGTACTGAGTGAGCCTGTGGATTTAGGGAGAGAGGGCAAGAAACAATATTAGCAATGTCCTTTCAGCTGCATTTGGAGAGATTCTATAAGTAAGAAATAAAGCCCAGGCAAGATGTGGTCACTTTGTTACCAAGAATGAGAGGAAGTGGCTGAGCCCTGAATTTTGGGACTTTGCAGGAACAGAAGAAGCCACAGATTATGAACTCCAAAGCCAGCACAATTTAGTGTAAACTGACTGATGCACCATGCATGAACACCATGTTTCTCTTATTTTCAATGTTTTTTTTTTTGAGGGCAGTGTCACTGGCCCTCATATGTGGGACCCGAACCGGGGCCACTGGCCTCCCAAGCCAGCGCCCAACCACTGTGCCACTCGGCCGTCCCTCTCTTATTTTCTTTAGATAATCTTTTGTGTCCTTTCAAAAATGGTTCAACTTACTTGTAGGTACCCAAGCATTTTTGTGATTGTCACAAATGCAATTGTTCTTCTTAAATACAATTTTGTTTTATGGGTAAAAAAATGTATAACTTTTTTGTGTATACAACAGGTCATCAAATTTTTCAAAATATTAACGATTCCCATGATCACTATTGTTTTTCTTTTCCTACTTCTTTCCTTTAGTTTTATTTTCTTGTAGCTGAAGTTTTAATATTTATTTTAGGGACAGTCTGTGAGTTGGTGTTACACTGTCCCTGACTTTTTTATGTATATATTTACTAGGGAATTGGGGAGGAGAACAGTATTCGGGAATTTGGGAAGGGGAACATTGTGCTTTTCCAAGGCCCATCAGCTCCAAGTCAAGTTGTTGTCCTTCAATCTTAGTTGTGGAGGGCACAAGCTCAGCTCCAAGTCCAGTTGCCGCTTTCAATCTATTTGTGCGGGAGAAGTGGTGCAGCCCACCATCCCATGCAGGAGTTGAACTGGAAACCTTGCTGCTAAGAGCACGCACTCTCACCAGCTCAGCAGCAGTCAGCTCACTGGCCCATGTGGGAATCGAACTGGCGACCCTGTTACTTAGAGCTCATGCTCTTAACCAACTGAGCCACTTGGCCGACCCTTACTTTTTTTTTTTTAAAGATTTTTATTGGGGAATCGGGGAAGAGGAACAGACAAGTTGCTGTCTTTTTGTTCTTCAGTCTAGTTCCAGAGGACGTTGCTTCACTGGCCTATGTTGGTATCGTCATTGTGCTCTTCCCGGATGAGGCAGATTGGTCGCCGGCCTCTGGATGGTCGCTCACCACGGCTATTGGCAGCTCACGCTGGATGCCAGCCACTCACGCTGGCTGCTGGCCACTCGCTGTAGCCTATGGCAGCCTACTGCAGCAGGGGCTGCAGCCTACACTGTCACCAGGGCTCGCACAGCCCAGCTCCAGGTGGAGCTGTTGTTGTTAGCTGTAGAGGGCAGTGTCACTGGCCCTCATATGTGGGATCTGAACCAGGGCCGCTAGCATCCCCAAACCAGCTCTTATCCAATGTGCCACTCGGCCGGCCCACGACCCTTACTTTTGAATTATACTTTTGCAATCTGTTTTTAGACTGTCATTCTGATATATTGTAGCTAAATCTGTTTTTTCCTCTTTTAAGCACATCAACCCCATTTATGAGGGGTCCTCCCTCATGACGTAATCACCTCCAAAGTCTCCACCTCCTAATACCATCACCTTTGGAGGTTAGAATTCAACATATGAATTTGGGGGAAACACATTCAGACCATAGCAGTAGCCTAATCAGAAAGGAGCATTGACTCGTAGAGTAACAGGATATTACCTATGCCTCAGGAATATCTGAAGCCAAGGGTGTGGTTGCCAATATTTTTTCTCTCTGAATCTTATCTTTGCTCCTCTCCTTGCTTTTACTGGATTTTCTCTCATTGCAGATCAGTTATCCTCCTCTTTCTCATCCTGATGGCTAATGTTTATTTAGCTTCTATAATATTCTAATTGCTTTACATGGAATATTTCATTTTCTGTTCAATCAACATCATGAGGTAGGTGTGCTCATTATATTTCATCTGTGTGATTGATCGTGGGTAAGTCACTTAACGTCTCTGGGTCTTATTTTTCTCACTTATGAAATGGAGATCATGAGAGTACCTACCTCATGGTGTTGTTGTGATGATTAAACTGGATAATGTAAGTGCAAGATCTAGCACAGTGCCTTGCCCATAGTAAGTGCTCAATAAATATTAGCTACTAATATTATAGGGTGTCGTCATCAGAGTAAAGCAGGTAAATACAAATAGCCCTTCTCCCTTCCATGCAGTTTCTAGGGTAACACTGTTTATTTCCTTTTAAGGCTGCATCTGATTTTTTTTTTAAAGATTTTAATGGGGAATTGGGGGAGGGGAATAGCACTGGGGAGCCGGGGAAGGGGAACAGACAAGTTGCTGTCCTTTTGTTCTTCAGTCTAGTTGTGGAGGACGTTGCTTCACTGGCCCATGTTGGTATCATCATTGCGCTCTTCACTGGTGAGGCAGATCGGTCGCCGGCCTCTGGATGGCCACTCACAGTTGCTCTTGGCTGCTCACACCTGCTGCCAGCTGCTCACGCTGGCTGCTGGCTGCTCACGTTGGTTGCCGGCCACTCACTGTAGCCTATGGCAGCCCACTGCAGCAGGGGCTGCGGCTATGCCGTCCCGGGGACTCACAGCAGCCCAGCTCCAGGTGGAGCTGTTGTTAGCTGTAGAGGGCAGTGTCAATGGCTCTCATATGTGGGATCCGAACCTGGGCTGCTGGCGTCCCAAGCCAGCTCTTAACCAACGTGCCACTCGTCCGGCCCTGCATGTGATTTTTAAACATGAGAGTATATCAGAGTAAAATTGTTCAATGTACAGGGAAAAAAGACTAAAATATCAAGCATTGTGGGTCTGTTAGGTAGAAGTTAGAAAATGTAGGAGAAGGAGGAGGGGTGGAAGGGAGTCCATAGTGCCTACAGTAAAAGCTCATATCTAGCTTTGATTAGCTGCCTCCAGCCAAGTATTTGTTTTTACAACAACAGAAAACAAGAGGGTCTGGAGCAAGATAAGGATCTGAGTCAACAGACCTCCACCCACCTTAGGAGGCCACACCCTTCCGTGGAAGAGCATGCACCACTTTTCCCGCCAAATCAATATGGAACTTTCTCACCCCACCCAGCAAATTGTAAGTCCTCTGGACAAGGTCTCTCTCTCTCTTTTTTTCTCTCTCTGTCTCTGTTGCTCTGTCTCTCTCTCTCTCCTCGGCTAGGCCTGTTCTCTTCCCTGCTTCAGCATCACTAATGAACCCCACTTGAGTATTAATCAGCTTGCTGACCTTTGATTCTTCACTGCATCAGCAAGAAGAATCGAGACCCCCCCTAACAGGTACAACTGCCCTAAGGATAGTTTGATACATGATCCAGAGTGAGAAAGGATAATGAAAAGGTCCCCCAACTTGTAGATCCCTCTGCTACTTCCTGGGCATCTTATTTCTGATTTCAAGTTGAATGTCACCCACTTTCCTCTTCATTTTAATTCAAGACCATGGACTATTTGGGCTGTCTGTGACCTGAATATCTTAATAGGTTGGTCAGTGTTTTTTGAGGAAGTCATCGTATAATTAATTGTGTGTGACTCAAGAAGAAAAATGAATCCTAAAACTAGTTTTGATGCCTAGGAGAAAAATCAGCTGCTTTTATATAGCTAATGCAAATTTCTGCAAATGGGAATCATTAGCCCTAGGGAAATAAGGCATGTTCTTAAAGAACATGATGTCCAAACAACTTTATAAATTCAGATTTTAAGATCATCAATTGTAAACTGCTTTGTTTTTCCTTCCCCCCCCCCGAAAGTTTGAAGAAATGCTAAGTTCAAACTAAGAAGGTATCCATTATGAAGACATTTGTTGAAATGTCACCTTATATGTTGAAAGAGCTTTAGAGATTTCAAAGAGCATTTCCCCCCCCATTTCACCCTTTATGACTTCCTAAGTGAAGTAGAACATGAGTATTATGCGTAAATAACAAAGTGAGTAAGAATGCATGATGATGTAAGAGTCATTTCTGCCCTATCCCAGGTAAAGATTCCACTAGGGCGAGGAAAGAGTGAAACTCGAAGGGGAAACAAGTAGAGATCAGTGAGTTCCCCTGAGAGAGTGCTGGGGTCTGGCCCCCACGCTCTGGGATGGGTCTGGAGTGGGAGGGGGTGATGCAAGCCTCAGATGGGATCTGAGGATTGAAGGAAGTGTGCCACGCACCTTAGGTGTAGCCAGGAGAAAGCAAGCCTCTCAGAGAAGCCTCTCATTTAGCAAGACACCAGAATAGAGAATACTGATGCTGAGAGAGGTCCCTCAGCAGATGTACCTGATGTTAGCCATCAGGGGCCCATAGACATCAGCCTAGTGTGCGGAAAGTAGCTGAGTGTTCCTAAACCACTGAGAGTCTCAGAGACCACTAGTGGGCCTGAGGGTGCCTGGGGTCAGGATGAAGAAGAATCAGAATTGGGGCCTGGTAACCACAGACCATGATGGGATCATGGATTTCAACAAATGCCAGAACTCAATGACAAAGACCAGTGGAGCAAGTTAAATTTCGATTAATTCTAGTAAAAGACAGGACTTCTGTATCTTGAATCCTGTTGATATTGAAACATAATTTGTAGTAAGTCATCCAGAAAGAACCTCACTTATTTCTGAGGAGCAGAAGGAATCAGAGATACTAAGTGACTCAAAAGTGTCTGAGTTTCAAGGGCCGGCCAAGTGGCGTGGTGGTTAAGCGCTGGCTTGGGAAGCCAGCGGCCCCCGTTCAGTCCCACATGTGAGGGCCAGTGACACTGCCCCCCCCCAAAAAAAATAGCACAAATATTTAGGGCCGGCCGAGTGGTGCGGTGGTTAAGTGCTGGTTTGGGAAGCCAGCAGCCCCGGTTCAGGTCCCACATATGAGGGCCAGTGATACTGCCCTGAAAAAAAAAAAGTTTTAGGCCCGGTCGAGTGGCTCAGTTGGTTAAGAGCTCGCTCAAGAGTGCCAGCTGACCTCTGAGCAACGGCGGTTTGATGCCAGCCCGAGCTGAGTTGCCGTTGAGCTGCCAACAGGTGGCAGGATGGTTCAGCTAAAAAAAAAAACAAAAAAAGTGTCTGAGTTTCAAGCTGGAAATGGTTAAGTTACCAAGATTAAGTTTTATTCTGCTGGGGCTAGATGAGTGGCTCAGTTGGTTAAGACCTCCTTCAAGAGTGTGAGCTCTGAGCAACGTCGTTGCTGGTTCGATTCCAGGCCTGAGCTGAGCTGCTAACAGCTGCCAACAGGTGGCAGGTTGGGTCAGCTAAAAACAACAACAACAACAAACAACAAAAAAAGTTTTATACTGCTGACTGCCTTGGGGGCTCAATAGCTAATTTAAATATAATGAAGGAGAAAGGAGGAAAGTTACATTTTTTAGGTTCTTTGAAAGTTTATTTTAAATACATTAATTACTTAAAGGATTTCTTTAGTGATCAGTCTAAACAATGAAAAAAAGATCTCATAATTCATGATTTTTCTAATTTCCAGGGAAATATTTGTACATTAAAAGTTAGGGCCTCGGGCCGTCCGAGTGGTGCGGTGGTTAAGCGCTGGCTTGGGAAGCCAGCAGCCCCAGTTTGGTCCCACATATGAGGGCCAGTGACACTGCCCTCTATAGCTAACAACAGCTCCACCTGGAGCTGGGCTGTGTGAGCCCTGGTGACGGAGTAGGCTGCAGCCCCTGCTGCAGTGGGCTGCCATAGGCTATAGTGAGTGGCCCGCAGCCAGCGTGAGCGGCTGAGAGCCGATATGAGCTGCCAATAGCCACGGTGAGCGATCATCCAGAGGCCAGCGACCGATTTGCCTCATCCGGGAAGAACGCAATGACGATACCAACATGGGCCAGTGAAGCAACGTCCTCTGCAACTAGACTGAAGAACAAAAACACAGCAACTTGTCTGTTCCCCTTCCCTGATTCCCCAACAGTGTTCCCCTCCCCCAATTCCCCAATAAAATCTTTAAAAAAAAAGTTAGATTTTTGGGCCGGCTGAGTGGCGCAATGGTTAAGAGCTGGCTTGGGACGCCAGGGTTCCCGGTTCGGATCCCACACATGAGGGCCATTAACACTGCCCTCAAAAAAAAAAAGTTACATTTTTACACACTCAAATTTTGAGATTGCGAATTATCTACTACCTTTGTGCACATAAATTTCACATTTTCCTATCTCATGGAAGAAGTTCTGCCATGAGAGAGAGAGACAGACAGACAGACAGACAGACAGACAGACAGTGCCAAAAAAAGCATACATATTTTAAGAAAGGAAAAAACTATTAATTGTAATACTCAATATACACCTATAAGAAAAGATGAATACGAGTCACGTTTGACTTCTGCAATTACAAGAGGTGCTCAAAGTGGTTACCATCAGCGTCCAGACACTTCTGATTACAGTGAACTACTGCTTGAGCAACATTGACCAAAGTGTCCACGTGTATAGTTGTGTTTTTGGCACCCCCCGGTATATTCATCTTTGTTGGTTTGAAAACTCAGAAGATTCCCAGGTGAAATCTGAAAGTGGCCCTGGTATGCGAAGGGCAAGGAGAGACCACAAAAACAGGCAGGTCACTCCAGACTGGTAGGTGGCAGGTTTAGTAAGCAAGGGAACTTAGGTACGAGGCGTGTCTTGGGTGACTGCAAGACAAGTAGATCTCCGTACTGATCTGGCAGAATCTTAAATATTTATATGGAGGCCTTAAGGGGATTTGGTCACCTATACCATCTAGATGGTTTCAACAATACATTGCTCGCTCAACAAAGTGTCCTTGGAGCAGTTTCTAATGCGGGGGAAACATGCTGAACCAACATTCCAAGGACAGGGGAGGGGGTAAGGAGCCTCTGATCACCTGGGTCCACCTCTCAGGTCAACTGTCAGTCACAATCTCTCAATGACCTCCTCCAACAATCTTAGTCTCTGCCTTGTCTCTGTCTCTATATCTCTATATCTCTATCATTTCTCTCTCTCTTGTTCCTGGGGTCTCTAAATTAGGTCCATCCCTGGTATTCTCAATCTCTGAGCCAATATATTTTATTTTTTTCTTTTAGCTCATCTGTTCTGGTTCCTGTCATTTGCAACAGATTCTAACTAAAAAATTTTAAAAAAACTAACAAAAACATGCAACTCCCATATGAATAAAACTATACCACTTTATAGTATGTCCTAGAGGAAGAACTGAATAAATTTTTTTTTTTTTAAAGATTTTATTGGGAAATTGGCGGAGGGGAACAGCATTGGGGAATCGGGGAAGGGGAACAGACAAGTTGCTGTCTTTTTGTTCTTCAGTTTAGTTGCGGAGGATGTTGCTTCACTGTTGGTATCGTCATTGCGCTCTTCCCGGATGAGGCAGATCGGTCGCTGGCCTCTGGATGTCGCTCACCGCAGCTATTGGCAGCTCACGCTTGGCTGCCAGCCGCTCACGCTGGCTGCGGGCCACTCACTGTAGCCTATGGCGGTCCACTGCAGCAGGGGTTGCAGCCCACACCATCACAGGGGCTCGCACAGCCCAGCTCCAGGTGGAGCTGTTGTTAGCTGTAGAGGGCAGTATCACTGGCCCTCCTGTGGGACCCGAACCAGGGCCGCTGGCTTCCCAAGCCAGCGCTTAACCACCACGCCACTCGGCCGGTTTCCCTTTTTTTATTTTTTATTTTGCTCTTTCAGCACTTCCAACCCCCATGTCACCAATACCCTGTATTAAATTCACTCTACTTGAATATCAGAGTGATTTCTGATTTCTTTTTTTTTCAATTTATTTTATTTTTTAAAAAGATTTTTATGAAACTATAGCTAACATACAATATATTAGTTTCAGGTGTACACCATAGTTATTCAACATTCATATACCTAAAGAAGTGGTCACCATGGTAAGTCCAGCAACCATCTGACACCATAATATGTTATCAAAATATTATTGACTATATTCCCCATGCTGTACATTACATCTCCATGATTTATTTGCTTTATACCTGGAAATTTAGACCTCTTGAATTCCTCTTCATCTTTTCCCTCCTTTTTAAATTTTTCAAGTACAGTTGACATTCAATATTATTTTATATTAATTTCAGGTATACAGCATAGTGCTTAGACATTTATGTAATTTATGTAGGCTTGTACCCAGCTGGCACTATAATCGTTATTACCATATTATTGACTATATTTCCTGTGCTTTACTTTACATCCCCTTGACTATTTTGTAACTATCAGTTTGTACTTTTTAATTCCTTCACCTTTTTCACCCTGCCCCCAACCCTTTCTCATCTATCACCCCGATGAATCTAGTACCCATCTGATACCATACATAGTTATTACAATATTATTGACTATATTCCCTATGCTATACCCTACATCCCCATGACTACTTTGAAACAACCAACTTGTACTTTTTTTTTAAAAGATTTTATTAGGGAATTGGGGGAGGGGAACAGCCTTGGGGAATCTGGGAGGGGGAACAGACAAGTTGCTGTCTTTTTGTTCTTCAGTCTAGCTGCATTCATGTGGCCAAAATGAATCATGAGAGCAGCTATGATTCCAAGGACAGGGAACTAGATTCTACGTTTTGATGGTAGCAGCTGTAACAGGGAAAAGTGAAGGAGTAGGGAGGTTTTTTGCAGTCTATCCCTAATATATAGCTAATGAGTGGGTATATGTTGATACAGCAATTCCACTTCTGGTTATATATCCCAAGGAAACAAAAACACTATGTTGAAGAGACATATGTACCCCAGTGTTCATAGCAGCATTATCTACAATAGCCAAGACATGGAAAACAACCTAAGTGTCCATTGACAGATGAATGGGTAAAGAACAGTGATATATACATGCAATGGAATATTATTCAGCCATAAAAAAAGAAGTCTTGCCATTTGTGACAACATAGATGGACTTCGAGGGCATGATGCTAAGTGAAATAAGTCAGACATAGAAAGACTAACACTGTATGATCTCACTTATTTGTGGAATTGAAACAAAGAAAGAAAAACCAAAAAAACAAACTCAGAAAAAGAGATCATACTTGAAGTTACCAGAGGTGGAGGGTGGGAGAGTTGGAGAATTAGATGAAGGTCGTTGGTCAAAAGGTACAAATTTCCAGTTATAAGATAAATAAATACTGGGGATGTAAAACAAAACAAAACAAAAACAACAACAACAAAAAATCTGATGACCGTTGAGTCCAGACCCACTGCAATATATATATATATATATATATATATATATATATATATATATATATATATTTAAAGATTTTATTGGGGAATCGGGGAAGGGGAACAGCATTGGGGAATCAGAGAAGGGGAACAGACAAGTTGGTGTCTTTTTGTTATTCAGTCTAGTTGCAGAGGATGTTGCTTCACTGGCCCATGTTGGTATCGTCATTGCGCTCTTCCCAGATGAGGCAGATCAGTCCCCGGCCTCTGGATGGTCGCTCACCGCGGCTATTGGCAGCTCACACCGGCTGCCAGCCACTCACGCTGGCTGCTGGCCACTCACTGTAGCGTATGGCAGCCCACTGCAGCAGGGGCTGCAGCTATGCCGTCATGGGGACACACAGCAGCCCAGCTCCGGGTGGAGCTGTTGTTCACTATCTTAGCTGTAGAGGGCAGTGTCACTGGCCCTCATATGTGGGATCCAAACCGGGGCCGCTGGCATCCCAAACCAGCTCTTAACCAATGCGCCACTCGGCTGGCCCTGCAATATATTTTTTAAATAAAAAATAAATACTGAAGCCTGAATAAATTTTTAATTTGCCCCTATTCTCTTAATATCCTTAGAAATGGGTGACATTCAATCAAAAGACGACACTGGAGATTTTTTCATAAGATCTACTAATCATGGAATTAGCTATCTCAGAAAAGTAGAATGACTTCTTAGTGACATTTTTAAAGAGTGACAGTAAAGCTTGTCTTCTATAGGCTGAATCTAGGACAAAATTGTTGAAAAAGATGAGGGGATGATGACAGTATACATAAGGACTTTAATGCCCCTGAATCAGTCACGAATGGAAAGTTAAAAAAAACAACAACCCACAACATTTTAAAAAGTCTGCCTCAGGCAATCTCAAAACGTTTGACATTTCATTTATTGGAAAAATGTAGCTTTTTATAATTAAAAAAGTTTTGACAACTGAAAGTGACTTTAAGACCTGTTAAAATCAGGTCAGTGAAGCTGCTGATGATCTCAAAGTTTTTATCTTCACAGTGAGAGATTGGAGGCTGTAGATTTTTAGCTGTCCATGTAATAGGTACTGCAGAGGAAAAATGCATCCCAATGAAACGTTTTAGATTGCAGTGATGCATAGGCTTGCAGAAGCCTAGGGAATCCAAAATAAGGTTTCTTCACGTCCTACTTTTATATGGTAACTATAAAAGAAAGGATGTTACCTATTAAGGTAACATTCTGCCAGAAGGAATCCTTATTTGATTTGTCAACTCTGTCAACACTATCTGGACTGCAATGGTCACTTGTGTCCACTGGATCAAGATAGCTGCTGACAGCAGTACATAAGGACAATAAAAGGATTAATTATGCCAGCGGGGTCATCACTTCAACTCTCCTGTGTTGTCTGGGTTGAATTTTGCTTGTGTCCACGCTAGTGGATGCTAGGATGGTTGAATCATTGCTTATAGTTCACTCTGGATACAGTCTGTGCAACAGTAATTGCTAAGGAAAAATCGTTTACTTTTCAAAGTGCCTCTCATTGATTATCGGGCTGTAGCTTCATTTTATTTGCATGGCTCTGCAGTCTTCAGCCTCCTTCACTAGAGCTCTGCCTGGTCTCTCATCATCAGCCTCCTGTGTTCTGTCTGTTCTCGGGCTATGAGAGGGGCATTCCAGCCTCTTTTGAGGTGGTGGTAAAGGCAATTTTCAGTTTGGGTTCTTAACAAATATGAAGTCTCTTGAGTGTTCAGTTTTAAGTGTTTCAGTTTTTTTTTTGTTTGGAAGGAAAACGACTCTTGTCACTCAAATGAAAAAGGATTTTATTGGAAGGTTATGGGGTTGCCCACCAAATCAGAGGAAAAGCCAAACTAGTTAGCAGGGCTTAGAAAAGACAGGAACCAGGGATCAGGGAGCAGGAATTATGTGGGAGAGGGAGGGGATTGTATTGGTATGGCTTATATCGTATTGGCCAGGACAGAGATGAAGCAGCTTGATTGACAGTCCATGGAAATTGTAGGCAATATGGGAGAGGGTGGTTGCCAAAGGAAACCTGTGGTACTTCTCTCCAGGAATGCTGGGTGGGCAAAAACAGCACACATCTCTACACTGGAAACAGATGCCATAATGCTTATGGTCAAGCATCCTCTTTGAGTGTAGAAGTCCAGGGTTTTGCTTTTTAAACATTCTACCCCTGAGCTTAATAGTACTGCTCTGGGTGGTATTCATGTGGATTCTGGAGCCAGACTGCCTGGATTTGAAGCCCATTGCTGCCATTTCATAGCTGTGTGTGCTTGGAATTGTTACTTAACCTCTATGGATCTTGGTTTCCTCATTAGAAAAATGGGGATAATAAAAGCAGTTTTATCATAATGTTATGATAATTAAATGATACACTAAAAGCCCTAAGAATAGTGTCTGACACCTACTAGCTGTATACTTCTTAGCTATTATTAGGGAGAAAGAGTGCGTTCTTGTATTGTCTGAGATCTTTAACTGGGTTTTTTTTTTTTAAAGGTTTTTATTGGGGAATTGGGGGGAAGGGAACAGCGTCGGGAAATTGGGGAAGCAGAACAGACAAGTTGCTGTCCTTTTGTTCTTCAGTCTAGTTGTGGAAGATGTTGCCTCAGTGGCTCATGTTGCTATTATCATTGCGCTCCTCCCTGGGTGAGGCAGTTGCTCGCTGGCCATTGGATGGTCACTCACGGAGGCTCACGAAAGCACATGCCAGCTGCCAGCCAGCCCTACTGTAGCCTATGCTGTCCCCGGCGACTCACGGCAGCCCAGCTCCAGGTCGCGCTGTTGTTCACCATCTTAGCTGTAGAGGGCAGTGTCACTGGCCCTCATGTGGGATCCGAACTGGGGCCCTGCTGCTCAGAGCTGGAGTCCCAAGCCAACTCTTAACCAACGCGCCACTCTGCCGGCCTTAACTGTGGTTTAAAATAGTAATTGTGCTTATTAAAACTAAGAAATGGCTTCCCTTTCCTGGCTTCACAGGTCACAATATTCCTGTTGGAATTTCCTTGTGATGGTGCTGTTCACAGACTGTTAATGTATTAGTTTTATTGGGTGCTATGACAAATTACCACAAATTTAGTGGCTTAAAAATACAAATTTATGGGGTGGTGGATTAGCTCAGTGGGTTAAAGCACAGTGCACATAACACCAAGGTTGCCAGTTCGATTCCCACATGGGCCACTGAGCTGCTCCCTCCACAACTAGATTGAAACTACTTGACTTGGAGCTGATGGGTCCTGGAAAAACACACTGCTCCCCGGTAAAAACAAAATGAAACAAAACAAAACAAAATTTATTATCTTGTTGTTCTGGAGGTCGGAGTCTCATCAGGCTAACATCAAGGTGTCACCTGGGCTACATTCTTGTTTCTGGAGATTCCAGGAGAGAATTGGTTCCTTGCCTCTTCAGTTTCTAGAGGCTGCTTGCATTCCTTGGCTAGTGGTCCCTTCTTCCATCATCAAAGCCAGTCATTCAATCACTTTTGCTTTACAGGTTATGGGGATTAGGATGTGGACATCTTTGGGGGGGATGTTATGCTACTACCTTAAAAATTTATATTTCTTACCATGAATGGTTAAGCTTGTTCACTTAGGTCAACATAGCTCATTTGTTATTCTTGGGTAGTATTTTGTTACAAGCCATAATTGAGGGGTCAGTGTTTTGAGTGAAAGAATACAGTAAAACCTTGGATTGCGAGTAACGTGGTTTGCTAGTGCTCCGCAAGATGAGTAAACATTTCTAATACATTTTAACATGGTAAATGAGTGATGTCTTGCAATACGAGTAGTTTGTTTCCAGAACAAATTATGCTAGCAAACCCAGGTATTGCTGTATATTAATTATTAAAAGATAGAATTCTCCTATCAGATATCTCTCAGTTAGATTTTAAAATGCCATTATAAAAACGATTTGCTCCCAAATATAGTATTGCCATGTTTGACATCTTTGAATTAAGAAAGTTCAAACCTTAGGGTTTGGATTAAGGGAAAGACCTGTGTATACTGTCTCATGTTCTAATTTACAGACTCCATATTATCTGTGAATGGCTTTGTGTATCCCTCTAGTGCAGTGGTTCTTAACCAGGGTGGTGGGTGGGTGGATTGGTGGGTGGGTGGTTGATTTTTCTCTCCGTTCCTATCCAGAGGATATTTTGGTTGTACATAATTGTGGATGGGTGGGTGCTACTGGCCTCCACTGTGTAGAGGCCAGGAATGCTGCTAAATGCTGCTAAACATCCTACAATTCATGACACAGCTCGCACCCCCGCAGGAAAGCATCATGTCAATAGTGCTGAGGCTGAGAAATTCTGCTCTAGTGAGTGTCCCAATTGTTTCCCTTGATTATTGGACTCTTTCTTTTTTTTTTTTTTAAGATTTTACTGGGGAATTGGGGGAGGGGAACAGTGTTGGGGAATGGGGAAGGGAAACAGACAAGTTGCTGTCCTGCAGCTATGCCGACACGGGAACACACAGCAGCCCAGCTCCAGGTGGAGCTGTTGTTCACCATCTTAGCTGTAGAGGGCAGTGTCACTGGCCCTCATATGTGGGATCCGAACCCTGGCCACTGGTGTCCCAAGCCAGCTCTTAACTAATGCGCTGCTCAGCCGGCCCTAGGAAAGGTTTTTTTAGCCGATTGAATTTAGATTTTACCAAACCATGTTTTCCTATCATTAAGCAAGTATAATTTGGTCTGTTAAGAAAAAAACAAAAAACAACTTTATGATGATTCTTCTAGAAATGTAATGATATTACTGAAGAAATTTCTGGAAATAAGAGACAAATGCATTTTAGATTCATTGTTTCAGCTTTTTCTTTTTTCCTCTTACATAACAGTGATTTAAATAAAACATTTATTTTCCTTTCGGTGAGAAGGAAGCATGACTATAATTGCAAATGTTTTCTCGATGGAGGGTTTGTGAATCTTTTAAGACATGAACTTTCTAATTTTCTACATCAGTCCATCATGCAACTTCCTGGTTTTGTAAAGGCATTCTATATTTTGGGAGTTTTCTTGTGAGGCTATAAATTCAGAAATTATTTGATGTAGATGAGAGACAATGTAAAATGGTTTTCTGGTTTCTATCTGACTGGAATGCAATACACAGGACACGCAACCCCTCTCTTGGAGACCTAAGAGAGAAAACGGAAAACGGACCTATCTTTTAGTTCATTGATGCAGGTGATTTTAATTCAGAGCTGTGACTTTATCCTGGCAGCTGGAGGCGTGCAGCTGGGTGAAAATCAACCAGTCCCCTGGAGATGGCAGTAGCAGGCAGGGATGGAGATCTTTTGCCAACCAGCCACAGCCAGAACTAGAACTGCGGGTAGCCATGATGGATCCTGTGGCTACAGAGGGCTGATTTTCTGGTAGTTATTACAGTTCAGTTCCACCTTCTCCTTTTCTGAAGTTTAGTTCTCAAGTACTGCCTTAAATCCTTTCTGAACAAGGTCTTGTGTAAGTGAATGAATATATAAATCATATTCCTAGTGCCTGTTAAGCCTTACTACATCTGCTTTATGGTTAAGCCCTACCACATTAGTAAACCTCTTGCATTGTAGGTACAATATTGACAGGTGCTGAGGTACAAAGGATGATAAGAGTGAGTTCTTATCATGGGCTGCAGAGGTATGAAAACACACAAATTAATGATTTCAATATCATATACTATGACCAAATAGCCTAGTGCTATGAAAGCCAGTGGGTCAACTTAACCCAGCCAGAGGGGTCAGAAACACTTTCTCAAGGAGGTGGCACTTGTACTGAATTGAAAAGAATAAATAAGACTTAGCCAGGTGAAGAAAGATCAAAAGAGTGTTCAAGGCAGGAAACATAGCTTGAATAAGGATCTGGAGTATGGGGAGCATCATGACATTTACTGTATTACTCTATCACAAAGTGTAAGGCAGGGTGACTGGAAAGCTAAGTAGTGGTCAAATTATGGAAGTGCTAACAAGTGAAAATGCTTGGGAGTTAAAGATGTCAGTGGTGTGCAAGAGAATCATCCAGGGCTCTTGGTTTCAGTGCGTTTCCTGACTCCATCTGCAGAGATTTCTACACACCCTGCCAACTAGCAGACCTCATGTTAGAATTGAGTTCATCATATTCCCTAGTTTGGAGAACACTGTCATCTCTGTCTGCACAAAGCTTTTTTTGCTCCCTCTTTTTTAAAGATTTTAATTAAAATAAAGCTAACATAAAAAAATTATATTAGTTTCATGTGTACACCATAGCTATTCAACATTTATAGACTTAAAGAAATGATCACCATGATAAATCCAGCAACCCTCTGACACTGTACCACGCTATCACAATATTACTGACTATATTCCCCATCCTGTATTTTACATTCCTATGACTTATTTGTTTTATCCCGGGACATTTGAACCTCTATTTCTCTTCACCTTTCCCCCCTTTAAATTTTTTTTTCTGTTTAAAGATTCTTATTGGGAAATTGGGGAACAGGAACATTGTGTTTTTTCAGGACCCATCAGCTCCAAGTCAAGTTGTTGTCCTTCAGTCTTAGTTGTGGAGGGTTCAGCTCAGCTCCAAGTCCAGTCACCACTTTCAGTCTAGTTATAAGGGGCATGGGGGGGTCGCAGCCCACCATCCCATGTAGGAGTCTAACCGGCAACCTTGTTGTTAAGAGCATGCTCTCTCACCAGCTGAGCCATCCTGCCACCTGTTGGCAGCTCAGCTCAGGCACAGCTCACTGGCCCATGTGGGAATCGAACTGGAGACCCTTTTGCTCAGAGCTTGCACTCTTATCCAACCACACCACCCGGCCGCCCCCCTCCCCTTTTTAATATTTCAATTACAGTTGACATTCAATAGTTTTTTTTTGAGGGCAGTGTCAGTGGCCCTCATATGTCGGATCTGAACCGGGGCCGCTGGTGTTCCAAGCCAGCTTTTAACCACTGCGCCATTCAGCCGGCCCGACATTCAATATTATTTTATATTAATTTTAGGTGTACAACAAAGTGGTTAGGCATTTATATAATTTAAGAAGTGATCCCCCTGACCAGTTCAGTACCCACCTGGCACTATACACAGTTAGTACCATATTATTAGCTATATTCCCTGTGCTGTATTTTACATCCCCATGACTTTTTTTTAAGAGCACGTGTCACTGGCCCTCATATGTGGGATCCGAACTGGGGCTGCTGGCATCCCAAGCCAGCTCTCAACCACCGCGTCACTCGACCGGCCCCCCATGACTATTTTAAACTACCAATTTGTACTTCTTAATCCCGTCACCTTTTTTTTTTTTTTTAAGATTTTACTAGGGAATTGGGGAAGGGGAACACTGTTGGGTAATTGTGGAAGGGGAACAGCCAAGTTGTTGTCCTTTAATCTTAGTTGTGGAGGGCGCAGCCAGCTCAGCTCCAAGTCCAGTCGCCATCCAGCTGCCCGTCGGCAGCTCAGGGCAGCTCAGCTCAAGGTGCTGTGTTCAATCTTAGTTGCCGGTGGGCATAGCCACCATCCCATGGGGGAGTCGAGCTGGCAACCTTGTTGTTAGGAGCACGTACTCTCACCAGCTGAGCCATCCTGCCACCTGTTGGCAGCTCAGCAGCAGCTCAGCTTGGGCACAGCTCACTGGCCCATGTGGGCATTGAACTCGCGACCCTATTGCTCAGAGTTCATGCTCTTAACCAACTGAGCCACTTGGCCAGCCCTCCCTTCACCTTTTAAAGCTCTTCTCTTTTATGCTTGTTTGTCGGCTTATTATGTATCATTTTTCTCCCTTATCCTTGGTCCGCACTCCCATTCCACCACCCCTTTGGTATCCTCTCTATTTATGGATCTTTATTTTAAAAGAAATAGTGTATTTAAAAAAGAAGATGCATTTTAAATTTACACAAGTGGTGTTGTGCTCTAAATCCTGTTTCTTGCAATTTTCATCTCTGGTTTTTTGTTCTTATCACAGAGCAGTGTGGTACACCTAGCTCATTGCCTCTAACAGCATTATGCCTCAAAAAGTTTTGCCTATCCAACGTATCATTTGGTTTCTCTCTTCCAAATCCTTCCGATGGCAAGCAACTGTTTGATGAGCATGCTCATTCCCATCCTCTTATGGGCTAGGTGAACATTTTCTACCTCCAAAGGTTCTGATTCAATGTATCTGAGTTGGGGCCCAGATAATTTAAATACAATGAGGCTGCTGTGTAGTGAGGTGATTTACTGCGAAGAAAGGAGACAACAGCTCTCTAACTTTGGCATGCATCATGGAGGTCTTGGAGGACACCCCTGCCAGACTCAGGTGCCCATCTTGTACTTGCACGACTCTGAGAGTAGATACCTCCTTACATTTTGCCCATTCCTAGAATTTGCGTTTTTTTAAACAAGGGCCCAGGTGATATTCCTGCGGTCCAGGGGCCACATTTTGAGAATCACTGCTTTAGGACCTTGATATCCAAAGTTTGGCCTACAGACCAGCAAGATGACACCACCTAGAAGCTCGTGAGAGGTGCAGAATATTGAGCCCCACCCCTGATCTGCTGAACCAGAATCTGCATTTGAGCAAAATCTCCAGCTGATTGGTGAGCACAGGAAAGTTCAAGAAGTACTGCTTTGGGAAATACAGGGAGGTTACACCTTTCTACCAAGGGAACTAATTACAAGGAGGTTCCCAAATGTCCTGAAAGCAACTAGGGGATATTTTTTAGGGAAGCTAAAGTATCCACCTAGGACATCTCTTCGGGGGAGGCCCACCATGTCTATATGCCCTTTACTGGTGGAGTTAAGTGTTTTTTTAAAGACTTTATTGGGGAATTGGGGGAGGGGAACAGACAAGTTGCAGTCCTTTTGTTCTTCAGTCTAGTTGTGGAGGACATTGCTTCACTGGCCCATGTTGGTATTATCATTGCACTCTTCCCGGCTGAGGCAGATCTGTCACCGGCCTCTGGACGGCCGCTCACGGCGGCTCTTGGCAGCTCACACCAGCTGCCAGCCACTCACGCTGGCTGCCGGCCACTCACTATAGCGTATGGCAGCCCACTGTAGCAGGGGCTGCAGCTATGCCTCCCCGGGGACTCACAGCAGCTCAGCTCCAGGAGGAGCTGTTATTCACCATCTTAGTTGTAGAGGGCAGTGTCACTGGCCCTCATATGTGGGATCCAAACTGGGGCCTCTGGCGTCCCAAGCCAGCTCTTAACCAACGTGCCACTCGGCCGTACCAGCTGGTGTTAATTTTGATCACTTGGCTAGAGTACAGTCTGGTGTTTCTACCATGAAAATATGTGTTGAGAAATCCTGTTCACTTCCTGTTTCATACAGTTACTAGAGAGAGACTGTCCCTGGATGAATGCATGAAGGTCAGTTTGGCTGTCCCCTCAGCCCTTCATTTCTTCCCCAGGACAAGTAATAAAATGGTCAGAGCATCTCCCCCCTTTCAACGAGTGTGCCAGGCAGGCCTATGTGTTAAATGCCCAAATATATTGATGGACATTTGTTCCTAGTTTGGGGATATTACAAATAAAACCACTCTGACATCTTATAAAAGCCTTTTCATGGACACAGATTTTCATTTCCCTTAGGTAAGAAGTTCCAGGTCATAAAGTAGATGCATGTTTTAACTTTATAAGAAAATGCCAACCCTTTCCCCAAAGTGGTTGTGCCATTTTATACTTCCTCCAGCAATGTACGAGAGTGCTGATTTCTCCACGTCTTTGTAAATACTTGCTATTATCACTCCTCTCCTAGAATAAAATTATTTATAACAAACATTTCATTTTAAAAGGGGTGAGAGAGAGAGAGAGGGAGGGAAAGAGAGATTGAGAGGGTGATTGAGAGGGAGGGGTTGGGAAGGAAAAGAGAAGAAAAAAGAGGAAGGGAGGGCCGGCTGAGTGGCTCATTGGTTAAGAGCTGGCTTGGGACACCAGCGGCACCGGTTCGGATCCCACAGATGAGGGCCAGTGACACTGCCCTCTACAGCTAACAACAGCTCCACCTGGAGCTGGACTGTGCGAGCCCCGGTGATGGTGTAGGCTGCAGCCCGTGCTGCAGTGGGCTGCCATAGGCTACAGTGAGCGGCGACAGCCAGCATGAGCGGCCGGCAGCCAGCGTGAACGGCAGGCCACCAGTGTGAGCCGCCAATAGCCACCGTGAGCGACATCCAGGGGCAGGCGACCGATCTGCCTCACCCAGGAAGAGTGATCTGCCTCACCCGGGAAGAGCGCAATGACGATACCAACATGGGCCAGTGAAGAAACGTCCTCCGCAACTAAAACTGAAGAACAAAAAGACAGCAACTTGTCTGTTCCCCTCCCCCAATTCTCCAGCCCTGTTCTCCTCCCCCAATTTCCCAACGAAATCTTAAAAAAAAAAAAAAAAAAGAGGAAGGGAGGAAGGAGGGGGAGGGGAGAAAAGAGGTGAGGAGAGTAAAAGGAAAAAAAGTGCAGTATCTAAGGAGTCAGAAATACAGTCGGGTTTTCCGGTGTCTGCTCTGATCTCTTATCAACTAGACTGCATTGCCTTTCAAGGGAGAAATATGAAGCAGTATTCTTCCTGTTCTCACGGGGGTGGCATGAGCTGGACATTGCATAGAGCTTATTCTAGTTTTTCAAGTATAATTTGGACTGGAAATACTGCAGTGCTGAAGGAGTTATCTACATGTCAGAAACTGGCAATGATTTTGAAGTTCATGTTGGGAAACCTGGCCGTTCTGTATTCACAGAAGGAAATATCTTTGTTTTGTTTTTTGTTTTGTTTTGCGAAAGCATACAAATGAAGGCTTTATTCATCGTAGTCACATTCAAACTAATGATCAGCATAGAGGCAAAAGCCAGTTGCTATGACAGATAGCAAGGGGAGAGAGAAAGAAGACAGGACATCTGTTCTTAAACTTCGCTTCTACCTAAACAAGCTAAAAGCTGGTCTTGCTCAGCAAGAAAGTATAATGAACATTGTCATGAGGTATAATTCGAAGTGCTAGTCTTTCTAGGGTAAAAATACAATCCTTCTGAGAATGATGAATTTGAATAGAGAAAGCAAAAGGAGAATTCTAAGTAGTGAGGCCAAAAATGTGATTTTAGAAGATTTATTAGGGATGACCACCATTACAAATATCTGCTCAGTATTGCAGTTATTCTTATTGAGACATAATTTAATGCTGCTGTTTTGCCACACACTCCTCTACTCAATGATGCAAAATTCTGGATCAATGGAGGAATGCCCATCAACTTTACACCTAGAATAGAGCACTGGAGAAGGGTATTCCCAGCTCTTTCACTTTGGGCTCCTCACTGTGGATTTGGTGGGCAGCATCTCATGGGGACAGTTGATGGGAAATAGACGCAACCCCCAAGTGTACATGAAAAAAGACATTTTGCTTACTTATCACTAAGGAAGTCATACCCAACATCCTCACAGGCACAAGCAAGGCAAAGAGGGTGCCGCTGTTTTCTTTCACCAGTACAGCTCATGTTGCTCTTTTTCCCTAAAAGCTGTCCTTAACTAATTGAATTAAGGTTCCTGATGCATGGTAGGCATACAGTAAATATGAGCTTCCATTCTTTCATTCATGTGATTAATATTTCTTTTTTTTTAAAAGAGTTTATTTTATTGGGTAATTGGGGGGAGGGGAACAGCGTTGGGAAACTGGGGAAGGGGAACAGACAAGTTGCTGTCTTTTTGTTCTTCAGTCTAGTTGTGGAGGACGTTGATTCACTGGCCCATGTTGGTATCGTCACTGCGCTCCTTCCGGATGAGGCAGATCGGTCACCAGCCTCTGGATGGCCGCTCACCGCGGCTATTGGCAGCTCACGCTGGCTGCCGGCCACTCACTGTAGCCTATGGCAGCCCACTGCAGCAGGGGTTGCAGCCTACAACATCGCCAGGGCTCGCAACAGCCCAGCTCCAGGTGGAGCTGTTGTTACCTGTAGAGGGCAGTGTCATTGGCCCTCATATGTGGGATCCGAACCGGGGCTGCTGGCGTCCCAAACCTGTTCTTAACCAATGCGCCACTCGGCCGGCTCAATATTTCTTTATTAAAGATTTTTATTGAAAATATAGCTAACATACAATATTATATTAGTTTCAGGGGTACACCATAGCTATTCAAGTTTATATACCTAAAGAAGTGATTGCCTGGGCTGGCCGAGTAGGTTAACAGCTGGCTTGTGACGCCAGCGGCCCTGGTTCGGATCCCACATATGAGGACCAGTGACATTGCCCTCTACAGCTAACAACAGCTCCACCTGGAGCTGGGCTGCTGTGAGCCCCCGAGATGGCATAGCTGCAGCCCCTGCTGCAGTGGGCGGCCATAGGCTACAGTGAGTGGCTGGCAGCCAACGTGAGCGGCCAATAGCCGCCGTGAGCTGCCAAGAGCCGCTGTGAGTGGCCGTGCAGAGGCTGGTGACCAATCTGCCTCATATGGGAAGAGTGCAATGACGATACCAACATGGGCCAGTGAAGCAACGTCCTCCGCAACTAGACTGAACAACAAAAGGACAGCAACTTTTCTGTTCCCCTTCCCCAATTCCTCAATAAAATCTTAAAAAAAAAAGAAGTGATTACCATGGTAAGTCCAGCAACCATCTGACACCATACCATGCTATCACAATATGATTGACTATACTCTCTATGCTGTACATCACATCCCCATGACTTATTTGTTTAATACATGGAAATTTGAACCTCTTGCACCTCTTCACCTTTTCCCTCCTTTTAATTTATCAACTACAGTTCACATTCAACATTATTTTATATTAATTTTAGGTGTACAACATAGGGTTAGGCATTCGATAATTTAAGAAGTGATCCCCCTGACTAGTCTAGTATCCACCTGGCATTATACATATTTATTACCATATTATTAACTGTATTCCCTGTGCTTTACTTTACATCCCCATGACTATTTTAAAACTACCAATTTGTACTTAATCCCTTCACCTTTTTCACCCTGCCCTCTAAACCCCTCCCATCTGTCACCTCAACAAATTTAGTACCCATCTGACACTATACCTAGTTATTACAATATTGACTATGTTCCTTACGCTATATCCTACATCCCAGTGACTACTTGGTAACAACAAATTTGTACTTCTTAATCCCTTCCCCTTTTTTCACCTACTCCCAACTCCCACTCAGTTGACAACCTTCAATGTTTTCTGTATCTATGAGTTTGTTTTGTTTGTTTACTTTGTTCTTTAGATTCCACATATAAGTGAAATCACATTGCATCTGTCTTTCTCTGTCTGACATACCACTCAGTACAATATCCTCCAGGTCCATCCATGCCACCGCAGATGGCAAGAGTCCTTTCCCTTCCATGCTGAGCAGTATTCCATTGTATATATGCCCCACCTCCTCTTTGTCATTCTTCCATCAATGGACACCCAGTCTGCCTCCACATTTTGGCTATTGTAAGTAATGCTGCTATGAACATATGAATGCACACGTCCCCTTAAAGTGGTCTTTGGGTTTCTTCAGATAAATACCCTGAAGTGGGATTACTGGGTCTTTCTTTGTCTATTATTATAGTCTTTGTTTTAAAGTCTATTTTGTCTGTTATAAATATTGCCACCCCATCTTTTCATTTTAAAAAAATTTTCATTTTAATGAAATATCTTTTTCCATCCCTTTACTTTCTGTCTCTGTCTTTTAATCTGAAGTGAGTCTCTTGTAGGCATCATATGTAAGGGTTTTGTTATCTTACCCATTCAGCCCTCCTATGTCTTTTTTTTTTTAAGATTTTATTGGGGAATTCGGGGAGGGAACAGCATTGGAAAATCAGGGAAGGGGAACAGTCAAGTTGCTGTCCCCTTGTTCTTTAGCCTAGTTGTGGAGGATGTCGCTTCACCGGCCCATGTTCGCACCATCACTGCGCTCTCCCTGACTGAGGCAAATTGGTCGCCGGCCATTGGACGGCCACTCACAGCAGCTCACAGCAGCTCACTGTGGTGCCGTCCACTCACTCTGGCTGCCAGCCACTCATGGTAGCTCATGGCAGCCCACTGCAGCAGAGGCTGCAGCCCTCACCATTGCCATGGACCCACGGCAGGCCAGCTCCAGGTTGAGCCACTGTTCACCATCTCAGCTGTAGAGGGCACAGCACCACTGACTCTCATGTGGGATCTGAACCGGGACCCTGCTGCTCAGAGCTGGCATCCCAAGCCAACTCTCAATCAACGCACCACTCGGCTGGCCCCCTCCAATTTCTTTTTTGTTTTTGTTTTTAACTGAGCCATCTTGCCACCTGTTGGCAGCTCAGCAGCAGCTCAGCTCGGGCTGTTGCTCAGAGCTCAGCTCGCACTCTTGAGTGAGCTCTTAACCAATGGAGCCACTCAGCCGGCCCTCCCTCCTGTGTCTTTTGATTGGAGCATTTAATCCATTTACATTGAAAGTAATTGTTGTTAGATATGTAGCTATTGCCATTTTATTATTCATAGTTTTGATCTCTGTTTTTTTTTTTCCATCTTAGAGGAGTCCCTCTAACATTCTTTGTAATACTGGTTTGGTGATGATGAACTCCTTTAGCTTTTTCTCATCTGGGAAGCTCTTTATCTTCCTTTGATTCTAAATGATAGGTTTGCTGGATAGAGTAATCTTGGTTGTAGGTCCTTGCTATTTATCATATTGAATATTTTGTGCCAATTCCTTCTGGCCTGCAAAATTTCTGTTGAGAAATTAGCTGACAATCTTATGGGCTCTCCCTTATAAGTTACTAGTTGCTTTTCTCTTGCTGCATTTAGGGTTCTCCCTTTGTCTTTAACCTTTGCCATTCCCATTATAATGTGTCTTGGTGTGGGCCTGTTTGGGTTCATCTTGTTTTGGATTCTCTGTGCTTTCTGGACTTGTATGTCTATTTCCTTTACCAGATTAGGAAAGTTTTCAGTCATTATTTCTTCAAATAGGTTCTCAATCCCTTGCTTTCTCTCTTCTCGTTCTGGTACCCCTATGATGTGAGTGTTTTTATGCTTGATGTTGTCCCAGAGGTCTCTTAAACTATCCTAATTTTTTTTTGATTCTTCTTTCTGTTCTCATTGGGTGTTTTCTGCTACCTTCTATTCCAAATCGCAGATTTGATCTTCTCCTTCATCTAGTCTGCTGGGGATTCCTTCTAGTGCATTCTTCATTTCAGTTATTGTATACTTCTAACTGGTTCTTTTTTATGATTTCTATGTTCTTTTTTATGCATGCTATCTCTTTGTTGAAGTTCTCACTAAGTTCCTTGAGCATCCTCATAACCATTGTTTTGAACTCTGTTACGTTGCTTGCCTTCGTTTTGTTCAGTTCTTTTTTCTAGAGTTTTCTCTTGTGCTTTCATTTGGGATAATTTTTTTTTTGAGGGCAGTGTCACTGGCCCTCATATGAGGGACCCGAACCAGAGCCGCTGGCTTCCCAAGCCAGCGCTTAACCACCGCACCACTAGGCCGGCCCTTGGATATATTTTTTTGTTTCCTCATTTTGGCTGCCTCTCTGTGTTTGTTTCTATGTATTAAGGTAGGGCTGTTCTATCTCCTAGTCTTGACCAAGTGGCCTTATGAAGTAGGTGCCCTTTGGGGCCCTGGCACCATCTCCCTGGTCACATGCTCCAGGTGCTCCAGGAGTGTCCCCTATGTGGGTTGTATGTGCCCTCCTGTTACAGTTGAGCCTTGGTTGCTATAGGCACATGAGTGAGTGGGATTGACCCTCAGACTGGTTGGCTGTGGAATTTGGCCACGTCCACAGCTTATGGGCTGCTGTGTGGGAGGCTTACTCTACTGAGTGGGATTCACCCCAACAGCCTCTGGTGCCTGTTGAGACTGCCCTTTGTGTGTGCTGCTCTTAGGGCTAATTGGGCGGTGCTCTGCTGTGGTCTGGAGCCAACCTCCAAGTATGTTGGTTCTGGAGCCTCTTGGGAGGGGTTCTGGTGCAGGCCCAGGTCACCCACTGCCTGTTTCTGGCTGGGGACTACCTGGTAGTAGCTACAAAGTCATCTGTGGTTGTTCACTGCCTGTGCTAAAGTTGGAGGCATGTGGCAGAGGCTATGCTGTGAACCGGGCATGGCTGCCACCAGTACTGGACCTGGGGTAGCTCCACAAAATGCCAGGACACTCCAAGGCCTGCTGCCACCTCCCAGGTCCCTTAAGGTTCAGCGACTGATAGAGCCTCATGGGGTATGCAAGTTGGGTGAACAGGGTCTCAGGGCATCACTAGAATGGGAAGAGTTGTGGTCACCAGGTTAAAGTAGGCTCTCTTTGGTGCCAGGGCTGAGGCTGGGGCTACTCAGCAAAAGTCTCAGAGTACACCAAGGCCAGTTGGTGCCCACCTGGGGTCCCCAGACTGCAATAGTTTTCAAAGAAAGAGTGCAATGTGGGTGGGCCTGGCTGCTTGCAAGAAGTGACTCCAGCTTTGGGGGATTTGGGTAGGATGCGGTCCCCGCAGAGTTCACCAGACCAATCAAATTCAGATTTGGGCATTGGCATGAGAGGAGGGCTCAACACAGGAAAGGTGGTGCCCACCTGCTGCCTGCATGGTAGGAGGACCCCACACAGAGACAATGGTGACTGTCCTCCAGCCCTTGCCTTGAAACTACACACATCAGTCTGCCCCTGTTTGCCTCTGATGACTCCCGAGTCACCGTCCCTCGGCCGGATCCCAGGGTGAGTGCCTGGGAGTGAGAGTGTGTGTGTGTGTGTGTGTGTGTGTGTGTGTGGGCTGTTTAAAAGGACATCTGGGTTTCCCGCAGCCTTCTGTCCCACTCAGTGGGTCAGAATCTCCACTCTTTTTCACAGCCAGATGTTGTGGGGCTGCTCTTGCCAGCACCAGTACTCTGGGCTGGGGAGCCTGGAGTGGGGTTGGGGTCCCTCATTCCTCTGGATGGGAACTTCCATGACTGATCAGATATCTCTCCTGATTCTCTGTTGCCACATGGAGGTTTGGGGCCAGTCCATTTTGCTTCTCTGCCGCTCCTACCAGTTTCAAAGTGGCTTTATATCCTTAGTTATAAAACTTCTGTTCAGCCAGACTTCAGGTGGTTCTCCAGGTTGATTGCTGTATAATTTAGTTGTAGTTTTAATGTGTTCATGGAAGGAAGCATGTACAGTGTTTATCTATGCTGATATCTTGGATCTCCTGGTTAATATTTCTTGAGGTCCTGATGTATATTAAGTACTGTTCTAGGTGCTGGGCTTATATAGTGATGAATAGACAGACAGACATCTCTGCCTTCATAGCAGAAGGGGGAGACAGATAATAAAAATGTAAATTATAGAAAATATTAGAAGGAGGAGGGAAAAAAACAAGATAAAGTGAATGGGGAGTATTAGTGGCAGACAGGGATGCCACTGAGATAATAATAAGCTATTACTATTATCAATGTTTATTGAGACTTAGCTCCCAAAGTGGGATTCATCTCACCCCTCCCTATACTGCCCCTACTGATTCTAGATAATTCATTTCCTAGTCTAGGAAGGGAGGCTAGATTAGGATATCATTATTTTTGTGTAGGTGATGACATCACCATCATGGGTATCAGGAGATAGGCCAAGTCCAGGATATAAGGCACCAGGGCCATTGTATACAGTTCAAATCATGGTGTGAATCTTGCCCCACCCCAGTTGTACAGTGCACATATTGACTGATAGCCTGAATTTTTTCTTTTCATATAAGTAGCATATTTTTCTTCTTGCTTAGAAATGTATTTTTTAAAATTATTTTATTGGGGAATTTGGGAAGGGAAACAATGTTGGGGAATTGGGGAAGGGGAACAACCAAGTTGTTGTCCTTCAATCTTAGTTGTGGAGGGCGCACCTTGCTTGGCTCCAAGTCCAGTTGCTATCCAGCCACCCATTGGCAGCTCAGGGTAGCTCAGCTCAAGGTACCGTGTTCAATCTTAGTTGTGAGTGGGCATAGGCCACCATCCATGCGGGAGTTGAGCTGGCAACCTTGTTGTTAGGAGCATGTGCTCTCAGCAGCTGAGCCATCCTGCCACCTGTTGGCAGCTCAACGACAGCTCATTGGCCCATGTAGGAATTGAACCGGCAACCCTGTTGTTCAGAGCTCATGCTCTTAACCAATTGAGCCACTTGGCCGGCCCTAGAAACATTTTCTATAACGTGGTTTTATCTCTGGCATGACATTTTTTTGTATGTGTTGTGATTTCTAAATAATTCCATCATTTTAGAGTATTTAGTTTCCAAATTTTCACTGTGATGAAATACTTACACATGTAGCTTTGGACACATTTGTGGCTTTATCCTCAAGATAACTTGCAAAAGGTAGAACTGTTGGTTCAGAAGATATGCAGAGTTTGAAGATGTTTTGACGCAAATTACCAGTTACCCACTAGAAAGCATGAGTTTAGCCCTACCTCTCTAGCGAAGTATGAGAACATTTATTTTCCTATATTCTTACCAATGCTTGTGTTGTCATTCTTTTCACTTTATTAATTTGAAAGGTGATACTTGGTAGCTCGTTAATATTTTCAGTTGCCTGATCTTTGATTGTGAGGTTTACCAAGATTTGTGTGTCTCCTTTTAGAAATTGCTCATTTTTTTTTAAGAATTTTATGGTTTTATTAAAACACAATTTGCACACAAGCTGTCTATTCATTTTCTCCACAGCCTGGCATTGGGATTGGTGACTGATGGCCAGCTAGGCTGCTCTTTCCACCATGGCTATGCGGTTCTCTGAGGAGTCGTTGTGAGCAGTCTCAGCACAGTAAGATGTATTGCCCATCAGCAGCACTTCAAGCTCCTTGACATTGCAGACCAGGAACTCCCGAAAGCCACTGGGCAACGTGTGCTCTGTTTTCTTGTTACTCCCATAACCAGTGTTGGGCATCCCAATCTGGCCCTTGAATCTTCTGTGCACCGTATTGTCAATGCCTCTAGGTTTCCACCAGTTATGCTTAATTTTGACATATCAGTCTGACTGGCGCCGGATAAACTTCTTGGTCCACTTTTTGATGATCTTTGGCTTTACAAGTGGTCTGAGGGCAGCCATGATACCGAGTAGGACATGGGTTCCACCTCTGTAGACAGGACAAAGGAAGAGAGGGGTGGAAATTGCTCATTTTTAATTGGAGTATTTATTTGTTTTCTATTGATAAATGGTAAGAGTCTCAACCTTTTTTTTTCTTTTTTTGCCATATACAGTGCCATTATTTCCCCCAGTTTTAAAATTCTGCTTTAATTTTATTTACAGAGTTTTAAAAAGAGATGTATTGATGTTTGAGCACTTAAAAAATCTTATTTACATTTATCATGGCTTTTATTCTATGCTTTAAAAAAAACATTTTTGTTAAATTGCGGAACAACCGTGTCATTGCTTACACATGGCTTCCATGCTACAATGGCATAGCTGACTCTCCTAAGGAAGGTGCAGCTCACAGTGGCCCATGCAGGGATTGAACTGGCAACCTTGGTGTTATCAGCACCATGCTCTAACCAACTGAGCTAACCAGTCACCCCAATCCTATGCTTTTTTTGATAAGGAATGCTTCCTGTGCCCTCTCAAATTATGTAAATATTCACCCAAATTTTCTGTATTTTTAGCAGTTAGCTAAATATTAATATCTGGAATTCATTTTTGTGTGTAAATAGGTATAGGGCTCCTACATTACTTTTCCCCAAATGCTTGTTTAATAGTCCCAGGACCATCTATTAAATAATTCATCCTGTCCCTGCAAATATAAAAAACACCAAATCTACCATACTAATTATTTATAGGTACTGTATGAAGCTAAACAATATGAAGTTGCTTTCGTATGGTCAAAAGTAGTTGAATGTTGGCAATTCCATATGATTCAAACTAATACTAGCTTCTGGCAAAAGTGGAATTTCCTCTTATTAAAGGATGATGTAGAATATTTGAAAGATTAAAAAAAATAAGCTCAGCTATAAAAGAATTCAAATGTGTGTAACCAAGAAATGTTAGCTGGCAAGAATAAATCAGTTGAGATGAGATGAAGTCAGTGGGTGGGGTTGATTCTCAAGCATTGTTTTCCCCTTAAAAATAAAAGTAAACGCTGCACACTGCATTTTTAAAATATAATATTCTTTTCCCCCTGTGGAAAGAGCTCTCCTTGTAAGGTCTTTCCTGCTCCCCATCTTTTCCCTGCTGGCCTCATTATTAAAAATGTGCTACTGTCAGATATAAATGATGTTTCTCACTAAGTACACTCAGTAGCATTTTCCTTTCACTGTTTTTCCTCCAAATCTAATGATAAGCCATTTTGTCTTCGTGAAAAAGATCCCACGCCTCTCTGACTATTCCCAGGCTTGCAACTTGCCATGACTGGCAGTGATTGATCCATAACCTTTGGGCACTCAGGCAATTATAAGTTGCCCATAAGCTTTGCTGTGCCAGCACAGCAAATAAAAAACTTGGGCATCTAATTCTGGGTCAGCAAAGCTCTCTTTTCATGATGTGATGTGAAATAAGAATTTTACCACTAAGGGGGGATTCTTTAGAAAACAATGAACATTGTTTATATTTTTCCTCATAATCAGCATGAAACATGACGATGATTACTTCTTTTTTCTTTGTCCATGCCTACAGTTTGTTCTACTTCCAACCTTCAACATTTCTTTTTACAGCTTTTACGCTAATCTAGGAACAGGGGGAGAGAAATCCAAGTTTCTGGTGTTCAAAGAAAAATGAAAGTCAGAAATAGCCCTTGCAAACCAAAGTTTCAATATTTCCATTGCCATAATTCTGGGAGTTGTCGATGATTTTTATTTTCACTAATGAGGCAATAACTCAGGAGCTGGTCCTCTTCTGTCAGGAGACAAATATTGTGAAACAGAACTGTCATTTGTCTCAGAGCTCTGCTTTATACAGAGGCGTATGTGTATGTGCTTGTAGGAAAAAAGGGCATTTTCTCAGCCAAGAGAGAATGGGCTGTAATAGACAGATTACTAAATGGTTTCTCATAAAATCTCAGACTGGAAAAGAACATTAAAGGTCATCTGGTTCAATCTCCTATCTACGAATATGCTCATTCAAAGCGGAAGGGCCAAGTTCACATGTTTTTAAAGCGGCTAAACACTATCATCATCTAATTGTATGACCTCTCTCTTTGCAGAATGTTCTATGACACATGTATTTTTCAAATTGATTGTCTTTAGAATTTTTGACATTGAGAAAAATTGTAGATGTCCTAGGCTAGGTTACAATACTCTGAGGAAAATGATGTTTTTCTATAAGAATAACTGGTTCACTTTTCTACTTAGTTTTAGCAGTTGTTTACTGGCTATAGGAAGAGAGCACTGCTTCTAATCCGCCTTGTGGCTGGTTGTTAAATAAATTGTACTCCGTGCAGCACAGCAAGCACCCTGTCTACCTTGTGTAGTCCCCGCCCACCCCATAGACACTAGGCTTGGCCATGTGACTTCCTTTGGCCAATGGGACATTAGCAAATGTGACACGAGCAGATGCTGGTAAAGTGCTTGTGTATTTGGGCTTGCCTTCCCTTTTGATCCTTTTGGAATCCAGTTTCCATGAGAACAAGTCCAGGTCAGTCAGCTACAGCAAGTGACCCAGCCAATAGCCAACACCAACTGCCAGACATGGGAGCAAGGCCATCTTGGACCATTCAGTTCTGGTTGAGCCACTAGATAACTGAAACTGCATTAGGTAAGCAGAAAATTTACATAGCTGAACCCAGCTCCAATTGTTGACGTACAGAATCATGAGCAAATAAAATGGGAAAAGTAACTTTATGTTTGAGAAAGTTGACAGATACCACTTTAACCAAGTGGTCATGATTAACATCATGATAAGACATGATGGTAATAATGTGATAAGACATATTGGTATCGTCTACCCCTGATATAATGCAATGGGAAGAGTACTTCACCTTTGTGTTATTCTTCTCAAAAATCTATAACCTCATTTTCATCATGAGAAAACGTCAGCAAACCCAACCCAAAACTGTCTAGTACTATTCAAATGTATCAAGGTCATATAAGACCAAAAACAGGCTTATAGATAGAGAACATTCTGATGGTTGCCAACTGGGAGGGAGTTTGGGGGGTGAAAAAGGTGAAGGGATTAAGAAGTACAAATTGGCAGTTACAAAATAGTCATGGGGATGTGAAGTAAAGCATAGGGAATATAGTCAATAATATTGTAAAAACTGTGGCGTCAGATGTGTACTAGATTTATCGGGGTGATCACTTTGTAAGTGACATAAATGCCTAATCACTATGTTATATACCTGCCTAATATTGTATGTCAACTGTAATTGAAACATAAAAATGCTATTTAAAAAAAGGCAGACAGGCTGAGGAATTGTCACTAAATTCAGTGTGGAATCCGGGATTGGATCCTGATCTAGAAAAAGGATATTAGTTCAAAGATGAGTGAAGTCTGAATAATATCTGTAGTTTAGTTAATAGTATTGTACAACTTTTAATTTCTTATTTTTGATAATTGTACTATGGTTATGTAGAATGTTAGCATTAGGGGAATCTGGGTGAAGGATACCCAGGAACTCTCTGTACTATCTTTGCAGTGCTTCTTTAAGTCTAAAATTATTTCAAAATAAAAGTTAAACAAACTTCCAATGACTTTCTATTGCACTTAGAATAAAATCCAAACTCCTATCATAGCCTTACTGATCAGGTCTCAGCTGAGCTCTTCATCCCCATCTTGTACAATTCTTTTCTTCACACACTATACTCCCAACTATACACATCCCCTCTTAAGGCCTTTACTCTATCCATTCCTTCTGCTAAGAGTGCTCATTCCATATACCTTGTTGCATGGCTATATTCTCATCATTTGCATGTTAGCCTAAGAGGCCTTTCCTACCAAGCTTCTGAAGAAATCCCCTTCCCCACTATTCCATTGGTTGTTCTTTGTCCCATTAATTTGTTCTATTTTCTTCATATTGCTCATCTCTATGAGATATTATTCATTTCTTTATTCACTATAGTTTCTTGCCAATATAATGTAAGCTTCGTGAGAGCATGAAATTCTCTAATATCTTCCAAATGACCTTATCCATCTTACTTACCGCTGTATCCCTGGAACCTAGAACAGCCCTGGCGCTTAGTAATTCCTCAATAAACAATGAATGAATGAATGACCCTCTGTTAGCTGCTATATCCATATGATGAGTTTCCCTCTAATACTTTTTTAACAGCTAGCTGTGCCTTAGAAACCCCTACAAAGTTACAGTCATCCAAGCCACATAATGCTGCTGGTGGCTGTATCTTAACTTGAAATGATTTGTTTCGAAAATGGTTCAAATGGGGATTTGATTGAGGTGGCCTTATTAATGATGACTCGAAATAAATCTAGGAAGAACATTTCCACCATTTCTTGGGTCATAATAAACATGATCCCAGAATCTGCACTCAGGTATAATATGTGCGAGGCTGGGGCACATTGGGAGAGGGAACTCAAACACCAATAAAATAAGGCAGTTTTGTTTTTCTACATTGTCCAGTGGGTTATACTTCAGCTCACTGGGCACTGTTTTCTTATCTGTAAATTGGTGGGATTGCACCAGTGACCACTATGGTCATTCTAGTTTCTTAAAATTATTAAAGAGGGCCGGCTGAGTGGCGCATTGGTTAAGAGCTGGCTTGGGATGCCAGTGGCCCTGGTTCAGATCCCACATATGAGGGCCAGTGACACTGCCCTCTACAGCTAACAACACCTCCACCTGGAGCTGGGCTGTGCGAGCCCCGGCGACGGTGTAGGCTGCAGCCCCTGCTGCAGTGGGCTGCCATAGGCTACAGTGAGTGGCCGGCAGACAGCATGAGCAGCTGGCAGCCAGCGTGAGCTGCCAAGAGCCCCGGTGAGCGACCATCCAGAGGCCGGTGACAGATTTGCCTCATCCGGGAAGAGCGCAATGACGATACCAACATGGGCAACGTTCTCTGCAACTAGACTGAAGAACAAAAGGACAGCAACTTGTCTGTTCCACTCCCCCAATTCCCCAATAAAATCTTTTAAAAAAATTATTAAAGAAAAATCTAGAATAGATAACATTACCAAACTGGGAACCATATTACACAGTCTTCTAAACACACACACACACACACACACACACACACACACACACACACACCCCGTCTGTTATCTTTCAGTGCATTTGTTGTCACATGCCTTATTTCCTCTCCTACCTGTTGTGTGGTGTGTGTGCATTTGTGCTTGCTTATGTGTGGGTATCTTAGACGCAGCTCAGTGCGTATTAGGTGGCGAAAAAATCATTCTGATAGACTGAAAGTAGACTTAGATGCCCAGTTCACCATACTTCACTTCTGGCATTGCAGACATTCCACTTTTGCTATGTCTGTTTTGTTTTGTTTTGTTTTGTTTTGTTTCTTTGAGCGCAGTGTCACTGCCTCTCATATGTGGGACCCGAATCAGGGCCTCTGGCTTCCCAAGCCAGCGCTTAACCACCGCACCACTTGCTATGTCTTTAGTGAAGTCAGAGATAAGAATAGAGAAAAATGGAGTGATTAAATAATTTTGTGACTACAAGTTATGTTAGGCAAGATTCTTTTATTTTATTTTTTTTTTTTATTTGTATTATTTTTATTATTATTTTTAGCGCAGTGTCACTGGCCCTCACATGTGGGATCCGAACCGGGGCCGCTGGCTTCCCAAGCCAGCGCTTAACCACCATGCCACTCCACCGGCCCGGCAAGATTCTTTTTAATTGGCAACATTTTAAGAACTCAGTCCAGATATGTTTTTAAGTGACTTATTTAAATATATCTGCCCCTGAAGAATATGATATATTAGCTTTTTTCTTATTTCAACTAACTTGTATAGTTTTAATTTTAAAAACTCATATTGTTTCTTGATTGATTAATATATTAATTCACTAAAACAAACATTTATGAAGCACTATGTGTGAAGCATAGGTTTCAATTATGAATAGTATATAGCTCCTAAATTCAAGAAACTCTTGGAGTGAAGTGGGGATGGGCCAGGGAGAAAAAATGTCAGAACCTAGCCTGATAATATGTGTTTGAAAATCTGATAGGGCAATAGAATATTGCATAGTAAGAAAAATAAATTGTTGGGCCAGCCGAGTGGTGCATTGGTTAAGCGCTGGTTTTGGGATGCCAGCGGCCCCGGTTCGGATCCCACATGAGGGCCAGTGACACTGCCCTCTACAGCTAACAACAGCTCCACCTGGAGCTGGGCTGTGTGAGCCCCGGTGATGGTGTGGGCTGCAGCCCATGCTGCAGTGGGCTGCCATAGGCTACAGTGAGTGGCCCGCAGCCAGCATGAGCGGCTGGCAGCCATCATGAGCTGCCAATAGCCGCAGTGAGCGACATCCAGAGGCCAGCGACCGATCTGCCTCATCAGGGAAGAGCGCAATGATGATACCAACAGTGAAACACCATCCTCCACAACTAAACTGAACAAAAAGACAGCAACTTGTCTGTTCCCCTTCCCCGATTCCCCAACGCTGTTCACCTCCACCAATTCCCCAATAAAATCTTTAAAATAAATAAATAAATAAATTATTTTAGGAATTACGTTCTCGTTTATTATTATTCAAGTCTTAACTTATGTAACTCACTGATAATGTAGAATTTCTTTTTCTTTTCTTTTCTTTTCTTTTTAAGATTTTACTGGGGAATTAGGGAAGGGGAACAGTGTTGGGGAATTGGAGAAGGGGAACAGCCAAGTTGTTGAACAGCCTAGTTGTTGTCCCTCAATCTCAGTTGTGGAGGGCGCAGCCAGCTCAGCTCCAAGTCCAGTCACCGCCATCCGGCTGCCTGCCGGAAGCTCAGGGCAGCTCAGCTCAAGGTGCTGTGTTCAATCTTAGTTGCGGGTGGGCACAGCCCACCATCCCATGTGGGATTCGAACTGGAAACCTTGTTGTTAGGAGCACATGCTCTCACCAGCTGAGCCATCCTGCCACCTGTTGGCAGCTCAGCAGCAGCTCAGCTTGGGCGCAGCTCACTGGCCCATGTGGGAACCGGACCAGCCACCCTGTTGCTCAGAGCTCGTGCTCTTAACCAACTGCCACTTGGCCAGCTCTTTAGTTTTCCTTTTTAAAATTGAATTTTACCTCGTGTAGTTGAAAGCAATGGTTCTCAAAGTGTGCTCTGCAGACTCCTGGGAGTCTCCAACACACTTTCAGGGGACCCATGAAATAATAATAGTAATAATAATAATGATAATAATAATAATACTTTGTTTGCATTTTCCTGTATTGCTATTGCATTGATGGAGCAAAAGCAAAGGTGGGTAAAACTGCTGACTCTTTAACATACACCAAACTGCTAGTAGTCGTTATAGTCTTCATCTCCACACAGTTGCAAAAAAAAAAAAAAGGCACCTAAAATGTCATTGAATATGCAGTAAAGCTGATTAAATTTTGATCCTCAAAGACATATCTTTTTTGTAGTCTGTGTGTTGAAATGGGTATTATGTTGTATGCCAAAGGATGATGGTTGTCTCAAGGAAAAGGACTCATGAGATTGTTTGAGTTGTGAATTGAACTAACTGCTTTGTTCAGGGAGCACCATTTTCACTTGAAAGAATGACAGATAGACAAACTCTGGTGTTTCTGATGTGGGCATTTTGCAGACATTTTCTCAAAAATGAATGAAGTGATTGTCACGCTAAGTCCTGTTAGTTCTACCTCAACAGTCTTTCACATCTCTTCTCCCCTCACTGAGATAATCTCAATGGCCTCTCAGCGTCCTTGACCTTTTTTTGCCCCAGCCTACATTATGCCTAATATTAGATTCATCTTAATGAAACATAGCTCTATGTATCCCATGTATGTGTTCTGTCTCCCCTACTGGACTGTAAGCTCCTTATGGGCAGCCATCTTTGTGTCTCCCATAGTGTACATATCAATAAATATTTCTTGAATGAATAACATAAAAAGAATGAATGAAGTAAGTCTGTCACTATAGAAAAATCAACTGACTCTATTTGTTGCCAATAAAAACTTATTAACTTGCCTTCTTGTTTATTGTTTTAAAGGATTTTATTGGGAAACTGTGTTTTTCCAGGACCCATCAGATCCAAGTCAAGTAGCTATCTTCAATCTAGTTGTGGAGGGCACAGCTCCATGGCCCATGTGGGGATCGAACTGGCAGCTTTGGTGTTATGAGCACTGCACTCTAACCAGCTGAGCTAACTGGCTGCCCCCCACCTTTTTTTAAAAAACAAATTTTCTTGTTCGTTTTTCTTTTCAGCTGAGCCATCCTGCCACCTGTTGGCAGCTCAGCAGCAGCCCAGCTCGGGCTGGGCATTGAACTGCTATTGCTCAGAGCTCAGCTCGCACTCTTGGGTGAGCTCTTAACAAACTGAGCCACTCAGCCAGCCCTTCTTGTTCTTTTTTAACGTGTCAGTGCCTCATGAATGTTAAAGAATTTGTGAGGTGCATTGGACCCAAAGACCTTTGGAGCTTGTTGCCAGACAATTCAGTTTCCATGTGAAACAAAGTATAAGATTAGTATGCAGTCTGAGTATTTTTTTACACAAATCTAGATGTGATTAGTTTCACAATCTGTGATTCATAATTAAGTTTTGCAGGAAGTTAAATGCATTGTGAATTTACCTACATAGTCTGTGGCTTTTCTTGGAGGGATTTCAATTGTTAAGACAGTTAAGCTCACACAAGAATAGCTTGCTTACTATCCACCATTACCCATGTCTACTATTTTACTAAAAGGCCCATAACTGCAACTGCAGGTGACATTTACCTACACAACAGGATGGTCAAAGTGGGAATAGGGCTTAAGGAAACAGGCTAAATTATTGTCAACAAACTAAAGGGAATAACAACACATATTACATTTGTAAAGTTAGTTTTAAAAAGTTTTCTAGCTTAGAACATTTAGGATCTTTAAAAAATGACATATGTTTTCATTACATAAACAACACATTACTCATTCTAGAAAATTTGGACAAGAAAGAAAATCATAAAGAAGAAAATGACCGGGTGACCATTTAGCTCAGTTGGTTAGAGTGTGGTGCTGATAACAGCAAGGTAGCTGGTTCAATCTCTGCATGGGCCACTGTGAGCTGTGCCCTCCCTAAAAGAGTCAACTATACCATTGTAGCATGAAAACAATGTGTAACCAATGACCATGGCTGTTCCCCAATACAATTTAAAAAAAAAAGAAGAAAATGAAAATCCTCCATAATCTTACCATCCAAAGTTAACCACGACTCATCATTTGGTTGGTTTTCTGCCAGCTCTTTTTCTAATTAGAGCCAGGCAGAGCTGGATGGGACCTCACAGATGACCTAATCGAGCCTACTCATTTTACAGATGAAGAGACTCCATTAAAAGGTTGACTCTCTTTCTGGTTTTGTTTCAAGTCCTTTAAGCAAGAACAGTAGACCCTCATGATAAGACAGTTCATTTTGCAGTGCAGATATATTTGGAAAAACCCTGGGTTAGATCATGGGCCCCCAAAGAGCTGGCCCAGACAAAGAGCCTGATATAACCCAGTTGGCTTCTAAGGCCTTCCTGCTTTGATCATTCCCTGTGATGATGTGACATTTGGAGCTGCAGCAGCCTTTTGTGACCTGAAGTGACAAGCCTGAGGACAAAAAGCTCACACACTGAGGGTGACAGAATAAAATGATGGAAAGAACATGGGTTCTTAACGACATAATTGAGCTGCCAAACCAACCCTAGAATTGTCTACCCTCAGATCTCTTGGTGAGAAAATAAAATACTTCTATTGTTTAAGTTTCTTTAAGTTGAATATTCTGTTAATCATAGCCCCAAAATCCAAATTCATGAACCCGGTGACCTTGAGCACATACAAGTACTAACTATTCTCTGTCTACTTGCCTTTATGAGTAAAATAGAGATGATAGATACAGATATATTTTACAAACTTATACAGACTTTTATATTCTACTTCTGTCATCTAACATTATATTATGAGTCTCCTGTGTTCTTTAACATTTTTCTAAAAGGCACAATCTTTGATGGCTACAGAGATGTCTGCCATGTGTTTTTCTCCAAATCACCCTATTGTTGAGCATTTATATTCTCAGCCAATTTCCTTTTATATAAGGAAAGGTTGCAATGAATCCTCCTTGTACATGGATTTTTGTGTCTTTAATTATTTCTGAGGATAAATTCCTACAAGTAGAAATACTGTGTCACATTTTAAAGACTTATAATATCAGTCGCCACATTGTGCCCCCCTGACCCCCACAGATTTAACATTGCTATTAAAATTATACAAGAGCGTAGACTCTTCTTTTTACTAAGTAACACATTTATATGGTTCTAAATTTGAATGTACACACTGGAAAGTTTTCCTCCCCTCCTTGTCCCCTAGCGACCCAGTTCCTCTCCCCAAGGTTTCTGGGAAAAATTCCCAAATATATTCTAAGCATATATGAGGCCCTGGCAGGAAACAGATAGTACAGTCAAATTAATCAATTTCAGGAAAGGGATTATTTATAAAGTGAGCAGGGTATTGGGAAGCCCAAAGGAACAGCGAAATACCTTGGAGCTAGTAACAGGGGCCTCCTAGGACTAAAGGGGTGGGGGAGACTGAATTTGGAGGCAGAGAGGCCATGTGGAGACAGCTGGCTGAGAGGGGCCTTGACCTTCAGAAGAGGAATGCAGCTAGCCTATGGCAACCCCACAATGAGAGACTGGGTGAAGAAAGCCCCTGAGTTCACTGCTGTCTTGCTGATGTTCCACTCTGGCATAAACCAGAGGATGAAGAAGCCTGCTCCCATCATCCCCTTTGGTAATAGGGAGCCTGAGATCATGGCAGCTTGTCCTGTTTTCAGTGTTGGCATGCAGAGGACGGCCACACGGAGTTTCTCAAAGATAGCGTTGCGCTTCTCACCAGCGCATTCCTCATTCCTTCAGTGATGGAAGTGTCCTGTTGGCCCTCCCAGAGAAAAGTTGGGTGCTGTGGTTCTCCAGCTCCATGCCTACATTCTCCCTCACCTCGTGACCTCTTCTCCGTGCTCTGTCAGGCAGCTCCAGAGTGTCTGCAATAGGCCACTGTGTGTCTGCCTGAGCTTCCCGGAGCTATCCCGGGCAATGTAATTAAGGCCAGTTCCAGGGTTCCTTGCCAGAAATTCAACTCCAGGTAATGGGAGAGTTCTCTGGTGATAAATTTCTTTCCACCTAGCCTTCTGATCTACTGCTATGGTCCACTCCTATTGGTCCCAATTGTCACACTTAGGATTCTTTAGAAAGTAGAGCCAAATTCAATGCTCAAATCCTAATGCTTTATTGAGAGTGGGATTTGCCTGGGGTTGTCCAGATGCTAGTACTGATTGTCCCACATCCTGGCAGTCCTGGGCAAATACCTGGACGATCTGTCACCCTAATGGAGAGGCACAACCCCAGACTGTGAGAATGAAGGGAAAGGGGCAGCAAGGCGAGGAAGCAGGGAAAGGAAATGCAAGGTGATGTATTAACAAGCTGGCCAGACATTCAAGAGAAAAATATAGCAGATTGCTTGGTCATGCGACTTATCTCCAAATAGGCTGCACCAAGCCACTGCTCCTGGGAACAGTCTGTTGGAAGGAGGAAGGAATAGGAATGTGTCTGCCAATGTCTTCTGTCTCATATCCCTCACTGGTTAGAGTTCACCAATCGGAGTGTTCAGCCCTCCACCAACTCTGGGCTCTGTCACCTAACCTTTCTGAAGGGCTGCTGGGGAAGCCATATTGCATACTTCCTGCTGCAGTACAGCAAGTTGCCACTTCATGTCGTTGATAGGTTCTTGGAACCACAGCGAAACGATGGGTAATGAAACCAGTTTTACCCTAGGCTAATTGATATAAGCAAGAGTTATGTTCCCATAGCATCTCATCAATGTCCTAACAAAATGACGAGGGCCTGCTGTACTTCTTCTGAGTCTGTAATTCTGGTTAGATCAGGCCTCTGGGCACTGGGTATGGCTCCCACCACAGTGGATATAATGGAGGCCAATACCTGGCCCTCACCCGAAGGCTGATAAAATTGTTGGCAGTGGTAGGAGGTGAGGCAGGTGAGGATCTGCATGGCAGGTGTCGGCAGAGCAAACCTGGGGAGGTATATAAATGGGGTACAGTACAGTAGATGTATGTTCGTTGGTGGATTTGTCAATGTGTGCTAATATTTTGAACTGATGTGAAGGCAGCATAGCAGTGGTTAACACATGCACTCTGCAGTCAGACTTTGGTTTGAATCCCAGCTCTGCTCCTTACCAGCAGTATTACTGGGCAAATTACTTAACCTCATATGGAAAATGGGGATCACAATAGTGTGTTCCTCCTATGTTTGTTATGAAAGCAAAGAGGTGATTACAAGAGTGCTTGACACTCTGAAAGTATTTAGAAAGTGCTGGCAATTATTACTATTAATTGGTGGCAGTACTTCTAAAGGTATGTTGCATAGTCACCTACCTTGGCAAAATTTCAGTCAGGCTTCCTTTTATTTTGTTTAGTGAGGCTAATAGTAATCACCACCACCACTTTCTGAGTATTAGTTATGTATCAGGAACTATGCATCCAATATTCTAGTCCACAAAGCACTCTGAGAAAGGTGTCCTCATTTTCCACAGAGTAACCCAAGGTTTAGAGAGTTATACAACTTACCCACGTCTCTGAGACTGTAAGTAGCTGACAGGATTTTTAAAAGTTTACTTGCATTTTATATCAGTCAAGTTCCCTGTAGAAAGCTTATGGCACATGAAACTGGGTAACTGAGGAAGGTTTAAAAAGTTGTGGGCAGGGCCGGCCGAGTGGCGCGGTGGTTAAGTGCTGGCTTGGGAAGCCAGCGGCCCCGGTTCAGTCCCACATATGAGGGCCAGTGACACTGCCCTCAAAAAAAAATTTAAAAAAATAAATAAAAAGTTGTGGGTAGGACAACCAATACCATGCCCACCCATATTTTTTTGTTAGATCAGGGTTTATGGAAAGCAAAAATGATGGTGCAGAACCCTAGAGTCAGTGACAGATGAAGCTGTAATCATTCCTAGTCCTTAAGAAGAAGGTGGTTGGAGAAAGAGACTGACTAATATTCACAGGACAGATTACTTTGTGTACCTAATTCCTGGGCCCACCTCTGAAGTGGATGACCTGTGGTGGGCATCTATGGGGATATAAATACTTTCAAACTTTCTTTCCATTCTGAGAAATCCATCTATATACCTCTCCCCTGTCCCCCTTGTCATCAATTTTTCAATGTTATTATTTCTTATTCTCTGAACAGCCAGCCAACTTGTTAGTGAATCACCTGGAATTAGTGTAGATCCTTATCTGGGGCACCTCTCCTGCTAAAGAAAGTGGGCAACCAGATTAATAATCTGAAGCTGGATCCTCTGGGTGGATTCCACTTCCCCAATGTCTTTCAGGGCCACTCATGTGAAGGTAGTTATTGACTTCTAGCAGATCCATCTGTCAATCAGGCCTGAGCTTTTACCTCTTCTGTTACCTGGTCAGAGGGAACTCCTCATGGGCTATCAGTGTAGATTAAAGGCAATATGATAAAGCAGTAAGAACAGGAAGCATGGGAGTGTGAGCCACCAGCTGGAGCAGTTTATTTGTGTCTTTTTGGGACTTGCTTGGGTTCAGCCTTGTATATACCATTTCTATTTTACTATGGAATGGTGCTGTGCAATTTAGTTTTATGATAACGTGGGTAAGATGACACCCAGTTAATGGTGGGCAGTTATGTTGGTCAGGCACTCAGTTTCTACCAGGGCCTAGTGGCAAACCAGGTATTGCTTTTCAAATGGAGAATTGCTGGTAGATGTTTCTCCCATTGAGACCTGTCCAGGCTCCATGCAGTTCTGCTGTCTGCCCCTAGATACTTCTGATACTGGTCTGTTGAGAGATAAGGCTCAAGTGACAGGACTACTAGCATTACAGCCTGAACCTACCACAGAGTCTTATCTTGCTCCAGGCCCTACTTAATGGGTTCGAGAAGCATGACCAAATGTATTCTGTGTTGACTCTGAAATCACTGTGCTTCTTTCATTGTGATAGGTTGTATAAGAAGAAGCAGCTTATCTCATTTAGAGGTGATTTCCCAACATTCTCAAGACCACTGGACCCCTAGAAACCTAAATGATGCAGTAGGTCCCTGAATTTTCTTGTTTATCTCACATGCTCTGGCATGCATATATCTTACTTAGTTATTTTCTTACTTACTTATGTCTACTTCCAGGTCACTGGGTCCCATTACCATAATGTCATGATTATACTGTGTCAGCATGTTACTATATGGGAAATAAAGATGATCAAGGACTGCTCAGACTCTATTATTGCAGAGAGCAAGAGAGCTGACATAACCCTTAGGATACTCAGGTACACTGCTGTCTTTGCATGTGAAGGCAGATGGCTTCTGATGATCTTTGCTGATAGGGATAGTTTAAACAATTTTGTTAAGTCAGTAGCTACAAACCAGGTGCCAAAGGTTCTACTTATTTGGCCATAAACAGGTACTATATCCAGAACCACAGCTGTGACTAAAAATCATTATCTGATTGAAAGAGAGTTTAGAGGGTCTGTCTCTTCCAGAACGGGATTCAGGGAGATTTGGGGTTCAAAATTCTCTGTGTCTGTATCTATCCAGATGTCGCTATTCTTTTTTTTTTTTTTTTTTAAGATTTTTATTGGGGAATTGGGGGAGGTGAACAGCGTTTCGGGAACTGGGTAAGGGAAACAGACAAGTTGCTGTCCTTTTGTTCTTCAGTCTAGTTGTGGAGGACGTTGCTTCTCTGGCCCATGTTGGTATCGTCATTGCACTCTTCCTGGGTGACACAGATTGGTTGCTGGCCTCTGGACTGCCGCTTACAGCGGCTCTTGGCAGCTCACGCTGGCTGCCAGCAGCTCACGCTGACTGCCGGCCACTCACTGTAGCCTATGGCAGCGCACTGCAGCACAGGCTGCAGCCTTCACGGTCTCCAGGACTCACGCAGCCCAGCTCCAGGTCAAGTTGTTGTTCACCATCTTAGCTGTAGAGGGCAGTGTCACTGGCCCTCACATGCGGGACCCAAAACGGGGCCACTGGTGTCCCAAGCCAGCTCCCAACCAATGCGCCACTCGGCCGGCCCCCACATAACCTTTTTAGGATAATTAAAAATATCAGCTGACCCCCAATCTTTATAATCACTAGTATTGCATAGTGACTTTATTGCATAGTGACCAACCTCCACAGCTATTTGCTTTCACAAAACGTGCCCTACACGCGTGCTTTGTGATAATTTGAATTATTGTGATGTCACTGAATCCACAGGGATTATCAGTGTACCAAGGAAGTTATCTATGCACTCCTAAAATCTGTGATCCATCATATCCCAGAATTCCATTTTAGCCTTCTGTGTGTTGGGACCAATTCTGGTACCAAGTACTATATCGTTCAGGGTCCCAGCATGAATCAAATCACACATTCAAACTGAGTGATTGAGGTGACTTAATAAAGGGGCCTTTACAAAGATGTGAATAGAGTTTAGAGAAGGGATGGTATAATACTCCATGGCTAGTAACAGTATGATGGAGCAAATGGAGGGAAGAGTTACCAGAACTAGGTAGAGTAGTTGTATAGAAAGGACCCTTAGGGCTGGCCGAATGGCTCAGTTGGTTAAGAGCTCGCTCAAGAGTACGAGCTGAGCTCTGAGCAATAGCAATTCGATGCCCAGCCTGAGCTGAGCTGCCAACAGGTAGCAGGATGGTTCAGCTAAAAATAAAAGAGGACCCCTAGACAGAACCTATGGCCTTTGATAGGATATGGGCAACCCACAGTCCAGCAGGGGAGGAATAAATACCCTGACCTCAGTTTCCTTCTGTCTTCCAATCTCCTGCTAATGCTCCCATTGACTGAACCCAATCTTAAACCAGAAGATGAGATAGTTCAACTTTGCGGCACAGAACAAAATATTGATAGGAGGAGAGGAGATTAGAGAAGCAAATGAAGATGGCCAGTATAACTAAATCCTGTGCTTTTCATCACTATATACGAAGATACTAATCTGAGTCTATTGTTTGTAATATCCATAGAAATAGGAAATCTAGGAGAATTTTATTATTTTGTTTTATCACTCCAGGATTTCATTATTCCTGTTGAGATTAGGGAATCTAATTCCATGGAGGCATCCACTGACCATATAGATAACAGTCACCACAAAGAGTTTCAAGGATGGTGATACTTACATTTACTAATTTTGAAGGCATATGTATTTCATGTACTTTTAGTGTACTAAAAACATTTAAATAAGAAAATTATGGTATTAAGAACGCAAGTGCAACACAGACTTTATTCATTTTATGACTGTTCAGTCATTTATTTAATAAATTCCTATTGAATTGACTATTGCCAATGAACAAATAATCAAAACAAACAAAATTCATGAATTTCACATTCTAGTGATGGAATCAGATCCATCAGAGAAGAAGGCAGAGGCTAGATTATACTGTAAGGGGTTTGTACTTTATCTGTGGTACAATATAAAGTCATCAGAGGATTTAAGCAAGGGAGTAATTTGATCTGATGATATATGTTGAATGTTTTTAAATCATCATTTTGGCTGCTGTCTGGAGAATAGACTATAGCAGAGAAAGGGTAGAAATGGGATCCATTTATGAGCCTACTGTAATAACTTAGAAAAGAAATGATGGTGTTTTGAACTAATATGTTAAAAGAAGAAGTGGAGAGAAGGCAATTTACATGTGATATATTTTGGACATAGAACTAACACAGTTTGCTAATGGATTACACTGAAAGGGAGAGGAAAAGGAAGGAATTAAGAACAACCTCTATCCTCTTTTCTGGTCAATTAGATGTTTGGAGATGCTAGTAATAGATCCTAGGACAGCTGTGGGAAGGGAATATTGGGAGTCCAGTGTGGCATATCTAACAGTCCAATTTTGGACATGTTAGGTTTGATATTCAGGTGGAGATGTCTAGTAGGTAGTTGGCTATAGGAACCTGGCATTCAGATGAGAAGGCAGGGCTGGAGGTGTAAGTATGGGAGTCATGAGTGTACAGTCGGCCTTTAAAGTGATGGGACAGGCTGAGTTATGCAGGGAAATAGTGTAAAAATAGAGAAGAAGACCCAGAAGCTCAACCTTTAGAAACTGAGAAGAGGCAGAGCCAGAAAGGAGGCTGAAAGGGGGAAGGGTGGTAGGCCAGGGGAGTTTGGCATTCTAGAAGCAGGTTCAGGAGAGTGGAGCAGACACACATCCAATTGGCGATTAATGATATTTAGGAGAAGGGAAGTGGAGACAATGAGTGTACACACTCTTTCAATACATTTCACTGTGAATGCAATATAGGGATGGAGCTATAAATCATTTACTCTTCTCTTATCTCTTTCTATAAAAGCAATGTTTAAAGATGATACCTTTGATAGCATTTAGCTTTCACTACAAAACAAACCACCCCAAATTTAGTGGCTTCAAATATATATATATATAGATAGATAGATAGATAGATAGATAGATAGATAGATAGATATAGATAGATATAGATATCTATATATCTATATATCTATATATCTATATCTATATCTATATATATATATATATATTTATTTTTTTTAAGATAAATATTTATGGACCAGCCGAGTGGCTCAGTTGGTTAAGAGCTCACTCAAGTGTGGGAGCTGAGCTCTGAGCAACAGCAGTTCAATGCCCAGCCCGAGCTATTTGGCCGGCTGTTTTCCTGGTCCGGGTAAGCTTGGCTGAGGCTGGTTCATCCCAGATGGGCTCTTTCACGTGTCTCGTTGTTGGCTGTATGTCAGGTAAGGCAGGGGATGATTTGGCCATGTGTCCCTCATCAGCCAGCAGGCCCGACTGGGCTCATTTGCATGGTCTTGTTTATAGAGCTCCCAAGAGCAATGCATGAATACTTTTCAGGTCTTTGCTTATGTCACATTTGCTGTTGTCTCATTAACCAAAGCAAGTCCCACAAGCCAAGAGTCAATGTGGAGGGAAATGCTCAAGGGTAGAGAGAGGGAGGAAGCAATTGCAGTCCTTTTTGCAAATAATGTACCATAACTATTAATGGAGTTCTAATTATGTGAATTCATCTTCCAAGTTTCTCATGTTAGAAACCTCAAAGTTATTTTCTACCTCTCTTTTTCTCTCCTAGTGTAAAATGGGAAATTATTTAATTAGCTAAGTAAAAATGGATATTATGGGAAATAATTTTCTTTCAGCACTTTAATAATCAAAATATTAATATAAACTTTGCTCACAGATCCATTACTGTTTTAATTAGTTAAATTCAGAAACTAGAGAGAAATAACATAATTGGCAGACTAAAATATGAAATTTATTTAAATCTCTTTGAACAAAATGTGGCTTAATATCACAGTAACACATTTCATTTTGTTTATTTCCTTACAAATATGCAAAGAGATAATCACCAATAAGTGGTAATATTTAAACACTTAGAAAACTATTAACCAACACTCCTGTCTTACGTGATTGTGTATATGCTTCTTATCTGAAGTTGGCAGCAAGCGAAATGAAATGGTTTTCCAAATGACTGCATTGTCAATCCACCGTCTTTCAGCTAATTGACTGATCTTTGTCATTGCTGCCTCCCAAGCGGGTCACTTGGAGTGATGTGGAGTATTGACAATCCCATAGGGCACTAAAGCTTCCTACAACCACTGGTTGGTGGAACCCTATAAAGGGCCTTTTAGGAAACACCGAACAGCGATCTTTTCCTGCTGGGAGAGGTGGAATGGGATATAAGCAAGGCATTGCAGGGCCACAGTGTTGGTCTCCACTCAAATTAGCTCCAAAACCATTCTGGGCCTCAGTTAATTCATCTGGAAAACAGGAGATTGTCTTTAACATTTTCTCTCAACCTGTGGCTCTCTGAATCCATGTGAGCTCTGCCAGTGCAATATAATTGGCACCCTATCAACCATAGAAATGGTGGAGGGGGCCCGGAACACCCCCAATTCTGGTTAAAACAGGAGGTAGGAGCAATCACAACCAGTATCTAGGAACATGTTTACCGTTCTGCAGACACAAACCTAAAGCTCAAGCAAGACAAGTATAATAGCAGGGTAGGAATCAAAAACATAACGTACACTACAAGATTAGTCATCTGTGACTGATGTTGGTTCCATTATTGAGCCTTGATCATTTTTTTTGAAAAGTTAGAAAGTGTCTGTGCAGCATCACCTTGTGGCCAAAATGAGTGCTCACCTGTTTCTGAAATTGGTCAGGGTGACCAGATCAGTAGTTGCCATCACTTTTTGGATCCCAGATCCCTTTGAGAATCTATAACCATTCCAGGTGCAGTCTGTCCTCAATGTAATATGCGTGTGCATGTAGATACGCCTCACATATGCAAATGATTAAGATGGCTTCCTAGGTCTCAGGCCCACAGGAAACCTGCCGGTTTGGCTAACCACAGGCTCTCCTTCCTGCTTCTGACCCGCATGATGACTTCGCTACTCATTATCTCAACCCCAGCTGGCACTCACGTCAGTCAAGACACTCTACTTGAAAGTAAATTCCACATCCGCTTATATTTACCTCCCTCCCATCCCTCAGATTTCTGGTTCTCCATACTCCGCAGGGCTTCCGTGTTGAGGAAACACTTTATCAAGGTAGTGCCGCATTAAAAGCTTTTCAATACTCCTGAGGATTCCAAGTCCCATGGTCTTTAAAACTGAATCCTAAACTTTGATCCAAAATGTCCCTTCCTTCTTCCCTCCCTGCCTCCTGATCTTAGAAGCACATAGACCAAAGAGTCCTCTAGTTCCCCAAATTTCATGCGAAACAAAATTTTTTTCCTGATCACACAGGACCTCTATATTCTGGTGTGAGCAGCTAAACAAGAGCTGTGGGGCCGGCCGAGTGGCGCATTGGTTACGAGCTGGTTTGGGACGCCAGCGGCGTGGGTTGGGATCCCACATATGAGGGCCAGTGACACTGCCCTCTACAGCTAACAACAGCTCCACCTGGAGCTATGCTGTGTGAGCCCCGGCGACGGTGTAGGCTGCAGCCCCTGCTGCAGTGGGCTGCCATAGGCTACAATGGGTGGCGGGCAGCCAGCGCGAGCTGCCAAGAGTCGCTGTGAGGAGCTGTCCAGAGGCCGGCGACGGATCTCCCTCACCCAGGAAGAGTGCAATGATGATACCAACATGGGCCAAACAACGTCCTCCACAACTAGACTGAAGAGCAAAAAAAGGACAGCAAACTTATCTGTTCCCCTTCCCCGATTCCCCAATGCTGTTCCCCTCCCCCAATTCCCCAATAAAATCTTTATTTTTATTTTTTTTAGCTGAGCTATCCTGCCACCTGTTGGCAGCTCAGTGGCAGCTCAGCTCGGGCTGGGCATCGAACTGCTGTTGCTCAGAGCTAAGCTCGTATTCAAGCTCTTAACCAAATGAGCCACTTGGTGTCCGAAAAAATCTTTTATAAAAAAGAGATGTGGCTCTCATGGGGAAAGAAAGGTGTGTCCATCATGAGCACTTTAAGCTGCAAGTAGCATAAAACCTATCTTACAGCAGCTTAAATAATAAACAAGGCTCAGGGGCCAGCCGAGTGGCACAGTGGTTAAGCGCTGGCTTAGGAAGCCAGTGGCCCCGGTTCGGGTCCCACATATGAGGGCCAGTGACATTGCCCTCAAAAAAAAAACAAATAAAACAACAAGGCTCATTTTTCTCTCATAGCTAAGTCTGAATGTAGGTGGCTGCTGGTGTTGATCCAGCAATTCAGGGACTTTGGAGCCAGCATCATTATAACTACTTGAGTTTTTTTCCATGTTTGATTCCTTGTGTTTTTTCCCCCCCAGCTCCATTGAGATACAATTGACATATCGTATTGTGTAAGTTTTAGATGTACAACCTGATGATTTGATACACTTCTATATTACACTATGATTACCACAGCAGGGTAGTTCACCTCACATAATTACCACTTCTTTTTTGTGCTGAGAACATTTAAGATCTACTCTCTTAGCAACTTTAAAGTATACAATACAATATTGTTATCTATAATCGCCATGCTGTACGTTGGATCCCCAGAACTTATTCATCTTAGTTTTGTAAGTTTGTACCCTTTAACTGACATCTCCCCACTTCCCCCACCTCCCCAACCCCTGGCAAGTGACCATTCTACTCTCTGCTATGATGAGGCAAACATTTTTAGATTTCACATGTAAATGATATCATAAAGTATTTGTCTTTTTCTCTCTAACTTATTTCACTTAGCACAGTACCCACAGGATCTAATTGTTGCAAATGGCAGAATTTCCTTCCTTCTCATGGCTGAATAACGTTTCATTTCAGTGTGTGTGTGTGTGTGTGTGTGTGTGTGTGTGTGTGTTTGTGTGTAAACATGACAGTTATGTTGTTTCCACATCTTGGCTATTGTAAATAATACTGCAATAAATATGGCAGTGCAGATACCTTTTCAGACCCCGGTTTCATTTCCTTTGAATATATACTCAGAAATGGGATTGCTAGATCATATTGTAGTTCTATTTTTCCTTTTTTTTTTCCTTTTTTTTTTTTTTTTGTGGAGGGCAGTGTCACTGGCTTCTGATGTGGGACCTGAACCGGGGCCGCTGGTGTTCCAAGCCATCGCTTAACCACTGCACCACTTGGCCGGCCCTATTTTTAATATTTTGAGGAACCTCCATACTGTTTCCATAGTGGCTGCACAAATTTGCATTCCCAACAGTTGCACAAGTGTTCCCTTTTCTCCATATCTTCATTAACACTTGTTATTTTATTTATTTATTTTTTAGCTGAGCCATCCTGCCACCTGTTGGCAGCTCAGCGGCAGCTCAGCTTGGGCTGGGCATCGAACTGCTGTTGCTCAGAGCTCAGCTCGCACCCTTGAGTGAGCTCAACCCTTGTTCTTTCTTTCTTTTTTTTTTTTGATAATTGCCATTCTAACAGGTGTGAGGTGGTATCTCATTGTGGTTTTGATTTGCATTTTCCTGATAATTAGTGATGTTGTACATCTTTTTATATAGCTGTAGGCCATCTATATGTCTTCTTTGGAAAAATTCAGGTTCTCTGCCCATTTTTATAATTGGATTGTTTGGTTTTTATTTATTTGTTTGCTGTTGAGTTCCTTATATATATTGGATAGTAATCCCATTATCAGATATGTGGTTTGCAATATTTTCTCTCATTCTGTAGGTTGCCTTTTCATTTTGTTGATTGTAGTCTTATTTATTTTTACATTTGTTGCTTGTGCTTTTGGTGTCATATCAAAAAAATTGTGTTGCTAAATCAATGTCAAGGAGATTTCCCCCTATTTTTTCTTCTAGGAGTTTTAAGGTTTCAGGTCTTATGTTTAAGCCTTTGATTCATTTCAAGTTAACTTTTTTTTTTTAAAGATTTTATTGGGGAATTGTGGAAGGGGAACAGACAAGTTGCTGCCTTTTGTTCTTCAGTCTAGTTGAGGACGTTGCTTCACTGACCCATGTTGGTATTGTGATCTTTGCGCTCTTCCCAGCTGAAACAAATCAGTCACCGGCCATTGGATGGATGCTCACAGTGGCTCTTGGCAGCTCACACCGGCTGCCAGCCTCTCACGCTGGCTGTCGGCCACTCACTGTAGCCTACGGCAGCCTGCTGCAGCAGGGGCTGCAGCCTGCGCCGATGCCGGCGACTCATGGCAGCCCAGCTCCGGGTGGAGCTGTTGTTCACCATCTTAACTGTGGAGGGCACAGCATCACTGGCCCATGTGGGACCTGAACCAGCAGCCCTGCTGCTCAGAGCTCGTGCTCCCAAGCCAACTCCTAATGAACGCACCGCTCAGCCAGCCCTCAAGTTAACTTTTGTGTGTGATGTAAAATTGGTGTCCAATTTCATTCTTCTTGTATGGTTATCCAGTTTCCCCAGCACCATTTACTGGGGAGACTGTCTTTTCTCTTTTGAGTGTTTTGGCTCCCTTGTCAAATATATTAACTGATATATGCTTGGGTTGATTTCTGGGCTCTGGGTTCTGTTCCATTTGTCTGTTTCTATTTTTATGCCAGTACCATACTGTTTTGATTATTATAACTTTGTAAATAGTTTTAAATCAGGAAGTGTGATGCCTCCAATGTTGTTCTTCTTGGGATTGCTTTGACTATTAGGGATCTTTTAGGGTTCCATACAAATTTTAAGATTGTTTTTTTTCTATTTCTGTGAAAAATACTATTGGGATTTTGGTAGAGATTGCATTGAACCTATAGGTGGTGTGGGGTACTACGGACATTTCAACAATATTAATTTTTCCTATCCATAGACAAAAATATCTTTCCTTTCACTTGTGTCTTCTTCCATTTCTTTCATCAAAGTCTTACCACTTTCAGTGTACCTTTTTCTTTCTTTCACCTTTTTGGTTAAATTTATTCCTAAGTATTTAATTTTTTGATGCTATTGTGAATGGGATTATGTTCTTTACTTCTTTTTCAGATATTTTATTGTTCATGTATTGAAATGCAACTGATTTCTGTATGTTGATTTTGTATCCTGCAACCTTACTGAATTAGGTGATTAGCTCTAACAGTTTTTTTATGTAGTCTTTAGGATTTTTTATATATAGGATCATATCTGCAAACAGAGGCAATTTTTTTTATTAGTTTCAGGTGTACAACACAATGCAATAGTTATATTCTTTACCCCCCAGAGTGACAACCCCACTCCCCCCCCATATCATACATATCTATCACAACTTCCCTGACTCCCCTCCACAGTATACTCCACATCCCATGACCATCCACATATTCAGTTACAGTTGGCATACCATACTATACAACATCAGCTTCAGGTGTACAGGGCAGTGATCAAGCCTCTACTCCATCCATGAAGTGGTCTCCCTAACAAGACATGTGATTATCTGACACACCACAAAATTTTTACAACATTATTATATTCCCTGAACTGTGTTTCATATCCCTGTGGCAATATTGTAGTTGCCTATTTATGCTATCTAATCCCTTCTCTGACTGACTTATTTCATGCAACATAATAGTCAACAGAGACAATTTTGCTTCTTCCTTTCTGATTTGGATGCCTGTTATTTCTTCTTCTTGCCTAATTGCTTTGGCTAGAAGTTCTAGCACTATATTGAATAGAAGAGGTGAAAGTGGGCACCTGTTTTTTGTTCCTGAGTTTAGAGGAAAAGCTTTCAACCTTTCACTGTTGAGTATGATGTTAGCTGTGGGTTTTCCATAAATGGCCTTTATTGTGTTGAAGTATATTCCTTCCATATCCAGTTTGTTGAGCGTTTTTATCAGAAAAGGATGTTGTAATTTGTCAAAGGCTTTTTATTTTAATGTATGGAGATGATCATGATTTTTATCTTTCATTTTATTAATGTGATGTATTACGTTATTGATTTGTATATGTTGAACCATCCTCTCAACCCAGGGATAAATTTAACTTGTGATGTATAATCCTTTTTATGTGTTGTTGAATTCAGTTTGGTAATATTTTGTTGAGAAGTTTTACATCTCTATTTATCAGGGTTATTGGTTCATAGTTTTCTTCTAGTATTTTTATCTGGCTTTTATATCAAGGTAATGCTGGCCTGGCAAATTGAATTTGGGAATGTTCATTCTTCTTCAGTTTTTTGGAAGAGTTTGAGAAGAACTGGTATCAATTTTTATTTAAATATTTGGTGTAATTTGCCAGTGAATGTGTCTGGTCTGGTCCTGAGGTTTTCTGTATTGGGAGGTTTTTAATTACAGATCCAATCTCCTTACTCTTTATTGGTCTCTTCAGATTTTCTATTTCTTCATTATTCAGTCTTGGTAGTGTATATATTTTAAGAATTTATTCGTTTCTTCTAGGCTATATAATTTGTTGGCATATAATTATTCATAGTAGTCCTTTATGACTCTTTGTATCTCTGTAGTTCACTTGTAATCTCTCCTCTTTCAGTTCTGATTTTATTTGAGTCTTCTCTCTTTTTGCTTAGCCTAGCTAAAGGTTTGTCAATTTTATTTTTTCAAAAAATCAGTTTTTATTTTCATTGATTTCTTAAAAAAATTTTTTTCTCGGGGCCGGCCGAGTCGCGTGGTCGTTAAGCGCTGGCTTGGGAAGCCAGCATCCCCGGTTTGGTCCCACATATGAGGGCCAGTGACACTGCCCTAAAAAATTTTTTTTTTCTCATCTGTGTCTTATTTATTTCCACTCTGATTTTTATTTCCTTCCTTCTGGTAACTTTGGGCTTAGTTTGTTCTTCTAGCTATTCGAGGTATAAAGTTAGGTTGTTGGGCCGGCTGAGTGGTGCATTGGTTAAGAGCTGGCTTGGGACGCCAGTGGCCCTGGTTCAGATCCCACATATGAGGGCCAATGACACTGCCCTCTATAGCTAACAACAGCTCCACCTGGGGCTCAGCTGCAAGCCCTGGCGACGGTGTAGGCTGCAGCCCCTGCTGCAGTGGGCTGCCATAGGCTACAGTGAGTGGCTGGCAGCCAGCGTGAGCTGCTGGCAGCCAGCATGATCTGCCAATAGCCGTGGTGAGCGACCATCCAGAGGCCGGTAACCGATCCGCCTCATCCAGGAAGGGCGCAATGATGATACCAACTTGGGCCAGTGAAACAACGTCCTCCACAACTAGACTGAAGAACAAAAAGACAGCAACTTGTCTGTTCCCCTTCCCCGATTCCCCAATGCTGTTCCCCTCCCCCAATTCCCCAATAAAATCTTTAAAAAATAAATAAATAAAGTTAGGTTGTTTATTTAAAACCTTCCTTTTTTCTTTTTCTTTTTTTATTCTTTTTTTCTTAAAGTAGGCCTTTAGCACCATAATCTTCCCTCTTAGAAGTGCTTTTGCTGCATCCCATAAATTTTGGTATGATCTGTGTCCAACTTCATTTGTCTCAAGATATTTTTTGATTTCCCTTTTGATTTTTTTTTTTACTCATTGATTCTTCAGGACTGTGTTGTTTAATTTCCATATATTTGTGAATGTCCCATTTTTCCTTTTCTTATTGATTTATAATTTCATACCATTGTGATCAGAAAAGATACTTGGTATGATTTCAATCTCCTTAAATTTGCTAAGACTTGTTTTGTGGCCTAATACGTGAACTATCCTGGAGAATGTTCTGTGTGCTTTTGAGAAAATGTGTATTCTGTTGCTGTTGGATGAAATATTATATATATATATATATATATATATATATATATATATATATATATATATATTAGATGTATTTGACCTAAAGTATAGCTCACATCCAATGTTTCTTTATTGATTTTCATCTGGATGATCTTTCCATTGTTGAAAGTAGGATTTTGAAGTACTTTACTGTTATTGTATTTTTGTCTATTTCTCTTCTTTGGAGCTGCTAGTATTTGTGTGATATATTTAGGTGCTCTGATGTTTGGTTCACTTATATTTATGATTGTTATATCTTCTTGATGAATTAACCCCTTTATCATTATATAATGACTTTCTTTGTCCCTTGTTGCCATTTTTGGCTTAAAATCTATGTTGGTCTGATGTAAGTATAGCTGCCTCAGCTCTTTTTTGGTTTTCACTTGCATGGAATATCTTTTTTAATTCTTTCACTTTGAGCCTATGTATGTCCCTAAAGCTGAAGTGAGTCTCTTGCAGGCAGTACATAGGTGTTTGTTTTTTAATTAAAAAAAAAATCCATCCAGCTATTTTGTGCTTTTTGATTGGATAATTTAATCCATTTATCTTTAGAGTAATTATTGATAAGTAAGGACTTACAAATGCCATCTTATTGTTTTGATTTTTTTATGAGGCAAATTACAGATCTCTATGTCTTTGGAGTCGGTTACTGAAAGATTATTATGATCCTTTGGTGGTGTCATGTTTCCTTAATTTTTTTTATATTCTTTGAAGTTTTGCACGGCTGTCTTCCCATTTGTAGTACCAGTCACCTCCTTTAGTCTTCACTAACTGCCCTCTGGAGACAAATACCATCTGAGGCTTTCCCAGACCTATGGCTATACCTGCTCTATGCTTCTTACTCCCTCTTGTGGCAAATTCTTATGCTTGTATGCCTTCTATTGCTCCTACAGTGCACCAGGCTGAGGGCTGACAATCTCCTTTTTTGTTTCCCAAAGGCAGAGCTAAAACTCACATTTATGTTCTGACCCTTGCCCGCAGATTTGGGCAGGCTTTCTGTGCAAGTTCACTAACTGTCTGCCAAAGCTTGCTCTTGCTGATTGGGTGCATGCAGAGGCAGCTGGCCACAGAGTAGGGGTGTGTGTGGGTGAGGCACAGAGTGCTGGGTGTACCCATGGGCCTGTTGGGGGAAATTCCAGGTGAGATGTTTCCAACTGCTCATGGGAGGGCTTCTCTTTTTTTTTTTTTTTTTTTTTTTTTTTTTTTTTTTAGCTGAGCCATCCTGCTTACCTGTTGGCTGCTCAGCGGCTGCTCAGCTCGGGCTGGGCATCGAACTGCTGTTGCTCAGAGCTCAGCTTGCACTCTTGAGCGAGCTCTTAACCAACTGAGCCACTTGGCTGGCCCATGGGAGGGCTTCTTTTTTTTTTTTTTTTTTAGGGAAGTGTCACTGGCCCTCTTATGTGGGACTGAACCGGGGCCGCTGGCTACCACGCCACTCGGCCGGCCCTTTTTTTTTTTTTTAGGAAAAAGGAGATTTCTTTTTTTTTTTTTTTTTTTTTTTTGAGGGCAGTGTCACTGGCCCTGATAAGTGGGACCCGAATCGGGGCCGCTGACTTCCCAAGCCAACGCTTAACCGCCACGCCACTCGGCCGGCCCATGGGAGGGCTTCTTGATGGAGTCCCTGACACTGTTAGTAGGATCGGCATCCCTTTAATACCCTCTGAGTGTACTATCTGGTGCTCTCCCAGCCTCTTCCTGCCCCCGAGTCATGCAGCTCATGACTCAGCACTCTGGATGGGCTGAGAGAGAGAAATAGGCCTCTTTGGCAGTATCTTGAACAGTTGGGGAAGCTGGGTGCTCACTCACTCACTTCTCATGGAAGAAATATGGGAAGGTTTCTGTTGGCACTGAGCTGTGCCACCTTGGGAAGGAATGATGTGGGTAATGTCAAATTGTTCCTCTTACTTTTTCTAGTGCATCCAAACTCATATATATCTTTGTCTAACAGTATGCTGGAACTTCTCTCCTGGAAACCAATATTTCCAGAAAGGATCTCTTGTCCATGGGTGATTATCTGACACTGTGTTCTCCAGGGGCTTCTGGACCATGGCTGACAGGGCTGGAACTGGTTCATGGGCCACTGCAGGGTCGACAGCCCAGAACAAGGTCTGTCTATTTATTACCTGATACACAGATGGCTGAGACTCCTCCCAAGTCCCTTGGTGTATGGTGCTGGATCACACAGCTCCCACAAAAGCACTGTGTCCATGGGTAGATGCCAAATTGTTGCTGAGGAAGGATACAAATGAGACACATCTTATTTGGCCATGTTACTGACATCACTTCTGACTTTTTATGGTTTTAAGATGGCTTCCTCAGCCCCATATTTTCAGTAGACTCAATATAGTATATGCAGTAGATCCAAAAGTTAACTGTTCCTAAAGCAGTATTTTCCAAAGCTGAGTGACCATGGGCAAGTTTCTTTACTCTCTGAGATACATTCTTTTAGTTAACAAATATTTGTTGCTTTGTGCTGAGCACTTTGCCAAGGAAAGTTTAACAAAATGGTGATCAAGAACTATACATTGCAATTTCATGCTAGACATCAAATACCCAAACAAATACATGTGTAATTATAAATTATGGTGAATTATATGAAGGGAAAAAATTATATAAGAACCCCAGTGGCATCTGTAAAATGGGATCATCTACTATCTGTCTCAAGGATTAAATGAGATAATGCATGAAAGTCACTTTGCATAGCATCTGGTCTTCAGTTAGTGCTCTATAAACATGAGCTGTTTTGATATTATTATATTTTTGCCATGTAATTCCAAACTATAAATGTCTTATATATATCAAACTATTGCTAATTTATTAAGATGAATTCTTCATAGCAATTTATGACCCATTATTATTATTTACTATAGTTAACCCACCAACTTGTTATTCTACCCTTACATAAAGAAGAATTAAGAATATGTAGGTATATAGGTTCTGTGTCCCAATACAAGCCTATAGGGTTTCTTCCTATGCACACTAATCGCAGGGTTCTATTAACTCTATTGCTGTCAGATAGAATTGACAAACAGATTATCTGATATTATTTGCATTATTTTCTTCCAAAATACTAAGAATTTATATTATTTACTTCATGCAAAAATCAGATTGACATCTAAATCATCCTTGCCAGTTCTCATTATCCATGATTCACTTAGGTCTGTTTTAGCTTTCCCAGCCATCCTGCAAAGACTTACTTACCATTTTGATTTCCTTCAGCTTGATGCTAATCTTTTCTTCTCTTGGAAAGTATTCTCAGCACAGAGCACTGGGAGGGAGGCTGCAGTCACTGGCAGCCTTTGTGCCATTCCAAGAGCATCCCTGTATGACTGGGAAGGATCAGAATACCTTTATCTGAGGAGGAAAGGATGGTGTTCCCTCCCCAGTATGGCACAGGCTTGACCATGGGCTTGTGCTGTGATGTGTCTCTGGTCTCTTCTGCTATTTCTCTCTGCTCATGAATTTGCAGGCAATAAAGCAGGTCATAAAGTCATGTGATGCAGAATTTTAGGCCTGCATGGGCTTTAAAGTCCCTTTTGTCAACTCCCCAAAGTCCACTTAGATCCTTTGTAGAGTATTTTCACATCCAAGTGGCCATTCAAATCCATCTTTCCCCTTAGAAGACTTATTGTTCCATATATTTGAGGAGAATTTTATGAGGAACTTTTGGTACTATCTTAATTGAATGGAATCACCACGTACTTGAAAAACCTCTGTAAGCTGTGAAGTAGAATTACAATTTAGGGCAAGATTCTCCTGGTCTGTCATAAAGCTAAAAATGGGACTATATTTCTTAGCAAATGATAATGAAAACAATAAAATAATAATAATTAATTTATTCAATTTTTAATATGTCAGTTGTGCACAGTAAAAGGTAAAGTCAGTACTTCACCTACTAACTCATGTAATTTTGGCAAAATTAGGTAATTCAGCAATTCCCAGATGAGTAAGGCGCAGCTTGGAGAAGTTGCAAATGCTTGTCCAAGAATCTATTATGGCCACATGATCACTGATGTTTTTCTAAGAATAATGTTGTATATGTATGTACTTCTTTAGAGTTTACGAACATTTTTGACTTATGTTATTTCCACTTGATTTTCCCCCTCAAAGGTTCAGGAGAGTCTGCTCCAAATATATTTTGCCTACCATCTATTTTTGCACCTTTTCTCAGAGAAATGGGAAAGCAATATCTTTAGAACATTGTCCACATCTTAGAAACAAGGGATTTGACTTTGTGTCTAAATGCTGCCTCCATAATTTGTTCTGGGCCAAAGAAAGTTTCTTATTCAGGTAAATGGTGATCTTGGCAAAGTACCAGATAGTCTGTCCAATATTCCCCAGAACCCCTTCACATGGTTAGTAACTAAGACACTTAGCATGAATCACTGTCCCCAGCCTCCCTCACTCTCCTAACAAAGCCAGGCAGAGACACGAGCTGGGAGGTTCTTGGCCACTACAGGCCAGCAAGCCACAACCAGGAACCTCCGAGCTGGAGCGTGCTGCCTCTTACATCAGGAGTCCAGTTCATTCAAAATGAGGCACATGATGCTAGAATGTCTTTAGGAGAAAAAAACATCATTTCAATGTGCACCACAGAGATGCCTTTGGTTTTAAGGCTTCCCAAGACTTCCCTGAATGTCAATCTTAAGCAAATTAATCAAGGAGAGAATGTGTGTCCTCAGGGTGTTTGTCCATGTCTTCCAAAAGTTCCCTGCATTCCTTTTTAGCATAATGCTTTCCTTCCTCCTCTTCCCTGTTTGATATAAAAAGCAACTTTAAGCATTCTTACCCCCCTTCCCAATTGTTTGAGTTCCCAGAAGCAATCATGAATGTCTTGCTCTTTCACGCTTCTCCTGAGGCTAAATGTTCTCTCTCTTCCCAGTCTCTTTCTATCGTTTGCTGTTCCTTTCTCCCTCTGGGTTGTATTTCTAGAAGGGAATGGAGGGAGGCCGTTGTGGCCTCAGAGAAAACAGGCGAGCATATGGGAGAGGGCTTTTCCCAGCTGAGCTCTGTGATGTATTGCCCTGGGGTTCCTACTCCAGACGGAGGGCCCCTCTTCCATGTTTGTTCTCTGAATATTAAAGGATATTCTCCTTGAGAAATAGACTTAGAAAACATATACTGAAGTATTTAGGGAACAGAGCTACAATGTATATAATTCACTCTTAAATGGTTCAGTGTAAATGTATTCATACTATATATATATATATATATATATATATATATATATATATATATAATATACGCATACTAGTATATGTATGGAGATATATTTATATATACTGGGTCATTTGAGAGTAATGGAGAGGGTGTATATATACATAGTAAGTCCTCACTTAATATCATCGATAGATTCTGTGACTTTAAGAGAAATGATGTATAATAAAACCAGCTTTACCATAGGCTAATTGATATAAACAAGGGTTAAGTTTCTATAGCATTTCATCAATGACATAACGAAACAATGTTAAACGAACAAACGAACAAAATGATGTTATTTGAGGACTTGCTCTCTGTGTCACAAAGCAAATGAGGCAAGATGTTAGCAATAAGGGACTGGAGAAAGAATCAGCTGTTTTGTGTGCTATTCATATTCTTGCAACCCTTCTGTATGCTTGAAACTACCTCCAAATAAAATGTTAAATGTAAACTGTTCAAACTACTCTTTCTAAATGACATTTTTGTGTGCAATTACCTACCTTTTAAAGCACGCTGCTCACTTTTCCAGGAAGTGGGGCTTCGGGGTGACCCTGACACCCGTGAACTGATGGATGCAGGGGAGGAAGGAGTGGAGGCAGCCTGGCCCTTCCGCGTCTCCTTTCTCACCCACTCAGCAGTCCACTCCTGAGGAAATGGGCCACTGGCCCTCCCCCATTCTATCTCCAGACAAGTAGACCTGGATGGAGCTTTTGTGCTCCCAGCATGTGCTTTATCTCTTCTTTCCAGGTATTTGCTTTGATTGGCTTCCAAGACGGCAGGCAGCAAAACCAACAAGGAGCCAGTGTGAAAAGGCTCCGGGAGAGTCAGTCAGCACTGCCTTCTTTTTTCACTCCCTTGTTTTTCTGCTGTTATCTACTGGGAGAGTGACAAAGGAGAGATAATTCAGGCAGGAAAAGATGGCGGAGGCTAGGGACTGTGGTATATTGCAAAAACAGCCACAGAATCTTCCCACCCTCCGTATGCGCGTACCCCTGTTCAGTGTGGCCTTGCTGATCCTCCCGTTCAGAGGTGGCCTTTGTTTCTTCACCTCCTGTATCGAGGCTGGCCTTGGAACCCAGCAACCTGACACCAGCAGAGGCTTGAAAGCCTGCATGGTAAGACTCATCATCTTGCTGCACTTGAAACCCTGAGACCACCACGTAGTCTGAGCCTGAGCTAGCCTGCTGGATGATGAAACACACGAGTGGCAGTCATCCCCAGTGTCCTGGCTGACGCTGAGCCAGTTTTGAGACATGTGAATGAAGTTATCCTGGTCCATCCATGCCCCGCTGAGCCACCAGCTGGCCCCAGCTACAGCACGAGCTCCACAGAGGTCAGGAAAGTGGCCCAGGCAAGAAGAAAAGAGTGACTGGCCCACAAAAGAGTGACAAGGAATACCTGTTTGTTATTTTCAGCCACTCAGTTCTAGAAAGGATTGGTTTGCAGCGAAAGCTAACTGCAATAGGGCATGTCCGCAGCCAGCAGAAGAGCTGGATTTGGAGTCTGAGGCCTTTCCCTCAGCATCACATTGCATAGAGAGCTACCTTGCTTACCTGAACGTATGGCTTCCTCTGGCTTCCCTCTTGATGAGCTGGGCCCCTGCCAGTTATCACTGGCCGAAATAAAGAACAGGAGAGTGCTGTGGCATGGTGCATTATGACTAAATTATTTCTGAAATTTCTACTTGGTCTGACCTAATATGCTTTCTCTCTAAGGCTGGGAAATCATCGCCCTGAAAGGAGCAGTCAATTTTTCTTCATAAACTGCTATTCTTATTAAGAAACCCAACAGTTAAATGTATACATGGCCTGCTTGTTTTGATGACAGGTTCTATCTAGTGGGTGATATCTTTATCAAGAAGCAGTCACGATGTAGATGAGTACCAGAGGGATTACTGGAAAAACATCCCCCTGCTGTATATTTCATGATAGCTATGGCCCCATCTATCTCCAGAGAGGGAAGGAGGCGGCAGCTGGAGAAGGTTTTGTAGTTCTGTGAATAAAGGTTTATTACTTTCCTCTACCTTCCATCAATCAGCTCAATGTTAGGAGAACTAAAAAGGAAAAAGCAAACCTAATCTTTGTGTCTGCTCATAAAATACAACGGGTAGAATATTGCCTCATTGCTGACCTTAAAAATAACTTTTTCAAAGTTGGGTAAAACCAGGGAACATTACTTGATTAGAACCGGAAGCTGGAAGACAGGATCTGTAGCTTTCAACTTCAGATTCGACCTTTATCCAGCTGTCCCAGTTGAAGTCAGCCAACATTCAGGGACACCTCCTCTGCGCAGGGAGCAAGATCAATGATGCAGAGAACACAGAGATGGGCAAGATACAATGTCTGCCCACCTGAGACACACAAAATAGCAGGGAGTGAGCAACACACAACTATAATATGCAACAGAAGGTGTTAGAATCAAAGGACAAATGAATGAAGGGAAGGAATAGATTAATTCTGACTTTGGGGTCAGGGCAACTTAATAGAGCAGGTGAGCTTTGTGAAGGAGCTTGGCTTTTGCAGGCAGAAATGGTGGGGAAGATGGCTTGAGAGATGGGAGTGCTGGAGCAGCTGCCTGGATTGAGAAATGGAAACTGTACTTTTAGGAAGCACCAGAGTTTCTACCCTTGGACTATTAGATGAGACAGAAATAAATTTACATCTTATTTCAGCCATCATTTAAAAGAAAGTGGGAAGGAAATTCTAGACAAAGAAGAGGATGTAAGCTCCTTTGTTGAAAGTTACTTGCCCATATATATGTGGGTTTATTTCTGGGCTCTCATTTCTGTTCCATTGGTCTGTGTATCTGTTTTTATGACAATACAATGCTGTTTCAATTATTGTCACTTTGTAGTATAATTAGAAGTCAGGGAGTGTGATACCTCTGGTGGTTACCAGAGGGAAAGGAGATTAGGGGGAGGTAGAAAAGGGTAAAAGGGGTCAAATATATGGTGATAGGAGGAGATTTGACTTTGGGTGGTGAGCACATAATGCAATAGACAGATCATGTATTATAGACTTCTACACTGGAAACCTATATACTTTTATTAATGAATGTCACCCCAATAACTTAATAAAATTTTTAAAAAGAGGACAGAAGCAAAGGCAGAGAACTAGAAAACGTGTGAAGCAGAACAGAAATTGCAAGTCTGATGAAGATTGGTTGGGTAGTAGGGATCAAGTGTGGAAAGCAGAAGGTTGGGAAGAGATTGTTGGAAAAGTGGGGGACTGGTATGGTAATGGAGGACCTGCTTGTGTGCTTCAGATTGTATTTGAAAACATAATTTCCCCCCAGAGAATTTTCTGTGCTACTGCCAGGGGCAGGGGGGCACTAGCAATTCAGGACCACTCAATCCAGTTTCAGGACAGGAAGTTTTCTGATCCTCTTGGATGACTTGAGGCTGGGCTACAAGTTCATGGTAGGTTTGCTTCTAGCCTTTTTCTGACTCCTAGAATGGTATACCAATGTCTGCATGCTTGACAGGCCCTAGACTCTGACTTTTGTCTTTTTTTTTTTTTTTAGCTGAGCCATCCTGCCACCCGTTGGCAGCTCAGCGGCAGCTCAGCTTGGGCTGGGCATTGAACTGCTATTGCTCAGAGCTCAGCTTGCACTCTTGAGCGAGCTCTTAACCAACTGAGCCACTCAGCCGGCCCTGACTTTTGTCTTTTTAGTCCAGAGAATCTGTCAAAGTATAACTTGCTCTCTCTGTTGCTGAGTCAGGATTAACAATGTTCCCCTAACCCAGGGGCAAAAGCAGCCTAAATGCTGCTGTCACCTTCCTGAATTTCTTTTCAGATTAGTCTGTCTTCACTATTTTGTTACTTACTTGATGCTTTTAAGAAGATTTTAAAAAATATTTTGGCTAGCTTTTTGGCTGGAGCATTGTTCTGAATTCCTTAAGTTTTCCTTACTGGGTGTGGAGTTTCTGTGGAGTTGCCACTATAAGTTCATGACAAAAGCAATCTATCTGAAGTAAACTCTTAGCAGGGCTGAGCAATCTTAATAAATTTCACAGTTCATTCATTTCTCTGAGATAACTAATATAGGCCTTTCTCCTCAAAGTTCAGCACCTCTTTCTGCCTCCTCATTCTCAGCTCATGCTCTGAATTCTTATTCCACTGAAATATTAGAAACAAAATGAAGAGAATAGCTTTATCTTTCCACTGCTTGTCATCATAACTGCAACTCTACCCTTATATTCTTCCTGTACAGTGGACAAAATGGCTGAACTCCTATTAGGGCCAAATGGCCTCCTCATCACTGGATCCCATCCCCTTGTGCCTACTCAGTGATTTTTCTCCTGTCACTTATCCCTGTTTTATGTATCATTCCTTTTTCTTTTCTTACTGAATCATTATAAAAACATTCCCATCACATATTCAAGATGTGTCATATTAAAAACAAATATGACAATAGCCCTCTTAACTACACCTCCCGCTTCAGTTAAGCAAATGCCCTGAAGGAGTCGTCTCTTAATTGATTGCACTTTCTTAATTTCCCGTTCTCTCATAATCAGATCCCAATAATCTTTTCTTCCCCAGCACTCTGCTGACACCTCTCCTGTCATGGTTGCTAATGACCTCCATCTTGTTAAATCCAAAGGTCTTTGTACTTATATTTTAAAATAATTTTAAACTAACAGAAAAGTTGAAAGAATACAACAAAAACCTCCCATATATCATTCATTCAGTTTACCAATTGCTGTTTGCCACGTTAGCTTCTGGCTTCGTCATTCTCATTCTCTCTCCTCTCCCCTCCCCTCCCCTTCTTTCTCTCCACAGCCCTCTTCTCTCTTGTGATATATATCTTCAGTCAATAAAGAGTAACTGGTAGGGATGGCTGGGTGGCTCAGTTGGTTAGAGCACGTGCTCTGAACAACAAGGTTGCCGGTTCGATTCCTGCATGGGATTGTGGGCTGTGCCCACCACAACGAGAGTGAAAGTGGAGACTGGACTTGGAGCTGAGCTGTGCCCTCCACAACTAGATTGGAGCTACTTGACTTGGAGCTGATGGGTCCTGGAAAAACACACTGTTCCCCAATAAAATTTATTAAAAAAAAAAAAGAGTAACTGGCAGATATCATGCCCTTTTACTCCTAAACACTTCAGCAGTATGTATTTCCTAAGGACATTCTCTTGCATAGCCATGTTATAATGATCAAAAATAATATTAATATGTGGTATGATCAAAAACTACAGTGAATGTTTAAATTGAAAAAAATTTATTACAGTAAAAGACACATTGCTATCAGTTACCGCAAAATACTCCCCCTTGTTTCGAACCCACTTATCCCATTGTTCTTGCCCCTTTCTGAAGCAGTTCTGGAAGTCTTCTCTTGTGTCTTTAGTTGCGCTGTTGTGGCTGCCTCCATGTCCTGAATTGATGCAAAATGTTTTCTGTTCATGGTCATTTTAACTTTGGGAAAGAGCCGGAAGTGACACTGTGACAGATCCAGTGAATTAGGTGGATGAGGACACATTGTAATGTTTTTATTTGACAGAAACTGCCGTACCAGAAGGCATATGTGACACAGAGCATTGTCATGATGGAGGATGAAGTAAAGACACTCAGGAAAGAGGACTCCCAGAGCTGCTTCAGAAAGTGGCAAGAATGATGGCATAAGTGTGTTTGAAGCAAGGGAGGATATTTTGAGGGCGATTAATGGCAATGTGTCTTTTACGGTAACACATTTTTTAAATTTAAACACTCACCGTATCATTTGATACAATTCTATTATCTGATCAATATACTTTATTCAAATATTGCTAATTTTTCAATAATGACTTTTATAGCATTTTTTTCTTTTGGGTCAAGATCCAATCCAGGATTATGCCTTTTCATTTTCATTTCATGTTTCTTTCATTTCCTTTATTCTGGAATGGTTCCTCAGCCTTCCTTTGATTATCATCACCTTGACATTTTTAAAAAATGGAGGCCAGGTATTCTGTAGAATGTTCCTCAGTTTGAGTTTATCTATGCTTCCTTATGATCAGATGCAGCTTATGCATCTTTGACAGGAATGCTGCATAAGTGGTATTGATCCACCAAGAGGCACAGAATGTCCACTTGTCTCATTCTTGGTGCAAAATGATGGTTTTCTAAGTCATAATTGTATCTAGATTTATTGGTATTAGTTAGCATGTAAGAAATAACTCTTTTTTCATCTATCAATCTATGGATCCATAGATTTTTCTTTTTATTCAGTGTATTATAATTCATGGCTATATGATATATTTTGACATTCAATTTTCTCAGATTTGGCCAGTGGAATCCTCTTCAGGCTGGCTCCTGTGTACTTTTGATATACCCCATATGTTTCTGCAAATTTACTTTTTGGCGTGCACACGCGCGCGCGCACACACACACACACACACACAATGATGTTTCAGGGTTATCTTATACTTTCTATATCCTAGCCCGGGAATCAACAACCATTTGTCCAAGGATCCTTAATTCCTTTTTGTGGGAAATGGTATTTAGAAACAAAGATTTGGTGGTGCTAGGTGTTCTCATTTTTATTGTGCTATGAACTTTTGCACTTGTAGAAGTTGGTAGATGGTTTCTATAAAACTATAGTCTTTACATTGGATTCTCAAGCTTGAAGTCAGCAAGGCAGGCAATTGGGAAGGGAAGGTGGCTGTAAAATGGGGTGGATCAAGGACAAATAGGAACCCGTGAGAAAGGATTAGAGCCCATGCCAGTCTCTCTCTGGGCTATGCCAACAACTTCAGTGATGTGGGTATCCTACAGGAGAAGGTGGCCTTCTCTGTTATGGGGCTACATGCATGTGGTCTAGAAGTCAGAGAAACAGAAAGTGGATAAGGTGGAAGTAGCTGCAGGCCCAGGTGTTGCCCTGCCCCAGCAGGTGAGCCAACATGGAAGTGACAATGTGCCTGAACTGCAACATCAGCTGGTACCCTTGCACTGACCTTCTGAGCATGACAAAAACAACGCTGACCTGAATTTCACAAAAAAATGGCTCCTGTGATCAACCCTAACCAGAAACATTCAGAGAAAGGAATTCTGGGAAATAGAGATTCACTTAGCAAGTCGACACATTACAAAGCCAGCACACTGTTCAAAATTAGGTTCGATACCTTCCTACGTCCTCTGCCTATAACCCTCCGTATTTCAGGACATACCGTTACCATCCCCTTAGTTGTCTAACCTTGGAACTTCTGAGTCACTTTCACCTTTTTTCTCTCACCAACCCTGCCCCCTCTCACTCATGCCACATCCAATTTGTCAGCAAGTCTTGCCAATCCTAACTCATCCAACTTATTTCATATTTATCCTCTTCATGCAATCCCCTATCCTAACCTTGTCTTGTCTGGAAGCACTAGGCCTTCCCCACCCCATTTACCTTCCACATAGCCACCAGGATGCACTTTCCAAAATTTAGATCTAAGCATGTCATTTCCTTAATATAATATGTTTCATGGAGCTTTTTTTTTTTTAAAAAAGATTTCTATTGGGGAATTGGGGAAGGGGAACAGACAAGTTGCTGTCCTTTTTTCTTTTTTTTTTTTTTAGAGGGCAGTGTCACTGGCCCTCTATGTGGGATCCGAACCGGGGCTGCTGGCGTCCCAAGCCAGCTCTTAACCGACATGCCACTCGGCCAGCCCTCATGGAGCTTTTTCAAAATTATAGAATGGAGTAAAGCTCCCAAACATGTAGATTGGATTATGGTCCTCCTTACAATAGAATTATACATCTATACCCTTTGCCATGTGACTGCAATTCTTTTTTTTTTTTTTGAAGGCAGTGTCACTGGCCCTCATATGTGGGACCCAAACTGGGGCCACTGGCTTCCCAAGGCAGCACTTAACCACCGCGCCACTTGGCCAGCCCATGACTGCAATTCTTTTTTTCTTTTTTTTTTTTTAAGATTTTATTGGGGAATTGGCAGAGGGGAACAGCGTTGGGGAATCGGGGAAGGGGAACAGACAAGTTGCTGTCTTTTTGTTGTTCAGTTTAGTTGCGGAGGATGTTGCTTCACTGTTGGTATCGTCATTGCGTTCTTCCCGGATGAGGCAGATTGGTCACTGGCCTCTGGATGTCGCTCACCGCGGCTATTGGCAGCTCACACTGGCTGCCAGCCGCTCACGCTGGCTGCCGGCCACTCACTGTAGCCTATGGCAGCCCACTGCAGCAGGGGCTGCAGCCCACACCATCACCGGGGCTCGCACAGCCAGCTCCAGGTGGAGCTGTTGTTAGCTGTAGAGGGCAGTGTCACTGGCCCTCATATGTGGGATCTGAACCGGGGCCGCTGGCATCCCAAAACCAGCGCTTAACCAATGCGCCACTCGGCCGGCCCTGCAATTCTTGCTGTAATGCTAACACAGTCTACTTCTCCATCTCATGTCACTTGCATTGGTCAGTAGAACCTTGGCTGATGTGATGTGAGCAGGCTTTAAATGTGCTTATATGGTTTAGATCTCTCTCTCTCTGGCTTTGGCTACTGTCAAGAGAAATGCATACCCAGAAATGTATGCTCTGTACAGAGAGCTACAGTTTCCAGAATGAGACAGGTGAGGCAGAACTGGTCTGCAGCCTGGGGCCAACCTGAACCCAACCTGAACCCAAGCAGGCCCAGTAAAAATCAACCAAAACAAGCCAAGCCTCAGCTGACTCACCTGTGAGTCAGAAAATAAATGCTTGCTGTTGTAAGTACTAATATTTGGGAGGTTGTTTGTTACATGGCATTACTGTAGCAGTGATTAAGTAATACATGTAATATACAAACTCTCTACAGTGTAAACTCAGCCAGACGTTTAGTGCTAATCTCAAGCCACTTTCTCCCATGCACCCACAGTAATACTTGTTCTCATGTACTGAGTACCTACTCTCCTCATGCCAGGTTGACCTGCTCAGGGACCCAGCTAGTGGGTGAGTAGCAGAACTAAAAGTCATGTGTCATAGTCTAGAGTAGTGTGAATTATTCTCACATTTATATTCTTTTAACCTGTTCTGCACTCACAGAGTTACTTGGGATTCCCAATACATGTCTATAACATGAAACCTGCACTTCTCCATCTACTTTTGTGGGTCAAATCTCAGACTCCTTTTTATGCATAATCTGATAACGTGAATAATGACTAATGTCTGTTGAGTGTTATGTTCCAGACACTGTTCCAGCTTACTCATTTACTCTTCACTGTAACCTGATGAGATAGGTATTATCATTATCACTATTACAGAGGAGGAAACAGACACAGAGAGGCAAAGTAGCTTGCAAGGTCACACAGTGTGAATCACAGATCTGGGATTCAAATATGCTCTTAACCATTCTATTGAATCTCCACCATTATTATTTGGCCTCTGTGTTAGTACTAAGCTATACTTACCTGTATTACAACTGTACATTTCATGATGATCATACTATTAAGTCCCACTTCACTGTGAACTTGTAGAAGTCAAGGACTCAATTTTAGGTGTCCCTATGTGTCTGGTATCTAGTAAGGTGGCTGGCCCATAGCCACTTCTCACTAAATGTTTGTGAATGCTATTTGCTATTGAACTGCCTTGTCATCAGTCAAATTTCCATCACAAATTGCTGGAGAATGGGTCCAAATTGCCTTTCTCTGAAACAGGAAAATGACATAACATATTTTGAGAGTGATTTATAGAAAATCATGTATTTCATACAATTGGAAAGGATACAGTGATAAGAAAAATTTCAAATTTCCCCTCAGGCCCTTGCCTTTTAAACATCAATCAATCAACATATCACAAGGTAATGCTTCCTGTGCATCAGAAACAGGTCAACTACTTGTACTAGAGGTGTCTAACTAGTTACTTTAAGCTCTGGTGGCTGTATGTTCTTTTTCTTCAGATCCAGTCTTGTTTTTCTGTCTTTGAGCCAATGGTGGGATCAATGAATATAGAAAGAAGTTAAGATAAAATAAAAATTTTACCTGTCAGCTTTTTCTGGAAGCTTCAATGGCTCTGGGCAACTTTATTGATTCCTGAAGAAAAATTACCATTCTTTTAAGGAAGGGTGAAAGAAAGGAGGATTTAGTGAATAAAAGGAATCAGAGCAATTAGCATAGCCTTTTAAAATCCAGGATTACCTCTATCGATTAGATAGCTTCAGAATTGTTGAAGGTAATGGAAATTACATATGTGAACTAGACAGGAGTTAGGTCTTCCAACCAAGACCCCCTTTTTTTTTTTGAAGAAAAAAGCCCAGGGTTGAGCTGCAGTCATGAAAGTGAAGTGAGAATTTCTGAAGGATTCCAAGTGTAGTAGGCAAAATATTAATTTTTCTTTATAAAAGTTAAGCACTCATAGGCATGTGTCATGATTTTGGGGACCAAGTATAAGGTATCTGGTTAAGATACAACAATAAAAACAAAATAGAAGCTTTATGTATTCAACCTATTAGACCTATGAAAGTGAACAGAGAAGGTGGCAACAGGAAGCAAAGTCTCATTCTTCTCCAAGTTCAAAGTTTGTTAGTGGGTTGAGTTCAGTAATTGTATGAACATTTTTCTTTGGTGGTGGGGCATTTTAGGCAGATGCATTGTCCTAACTAAACTGAAGAAATGCATACAATCAAGATCCAAAGATTTCAGCTAGTTCATCAAGAAAAAAAAATAGGTGAGCAACATTTTCTTCCTTAGTTGACTTCTTACCAGTTCCATATGAATGCACGCAATGAAAAAAGTGGATTTTTGAATGGCCTAGTGATTTGTTTGGTCAAATCTTGCCTGGATTTTAGAGAATTAAAACAGATGCACATTTCCCTGATCATATGCATTTGCTGTATCAACAGAATGGTTTGTATCCCAGATGTGGGGAGTGCAATTTAAGAAAAGTAAATCTCAAGGTTGAAGAAGGAATATAATGATGAAAAACATAATTGAGGCAAGAAAGCACAGAGCTCAGTATTTTGTTAGTTTGGGTAATTTAAAAAAATCATTTATATATAAAGAGGAAGACGGAAGATGGGGCTTTGGTGGTTCTTTGTGTGGTGTGATAGCATAGGATGAATGGTACACAATTAGGGTCTACATAAAATCACATTGTAAGGAAAGGAAGGAAGAGTTGGTTTTGAACATAGGCCTGCATTCCTAATCTAAGTCAGGTATCATTTCATGAAAACACAGGCTCTCATCTATTTCATTGCACAATCACTTGTTTGCTGCCTGTGCATTCATTGATTCATCAATATGTGTTGAGTCTGTACCATGTGCTTGGTTGAAGACACAACTTTTCCCTGTCCCCAAATCTGTCATTCCCATCATCTTTTCCTTTGGGGTATGACTCACCATCTGTATTGCCTTTAGACTGGGCACAAGGAACAGGGCTCCTGCCCTGCCTCCTGCCCTATGGAAGGTCCCACTTGGGTCCTCTTTTGGTCACAGCCCTCACCGAAAGGTGAGGGGTCCATGGGATCAAGGATGTATGTCGATGGAGAAGCTTGGTCCACTGAGAGCTTGTGTCCACTAAGAGGCTATTACCCACCCTTCTAGACCAAACTGTGGGTCAGGGTCAGTTCCATGGGCATGCCATCTGTGCTCAGAAAGGCCCACCCTTAATTTAATGCTCCACAGTTATGGTAAAATGATTTTATCTTTGAACTTGTGGTTTGTGAATGAAACCTGGGACAGTGGCCAGGCACATGAGCAAGGGAGACTTTATCTTTTAAATGCTACATCTCTTCTGCTTATTGCTGCCCCTTTTGCATATAGCGTTTGCAGTGTCCCACGAGCACAGAACGCTGGTGGACTCACATGCATCAGAGTTTAGTGAGACTTAAAGCAAGTACAAGGTAAATAAATGTATTACATCTATGACTGAGGAAATGAAGGCACACACCACTTCCGATTTGAACTAGAACTTGCTTGGAGCGCAGAAAGAAGGTAATTTTTAAAAAGCATGGATGATGAAGGAACCCTGTCATATCCTGTCTTACTCATTTAATTTTCTGAACTAACCACTTTTGTTGAAAATGAAGACATACAAGGTAAGGGAAAAATAGGCTAATATATATATATATATATATATATCTGCTGTTTCTTTCAGTCCTTCCTTATGTATCAGTACACTGAAGGTAGAGATTATTGGTCATAGATCAAGAAGTGAAAGGGCCGGCCGAGTGGCGCGGTGGTTAAGCTCTGGCTTGGGAAGCCAGCGGCCCCAGTTCAGGTCCCACATATGAGGGCCAGTGACACTGACCTCAAAAAAAAAAAAAAGAAGTGAAATAAAAACAGTTAATTTTGTGCAGGCTTCCCATTGTTCTGGTAAGAATGAAATACAAATGCATATACTGGTTATAAAATAGGAATTGTAAAATTTTGGTGATTCTTCATGAGTTAAAAGCTCTGTGTTTGCATTTAAAACTGGCATTGCACGATATAGAGATGAATGGTAAAATTCATGCTAATAGTTTAAAATTTTAGTTTTTGTTTACTTAGAATGGCATTAAGTGACAAATAAACAGCACCATGACAAGTTGAGAGAGACCATGGAAGAAGGGAACAAGCTTTTTATTTTAGTAACCTGAACAGTGCTTTTTCCCCCCTGCTTTAAGAATTAGGGTCTTTGCATTGTCATCTTGCACTGGGCCATGCAAATCATGTAGCCAGTCTTGCTCAAGACATCTGGGACCCAAGAACCCCAAAGGGTCCTTACCCCTCTTCTGGGTCTTTCCCCCAGCTGCATGCTTCTGAGAGCAGACAGCATCATTGCTCTGTGCACTCCTAGGTGAGGGGGTGCCCAAGAGGCAGCTGTGGAAAGAGCTGGAACGTGCCACTAAGTTTGGGGTTGTTTGTTACATGGCAATGGAAAACAAGAACACATATATTGTCTTTTTATTTTCTGTTTCCTGTACTAAACCCTGAGTGCGTGTGGCATTTGGTTCACTGTTGTACTCCCAACTACAACAGGTCCTTGAATAATGTTGTTTTGTTCAATGTCATTTTGCTATAACATTGATGAGATGCCGTAGGAACATAACTCTTGTTTATATCAATTAGCCTATGATAAAATCAGTTTTGTTGTTCATTGTTTCTCTTAAAGTCACAGAACCTATCAACATCAAGTGAGGACTTACTGTACTAGCACAGAGTCTGACTCAGTAAATAAGTACTTGCTAAGTTAGTGAATGGATGAATGAATGAATGAATGAACAAATGAATGAATAAACATGAATAGCAAAGTCCCTACCTTCAAATCATTTAAAATCTACACAGGGCAGCAGGCAGTAACAATAGTGTGAAGTTAAATTTGGTAACAAGTAATTAAAAAATGAAAATGAATGACTAAATAAAGACAAGGGACTATGGTTCCATAGAAAAGGGCCACCTAGGGCTAGCTGAGTGGCACAGTGGTTAAGAGTTGGATTGGGAGTACCAGCTCCGAGCAGCAGGACCCCAGTTCGGATCCCACATGGGCCAGTGCCCTTTTGTGAGCTGCTGTGAGCTGCCATGAACCACAGTCCTATGGCCAGCAACCGATTTGCCTCACACAGGAAGAGTGCAATGATAATACCAACATGGGCCAGTGAAGCGATGTTCTCCACAACTAGACTGAAGAACGAAAAGGACAGCAACTTGTCTGTTCCCCTTCCCCGATTCTGAAACGCTGTTCCCTCCCCCATTTCCCCAATAAAATCTTAAAAAAAAAAAAAAGGGCCACCTAACTCAGCTTTGAAACTCTCTAGGCCAGTGGTCCTCAACTATCGGTGAACATTAGAATTAGTTAGAATTATTTAAAGCTAAGTGATTATGAATTAATTGGCCACACCCTAGATCACTTAAAACCAGAATCCCCAGGAATGGCACTCAGATAGCAATCCTTTCTTAAAGCTACTCAGGTGATTCCAAGATGGAGCCCAGACTGAAGACTAGAGCTCTAGTTTGGATTATGAAAGATTAGCAGAACCCTGGCAAATGGCGGCGGGATCAATCAAGATCGGAGATGACAACTAAGAGAAAAGAAGGTGGATTGGGGGGTAAGTAACTCCTTAAATTCTTGGAGCCTCATTGATCTTATATGTAAAATATGGCTAGGAATATTTAGCTCGTGGGGTTGTTGTAAGTATTAAGTTGATGATTCCTATAAAGTGCCCTGTTCATAAAAGGTGCCCAATAATACAGGATTTAGAGCTTTCACGTGTGCAGTCATTGATGATTCATTTTGTGTGTACGTGTTGTTTGGAGTGTAGGGAATATAGTACCAAATCTCTGAGCATTTCTCCAAGGGAGCAAGGGCATGCTGAAGGCTTCAAAGTGGTATGTGAAAGCAGAGGCCAAACCTTTCTCCCAAGGCCCAACAGGTCTCTGGCTTCTTCTTGTTTCTTAGTGGCAAACATCTTTGTCATTAATAATTAAGCTCTGCTCAATTTTTCCTATGTTTCTCCTTGTCAGCTTGATATTTCAACCCATCTCCTCTACCTCGCGCCAAATCATTCCAGTTATGTTCTTAAAATGAAACAAGAAAAATATTTCCAAAAATATACCAAAAGGTATTTCTCAGTAGCCTGGAAGACTCTATCATGCCTTCTTTTGGTTGGGTGTCCTAGGGTGGGAGTTAGGAGTTTCAGAGGTCTCAGGAATTGGAGTCTATGTGAACAGGCCTGAGTGCATAGATGCCAGGGAACAATGTATGCTAAGTCCTTTGATCCATAACTTCTAGGATTCAGTGGGTGAGTTGGACCAGCCCAAATCTAAAGGGTTGCAATGGATATGGATTTTCTGGTAGGCCAGCATGGGCCCTAACTAGAGGCTGTTAGGGCAGTGTTTCTCAAGCTATCTGTGGTCAAGGATTAGGTATTTTTAAAAATTGTCAGCCCATAGCAAACTGATACTTTTGTAAAAATGCAACAAAACTAAAATGCTAGAAAAATAAAATAAACAAGAAACAAAGACATAAAATTCAAACCTAACTGTTTCATTCAATTCGACAAACATCAAATTATATTTCACTTCAATAAATATAATCAAAGAAAATATAACATAAAAAAGAAAAGAATTACAGAAACCATACATATTTATGAAAGTGTGCATATAAGTAATTATTATAATCACTATTACACCTAATTTTTGTTATTCCACAGTCACAACTAAAGTTGAGTGAAGTAACAATTCCCCATATTAAATGCCTATGCACACCTTTGAATAAACTATGCATACATCAATATTTGAAGTTTTGCTGTGACAAATGAGCTTGCTTCTTGCTTGTTAAGTAATCTGACACCACTACTCACAGAGCATAATGCATATCTAAAATGTTTTTATGTTTTGTTTCAATAATACTCATAGAGAGATCAATCTTACATAAATGTGGTGAGGGAAATAGAAGAAATTTTAAGGCAATTTCAGCAAGCTCAGGATATTTGTTTTTAACTTTTACCCAAAATGAACTAAGCAGTGCTGTATTTTCCAAATTCATCTTCACTCTTTCATCAGCAGCCAGTTCTTACAATTAATCTTGTAAAGTATAATTGAATTTAAATTACCTTTTTTATGAAAGAGATGGATTAAAGAATCATGAATTTCCTGTGGGTGAATTTTTTTTGAAGGACAATAAACTTCAAAGTGTTTTATCAGAGTTGTAAGGTGTTCAGAGAAAAGTTTTTGCAATCTGCAATATTAAGATCATTACTTAAATCAATGATAATTGTAAAATTATGGAATATGTCATAACAATCTGTAAAATATGCCATAACAATCTTTGTTCTTCCCAGGTTCTAATTTTTGTTTCAGTTTTTAGATCTTATCTGCCATTGAAAAACATGCTTTACTATGTCCTTGCATGGCATAAGTACAGAGCTTACAAAAACATGCTGAAAATGTAACACAAAAATGTCAAACTACCTGTCTAATTCATATCTTTGAAAAGCTGGGTTAAGCTGGTTTCTTATCCTGCCGAAACACTGAGAGTTTGTTCTGCAGTTCAAACATTCTCGATAGAACTTTCCTCTTGATTATCATCACATCCAGCATGCAATAATCATTGTTTATGTTCAGCTTCTATGTTACCACAAAATTTAGAGAATAATCTGAAAGGTAATGCATTAGCTCTTATGTAATTTTCAGATTTTAGCATGTCAGTCAGCACACAGTATAGTTCAGCTGACATTATTTTCGAGGCAAGAATATCTTTTTTTTTTTTTTTTTTTTTTTTTTTTGAGGCAAGAATATCTTGATGAAGAAAAGTGCAGTGATTTACATTCTGGGTACACCTTAATCCGAGTATCTACTCAGAATGTTTTCTTGTAATTGCAGCTGAGCCATCAGAATATTACTTCTCCATGAAACCTAAACTTTATACCACATTCGTTAACAATGTTTTTTTAATTATATACACACATATTTAAAGATTTTATTGGGAATTGGGGGAGGGAACAGCATTGGGGAATGGGGAATTGGGGAAGGGGAACAGACAAGTTGCTGTCCTTTTGTTCTTTAGTCTAGTTGTGGAGGACATTGCTTCACTGGCCCATGTTGGTATTGTGATCATTGTGCTCTTCCTGGCTGAGGCAGATAGGTCGCTGGCCATTGGATGGCCACTCACAGCGGCTCACAGCAGCTCCAGCTGCCGGCCACTCATGGTAGCTTACGGCAGCCCACTGTAGCCCCACTGCAGCCTACGCCATTGCCGGCCACTCATGGCAGCCCAGCTCCAGGTCGAGCTGTTGTTCACCATCTTAGCTGTAGAGGGCGCAGTGTCACTGGCCCATGTGGGATCTGAACTGGGGCCCTGCTGCTCAGAGCTGGCACTCCCAAGCTAAGTCAACCAACGAGCCACTCGGTCTGCCTGTTGACAATGTTTTATATGAAACATTTGTCTCCATAGCTTTACACAGTCCATTACTGGTCACATTTTCAGCAACGAGGTTGAAAAATCAGTTCTTCCTTAGTATTTCCATCATATTGAAATTATTCATATACTAAAAATTGCTATATTAATATTTGTAAATGATATCAAGCTGCAATGGAAAATGCTTTGCAAGCTTGTATGTTTTCTGTGAGTTGGTCTTCCATAAATTTGCCTGTTTCTGTTGTTGCAGAGTGATACTGGAGCTAACCTGCTTTGCCCCCAATTCACCTAACATTTCCAAGCAGATATCTTTGTTGCTTCTTTCTCTAATGCCTTGGCAATTGTGTATGGCTTTTCAGTTGTAGAAAACTGAAGGGCTACTCTCTAAGAAGGTTGCGTGGAAGGCCGGCCAAGTGGCACGGTGGTTAAGTGCTGGCTTCAGAAGCCAGCGGCCCCGGGTCGGTCCCATATATGAGGGCCAGTGACACTGCCCTCAAAAAAAAAAAAAAAGAAGGTTGCATGGCACTAATGTTTATATGTGAGAAATGGAACATGTGCTTCTGTTGACTTTTTATTTTAACAAATAAAAAATTCTTCTTTCCAAAATTTTGTTTTCTGTTGGGTTGTTGGAAAAGTCATGATGCATTTTTGCAACGAAAAACATAGAAAAAAATATGTCATGACTTTTCTGACAGGACAATAGTTTTGAACTCATTTTTCTATGTTTGGTATGAAAATGCTGCTTACATCTTTTTTTTTCCTCTTTTTTGAGGGCAGTGTCACTGGCCCTCATATGTGGGACCCGAACCAGGGCTGCTGGCTTTCCAAGCCAGCACTTAACCACCACACCACTCGACCGGCCCACTGATACTTACATCTTGATATTGTTATTGCTTCTTTTAGCTAGAAAATATCTACTAGTCATATACTCTGTTTGAAGCACTTTATCATTAGTTATGGCTACAAACTTGAACTTACCACTTCTGAGTAAAGCTACTACAAACTCTTTTGGTCTTTATTTTTTTAGGACTTACTTTGATCAGCATCATTTGGTTTACTATAACTGCTGCAATCAGCAATGGTTTGTTTTCTTGACAAAAAAGTCCAGTGAAGCTTATTTTGCCAACTGTAAGTCAATGTTAAAATTTACTTCCTTAGTTTAGTTACTAATGTTAATCTTCAAAATTAAAACATTGTAAAAATAAAAAATTATTAGAACAAATATGGAAGGTGCCAAAATATGTATACACATTTGAAGAATAGAAAACTGTATTAAAATTGTAATAATATATACTGATAACAAAAGAGGAATACAAGTCACATTTCACTTCTGCAATTACAAGAGGTGCTAAAAATGGTTACTATCAAGCATCCAGACACTTCTGATTATGGTGAACTGCTTGAGCAATGTTGACCAAAGTGTCCATTTGTATACATATTTTGGTACCTCTGGTATATTCCTAAATTGCCTCTGATTTTTATACACTTTAAAGTTACATTTGACAAAGTAATCCTAAAATATGACATATTATAAGGTAGTCTTACTGTGTGTCTTGTGTACAGCTTTTAGCACATGTCACTCATCAGGTGAGTGTGACAACTTCTAAGCTCGTCCATGTCCTGTTCAATAAGCCAAGTCCACGGATGTACTCTTTCTTGGATGTTCCAGAAATGTCAAATTGTTATAAAAGTCTCCAAGTGCTCGCTTATTCTCAATTTCACTTATCTCAACCATAACAAACAGTTCATGGAACAGCACTGCTCTGGGGACCACTCTTTAAAGTGTAGGATTTGGAGTCTAGAGAGATCTGACTTCAAAACCAGATTTGATTAATTACCAGCTACGTGACCATGCAACCTCCTCTTGCAACCTCCTCTTCTCTAAAATGGAGATAATAATGTCAATCTCAAAGTGTTGTAAAGATGAAATAATGCATTTATGCATTCATTCATTCAGAAATATTTATTGATCCCCCCCTACTATACTTCGGGAACTCTTCTAGGATCTTGAGTTACATCAATGAACAAAACAAACAACAGTGGGGCTGGCTGAGTGGCGCGGTGGTTAAGAGCTGGCTTGGGATGCCAGTGGCCCCGGTTCAGATCCCACATGAGGGCCAGTGACACTGCCCTCTTAAAAAAAAAAGGTAAAATAGGCAACAGTGGGAGAGAGATAGACAACGATAATAATAATAACAACAACACAACAAATAAGTAAACTATAAAGTATGTTAAAGGTGATGTGTTATGGAAAAAGTACACAGCAGAGTACAAGGGGAATCAAGAGTGCTGGGCGGGGAATGGAGGGTAGGTTGCAGTTTTAATAGTGTGATCAGAAAAAAAATTCAATTCCATAATGTAAGCAGAACCACTAGTATGGGGCTTAGTTAGTATTTAATAAATGGTAGCTTTTATCCTAATTAATTCATGATGACTTAGTGTTCCCTTCAAGAAGCTAAAATGACTTTATTTGGGGTGCTTATTGCAAGTGAGCATGTGCACACAGGTATGCATGCACACACATACACACACATGCTTGCATTTGCATAAACACATACATACATGCCATAGACATTTTATTTAGAGACAGTCAGCTCCTTCTAGAGCACATCTTTTACTTGCATTGAATATCAAGTGCAAGTAAGAGGGAGGGGGTCCGTGGATAAGTGGAAGTTTGATTGGTTTGGGAGTAGAATAGGATGAAATGAGAAGCTCACGAATTTTTTTGCTGATTGACATGGAGGAACTTTCAAAAGGCTAAGACCAGTATTTGATTCCACCCTAATTCCCTGTGTGTCTAACTCGACTGTTTTTCTCTTACTTTGTGAAAGTGTCACTGTCTCTTTTGATCCTGCAAGATGTATTACAATTGTCAGAAGCCACGGGAGAAAATATATTAGAGAAGTGAAAACTGTTGTCATCAACCAACCTTCGCAGGCGATGTTTCTTGGAGAGTCAACTGACCTTCACTACCTTTTCAAGAATAACTCACTCCTATGAAATTGTACACACAGTGTGATAAAACTTTCATTAAGTAAAAAATAATATAGATGTCTACAGAAAAAAAAAGTTCTTTCAGAGTAGTGAGATTATGGGTATTTCCCAATGTACTACAATCAGCATGTATTTTTTTAATTTAAATTTTTTTAAGCCCATAAGTGTTATTATTTTTTAAGAGAAAATAACCCACTCTTGCTAATACAAAGAAGCTTGTTCTTTTGTGCTTTCATTTTCATCGTGGGGGAGGTGGAGGAGTGGAATTTATTGGTTTGGGGATTGTTTTGAGAATTTCTCTTTTGGATTTTATCTCCACATTCTCAGAAAAACTGAATTTACTACTCAAACTGCTTTGCTGTTTTATTATTAGACCATCCTCCTCTAAACTTGGCCGGAAATCAAAGGCCCATCCAGATAAGAATCTCCACAATGTGCATTTTCAGAGCAAGTCAGAAGCTGCTTTGTTTTAACACTCAAAGAAAGCTTTTGTATTTTCAATTTCAAGTGCTCTGCGGTAAACCAACAGTCTATATAGATTATACAAAAGGGTCAGATGTTGGTTTGAGCCTGTTTCTGGGGGGGAAAAAAATCACCATTGAGGAACAGCAAGTGTTTAAACAATGAACTGACAGCTGCCGGTCCATTAGATCCATCCATGAGCCAGCTCCCCTGCTCTTTTCAATTTTGCTGTGATCTGTAGATACAACTCCTCGTGGCTGAGCTGGTGGTGATGGGCTGCGTTCCAACAGCACCTGCACTTATCAGAGCATTACCTTTTATCAGAGGACTCGCACATAAAGTCCTTTATAAGGAAGAGAAACTGTTCCAGCTTGGAAAGAGAGAAGAAAATATTGTATATACCTATTTCAAGTTCTACGTTGGCCATTTAAGCACTTGTAGAGTTAGAGCTAAAAGCTTGAAGCTCTTGATTTATACTATTGTATATTCTCCTGGCCGTTCCTTAGCTGAAGTTTAATCCAAATAGTTAAACCTCATAGTTGGCTAAATTAAGTGCTAATTTAATGATGGCATCTGCGTTTTTAAAAGTGCCTTTCTGGTGGTAGGCTTAAAGAAGTGACATGAAAATATTTTCTTCAGCTTCAGGGAACTATATACAATCCTCTTAATTTTCTCTTTCCTGGAGTCAGTTGTTCATAATCATCAGCCTTTGGAATGACCCAGGGATTTGGTCCAGGATTTCGCAGGACAGTAAAAAGTCCTAGGTGAAAACAAGCCTTTTGATTCTTTGTAGCAAGGTCTTTGCTCACCTGATTTGATCCTCGCTGTATCGTTCCTTTAGTTTGTCCCTTAGAATGTCTTCCTTTGGGGTCTCTCATTTAGATTTTTGGTTTGGGCCCACTGCTTGCCCTGACCACATCTCAGATCTGCCAGATCTTGACTGCTTCTTCAGTTCTTAACCCCATTGCCTTCTCTCATCTCGGATCCTTCAGAACTGCGCCTCTGCTTTCCTAGGCATAATGTGTAACAGTCTGTGCCCAGGCTGAACCTAAATAGCTTTTACCTCTACCACTTTGAACCGAGAAGTCAGTTCAGCCAAACAATCAATTCGATTTACGTTCCCCAAATCAGTCACACTAGTTCTTCAAGTCAATGGATTTACTTTTTTCATAATTAATGAGCAAATTTTGACTGCACGAAATGATACAGTCACAACAGACATCTCCAACAGCATTTTTAAAGCCTTTTTTACCCCTGCAAGAATACTGAGTCAATTCGGTATGTGTAGGGAATAAGTATTTTTAATTTTATTAGTTTAAAGCTTCATAGTTTAACCCCAAAGCAGGAAGAGGCTGCCTCATTTTATCAGATTAAGTGGAAAATAGTGGGCAATACTTTAATATGAACATCAAAGGAGATGTAAAATGGATGCTTTGAGGCCTGAAGTAATAATTTCTCCATTATCTAAAAGCCTCCATCTACAAACCCAGTACGCATACTCCATTCCGTTTAGTAGTTATTGCTATTTGGGCTCTCCTCCCTCACGACAAGTGTAAACGCACGTCCCACTCATCTTTGTACCTTTCATGATACCCGGCACCAAATTCAGTACCCAGTAGATCCTCAACAATCACTGACTTGAACTGAATTCATGATTAACCTGAAGAATGAAAAGTCTTACACTGAAAAATATAGATTCATGCAACTTTTTTTAGGTGGTAAATACTTATATAACACAGGAATGAGGAGTATGTAAATACTACTTCAGCACAAGTGCCTCAAACGAAACTCAGGGGGCCTTTAACCACTCAGAATAGATTGATGTTTTATCACCTAGGCTATTGGGAAAGAAAATCGCAAGAGGTTTAGTATTCAAACAGCCACTTTAAAAGTTAAAGCTGCTGGGGCCGGCTGGGTGGCACGATGGTTAAGAGCTGGCTTGGGAAGCCGGTGGCCCCAATTCAGGTCCCACATATGAGGGCCAGTGACACTGCCCTCAAAAAAAAAAAGTTAAAGCTACTAAATAAATCCGGGATAATGTTTTACCAAAAAAGTCATAAGGCATTGGATGGCAAAAGAACATTGAAAGACTCATTAGATTTGCTTAATCCCTATGAAATGAGATAAACTGTGTAGCAATTTTATCTGGACATGGGAGGCACCCGGCCTTCTCTGTATCAGACAGAAATATTCAATCCAATGAGATAAATGCAAACACTGCAAAACAAACTCTATGTATCATCAGACTATAAAGCAACACAAGTTATAAAAAAAAATGCTGAACAAAGTCTGAAGTAGTACCGCTGTCAAAATGCTGACATTGATTTTATTCACTTCTTGAGATCTAAATTGGAAAATCAAAAAAGATCAGATTGAACACAGGTCTTTATGATATACTATAATCAAAGACAATGTAGGGTAGGACTTCCATGCATAACGGAAGGCCTTGAAGAATGGAATTTGCTGATCCTGGGATGGAGGAATGAGCTGCCATTATCAGAATGAGCTTTGTTCCACAACTTTGTGATTTATTGCTCATGTTGCCAATTCACAGATCATTGTCATGTCACTCAGACAAAGAAATCTGAAACTTTGTAAAGAATAGATAAGGAAAAGGAAAGACCCAAACCCACAAAATTGTGTGCAAGTAAAGAAAGGGCAAACTAATTTGCTCTCAAATGGCTTAAAAAACACAGAGGCACAAAGCAGCAGTTCTTCCCTGTGGTTATATATAAAAGCAGGGTTGCTTAAAAATTTTAAGAAATTAGGGCCGGCCGAGTCGCACGTTGGTTAAGTGCTGGCTTGGGACACCAGCATCCCTGGTTCGGATCCCACATATGAGGGCCAGTGACACTGCCCTCTACAGCTAAGATGGTGAACAACAGGTTGACCTGGAGCTGGGCTGTTGTGAGTTGCTGGCAAAGGCGTAGGCTGCAGCCCCTGCTGCAGTGGGCTGCCATAGGCTACAGTGAGTGGCTGGCAGCCAGCATGAGTGGCCGGCAGCTGGTGTTAGCTGCCAAGAGCCACGGTGAGCGGCTGTCCAGAGGCTGGCGGCCGATCTGCTTCACCCAGGAAGAGCACAATGATAATACCAACATAGGCCAGTGAAGTGACGGCCTCTGCAACTAGACTGAAGAACAAAAGGACAGCAACTTGTCTTTTCCCCTTCCCCGATTCCCCAATGCTGTTCTCCTCCCCCAATTCCCCAATAAAATCTTTAAAAAAAAATTTGAGAAATTAGCTTTCATAGAGAAACGTATTCATAGAGAAACCAAAATGGAGTTGGAGAGCTAAAGTCCAGAAGGTCTGCTTCCTTTGTCAGATGATTGCTCCATTAATTAATGCAGTGTAAGTAAACTGGCTCAGGGGCGACATCTGAGCCAAAGCCTGTGTCTGTAGTTCCCCAGGGCTAAGAGTGGTTTTGACATTTGTAGATGGTTGCCAAAAACATTTTAAAAGAATAATCATCATAAAAGAATAATATTTCCTGGTGTGTGAAAATTATATGAAACTCAGAATTCAGTGTCCATAAATGAAGTTTTATTGGAACACAGCCACACCCATGTGCTTACAGATTGTCCATGGCAGCCTTCATGCTACAATGGCAGAGTTGAGTAGTTGAGTAGTTTGGCCTGCAAAGCCTAAAACATTTATTATCTGGCCCTTTATGGAAAAAGTTTGGCAACCCCTGTATTACATTATTAATGACATATGTATTTAAACCCAGAAAGGTGATATGTTTAGATAGAGGCTGGGATTTCATGTAACTTTACATCTGAAAAAAAATTATCTTATGCATATATGCAGATACACTCACCTCTGTGCACACACATATGGGGCACCTACAGATGACCTTTAAGGGCAGCTAATACACCTCATGGATGAAATTGATAGAAGAGTGAATTCACATATCACCTGGAGGGCTACTGATGAGAGGAGATAATCATTTGGAACAGATCCCAGGTGGTTTTTCTTTGTCCTCTTTATGACTGGAATAGATGGGCTGCATTTGACTGAGCTATTTCATACACTTCTAGACCTATACAGCAAGGAGGAATACCAAGGTTAGGTCTTTCCAAATTTAAATATATTGAATATCACCAGTACCAATGAGATCCTAATTATTCTTAGAAACTTGCAACATTAAGAAAAAATTGCAGCCTGCTTGGCACCATCTCACTCCTATACCCCAGAATATGTGCTAGGTTGTATGTTTTCTGAACACATGAGGACTTAGGCAGAGAAAAAATGGAGCATGCACAGGAAAACATATTGTTGAATTTCCTGGTTATGGCTTTCTTATTTTAGACAACTCAAGTGTAAATGCAATCCTGACCTTTAAACACCCACACGATGATGTGTGAAAAATATACAATACAAGCAATAAACAACCGGCCAAGCATTGTATTTCTAATTTAGTCTGCTACTGTCTTATAGCATGTTGATTTCCTAAATATAATTTGTCTCATTGCTATTGGGCAGAAAGCCACTGCACACAAACAGGCTCTCTGAGTAAAACTGTTCCCTAAAATCTCTTTCGTAAAGAAACAAGAACATTTTTTTAAAGTTTTACTTGTATGCGTGAATGATCCTGAGAATAAAAACAACTACTGTGGGGCTGGCCGAGTGGTGCAGTGGTTAAGCGCTGGCTTTGGAAGCCAGCGGCCCCGGTTTGGGTCCCACATGTGAGGGCCTGTGACACTGCCCTCAAAAAAAACAAAACAACTAGTGTGATGTAATACATAAATCAGTGGATAATATGGAGCACCAGCTATTTTTATTGGAATTTTATTGTGTTGGAATATTGCTATGTCTCTGTGGGACCCAGTGACTTAAGAGGAAAAGCCAGTGACCTTGGGAAATAAATAAGAGAAGCAGTCTGTTGTTCATGGGGTGAGGAAGGAGGCTTATGCCCAAAGGGCTCTGGACTAAGTACTCCTAGAGAGCATTTCTTCTGTCATAGACAGTGTGGTTGCTTGCAAAAAAAGGCTACAAATTCCTCCCATCTCTGTATGTACAGCCTGTTAAAGAGAAAACCACAGGCACAAAATGGCGTCACTTGTGCCAAAAGCCCATGATAACAAACCTAGATTTAATACCTAACCTAATTGCTGTTTTCACCTCTCCCAGAAACATAGTCTTAATCAACCAGTCTAGAAGTTTCTGGTCAAACACCAGCAAGGTAATTTATCATGTGGGCCCTCTCCACCCCCCATAGAAAGAAGAGACAATCTGCATGATAAAAACCCTTGCCCATCCCTTCCCCTGACAAGATGATGCCCCGGTCTAAAAATAATCCTTTTCTTTTGTTAATAGCTCCCGTGCTCCACTCTTCTTCCTGTAAAAACCTTCCATTTTGTACCACCCTTGGAAGCACCCTTCTATTACCAATTCATGAATTGCTTAATAAAGCCTATTAGATCTTCATATTGCCAATGTTCAAAAAGCCACTTAGATCTTACTCCATTGAATTTTGTTCTTTAAGAGCCCTTTGCAAATTAACTTCACTGCTTCTCCCACCAAGAGGTGGAATCTATTTTCCTACCCCTTGAATCTGGACCTGGCCATGGATCAGTAGCAAATAATGACACAAACAGAATCTTGAATAGCCCCTGCCCTTTGGAGTTTGCCTTCTCTTGGTGCTCTTTGCAACCCTGAGTCCACCGTGTAAAGAGGCCCAGGATTGCTCCATAAAGCAGAGATGAACCTTCCCAGCTGCAGCCCCTTAGATCAACCATACTGTCAGCTACTAGACATGAGTGAGATCATACTAGGCGGCCCAGTCCAGAAGAACCTTTCAGCTGACCCACAGAATCTGGAGAATTAATAAATGCATGTTATTTTAAGCCATTACATTTTGGAGTGGTTTGTTAGCAAAAGTAGAATAGGTGCCTGAGTAGTGGGTCCTGAGTGGTTCCTGCATTGGGCTCCAACTACACTGCTCTTGCCCAGAATTTGCCTGACTATGAGGCCCATGACATCCAACTCCAGTGAAGACTGCTGGACAACATGCTGATTGCTGGGGCTTGTTTATGTGGTTCAGGGTTACCTATGTAACATGGGATAACGAAAAGTCCTAGGGAACCTTCTTGGACTGGCAGCCACCTCTCTGAAGGGTCTTATGAATTCTGATTCCTTTGCGTTTCCTGCTGGTCTGCCGGAATGGCTCTGGTCCATGAAGTTGGGGAAGCCCCTGGAAATTCCCCTCCAGTTGAGAGGTTTTTTTTGTTTGTTTGTTTGCTTTTGCATAACCTCTAAGGGTCATCTGACATTTACATATATTTCCTGGACTTGTCCTGACTCTAGAGAAAACCTTTGGGATTGTCATAGAAGCTCCAAGGACAGGGACAAGGATAGACATCCACACTGTAGGCTCAGAGTGTGGAATGGTTGCAGGCTCTCTGGAGGCAAACTGTACTCATGAAGTTTGGCTTTGGCACTCCTCAGGGGACAGACAGGCAATTTCATTGAGGGCCTGGGTTCTCGATTGGATTTGGCCACAAATGAACTCTACATCTCTGACAAAAAAAAATAGCAGCACTTTTCTGGGTCTCAGTTTCCAAATCTATGAAGTGGAGAGAACTGGGTTGGATGGTATTGACTGTCGTTGCTGGATTTAGCAGTCTGAGAATTCTCTCCTAGACTTTGCACCATGTCCTTCTCCATCCCTCATTTCTTTTGACTTGGCACTGCCATCCCCTCACCCAGAGTTTTGATTTTGAGGGAGAAGTGAGGCAAACCCATTTGAGGATGAGGACAAGAGCCATGCACACAGATCTACTCAGAGCTCATCTAACTAATGTTAAGGTACTTCTCTCAGGGGAACATTAATGAGGGTCTGGCCAAAAAGGAATTAGTAGAGGAATTGTTGGAAGTGGGAGAGGGAGCAGCCCAAGAAGAAGACTGGGAAGAGGGTCCAATCTATTATGTTCCCTTGTAAATAATCTCCCATCCCTGGAGGACCTCCCTTCCTCTCTCTCTCTCTCTCCCCCGCTCCCCAACTGATCAACTGATCTTGCAACAGCAGGCAAGTACAGCAACCTGGCGGTTTACTTAATTCATTTTGCTCTGTGACTTCTGTTATCTTAACAAAATTTTGTTTTCTACATTGCATTAATAGACTACCTACTCTGAGTTAATATATAAGAGTTTTGTTTTTTATTGGGGTAAGGGAGTAAAAAATCCAACAATTAGGGCCAGCTGAGTGGCGCAGTGGTTAAGCGCTGGCTTGGGATGCCAGCAGCCCCGGTTCGGATCCCACATGTGAGGGCCAGTGACACTGCCCTCAAAAAAAAAATCCAACAATTGAAAACATCACAATTTAGGGGTGGCCGGTTAGCGCAGGCTCATAACACCAAGATTGCCGGTTTGATTCCCACATGGGCTAAGGAGCTGCGCCCTCCACAACTAGATTGAAACAACTAATTGACTTGGAGCTGATGGGTTCTGGAACAATGCACTGTTCCTCAATAAAATTTCTTTTTTTAAAAAAAATCACAATTTAGCTCGGGGCTTAACTATATTATACTTAGTGCTTACAAACTAGTTCCCGTTCAAAAGCCAATGACTTTCCATCAAATTCAATCCTGACTAGTCCCAATAGCCTGAAAGTCGCTTTGGAATGGCCTTTCCTGCTGACCTCAGCTCCTGCTTGCCCTTCCTGGAATACACCAAGATTGTTCCCACCTCGGGGCCTTCACCCTGGCTGTCATTCCCTGTGCCTGGAATGCTCTGACCCCAGGTCTCCTTGTGATTTACTGCTCTACTGGAAACCAGAACTTTTCAAATTCCCTGGGATGTTCTAATGTGCCCCCCAGGGCTGAGCGTAACTGAGCTAGAGTGTCATTTCAGTGCAAAGCTCCTCAGGAGTAAATATGGGTGTAAAGCACCTGGGAATCTTATTCCAATGCAGATTCTGATTCAGGATTGGGGAGGGGCTTGAGATTCTGCATTTCTAAGTCCCTGGGGATGCTCACCTCCCATCCTGATGGTGAGTGCACTAATACCAGGGAATAGACCCCAATGTGTACCAACTGTGAAGTAGGCACCCTGTGAACAGTTCCTGCCTGAAAGCTTCGGGGTCGCCACAGCTTTCTTTGAAGGTCCCATGCCACCACCAGTGGGGCTCTGATGGGATATGTTACTTAATCATGACATCAGGCTCCATAATGTACATATGGATGTGATCAAAGAACTTTATATTGGGTAAACATTTTATATTAAACCCTTACATTCTAGCGCCATAACAATTTTATTCTGGACCATGAACGAAGCTTTCATCTCTCCTGCCATGATAAGATGGGCTCTGGTTCTTTAAATCCTTCCCCATGGCTGTTATTATCCCGTCAGTTTTGCTGGGTTTGACATGGAGTGAGGCAGACTTCAGCCAGAGAGATTTTCTGAGGGGAAAAAATGGGGAAGTAAAGATGCTGCTCTCCTTTTGGTCTTCAATATCCTCTGTATGGTCATAAATAGCACTGATTCCTGACATCTATACCACATATCTAGATCTCCAAGTCTCCATTCTGTCAACAACTTCATCAATTGCTTTTCTAGCATTTCCTTCTGAAGTCTTCTTTGTGCCACTTTATATATCTTCCCTGCCCACAGTGTCCTCACCCAAAAGACATCCCTCCGGCACTCCATTTAGTCACCCGCTAAATCCAAAGTGAAGTTGCCGCTGGTCTTGCACCATCTTGCACCAGCAAAGAAGAGAATCTAATTTCAGGGGCTGCACCTTCTCTCCTCCCCAGAGTATAAAAGAATGGAATTTCTTCCTAACGAGGTTAACAGGGATATTGTGGTTTCAGAGTTTGCTGACAGGCTGAAGATTTATCTTCTCCACTCATTTTCCTGACTCTGAAGAGAATTGCAGACCTGGAATCCGCAGTGCCTCTGGGTCACTCGGTAATTTAAAATTGATGACTTGGAAAGAGAATGGAGATAAAGACGCTGTTCTGGGATGTGTCCTTTTATAGAGAGGCATTGTCATTTGCGGGGTGATGTTCTCTCATGCAACTCATTTGAAAAAAAAATCACAGTGGTTTAGGAATGTACTTTAATCAATGACTTAATCAGCCAGACACTCATGGCCACCCTCTCTGATTATAGAGGCAAGGATGTACAGTTCACTGATTAGAAAAGGGGAGCACGAGGTTGCTAATTGAAATCTTTAAAGTACAATAGTGTATGCTTCCGTTCTGTGATGCTGAAAACCAGACAAAACTGCTATGCGGTTAGAAGTCAAAACAGATGTTACCTTGGGGTGGGGGTCAGTGACTGGCAGGGAGCATGATGGGTGCTTTCTGGGGTTCTGGTAATGTTCTATTTCTTGATTCCTTTCCTTGGGTGTGTTCACCTTGTGAAATTTCGTTGAGCTATAAAGTTCATGATTTGCGTGCTTTTTTGGTATAACATACCTCATTAAAAAGTTTGCCCATAGGGCCGGCCAAGTGGTGCATTGGTTAAGAGCTGGCTTGGGACGCCAGTGGCCCCGGTTCGGGTCCCACATGTGAGGGCCAGTCACACTGCCCTCAAAAAAAAAAAAGAAAGAAAAAAAAAGTGAAAAGAAGTTTGCCCATAAATATCTGCCAAATATAAACATCGTTTTTAATCCACTTTTCTTCTTATGAATACATCATAAGTTCAAGAAACCAGTGTTTGAAAATGTATTTGAAAATCAGTTGTTCATTTGAAGAACAGATTCCCCCTACCCTCCAAATTCACATTTCTCCACTCAGACTTTAGTGCTGCATGTGTTTGTCTTCTTCCTGATTCTAACAGCTTCGCTTGGATTGAGTTTAATGTTGGAAAATGCATGACTTGGAAGGAGCTGTAACCTTAACTAAAGGCTTCTTTATGTTGCTGAAGAATTATATCTGAGATAGATGCTTGCGTTGAAATATGCAGCCTTCCATCAGTTGTTAGTCACTGAAAGGCCCCAGATCTCTGTGACAGCACTCACTATCCACGCCTGCAGAACAAGACGGGGGGACCCTTGTGATCCATCCGGCCCAGTGCTTCCTGGATACTAATGAAGTCTCCGCACAGTGGAGTTGGCTTTGCTTGCCAAGTTAAGGAATGAATCAAAATGTGAAGGTAGATTAATACTGGTGCCTGCTTTATCTCCTAGGGAAAAAACCAGATAGAAGAAATGATTTCTTGTTTTCTCTTCCCTGTTGTAACTTTATTTATGTAATTTCTGGGATGGGTATCCCTTCACATGGCTCAGGAATCACAAACTACAAATAGTTTATAGGAAATAGTATTTCTTCCATCTTTGTCCACCAGCAGCTAGTGCCCAGCCCCTGCCCCACCCCCCACATCACAGTTGGTAGCGTCTTTGTATCTTCCAGAGACTATTTGTATATATGCAAATAAAATTTGAAAATATCAGTAAGAGGATTCTGTTAGACTCCTCGGATCACTAATAATCTCTGTTTTAGAAATTTGCCACTCAAAGCATAGTCCGCAGAACAGCAGCATCGCTTGGGAGCTGGTTAGAAATGCAGATCTCAGGCCCCAGCTCAGACCCTTGAATCAGAATCTGTGTGCTGTTGTTTTTTTAATAATCTTTTTATTTTTTTCAAAGATTTTTTCTTTTAATTGGGGAACAATGTGTTTTTTCAGGATCCATTAGCTCCAAGTCAAGTAGTCATTTCAATCTAGTTGTGGAGGGCACAGCTTCGTGGCCCATGTGGGATCGAACCGGTAACCTTGGTGTTATGAACACTGTGCTCTAACCAACTGAGCTAACCGGCCGCCCCAGAATCTGTGTTTCAACAAGATCTCCTGGGGATTCGTAGCACCTTAAAGTGCAAGAAACAATGCTTTCGGGGAAAGGGACCTTAAGAGTGTCAAGATTGGTGGGTTACAAAGGTACCCGACTTACATCCTAAGGAGTTTTTTGTTGTTTGGAGGAAAAGTTAATTCAATATATTCTTATCATCCTTGTCACAATTTCCTTGGAGGTTTTTCTCTTGTGCATGTATGAAGTAATGTACAATTGCCTGAGAAAGACATTTATGGCTTTCTGAATGCTCGCCCCTGTCTCCTCTGTTTCTAATATTTGAAGACTTTCACCTGAGCATGTCTGGGCCAGAATGTTGATGACATGGCCCTAACCAGGAGTTGGTTGGGCCTGCCTATCAGGAGATGTGGGTGAGTTGCTGGCTCCCTAGTCAACTTTCCCCAAATTCCCTATCTGGCTGTGCCTCCGCCCCACATATTGCTGACCTCTACTTGCCTTCCTTTGTGCCTTGGCCCAGTGCCCTCAGTTGGAGGCAGTGCTAGAGTTCTGCACAGCCACATTTGTCATCAATTTGTGTCACTGATCTGCAGGATTCCTCTTGGGTACAGGGATGCTTTCCACAGTCCTCAGACACATTGCCCTGTTCCAACCTGGATTTGGAGCCACAGATTTATCAATATGAGAAACAAGGGAAAGAAATTGCTCTAATGTTCTCATTTGTTTATGACTTTCAGTGAAGGGAAGAAATTCCATGGGTTGCAGGTAGGAGTACATCTTGCATTGACACGTGACCTTCATTTTGCTAACGTCTGTTGGTGTAAGACATTTTTTTTTCTTTTCTGAGGGCAGTTTCACTGGCCCTCATATGTGGGACCCAAACTGGGGCCACTGGCTTCCCAAGCCAGCGCTTAACCACCACACCATTCGGCCGGCCCTGTAAGACATTTTTTTGCATTGGTGTATTCTGGTTTCTTCAAGAAGGGACCTACTGAAACTTGACACACTTTCTTACTTCCTTTCTTCTCTTTTTCAAAGTTTTTTTCCTCAAGGGATAGATATCAGCCACAAAACACACTGTTATACTATTTAACCGTTCACCGCTACTCTAGATTTCCTTCACTGCAATTTATGGTCATTAGGTACCTGTCACAGTCTGAAGCTGAGAATCTTTTTTAACGATTTTAAACCTTTTTAAAAATTTTGTTGTGAAGAACACTTAACATGAGATCTACTCTCTTAACACATTTCTAAGTATAGGATATGTTGGTGTTGACAATAGGTGCAATGTTGTACTGCAGATCTCTAGAGCTTATTCATCTTGCTTAACTGAAACTTTATGCTTGTCAGATGAGTTTTTTGTTTTTTTTAGTTTTTTTTTTTTAAAGATTTCATTGGGGAATTGGCGGAGGGGAACAGCGTTGGGGAATCGGGGAAGGGGAACAGACAAGTTGCTGTCTTTTTGTTCTTCAGTTTAGTTGCAGAGGATGTTGCTTCACTGTTGGTATCGTCATTGCGCTCTTCCCGGATGAGGCAGATCGGTTGCTGGCCTCTGGATGTCGCTCACTGCGGCTATTGGCAGCTCAAGCTGGCTGCCTGCCACTCACGCTGGCTGCGGGCCACTCACTGTAGCCTATGGCAGCCCACTGCAGCAGGGGCTGCAGCCCACACCATCACCGGGGCTCGCACAGCCCAGCTCCAGGTGGAGCTGTTGTTAGCTGTAGAGGGCAGTGTCACTGGCCCTCATGTGGGATCCGAACCGGGGCCGCTGGCATCCCAAAACCAGCGCTTAACCAATGCGCCACTCGGCTGGCCCTGTTTTGTTTTGTTTTGTTTTAAACATTTTTTATTGGGGAATTGGGGGAGGGGCACAGCTTTGGGGAACTGGGGAATGGGAACAGACAAGTTGCTGTCCTTTTTGTTCTTCAGTCTAGTTGTGGAGGACATCACTTCACTGGCCCATGTTGGTATCGTCACTGCGTTCTTCCTGGGTGAGGCAGACTGGTCGCTGGCCTCTGGAAGGCTGCTCACAGTGGCTCTTGGCAGCTCACACTGGCTGCCGGCCACTCACTGTAGCCTATGGCAGCTCACTGCAGCAGGGGCTGCAGCTATGCCGTCCCGATGACTCACAGCAGCCCAGCTCCAGGTGGAGCTGTTGTTCACCATCCTAGCTGTAGAGGGCAGTGTCACTGGCCCTCATATGTGGGATCCAAACCGGGGCCACTGGCATCCCAAGCCAGCTCTTAACCAACGCACCACTTGGCCGGCCCTCAAATGATTTTTTATTAAATTATAATATAAATGCAAATGGTTCACATATCATAAGTGGACAGCTCAGTGAGCTTTCAAAAACTGATTATATGATGCCCAGCCAGAGCTGAGCAGCCGCTGAGCTGCCAACAGGTAGCAGGATGGCTCAGCTAAAAAAACAAAAAACAAAAAACAAAAAAACAACTGATGGGGCCCGCCAAGTGGCGCAGTGGTTAAGCGCTGGCTTGGAAAGCCAGCGGTCCGGGTTCAGGTCCCACATATGAGGGCCAGTGACACTGCCCTCCAAAAACAAAAAAAACCAAAAGAACAACTGATTATAGCCATGCAATCAGCACCCAGGCGAAAAAACAGAGCATGCCCAGCACCTCAGAAGCACCACGTGCATCCATGGGGTCACTATCTTGACTCCGAACAGTATATTGAACTACCATTTGTGTGCTTTATGTAAGTGGCATCCTACAGTATATACTGTTGCATCTGGCTTCTTTCACTCAATATTATGCTCGTGAGATCCAACTGTATTGTGTATAAAATTGGAGCTCATTCTCATTGCTGTATTATTTATCCATTCTCCTATTGATGATTGTTTGGTGGTTTCCAGTTTGGGGCTATTATGACTATCACTGCTATGAAAACTCTTGCACATGTCTCTTCATGAAAATACATAAGCTATTCTGTTGGGTACATACCAAAGATGAAAATTGGTGGGTGATGCTGCTTTTTAATGTATTGAGGCTGATGAGTTTGTGCACATCAGTGCCAAAGAAGCAAGGTATGTGATTAGGCAGGTATGTGCGAATTCAGATACCCAAGCATAAGAATAGGAGCCGAAATTTTTTTCTCCCCATGTGAAAAAGGAGCTTTGTGCCTACTAGCAATTTCTGAGCTCCTGCCTTATTCCAGCTTTCCAAGGATGCAGTGTTGATTGCTTTAGTTTATTTTATGATTTTAATGAGTTCAGCCCACTGCTGCAATTGCTTTTCCAAGCATGACACATCCTGGCTCCATAGTAAGAACTGAGTCAATTCTCAGCTGTGTGCCAGCGGCAGCTAAAAAATTGCTATTCATGATTTTCTGCTTTAGAATCTCCATCCTTGAGGGTAAATCATGAAGGCAGGAGAAACCATAAGCAGAGGAGGTGGTTGGGTGCATGCTGTCATTGGAAGCACTGACTGGCCCTTAAATAGCTCTGCCATAAATGCCCTCTTCCCCGAGGACCTACAACCCCCACCATTTAAGCTGCCATTTTAGGTGAGACCACTGAGGCAGGGGAGATGCCTCCGGTAGGCTACTGCTGAAATGCACTGGTTTCCTGCAGGGGGAGGGAGGGTATTTAACTGTCTCCCAGAGGGTTAATAAGTCATCAACTTGGCAGTCAAGGGAAGTCAGTGCTTGGGGCAAAGGAATAGAGGGTTTGATGGAGGCAGCAAAGCTAGGCTAGGCGAAGTCAGCAGTGGAGACTTGAAGGGAAGGAAGAGAATCTTTAGGAAGTGGTAAGAAGAGTCCAGGCCTGGAGGGGGTACATGGGGAGACTTGCCGGACCACCTAGAATGCAGGGCTGGGCTTAAGAGAACACCCAGGAGCAAAGTGTCTGCTGAGGAGACGTTTAGATCCTTAATGGTCTGCATCTCAGATTCTCTGATTCATCTGAAGAATAAAAGAAAATATGTTGATCTTTATATTGATAAACATTTAAAAAATAATTTACAAATTATTATGCTACTCTTCTTTGAATATATTTTAGCAAATTCTTGTGGGAGAGGATAATGGGGTCATAATTTGATACTTTCTTCTCAGCTGTAGGCTGTTCAAGATTTCTTCTGTTAAATGTATAATATTGTTATTTATATTCATACATATATATTGTATGTATACATATTATATGCATATTATATGTGAATATATATATGAATATATATATTCATAGTGTTTGTGTTCACAAAATTCTATCATAATGGTGATTTTCAGGGAGACGGGACATATATTTAGAGACTCACCCACATTGAATAAGACTTAAAAAACCTTTATTGTTTTTCTGTTTATAAAATAATGCATACTCATAAGAAATTCAAAATTCACAGAAATAAAGAAAGTAAAAAGGGAAAGCCCTGTATACCTGGAGTGTATGTTAAAGATATAGGACTTAAGGATGTCTGTTGCTCATATTTTTTTATAATAAAGGGCATATATATTTTTTGTTTGTTTGTTTGTTTTTTTGTTTTTTTGTTTTTCCATATGTGGGAACCGAACCAGGGCCGCTGGCTTCCCAGGCCAGCGCTTAACCACCGTGCCACTCGGCCGGCTCCTCAGCAATGTTTTTTTGGTTTTTTTTTGAGGGCAGTGTCACTGGCCCTCATGTGGGACCGAACCGGGGCCGCTGGCTTCCCAAGCCAGCGCTTAACCACCGCTCTACTCGGCCGGCCCAATATTTTTTAAGATTTTTATTGGGAAATTGGGGGAGGGCAACAGACAAGCTGCTGTCCTTTTGTTCTTCAATCTAGTTTCGGAGGACGTTGCTTCACTGGCCCATGTTGGCATCATCATTGCGCTCTTCCCGGGTGAGGCAGATCCGTCGCCGGGCTCTGGACGGCCGCTCACCGCAGCTATTGGCAGCTCACGCTGGCTGCCAGCCACTCACTGTAGCCTATGGCAGCCCACTGCAGCAGGGGCTGCAGCTATGCTGTCCTGGGGAATCACAGCAGCCCAGCTCCAGGTGGAGCTGTTGTTTACCATCTTAGCTGTAGAGGGCAGTGTCACTGGCCCTCATATGTGGGATCCGAACCGGGGCCACTGGCATCCCAAGCCAGCTCTTAACCAACGCGCCACTAGGCCAGCCCACTAGGCCAGGCATATTTTTAAAAAACATGTATTCTGACTACTTCTTAACAACATTAACTACACGCATTAAATCCATTTTCTATTGCCAAAGTCCTGCTTGGCCATGGAGTGTAGTGGGCCTTCCGGGGAACAGAGCAGCGCCTGGCCTTTTCCTTTGCTTCTTTCTGGCTCCTTCTCCTCTTTCCAATAATATTTGTAAAGCACGGAGAGAGACTTCATAATGAGACAACTCCACACATGCAAAGAGACTTTCAAAAATGTGAAACTTAGAGGGCTGGCTGAGTGGCACGTTGGTTAGGAGTTGGCCTGGGATGCCAGCTCTGAGCAGCACGGCCCCGGTTTGGATCCCACATGTGGGCCAGTGACACTGGGCCCTCTACAGCTGAGATGGTGAACAACAGCTCAACCTAAAACTGGGTTGCCATGAGTCACTGGCGACGGCATAGGCTGCAGTGGGGTTGCAGTTGGCTACCTCGAATGGCTGGCAGCTGGCGTGCACTTTCGTGAGCTGCCATGAGCGGCCGTCCAGTGACTGTTGAGCAACTGCCTCACCCGGGAAGTGTCCAATGATCACAATACCAACATGGGCCAGTGAAGTGATGTCCTCACAACTAAACTGAAGAACCAAAGGACAGCAACTTGCCTGTCACCCTCCCCCCGCCAGTTCTCCAATGTTTCTCCCCTCCCCCAATTCCCCAATAAAAGCTTTTTTTTTTATTTGAAATGTAGAGTAATGTCCACAAAAGTTTGTTCAAGAATGTTCATAAGTTTTGCCTTTAAGAGCCCCAAACTGGCAATGATCCAAATTTCCATCAATAGGAGAATGGATAAGCAAATTGTGGTGTATTCAGACAATGGAAAACTTGTCCACAATGAAAAGGAACAAGCTACTGGTCATGCAACATTATGAATAAATCTCAAGAATATTTTGTTGAGCAGAAGAAGTCAGAATCAAGAGTACATACTGCGTGATTCAATTTATGTGCAGTTTTGTAACAGTCTAACCTAATCTATGGTGATAGAGATCAGAGCCATGGTTGACTGAGGTGGGGACCGGAGTGGGGGGAGAGTGGGCAGGGATTGGCTACAAGGGGCTACAAGGGACTTCCTGGGATAATGGAAATGTTCCATATCATATCTCAAATGAGGTGGTGCTTTCACGGGCATATGCATTTGTAAAAATTCATCATTGTGTCTTCTTATGATATGTTCCTTTTATTGCATATAAATTATACTTCAGCAAAACTAATTTTTAAAGACTCCCATAGTATGTGCGAGGGGGCCTGTAGCATATGGCTCAGTTGTCAGGGTAATGCTCCCTATTTCAGCTGCAGCTGTTGCGGACAGTACCGACTCACCTCTCACTGCTGCTTCAACCTTCTGCCCCAGGGCTTCTCCAATGCTAGCAACATGCTGAACCCAAACTAAAGCACTGCCCATGAGTTATCATCCCTGGGGGCCACCCACAGGCAGTGGGGAACAAGAGCCATGGATAAATACTCCAGCCTGTCAGGTGGACTGTTCCAGGAGGTCTTTTGTAGGCGGTTTAGTAGTCTTGGTGGAATGCAACCCAGTCCCTGTAAGCTGGATAAAGCGCCCTTACACTGGCTAGTGCTCCTTCCCCATCTCACACCCCCTTATCCTTCACTCCTGCATTTTGGGATTCCCTCCCAGGTTAACAACCTGCACTCCCATCTCAAGCTCTGCTTTCAAGGATCCCAAACTAAGAAAGGCACTGCTGTGGGCAGGACAGGAAGATGCTAGGGCTCCTGCTCCGGCATTCCCCGGCTTTCTGATTCTTCTCTGTCTCCCCTCTGCTTTCATTTAAGCATTTTCTACAACTATATTTTAGGGAAAATAGTTGGGAAGGAAGAACTTAGAGGAGGGCTAGTAAGAGAAATCTAAGACAGAGAGGAAGTAAAGGAGAGATGATTTTATTTACACACACACACACACACACACACACACACACACACAACAAGGTCGGACAATTAAGCTCTCGAATTCATCCTAGAAAAAGTGCTACAAGGGCCGGCTGAGTGGCTCAGTTGGTTAAGAGCTCGCTCAAGAGTGCGAGCTGAGCTCTGAGCAACAGCAGTTCAATGCCCAGCCCGAGCTGAGCTGCTGCTAAGCTGTCAACAGGTGGCAGGATGGCTCAGCTAAAAAAAAAAAAAGAAAAAGTGCTACATACCTCACTGCTGAATATCACTTCGGTCACCTTTGAAGTACTCCCCTTGGGAAGCTATACACTGACGCCAGTGCCTAGTCCACCCTTGAAAGCAATTTGGAACTCTCTTTCTGGAATGGCCATCAGAGCTGTCGTCCTATTACCCTTGATGTCCTGAATGTCATCAAAATGTCTTCCTTTCAATATTTCCTTTCTCTTTGGGTAAAGAAAGAAGTCATTGGGGGCCAGATAAGGTGAGTAGGAAGGGTGTTCCAATACAGTTATTTGTTTACTGGCTAAAAACTCCCTCACAGACAGCGCTGTGTGAGCTGGTGCATTGTCGTGATGCAAGAGCCATGAATTGTTGGTGAAAAGTTCAGGCGTCTAACTTTTTCCCACAGCCTTTTCAGCACTTCCAAATAGTCAACTTGGTTAACTGTTTGTCCAGTTGGTACAAATTCATAATTAATAATTCCTCTGATATCAAAAACAGTTAGCAACATTGTTGCAACAAGTTTGCAAACTTGTCAGACCTCATATATATTTGTCATAAAAGCATCATAATCTAATTTTAGAACATTTTCCTCACTCCAAAAGAAAACCTTGTACCCATTAGTAGTAACTTTCCCACCCCTCCACTTGCCCCTGGTCCCTTCACACCACCTGTCCCACCTCACCCACACACACCCCCTGGCTATCACTAATCTGCTTTCTGTCTCTGTGGATTTGCTGATTCTGGACATCTCATATAAATTTTGTTTAGCCAAAAGGTGGAAACAACCCAAATGTTCATCAGAAGATGAATGGATACACAAATTGTAGTGTATACATACAATGGAATATTATTCAGCCGTGGAAAGCAATGATACATGCTTTCTGATACATGTTTCAACATGAATAGACTTTAAAAATATTATATTATAAAATATTATTATTATAATAAATGAAAGAAGTCACAAAAAGACCACATAATGTGCTATCCCATTTATATGAAATGCCCATTTATTTGGGTTGTTTTCCACCTCTTGGCTAGTGTGAATAGTGTTGTATGAACTTTCGTGTACAAGCTTTTGTTTGCACACATGTTTTCAGCACTTTGATGGTATATACTTAGATGTGCAATTGTTGAGTCATTTGGTAGTTGAGACAGTTTGTAATTCTGTGTTTAGTTTTTTCTTTTTTTTTTTTTTGAGGGCAGTGTCGCTGGCCCTCATATGTGGGACCCGAACTGGGGCAACCAGATCTCCCAAGCCAGTGCCCAACCACCGCAGCACTCGGCTGGCCCTGTGTTTAGTTTTTTGAGGAACCACCAGACTGCTTTCCATAATGGCTGCACCATTTTACCGTCCCACCAGGAATGTATGAGCATTTCAATTTATATGCTGCCTATTTTTTTAAAGATTTTATTGGGGAATTGGGAGAGCGGAACAGCATTGGGGAACTGGGGAAGGAAAACAGACAAGTGGCTGTCCTTTTGTTCTTCAGTCTAGTTGTGGAGGACGTTGCTTCACTGGCCCATGTTGGTATCGTCATTGTGCTCTTCTAGGGTGAGGCAGATGGGTCGCCGGCCCCTGGACGGCCGCTCACAGCGGCTCTTGGCAGCTCACACCAGCTGCGGGCCAGTCAGGCTGGCTGCAGGCCACTCACTGTAGCCTATGGCAGCCCACTGCAGCCGGGGCTGCAGCTATGCCGCTCCGGGGACTCACAGCAGCCCAGTTCCAGGTGGAGCTGTTGTTCACCATCTTAGCTGTAGAGGGCAATGTCACTGGCCCTCATATGTGGGATCCAAATCGGGGCCGCTGGTGTCCCAAGCCAGCTCTTAACCAACGTGCCACTCGGCTGGCCCACCTATTTATTTATTTAGTTATGATTTTATTGGGGAATTGGGGAAAGGGAACAGTCTTGAGGAATTGGAGAACGGAAACAGCCCAGTTGTTGTCCTTTAGTCTTAGTTGTGGAGGGCACAGCTAGCTCAGCTCCAAGTCCAGTAGCCATCCGGCCACCTGTCTGTAGCTCGTGGCTGCTCAGCTCAAGGTGCTGTGTTCAACCTTAATTGCAGGTGGGCACATCCCACCATCCCATGCTGGAGTTGAATCAGAAACCTTGTTGCTAAGAGCACATATTCTAACCACTGAGCCATCAGGCCACCCGTTGGCAGCTCAGCCACAGCTCAGCTCAGGCACAGCTCACTGGCCCATGTGGGAATCGAACCGGCTACCCTGTTGCTCATGTTTTTAACCAACTGAGCCACTCAGTTGGCCCTATTGCCTTTTTTAAAACCTATACTTTCCTCAAGCTTTTTCTCGACATATATAATGAATATATATATATATTCATATCCATCTCTCCTTTATTTCTCCTGTTCTACATTTTTCTTACTCATATTTCTCTAATGGACCTTCCTTCTCTTGCATTTTTCCTGATGTGCAGTCCTTCCCACTGACAAATCTCCATTGGAACCATGTCAAACCATGAAGGAAACGAGACAGAGATCACAGTCTCATTTCTCCCAGGAGATTTTTTGGGCCTTGAGGATGTTACCGCCCTCCTCCCCAGAAACAGCTCCATGTTGTACCAAGTGTTGGGAAAGGGAGCTATTGCTACCTCCTAGTGATAACTAGTTATAATTTCATTGGGAAATTTCACCTGTTTTTTTCCTCCTCTCTCTCTTCCTTCCTCTCGGAATATTGTGTGTAGCTTTTTATTTTTTTACTACAAGAAGGTATTACTTATAAGTAGAAAACAATAAATCAAAGAAGGAAAAATTGTAAGGGCTTAAAAAAAAAATCCCTCGATGTTGTTTTGGTATTTAAATGGGCAATCAACTTAATTATGTAAACTTAAGGTTGCTTATCAAATTCCCTATAATTCATGACATGCTAAGTTGAGGTTAGAATCCCCAACTACTACATGGGAAGAAAGTCTCTCTCTCTCTCTCTCTCTCTCTCTCTCTATATATATATATATATATATATATATATATATATATATATATATATATTTAGCTGAGCCATCCTGCCACTTGTTGGCAGCTCAACGGTAGCTCAGCTTGGGCTGGGCATCGAACTACTGTTGCTCAGAGCTCAGCTGGCACTCTTGAGCAAGCTCTTAACCAACTGAGCCACTTGGCCGGCCCAAGTCTGTATTTTTTTTTTTTTTTTTTTTTAGCAAACATTCTGAAAATCTCTAGGCATGCCTATGGTGATAGGTGTACCACTCTGTGAATGTACTAAAAATCCATTGAATTAGTGCACTTTATTTAAGTTATTTATTTTTTTAATTTTTTTTAAAGATTTTATTGGGGAATTGGCGGAGGGGAACAGCGTTGGGGAATCAGGGAAGGGGAACAGACAAGTTGCTGTCTTTTTGTTCTTCAGTTTAGTTGCAGAGGATGTTGCTTCACTGTTGGTATCGTCATTGCGCTCTTCCCGGATGAGGCAGATCGGTCGCTGGCCTCTGGATGGTCGCTCACCCTGGCTATTGGCAGCTCACGCTGGCTGCCAGCCGCTCACGCTGGCTGCGGGCCACTCACTGTAGCCTATGGCAGCCCACTGCAGCAGGGGCTGCAGCCCACACCATCACCGGGGCTTGCACAGCCCAGCTCCAGGTGGAGCTGTTGTTAGCTGTAGAGGGCAGTGTCACTGGCCCTCATGTGGGATCCGAACCGGGGCCGCTGGCATCCCAAAACCAGCGCTTAACCAATGCGCCACTCGGCTGGCCTGAATTAGTGCACTTTAAATGGGTGAACTTTACAGTAACATGTAAGTTGTCTGTCAATAAAGCTGCTAAAAGAATTAGCCTTGGCCCAGGGAAAGGAGTCAGCACAAATTTTAGGAAACAGTTTTCTCCTGTTTTAAGTGGTTGGTAAAATTCCAAGGATCATAAACAGTGGAGAATTATACACCTTTGGTCATCTAATATTTTCACCAGATGTCCTATTTCCTGAATTAATTCATTAGCTAAATTATTTAACAAATATTTAAGTATTAATTAGTATTATGTGCATCTAGAGAAGCAAAAGTGAATAGGAAGTCACTGTTCCCACCTCATGGAAATCAGAGCCTAGTGGACGAAACAGAAAAAGGGGCAACAAATTACAAAAAGATGCTGAGAAATGCCATAATAGTATAAGTTCAGTTCTTAATTCAGAAAAATAAGCAAATTTCTTAAAAACAGGGGGTCTGGGGGTGGGTGGGGAGGCAATATATTGAATGGGGCACTCTGATCTGAGGGCCTTAAAGGCCTGTGCTTTTTTGTGGGCAGAATAGGACAGTCCCTGCAGCCACTTTGAGGTTCAGGGACGTAGCAATGTTTCTACTGCATCAGGATGCATATTTTCTTAACTATATTTTCTTATTTTCTCTATTCTTGATGCTCTGGCATGTGGGGCCTGGATGAGAGCTGACTGGGAAGGGACTATCCCTCCCTGAGTTAGCTAATTCCTGGAGATGGCAAACAACTCACCACGAGTGTGCCTTTCATATGCAAACTAACCAATCTGGAGCCCACACTTCCCCACCGCCTCCATCTGGCTCTTTGACACCAGGCCAATATTTCCCTGCCCTAATCACCCCAGGGCCAGGTAGCAGACACCTCAGGACAGCCTCTCCACCCCAGAGCCTGCAAAGCTTATTCAAACGAGCCAATCCTAAACCTGTTTACCCTGCCTCGCCTGTTCCTTCCCGTGGAAACCACAACAAATGCTCTGCTCACAATTTCCCCTGGCTCCCTCGGCCTCTGGGTCAATCCTGCTTCTTTGTGTGGCCCTGCGTGGTGTGTCGAGGCTCCTCCTCTTGGGATCTGTGAGTAACAAGGTATCTTTACAAAGGTAATCATCTCCTGATCTGTTGGCCTCATTATGTATCACCTGATTAATAAATAACAAAACCTACCTTTGAAAACAGCTCGATGTAGTTAAGAACAAGTCTTCAACAGAGGAAGGGAACCAGGAGTCTGTACAGGTGGCTTGGGTCTGCCCAGGGCACAATCATTAGAAGGGAAGATTTGTTCTGCATGGAAAATACAGGGACTACCAACATGGAGTCAAAGATGCTCATAAACATTTCTAGAGATTCTTACAAATATTTGGTAAAAAAAAAAAAAAAAGGGAGGGCGGAGGGGGGCTTTCTTCTAATTCATTTGGTGGGGACTCCAACATCAACTTAGCATTGCTCGAATTACAGGCAATTTGATAAACAACCTTAAGTTTGTAAAATCGTCACTGGGGGATTCTTTTTTAAAAAGCCTTCACCTTTTTTCTCTGATTTTTTTGATTTATTGTTTTCTAGTTATAAATAATACATTCTTATAGTAAAAAAAGTAAAAGCTATACAAAATATTCCGGGGGGGGGGGAGCAGGAGGGAGGGGAGAGAGACAGAGACAGAGACAGAGACAGAGACAGAGACAGAGAGAGAGGAAGGGAAGCTGCCAGTCTTCTTAAGTGGGCTTCAAAGTCCTAAAGTGACACTTCCTACTATATTTTGTTAGTCAAAGCAAGTTGACAAGGCCAGTCCAGATTCAAGAGGATCCGAAATAGGTCCCACTTTTTAATGGATGGAACAGTACATACCTACTGGGAAGGGAGGAATTGATGGTAGAAACCATACCGTGTGACTTTCTTTATCAAGGGGACATGAATGGACATGATATCCAAGCAGAAGCTTTAAGAGTGTTGGCATAGTATGGCTTAGACCCTTTTATCTTCCACTAGAACAGGCATTTCTCAGATCAAGATTGTTCCATCAGTCAAGAAGAGACAAGGGGGTGACTGGTTAGCTCAGTTGGTTAGAGCTTGATGCTAATAACACCAAGGTTGCTGGTTCGATCCCCACATGGGCCACTGTGAACTGCGCCCTCCTTAAAAGAGTCAACTATGCCATTGTAGCATGAAAGCAATGTGTGACCAATGATCATGGCTGTTCCCCAATAAAATTTTTAAAAAAAGACACAAGGAACAAACCCTACCATGACCCAGAGTCAGGAGCATAGTGAAAGCAATTTACCTATAGCCACCCACATGTTAAATGAAGGAGACATATATATTTGTTGTAATTCAAATTTGTTATTTTAGGCAGCATAACCTAGTGATAGCTGACTAATACAGAGGCAGAGCTAGGAGCTGAACTCAGGCAGTGTACTTTGAGAGGCTCTTAGCTACTGCACTACACAGGTCACCCAGAAGCAGTATTTCAAGTTTGGATTAAGAAGGCCTTGAAGGGTTCTGAGACCAACTGGGAGTGTTGGAGAGGGGCTAGGAGAGACAGTCTACAGATGTGAAGGGATAAAGCCTAGAGCAAGAAGTTTAACTATCATAAGGAGATATGATCAAATATACATATATCAGAAGCTGGACAAGTGGGCCATTCTGCTTATTCAATTAATATAAGCAGCATGTCTCTCATTTCTACTATGCCTTAACCCTCCACCCTAATTACAGGAGGCTTTTACTTTCTACTTTCATTATTTATCATTTTAAAAAAATCTGAAAAGAACGTTAAAACTAGATAACTCTGTAATGGAAAAACATACCTTTTCCCAAATCAACACGGTAAAAAAAAACTTTTTTTAAGTGAAACTCAACTTTAAATTCTACATCCAACATTTTATAATACATGTATTTAGATAGCATGACTTAAAAATGTTAAAACATTTTTTGATATTAAAGATTGAGACAGAATGGCTAAAAATTTAATTTTAAATATTAAGTTTCTTGTACACCATCCAATGGTCAACTCTCAGTTCTCATGTTACTCTACCTGTTGGCATTATGAGACAGAGTTGAGTACCCCTCTTCCGTTAATCACGCTTACTTCATGTGGCTTCTGAGACTCTGCATTTTTCAGTTTTCTCTTAGCCCCTGGTGGTTTCTTCTTAGTCTCTTTGGTCAGTACCTCCTTTTCTCCCTGCTTTCTCAGTGGTGGAGTCCCCAGAGCTCTGTTTCTTGTCATTTTCTCTTCTCTGTCTATACTCACTCCTTTGGTTAACTCATTTTCTTTTTTTTTAAATGGGGGCACAGCTCAAAGTGGCCCATGTGGGGATCGAACCAGCAACCTTGTTGTTCAGAACATGCACTCTAACCATCTGAGCCACCTGGCCACTCCTCATTTGGTTGTTTTTTGTTTGTTTGTTTTAGCTGAGCCATCCTGCCACCTGTTGGCAGCTTAGCGGCAGCTCAGCTCGGGCTGGGCATCGAACTCCTGTTGCTCAGAGCTCAGCTGGCACTCTTGAGTGATCTCTTAACCAACTGAACCACTCGTCCGGCCCTCATTTGGTTTTTAAATACTTTAAATACTGTTTGGTTTTTAAATACTGTCTATATATCAATGACTCCAAAATTTATCTGTAGTCCAGACCTCACTCGTCAACTTCAGACACATCCAACTTCATATTTGACATCTCCCTTTGGATGTCAAGTAGGCATAGCAAAATCATCATTCCGAACGGAACTCTCGATTTCTTCTCACTCCACTACTCATGGCTTTTTTCATCTCAGCTGATGGCAACTCCATCTTTTGGGGAGTTATTTAGGCCCCAAACCTTGGAATCATCTCTATTCCTTTCTTTGATACTCTATATTCAATCCATCAGGAAATTCTGTTGATTCTACCTTCCATGTATATATATACATTCTCCTCTTACTTCCCATTACCTCCCCATGAGCACCTTGGTTTGAGCCCCCAACATCTCTCACTTGGCTTATTGCAATAGCCTCCCGATGGTTGTTCTTGCTTCCATCATTGCTCCCTTTAAGTCTACTGTCCACACAGTAAACAGACTGATACTTTGAAAGGTAGAGGGTGACCAGTTAGATCAGTTGATTAGAGCGTGGTGCTGATAACACCAAGGTTGCCGGTTCGATCCTCGCATGGGTCACCGTGAGTTGCGCCCTCCTTAAAAGAGTCAACTATGCCATTGTAGCATGAAAGCAATGTGTAACCAATGACCATGGCTGTTCCTTAATTAAAAAAAATTTTTTTAATAAAAAAAAAAGAAAGGAAGGTAAGATCATGGCACTTCTCTGTGTTAGTGGTTTTCATTTCATATTAAAAGCCTAAGTCCTTGTTTTAACTTATAAGACTGTATATGATCTGGCTCCCACCAGGCAGAGCGTGCCTCATCTTGTATCCTGAGAGCAGGCACAGATCCAAACATATAGTAGGTTTATAAATATTTAGTGTCTGGATAAATGAATGAAACTTACTTTAGGGAAAAAATTTTAAACCCAAGTCCGATATAAGAAATATATTTTATGATAGAGGGTTTTTTTTCAGTTGGAAATCCAACAAGATGTATTAATATTTTTTCACAAAAGCTGGTAGGAGAATAAATGTGGAGAGGAGGTTGGCCTACCTCACTCACCAAATTCTTTACGTTCTGTTCCCAGGACTGGGTTGAATGAATTCAGCAGCCCTCAGCTACACTTTAATGGCACATGGCCACATCTGGCTTCTCTGAGCTCACACAGCTGTTCTGTCAACTCCCTGCGGGTTTATGTCCCCTCCTCTTCTAGGAAATTGCACTGCCTATTGGCAATTAGCCCTAATGAAGCAGCAGGAGTTTCCTGAGGGGAATGCATTGCTGACAAGTATAATTACTATTAGCAGCTGTGGGGCCTCTGGCTCCATCCAAGTAACCCATCCACCTGTCAGAGTGTGTAGTAGGACTGCTAAAGCTGCACCTAGCAGCCAGGCCAGCATTTTAAGCCAGGCCACTGTGTGATGAAAAGAAGAGACTGGCATTTGGAAGACTATTGAGAGCATTTACTTCAAATGCTCAAATTTCTGCAACCCAGCTGCATGCGTTGTGGAGCCACAGCAATTCACCAATTTGCATCATTCAGTTCAACGTGATCATTGTCTCTTTCAAGCATCCATAATGCCTGCCTATACTTAGAAAGGAACGGGTGCTCCCACAGGAGTGCAGGAACTTCTAATCGTATTTCTTTTTATCAAAAACAGGAGAAAGGAAACAAGCTTTGCTAATATATAATAACTAACCAACACTGCTTTTTTTCCTGGTCGGTGTATGAGACCTCCACATCCCACTTTTGGGGGAAGATTTGGAATTCTACAGTGAAGAGGGTTTACAATGGATACATTTGTATGAAAGAATAAATATGGCAGCAATTTTTTTTCTACTCTTGAGAAGTGGAATCTAGTTGCCTTGCCACTTGACTCTAGGCTGGCCTTAGTGACTTACTTGACCAAAAGTGTATGGTGGAAGTGACACTAGACCAGTGATGGATGTAGCCTGTAAAAGGACTAACAGCTTGTGCATTGCACTATTATTATTATTATTATTATTATTATTATTATTATTATTATTTACAGATGTACAAAACAATGCAATAGTTATCCTTTTTACCTCTTACAAAGTGACTCCCCCCTTCTCCCTCCACTGCCCCCCAACCCCGATATCATACATATCTATTACAATTCCACTGACTCCATTCCCTCACTATACTCCACATCCCATTGCATTGCAATTTTATAACCTTCGAGCACCCATGCTGCGAGGAAGCCCAAGCTAGCCAAATTGAGAGGCTGTGTGGAGGGAGAGATACCTGGCTGGCCCCACTGTTCCAACTTGCAGACAAATTATCCCAGCTGAGGTCCCGAACCTCCTGAAGCAGAGATGAGCTATTCCCACTGTGCCTTGTCCAAATTCCTGACTCACACATTTTTAGTATTTAATAGTAATAATGCTAAATTATTGTTTTAAGCTCCTACGCTCTGGGGTAGTTACCCAGAAGTTGATAGTAGAGACAATTACAGTTTTTGTAATCCTAGTCGAGATTTACAGACTATATGAAGACCCTCAAATGAACTCTTGAGACACTGATAAGGACTTTAAGTGGTTTTTACAAAGAATCTTCAAATGGATGAAAATAGTAATTATACAACACAAAGCTAATATAAGTAAATATACTTAGAACTAGGTCTTCATCGGTCATATTATGAGGTAAAAATAGTGACAATATTGTGACATCTAACAAGAAGTTATCCCCCAAATTAGAAATGACTAAAGAAGACTATCTGAAAAATTAACATACACTCACTATCATTAACAATATACATCACCCTGACTGTATATTTGTCTTGAGAAATTAGCTAACACTGAAGCTCTAATGAGTAGCAGGATATTAAAAGTTAAGTGTTCAGGCCGGCCGAGTGGCACATTGGTTAAGAGCTGGTTTGGGACGCCAGCATCCCCGGTTCGGATCCCACATATGAGGGCCAGTGACACTGCCCTCTACAACTAAGATGGTGAACAACAGCTCCACCTAGAGCTGGGCTGCCGTGAGTCCCTGCAATGGCGTAGGCTACAGTGAGCAGCCGGCAGCCAGCGTCAGCTGCGAAGAGGCGCTGTGAGCAGCCGTCCAGAGGCCGGCGACTGATCTACCTCGCCCGGGAAGAGCACAATGATGATGCCAACATGGGCCAGTGAGGTGACGTCCTCCACAACACGACTAAAGAACAAAAAGGACAGCAACTTGTCTGTTTCCCTCCCCCAGTTCCCCAATTTAAAAAATCTTCAAAAAAAAAAAAAAAAAAGTCCAGCCGAGTGGCGTGTTGGTTAAGAGCTGGCTCGGGCTGCCAGCAGCCTGAGTTCACATCCCACATATGAGGGCCAGTGACACTGCCCTCTTAAAAAACTTAAGTGTTCAAAATGTGAAGCCAAACTTCTACAATCCAGTAGCAGAAGAGTGATTTTTTTTTTAGAACCATGAACAAAATTAAAAGAATATTTATTTTATTTTACCCCATCCTGTAAAAATGTTTGTTGTGATGTGTTATAATTCCTACATATTAGTACAGCAGTTACATATAAAATGTATATATGGTTATGCCCATTAATTTGAAAAAAATATGAGATATATCATACACTTAAATTACACACAAAAGGATGTAAATTGTACACATACACAGGAAAGAATTATCAGGAAATGCACACTCATGTACCGACCACCCAGCTTCAGAAATAGAACATCACCGAAAAATCTTTAAAAAAACACACCAAAAAAACCTATGAAGCAAATGAGCTAATTATCAATACAAAATCCAGGCTACTGGTCCAGTTGTGGAGGACATCGCCTTACTGGCCCATGTTGGCATTATCACTGTACTCTTCCTGAGTGAGGCAGATCCGTCGCCGGCCTCTGGACGGCTGCTCACAGCGGCTCTTGGCTGCTGGCTCCCCACTGTAGCCTACAGTAGCCCACTGTAGCAGGGGCTGCAGCCTACCTTTGGCACTCAAAATCTCCTGTGCCAGGGAACCCTCAGTTCTGGGCAAGAACTGTTGGTCACTGCAGTGTAAGCCCTGACAGTTTTTCTTTTCTTTTTTTTTTTTTTTTGTAATGCAAGTCCCTGACTTAAGTCTTGATTGTCTAGGCATCCCTTTCAAAGAGGCATCCACTTCAAGAGGGCTATCTCTAATAAACACGTTTCCAGCCTCACAAGAGATAAAGCAGCAGGGAAGCCTGAGAGCCACACCACCCCTCCCCCTATCCACCACGAGGCTCCTTTGTTTTGGGATCCTGGTTGATTTAGATAGTTATCCATTTGGGCCACTTTTTTTTTTCTCTTCCTGCGCTTTAAATTTCTGCTCTTATGTTTTAAATTCACCAATAAAGAGTGAACCCATGAAATCCTAGGACCCCCGCCCTCCGGCCCCAATAAAAGCAAAACTTAGAGCTCGCTCCCCCCCCACCGCTTCCCACCCCCCCCCAACCTCGCTGTGTGGCCCCAGGTATGCCCTGTAATTTCCAGATCCTGTGAGTAATAAACTTTTTTTTTTTCAAAGTTTCCTGATGGTTATTGCTGAAGGGCGTCTTGCAATCATACGAACCACAAAGGCTGGTCCAACCACAACACTGATTATTGATAGGCTGAGAGCTGCACGAAACAGCCACCTTGCCCCATGATTAAGCTCTTACCATGTGTACTGCAGAGTGAGAGTAGGACCCAGGAGAAGAAGGAGGTTTCAAGGAGGCCTCACTGCCACCTGAGAGGCTAAAACTTCAGTTACCTCTTTCACTTTAGCACCAGTCTACCAAATCCCATCCGAAACGCACTCGAAAGGGTCCATTAACTTGCCCATGATTTCACAGGTAACAGGTGCTATAACTGAGTTGGATCCCAAGCTTTGGTCTAGTGTTGCATTTATTCGTTCACTAATCCATTAATCTAGTCACTTAAAAACTATTTCACAAGAAAAAAATTATAACTATGTATGGTGACAGATGTTAACTATATTTATTGTGGTGATCATTTCACAATACATGCAAATATTGCATCATTATGTTGTACACTGAAACTAATATGTGATATGTCAGTTATAACTCGATAAAAAAATTTTAAAACCCTGTATTTAGTGATCACTTATTATGCATCAGACACTGTTTTAGGTCCTTGGGATAGGCTGTGAACAAAACAAACAAGATCCCTGCTGTCATGAAACTTAGAGTGGTGGGGAAGACAGATCACACACAAACAGATAAGTAAACAAGAAAGAGTGAGACAGGATTTCCAGAAGATTAAAATAGGATGATATCTAAAACAGAGTATGCCTGGGTGGCCATTGTAAATTGGGAAGACATAAAACAAACTTTGCTTGACAAAAAAGAGACAGAGAAGGAAGTTTGGGGAAAGACATTCTTGGCTGAGAATACGGCAAATGCAAAGGGGCTGAGGAAAGAACTGTTTTGGCATTTTCAAAGAACAAAAAGAAAGTATGTGGCTGGGCTATAGTACTAATGTATGAGCATGTGTGTAGCAGGTGGGAGAAGAAAGGAAAGGGGAAGGAAGAGGGGGAGAGAAAGAGAAGCAGCAGAAGGAGGAGGAGGAGGAAAAAGAGGAGGAAGAGAGGAAAGGGAGAGGGAAGAGAAAAGGAGTAGGTAAGAGAAAAGGGGAGAGAGAGTGGGAAAGAGAGACAGAGAAAGAGACATAGAGAGCTTGTTCTATCAACAGTGGGAAGCCATTGGAAGGTTTTAATCAGGTCGCTGACATGGTCTTGATATTTTAAAGGAGAGTGGGTTGTCAGGGTGCAGTGGTTCAAGGAAGGATGGTGACTTGGATTATGTCGGTGGTCGTGGAGATGGGGAAAAGTGGAAATTGGAGAAAGAGGTAGCAGAACTTACTGATGGACTGGATATAAAGGGTGAAAGAACAAAAGGATTCAAGCGTAAGTCCTGGAGTTTTGACTTGACTGACCCTCGGAAAGGCAATGCTATTTACTGAATGGAGGAAGGTGGGTAGGAAGCCAACAGGGAAGAGGGTGGGCAGTCAAGAGTTCTGCTTTGGCCCCGTTAAGTCAGATGTCTGTCAGATAGCCACATGGAGCTGTCTGGTGAGTCTGGAGTTCTAGAGAGCTGTCAGGGTGGGAGATTTAGAGCTGGAAGTCCTCAGTGTATAGAGAACCTCAGCATACACTTGGACAGAAAGAGGTGGCCTATGCTTTTCCTTCTGCGTTAAGAGGCTGGGCAGAGGAGTGGGAGCCAGTGACAGACTTCGTGGGGTAAAAGGAGAACCAGAAGCTAAGTGAAGAAGGTCTTTTATTAAGGAGGTACACTTCCTGCCACTCTATATATGGGAAAAGTAATGCACACGCTGTCTCACATTTACATTAGGTCCAAATAATCCTTTTTTTTTTAAAGATTTTATTGGGGATTGGGGGAAGGGAACAGCTTTGGGGAACCGGGGAAGGGGAACAGACAAGTTACTGTTCTTTTGTTCTTCAGTCTAGTTGCAGAGGCCATCACTTCACTGGCCCATGTTGGTATCGTCATTGTGCTCTTCTCAGGTGAGGCAGATCGGTCGCCGGCCTCTGGACGGCCACTCACAGTGGCTCTTGGCAGCTCACACCAGCTGCCAGCCACTCACGCTGGCTGCTGGCCACTCACTGTAGCCTATGGCAGCCCAGTGATGCCATCCTGGGGACCCACAGCAGCCCAGCTCCAGGTGGAGCTGTTCATCATCTTAGCTGTAGAGGGCAGTGTCACTGGTCCTCATATGTGGGATCCAAACCGGGGCTGCTGGCGTCCCAAGCCAGCTCTTAACCAACGCGCCACTCTGCCGGCCCCTAATGATCCTTTAAATTCCAATAGCACTTTAGTTGATCAAGGGTTTTTGCACAACTTTTCTCAACCTGTACAACAATCCTGTGAGAGGTGCATGATTATCTTCATTTTACATGTTAGTGAGCTAATAGACACGTTAAGTGAGCGTCCAGTGTCTCAGTGCATCTTATGTTGGGTTTCCTAGAAGCAGGGCTGGAAGCGGAGATTCTGGTTCAAGTGCTTATTGAGCAAGTGCTCTTGGGAGAAGGGGAAAAAGAGTTCAATGAGAATGTAGTCTAGACTAGTGGCTGATTTTAGCTTGATCCCTGGGAAACCCTGGGCCACAAACAGCACCATGGCATTGGTCCCCCCTTGAAGTGGTTGGCCTTTTCTACCCTTGTGTCAGTCATTAGCTAATGGCTGCCCCTGGGAGGGGAGGGGTCTTAATCTCCTGGGAGAAGGGGCTCCCATTTGTCTGAAAGCAATTTCCTGGAGAAGAGGATAGCTGTGAGCTGTTGGCTGCCTTTGCTTCCAGCAGCTAGGAGATAAGCATACCAGCCAGGGGAAGGGTATCTGGGCATTGCACCAGTGACATCTACTATACAGTGCTAATGGGCATTAGGATTTGAACCCAAGATGAACTTCACACTGCACTATGAGATCAATATTGGGACCTTAACGGAGCACAGCTACCATGGAAGATGGAGGCATAAGAGTAGGAGGGCAGCGTAATAACTGACAGGTTCTAGTGAAGTGAGGGTATGATACTAGAAATAGAACTTGATCCTTTTATTAACATAACTTATATTGATTAAAATAACAAGTCCTATGTTCCAAGTCTGTGAGTAGATAGTTTCATTCTTATAGTCAGCCTCATTACCCATGCCTTCCATATTAGAAATTTAATTTGCAAAACTGGTAACATGAAAAAAAATGTTCAAGTTTGAGATGATTATCTTATTAGAAACGGAAGGCAGGGTTGGTTGCTAGAACTGTCATGCAAAACATTTTTCTCTGTACATAACACCTAACTTGATTTCCAATGCTTTCATTGTTTTCTTTTCATGAGCTCGCTTTTAAGACAATGCTGAAATTACTTACACTTTGCTATAAAACCCAAACATCTTTTCATGTCCATTTTTTCGCTTCTTCTGTGACCTCAGGATAATTAAGTGTCTTTTTCTCCTAAGAAGAAATGTGAAGCATGTGGCGAGCCTGCTGGTCTATTTGCTGATTTATGGGTCAAGTCTCTAGTTATTACAGACCAAATTTGAAAGTCTCTGATTAAGAAGCCCTGCTGATTTAAGGATCTTGCTAGAAATATGTGCATAATGAATTATCTACAGATAATAATTCAAATTGTCCCTGGGTGATTCATATCACCCTCTTTTATTAAATTATCCATTTTCTGGGGGATATTCAGGTCTGTCCAAAGTAAGATATAGGGATACACATAATATTGTAAGAGGCTGAACAGGAAGAAACAGTTTTACTGTGGGAGAGACTTTACACCAAATTTAAAGCTAATTTTCACAGGGCAGTGAGTCTATGTGTGTGACATAGACATACATATTTTTAACGAAAATGTTCCATCTTGTACTATACATGCTTGAGCACTCAGCTTATTTAAAAATGGTTTCTGTGAAAAGATAACCATTTTCTTGTGAGTGGTGGTAGAGAGAAACAGGATAAAAATAATCAAATTATTTCGTAGGAAAAAAAAAATGGAAACAGCAGTCATCAAGGTCCATTTATAGCCAGACACATGGGCCTGACAAGGCATTAGTTAAGAGAATGTGTCAGCCTTAAATATGTGGGTTTATTTAACAATGGAACAAGTAGATATATAAAGAACAGAGCTCTAGTACTGAGAATTCAGAAAGACCTATTTTTCTTTTCTTTTTTTTTCCAGGAATGAAGATGATTTTTTTTTCAATCTTTCTCTTTTTATAGAACAAAAGGAAGAAAAGAAAACATTCACAAAGCAGATACATCAGTATTCAAGAAGGCAAATGCCAGATTCAGCAGAGATTCCCCAGCGCCTGCGCCCTCCCCTGAGGGACCCGGGGGCGGGACCAGGATGGGGATTGGCAGGTTTGAACAGGGGGCTAGGCCCATTTTCCTCAGAGGACTTGATTGAGGTATGTTCTTAAAGAACCTGGCTGGAAATGTTGAGGGGGAGGAATTTAAAGCGAACATACAAACCTTCTGGAAGCTCATCGATGCCTTCTGCTTCTCCACATTTTGATTTTTCAGGTTATTTTAAGGTTTTCATACCTCAGGCAAGGTGATTTATTATTATTGGGACTTTATATAACTCTTTATTTTTGCAAAGTGCTTCACAGTCATTTTTCTCTCCTTATTGTGTGCCATGCCTTCCCTCCCCTGCCACTATAATTGGTTTTGGGGGAGGTGGCACCTCCTTTCCTAGGGAAAAGAAGGTGTTTCTGATATGAGGCACTTGCTGAATTTTTTACCTTTGTTTCTCCTTTGCTTTCCTTCTTTTGTTCTCTTTCCCTGTGGCCTCCCTGTCACCTTTCACCTTCTGTTTCTGTGCTCCTACTCAGACCTACACCCATTTGTTCCCCAGCTCTGGCCTCGAATCCCACACAGCCCTCTTGTTCTGGTCCCACATCCCCAGCTGGGTTATTCTCTCATTCTCTCACCTCTGGGCTCCAGCTTGATGTCTGTCCTTAGGCACTCCTCTGCATCACTCCCACTGCTAGGTATCCTGGGTACCAGAACCTGGCGTGATGTTAGCGACGAGCGCTCCCTGCTGTGGTAATTTCAGAGACCGGAGTAACCACCTCCACTTATAGCTCCATCTATTGAGATCTTTTTTTTTTAAATTGGGGAACGGTGTGTTTTTACAGGTCCCATCAGCTCCAAGTCAAGAAGTTGTTTCAATCTAGTTGTGGAGGGTGTAGGGATCGAACCAGCAACCACAGTGTTATGAGCACTGCGCTCTAGCTGCCCCAACTCCAAGTTGAGTAGTTGGTTCATTCTAGTTATGGAGGGCACATCTCAGTGGCCCATGTGGGAATTGAACCAGCAACCTTGGTGTTATGAGCACTGCACTCTAACCCGCTGAGCTAACCGGCCACCCCCATCTGTTGAGATCTTAAATTAGCAGAAAGTTGTAGCCCATTAATCCCAGGCCACTGCTGAAAAATCTATGCCCTTAGTATGCAGAGACACTTAAGGTGAACCATATGACACTGTCATTTTTGTAGGACAAAAAGATTGAATAGTAGCAATTTCATGTGCTTCAACGTGTAACCTTAGCACTCATCTGCAGGATGGTGGGGTGCCGGGTGCTGGGGGAGCTGGCCCTAACACTTCTCCCCAGCCATCAGAAGGTAATACTGTTGAAAACTTTATCACCAGCCAAACTCTCCATGCCAGCTTTTTCTGGTCCCTATTTGCTGTGATATGTGAATGCTACCAGTTTTCTTTCCTCTCTATTCATACTACATCCTTTCTACTGGGCCATTTGCCACTCCCACCCCACAGTAAACTTCTCAGCATCTTTGCTCACTCCCCCCTCAGCCCTAACTGAAATCCCTGTTCCTGTGGGTCTCTCAACTGGAAGTGCTCCATCTCTCACTCACAGGGTGTCAGGTTGGGAGTTGGGGCAGGTTCTCCCCTGGCTATTTGTGCTTCTTCCACCCCATTCTCCACCCTCTGGGCTTTGGAGACTCACATGACTTAACTCAGCCACTCTATAAATCTCCTCTTCTCTGTCAGCTCCCAGCTTGCTGGTCATTCTCCCTCAGTCAGTGACTGCCCATTGTTTCTTCTTCACCCCAGTCCTGCCGTTATCCTATGAACTTCACCATCCATATAGACCGGGGTCAGCAAGCTTCTGAGACGGAAGAGCTGCCAGGGATCAGCAAACTGTGGCTTGCGAGCCACATGCGGCTCTTTGGGTATGTACATGTGGCTCTGAAGTAAAATTGAAAATGAAAATCATGAGCTCTGAGCAACAGCAGTTCGATGCCCAGCCCAAGCTGAGCTGCCAACAGGTGGCAGGATGGCTCACTAAAAATAAATAAATAAATAAATAAATAAATAAATAAATAAATAAACTGGCATAGTTTCATTTATAACATTTTTAAAGAATATTATTCACATAATGGTGATTATGTAAAAATATATTTATGGCTCGAGTAATTTTTAAATTGTTGTGAGGGGGCCGCCCAAGTGGCTCAGTTGGTTAAGAGTTGGCTTGGGAGCATGAGCTCTGAGCAGCAGGACCACACATCTGGGTCCCACATGGGCCAGTGACGCTGCGCCCTCTACAGCTAAGATGATGAACAACAGCTCCACCTGGAGCTGGGCTGCCGTGAGTCGCCGGTGATGGCATAGGCTGCAGCCCCTGCTGCAGTGGGCTGGCGTGAGCCATCATGAGTGGCAGTCCAATGGCCAGCGAATGACTGCCTCACTCAGGAAGAGGGCAATGATGATACCAACATGGGCCAGTGAAGCAACATCCTCCACAACTAGACTGAAGAACAAAAGGACAGCAACTTGTCCGTTCCTCTTCCCCGATTCCCCAACCTTGTTCCTTTCTCCCAATTCCCCAGTAAAATCTTTGAAAAAAAAATTGTTGTGTGGGACAGGATTGGCTCTTCCAGGGGTTGGCAAACTTTTGAGACGGAACGTACCCAAAAAGCTGCATGTGGCTCGTGAGCCGCAGTTTGCCGACCTCTGATAGACAACAAAGCACCCCTATCCAAGTTGTGCATCTTCTCTTCTTCCGTGACCTTTGCCTACACTCCACTCCATTCACTTACTCTGTGGCCTTGTTCTGGAAGTTGTCATTCTTAGAACTGCACTGCCTCTGACATCTTATGTTCATACAGTCCACTGACCAGTCTCCTAAACATCCCCCACCTTCGCCCCCACCCCCACCCTGCTCAGTTGCTGCCACCATACCTGTTGATTTACCTCAAAGGAGCTCTTTTTACTTGACCCACTAATTTCTCCCTACATAATATCAGCTCCCCACCCCCCACCTGCCTTTTTCTGTCTAGTTTATATTCTGGGGCCCTGCACTCTAACCTCTCTCACCAGAATTGTTAACATCTTTGTTCTATCCCTTCCATTGAATCCATGTGCCAAAACCCTATTCTTGGATGGATCCAACTTCTGCTATCTGCTTACATCTAGACAGCTGAGCACTGCTAGAGAAAATTACACCACTGTCGTGACCATAAATCCATGACGTGTAACTCCACCTGAAGTCACCCTCTGTGGGCCTAGAAATCCCACTGTTTCCAGTCAACTCCGTCCATCCTTCTCAGTTTCCACAGAGACTCTTTCAAACCGTTTCCTTTCTCATCTTACCTCTTGTTTCTCCCCCAGCTCCTTCAGTCTCTGCAAAGGGACCTTGGTTCCTACTTCACTGAGAAAAAAAAAAAGAAAAAAATCATCAGGTGGGAACACACAAAATTTCTGCTCACCAGACCTACAAATATCTCTGCAACTGTACCCTTCTCTCTCATTCCATCCTGTAAGGCTGGAAGAGGTGCCCCTCCTTCCTATCAACATTTAAACCCATGTAAGTCTTTCTACTCTTTAGCCTTCCTCACACCATGTTCTCCCCCAGCCACTTCTCTTTTTGCCACTCCCTCCCACGTTGCTGTCTTCATTTCCTACCTACCATGGACTCCTTGGCCCACTACAATCTCTCTTCTATCCTCACCACACCATGAAAATTGCTCTGTCCAAAGTCACAAGTAATTATTTTTTATTGCTAAGTCCAGTGAAGTCTCTTCCCCTCATTTTACTTGCTCTCTTGGCATCATCTTTATTTTGAAAGACTCTTTTCCATCAGTTTAGTGATATAGACCCCACGCCAACTATTCCTCCTATCTTTCTGGCCACTCCTTGGTCTCCTGCTCAGCCTCTACTTTTAATATTGGTGGTCCTTGAAGTTCTGTCCTTGGCAGTTTTCTATTGTTACTCTATAAATGTCCAGGGGAGAGCTCATCCATGTTCATGGCTCCAATTATCATCTGCATGGCTCTCTCTCTCTCTGTCTCTCTCTGTCTCTCTCTGTCTCTCTCTGTCTCTCTCTGTCTCTCTCTCTCTCTCTCTCTCTCATTCTATTCATGTAATGGTTTCTTTATTCTCTACTGGTCATTTGTTCCTCCACCATTTGGTGCCTGGACCACTTTTCACCAAGGGACGTATCCAGCACCTAAGGATTTCTAACACAACTTCACTTAGTTTTTATTATCTATTGGCCAAATAAAAGCTTAATGTTAACTGACTACAGTTCAGTAGCAGTTCATCCAGTATGAGAACATTTCCAGTAAGATCCTGGTTCTAGAACTCATATTAATTGACTTAATGGTGATCATTTATATAGACTAATTTTGATTTCTTGAATCAAGTTTGAAATTCCAAATTATATCCAGGAAATATGTTTGGCTTTTAAAAAAGACATTTGAGGGCCAGCCAGCTGAGTGGCGCATTGGTTAAGAGCTGGCTTCAGACGCCAGTGGCCCCGGTTCAGATCCCATGTATGAGGGCCAGTGACACTGCCCTCTATAGCTAAGATGGTGAACAACAGCTCCACCTGGAGCTGGGCTGCTGTGAGTTCCCAGGGATGGCATAGCTGCAGCCCCTGCTGCCGTGGGCTGCCATAGGCTACAGTGAGTGGCCGGCAGTCAGCGTGAGCTGCTGGCAGTCAGTGTGAGCTGCCAAGAGCCACTGTGAGCAGCCGTCCAGAGACCGGAGACCGATCTGCCTCACTGGGAAGAGCGAAATGACGATACCAACATGGGCCAGTGAAGCAATGTCCTCCACAACTAGACTGAAGAACAAAAGGACAGCAACTTGTCTGTTCCCCTTCCCCGGTTCTCCAACACTGTTCCCCTTCCCCAACTCCCCAATAAATCTGAAAAAAAAAGAAGACATTTGAAATTCTTCAGTGCCAATGAACATGTTTGAGCCTGTGTATGAGAGGAGTCTGAGCTTTATTTTGTGTTATCCAATGGCATTCTTAGATGTCCTCCTGATTCATTACGGCTTGGAGCTAGATTTAAGAAACTGGACTATGTGGTCATTCTAAACCAACAATACCAAAACCATTTAATAAAATGCGTGTGTGTGTGGAGGGGTGCAGAATGAATTTATGATTTCAAATTTGAATACAGTGTATCAGCCTTGCAAATAGTCACTTATTCCCAGAGCTAGTAGCAATTTGCTGTATGTCAAATGAATGGTAAAATGGTTGTATTCATTCATTTCACGATCTCTCAATCTCTTGGGGGGGGCAGAAAAGGTAGGTTTAAAAATTTCTTGGTTTTGTACTTGCTTTTCAGGTTGCAGAATATGCATTTGATAGAAAACTCTCGCACCTTGTTTCACTGAAGGAGGCTCCTCAGATAATGTTTTCAGATGATGAGTCTTCTTTTGCCAAACATGTTTAGCAAGAGGAACAACACACTTTGAAAATGCCTATCAAAGGAATTTAATCATAGTATAAAGACTCCCGGGGTGAGCCTGGGTAGCACAATCCTGCCCTGTTCACCGTTACAGGTTTATTTAATGTATTCTGCACAGTAACGCTTCATATTGCAGTGAGGATGCTTGATTTGGGCATTAGGATGTTTCTGATCCCCCAGGAAGCTTTTCTGCCTCAACAGGTCGCAAGCTTCCATGGCTGCCTTTGATGAAACCATTTATCTTGGTGCCAGCAGCAGGATGCTGAAAGAGAGCACATAGGAAGGTATGTAGCAGATTAGGCACGCATTGTGGAGTCAGGAGTTTATTACTGACAATCAGCTTGGTGAAGATTTAGGTTATAGGTCCTTCCTTCTGCACAAGGCTGCTGAACTGCCTTTCTGGAAACAATGAGAGGTAGGGAAATCAGGAGGGGTTCTTTCATCTCAGCCCTTTGCCACTTCTAGAGTGTGCTTTGGTCAGGAGACACTGTAAAGCAATTTCTGGTGGGCATTGTACCCATGCAATGAAATAACTTGACTGAAAATTTGCACAGTAATGTCTGCTCATCTGTGGTCTGCCCTCTGGGTAGCGTCTTAGAAAACCACAAAAACCATGCTCAGAACACGAAACAACCTAACTAGTAGCATGTGCACAGAGTCTGTATCAGTTAGCTTACACTGCATAACAAACTTTCCTAAAAATTGGTGGCTTTAATCATCATTTATTTAGCTTGCAATTTAGTGGGCTGCCTGTGCAGTTCTTCTTTTTTTTTTTTTAAAGATTTTTATTGGGGAATTAGGGGAGGGGAACAGCATTGGGGAATTGGGGAAGGGGAACAGACAAATTGCTGTCCTTTTGTTCTTCAGTCTTTTCTTTTGTTCTTTAGTTGTGGAGGACATTGCTTCCCTGACCCATGTTGGTATCGTCATTGTGCTCTTCCTGAGTGAGGCAACCATTCGCTGGCCTCTGGATGGCCGCTCACGGAGGCTCATGGCAGCTCACACTGGCTGCCGGCCTCTCACACTGGCTGCTGACCACTCACACTGGCTGCCGGCCACTCACTGTAGCCTATGGCAGCCCACTGCAGCAGGGGCTGCAGCCCACACTGTTCCCAGTGACTCACAGCAGCCCAGCTCCAGGTAGAGCTGTTGTTCACCATCTTAGCTGTAGAGGGCAGTGTCACTGGCCCTCATATATGAGATCCAAACGGGCTCGCTGCTCCAAGCTGGTGTTCCAAGCCAGCTCCTAACCAACGCGCCACTCGGCTGGCCTGGATCTGCATTTTTACCAGGCAACCCCAGGAGATGCTGATGCAGCCCCTCAGGGTGAAAAACACTGGCTTATATTATGATACTGGGTGTTCCTAGCATGGTACGTTTTTCACGCTATAATAGAAAACCCATACAGTACAATTCTTTTGATCAGTTCCAGATCCATGAATTAATAGCATTGGAACAATTATGTAACTTCTCTGACAGCTGCAAAATAGGGATACTAAAAAAGATCCCCCCATACGCAGGGCTGGTGTGAAGGTTAAATGAATAACCTATGAAGCTCTGAGCCTGGTGCTTAGTAGATGCTCAGTAAGTTATTTTTCTTCTCGCTTCATCCCGAGAAGCTGTAGGATCCATTGGTAAGGCACATGTATGAGAAGTGAAAAAATTGTTTCTAGAATGGTTTGGAGACTTGCACTGTCAATGCCTATCAATGAGAAATGATGGTCAACTATTCATCAGTACCTCAGAAAGCCCACAGCTCTGTTGCTGGAAAAAAAGGTAGCAGATTCTTCAGAAGCCTGAGAATCCTTACTGGAACCAGTGACAGGCCTGGTAGGCAACAGTTGTCATTAGAGACCAACTATATGCACAGAGACATGAAAGGACTGCTCATGTCTCAACCCTTCCAGTTTTTTCCAAATTGCTATGAACTTTTGGCCTCAGCCCCTATTGTCTATATGCTCTCAGACAATGACAAAATGTATAATGATTCTTTATTAAGCCTTAGCCTTACCCAAGTCAATGTGTCAGTGTGGATAAAATACCTATAAAATATGTCAGTATAATAATTTAAATGAAGGATATAAAACTTGGCATATAGTATGAGTTCTGACAATTAAGTTCGTGAACTTGTTGCAATGATGTTGCTAACCATTTTTTATATCCGAGGGAATATTCATTATGAATCTGTATCAACTGGACAAACATTTAACCAAGTTTACTATTTGGAAGTGCTGAAAAGGCTGCATGAAAAAGTTAGATGACCTGAATTTTTCGCCAACAATTCATGGCTCTTGCATCATGACAATGCATCAGTTCACATGGCACTGTCTGTGAGGGAGTTTTAGCCAGTAAACAAATAACTGTATTGGAACACCCTCCCTACTCACCTGATCTGGCCCCCAATGACTTCTTTCTTTACCCGAAAATAAAGGAAATATTGAAAGGAAGACATTTTGATGACATTCAGGACATCAAGGGTAATACAATTACAGCTCTGATGGCCGTTCCAGAAAAAGAGTTCCAAACTTGCTTTGAAGGGTGGACTAGGTGCTGGCATTGGTGCATAGCTTCCCAAGGTGACCGTAGTGATATTCAGCAATGAGGTATGTAGCACTTTTTCTAGGATGAGTTCACGAACTTAATTGTCACATCTGATATGTTATTTCCAGATTGTCTAGGGGCTTTCTTGAAGCCTCTATGTTAAAAATGATGACCAAATAGCATGTAGTGTCACTGGCCCTCATATGTGGGACCCGAACCGGGGCCACTGGCATCCCAAACCAGCGCTTAACCACTGCGCCACTCGGCTGGCCCTTCCCTGTTTTTTTATTAAAGCTGTATCTCCCATTGTGTCTCTGTCCAGTCTGTATCTCTTTTTTTCTTCCTAGCTTCTATCTTTGTAAATTTCATGGTTTTCTTTCTTGGTTCCTTCTTTCTCATTTTCAAAAAAAGAAAAAGTGTTCTGGCCACCCTGTCCCACCCACACCCCACCCCCACTCCCGCTTATCCAAACAACCAGAATCCAGTTTGAAATCCGCGCCTGGATTCTGTTTTGTTTGCATCTTTATCTGTGGTTGTTGTCTGTACCAGTAGATGGAGCACATCTCCTATATTAAACAGCACCCTGCTTCATAGGGTGGAGTGTTTTCCCCTCATCTGTCATTTTTGCTGCAGTGAAATCGTAGTTGGAACCCGGTATAATACAAAGCAAAACTCCTAATCTTGGCTAGAATGGAGAGTATACTTTTCTGACTCATGTCAGCAATGCAGGGCTTACCAGCCCCTGATCTAGATAGGCAGTAGCTGAAAAATAATCAGGGTTTGTGCGTGTGTGTGCTTGTGTGGTGTGTATGTGGGTTTGTTTGTTTTTCTGAAGAGTTAGCAGCTTTGTGCCAACGGTACCCTTTCTTCCCCTTCTCTCCCTTCCTCTCATCCCCATTCTTCCTTTCAGATATCCAGACTTCACCTCTCTGTTGTTTCTCCTTCATGTCAAGGTTCCCAGTACACAGCAACATGCACTTGTCTAAAGATCTGAAAGTTAAATGATTGTTTATTAGAGCTGGAAGGAAACAAGCATCACCTAACACTGAAAGCAGTACAGCCCAGGTTAACAAAGGAGTCACACGGGATTTGGGACAGCTCTTGTCTTTGAGCAGACTGTTGTCACAGTCCTTGTTATTGTTTTTGAGCTGGCATCCCTTAATGGTGGCCTCACAGCAAAGAGAATTTCCTGACTTGCCTGTTTTAACTACAGTTACCAAACAGTGCTGTCAAACAGCTGATCGGATCTTTTTTCATCAAATCAACCAGCTGTTTTAACTTTGCTGTATGCTGGGGAAGATGCAAGCGTCAGCTTTTGAATGAATTAGTTCTGCAAGTTGCCTGCTGCAGTATCATGCGCATTTGGATTCTTGTTAGATTAAATTTAGGGTTTCTCAAAGGCCCATCGGAATCAACTGGGGTACTTGAACCCCCTGCCGCCCCCCCCCTCCCCGCCACACACACATGCACAAATTCCTGGGTCCTATTCCTGTTCTGTAGCATTAGCACCTTTAGCTGAGGACTTGGGAATTTGCATTTTTAACCAGTTTCCCCGGGGCGGGCGAGTCTCATATACCTGAAGCCTGAGAACCTAAAGCTTAAGAGATGTTGATGATAATGGATTCTTTGATGCACCTCATCTGTTTTGGCTGGGCTTCCTTCACTTTCCATCCTTATTCTGGGGACAGCAGCGCTTAGGGGCCATCTTCCTTGCAGGACTTGGGGCTAGGAACCAATAAAGCCAAGTTGCTGTATAGTTTTCCGAGTGAGGGCTGGGATTTTCCTTTATAAGAATAGGTCAGAAAAGTTGAACCAACTTCTCTTTGGGGAAAGCCAACCACTTGCTTCTATGATAATCAAATAAAGGACATTGGTCCTAAAACTTTATTAGAACCATGGGCTGACATCTTAAGGGAGGTAAGTGGTATGTTAAAACACTACAAAAAACTCTCCCATTCCACATACGTTTGAGGATCCTAATGTTTATCACCAGAAACTTCATACTAGAAAGCCAAAATACTGCCTTGAATAGAAGATTAGCATAGAAATGTAAAGATTTGGCTGATTCCAAGATGTTTTCCAAGTTTCTAGAGTTCTCCCAGCTGCATCTTAAGGGTTTGTGGCAGAGGCTTCTAGGTGTCACCTGATATCAATTCTCCCTTTTTCCTTAGTCACAGAGATCACTTATATTCAAGGTATTCAAAGACCTTGATCCAATGAAAGGCCACTTTTCCCAGCTTCCTTTCCAGGTAGCTGTGGCCACATAACTTAACAAAGTTCAGGACAATGCAATGTAAACAGAAATGGTATGTGGGATTTCTGCTTAAAGGTCACCGACTCATTTGGGAGGGATCCCCTTTCATCTTTTCTCCCTTGTTCCTTCCTTGCTACCTAGAATGTGAGATGTGAGAGTGAGAGCTTGAGCACTCATCTTGGTCTATGAGACAACCTTGAGGTTGGCAACCAGTCCTGAGGCTAGCAAAACCAAAAGGCAGAGCTCAGGCTTCTGATGGCTTTGTGGTACCATCCCACAAGCTCTGGACAGACCACCTTCAGACTTCTACAGAAAAGATAAATCTGGTATGTTTTGCCATTAATGCTATTTTTTAAAAAATATTTTATCGGGGAATTGTGGGAGGAAAACAGTGTTGGGGAATCAAGGAAGGGGAACAGACAAGTTGCTGTCCTTTTGTTCTTCAGTCTAGTTGTGGAGGATATTGCTTCACCTGGCCCACGTTGGTATCGTCATTGTGCTCTTCTTGGGTGAGGCAGATTGGTCGCCGGCCTCTGGATGGCCGCTCACAGAGGCTCTTGGCAGCTCAGCCGGCTGCCGGCCATTCACACTGCCTGCCAGCCACTCACTGCAGCAGGCACCCATGGCAGCCCAGCTGCAGGTCAAGCTGTTGTTCACCATCTTAGCCCTAGAGGGCGCAGCATCACTGGCCCTAATGTGGGATCTGAACCGGGGCCCTGCTGCTCAGAGCTGGCATCCCAAGCCAACTCTTAACCAACTTGCCACTTGGCCTGCCCACCACTAATGTTATTTTGTTTTACTTTTTTTTTTCTTTTTCTTTTTAGAGGACAGTGTCACTGGCCCTCATATGTGGGATCCGAACCAGGGCCACTGGCATCCCAAGCCAGCTCTTAACCAACGCCCCACTCGGCCGGCCCGATTTTGTTTTACCTTTTATGTGCAGTTGAAACTAGTCCAAACTGATATACATTATTAATCTCCTTCTGTTACAGAGGTTCTCAAACTTGAGCTTGTATCAGGATCACCTGGAAGACTTTGTAAAACAGAGGCTGCTGGGCCACATCCTCAGAGGTTCTGAGTCAGTAAGTCTGGTGTGGTAGCTGAGAATTTGCATTTCTAACAACCTGCCATGTGATACAAATGTTGCAAGTCCCTGGACTATACTTTGAGAAACACTGTTCTATCAGGATCATCTTCCATTTTAAGGCAAGTTCCTGCTCTAATCATTGAGGATCAGCACAGGTCAGCTGATTTCACCTCCCTCAGTTGACTTCAATAAAGTTAATACAAGTTCTTAAGTCTGTTGGCTCAAAACCAAGTCACTTTTAGGTTACTTAGTGCAGGAACAGTGCCATGCCTGGTTTGTCCTTGACTGCTTCATCTCACCCCCCACACACGCCCCCATCCCCCATCACTAATTCCTCTCTCAACCTCTTAACGAAAATATGCAAACAACTTCCAGAGAAGTCACTTACTTCCACAGGGAATTCCTTCACCTTTGTTAGTTTAGGCTAAGTTCATGATGGAGTAGAAAGCATTCCATTCTCCTCATTCATGCTGGGCAGTTCTGTCTCCTGGGAAGCAAATCCTACATAGGTGGAAAGGACAAATATGTTTATTCTCATATGCTAAAATTCTGGCTGGAAATTGCGACTTCATTGGTGATTTTTACCCAAACTGAGTGCTGACTTGCCCATTTTGCTGGATGGATGAAGTCCAGCCATTGTCTTATTGCCCGTCTCCTCCATCCCTCCCCAAGTCCCAAGGAAATCCTGTATCTGTTAACATTCTCCAATCTTTCCCCCTAATTCCATTATACAGTGTACTTGGGAGGCACACGTACCTGATTTTGAAGCCAAACTTGACATGCATGTACTGAATTTTTCTTAAGACAATTACTAGGTTGTATGTTTTCTTTCTTGCTCTGGCTATGTGACATGTTATCATCAGGGCTTTAACATCCTACAGAATATTGAATGGGAATAAATTGTTTAAAAGGAATTTCATGTTTAAATTATCCTCTGATTACAATATACCCTTCTTCCCATTATACAGTTATCTCTTTTCTGGCCTTCTGACAGAAATGTCTAATGTTCTATCCACTTTTAAGTTCTAGGCGGCAGCGATAAGGTGACTTTTGTAGCACCCTTCTCGAAGTGTGAAGAGTTAAAAGTGGGTGGTAGTGTCAAACAGTGTTAAAAAGTCACCCAGAGATGTAGTCACAGAAAGGACAGCTTAAAAGAGCAGCAGAGCAGGGCTGGCTGAGTGGCGCAGTGGTTAAGCGCTGGCTTGGGAAGCCAGCAGCCCCGGTTTGGGTCCCACATATGAGCCAGTGACACTGCCCTCAAAAAAAAAATTAAAAGAGCAACTGAGCAATTCAGCCCTTATGCAGAGACCTTATTTATATGCCACGTTTCAGCTGGGAATAGATTTTTATGACGAAATCTTAGAGCCTTAGAAATGAAGTCTATAATGTAAACATCCTAGCAGCATTAACTGCAACTGCACAAGGCACGCTTGGCACAAGAGAACTAAAATAATTTATAGGGAAATTCTTTTTTTTTGAGGGCAGTGTCACTGACCTTCATATGTGGGATATGAACCTGGGCCACTGGCTTCCCAAGCCAGCTCTTAACCAACGCGCCACTTGGCAGGCCCTAATAATTTATTATCTAGTAATAATTTATTATTTTAGTTCTCTTCTGCATGAAAGACATTTCAATAGTCAGTGTAACTCTTCCATTTATGTGATTCTCATCGGTGAACTTTTAGATGTGATGCAGAAAATGTCTAAAATTGAATTATAAACCTCAATGTATATTTTAACCCACAGAATAGATTCAGACTCTGGGTTCTAGAATGGACTTTTATCACATTTTTCCCTTTGATAAAATAGAGTTCTGGATTTAGGATGGGCAAACAAAGGTTTGTCTGCTTTGTTCTGGCTACTCCTTCTAGCAAGAAGGAAATGACTGGGAACTAGTATCATTTTCCTTCTAGAGTTACCAGCTCGGTTAGTTCGGTTAAATTAAACTAAGGCCATGGGTAGAGAGAGAAAGTAACAAAAGCTTTATCAATTATTTGCTTTCTATAAATCCTGCCTCGAACTTCATATATGCTGTTCCCTCTGTTTGACAGGCTCTTCCATCTTTCTCTCGACCTCAAACTTCACCCCCGCCCTTTCTAGTTAATTTTCATTCATCCTTCAGAACTTAGCTCAAAACTTAATTCCTAAAGGAAGCCCTTGATTAGATCATGTCCCCTCTTATACTCTCTCTTGGCATCCAGGTTGTCTCTCACAGCATTTATCACAGATGTAATTAAATAGTTAATTTAATATTTAATTTTCATATTATGTCTTCTCTACTACACTGTAAAGTTTACAGCCATAGAGAGCTGTCTGACTTATACAGGTCCATATCCCCAGTATCCAGCGCAATGCCTGGCCTATAGTAGGTATTCAACGAATATTTGTTGAATAAAGAATGAATGAAGGCAAAAGTAGAAGCAGAGGAATGATGATAATCGTAATATGTGCATTTACTGAGCACTTACTATACATAATGCTAGGCATTGTGTTAAAAACTTTGCGTATGTTATGCCATTCAATTCTTACTACCACCTTAAGATAAGTACTATCCTTATTCCCATTTAACAGCTAAGTAAACAGAGGCTTTAGAGAGTTTCAAGTTTACATAACTGGTAATACTGTTGAGTCACATAAGTTTTTCTCATATTCCTTTTCACTCCCTTCTCCCTACTCTATTCATTTTATATCTTCCTTCACCCTGTCTCTGTAGAGAAAATTCCTGATGTCAATGATGGAGAGAAGTCACTTTGCTCTGGACATTCTTGAAGGACATTCCTCCCTAGGGAGAAGCTGCTTCTAGAGCATGTATTTGATGGGGAGGCCAAGGGCAGATCAAGTTGCCTGATTCAAGTAGATCTCCGTGGCAGTCTGTGTATGTTTGGATGGTACTGAGAGTCATGTTCAAAAGCACTGTTCTGCTCATTCTCATATATATGATAATATCACGCTTTAGTTATAGGGTCATTTTTTTTTTTATCCAAGCGTCTAAAAGTTTTTTTTCAATATATCAATTTCAAAAAGCATGCTATAATTTTAAATACCCACTCATAACGCTACTGAAGACCAAATATGTGAGCAGCAAACTGCCAATATTTAATTTTTCTTTTCTCAAATTTGACTCATGGTCCTTCCCCCACCAATGCCAGCTAGTCGTATCATCATGACTATCACGGTTTAGCAGTTTTAAAATATATGTTACATACCAAGAAGGCTGCAGTAGCTTTCTCAGTGGCATTTGGAAGCACATTAAAAATATGCAGCTTGACTTTTCAGCCTCTTCACACCCTCACCATTTCCCTTTTGGAGAGCTCAGAGGGAGGCAGAGTGGGAAGAAAATCAGCCCAAAGAAAAGAAAATAGAATTTTACCCCTGGAGAAAACAATGTGCAAAACAAATATTTTTTTTTAAGGATTTTATTGGGGAACAGTGTGTTTTTCCAGAACCCATCAGCTTCAAGTCAAGTAGCTGTTTCAATCTAGTTGTGGAGGCCGCAGCTCCCTGGCCCATGTGGGGATCGAACTGGCAACCTTGGTGTTATGATCACTGCGCTCTAACCAACTGAGCCAACCAGCTGCCCAACAAATATTGTTCTTTTCTTCTCTTTTTTAAAGATTTTATTGGGGAATTGGGGAAGGGGAACAGTCAAGTTGTTGTCCTTCAATCTTAGTTGTGGAGGGCGCAGCTAGCTCAGCTCCAAGTCCAATCGCCATCCGGCAGCCCATCAATAGCTCGCGGCAGCTCAGCTCAAGGTGCTGTGTTCAATCTTAGTTGCGGATGGGCCCATGCGGGAGGTAAACCGGCAACCTTGTTGCTAAGAGTGCACACTCTAACCACTGAGCCATCCAGCCGCCAGGTCGGCAGCTCAGCAGCAGCTCAGCTTGGGTGCAGCTCACTGGCCCATGTGGGAATCGAACCAGAGACCCTGTTGCTCAGAGCTTGCGCTGTAAACCAACTGAGCCACTCGGCTGGCCTAACAAAATATTGTTCTTAATTCAAGTTCTAGTTCCCCTGCCTGCCTTTTTGTGTCTCATTTTCTTTGGGTTTAATAGTGATTCTCCACTTAGGAGAGTTCTTTTATTTACCTCTCCTTCTGCCTGTCTCGATCCTCCTACGATTCCATTTGATGTTTCAGCTCCAGCTTATGTCAGCCTTGCTCTTGATGGTTCTCACTTTTCCTTCACCACATTCATTCACTGTATCGCATCCTTTTCTTTTTTTTTTCTTTTTTTTTTTTGAGGCAGTGTCACTGGCCCTCATATGTGGGACCCGAACCGGGGCCGCTGGCTTCCCAAGCCAGCTCTTAACCACCGTGCCAATCAGCCGGCCCAATCGCATCCTTTTCTAATCTTCTATTCTCTCTTGGTTTTCCAGCTCCTAGGCATATCTTTTTTTTGTCCAAATCCAATATTGTGTATCTAAACCTTGATCCTATTGGTTAACTAATTTTATTTCCTTAATTAATCCCTCTGGGTTTTATTTTGAAAATCTCTCCACAATTTTCTCTAATTGAATTTCCAGCTCCATATTTCCTTTTGAGGTTTACTTTTGGCCATTTACCTGGTTTCTTTTTTCTTTCTGAGTTTAATTGGCAAGGCTTTTCATCCCTGTGTTGGGTCTTCAGATGTATGTGGATGAAACAGTTCGAAGCAGTGAGTGAGGGCAAATGGAACAAGTAGTGGATTGAGAGTTGGAAAGTCTGAATCCCGCCACTTCAGCATCAGAACCTCATCTGTAAAATGGAAATCATGGCATCACCTGCTAAGGGATCAAATGAGATAAAATGATGTAAACAGATTGCACATGTCTCCTACCAAGGGACTTTTATCTTTATAGAACTGTCATGTCCATAAAATTGTACCTCTTTTGCAGTTAACACAAAGCCAAAATAAAATGATGAAAAATGTGAACTTAAGCATGAGAAGTTTAACATCTTATCAAATTCTCCAAGAGGTTCTGCTTAATTTCTTGGCAAAAATATCTCTTTTATTGTTTTTCTTTTTTTATTCATAAAAATATGTTGGTAGTGTTGGCACAGAGAATGCCCACTGTAAGGGCCGAGTGGCGTGGTGGTTAAGCGCTAGCTTAGGAAGCCAGCGGCCCCGGTTCGGTCCCACATACAAGGGCCAGTGGCACTGCCCTCAAAAACAAAACAAAACAAAACAAAAAACAGAGAATGCCCACTGTACCTACATCTCTTTGCTATAGCATGTACCCCAATAAGACTATGGAGGAAGGGACACCATATTCCAACTTATTTTCAATATTAAAGTTAAATTACGATTAAAAGAAAATGAGGGCGGCCAGATGGCTCAGTTGGTTAGAGCACGTGTTCTCAACAACAAGGTTGCCGGTTCGACTCCCTTATGTGATGATGTGTTGCATCCCCCTCTTCCTCTCCCGCAATTAGATCGAAAGCGGTGACTGGACTTGGAGCTGAGCTTGTGCCCTCACAACTAAGCTTGAAGGACAACAACTTGACTTGGAGCTGATGGATCCTGGAAAAACACACTGTTCCCCTTCCCCAATTCCCCAACACTGTTCCCTTCCCCAATTCCCCAATAAAATCTAAAAAAAAAGAAAGGAAAAGAAAATGAAGAGACCTTAGGCTCTAAGATCCAGAAATTATCCTTCAAGTTTCCCGTACAAAGATGGAATCTTATCTTCATCATTCACTGAATAAGGTTGTACAAACTTTGCTTAAATGCTTTCAGTAATGGGTTCTTGCTATTTTGGAAAGCAACCCATTTCATGGCCAGATGCCTACTTTGGAGCAAAATTACACATAACCTTCACTTATTACTTCTAGTGACTTCCTGAACAAGTCAGTTCTCCTTGCCTGTGACAGCTCTTTGACATTTCTGAACAGCTTCTGGATTATCCTTTTCTACAGGCTAAAACACCTGCCCCTTTAATGGTTTCTCATGTAACATGGTTTTTCGTGCTTTTCCACGTTCCAGACTGTTCCATCCAGACTGTCAGTGGCCTCTACAAAACTGAGCATCCAGAGCCAGATTCAGTCCACCATAGAGATCTGGACAGATGGACAGTGTGGTGTCATGGAGGAGACTCACTTGCCTTGGGAACATGGATGCTGTTGCTGGTTTGAGAGAGCTGCACTGCAGTCCCTAAGTTCTCCGGCAAGAGCCAATAAGCTAGTTTTCATGTGTATGTCAAGAACTTCCATAAACTAACTTATTTTCAATAAGATTACAGAAGGTTTCAAGTTACATTATCGATAATGAATTGCTTATTCTTATGTAAAAAGCAGAAGTGTCCATTAAGTATAATGAGAACTATGGAACTGGTTAAGTTTATGATAGTCCAATTATTACATTTATGCAAAAGATAGAATACTAGGTTGTCAAGCTCTTCTTTATCATGATTATTTTACCTTTGAGTTTTTACTCTTCATATTTTACATATTCAATAGCCCTGTGAGATTAAGATAATTATTATTCCCATTTTACAGATAAGGACTGAGGCGCAGGGAGGTTTATTAATTTGTCCAAGGTCATCCAGCTAACAAGTGGTTCTGAACCCAGGAAGTCTGATTCCAAACTCTATACTGCCCCACAGCCCCAGGAAGGACATAATTGGAAAATATTACCTATGTGAATTGGTTGTTTTTCCCCTAAAAGGACAGATCTGAGCAAGACTTAATCCTAAAGTTCCTCTTTCCCATGTTTCCCAATGTCTGTTCCATGGAACGTTGGTGGTACCTTGTACCTTACGGTGGTCTGAGGGGTGGAGGGAGGAAGAGTCCCCATGTTTAAGGCAACATAGTTGCCACTTTTTCTTGGCCATTGGCCATATTCTGCTATGGCCTGATTCAAATGTAAGTGACAGGTTTCCACAAGATATACATGAAAGCACTTTGTAGATGTGAATACATCGTACGTGCTTATAGCCTATCAGACTGTCCATGAATTTTATATGCCTAAAACTGCCATTTAAGACATTTGCTTCTCTGATCATTTGCATTTCCTTTACAAAGGTTTGTTTTTTTTAACCACACTCTAACCAACTGAGCTAACCAGCCACCCCATACAAAGTATTTTCTTTTATTTATTTATTTATTTTTTGAGGGCAGTGTCACTGACCCTCATATGTGGGACCTGAACCGGGGCTGCTGGCTTCCCAAGCCAGCGCTTAACCACCGCACCACTCGGCCGGCCCTTCAAAGTATTTTAAAACTTACTTAATTTATGTTTATTGGCAGTTGTAATACCATAGTAATAATGAATTAGGAAGTTTAAGATTGTTTTAACAATTGGACCAAATATGGAGACTATTTTAGAATAGAGATCATTGTAAAGGACAGTAAGTGAGAAACATTTCAAATATTATAATGGTATTTTGTAATTCTCTGAATCAGAAATTCAGTTAAGCTGAACTGATTATAACGCTTCAAAGAAGCATGGAGGAGAAATTTACATTAGTTATGTTGGGCCACGCCTGTATATATTTAAATAACAATGATAGCAGCAACAGTAAAGCTCTAATGACACATAGAAATTCTCTAAATTAACGTTGTGTTTTAATGGGACAAATAATATGAATGAATACCTTATGTCCACCTTTCTTCTAACATCTCAGTCCTATTTGTTAGCCAATTGCCGTTTGTCCATTTTTGTTCACCACACACTATGAATAATCCTTTCAGTTGTTCATACCATCTCTCTTCACACGATATATTTACTAAATTATCATGGCCCACTTAGAAGCATCGCTTTGAGAGCCTAAACAAATTAAGTCCATTCAATCTCTTTGTGTAAATGACATTTTCAAAGACAAGTTGAAAAAAAATCAATCCAGTCAGTATAAGACCCAATAAAAATGTCATGAAAACTGGGTGTAAAGTCAAACTGAGCAAGTTTGTACATTTTTTATTATTATTATCTTTCCCAAAGGGAAAGGAAAAGTAGAAAAATACAAGAACCTTCATTTTTTGAGACCAGTCTGGGAAACCGTAATTACATTAGCAATATCCAACAGTGTTATCAACACTAAGCAATTCCTCTCATCTCAACACAGCAGCCGACTCAGAAAATCACACCTTCTAGCTCATGGGATTTGTAACACTTAGTAATGCATGTGTAATTGTGTAAAAATAGTCATTACTGCAGGCTTTATTTTTATTTGCTTCTATATGTCTCTAAAGGCAAAAAAAATACTCATGGAGCTCTACCTGCTTCTTCAAGAAGGCTATGGCTGGGTCCCCCTTGAAGGAGTGTGTAGTCTGACTGTTTTCAATGCTAGCCACACACGTGCTGCCATATTCCCAACAGGAAAGAACTGTGTGAGCAAAACCCCTGGAAACTCTTCTCCCCTCTTACAAAGCAGCTGGAGGTGCTGGAAGATCCCAATTACCTCTTGACCAGATCTCCTTGCCTCCACTTGTGTCTGCTTTTTCTCCTGGATGGTGTTTCCAGACCATATTCCTAAAATTGAAATCACACAATGTCCCTCTTCTGATCCAACACCTACCGTGGTTTTTACTGCTGATTCTTCAAAATCTAAACTCCCTAGCATCCATCCAGAGAGGACATTCATTAGGAAATCCAGTGTGTCATCCTCTTGGCTGTGCTTACGTTCCTCTTCTCCACATCTTGTTGGTGCTGTGTTCCTTCCCTGAACAGCCTTTTCTTATCCCCTCTACCTATTCAGATCCTTGCCTTTCTTCCAGTCCCCACCCACCTTCCACACCATCCATGAAGGCCTTCTCTCTTTATGCTCCTATCATTCAGATGGAGGCCTTTTCTTTAAGAAAGGAGCCAGAATATACAAAGGCAGAAAAGGGTTGGGGGTGCGAAAGTTTACTCCTCACCTTTAATTCCATGTAATTCAAATATATAATTGCCACATTTCATTCCATTTCCCGATTCACCTAGATAGATGTCTCCTGTCATCTTGAACTTGAGAAGAATCCCTACTTTCTCCCAAAGTCCGTATTCCTCCCCTTGTGTTTCCTCTCCCTGACAGTGATGTCACCTTATACTCAGATGCCCAAAGCTAGAAATCCAAACATTATCATTCAAAATCCTTTTCTTCCTTTACTGCCCATCTGGTCACCAAGAACTTTGTTTGTGGTTTTCAGTCTCCTTTTTTTTTTTTAAGACAGCAGTGTCACTGACCCTCACATATGGGATTGGAACCCTGGGCTGATGGCATCCCAAGCCAGCTCTCAACCACTGCGCCACTCGGCCGGCCCTTCAGTCTCTTTCAACATCACTACCTTCTGTCTTCTTCACTGCTTCTGTCTTAGTTGAGCCGTCACCATTTCTCTCCAGCAGTCCCCTAGGAGATCTCAGGCCTCCGGCCTTATCCATGCTCAAATGCTTAATTCATCTTCCACATTTGTCTTTGTTCTGAAGGGAAAATCGGATTACTTAATGAAAAACTTCAGCAGTGACATCCCATTGTTTTCCACATATGATTAAAAGTTTGTAGTTGAAATATCAGCTTTTCTCTGATCTTCCTGTCTCTTTTCCAGCATCTTTTCTCTCCCCTTACTCTTTGCCCTATCCTCCCCCAATTTGACCCTGAACATAGGAAGTTCCACTGTGACCCACACCACTCTCTCTACCTGCAATGTTTTCCCTTGTTTCTCCTCAACCTCTCTTATTCAGTCTTCAAAATTCCTTTCAATTATCATCACACCTGAGGAAGTTTCCAGAACACCCACTACTTCCAAATCAAGATAACATTCCATTTCTCTGTGTGTACTTAATTCTATTATAGCATTTACATATTAATTAGAAAGTTGGTCTCCCCAACTAAAGTATGAATGTCTTGAAGGTAGAACACCTAGCATCAAGTACAGTACTTGACAAAAATGAGGTCCTCATAAATAATTATTGAATGAATGAGTAAATAACATTCATTCCTAAATAACAATCCTAAATTTCACTGTATGGATTTTTTTTTTAAGATTTTTATTGGGGAGTTGGGGGAGGGGAACAGACAAGTTGCTGTCCTTTTGTTCTTCAGTCTACTTGTGGAGGACGTTGCTTCACTGGCCCATGTTGGTATCATCATTGCGCTCTTCTCGGGTGAGGCAGATCGGACAGATTGGTGACCAGCCTCTGGACGGCCATTCACGGTGGCTCTTGGCAGCTCACTCCAGCTGCTGGCTGCTCACACTGGCTGCCGGCCACTCACTGTAGCCTATGGCAGCCCACTGCAGCAGGGGCTGCAGCTATGCTATCCCGGGGACTCACAGCAGCCCAGCTCCAGGTAGAGCTGTTGTTCACCATCTTAGCTGTAGAGGGCAGTGTCACTGGCCCTCATATGTGGGATCTGAACCAGGGCTGCTGGTGTCCCAAGCCAGCTCTTAACCAATGCGCCATTCAGCCGGCCCTGTATGGATTTTTTTTAAAAAGAATTATTCGTTGGTTTACATACCTGAGTACATCTTTCTAAGATTATATGTACCTCAACAATTAAGGACTTTGTGTGTCTAGAATTGCACTGGAATAACCACACACACACGAGGGAGTATGATAAATACACTAGAGACCATGACTGAGAGTAAGAGGTCAACTATGTAGATAGATCAAGAAGCTACATTTATGCCTCTATTCCTTCTTCCTGCTTAGTCTCTTTTTTATTTTTATTGGGGAATAGGGGAAGGGGAACAGACAAGTTGCTGTCCTTTTGTTCTTCAGTCTAGTTGCGGAGGACATTGCTTCACTGGCCCATGTTGGTATCACCATTGTGCTCTTCCCGGGTGAGGCAGATCGGTCACCAGCCTCCAGATGGCTGCTCACGGTGGCCCTTGGTAGCTCGCACAGGCTGTTGGCCGCTCATGCCAGCTGCCGGCCACTCACTGTAGCCTATGGCAGCCCACTGCAGCAGGGGCTGCAGCTATGCCGTCCCAGGGACTCACGCAGCCCAGCTCCAGGTGGAGCTGTTGTTCACCATCTTAGCTGTAGAGGGCAGTGTCACTGGCCCTCATATGTGGGATCCAAACCAGGGCCGCTGGCATCCCAAGCCAGCTCTTAACCAACACGCCACTCGGCTGGCCTTCCTGCTTAGTCTTTAATGGATACATCTTTGGCTCATGGAACAGAAGTGTAATCATTTCTCAGGGCATCACTTTCAGGACATCAACAGAGCCCATTATCAGCTGTGGTAGACCAGAGCTCTAATTTGGCTGTTTTCACTGAACTCTTTTGAAAGAAAAGTTGACTAAATAGTCAACCTTGTCTGTTTCACAAGATATACAGAGCTCTCCCTCTAAACTTCTCCCATAAGTTTCACGACCCTTTGTTTTAATGTCTGGGAGCTACAGATGCAGTATAAATAACCACTGAGGAAATGGTGTGATAGAAATATAATAGCAGATCAATAATACACCAAGCCAGAATACACCAAGTTTTGATGAAACTATTAAAATCAGAAAAATTTATTGGCACAGTGGTTTCAATTTCCTCAACATACACAGAACTTAGAATGAAAAGAAAATAATATGTAATTCAGTAAGAGGAGTAAATGCAAGAACCCAAATGCATAAGAAAAGCTCATATTGTCAAACTAGTCTGGTTTCATGTATTCTTTTGTACATCTGGTGGACCTGGGGCTTGATCATGTTTCATGATAATTTAAAACATGACATTTCCCATGCATTTGCTATATTCCCATTATATTATTTTGCATCATATGGCGCCTCTATCACAGCTAAATTGCTCCACATCTTGTTCCTGAAAACACCTCGCATTTAGGCTCATGCCTAGAATTCCCCTATCCTTCATGTCACTTTTCTAAGATATGCCCTTTCTCCAATTGTCATTTTATTTTTTCTTTAGCTGAGCCATCCTGCCACCTGTTGGCAGCTCAGCGGCAGTTCAGCTCGCACTGGGCATTGAACTACTATTGCTCAGAGCTCAGCTCGAACTCTTGAGCGAGGTCTTCACCAACTGAGTCACTCGGCCGGCCCTTTTCAATTGTCATTTTAGATCAACCTGTCTCATTTGAGTCACAAGATGACCACAGCCACATGAGTGCTACCAAGCAAGTCCAGCAAAAGAACTACCCAACTGATCCTGACCCAAATAGCTGATCCACAAAATCATGAGTGAATAAAATAATTACTGCTTTGAGCCACTAAATATTGGGATAGCTTGCTATGTAGCAGAGGCTCACAAATACAGAGGAGAATGTATGAATGATGGAAAGGGAGAGTAGGAGAGAAATTAGAACAGGGAAAGATTGTATGATTTTTAGCAGTACTAAGGGCCCACTTAAAAGTCGTGCTCATTTGGGCTGGCCAAGTGGCTCGTTGGTTAAGAGTTGGCTTGGGAGCGTGAGCTCTGAGCAGCAGGGCCACGGGTTTGGATCCCACATGGGCCACTGATGCTGTGCCCTTTACAGCTAAGATGGTGAACAACAGCTCGACCTGGAGCTGGGCTGTCGTGAGTTGCCGGCGACGGTGTAGGCTGCAGTGGGGCTGCAGTGGGGCTGCAGCGGGGCTGCAGTAGTCTGCAGTACCATGAGTTACTGACAGCCAGCATGAGCTGCCAGCAGCGGGCATGAGCTTTTGTGAGCCACTGAGCGGCCATCCAATGGCTGGTGACTGATTGCCTCACCTGGGAAGAGCACAATGCTAATACCAACATGGGCCAGTGAAGTGATGTCCTCCACAACTAGACTGAAGAACAAAAGGATAGCAGCTTGTCTGGTCCCCTTTCCCACCCAATTCCCCAATAAAATCTTTTAAAAAAAGGCATGCTTATTAAGTTTAAATTCATTCAGTCAGTATGATTGGACTTTTCTCTAGCCACATTTAGTTGCATGGGTACAGGTGTAGTGTAGGAGAGAAATGGATTCAATAAGGTTAGAATTTTCTCCCAAACAAGTATACAAAAGCAAGAGGGTCAGGTCAGGTGGAAATGTATATAAAAAATGTTTATCGTCATTTACCATTGGATTTAACCTGAGAAGACAGAGGAGATCAAAGAGTTGAGATGCAGTGAAAATGTTGTTGGACCAATTGATGGGGTTTCCCAGAGGAGTTCAAAGATTTTTGGCATCAAGACTCTAGAGAGAATGAAATAGAAAAGGAGGAGGTTGTGGTCAGAGAGTCTGATACCTAAATTAGAGATTATGGAAAGAGTAAGATTATCACAGATGACCAGGTCTATGATATGACTATAGCAAATGACTGGCTGGATAGATTGGAGGATAAGATCATGGTAGGAGATGAAACAAAGAAGTAACAGACCAGTTTGTGGAAGGATTCTCTATGTGGATATTGAAATCACCAGGAATTAGGATACGACTAATATTAGAAAAGACTGACATCAGCAAGGGGCTATGGTAATCATGAAATGTGGGGTGGGGTTCCCTAGACAACTATAACAGGAAGGGATAGTGGAAGGGCATAATATGATGACATTAAATTCTAAACTGGAGGATTTAAGGAAGGAGGGACAGGAGGAAGAATTATCTGGAAGGATCAACAAGAAAGGAGGACACCTGCCTTATCTTCAGGCCCAGTGGTACTGTGTGTGGGGAAAAAATGATTATGATTTGAGAGGACTGCAAGGGAAGTAGTGTCCTTAGGGGAATTCCAGATTGCAGTTAGAGCAAGAAGGTAGAATGTTCAGGAAAAAGGATGGGAACATAGGAGATGGTGCCAAGAATGGTCCATGAGTCCCAAACAACACAGGGGAAGGAATTCAAAAGTTGGGAAAGAGTGAGAGAAGGGGACAGAAAAGGAGAAGTGCACAGCCTTATGTGGATTAGACTGTGCAGGATGAGGTGTGTCCATCAAACTGGGGCAGGGGAGTAGTTCTTATGGTGACAAATATCAGCAGAGATAAGAGGCAATTTGAGATTCAACCATGTAGATTCAATGCAGACCATGATGGTGAGGCCGTAAGTTTTGGAGCTTGGGGAATTTCTAGGGTACCCGTCTTCACCTCTCCCTATGGAGATGTGGAGGTCTGGGGAGGGCTATCGTGTTTTGTGAATTGAATAGTCAAATGGGTAAATGCCACACTCCATATAACCTTACCATTATTCCTTGATTCTGTCTGGACACACATGCATTCCATGGGAATGACTAGCTGGTTAAGGCACACTGGCATCCTTTAAACTTCAGGATTTCCTGATAAACTTCCTTCTTCCAGGTGACCAAAAAGGTGAAGGGTTTATGTATTTATTTTTTTGATAAAGAAATTTTAATAAAATTTTAATAAAAAATTTGATAAAGAAATTTTAATAAAAACTGGAAATAAAGCGAAGGTTTGTTTTGTTTTGTTTTGTTTTTAGATTTTTTTATTGGGGAATTGGGGGAGGAGAACAGCGTTGGGGAATCGGGGAAGGGGAACAGACAAGTTGCTGTCTTTTTGTTCTTCAGTCTAGTTGCGGAGGATGTTGCTTCACTGGCCCATGTTGGTATCGTCATTGCATTACCAATCTGAAGCAGATGGATGGTTGCTCACCGTGGCTATTGGCAGTTCACGCTGGCTGCCAGCTGCTCATGCTGTCTGCCGGCCACTCACTGTAGCCTATGGCAGCCCACTGCAGCAGGGGCTGCAGCCTACACTGTCGCCGGGGCTCACACAGCCCAGCTCCAGGTGGAGCTGTTGTTAGCTGTAGAGGGCAGTGTCACTGGCCCTCATATGGGATCCGAACCGGGGCCGCTGGCGTCCCAAGGCAGCTCTTAACCAATGTGCCACTCGGCCGGCCCAAGTGAAGGTTTTTTAAAGAGAGGCAGAAAGTCCCAGAGCTAAGCCTGATGTTCTTTCTCTGAGAGGAAGGGTGCAAACCTGCGCCTCTTTGATGTTGCTCTAAAACCCCACCAGGGGCTTTGATGTTCCTCTAGCACTTCTGACATGCCGACATCTGCACCTGTACTCTTCTGAAGCAGCAAATTACAACAATAGGCAAACTCAGGTACAAAAAGGAAAAGGACAGCAAGACCTTTACAGAACTTTTTGATGCCACTCACCTGATTAGAGAGAATGCTCTCTCTGCCTCTTCAAACACAAGATCATTTGTTTCATTTTCATATTCATCCCAGACATCTGTCTCTGGGCACCCTCATCATCCCAGGATTTCTCTAAGGGATTCACAACCCACTCCTGAAACCCAGATTCCCAAGTTAGTTTCCCCCAAATGGCCTTTTACTTAAACGTAACAACTTGTGCTTGGCCTTTGGCTGTCCTCCATGCTTCACCTTTTATCGTCTCACCTGGAGTCACACTCTTTCTTTCGTTCATGCCAGGTGAACTCTCTCTCTTGCCTTTATCCTCAGTTGCCCCAGTCCCTGATCAGAAAAGACTATCTCAAGTTGTTTTCCCCTCCACATAGGTCAGGTCAGCTCTTGCCCCTCTCTTAAGGTTCAGCTGAAAGCTAACCAGCTCCCAGAGAATAATCAGATCATGGCCTTTGATCAATAGGATACTCTTTCCCTTACTTTTTAACCCTGTCTTCCATCCACATTCACATACTTGAAGAATGAGTGGAGAAAAGAGCAAACCTATTGTGGTTTTTTTTTTTTTTTTTTTTTGGTATTAAAGTTGCTTTGTGGGCTGGCTGAGTGGCTCAGTTTGTTAAGAGCACGAGCTCTGAGCAACAACCTCACCAGTTCGATTCTCACATGGGCCAGTGAGGTGCGCCTGAGCTGAGGTGCTGCTGAGCTGCCAACAGGCGGCCGGATGACTCAGTGGTTAGAGTGTGCACTCTTAGCAACAAGGTTTCCGGTTGGACTCCCACATGGGATGGTGGGCTACACCCACCTGCAACTAAGATTGTAACACAGCACCTTGAGCTTAGAGGCCATGAGCTACTGCCGGGCAGCCAGATGGTGACTGGAGTTGAATCAGCAGCCTTGTTGTTAAGAGCACACACTCTATCCACTGAGCCATCCGGGTGGCAGCTCAGCTCAAGGTGCCAAGTTCAGTCTTAGTTGTGGGTGGGCAGAACAAGCAGTCTTCTTATGAGCACGTGTTCTTGCCAGCTGAGCCATCCTGCCACCTGTTGGCAGCTCAGCTCAGACACAGCGTCACTGGCCCATGTGGGAAATGAACCGGCTGCCCTGTTGCTCAGAGCTCCCACTCTTAAGCTAGGCCTTAACCAACCAAGTCAGTCGGCCTTCCCTCCATTTAATCTTAGCTTATAAAATCGACCTCCTGCCCCCACCTTTCTTCCTTCAAGAGCCTCCTGGACCTAGTCCATTATAGGTGTCAGACCAAATACAAAGGTGGGGCAACTAGTCCAGGATGTCCCTTTTTAGGAAGGCTACATTTTTCTCCTTTCCAGATCACTGAAGAGAATGATTTCTTCAAGGCACTGGGGGCTAAGGCATCAAGGTCCTTGAAGAAAATGGGGTCATGGCTCCCTTTATTGTGAGCTTGATATACTTCTGAGGGGTTTCCAGTTGATTATCAAGGTGGGCCACAAAGGTTGCAGTCAACAGAGTCACAACAGGAACCAACTAAACAATACCTGGCAAAAGATGCATGACACCTCTCTGGGCCAGTTCATCTCTGAAGAACAGATTAGAAGATACAATAGTAATACCTTGGGTTGGGAGCATAATTCGTTCTGGAAACGAACTACTTGTATTGCAAAACATCACTTGTTTACCATGTTAAAATGTATTAGAAATGTTTGCTTGTCTTGTGGAACACTTGCAAACCATGTTACTCATAATCCAAGGTTTTACTGTACTTATATAGGGAAATGTTGGTTTGCTGTTTATTTAAGACTATTGTGCATTAGAGAAGAAAAATAAGAAGGGTAGATGAAACTAAGTATAGGTAATTCTTGTGAGACATATTAGATATGGATAAAGTAGCCATAATATACATGTTCTGAAAAGAGAGGAATGGAAGGGCCAAGTAGACACCAAGTGTTCATGACACTTGTAGCATCCTTAGATCAGCCACCCACTGGTAACACCAATTTTGGCCCTACTCATATATGTGTATCAAATCATCATGTTGAACACCTTAAACTTACACTATGTAATATGTCAATTATATCACAATAAAGCTGGAGTAAACACATACATAAACAAATTTCAACTCTTCTAAATCACTTTCGTACTCAGAATCATTGGTATCTCTTAATATTCTTACTGCTCCATCAAGAGTGCTGGTGATGCAGCATTTTATTTTATTTATTTTTTTTTCAATTGGGGAATAGTGTGTTTTTCAGCATTTTAAAGGAGGACTCTTTTAATGTCCCTAGGATTTTTTCCCTAGTCAACGATAGCACTCTGTTGAGTCTCGAGGTGCATGCTCAGGCAATGACAGCTATGGCCAAAAGTGATTGTAAGATTCATCCCAATTTCAAAACTGTTAAAATGTGAAAAAAAAAAGGTGCCTCTTAAAGTCAGTGAAATGAAATGGAAGGAACGTTTATAGTAGCCTGAACTGTTTTCCTCCATACTTGTTTTACACTTGGGAGAGAAAATCTATCTTTTTAAAGTCACTGCTTTTCTGGTCTTTGTTACTCATAGCCAAACCCAATCCAAATTCGTACATAATTCTTAAAAATATGTTAAGTCAGTATTACTTTGCTTTGTCACTGTAACTTACTTTTACACCCTCCTTGACTAATGAATCAAGGCATAAATTTCTTTTCTTTACCTTTTAGATGTCCTAATACTTTGCTAATTACTCTCATTTCATCCTTTGCTTTAGCTTTCCTGAAGCAAATTCTCCATCAATTCGCTCTGAAGCTGAACTCAGGGCTGCAAAAACTGATTTGTAAGAAAAATTTTCGTTATTTTAAAATCCGAAGCATAGTATCACTTCTGAGATTAGCGATAATGCCTTCCTCTACTGAATACTTGATTAGATGTGTCTCGGGCTTGTGAAAAGAAGCTGGAATTGCTGGCAAATGAAAAAAGAAAAATAAAGGAGAATTTAAAAATTAGAAATGTAGAACAAATTTCAAGGGTAGGGAAGAGTCAGGAGAAATTAATGGGTGCTCTGTACTGCTTGCTACACATTTCTGAGGGAAATAATACTTTTCCTTTTTCTAGAAAATGAAGTACAAGTTGTCAGTGACAACCATCTATTAAGAAATTTCCTTTTGTAATATTGAGGATTTTCCCCCTCAGAGGTAAATTATTCAACACAGTTAATTTGAATCCGTGTTTGAGCCTGAGATGAAGTTATCAATTTTATCATTTTCCCTCAGTCTGTCCTGATATTATCATTGCCTGAGACTCTGGTACCCATAGCAACAGCCACTATTTCAGTCATCACTCCTCCAAGCAACAGAGCACGGCCAATGACTGACAATCATCCAGCTGCTGTCTCAGGAGGGTATTTTCCAGGACTGGAAGACCAGGTCACAACTGACTCCCATGTATGGAAAGGTTATCAAGGAGTTGGGGGGGCTGTGAGTATGTGGGAAGGTGACACATCCACGAGAACTTTGCTCAGACCTTTTGAGAAGTTTATGGGTGGTGGGGCAAATGAAAAGACTTACAGGGACAGATACAAGGCAAGGCTTCGGAAAGTGCAACAGGGCCAACTTCATTAATACGTTTCTCACTTCTTTCTGCCACTGCCCCACATATTCAAAGGCTGTTTGTGGACCCCAAAACTGAACTGAAAGGAGGGGATTTAGAACATTTGCTGTTATCTGGCAGAAGAACAAGAAGGAGAAAAACAATTGAGCTGCCGCTGCATCTTAACTTCCCTGGCAGGGTGCTTAAAGGAAAGCTGTGAAATGTGACATTACAAGTAGTGGCTTGTGATGGGTGCTGGAGTGTAATCACAATTCTCTTTGAGTCTTACAGGTGAGGAAATCCTGTTTTTTTCCAGGTAAAATAAGAGGATGTAGGTCTAAGTAGACTTCTCTGCATTATTCCAGGGAGTCCCTCTCAATCACAGGAAAGGGAGAGATAGGCTAACTAGGGGGCCCAGAGGCCAAGACAGAACCAGACTGGGGTCAGCTGTAGTTCTCAGTGAAGAGACTCAACAGGCAATGATACAGTATATAGATTACAGTACCCTGTACATGGCAAAAATACCAAGTTTCTCTGTCCAGGTGGGATGGATTTGCAGGCAGAACGTGTATTTTGTAACCATACCCTTTACCTATTGTACCTGAAGAGAAGTCACTGACAGTGAAGCCATGTGTGTGGATGGAGGATTCTCTGGGGATTTCCAATCCCCAGGTCTCACAGGTAGTCAGTGCCAACTCAGGTAATAGCATTGCTGCCTGTGTGAGAGATCCTGAACAGAAGGATTCAGATGTGCAGGTGTGGACCGCCTTCCTGCTACCTCGTACATTCTGTTGCTAATTCTGAAGGCTTCTTTTATATGAGAAGCTTTTTGGCTGAGGTTTAGAGGCCATCCCCACCCTAGGCTGGGAGGCACACCTGTAATTAGGGGAAAGACTGTAGTAATCAGGGCTGTCTATAAGAGTGTTGGGGATTTCCCTCCCTTCCGGGGCCGGCCATCTGGCTGAATTCCCAGTCTACCCACCCAACCTTGCTTAACCCATTGATACACCTGTGGGCTAACAGAAAAAAAAAATGGCATCAGATCTAAATTCATGTCCACATTCCATAATTTCTTAACTGCGAGGCCTTCCTTGTTCTCACTGGTAAAGACATGGTCATAACACCTGCCTTGCTTCTTGAGATTCTTATAAAAATAAAATACAGTAATGTTAGTTAAAGGACGGGCACATGCTTGTCATTATTTTAGTTTATCAACCTCTTGGTTATGGGGAAGCCAGCCTACATCTCATTTCCCATTATCGCTGTGGCCCAGAGTGACCTTGTCAAAGAGGTACTATGCCATGCTGGCTTCCAGGGCCCCCAGCTTGCTACAGAGAATTACCACACATTAACATTTGCATCACTTAATGAACTAGAACGTTTCTGATAAAACTGAAGATCCCCTGTATTTTAATCCTTGTCTTTAATCGCATTCCCCACACTTCTTCCCCAGAGGCAACTGGAAAGATGAATTCTAGACCATGTTTTTTTTGTTTGTTTGTTTTTTAGGGCAGTGTCACTGGCCCTCATATGTGGGACCCGAACCGGAGCCGCTGGCTTCCCAGGCCAGCGCTTAACCACTGCGCCACTCGGCCGGCTCTAGACCATGTTTTAAAAGTATTGTACTTTTACTATACACATGTACCCACAGACACCAGGGCCCCAAACCAGCCACCTCACCCCACCCCCATATACCACAATGTTTATAAGGAGATTTCCTTTGTGTTTTCCAGGGTCATATGGAGTACCTTCTCCCGGCATCCATGGAGATCCCGACCTGCATGGGTAGGCGCGTGGTGTGTAGAGACTACTGGATACCTGTTTTAAACTGAAAATGTGAGGGGTTTGCTGCGCACATACGCACATGCGCGCACACACACGAATCAATGAAAGACATTTATTTATTTAGGAACCAGTAACTTTATTGGGGAAAACGTCAAAACTTGAAGGAAAAGGTTAAACGTCTTGCAAGGGCCATACTGCTCTGTGCATGGTCAACACGGTGGCCAGGGGAAGTCACCCCGTGCCTATGGGGCAGGCAGTCCAAGGTCAGTTCTTTTTGTCGCCATCACGCAGGGTGAGCTTGTCAAAGAGGTAGTCTGCCAGGCCGGATTCCGCGGCTCCCATCTTGCTGAGGTTGGTGATATGGTCCCCCAGCTCTTTGATGAACTCCACCTGATCCTGCAGGCAGTGATTCCTCAGGAAGGCACACAGGTGGGCGACCCTCTTGTCAGCGGCCAGCTGGTGCAGGTCGAGCAGGCTCTGGTTCACGCTCATCTCCAGGCGCAAGGCGTCCTCCATGGCCATTAAGCCGTTCTCCCAGCGGTTGCGGTCAGGCCTTCCGATGTCACGCAGGCGGAGGCGGCCCCCGTGCTGGTTCTGCAGCTCTATCAGCCTGTGGGCGCGCTCCCTCTCCTGGCTGGCCTGCTGCAGGAAGAACTGGGCCAAGTGCTTCCAGGCCACCTCCTGGCTGTTGGAATAAGAGGCCATGGTCTCGAACCTGTGAGCAGTGTAGAGCTCCAGGTTGATCTGGTTGTTGATGGCGGCCTCGCAATCGGGGTGGTAGCTCTGGCGCACGTAGGAGGCCTGCGCGGTCCTCATGGCCTGAGGTGCGGGTGCGCGGCAGGCGGCACTAAGGCCCAGGCCGAGAAAGTGGGGTCTGACGGGCAGCGGTGTGGGGCGGAAGGGCGGGCTTTCGGAGCATCCTGGCACTGAGCGACCGACCAGGGTAGCCAGACAGGCATACTCTGTAGTTATGCAGCAGGCGGCTGGCAGCGGTGAGTTCTGAGATGGGCCAGGAAGAGGGGCCCGTTTAAAGTGGTCTGGGGCCGGCCGAGTGGCGCGGTGGTTAAGCGCTGGCCTGGGAAGCCAGCGGCCCCGGTTCGGTCCCACATATGAGGGCCAGTTACACTGCCCTAAAAAAAAAAAAAATAAAAATAAAAATAAAAAATAAATAAATAAAATAAAAAAAAATAAAAATAAAATAACCCATTGGTTTAAAAAAAAAAAAATAAAATAAAAAAAATAAAGTGGTCTGGACGGCAGTGTCGTGGGTTAGAGTGAAGATACATGGCAGGGGGCGTGGAATCCCGGGGACAGAAGGGCAAGGCCCAGGTGTTCTCGGTTCCATCCGAACCTGAATGAAGCATGAAACCTGGTGCCACTCTGTGCTGTGTCTGGAGTCCATTAAAAAATAATACTTCTTGGGCCGGCTGAGTGGCGCGGTGGTTAAGTGCTGGCTTGGGAAGCCAGCGGCCCCGGTTCAGGTCCCACATGTGAGGGCCAGTGACACTGCCCTCAAAAAACAAAAAACAAAACCCAAAAAAACACTTCTGTTGAGATATACTTTATATACTATAAAATTAACCTTTTGCAAGTGAACAGTTTCATGGTTTTTTGTATATTCATGGAGTTGTGCAACACCATAATCTAATCTTAGAACATTTTCATCACTCCAAAATGAAATTCCCTACCCATGAGCAGTTCCTCCCCATTCTACCTCTCACAGGGTAGGGCAACCACTAATGGACTTTCTGTCTCTATAGATTTCCCTAGGACATTTCAAATACATGGAATAATACAAAATGTGGCCTTTTGTGTCTGATTTCTTTTACCTAGTACTTTATACTGTTTTTAATATTCATCCATTTTATTGCTGAGTAGTATTCCATTACATGGATATACCACATTTTGTTTTTCCTTTCATCAATTGATGGACATTTGGGTTGGGTTTTTTTTATGGCTATTATGAATGATGTTGCTATAAACATTTGTGTGTAGGTTTTTGTGTGTAAATATGTTTTCAATTCTCTTGGGTATATGCCTAGGAGTAAAATTGCTGGGTCAGATGATAACTCGGTTTAATATTTTGAGGAACTGCCAGAATGTTTTCTAAAGTGGTGCACCATTTTACATTCCCACCAGAAGTGTGCAAGGATTCCAATACTGTTATTGTCTATTAAAAAAAAATTTTTTAGTCACCTTAGGTGGTTGTAAGGTGGTATTACATTGTGGTTTTGATGTGCATTTCCCTAATTACTAATGATATTGAACATCTTTGTACATGCTTGATGGCCATTTGTATATCTTCGTTGGAGAAATGTCTATTTAAATCTCTTGTCCTTTTAAAGTAGAATTGTCTTTTTATTGTTGAGTTGTAAGAGTTCTGTGTTTATTCTGGATACAAGTGCCTTATCATATATATGATTTGCAAATATTTTCTCCCATTCTGTGTGTTGTCTTTTCACTTTCTTAATGATGTCTTTTGAACCACAAAAATTCTTAATTATGATAAAGTTCGACTTATCTATTTTTTATTTTGTCACTTGCATTTTTGGTGTCATACCCAAGAAACTGTTGCTCAATTCTTGAATTAAGAATTCAAGGTCACAAAGATTTACACCTAGGTTTTCTACTAAGAATTTTATAGTTTTAGCTCTTATTTAGGTCTCTGATTGATTTTGAGTTAATTATTGTATATGATGTGAGGTTGGGATCTGGCTTCATTCTTTTGCATGTGGATCTCCAGATATCCCAGCATTGTTTGTTGAGAAGGCTATTCTTTCTCCATTGGATGGTCTTGGCACATTTGTTGAAAATCAATTGACAATAGATATATGGGTTTATTTCTGGACTCCCAATTCTAGTCTGTAAATCTATATATCTAAATTTATGCTAGTACAACACTGTCTTGATTACTGTAGTTTTGTAGTAAGCTTTGAAATAGGGAAGTATGAGTTGGCCAATTTTATTCTTTTTCAAGATTGTTTTGGCTATTCTGGGTCCCTTGTATTTCCATCTGAATTTTAGGATAAGCTTGCAAATTTGTTCCAAAAAAGCTAGCTGGGATATTGTTAGAGATTATATTGAATCTACAGATAATTTGGGGGAGTATTGATATCTTAATGACTTTTTTTTTTAGCTGAGCTCAGCTCGGTCTGGACATCAAACTGCTGTTGCCCAGAACTCAGCTTGCACACTTGAGCTGATATTTTAACAATATTAAGTCTTTTGACCCATAAACATGGGATGTGTTTCTATTTATTTAGGTCTGGGACCTCTTAAAATACAGATTTTGATTTAGACTGGGGACAAAAATCTCAATTTCTAAACAAGCTCTGAGGTAATGCTAGACCACACTCTTAGTAACAGTGCTCTAAAAGGAAGAAGTCTTCCATCCTCTGTTGTCTTCGTCCCTTCAGGCTGCTATAATCAAGTATCACAGACTGCATGGCTTATAAACAATATAAATTTATTCCTCACAATTTTGTAGGCTGGAAGCCCAATATCAGGGTGCCTACATGGTTGGGTTCTAGAGAGAAAGAACTCTCTTCTGTGTTGCAGATGGATATCGTCTGGCTGTGTCCTTACATGGTCAAAGGGGTGAGAGAGCTCTTCAGTCTCTTTTATAAGGGCACTAATCCCATGCATGAAGGCTCTACTCTCATGACTTAATCACTTCCCAAAGGCCTCACTTCCAAATACCACCTAGGGGTTAGGATTTCGACATACAACTTATTTAGGGTGGGGGACACAAACATTTCATCTATAGCATTTAATGAGGTATGAAGTTAGGGAGGACATGTATATATTGGTCTCCACGAGCAGAAATGCCTGTTCCCGCCTCATAGACAGTGCTTCCGATAGTTACAGTAGATGTGGGTTCTTATGGGAAAGGGAAGAGGCCTTCCCCCTATCAGGAAAATTTGTGAAATACTATTTTTATTTATTTATTTATTTTGAGGCCAGTGTCACTGGCCCTCATATGGGACCCAAACTGGGGCCGCTGGCTTCCCAAGCCAGCGCTTAACCACCGCACCACTCGGCCGGCCCAAAATGACTTAAATTTGGCAAAGAAAATGTGCACTGGGTGTCCTTTTTAGAGTACCCTTCGTGGTTCTCTCTACCTTTCACTGATTTTGAGTTATGTTATAACTCTGTAAATTGTGGAAAACCAGTAATGCAAATGATTCTTGTTCACAGAAATGCAAATGAATTGTGTCTGGTGGAACGCAACTTATTTTGGACTCATTTTGCATTCTTTATTGCCTGCTTGTATATGTATGGCTCTTTGAATTCTCCTTTGAATCATTTGCAACAGCTTACTGGTTTCCTTATTAATTAATGAGTGAAAACAATCTTTCTTTTTTTTTTTAAAGATTTTTTTATTGGGGAATTGGGGGAGAAACAGCGTTGGAGAATCGGGGAAGGGGAACAGACAAGTTGCTGTCCTTTTGTTCTTCAGTCTAGTTGTGGAGGATGTCGCTTCACTGGCCCATGTTGGTATTGTGATCATTGCGCTCTTCCTGGGTGAGGCAATCGCTCACCGGCCATTGGACTGCCACTCATGGTAGCTCATGGCAACTCTCACCGGCTGCCAGCCACTCACGGCAGCCCAGGTCCTGGTCAAGCTGTTGTTCTCCATCTTAGTTGTAGAGGGTGCAACATCACTGGCCCTCATATTTGGGATCTGAATCGGCGGCCCTGCTGCTTAGAACTCTCTCTCCCAAGCCAACTCTTAACCAATGAGCCACGCGCTGGCCCACTTTGAAAAATATTTATTTTATATTTACACGAGAGTCATGATTTTACTTTATTTTTCTTTAATTATCCTCTAACATTCCTCATTCTCTTCCTGGCCTCACTAGGAACACATTGAAACCCCCCAGGAGTTGACTTAGTGCATTACGCACTTTTATGGGCTGCTCACCAGAGATATGATTCCGGGAAAGTATTTGGGATCTAAAGGCATAAAATTTCTGACGGGATGTGGACTGGATGGATAGCATCTTGGAGGAGAAGGAGGCAGGGGCACTCTGTGGAAGCAGGGAACCAATGCAAACCAGAGGAGGAAGGAGGTGTTTAGAGAGCAGTCCACAGGAGGGCTGAGGCTGGCCTAGGGCCTGCTAAGGAGGGCAGAGAATTAGGTGTGACCAGTAAAGTCCCATAGGAAACCAGAAGCAGCTGAGAACCAGGGGAGTGGCGAGAGCTGCCAGGCAGGGTAAGTGGTCAGCAGAGATTTGAGGAGTGGAGGGTTGACTGGCTCAAAGGGCAACCTGACGGGCTGAGATGCAGGATACGGGTGAAATGAATCCTGGAAAGAGGTAAAAACGTGAGCTTTTGGAGCCAAGACAAAGGATTCCTTTATCAGCATATTTATTTATTTATTTATTTATTTATTTATTTCAGGTGTACAAAACAATGTACTAGTTAGACATGTCACCACTCACAAAGTGATAACTCCCCTCCCCCAATCTAGTGCCCACTCTGACATCGTATATATATATATGTATTACAATTCCACTGACTCAATTCCCTATACTGTACTCCATATCCCGTGACTATATATATTAAATTATAGTTGACATTCAATATAACTCAGCTTCAGCTTCAGGCATACAAAGCAGTGGTCAAGCATCTACACTGTCCATGAAGTGTTCTCCCTAACAAGACATGTGCCCATCTGTTACCCTACAAAATATTTACAGTATCAGCACTTTTGTGTCTCCTGAGTCATACTGCTGAAAGGACTGTTGGGACCCACAGATAGTGAGGGTGTGGAGTATCCAGGGCCATGGGCTCTGTTTTTCAGAAAAGGTTCCTTCCAGCTGGCGGTCAGAGGTAGCTCTTATGCATTCTGTTTGATTCCACCAAAGGGCATCTCTTTAGCACAAAGGCTATAGGAAAGTGTTACGGTGGCTCTCGCTTGGTACTAATGAGACATGCCCACCACCCACGTGCCTTGTATTCTGAAGAGGAGAACGCTCCTTCCAGCCTCCACCTCCTCACTGTTCTCATCTGGGGGAAAGGAGACTTGCTACCTTGAGGGCCAAAGGCAAGGCCTCTAAACGTAAACATGCCCATTGCACGTACTGGTGTGTATCAGTTGATGACTGATATTAGTTCAGTTAAATATAAATACAGTAAAACCTTGGCTTGTGAGTAATGTGGTTTGCGAGTGTTCCACAAGACGAGCAAACATTTCTAATACATTTTTTTAAAGATTTTTATTGGGGTATTGGGGGAGGGGACCAGACAAGTGTTTATCCTTTTTGTTCTTCAGTCTAGTTATGGAGGACGTCACTTCACTGGCCCATGTTGGTATTGTGATCATTGCGCTCTTCTTGGGTGAGGCAGTCGATCACCAGATAGCAGCTCATGGTGGCTCACGGCAGCTCATACCAGCTGCCGGCTGCGCATGCCGGCTGCCAGCCACTCACGGTAGCTTATGACAGCCCACTGCAGCTCACTACAGCCTATGCCATCACTGGCGACTCATGGCAGCCCAGCTGCAGGTCAAGCTGTTGTTCACCGTCTTAGCTATAGAGGGCGCAGCATCACTGGCCTTCATATGGGATCCGAACCAGGGCCCTACTGTTCAGAGCTGGCGTTCCCAAGCCAACGCACCACTTGGCTGTCTGTCTAATACATTCTAACATGGTAAACGAGCAATGTCTTGCAATACGACTAGTTTGTTTCCTGAACAAATTGTGCTCGCAAACCAAGGCATAACTGTATTCTCTAAACTTGCAACCTTTCAGTTTTATTCAGTGTGCTGGATATAGTTCATTGGCCGTTCCAGTACTGTTCCCTGCCCTTCTTTATCTTATTCTGAGCTCTGGGAGGCTGATCTGTATGGACTGCGTCCATGGGACCCTATGCCCTCTGGCTTCTGGTTGTGTTCAGCCAATGGGAGGTACTGTCAGAAGATGGGAGGGCAGGAGGAGGGTGAGGTTGGGATATATATATATATTTTTTAGCTGAGCCATCCTGCCACCTGTTGGCAGCTCAGCGGCTGCTCAACTCGGGCTGGGCATTGAACTGCTGTTGCTCAGAACTCAGCTTGCACTCTTGAGCGAGCTCTTAACCAACTGAGCCACTTGGCTGGCCCGAGTTTGGGATATTTATTGTCTTGGCTCCCTCTCTTTAGGGCAGATAATTAAGAAGCAAATGTATTTCCCTTTTATAGATTTTGCTCCCTGGATATAATAGGACCATTCTCAGGGTGGGCCTCCTGCAGACACTGCTCACTTATGAGGAATTTGCTCCAAAGAGCAGATGTTTTGTGGCTCAAGTTTAATGCATAGCCTTAAAAATTCATGAGGACCCAGAAACCTGTATGCAGCTGTAGATTCCTTCAGGCCAAAGAATAAATGGAGCTGATAGAAGAAATAAAGCACCTCATCTAGGTCAGTCTCAGGCAACAAAATAATGGCCGAAGTGGAGCTGCCACCTAAGATTCATGCTTTGGTTGTCTAGCTTGTGGATTTCTCAGCTCCCTCGTTTCCTTAGGCAATTGGCTTTTTTGGCAACCTGTCCTCTAAGTAGTAGGTCCATCAGAAAGAGGAGTGGGAAAGAGAAAGCAGGGAGAGTTATTTTCCACTTGTTAGTAGCCATGTTAAAAAGTTTGGTTAGGGGAGATTTTGACTAAATAAGGTTTGAGGATTATCTGTTTACTTCAGGTAAACTTTGTCCTTCCTTGCTCACCTGCTACTGCCTATGACTACAGCTTTTTCAGAGTGTTCTGCACAGCACTGCATAAGTGAGTCCAATCAGCATAGACAAGGGATTGTATTAAAGATGCTATTTAATTAGACACCTCTTAATTATTTGCTCCTAGGCAAAAAAGCATAACCCTTATTTGCAGATAGCCAAAAGTGGATTTTAAAAATTTTCTTTGCTGGTTATCTTTTCTAAATAGAGAGAGAGTAATTTTTATGAAGTGACGTTCAGTTCCTTTATAGAACATATTAGGTAGACTAGGATAGAGTAAGCTATGCTGTAGTTGCAAACAAAACCTTAAAATCCCAATAGTGGAACAGAAGATGTATTTCCTGCTCACATCACAGTCTGAAGCAGGTGAAGTGACTCTCTTTCATGGCTCTTCAACAATGTCCAACTTACAGATGCAGGCTCAATTCCATCCTGCAGTTCCACCATCTCTGAATACTTCACTTCCAACTACACAGAAGGGAAAGAGGAAGCATAGAGACCTCCCATTTACTCTTTATTGCCTTGGACCAGAAGTCATATGCACTTTAGCCCAAAGCAACTTCAGTGGAGTCTGGGAAGTGTATGGGAAAACATGTGATATTCAGTGAGCATTATAATACCTGCCATCCAGGGCCGGCTGAGGGCTCAGTTGGTTAAGAGCTTGCTCAAGAGTGAACTGAGCTCTGAGCAACAGCAGTTCGATGCCCAGCCCGAGCTGAGCTGCCGTTAAGCTGCCAACAGGTGGCAGGATGGCTCAGCTAAAAAAATATCTGCCATCCATTTCTCCTTGTTATTTTTGAAAAAAGTACTTAGAACTCACATTTTTGACCACTATTATTTGCTTACTTACTTATTAGAGTGTACTTATAGCAAGGATTCTTTTGAAAAACAAAACAAAACATACAGTTGTGTGTGTGTGTGTGTGTGTGTGTGTGTGTGTGCATGCATACTAAGCAATGCAACTTGTGTGGTCCCATCTCCACATAATTGCTTCTGGCATTCCACCTTGGCCATATTTCTTCCATCCCAGGTCCTAGCTTCACATTCAGACCCAGATCCAACCCCATCTCCTACCTAGAACCCCCTCTGTCTAAAGTGAACACAGCCTCCTTTGAAGATCTATAGGGATTAGTGCCCACACAATTAGCACGGCAATAAATCATGGACCACCCAGTGACTGCTTGTGTGTAGTTGCCTTAACTGTTAATCATCTCCTTTTCTGTTTTGCTCCTTTGCATATGTTGTCCCTGACTCATAAGCTCCTTTACCTCCATAGCACCCAACAAGATAGAATAACACAGGACAGGTGCTCAAAGACTTTGGTCAGATTTAATCTGATTTAATTGGATCGATAGAGTCAGCAACATGTATTAAGCATCTAAGTGCCATGTTCTAGGATCTGTGCTAAAAATTGTGGGTACAGAGATGATTACAACACAATGGTTATCCTCTGAGGCTTTCAGAACTTTAGGGATAGACTGAACACAAACCAACAAGATATGGTAGCATCTCCAAAGATGGCCCCAACAGTCCCTTGCCTCCCCGTTTGAGCATGCTGCTCCTCGTGTAAAGAGTTGGCACTTACTTTTCCTGCCCAGTAAGTGCCTTGACCAATAGAATGTGGTGGAAGTGGCATTCTGCCCAAGAGGATGGGCAGGATTTTCTTCCTTCCACTCTTGGAACACTCCCCCCACTGAACCCAGCCACCACATTGTGAGACGAGCAAACCACATGAAGTAGGGGGGAAGAGGGTGAGCTCCCAGACAACACACAACACCAACTGCCAGCCATGTGACTGAGGCATTTGAGATATTCCAGATGACTGCAGCCCCAGCTGACATCACAATGAGCAGAATAACCGCTGAGCTGGACCAGCTCACACACAGAATTATGACCAATAATACAATGGTTGTTGTTTTAAACCACTGTGATTTGCAGGAAAAGGGGATTGATGTGCAGCAAACGATTGCTGAGACACAGGGTCAGAAAGTTTTTCCAGAGCCACCCGAGTGGCGCATTGGTTAAGCGCTGGTTTTGGGATGCCAGCGGCCCCGGTTCGGATCCCACATGAGGGCCAGTGACACTGCCCTCTACAGCTAACAACAGCTCCACCTGGAGCTGGGCTGTGCGAGCCCCGGTGATGGTGTGGGCTGCAGCCCCTGCTGCAGTGGGCTGCCATAGGCTGCAGTGAGTGGCCCGCAGCCAGCGTGAGCGGCTGGCAGCCAAGCGTGAGCTGCCAATAGCCGCGGTGAGCGACATCCAGAGGCCAGCGACCGATCTGCCTCATCCGGGAAGAGCGCAATGACGATACCAACAGTGAAGCAACATCCTCCGCAACTAAAACTGAAAAACAAGAAGACGGCAACTTGTCTGTTCCCCTTCCCCGATTCCCCAACGCTGTTCCCCTCCACCAATTCCCCAATAAAATCTTTAAAAAAAAAAAAAGAAAGTTTTTCCAGTACAGCTGGTCCACAGAGGAAGGAAGAGAATGAAGGAAGCTTAGGAATGTCCTCAGAGAGGTGACATTCCAGCTCATGAGTACAAATTCCCCTGGCAGAATTTGAAGGGAAGGGTTTTCTAGTTAGTGTCCCCACATGAGCGAAAGCATGGAGGTATGAAACTAGGCAGCATGTACACAGAAGTACAAGCAGTGTGTGATGGACGATGTTTGAGTGGAAGGGGGAGCTCCAGATACTTTGAGAGAAATCAGAAAATCCAGGAACCCAGCTTTGGGATTGATTCTCTACCCAAAGCAGCACTGGGGACTTTCCAAAACAGAGCAGTGTCAAAATCAGATTTTTGTCTCTGACAGATTACTCTGGCGTGAGTGAGAGGCAGGCTAGCAGGTCAGGAGACTGCAGAGGAGAGCAGCCAGGAGACTTGTGTAATGATCCAGGGCGAGAAGATGAGGCATGGAGTGGGGTCGTGGCAAGGGAACTGGGGAGGGAGGATGGGGTCCAAATGTCACCGAGGTGGAAAATCAATAGGATTTGAAGAAGGTATGGGTAATGACGGAGAGAGAGGAATCTAGGACTCCTGAATCGCAGGCTTTGATTCACTGTTCTTGAGACAGGCAATGCAGGAGGCCAAGCAGGTGGGGGAAGAAGGTGATGACCTGGGTTTCAAGTGGAGCCCTGTGAGTTTTGGGACATCCAAGAAAAGAGGCTCTGTAGGACAGTGACTACTGGATTCAGAGCTCCGGAGAAAGGGCTCAATTAACATAATAGTTTTTTTAAAAGGTGTCCAGGACCTGTGCCGAAATGAAGCTCCTTTGTGAGTATTTATTCTGTTATAAATTAGTAATATTTTCGGGAACAGCATGCCTGAAAGATAGCATGTTAGTTGGCAGGACCCTGGAGAGATGATGTAACCAGTAAGAGCAGTGTTAGGACTTATTTCTCCATTAGCAATAATGGGTCGTGGAGTGCTATAGACATGCTTATCCAGGCTCCTTTGTGGCTAATTTGACCGTTTGTCCTGAGACCACAAATGTGGGTGTAGTTTGTGGCTGTGAAGCATTTTCTCTGTGTGAAGCTAACTGGCTCACCTGGGCTTGAGCTCAGTCTTGCCTTTATTAGGCTTACTCTCCAAGCACCTGAGCGATCTCCCAACATAAGCCTGCAGGATATGCCAATCATCCTAATTGTAGGCGGTATCTAAAGGTTTGCAGCAAGGGGAAGTTAGTTTGATTGTCTAGAAAAGGTCTGAAAGCTCATCACGGTTTTGTAATTCCAAAGAATCCCACTTTGTACCACATGGTACTTAACTAGATGATTATTTGTGAAGAGAAAGGGAATACATTCAAGCAGGTATCTACAGAACCATAATAAAGAGTATTACAGGCTTTCTGTGTTGATGTTGACAGCGCTTACTTGAAATGACCCCAGCAGGTAATTTGTGGCAGATCTGTGGGCACGTTATAAATGGAATTATACTACCTTTAATGAGCTTGGAGAAAAGCAGAGTGGGCATTTAATCCGAATCTTGAACAGCCTATTTCCCCTCTTTCCAGTTATGTACAATCGCCCTACCTGGGACAGTCACCAGTTATGTTGTTTACTTGCTCATTTTTTATCTTCTGGCCATGCCTATTGCATACAGGCATATCTGTAAATTCAATAGATTTGATCACTTAATATGACTTTATTTTCCCAAATGTCATGGTTTACTTATGAATAAAAATGAAAGTGATTTTAGAGTTGGAGCCTCTAGGTCCTGGAAAACTCAGGCCCAGTGCTGGAGTCTGTCTATGTCCCTCTTTTCAGTCCTAGACAGGTGCGTGTCATAGTCAGTATGGGCAGCAGAGTACTGCAGTAACAAATAACCTCCTCAAATCTCAGTATCTTGGGCAGGCCGAGTAGTGCATTGGTTAAGAGCTGGCTCGGCCACTATGGGACAACACTGGCAGATCAGATAAATATGTCTAAAGTTACATAGCTAGTATGTAGCAAACCTGAACTAGGACACAGTTCCAACTTTCTGCTCTATCATTCTGATTGTGGCAGATTATATATTCTAAAATATAAAAATCATCACTAATATTTCTCATTCTGCATGCTCTAGAAGCTCGCCACTCCTCTATTAAGGAGTGAAGTCTAATACTCTTCTTTTTGAACCTTTGAACACTGTAATTGATATAATACAGTGGCTGAAGTGGTTACAAAATGTACGAAGCCAGCTTCAAATTCATGAGTTAGGTTACTTGTTCTTAATGCCTTGTTTTTCAAGTAAGTAGTCCATGCACTCTAAGGCCACCATATTAGAGGTGAGGACCACCAAACTAACCCATGTAGAAAGACCACCTAGTGAGGCAATGAGAGCAAGATACCCAGCCAGCCCCCATCTCTTCCAAGCCCAGCCATCATCTAACTGCAACTGTATGAGAAACTGACTGAGGCAGAACCATCCAGGTGAGCCTTTTCTCAGTTTCTAATCCACAGTAATAGTTAACCAGAACACTGTCACTAAGAAAAATTCAAAACATTCCTGATAACTGTCTGTGCAGTACATCGAATTAATACCCCCAAATTCTTCATTCCCCTATCACTGTGCACTTTCCCATGTCTCTCTGAAGTTCCCCGAGGCAGTGTATATTTGACCACCCCCTTGACTGTGGGTTTAGCCAAAAGAATAGAAACAAATGTAACACAAGGAGAGACATAAAATAACATTATGTGTCCGAGTTTGTTCTCTGTATCTCTGTCATCTCCATGGGAAGGTTATGCCTTGGTTATGACCAGCCCACTGGGCCAAGGAGGATGAGTGACATGTGGACTAGGGCTACCCCAACAGAGCCCAACCTACATCAGCTGACCCTTCACCCATCTGCTGATGCATGAAAAATAATAAATTATTGTTGTATTAAAGAAAAAGCTGGCTTGGGATGCCAGCGGCCCGGGTTCAGATCCCACATATGAGGGCTAATGACACTGCCCTCTACAGCTAACAACAGCTCCACCTGGAGCTGGGCTGTGAGCCCCGGCGATGGTGTGGGCTGCAGCCCCTGCTGCAGTGGGCTGCCATAGGCTACAGTGAGTGGCTGGCAGCCAGTGTGAGCAGCCAGCAGCCAGTGTGAGCTGCCAATAGCCACAGTGAGCAACATCCAGAGGCCGACAACCTATCTGCCTCATCTGGGAAGAGCGCAATGATGATACCAACATGGGCTAGTGAAGCAACATCCTCTGCAACTAGAATGAAGAACAAAAGGACAGCAACTTGTTTATTCCCCTTCCCCGATTCCCCAACGCTGTTCCCCTCCCCCAATTCCCCAATAAAATCTTTAAAAAAAAAATCTCAGTGTCTTAACACAAGAGCTTAATTCTTGCTCAGGGCCAGCAAGGCAAGTGAAATATACCTAGGGCACAAAATTTAAGGAGGTACCTACTCTCAGGGTCATGAAAGAATAGGGTCTTGCTTATACTAGATATCCATTGTGCAGCCATAAGATGCCACAGAGGGACCTAGACTGATAGAGGCCTCATCTCAACACATACTTCCATGATCATCGGAGCAGTGGGACAAATGGCCAATTGCACACTGGCTCTTAAGCTTCCATCAGGAAGTGACGTATGTCACTTCTGCTTACATTTCATTGGCCAAAGAAAAATCACATGCTCTGATCTCAAAGGGGACAGCAAAATGCCACCTCACCAGGGGCCTGGAAAGTGAAGAGCTGAAAGTATTTGGTGAACATTGAATGATTTCCATAGTTCTAGTTCCTAAGTTCTGTTGCACGAACGTCACTGGTGCACTGAGCTCACAGCGATGTGCCCATAGCTCTCACAACTTGCCACCTGGAAGTATAATGAATTCTGGGGACAGGTAACTGGTGAATCGTGACTGCTTGTGTGTGCACAGGGAGGCCTCTTAGGTGGGTGGGCTGTGCTTCTTAGCATCATCTGCTCAGGGGAGGAGGCTTTCACGGTGTGCTAGGACAGCAACATCCCTGAAGCACAGCGCTTCTCTTCCCAGTGTGCCATCTGCAGCAGTTGTGGTTACTAAGGATTGTCAGATCTCAGCTGAAGAAAGAGCACTGTTCGTCTTTATTCACCTCTTAATGTCTCTCCTGCTATCGCTTTCCCATTACTTATTCTTTAACTCCAGCAAGCTTTGGGATCTATTCTGCAAAGGAGGTGTTATACTAAATCGAGTTGCTCTGTGTCACCACTTGGGAGAAGTGAAGAAGGTTAGTCAATGCGCATTATTGATTATTAGCTGTGGGCTCCAGAAATAGTTGGGCAAAAAGGACAAAATATAAAATAAAGAGAAAAGACTAACGCGGCAGGCTCTTGCCTTCGATTTGTATTATTTTTTTACTCTTCTTTAAACGTAAATCAAAGCATAGTTGTGGAGAAAAAAAAAAGTCTTGGGCCAGACGAGTGGCGCGGTGGTTAAGCGCTGACTTGGGAAGCCAGCGGCCCTGGTTCGGGTCCCACGTAGGAAGGCCAGTGACACTGCCCTCAAAAAAAAAAATTCCTATTTTGTAGGAAACCTTTTTCAAGGAAGTTTGGATTTTTTTCACACTTAACCAATTCTCATCAGTTACCTCTAACTCTCACATCTGGCACACCCATTTTCTAGAGGAGGCCTTACTGAAGAGCACTGGCTGGTTAAGAGACTTGCTTAAAGTCGTGAGGTGAATGACTGTAGTCTGACAATCACAGTCTTTTGGGGTTTCCAACTTAGCCTTTAGTGTTTCCTGTGGTAATAAACCCATGGGTTTAATTTTTGCAGTGAATTTCTACTTGTTTTTCGGTGTTATAGGTAATATTCTGAAACTGAGCTTTCATTCAGGTTCTATCTGGGTATTTATCAGTTACATGTCACATATTTGGTTGAATATTTGTGTGGAGATTTGGGGGAGAAGAGGGAGTTAAAGATGGAAAGTATCTCAGTTCTCTTGAATATGGTATCATATCAACTTTCCGCAAAGCTTTTTGTTTATAAAATGTCAAGTCCATGACAACCCAGAGTGAGTGGCAGTCGAATGTGGCTGCATATCTGGAACCACATCCAGGTTGAATGGGAAGGGTTTAGGCTGAATTTTACTTCACTTGTAATTTCCTGGCTACCTGGATTTTGAAGGTCATAATTCAGTGTATCATCAAAGAGATACCATTTTAACTTCAGAATGGCTAAAACACATTCCAGGTATTGGTGAGGATGTGCTGATGATATAAGAATGGTACAACCACTTTGGAGAGCAGTATGGCAGTTTCTTATGAAGTGAAATGTGGACCTGTCTTTTGACCCAGAAATTCTACTTGTAAGTATGCAGAATGTAGAATAGACCACGGGTACACTGAAAGAACTTAGAATGTTCATGGCAGCTTCATTCGTAATATCCCCACACCGGAAATAACCTAAATGCTCATCAACAGGTGAATAGATAAATACATTGTAGTATATTCATGCAATTAAATAATATTCAACAATAAAAAGGAATGAATCACTGATACACTGAATAACATGTATGAACCTCAAAGACATTATATTGAATGAAAGAAGCCTAAGGCACACACACAAAATACTGTGTATTTCCACTTATATAAAGTTCAAGAACTGGCCAAACAAAGCTACGGCAATAAAAGTCAGAAAGTGGTTGCCTCCAGCAGGGGGATTGACTGCAAAGGGATGCAAGGGGCCTTTCTAGGATAATGGAAATATTCATAACTTGATTGGGATGGTAGATACAGTGATGTTAATGCTCATCAAGCTGTATATTTAAAATCTGTGTTTTTATGGTATGTAAATTATACTTTGATTTTTAAAAATACAAAATAAATTCAAGGTATCAGGCTTACAGGACCCCTGAAGTAACTTACACTTTCCCCAAGTGTTTTTAATTATTGTCCTCAGGGAATATTTAGTAAATATGTCCACTCCCGTGGTCTGACAATTCAGATAAATCAATCTTAAGTGTACCAACATTATTTTCTTCAAGGAAGGCTACAGGAGCTACACTGGGGTCTGAATGGGGTTGAGCAGCCTTTGCTCAGCTTATCTCCTGTTAACAGCTCATGGCCACAATAGTGGCAGGGCAGAATTAAGGAAAATCTCCCTCTTTGTCTACTTAGAAGCCATAGCAATACATGATGCCCTGAAAGATGAAAGCTAAACCCATGGTCATGCAGGTGCTGAAAATGGAACATACCACCTACTATTCAGCTTCAATGTGTCAGCATGGTTCTGGCAGGTGAAAAAAGTGCATCAGATATGGGCAGAGCTGTGGTGACTATAGGGGTCAGTGTGCAGAAAGAGTATAGAGGGGAAGGAAGGGTGACAAATAAATATGTTCCTTTTAAATATGGATCACATTACAAGCTTGAAATGGCACTGGGTTTGTATCTTGTCGGCACTTACTGAAATGTGAAACTTCCATGAGAAAAAAAAGGGAAAAAAATCCCACAGTTGTCTGATAGTCTGCCTTGGAATACTGTTATCAATTATGTCTTTTTCTTTTTTCCATTTTTTTTTTGGTCCCTTATGCTTTCTAATTTTTTGAAAATCAACCACCACTGTTATGACATGTTATCCAGTTATGCATGTTATTTGCATTTTTATATGCTTATAACAATGGATGAAATACATTTTTAAAAGATGGATGTCATAGGTCCTAAAAAGAAGTCTATGTAGTTATTTAACACTAAATGATTTTGAAACATTAACCTGTTGTGAGTCATCAGACCTTCTTCTCTTTGACTATTGGAGTAAGTCTTTTAAAATCAGTGCCTTTGTCTTAAAAGTTCACTTAAATTTTGATTTGGTCTGGCTTTTGATTTGTTACATCATTGACTCAGAGCAGATTACACCTCCCAGTATTCACACGCTTGTGAAGTCTCCTCCCACTTTGACTCTGGGCTTGACCATATGTCTAGCTTTAGCCAATAGGAAATTAGCAAGTGTGATGTAAGCAGAGGCTTGGTAAGCACTTGTACCTTGGGGCTCGTCCTCTTGGAATGCTTAGTCTTAGAACTTAGCAACCACACTATGAAGAAGTCCAAGTGGCCTTGTGGAGAGTCCTACATGAAAGACAACAAAAGCCCCTGGCAAACAGCCAGCCTCGCCTTGCCAGCTATATGAATGAGGCCATCTTAGAAATGGATCCTCCAGCCTCCAGTCTAGTCTCCCCAGCTGATTCCACATAGAACAGAGATGATCTGTCCCCATCAGGCGTTGCGCAAATTGCAGATTTGTGAACAAATGAATGATTATTATTGTTTTAAATCAATGAGTTTGGGATGGTTTGTTATATATGAATGTAACAGTACCTAAGCTATTTTTTTGTGTATTTTAAGTAGGTGTCTATCATCATCTAAATTTGAATTGGCGGGCCAGCTGAGTGGCATGGTGGTTAAGGGCCGGCTTGGGATGCCAGTGGCCCTGGTTCAGGTCCCACATATGAGGGCCAGTGACACTGCCTTCAAAAATAAATAAATAAATAAATAAATAAATAAATAAATAAATAAATTTGAATTGGCATATAGATTTCAACACTGTGTAGCAGTTCAGGAACTCTGTGTTGAGGAAGATTCTGAGGTTTTATCCCTGTTTAGCAGAAAAGTATGCATGTCCCTCATTTAATATATGTTCCACATAGTAGCCGCGGTGATTGGTTAAAGATCAGGGTTGGGAGTGACTGGTTAGCTCAGTTGGTTAGAGCATGGTGCTGATAACACCAGGGTTGCCAGTTCGATCCTCACATGGGCTACTGTGAGCTGCTCCCTCCTTAAAAGAGTCAACTGTGGGCCGGCCAAGTGGCACATTGGTTAAGAGCTGGCTTGGGACGCCAGCGGCCCTGGTTCGGATCTCACATATGAGGGCCAGTGCCCTCTACAGCTAACAACAGCTCCACCTGGAGCTGGGCTGTGCGAGCCCTGGTGACGGTGTGGGCTGCAGCCGCTGCTGCAGTGGGCTGCCATAGGCTACAGTGAGTGGCCGGCATCCAGTGTGATCTGCCAAGAGCTTCGGTGAGTGGCCGTCCAGAGGCCGGCGACCCATCTGCCTCATCCAGGAAGAGTGCAATGACGATACCAACATGGGCCAGTGAAGCAATGTCCTCCACAACTAGACTGAAGAACAAAAGCACAGCAACTTGTCTGTTCCCCTTCCCTGATTCCCCAACGCTGTTCCCCTCCCCCAATTCCCCAATAAAATCTTTTTTTTTTTTAAAAAAAGGAGTCAATTATGCCATTGTAGCATGAAAGCAATGTGTAACCAATGACCATGGCTGTTCCCCAATAAAGCTAAAAAACCAAACCAAACCAGGGTTATTGTGTCACTACATGGCTTAAACCCTCCAGGATCTTTCTGCTGTACTTAAAATGAGAATCAAACTCCTTATTCCAGTTGGCAAAACCCTCTGTGCTTGATCCCCTTTGGGTCTCATCTCATGCCACTCTCCCATGCAGCCACTCTCATAATCCAACCTCACAGGTTGGCTTTTGGTTCCCTGAACCTGCCGAGCTAATTCCCACCTTTGTGTCTTTATACCAATGTTAGATGTTCTGTGCCTGGAATGATCATCACAGGAGTGGCTTCTTATCATTCAGATCTCAGCTGCAATATCAACTCTTCAGAGAGACTTTTGTAACTCAGCCAGCTGTTGCTGTAATAATATGTCATAACCAACCACCTCAAAGTTCAGTGGTTTAAAACAACAAGCATTAATCTCATATTCACAGTCTGGCTATGCATCTCAGTCTAGGGTCCACATTCCTTTCCAGATGAGCAAAAGAAAACCCTCAAAGCCTCTAAGCTCCAAACTCAGAACTCACACACTGCCCCTCTCCCCATTGTCCAAATCAGTTCACATGGCCAATGGCTAACGTCAGTGGGGAGGAGAGCACTCTTCCTGGGGAGGGGGATACAGTAAGCCCCCGACTTACAAACATTCAAGCTGTGAACTTTCACAGATATGAATGGACCTCGCATTATGAACATTCGTAGATGCGAACAAATCGCTGAAGTAAGTAGCTCACATGTCTGCGGAACATTGTCACAGTTGCTGCTGTGCGCTTACTGTACATGCGATAGTGGACAGCAGTACAGTGCTTAATCAGGGCCCAGGATGTCCGGAAGCAAGAGGAAAAGCAGTGGTGATGTGAGGGGGATTGCTAGGGAGCACAAAGCAATAACCATAGAAACAAAAGTGAAAATAATTCAGAGACTGGACCAAGGCAAAAAGATGGGAGACGTTGCTCATTCTTATGACATGAATCATTCAACCATTGGCTTCACATTGTATATTTGTATCAAAGGTGTATAAGACTCACTTTGTCAGACTTAACGAACGAATCCAACTTATGAACGTTCTCCTGGAATGGAACTTGTTTGGAAGTCGGGGACTTACTGTATTTGTAGAACAATAATCTAATCTATCACACTATCAAATCTAATGCAGTCATATCATCAGCCCTTCCCTTCATCTCACCCAATTTTAATCTCTGCAAATAACTTATTGCTTTCTGATATTTTTGAGTTTATTATTTTTGTTGTCCTTCTTCCCTTGTTAGAGTATGTGTTCTTTGTGAGCAAAAATGTATTCTTTTATTTTTTAAAATTTTTTTTGGTAATAGCCATGGTCTTCAGTTACACATTGCTTTCATGCTACAATGGCATAGTTGACTCTTTTAAGGAGGGTGCAGCTCACAGTGGTCCATGCGGGGATCGAACCCGAAACCTTGGTGTTATCAGCACTACTCTAACCAACTTAGCTAACCAGTCACCCGAAAGATGTTTCTTTAATGCTATGTTCCGGCACATGCAACAGTTTCCAGCTGAGATAAGGTACCTTATAAGAGCAAATGCTAGCTGCAGATATTGGTATAGGGAAAAGGAACTGGAAAGCCACTTCATCCCCAAACCCAATCTGCACAAATATCTTGATCTTATGAACCAATGGTTCCTCTTGTAATTTCTCCATCTCTTCCAGTATTGTCTTCTGATAATGTAAGACACATCACGATGATCTGCCTTTAATGCTTTGTTTTTTATTACCCATCCATCTTTGTGAAAAAATTTTTGTGCCAGATATTAGCTTTAGAAACTGTACTTGAACTCAAAGGGGTCTGAGAGGCAGTGCCTTAGAACTCAAATCTTCAATTAATCTCTTCTTCCAATATCCAGGGGAAAATCCTCACCAGAGCTTTGACCCTGTCTGAATTGGGCTCCCCAGAAGCTGACCTTGAGAGAAGGATTGGAGTACATGTAGCATATTTGGGTGATTGGACATGGGTAGTGGAAAAGTGATACAGGGAAGGCAATACAGCCCATCAGTGGGTTAATTATTAGGCCAGCTACCACCAAGAGCAACTGGAACTTAATCCCAGCAGTATTAACAATTTACCTCAGAATTATCTTGGCCAAGAGTTAAGAGAGCTGGGAATGTGTGCCCTTGCACTTGGCAATCATTAAAGGCTGCCCAGGGGATTGGGGGCAAAAGGGCAGGAGAGGTGGGAAACGTTAACTCCTAGGCATTTTTATCCAGTTTGGGGCAATGTGGATTTTGGCAGCCAGGGGACAGAATTCTGACAAAGATGTGGGTGTTAGCCATTGAAAGTCAGGGCTGGGGGAAAGCAGAGTTTAAGAACATCAGAGGAGATAGGAGCACAGAAGACCCTGATTAGCCTTTAAAAAGAAGTTTGGAGGGCTGGCTGAGTGGTGCGTTGATTAAGAGCTGGCTTGGGATGCTAGCGGCCCCAGTTCGGATCCCACATATGAGGGCCAGTGACACTGCCCTCTACAGCTAACAACAGCTCCACCTGGAGCTGGGCTGCTGTGAGTCCCCAAGACGGCATAGCTGCAGCCCTTTCTGCAGTGGGCTGCCATAGGCTACAGTGAATGGACAGCAGTCAGTGTGAGCGGCTGGCAGCCGGTGTGAGCTGCCAAAAGCCGCTGTGAGCAGCCGTCCAGAGGCTTGCGAGTGATCTGCCTCACCCAAGAAGAGCACAATGATGATACCAACATGGGCAAGTGAAGCAATGTCCTCCACAACTAGACAGAAGAACAAAAGGACAACAACTTGTCTGTTCCCCTTCCCTGATTCCCCAACGCTGTTCCCCTCCCCCAATTCCCCAATAAAAATCTTAAAAAAAAACCCCAAAGTTTGGGCTGGCCAAGTGGCTCAGTTGGTTAAGAGTGCGAGCTCTGAGCAACAGTGTTGCTGGTTTGATTCCCCCATGGACCAGTGAGCTGCGCCCGAGCTGAGTTGCTGTCAACAGGCAGTGGGATGGCTCAGCTGGTGGGAGCGTGTGCTCCTGACAACAGGGTTGTCTGTTCGACTCCCGCATGGGATGGTGGCTATGCCCACCCACAACTAAGATTGAACATGGCACCTTGAGCTGAGCTGCCCTGAGCTGCCGACAGGCAGCCGGATGGCGACTGGACTTGGAGCTGAGCTAGCTGCACCCTCCACAACTAAGATTGAAGGACAACAACTTGTTTGTTCCCTTCCCTAATTCGCCAACAATGTTCCCCTTCCCCAATTCCCCAAGTTAAAAAAAAAAAAACAGTTTTATTGCGCTATAACTGACATACAATAAACTGCACATATTTAAAGTGTACTATTTGATGAGTTTTGACACATGTAGATTCCCATTAAACTATCAGCACAATCAAGATAATGAACATAGCCATCACCTCCAAAAGGTTTCTCCTGCCCTTTTGTAATTCCCCCTCTGGCTCATCTCCATTCCCAAACAGCCACTGATTAGCTTCCTGTCACAATACCTTGTATTTTATAGAATTGCAAGTAAATGAAATCATATAGGATATGCTTTTATTTTGTCTTTTTCTTTCATTCAACATGATTATTTTGGCATCCACGTTGTTGCATATATCAATATTCATTCCTTTTTATTGCTGAATAGTATTCTATTGTATGGATATATCACAATTTTTTTTTGTTTATCCGTTCTCTAATTGATGGATATGTGTTTTTAATATGTTTCAGTTACAGTTGACATTCAATATTATTTTATATTAATTTCAGATGTATAGCATAGTGGTTAGACATTTATATAGTTTATAAAGTTATCCCTCTGGCCTTGTACATAGTTATTACATTATTATTATTATTATTATTATTATTATTATTAAAGATTTTATTGGGGAATCGGGGAAGGGGAACAGACAAGTTGCTGTTCTTTTGTTCTTCAGTCTAGTTGTGGAGGACATCGCTTCACTGGCCCATGTTGGTATCATCACTGCGCCCTTCCTGGGTGAGGCAGATCGGTCACTGGCCACTGGATGGCCACTCATGGCAGCTCACAGCAGCTCATACCAACTGTCAGCCGCTCATGCTGACTGCCAGCTACTTATGGGCAGCCCTTTGCAGCCCCACCGCAGCCTACGCCATCGCTGGCGATTCTCGGCAACCCAGCTCCAGGTTGAGTTGTTGTTCACCATTTTAGCTGTAGAGGGCACAGCGTCACTGGCCCATGTAGTATCCGAACCAGTGCCCTGCTGCTCAGAGCTCACGTTCCCAAGCCTACTCTTAACCAACACGCCACATGGCCGGCCCTATTACAATATTATTGACTATATTCCCTGTGCTGTGCTTTACATCCCCATGACTATTTTGTAACTACCAATTTGTACTTCTTATTCCCTTCACCTTTTTCTCCCAGCTCTTCCCAAACCCCTCCCATCTGGCAACCTAATTGATGGATATTTGGATTGTTTCTACTTTTTGGGTATTATAAATAGTGCTATGAATATTTTCATACAAGTCTGTGTATGAACTTATGTTTTCACATCTTTTGACGTTACATTGGTTACTTTGAGTTCGCCATAATGGGAGTATTTACACCATGGAAATTGGCAAACACTAAAATTCAAGGCTTTTCCTCCAGAGATTAAACATTTACCACCGCACCACTGGATATACCCTAGAACTGGAATTACTGAATCAAAGACCGCCCTTTGAAAAGCCATTGATAGGCTTTCCAGGGCTGGCCGAGTGGCGCGGTGGTTAAGCACTGGCTTACGACACCGGCGGCCCTGGTTCAGATCCCACATATGAGGTCCAGTGACACTGCCCTCAAAAAAAAAAAAAAAAATAGAAGGCTTTGCAGGGGCCGGCTGAGTGGCTCAGTTGGTAAGAGATCGCTCAAGAGTGTGAGCTGAGCTCTGAGCAGCAGCAGTTCGATGCCCAGCCTGAGCTGAGCTGCTGCTGAACTGCCAATAGGTCAACAGGTGGCAGGATGGCTCAGCTAAAAAAAAAATAAAAAGAAGGCTTTCCAAAAAAAGGCTTTCCAAAAAGGTTGTAATTATCTTGCTTATTAAGATATGTCGATCCTTTATGTCATTTTAGTGTAATACTTTTTTTTTTTGAGGGCAGTGCCACTGGCCCTTATATGTGGGATCCGAACCAGGGCCGCTGGCGTCCCAAGCCAGCTCCCAACCACTGCACCACTCGGCCAGCCCCTTTATGTCATTTTAAAATGCTCAACTCCCTCTAAGTCAAAAATCCACAAAGTCTAAGATGCTGGTCTTTCCCTGGGGTGATAGTGCCATTTTTTTTCTCATTGTAGTAAAGAGCAATAACTTCTGAGTATTTCTGAAAGACTTAAAAGATATTTCAGGATGGCGCATACGTATATATAAATCTTCTCTAACAGGGAAAAGAAGACACTAAACAAATCAGGCCAGAAAGATGACATAATCAACTGGGGGTTGAGGGCAAAAGGAAACATGAGACATTAAATTTTTGTTCCTTTGGTATATAGAGTTTTCTAAGTCATTGTTTATAAAGACACATATTTTCATGTAGTTATAACCCAGTGAACATGTACCATTTCTGCTTTACTCATTTAATATTATTTCACATCACTTTTCAACAAATGGATGTAATCTTCATTATTTTCATTTGAACTTCAAAATATTTTATTATCATCATTCCCCATTGTTGAATATTTGGGTTGTTTCCAGTTTTGCAGCATTATAAATAGAATGCCTTCCTGCAAATTCCTTCTTTTGCCTTGTAAGTTATTATTTCCTTGGATCAGCTTCCTTAAAGTCCTCTTTTTTTCCCTGTCCATTACTTGTTTATTTTGTACCACGTAGATACTTCTTTTCTCGTCTCTCCTGTCCTATACTTGACAGGGTTATGTGTTTTTGCTGTGTACTCTCATGGCATCCTATATTAACCCCATTACAACCTACCAGACTTTTTCTTTTTTAAAGATTTTATTGGGGAATTGGGGGAGGAGAACTGCATTGGGGAACCGGGGAAGGGGGACAGACAAGTTGCTATCCTTGTTGTTCTTCAGTCTAGTTGTGGAGGACATTGCTTCACTGGCCCATGTTGGTATCATCATTGCGCTCTCCTCGGGTGAGGCAGGTTGGTCACCGGCCTCTAGACGGCCACTCACCGCAGCTCTTGGCAGCTCACACTGGCTGCCAACTGATCACGCTAGCTGCTAGCCACTCCCTGCAGCCTATGGCAGCCCACTGCAGCAGGAGCTGCAGCTATGCCGTCTCGGGGACTCACAGCAGCTCAGCTCCAGGTGGAGCTGTTGTTCACCATCTTAGCTGTAGAGGGCAGTGTCACTGGCCCTCATATATGGGATCCGAACCAGGGCTGCTGGCGTCCCAAGCAAGCTCTTAACTAACACGCCACTTGGCTGGCTCCCTACCACACTTTCTTTTAAGTAGTTTTTTTCCCCCAGCTAGACTGTAGGTTCCATGAGGGAGGGGGCCATATTGTTTTTTCCCCTTTCTTGGTTCCCCATTGCTTATACTGCAGGTGCTCAATATCTATCTATCTATCTATCTATCTATCTATCTATCTATCTATCTATCTATTCATCCATCCATCCATTCATCCATCTGACTTTCTTTCCCTTTGTCTTTCTTCAAGTCTCATTTGACATTAACTCCCTCAGGAGTTAATACATGAACAACCTTTTGTGTCCTATGCTAACCCTACTGGCCTTGCTATAGTGAGATCATTGCTAGCACTGAACTAACCCTCTTTTTGGCATCAGGCCCTGTCTGCTATACTCATGAGTCACAGGTCAAGGCTAGTCAATACTTCCCTCAAAGATGACTTAATTATAGATAATAACAATTTTAAAGAATTAAATTAGGTAAACCTGCAAACTGATCTTTCTGACTCTTCCACATGCAGCCTTGCACTTAAAACGAGTGTGTCCTAGGTAAAGTTCCCTGCAATCAGGCTGTAAGATGGAGATTAGCACACAGCAAGTTCATCGAGTAGTACTCCAGAGAGATACACCTGTGGGGAACTGAAGGCAGCGGACCTGGTTAGAGGGAGAATTTGAATTATGAGGTAGACCCCTCAGCCAACACCATGGGGAGCTTTAGACTGGGGTGGCCCTTCTGAGTTGTCTTAAATTGGGGTGAGGGAACTGGGACCTTGTACCTACCCCTCGTTGGCCAGTGTTTGAATGTGCGGGTATAGCTTAGGATGAGAAAGCAAGTTTAAATTGAGGGTAATTCCCAGAGAGGGACTGAGCCATGAGCCCACAGCAGCTGACACTGCCAGCAGCTGGGAGGATGCATCCTTCATTTCTGAAGTGGGGCACTGGGCCAGCACCATACCCCCACCACAGGGGGTATGAGTCATCTTAAAGTCAAATGCTAGGAGAATAGATTGGCAGTTGTTGCAAGAAGACAGAGCAAGTGACCTTCTCTATTCAGCTGAATTCCTATTGTTACTCAGGAGCTCTAAAGTTCAGAGGAGGTAATGGGCTGAGATGGCCCGAGTTTGTGTGGTCTCAGGATGTTTTTAAAAGAAACATAACAATCATCAACCTCCTTCCCCTTGAGGTGCTTTCCCTTACATGCCTTCCCCCACAGCTGTTTCCTCATTTGGAAGCCCTGGGAGACAAAGGTGTTAGGATATAAACAGGAAGTCTGGCCTCAGAAATCTGAGGATCAAGGATTGCCTCAGGCCCCGGAGGATGCACTGAGGTTGGGGATGAGTCTGTGTTATGGCAGATAACTTTCCCTCAACAAACTGCCACCCAAGAAACAGTTTGAAAAGAAACAGTGGACATGAATCCAATTACACAAACTTATTTACAAGGTTGAATTAGCTCATGTCTGCAAAGTATTTTGAGCAATTTGGATAGACATCCTAAGTTGTTTACCTAAAGTATTACCTGGCCCTTCAGCCAACTTCCTAGAGGTAGGATGGGCTGAACACAGCTTCCATTAGAAAATAATCTCATGAGCTCTCCCTACATCTAATATGGATTCTCATTAGTGGTTTGATGTAAAGGTCTACTTGTTGAAGCAAGACCATTATTTTTCACATGTTTTCATTTACTGTCTTTTAAAAAGGGATTATGATTTTTTTGTGCTAAAAATTATACTTTGGTACAGACCATGCTTAAATGAATATTTTTAAGCTAAAAGAATCAGTCATAGTTTCAACATAAGGTGACCAGATGTCTTAATTATATGTGTGTGCATGTTGTAACAAGTTTTATATTAGAATCCCAGCTCCCTGGATACTATTAGTTCTGATGTCCTCCAGGATCTCTGGCAAAAGAAGGCTTCAGAGGCATAAATATGGAGTCAGTGTCACATATGTATAGAATATTCTAATGTATAGTGTCACCATAATGGTCAATTTTTTTAAAATTTCACAAACTTGGATTCAGTCTTGTTATGTCCTCTTTATACCCTTAGTTAGAGGAGTTCTGTTCAGCTAGTCTTCAGGTGATTCTTGAGGTTGATCGATAATTTAGTTGTAATTTTAATGTGATCCTGGGAGGTGGAAGGCCTTGCATTTACCTATTCCACCATCTTGGTGCTGGTCTCAATTTTTTTTTTTAAAGCTGGTTACAAGGACATCTGATTCTCGCTACTCTGGCTGCTGCAATAGTTTCAATAAAGACAAAGAATGGTTATCTCTCCTTTCCACAAATATTAACTGATAAGGGTTTCACAATATTTGACTATTAGTGAGTGGGTTGGTTTGGGGGGATGGGAGGTATGGCTTGGTTGATACAATCTAGCTCTTTTTTTGCTATCAATGCACAATGAGAACGACTATATAAGAGTTCTTAAGAGGGTCTGATGCTAGGGTGGGTGTTCACTGCCTCCAGGCCCACCAGGCCAGCAAGATTAACCTAGACACCCATTACATTGAGGTTATAGTTTCTGTAGCCACTCCTGGTCCTGTGTCTATATCATGCAGATTTCTTAGTTGCAAACAACAAAAGCCCTCTTCTTAGTTTAAACTAGAAAAGAGATGAAAAAGTTCACATGCTCTCCAGCAGGGCTGAAATCTCCCAATGGAACTGCTCCAGTGGAGACAACGCTGTCACCTTTCCTTGGGACAGGCAGCTCCCATCACATCACTAATGCTGGGCACTGGACACAACTGCCAGGGACTCTACCGCTGAAGCTCCTGAAAACTGGGTGTGTCTGCTGCTGCCCATGTCACAGGGACACAGGCAATACCTGCTTCTTTGGGTCACCAACTTCTTTTTTTATTATTTATTAAAAATTTTTTAATGTACTTTATTTTTTAAAATTAATTAATTAATTAATTAATTTATATTTTACAATCCAATGCTTGGTGAAAGGGTTACTAACTTCCAATGGAAGGCTGGCATAGGTATGTCTCATTGGTGAAGGTTACGGCTCTATGTCTATATCCTTGTGTTTTCTGCCTCCCATGGCTTACAAACTTATCTTCCCTTGGATTTTGAATTTATTATTCATAAGAATGAACGAGAGAGGGAGAGAGACAGAGAGAGAGGGAGAGGAAGAGGGAGAGAGAGAGATGAAGGAGGAGGAGGAAGGGAAGGGAAGGGACTCAGAGAGGAGAGGCGAGGAGTGGGGAAGGGCGGGGAGGGGAGGGAAAGGGAGGGGAGGGAAGAAGAGGGGAGGGGAGGGGAGGGGAAGGGAGGGGAGGAGAGAAGAGGAGAGGAGAGGAGAGAGACTGTAAAGCAAGAAGGCCAAATTTTAGAAATTATATAACCCAAAACCATTTTTACTATTTTATTGCCCCATCAGAGAGGCAGTTTTAAACCTTTGAGTACTTTTCAGAAGCCATTAAACTTTCAGGTATTACGTGGTTTATTTTCCCCCCAGAAATGTGTAAAACCAGTCATTCTTGCCCTTAGAAGAAAATCTAGGTGATTATTTATATAATCTTCAGGGAGAAATTTCTAAACATGACACCACAGCCAGATACCATGAAGAAAAATATTGATAACCTTTACTATTTCAGAAAAAAAAAAACCACCATCAACAGTGCTAAAACACTTGACAAATGGGAAAACATTTGCAACTCATGACAGAAGACTAATGTTCTTAATAGAATAAGATCTCTTTCTAACCAATAAGAAAAAATTTAATACAGTATAAAAATGGTTGGAAGATATGTACAAGTAATTCACAAAAGAAGGCAAATGGTGAACAGCCATATGAAAAGATAATCTAACTATTAGTAAAAATTGCAAATGAAAGCAATATGGTATAATCTCCCTTTCCAATTGGCAAGGATAAGAAAGATGTTGCAAACAGACCCACCTAAGCCAATTTGGCAGTCCAGCAAATGTCAAGGTCCTTTAGTGAACTTGTTAAAGCTCGGCGGTGGCTGTGCATACCTGTTCTCACAAACTTGCTAGTGGCTGGTTTATTACTATGAAATTAAATAGGAAACCAAGTTCTCTCAAACATACAAACGTTTATTAGCAAGCAAGAACAAAAGAAGATGAAAGGCTTGTTCTGTAGTATATGTTCCTCTATTCCGGATAATGTGCCTGGCTGGTTTTATAGATGAGTCAGGATCTGGCAAGATCAGCAGGACTCTAGAGTCATACTGTCAATATAACGATTGAAAATAAGTCATTGCAGATTGGCACCTTTCTGAAAGGCAGTTTGTCAATGTAGATAAGTGGTTGCTTGTCAGTGGGGTGGGGGCCAGAAGGGATGGAAAGGATGGGAGGGCTGGATTACAAATGTTCAGGATGAAACTTTTGGGGTGATGGACATATTCGCTATATTTTTTTTTTGAGGGCAGTGTCACTGGCCCTCATATGTGGGACCTGAACTGGGGCGGCTGGCTTCCCAAGCCAGCGCTTAACCACCGTGCCACTCGGCCAGCCCCATATTCACTATCTTTGATTGTGATGATTTCGTGAGTGTATAGATATATTAAAGCTTTTCAAATTATACACTTTAAATATATGCAGTTTATTATATGTCAATTATACCTTAGTTCAATTTTTTTTTTTAGAGGGCAGTGGGATCTGAACCGGGGCTGCTGGCATCCCAAGCCAGCTCTCAACCACCGCGCCACTCGGCCGGCAATTATACCTTAATAAAGGTGTTTAAAATAATTTTGTCAGTGGATAATGGATAAACATAATGAGGGGGCATTTTATTTATGAGTGGCCGACAGCCATTGTGAGCAGCTGGCATCTGGGAGCTGCCATGAGCCACTGCACGCGGCTATCCGTTGGCCGGCGAGCGACTGCCTCACCTGGGAAGAGCGCAATGACTATACCAACATGGGCCAGTGAAGCAATATCCTCCACAACTAGACTGAAGAACAAAAGGACAGCAACTTGTCTGTTCCCCTTCCCCGATTCCCCAAAGCTGTTCCCCTCCTGCAATTCCCCAGTAAAATCTTTAAAAATAAATAAAATAAAAATAAATAGTACCTAAGAGTAGGAGTCAACGAACTACAGCCCAAGGACCAAATCTAGCCTACCATTTAATTTTCGAAATAAAGTTCTATTGAAACACAGTCATGCCTATTTATTTACATATTATATATGTCTGCTATCATACTACAATGACAAAGTTAAGTAGTTTGCAACAGAGCTCATATGGCCCATGTGATGGTTAATTTTATGTGTCAACTTGGCTAGGCCATGGTACCCAGATATTTGGTCAAACATTATTCTAGATGTTTCTGCGAGGGTACTTTTTAGATGACATTAACATTTAAATCAGTAGACTTTGAGTAAGCAGATTACCCTCCATAGTATGGGGAAGAAGAGAGAATCCTGCCAGCAGACTGCCTTCAGGCTGGAAGACAACTCTTGCCTGGGTCTCCAGCCTGTGGCTCCACCCTACAGATTCTGCACTTTCCAGCCTTCACAACCACATGAGCCAATGCCTTAAAATACCCCTCTCTCTCCATATTATAAATATCTATATATCTAAACCCATTACATATACATAAGGTTGGACAATTAAGTTTGTGAACTCATCCTAGAAAAAGTGCCACATAACTCATTGCTGAATATCACTATGGTCACCTTTGAAGTACTTCCCTTGGGAAGCTATGTATTGACACCAGTGCCTAGTCTATCCTTCAAAGCCATTTTGGAACTCTTTTTCTGGAATGGCCATCAAAGCTATTGTCATATTACCTTTGATGTCCTGAATGTCATCAAAATGTCTTCCTTTCAAAATTTCCTTCATCTTCAGGTAAAGGAGGGAGTCATTGGGAGCCATATAAGGTGAATAGGGAGGGTGTTTCAACACTTATTTGTTTACTAGCTAAAAACAGACAGTGCCTTGTGAGCTGGTGCATTGTCGTGATGCAAGAGCCATGAATTGTGGCTGAAAAGTTCAGGTTGTCTAACATTTTCATGCAGCCTTTTCAGCACTTCCAAATAGTAAACTTGGTTAACTGTTTGTCCACTTGGTACAAATTCATAATGAATAATCCCTCTGATATAAAAAGTTAGCAACATCTTTGCAACAAGTTCGCGAACTTAATTGCCAGATGTGTATGTGTGTGTATGTGTGTAGAGAGAGAGATAGACATAGATGGAGGCAGATATCTATATTTATAGATATGTATAGATATACTTATAGATATCTATCTATAGAAATATCTAGACAGGGCCGGCCGAGTGGCGCATTGGTTAAGAGCTGGTTTGGGATGCCAGCAGCCCCGGTTCGGATCCCACATATGAGGGCCAGTGACACTGCCCTCTACAGCTAACAACAGCTCCACCTGGAGCTGGGCTGCACGAACCCTGGTGACTGTGTAGGCTGCAACCCCTGCTGCAGTGGGCTGCCATAGGCTACAGTGAATGGCCGGCAGCCAGTGTGAGCAGCTGGCAGCCGGTGTGAGCTGCCAATAGCCGCGGTGAGCGGCCGTCCAGAGGCCGGCAACCGATCTGCCTCATGTGGGAAGAACACAATGACGATACCAACATGGGCCAGTGAAGCAACGTCCTCCGCAACTAGACTGAAGAACAAAAAAGACAGCAACTTGTCTGTTCCCCTCCCCCAATTGCCCAATAAAATCTTTAAAAAAAAAGAAATATCTACATAGACAGAGATATCTATGTCCATCTATATATTCTGTTTGTTCTGTTTCTCTGGAGAACCCTAACTGATACAGTGTGCAAAGCCTAAAATATTTATTAATTGGCCCTTTGCAGAAAAAGTTTGCTGACCTTTGACCAAGAACCAGGATCAGAATCTATAGAATCAGAATTTAGAGCTTACATTCTCAGCCACTACCCTACACTGCCTCATGTAACATCCAACCAATGGAATACTCTGTGTCCATTAAAAATTATGATACCACACTACTTATTGCCTTTGGAAAATGTTCAGAATGTATTGCTGAACAAAGAAAGCAGGTTACACCTGCATTTATGGTATTATCACATTCCTATTAGAAAAAGTAAACATGGGGAAAGTTATGGAAACATATATACTGAATATGTTAACAGCAGTTTCCATCAGGCACTGAATGTGATTTTCACTTTTCTTTTACACCTCCTTGTATTGTCTGAATATTTCATGATGAGTGTATAATCAGAATGAAAAAAACCCAACAACACAATTAAATGCAGAGAATGTCTAATGATTTGTTTTTTATATTGTGTCAAAATTGCCCCATATCAAAATGTCCAGGTCGAGGCATCTACATCAAAATGTCCTTAATGGCAAAACAGTGGCAGCTGTATAATGGTCACAGCCCTCCCCATCACGTCCTGATAATTCATTTTCCATGCAGCAGACAGTCTGAGTGGTCTTTCAAAAGCACTCATCTGGTTGTACTCTTGTGCTTGAATTCTTTCAATGGATTCCCATTTAAGTCCAAATTGATGTCAGCATGGCACACAGGGTCCTGGTCCTTGGCCCTAGCTGCATCTGTCTTTCATGCTCTATTCCAGCCACATTGATCAATCTGCAGTTCTTGAAAACACTCTGGTTCTTATCTTGGTCTGATAAAAGTTAGTCTCATTATTGCCAAAGCTAGATCTCATCATTTTTTAGTGCCTAGAATAGTACCTACCACAGGTAGGCAAAATAAATGTTTGCTAAATGAAAGGTGAATTAATGTATAGAATGATGAAACTCTAATATGACTTAATAAGTTTTCAACTTTGGTCCTGGTAGACAAGATGGCCAGAGAGGTGACATTTAAGTCAGTCAAGTGTTACTCTATTAGCACTGTTCTTCAGTTGCATTTTGGGTGGGTTGACTTGGGACCCTAATCATTATACAGAGGGTGCCAAGAAATGTTTACATATTTTAAGAAAGGAAAAACTATTAAAATTATGCTGATGGTAACCACTTTGGGCATCTCTTGTAATTGCAGAAGTCAAACGTGACTTGTATTCATCTTTTGTTATTGGTATATATTGAGTATTATAATTTTTAAAAAAATATTATTGGGGAACAACCATGGTCATTGGTCACACATTGCTTTCATGATATGATGGCATAGTTGAGTCTTTTAAGGAGGGCACAACTCACAGTGGCCCATGTGGGGATCGAACCAGCAACCTTGGTGTTATCAGCACCATGCTCTAACCAACTGAGCTAACCGGTCACCCTGAGTATTATAATTTTAATACAGTTTTTTCCTTTCTTAAAATATGTATACATTTTTTGACACTCTCTGTGTATAATATTGCTTAAGTAAAAAAGTATTTTATGTTCTTTCCCTCTATGTCAAATACTGGCTAGATGTTCTCCAATTCATTTCCTTTTCTTGGGTACCTAGAAAGATAATATCTCTTAGCCTTTCTTGCAGTTAGGTTGGGAAATTGTGCCTGAATTCTGGCCAATGAGAATATGAACAAAAATGACCTGTGACTTCCACAAATGGGTCTTGTACATATTCTCACTTTCTGGTTCATGTGGCTCAACTCAAAGGCCTCTGAAATGGTGGAGGTCCAAGATGGAAGGAGGTTGGTTCCTGATCTGTGATGTAAACTAGAAACAAACCTTTTTCGAGTTTAGCAGCTGAGATTGTGGGGTCTATTTGTTACTGCAACCCAACTTGGCTTCTTCTGACTACACGATCTTCCAAAGAAACTTAGGTAATTACTTGTTTTTAAGTTGGGCAGGACTTACATGGTCACTATAATTTGACACTTCAGGATGCAGATGTCGAAGCACATCTCCTTATTCAGCTTCTTCATTTGTATTTTCCAAATGATTTGAAAAATAAGCATGGAGTAAGATAATGACTATTCAGTAGAAAGCAAAAAATAGTACAGAGCACAAATAACTCAAAATTAGCATAACAATTCTTGCTATTAATATGAATCTTTCATTTTTTTCTCTACTTTTTTTTGATTTAGAAATCAGCTATGTTTAATAGAAAGCTCCGGATACACGACCTTTTTGATGAAAGGGGTTTGTATAAATCGATCAAACACGTGAATATATTATGTATTTCATTTGTTGATTCATTTATGTAAGAATGAAATCAAGCCGAAAACCAATTAGGACCTACTATGTGTGTTTTGTTGTTCAGCAGTGCTCTGTTCAGTTGGTATTCAGATGGTGGTGGTGGTGGATTGAATCTGCTTATAGTAATGCTCATCTGTTAAATAATCTTTGCTAAATGCGACCAGGAATATGGAATTTTTTATTGGCAATTACAATCCTTGGGCTGCATGTTACGCTGCTAGACATCTGGCCGCCAATTCTATACAGGATCTTTCATGACCATCATATAGTGCTGGGAACATTAATTTACTCTGAAAAGCAAATTAATTGAAAAGGTCGTCCAAACAAAACACATGAAATGATGTTAGCATAGTGCTTGCAAATGTAATTATTGGACCCAGTGTAGAGATCTTCTCTGTGAAATTTTGCCTTATTCCCCCTGTTTGCTTAGTATACCCTTCTTGTGCTCCCACTTTAGCTTCTGTGAGCTTTATCTCATGACCTTGGGCTATCATTTCTCACCTGGCTCCTGGAGTAGCCTTGGCTCATTGGATATACTGAGCTTCTGGTCTCTTACAGAGACATGAAAGGTATCTAAGTTTCCACTTACTGATGTGGCACCCTGGGTGGGAGCAGCTCCATCTTGAGCCTACAGATTTATTTCAACAAGGTGAATTCTGAGTACCAGACCACAGGGAGATGAGGAAGCCAGCCAAACAGGCATCTTGGAATAGAGCCTACTGGGCAGAGAAAACAGCAAGCATGAAGGCCTTGAGGTCAGAACTGGCTGGTGTGTTTGCGAAACAGTAAGATGGCAGTTAGACGGACAGAGCAGAGTGGACAAGGGGGAAGAAGAGGAGGGATGAAGACAGAGAAGTACGGGCCAGATCGTGGAGAACCTTGTAGAACTCGAGTAGAAGGACTTTGGATTTTACTCTGGGGTGGGGAGCCATTGGTGGGTTTGAAGCCAAGGACTGACTGATCAGACTTGATTATGCCTTAACAGGAGCACGCTGTGTCGAGCATAGACTAAAGGAGGAAAGGGTGGCAGCTGGGAGACCAGCTGAAGGCTCTTCTCATGATTCCACAGCGTGATTATGACATCTCAGACCAGAGCAGTGGAAGTAAGATGGGGAGAAATGGCCAGATTCTAGATATATTTTGAAAGGAGGGCCCATATAACTTGCTGATGGAATAGACAAGAATATAAAAGAAAAGGACAAGTTGTGTGTGACCTCGAGGTTTTTGGCCTGCACAACTGGAAGGATGGAGTTGCCATTAATGGCTGGGGCAGAGAACGTTTAGACATGATAAGTTAGAGACTATTAGACAGACATCCAAGTAGAGATGTTGAAGAGGAAGTTGGATCTACAAATATGGAGTTCATGGATGAAGTTCTGGCTAGAGATACTAATCCCAGAGTCATCGTCATATTGAAGGTATTTATAACACTAAGACTGAATGAAATCACCAAGGTAGCATACACATTGAAAAGAAAAGGTGCTAGCCAAGTGGCATGTTGGTTACGAGTTGGCTTGGGAGCAGGATCTCTGAACAGCAGGGCCCCGATTTGGATCCCACATGAGGGCCAGTGATGCTGTGCCCTCTACAGCTAAGACGGTGAACAATAGCTCAACCTGGAGCTGGGCTGCAGTAAGTCGCCAGCGACGACATAGGCTGTAGTGGGGCTGCAGTGGGGCTGGCCGGCAGCTGCCGTGTGCTTTCGTGAGTTGCCGTGAGCGGCCGTCCAATGGCCGGCAAGTGACTGCTTCAGCAGGGAAGAGCGCAATGATCACAATACCAACATGGGCCAGTGAAGCAATGTCCTCCACAATTAGACTGAAGAACAAAAGGACAGCACCTTGTCTGTTCCCCTTCCCCGATTCCCCAATAAAATCTTTAAATTAAAAAAAAGAAGAGAAAAGGTTGACTGTAAAAATATCAGCACGTGTGGATACACATCACACATAAGCATTATGGTGGAAACAACCATGAGTGAGTAAACTTTGGAGAAGGAGGGTGATTCGGCTCAGTATGGAAGAAGGAAAGGATACCAATGTGTGGAACATGAGAGTGAGATGAAACTTAAAAAAATGCAGCAGTGAGTGGAGAAGGCTAGGCTAGCAGCTATAAGTCGATGAAGGGACAGTGCGACTGTAGTAGGCAGCAGGATGAAGAGACAGGTAGAATGGTTAGGTTATTCTTGTTTTGCAACTCTATTCCCCTCCCCTCCCAAACTAGCAGCAGTGTTGCCTGGAAACAGCCTCTGAGTGTTCTCTGCAGGTGGAGCCTGCACCTGCATGAGGTTTACTGGGGACTGCTCATGGGAGATAATTTTCAGGAAGTGAGGAAGGCAGGTGGGGAAGAGAAACTGAGCTGTGATGTGACTGCAACTAAAGCTTCAGCAGACCCCACAGGGAGCTCTGGAGCTGGGATGGCCCTTCAGAATTTTCCCAAATTGAGGCAAGGGGACTGGGTTTTGCATCATTACCTTAGCCAGTTATTGGCTCAGGCTGTTCCCCGCTTGAGATGTGGCATTACATTGGGCAATACAGTTCCCTGGAGCTGAAGGGATTGCCCAGAGAGGGACCATGAGCAGCCGATATTCTCACAAGATTGAATGTAGGTGTCCTGGCTCTGAAGACAAGAGGTGATGTGACCAGAGCACTGCAGTATCCACTATGAGCATCTACAAGCTGAAAATGCACCAAGAGGTCAGATGTTACATTTAAATGAAATGCAAATAAATGGGGATAGCTTCTTTCTGCAGCCTTGGAAAACATCTGTGTTTGCTGGATTTTTATCAGATGGTCAAATGTTTTCATCTGGGGTAGTGTCGTTAAATAACTTTAGAGAAGTGAATAGAGGGTTGGACAAAATAAAAAAAAGTTTGCATGAACCAATACCATTACAGTACGAGGTCTGACAATTAAGATCGCAAACTCATCCTAGAAAAAGTGCTACATTCTTCATTGCTGAATATTACTACAGTTTCCTTTCAAGTACTCCCCTTGGGAAGCTATGCACCGACGCCAGCACCTAATCCATCCTTCAAAGCAATTTTGGAACTGTTTTTCTGGAATAGCCATCAGAGCTGTCTTCATATTACCCTGGATGTCCTAAAAGTCATCAAAATGTCTTCCTTTCAATATTTCCTTCATCTTCAGGTAAAGAAAAGTCCTGGGGGCCAGATCAGATGAGTAGGGAGGGTGTTCCAATACAGTGATTTGTTTACTGGCTAAAAACTCCCTCACAGACAGTGCCATGTGGGCTGATGCATTGTCATGAGGCAAGAGCCATGAATTGTTGGTGAAAAGTTCAGGTCATCTAACTTTTTCATGCAGCCTTTTCAGCGCTTTCAAATAGTGAGTTTGGTTAAATGTCCACTTGGCACAAATTCATAATGAATAATCCCTCTGATATCAAAAAAGATTAGCAACATCGTTGCAACAAGTTGACGAACTAAATTTTCCGACCTTGTATCTCTAAGAGCTGGAGCCTGCCTGCTCAGGAAAATACAAAAAGGATACAGCCTGTATTCAGGCTGTAAAGATAACCAGCAATTCCCTACTGCTTTCCTGGGAGGTATTTGCAAATGTGTGGGGAGGCTTTGTCATCACAATGACTGGGAGAAATGCAAAGTGAGGGAGAATCAAGCATTAATGAAAAACTCTCCCAACCCAAATGATAATAGCATCTCTATTGAGAAACGCTGTGGTTGAAGGAAGTTAGCTGCAATATGGTTATACGTAGGATCGCCAGGTAATTTATCCTACTAACCACTGCATTTTTGAGAGTGAAAGGGTTTTTATTAATAATTATGTCAAGACAACTGACATAAACAATGAATGAGGCCAGTGAACTAGGGTTTATGGGAGCTCTAGTCCAGTCTTGCAGTTACCAGGGGCTTGCAATTATCCACACAGGTTTAGGGATAAGTCAAACCCAGGAACATGGGGTGTGAAGAATGTATGCAAAACTTACTTCCTGTAAGTACGAGGTCTGACAATTAAGATCGCAAACTCATCCTAGAAAAAGTGCTACATACTTCATTGCTGAATGAAGTCCCCCTGTTGTCATACTGACTATAAAAAGGAATTGAATGTTTATCCTCTTGTGGCATAAGAAGAGTTACCCATCTTAGCCACAAATTTCTGACTGATAAAAATTGTCACCATGCCGAGGATATTTAGTTTTAATATGGACAGGAATTGTTGAACCAATAACTTCAGTTCTTGTGATGGTAAAAGTATTCAGTGCAGTGTTTCCCAAATGTTTTCATGTCATGGCATACAGAGAAATTGATTTTTAATTGTAGGGTATCCTTGATCTGCAGGAGACTGAAGGTTCCCTGGGACGCCTTAGGAGGACATCACTGAGAAGCTCTGCATTACCAAGTAAGTCCGTCCCCCCCCCCCCCGCCCAAGTAAATCTTGAAAGACCAGGAAGTTTAGAATAAAATGAAAAGATAGTGAAGTAAACCTAACCCATGGTTTTAATACTTCTATGTTGAATTTAGGAATAATCTGCGTTTGTTTAAAGTGCTTAAAATGTTCGTGGCCACTTGGCATATTAGGGAATTGGAGAGATTAGCCTTGGGTTCCAATTGAAAATATATAATTTTACAAATGTGATTTCAAAATGAACGGTATAACAATGGACTCAGTTCGTACAATAGATGGGATAAGAATGTTTCAGAGAACTTGCGGCCTCATGCATAGTTAATCCCCCGTTCAGAGGTAAAGTAATTGTGGGTCCAGATGCGGGGGCCAGCGCGAGGATGGGTTGGGATGCTGGGCCTCAGAGGACGTTGGAATCAGGCCAGAGGCGCTACTGCTAGGACCCCTCTTCCTACAGGAGGCCCAATGTGTGGGGATCTCCAGAATTACATGGGGGTGGCAGGAGCATCCTGGAATGAGAAACACCTGGGTGTCCCTGGTGCAAGTGGCCCGTTGTTCCAAATTGGACCTTCAGGAGTCTGGCTTATGCCAGCTATTGAGCAAACCCCAATCGCCCTCCTTCAAGGCCCCATCAAAGTCACAATGCAATTGTTCCTTGCTACAGGGGCTCCCGCACAAAGGCTGTGGAGGGGTGGGATCACCCGAGGCCAGACGGGTGACTGGACTGAACTGCGCATGCATAGGATGAAAGTGTATGGCCACCTGGGAGGCCAAAGGCCCTGGGAAAGAAGCTACAAGGGCTTATGGAACAAGGCCTTGGGGACCCAATCTGACCTCTGCCTAAGTGCAACGCTTCAGTAACCCAAATGCAAAGTTCCATTATGCTCTAGACCACTTGTACCTTCAGGCAGCAGCAAAGTGTCTAGAATTCCTCCCTGGACATCACCTTGTTCAGTGACCCCCTTCCCTAGGAGAAGAGCTTCAGGGCATTGCTCTCATTCTGGCCCATCCCAGCTGCTTGTCTTGTTGATGATAACCATTCTGACAGGTGGGAGGTGAGGTCTCACTGCGGCTTTGATTTGCATTTCCCTGATGATTAATGATTTCCAGCACCTTTTCACATACCTGTTGGCCTCTCTGTATATCCTCTTTGGAAAAATATCTCTTCAGATGTTCTGCCCACTTTTAAATTGGATTGTTTTTTGTTTTTTTGCTGCTGAGTTCTATGAGTTCTGTTTTTGTGGGTTTTTAAAAAGATTTTATTGGCGAACCGGGGAAGGGGAACAGACAAGTTGCTCTCCTTTTGTTCTTCAGTCTAGTTGTGGAGGACATTGCTTCACTGGCCCATGTTGGTATCGTCATTGCGCTCTTCCTGGTTGAGGCAGTTGCTCACCCGGCATTGGACGGCCACTCATGGCAGCTCACACCAGCTGCCGGCTACTCACACTGGCTGCCAGCCACTCATGGGAGCTCACGGCAGCCCACTGCAGCAGGGACTGCAGCCTACCCCGTGGCCAGTGACTCACTGAAGTCCAGCTCCAGGTCGAGCTGTTGTTCACCATCTTAGCTGTAGAGGGTGCAGTGTCACGGGCCCTCATGTATGATCTGAACCAGGGCCCTGCTGCCCATAGCTGGTGTCCCAAGCCAACTCTTAACCAACATGCCACTTGGCCGGCCCATATGAGTTCTTTATATATACTTTTTACTTTAGATTTTTATTGGGGCATAATTGACATACGACATTATAAATAGTTTCGGGTGTACAACATAATGATTTGATATTTGTATATGCTGCCAAATGATCACAATAAGTCTGGTTAACATCCATCACTAGAATTCTTTACTTGTGAAGAGAACTTTAAAGATTTGCTCTCTTAGCAACTTTCAAATATGCAACACAGTATTATACACTGTAGTTGCCATGCTGTGCATTACAACATCCTCACGACTTATAACTGGAAATTTGGACCTTTTGACTCCCTTTACTCATGCCCCTTCCCCCTCTACCAACCTCTGGCAACCAGCATCTGTTTTCTGTATATATGAGTTTGGGTTTTTTGTTTGTTTGGTTTTTAAGATTCCACATATAAGATAATATGGTATTTGTCTTTCTCTGAGTTATTTCATTTAGCATATGCCCTAAAAGTCCATCATGTTGTCTCAAATCGCAATATTTCCTTCTTTATAATGGTTTAGTAATGTTTCATTGTGTGTATATACTATTTTCTTTTTTTCAATTTTAATTTATTTTTTTAACTACAGTTAATATACCATATTATATTAGTTTCAGGTATACGACATAGTGATTAGACATTTATATACCTTACAAAGTGATCACCCTGATAAATCTACCCATCTGACACCATACATAGTTACGATGTTATTGACTATATTCCCTATGTTGTACTTTACATCCCTGTGACTATTTTTTTTCCCTGTGACTACTTTAATAACTGGAAATTTCTCCTTGTTAATCTCTTTTATCTTTTTCACCCATCACCCCAACCCCCTCCTATTTTTCTGCCACCAATTTGTTCTCTGTATCTACGAGTTTGCTTCTGTTTTGTTTGTTCATTTATTTTGGTTTTTGGAGTCCACATATAAGTGAAAGTATATGGTATTCGTCTTTGTCTGACTTATTTCACTTAGCATAATATACCCAGGTCCATCCATGTTTTCACAAATGGTAAAATTTCATTCTTTTTTTACGGCTGAGTAATATTTCATTGTATTGGATTGTCGGAAGTCATGATGCATTTTTGCAATGAAAAACATAGAAAAAATATGTCATGATTTTTCCGACAACCCAGTATGTATGTACCACATCTTCTTTATCCATTCATCTATCAATAGACACTTAGGTTGCTTCCATATCTTGGTTATTGTAAATAATATGGCAATGAACATAGTGCATATATCTTTTTGAATTAGTGTTTTGGATTTCATCTGATAAATAGTCAGAAGTAGAATTGCTGGGTTATATGGTACTTCTATTTTCAATTTTTCAAGGAATCTCCATACTGTTTTCCATAGTGGCTGAACCAGTTTACATTCCCAACAACAGTGCACAAGTGTTCCTTTTTTCCACATCCTCACCAACACTTGTTATTTCTTGTCTCTTTGATAATAGCCATTCTGACAGGTGTGAGGTGGTACCTCACTGTGGGTTGGATTTGCATTTCCCTGATGATTAGTGATGTTGAGCACCTTTACATGTACCTGGTGGCCATCTCTATGGTTCTTTTTGGGAAAATGTTTATTCAGATGTTCTGCATATTTTAAAATTGGATTTTTAAAATTTAGTTGTATGAATAATTTATATATTTTGGATATTAACCCCTTATCAGAGATATCATTTGTAAATAGTTTCACCCATACCATAGGTTGCCTTTTCATTTTGTTAATAGTTTCCTTTGCTATACAGAAGCTTTTTACTTTGATGTGGTCATACTTGTTTATTTCTGTTTTTGTTGCCTTTGCTTTTAGTGTTAAATAATAATTTAAAAAATCATTGCTGTCACTGATGTCAAGGAGTTTATTCCCTAAGTTTTCTTCTGGGAGTTTTATGCTTTCAGGCTTTACATTCAAGTCTTTACTCTATTTTGAGTTGATTTTTGTGTATGGTATCAGATAATGGTCTGGTTTCATTCTTTTGCATGTGGCTGTTCAGTTTTCCCAGTGCCATTTACTGAATAGACTGTCCCTTCTCCATTAGTTAACCATATAGTGTAGCTTTATTTCTGGGCTCTTTATTCTGCTTTATTGATCTATTTGTCTATTTTTATGTTGATAGCATACTGTTTTGATTACTATAGCTTTGTACCACAGTTTGAAATCAGGAAGCATGGTACCTCCAGCTTTGTTCTTTCTCAAGAGTGCTTTGACTAGTTGTGGTCTTTTGTGGTTCCATACAAATTTTAGGATTGTTCTATTTCTGTAAAAACTGCCATTGGAATTTTGATAGAGATTGTTGCATTGAATCTGTAGGTTGCTTTGGATAATACGGACATTTTAATGACATTAATTCTTCCAGTCCATGAGCACAAAATATCTGTCCATTTATTTGTGTCTTCTTCAATTACTTTCATCAGTGTGTTATAGTTTTCAGTGTACAGGTGTTTTACCACTTTATTTTATTATTTTTTATTTTTTTATTTTTATTTTTTTGAGGGCAGTGTCACTGGCCCTCATATGTGGGACCCAAACTGGGGCCGCTGGCTTCCCAAGCCAGCACTTAACCACTGCGCCACTCAGCCGGCCCTGTTTTACCACTTTAGTTAAATTTATTCTCCTGTAGGAGATGAACCTTATTGTTCAACTGTGCCCAGCTCTGAGTTATCTCTTCAACCCTTAGTGATTGTCTAAACAGTCTTCTTTGTTTTCAGTGGTTCTCAGTAGTTGAGAGTGTGCCAAGGTCTGTCAGTTTCCCAAAGGGAAGCATCTCAGTTAGCACCTAGATGCAGGGTGATTGGAAGCTGGACCCTCTCTTTCAGGGGAAGACTGGGAGACGGGCATTTCTTACTGCTGCCTCTGCACTGTGCCCTGGGGGGCTAGCTGGTTAAGAACCATTCCTCTGTTTGTTACAGTCCTGCAGGACCCACAAATGTAACCATGACTGGCCACCAGAGTCAGGTGAGCAAGGGGCATTTATTGGGCAGTAGCTGCATAAACTCCTCCCTGGGAGATACAAGCAAATGAGGCAGAGGGAGAGCACAAAATGGTGTCTGCCATCCTTTGGGGAGTGTTGCAATTGGCACCTAGATGAGTGTTAAATGAGAAGTCTGCCCCTCAGGCTGCAGCTATTAAGATAAGCAAATAGGCCTCAGGCAAGAAAAGACTGGACGTTGCTGTGTGTTGTGCCTTGGAAGGTTAGCCGGGGTGAGTCCGCAGAGCCCTTTAAGAAGCATCTCATAGTTCACTACAGCCTTGTGGGTCTCGTGGATGCAAGCCATGTTGGCTTTCAAAGCTAGATGTTTTCAGGGCCCATGGCTCTGGTGGAAGTATTAAAAGTGGGGGTGCCAGATGTGGGGTCCAAACCCTTCACACGTCAGGGAGAACCTGAGGGTTGTGATTATTTCTGGGATGTGTGTTGCCATACCAGGGGTAGGATTTATGTTGACATTTTGTCTCAGCCTCTCCTACCCATTTCAATGTGTTTTTTCTTGTTTGCCCATATGTGCAGGAGTCACTCAGCTGATTTCTGGGTTTCTTTCAGAGGGAATTGTTCTATATGTAACTGTAGATTCAGTGTGTCTGTGGGAGGAGGTGAGTTCAGGAGCCTCCTATGTTGCCATTTTGAACTGGAACTCTCAGAAAGTGGCTGTTATTTTTTCACTGTCATCTATATTATACATATGAAAATAATAATATTTGTAAGTTGAACCCAAAGGTTTAAGAATAATTATGTTTTGGGGCAGCCAGTTAGCTCAGTTGGTTAGAGCGCAGTGCTCATAACACCAAGGTTGCCGGTTCTATCTCCATGCCCTCCACAACTAGATTGAAACAACTATTTGACTTGGAGCTGATGGGTCCTGGAAAAACACAGTTCCCCAATTTAAAAAAAAGAATAATTATGTTTTAAAGTGTATATAGCAAGTGGAGAAATTTGGAGATACCGCCTTCACCAAGTCATCAAAGTGAACATCACCAAGGGCCAGCTGAGTGGCGCGGTGGTTAAGAGCTGGCTTGGGAAGCCAGCGACCCCGGTTCGGGTCCCACGTATGAGGGCCAGTGACACTGCCCTCAAAAAAAAAAAATCAAGGCCTTTGAAGACAGAGAAAAATATAGAAATTGCCAGATCAAGGGAGATTAAAGAGGCATGACTAAATGTCATGAGATCGTGAATTAGATCCTAGACCAAACCAGGGAAACAAATATAACTTTAGAAAACATTATTGCACAACTGACGTTTATATATGGGTTGTGGAGTAGATACTTTTGTATGTTAAATTAATATTGATAATGGCCATGTGGTCATGCAAAAAAATGTCCCAGTTCTTAGGAAATATACATGAAGTGTTTAAGTGTCAAAGGGCTCAATGTCTGAAAGTTACTCTCAAGGTGGTTCAAGATACACTGATGAGTGGGAGAGGGGCAAAATATAAACAATTGTTGAATCTGGGTAATGAGTATATGGGGGTTCTTTGTACTAGTCTTGCAACTCTTCTGTAAGTTTGAGTTATTTCAAAATAAGAAGTTATAGGCCTAGTGGCACATTGGTTAAGAGCTGGTTTTGGGATGCCAGCGGCCCTGGTTCAGATCCCACATATGAGGGCCAGTGACACCACTTTCCACAGCTAACAACAGCTCCACCTGGAGCTGGGCTGTGCGAGCCTCAGTGATGGTGTAGGCTGTAGCCCCTGCTGCAGTGGGCTGCCATAGGCTACAGTGAGTGGCCGGCAGCAAGCGTGAGTGGCTGGCAGCCAGTGTGAGCTGCCAATAGCCACGGTGAGCGACAATCCAGAGGCCTGCAATTGATTTACCTCATCTGGGAAGAGCGCAATGATGATACCAACATGGGCCAGGGAAGTAACATCCTCCACAACTAGACTGAAGAACAAAAAGACAGCAATTTGTCTGTTCCCTTCCCCCAATCCCCCAATAAAATCTTTAAAAAAAAAAAGTTATAAAAGAGCTAAAAGTTTATCATATACACACACACACACACACACACACGTATACACATACAGGTATGTATGCTCATATGTATACAATCTAAGCCTCAAGTTACTGTACATAGTCTTTTCTGTACACGAAAGCCACTCTCAAACATCCACCAGCTTCACATACTCACACGATATTGTTTATTATGGAATGGATGGCACGCTGCTGTTCTCAGCTGCTCTCATGTTGTCAAGTCCATGAGATCGCAGCATTCTGAAATCCAAGTTGCAATGGAGGATGTTTGTGGTTCCCACTCCAGTGGCTTTGCTACTGTGTAAAAAAACTCAATTCATGTCCTTCCTACACTAATTGGAGGGCAGTGTTTGCAAGCGCGCCAGTGCTTGCCTTTGTATTCATTCCACCGTCAGAGCATTACCAATTCAGGGAAATCCCATCGGCTTCGCAGAACACATCCATTAGTCCTGATGCTTTCTTCCAAACACACATTTTGCTTGCTGGTGCACAATCTGCGCCAGCTTGATCTGTTGTAATTTTTCACTGAAATAATTCCCTCCCCTCCAGCCTGTGCCAGGTGTGGAATGGAAAGCCAAATGCTCTCCTCAGACCCATCCCTGCAGTTGTCTTAGTCATGGTGAAGAGTTCAAAATTCCTCAGTTCCCTAGTTGAGTGCCATCCAAACAACCAATCTGTTGTTTCAAACAAGGGTAGGTTTGGGGAATGGCAGGAGGGACAAATGATGTATTCATGTAAACAGGATGAAAATTAGTCTTGGTGTGTGTGGAATTCAAGGGCAATCTTTCCATGTAATAGTCACTTAGGTTGGCATCATCACCCCGCCCTTCAAAAACTTAGGAAGCGATTCATGGCAGAGATGCCACACTCACTCAGCATCATCCTTCATGAGCTTGACGATTTTATTTCCCAAATCACCGGAATAGGCTGTAGCTAGTGGACTTTTAGAATTTCCTTGGATCCCTAGCATTCGAACCCTGCTGGGAACTCCTCACTGTGAATCTTGGTGGGAGGCAGACAGCCTCTCCCTAGAGCTGACATTGCTCCTGGTTTTCCTAGCCTCCTTTGCCGCTAGGGTAGGAGCAGAACAGGACAGGGGGAGGGCATGTCCCTCTGAGCTTCTGCCTATGTATGGTAGGGGTATCCTCCCCAGAACCAGTTTTGTAGCATCCTTTTAGCTGAGACTGCTACGACTCCCCCTTAGGCCTGGTACCGTGAACAATAGAAGAGAAGTGATATATAATTTTTATCTTTTAATTAATTGTTCAGTTACAGTTGACATTCAATATTATTTTATTTTAGTTCCAGGTGTACTAGAAGTGGTTAGACATTTATATAATTTATGAAGTGATCCATCTGATTAGTCTAGTACCAACCTGGCACTATACTTAGCTATTATTACCATTTTATTGACTATCATCCCTGTGCTGTACGTTATTTATTTTTTTTTTGAGGGCAGTGTCACTGGCCCTCATATGTGGGACCCAAACCGGGGCCGCTGGCTTCCCAAGCCAGTGCTTAACCAACCGCGCCACTCGGCCGGCCCTGTACTTTACATCCTCATGACTATTTTGTAACTACCAATTTGTACTTCTTAATCCCTTCACCTTTTCACCCAGCCCCCCCCCCCCCAAGCCCCTCTCATGTGGTAATCATCAGTTTGTTCTCTGTATCTATGAGTCTGGTCCTGTTTTTTTGTCTATTTTGTTCTTCAGATCCCACATACAGAGGGTGCTAAAAAATGTATACACATTTTAAGAAAGGAAAACTATTAAAATTGTAATATATACCAGCAAAAGATGAATACAAGTCACGTTTGACTTCTACAATTACAGGAGGTGCTTAAAGTGGTTCCCATCAGCATCCAGACACTTCTGATTATGGTGAACTACTGCTTGAGCAACGTTGACTAAAGTGTCCATTTGTATACATTTTCTTGGAACCCCTAGTATGTGATATCATATGGTATTTGTCTTTCTCTGTCGTATTTCACTTAGCGTGATTCCCTCTAGGTCCATCCATGTTGTTGCAGATATGAAATTCTCTTATACCAAGTATAAATTGCAAACTGGCTAATTCATATACTTGTCATTACTAAAACAGAACAAAACAAACACTATGATAATTGCTGCACAAAAAATGATCTCCCAAGCTACAAGTGCCTGCCACCTTTGACCCAGATATCGCACTTCTGGGAATGTGTCCCACACATACTATATTTTCACACAAGTGCAATAGTGAAATGAGAGATGTGTGGTATTGTTTGTTATAGCAAAAGACTGAAAACAACCCACATATCCCACCAAAGGGAGCTGCTTAAATAATATCCCAAATATACACTGGGATATTATGCAGCTATAAAAAAAAGATACAATGGAATATTAATCAGCCATAAAGAGTGAAATCTTGCCATTTATGACAACATGGATGGACCTAGAGGGTATTATGCTAAGTGAAATAAGTCAGATAAAGATAAATACCATATATCACTTATATGTGGAATCTAAAAAACAAAAAGAGACTCATAGAGAACAAACTGAGGTTGTCAGATAGGAGGGGGATTGGAGGAGATGGGTGAAATAGAAGGGATTAAGATGTGCAAATTGCCAGTTACATAATAGTCATGGGATGTAAAGTACAGCATATAGTCAATATTGTTGTTCTGTAGTCAACTACAGAATATAGTCAACAAGTAATAACTATGGTGCCAGGTGGGTATTAAGACTTAGGGTGATAACTTCATAAAGCACATATGTCTAATCACTATATTGTACACTATAAAACTAATATTGTATGTCAACTGTAATTGAAAAATAAAAATTAAAAAATGAGAATTTATATATTGAAATGGAAAAATCAATTTCAATACAAGAATGGATCTGAGTACTTTCTTGAGTTTAAAGAAACAAAGTATATAATTAGATGCATAGAAATCTATCTTCTATGTAATACAAGGAAAATACCGGAACATATGTTTGTAATTGCTTATATAATAAAGATACTTTGGACACATAAGAAATATTTACTCATAGGCAGTGAGGATGATGTGGGAATAGTGGTTGACGCCTTTTCACTGTTTGCCTTTCTAGATTTTTTTTTAAAGATTTTATTTGGGAAATTGGGGGAGGGGAAGAGCGTTGGGGAATCGGGGAAGGGGTACAGACAAGTTGCTGTCCTTTTGTTCTTGTCTAGTGGAGGACGTTGCTTCACTGGCCCATGTTGGTATTATTGCACTTTTCCCGGGTAAGCCAGTCGCTCACTGGCCACTGGACAGCCGCTCACAGCGGCTGCCAGCCACTCACGGTAACTTATGGCAGCCCCACTGCAGCCTACGCTGTCACCATCGACTCAGGGCAGCCCAGCTCCAGGTTGAGCTGTTGTTCACCATCTTAGCTTTAGAGGGCGCAGCATCACTGGCCCACGTGTGGGATCTGAACTGGGGCCCTGCTGCTCAAAGCTGGCATCCCAAGCCAATTCCTAACCAACACGTCACTTGGCCGGCCCCCTTTCTAAATTTTTCAACCATATGAATTAATTACCTATTAAAACAAAAAGAATACCGCAGTCAACACTCTTTTTGTAACATAACTGCGTGCTTTATTGAGATACACAGTAAAGCAGTAATATAATACAATAGTAAGGCATATATTTGGTGAAGTCTGATATGTTGTGAAAATGCAGTAAAACTGAAGTTTAAAAAAATAATTAGTAAATGTTACAGTGTTGGTGTTAAAACACAATATATTATGATACTCAAGTAAGAACCCAGTACCTGAAAACAATGACATAACATGCCATGTGATGTTTATGCTTCAGTTACATTGATTATGATTTACAGTTTAATACTCGGTGGTTATAAAGAACACGAAATAATGTCCAAATTATGCTTAAAATGTAGCAATAAAGCTCTCGATTTTTATTCATATATTTTGACAGACTCACTCCAGAACTAATGTCTAAAAGATAAAACAAAATATTAAAACAAAATTACGCACTCTACTTATCTCTGATTTTAGAATAAAACTTAAAACTTCTTAGTAGGAAGTAAAGGAACCCCTTGTTTTAAATCATGGTTCAAAAAAAATCCTCAGATAAAGTCCAGAGTCACATAAAGGAAAAAATGTAAGACGGAAACCAAATCTTCATGTAATTTGTTACCTTAGAGCTTTGGGTTTTCTTTTGGAAATTAAAGAAGGAAAAAGAAAATGGAGAAAAATGTTCACACAACGGACAAGTGGTGAAGCTGTGAAATCAGGTGTGCACAATTATTAGGAACACCCCAAAACCAAAGTGAGGTAGAAATAGCATGAGAAGCCATGTTTGATGTTAATTATTATTAATAAAATAATGGACAAAACCCACTCTCCCAAAGTTAATTATACTTGATGTAAGAGGTAACAGATTTGCAAAATAATAGGTCACACGGTGATTTCTATTGAATGATTAAAAAAAAAATCACACTAAGAAGATGAAACGAAAGAGTAAAGCTTTTTCCTACCAGTTAGTCCTCTTGAGTTTTTCTCCTTTTTGAACAATGTTTGTTCATATATTTAACCTGCCTAATCCACCACAAAGAGTTGGGAGTGCCTTTTGGAACATTTGAGTCAATCTGCATTCCCACTTACAAACATGTGTGGAATTACTTGTAGAGAAATGTAAAGGAGGGAAGCAGAGTTCATGACATTCTGGGTGGATATTTAACAGTATCACAGTGTGATGGGGCTACTGTCTTACATTTCCCAAGGGTTGTTTGAAATTCAGTTTTGTGGCATTTAGAAACTCACTGCAATGGGAAAACATATCTTAAAAAAAACAAAGAAAAACCAAGACACCCAACTTCTGTGTGATTGTGAGAAGAGGGAAGAATCATTTCATTGTAATTATACAGATCTCTATGTATGGTTATGAACATTCATCCGATCCTTTGGCCATTCTAGAGTGGCCTACTCCCTCAGAGGGATTGGCTGGGAACCCAGAACCCTCCTCGTCTCTGGGAGTTACAATGCCTTCTGATGCTGACTTCCACTGAAGCATCATGAAATCGAAATCGTGGCATTGCCAAGAGCAGGACGCTGAACATATCAACCAATGGATTATTCTGACATAATATGTCCTGCGTACTCACTCATTCATATGTTCCTTTTGAAAAAAAATCAATACTTTGGTTGTCACTGGAAACGTTAAAGTAAGAAACATCTGGAGCCTCAGACAATGTTTTAGTGTGGTAGTTTCCCTCTGGCTTCAGGCTCCAGGGAAAAAGTCATTCCAGACCAAGTGGCTAAGCAGGGATGACCAGAAGCAATTTTTTTTCCCAATAGCAAGTGTGAGGAACATTTGAACAAGAAATTGAAAAGGTCTCTTGAAATTTCTAGCTATTTATCTATATACCTATAGTATTGACATACTTATAGACATATAGATGTATAATATGAAAACCTACAGCTAGTTCCACTTGGTCAGCAATTGAAAAAGAGCAATGTGAAGTCGCTTGGTGGTGTTAGAGGAAGTCCTATCTTTAATATGTAAGAAAGGAAAAAAAAAAGCCATGAATTTTCATGTGGATATCACGCTATAAGGATGTAAAACAATGCGCTGCCTTAAAGTGTGTGTGTGAGTGTGTGTGTGTGTGTGTGTGTGTGTGTGTGTGTGTGTTTAGGGGTTTTTATAAACAACTTTTTTTTTATAAAGCACACTTTAGTTTACAATCTTTCTTTATAACTGTTATAAATTTTTAAACAACCCAAAATGCGTTCCATATAAAGAAATGGCAAGTTATTTAGCTATCAAGATTTTACATGTAGTTTTCTTATAACTTTTTTTTTTGTACAATTGCATAGACGTGTAAAACCTGCCATTGTTAACAAAACAATAACAGACTTAGAAACTACTGAAATCTACAGTATAGTACCACTACCCTTCACAAAAATATAGATTTTTTTTCTTGTAAACTCTTACTGTCTAATCCTCTTTGTTGTATGAATATTATAAAAACCATGCGGGAATCAGGAGTTGTAAAACATTTATTCTGCTCCGTCTTCATCTGTCATGACTGAAACTAAGGACTCCATCGCTCGGCCCAAATCATCTGCCAAGTGGAAAAGGCTTCCTACATTGTGTCCTGGAAAAAAAGGAGAAAGAAACTTTATACCAGGTGCAGGTATCATCCCCCTGGCCTTTCTGCCATCTGGGAAACCATACCCCATTTCTTGGTAAGGACAACATAGAAGCTGCACCGAGGGTATACGCAACAGGGTTTGATTTTTCACCCGTCTCCAGGAAGGAGCAAAGCCTTGTTAATGAAGCCATTCCACGTTGTTAGTATCAGCTTAATATTCGATCAGGCTATTGGTGTCATTTAAATGGGAAAATGTCCAAGACTGTATTCATCTTCCCAGTGTAAATATAGATTAAAAGGATTCCAATGATAAGCACAAGATTTCTGTCATCACAGGAATATTTCATTATGGGATGCACCTTTCCATCTTGTTGTGGGAGATTATTTACTCTGTACCTGGACTAAAATTTGTTACTATTAAAAAACCCATCACTGGGGGTGACCGGTTAGCTCAGTTGGTTAGAGTGCAGTGCTCATAACACCAAGGTTGCTGGTTCGATTCCCACGTGGGCCGTGGAGCTGCGCCCTCCACAACTAGGTTGAAACAACTACAATAAAACCTTGGATTGCGGGTAACGTGGTTTGCAAGTGTTCTGCAAAACGAGCAAACATTTCTAATAAAATTTTAATGTGGTAAATGAGCAATGTCTTGCAATATGAGTAGTTTGTTTCCGGAACGAATTATGCTCGCAAACCAAGGCATTACTGTACTTGACTTGGAGTTGATGGGTCCAGGAAAAACACTGTTCCCCAATAAAATTAAAAAAACAAAAACCCATCACCATAACGATCACTGCCACCACAGCCACTCTAATTGCCATCACGGTTATCAGCACTACTACCAACACCACAACATGAAACCTTCCTTTCAAGGCTGTTTCAAGCTGTAGGCTCACTTCGCAGGTATGGTGGAGGTGACTATTTGCTGTCTGCTTTTACTCTGGTTGAAAAATAAACTCCTGAATGGACCTCTTGGTACACTATTGACATTTGAATTAGGAAGCTTGAGAATAAAAATCGCTTTTCATTCCAAATTACTCTAGAGCCTAATTATAATATGACCCACATGTTTAGCATGGATTTGGGTATCCTGTGAGTCCATTTTTGATCTCCTTCTAAATGAGGGTTAACTATCAGAACAGCCTTTTAAAAATAATGTGACGTGACCTAGCATTAATCCCCCAGCATGGAGCACAAAGGCAGCACAAATCCCTGGGTACTTTGTGGCAAAATTCAGATCTAGTAGGAGATAATTAGAGACATACTGTATGACTCTGCCTTTTTATATATGTCCCATATTTTTATATGGCTGGCTAATTTTAATTCTTGGACATTAGTAAATCATTCCACTATTCAAGTACTGCCTATGGAACTAAAAATGCTTTACTATGCTATTACTACCTTGCCATGAATCAACTTTACAGATTCCCATAATAATTGTTAAAGTCCCTATAAAAATTAAAGATAGACTAGAGCAGGTATTCTGTTATATTTATTTCAAGAGACATATCATTTTTATATATATGAGAGAGTGGATCTGAAGAGGATTCACAAGCAGGCACTTAAACAGTGATGGCACCAGATCCAATTAAGACTTATTACAAGTTTAATGCCATTTAGCCATTTATAGTAAGGTGACCAAGTTTGTAAATCTCTTTGAGCTTTATTAGTGCAAAGAGTTTCAGTGCGTACTGATTATGTTTTTAAAAAGCACTTTGGATTTTGGTGGAGACTGCAAATATAGAAACTTTTAATAAAGGATATGTTCTACTCATAGAATGGGCCAATTAGCCCTCAGGGGAAGTAAAGGTTTGATTTTTCTAAACCATAAAAACCGTAGGAGGACATAGTGGGTCCTTTGCTGTTCCTTAGAGCTTACAGCACAAATATATAACTGATGCCACCAGGTTACAGGGCTTCCCTTGTAGTATCTATATTTGAGTGCCCAGCAACCCTGGGAAAGCCGCACAATTATTCCTGAAAAACTGAAAATCGATGGACTAACTGCACATTTTTAATTATTTGCAATCTCAACAGCAATTAATGAGGCCAGTAAAAACAAAACCCAAGACTCTTACAGCCTGATACCTGAATATAATTCCAACTATTTGTCATTACCCACATCTGAGTACAGTATAGTTCACCTGGTAGTTAGAAAATGTATTACAAAACATAAAATGGGGAAGAACTCATTTTTTCCCCCATTGGCTTATTGATAATAATCAAAACATGTATTTTAGACTGTGTGCTAGGGCATGTGGACTGCAGTTTTAAAGATAATAAAGACAAGTCAATGGATTTATAGATTATAGCAGGTCCTTGGATAACGTCGTTTCGTTCATCATTGTTTCGTTACAATGTTGATGAGATGTTGTAGGAACCTAACTCTTGTTTATATCAATTAGCTTAAAGTAAAAGTGGTCTCATTATGTTGGTTCACTTAAAATCTCAGAACTTGTCGACAACATTTAATGAGGACTTACTGTATATAATCAAGTGGTACTTCTACTCCTTGAAATGGTGTAGTTACTACTTGAATGGCAAACTCTTTTTTTTGTTTTTTTGAGGGCTGTGTCACTGGCCCTCATAGGTGGGATTGAACCGGGGCCGCTGGCTTCCCAAGCCAGCGCTTAACCACTGCACCACTCGGCCGGCCCATTGAATGGCAAACTCTTGAGTCTCTCAAGAGGCATATGTTCTAGGGGTATCTGCTATTTAAAAAGTTACCAGGTAAAATAGAGGTTCATTATTCTTAATATACCATAGACACTCCCACAACATGTTTGGAGGCCTGTAACCTATTTCGCTTGGTGATATTCACAAATGACCTCACAGCTGTCCCTATGCTAGAAAAATGAACATTCAGTCACTATATCTATATTATGCAAACTTTGCTTTATTTACAATTACCTGTGTCACCAGAATAATGCTTCTGGTATTTTTCATGGAGATTGTCATTAGAGCCATTAGAGCCAGAAAGAAAATTCTATCTCTGACAAAATACTGCCCAAAGAATCATATACCTCAATCCACGGGAGGCATAAAAACTGCACTGTGATACAGATACAGAAAATAGATTTGTACCCTGATGCTGCTGTCCCTATGTGTCGGGCAGAACTTTAGCAAGGCCCTTCCTTTGATCTGACAGATGTTCCTCAAGTCAAAATGAAAACCTTATACTATGAGTGTAGGAGGCACTGAACAGCCGGCAGGATTCAGGCACCGGCAGTCAGCTTCAGGCGCAAGTTGACTTCTACAGAAATGTGCCTATAGAAAGCATCCTTTAATCCATTCTTTAGCAAGGATTGTTGAACACAAAGGCACCATGCATTGAACATTAGGGCACTTGTATGTTTTTCCAAGTTGGCACTAACTGCAACACACATTGAGTCTCACATGCCACCAGTGCCTGAGGGAGCTGTTTTCCGCAGTGACTGGATCTGAGACTCACTGGCTGTAATCCGAGACCTCCAGAGCAATCTGGCCCTGTATTTTTATTTTTGTTAATAAATACAATTCTCAAATAAATGGTGAGCATTTAATTGGCCAAAGCCAAGCCAGAATATTGCAGTGAAATCTGCTTACCTTTTCTCCTAATTTAATCTTTGGGAAAAAAATCTCTGGTCTACTGTACATTTGGGGTATTTTCATAGCATTACACATATCACTATTATTTTGATTCTCAGGCTTTCTGAAAACTTATCTGGCTATAATGCACCTCAGGTTGTAAAGTTTCCAAATGCCTATAGGACTTCAGTGATGTGTGCTAGTGTTTTCTAGAATTCATTCATGAGACAAAACATGTTCAGGGTGGTCAAAATTATGGTGCAACTTTTTACAAGTTAAAATACATTTTCAGAGGCACTTACCATAACAATGAACCCAAAAAGTCTCCCTGGGACCCCACTGCCCCAAGCCTTGGAAGGGAGCACTGGTGGATAGTTAAATTCATTAGACATGCATGGCATGCTGTTGGCAGAATTTCCAGCATGACTCTTTATGTTTAAATGAATCTGTGGCTACTCTTGTACATCCTGTTGTTAAGGATCCCGAACCTTCTCTTATAAGGACTCTCCACCCATCCAACCTGTCTCCCAGATTAGTACTTGCTATTGCCGTCCATGAGAGAGAGCTTTCCTTCTCACGTTCTTCACACTATGCTCTTGGTAAGGACAATCTTGTTTCACTTGGGATATCACTTAACACTCGGTCACCCACTAGTGATTTGATCAGGTAATTCAAGGTTCAGACAGTGTTGCTGGTAGAAGTATGGAGCAGCTTTCACTATAACACCCTAAATCACATTCATTGATAATCCTGTACCTTACCCCCTTTGAACCCATAGAGAGGCATTAAAAAAAACTTCTCAAGACTGCAACATTCAATTTTCTTCCCTAATGGGTTAATGTTCTATCTGGCTCCAAATGATTAAAAAAAGGCACGCTCTAAACGTCACGTTGAGATGACATAAGCTTTTCAAGCACCATTTTTAAAGTGGCAGTAAAGCATAAGAGTTAAGAATGTGGTGTTGGACCCCGACTGCCTGGATTCAAACCCTGGCTCAGTCACCTTGGACACACAGCTGCCCCTTTTACTGACTGAGTTTCCTCATCTGTAAAATGGGCTTAATAGGAATACCTACCTCATAGGTTTGTCATGAAGAGTACATAATGAAAAAGATGGCAAGTCCTTAGAACAGTGTTTGGTACACAGTATGTGCTCAAAAAATATTAGCTAAAGTGGGAAAAGAAAGAGTGTAGGAACCAGGAAAAAGAAAAAAACCCCAAAATGAGATGAAGTCATCCCACAAAAATAAAAACCAAGGGCACTGGCACAAAATGCTAGGGTCCTTGAAGTGGAAAGACGCTTTGTGACTCATCAATTATGCTCAAGGCTAAATTTATTTTGAAGATCTTTTTTTGTGTTGTAAATGGCAACAGATGATGAACTGCAGGATTCCAACCCAGGGACTACAAAGGGTTGCCATTTTAAAGCGATTCCTGCTCCCCCAACCTTTGGTCCTGTCGTCATGGTGATGACAATGGCAGTGAACATTTGAGGAATGTTCCTCATGAGCTGCAAGTGGAGAGGTGACTACCGTCCTTACATGATGACACGTGTAATACATAACATGCGCGTGCACGCACACAATTCTTACACAAACGCCAAACATAGAAAGCAAGATGAGACAGACAGAAGCCATGGCTGTGAGCCTGAATCTCACTAACCTCTCTCATTGGCTTCCCAGGGGTATTTCTTCCTTTAATAATAGAGAGAGGAAGAGGCAGAGATATCAGAAAGGGAAAAAAAATCATGCATATAAATACAGTTTCATACCAATTTGCTTCTTTTACCAAACAAATGTTGAGATGACAATTCATTTATTCCCTTCTGAAAAAAACAAAACAAAAAAACAGAAACAAAAAAACCCAAAAGACACATCTAGTCAAATAACCTTTACATACACTTAAATCATCGTAAACAGATAACATGATCCAGGAGACATCACTTATAGAATCCATGGAGATTACGTGGTAAAACTGGATGAAGGCTAGCACAGCATAGAAATCTGACAAATCAAACATTGTTTTCAAGGGCAACTGTTGAATCGCAAGCTTAATGTCCCCCAAATCTCAGAAACGCTTCACTCTGGACTTGACAATCAACACACCAAAACATAAACAGCAGCTGCCTTTGTGTGCCAAAACTCTGCACCCCAAATGCAAGTAGAATGTCACAGAGTCTAGACTTCATCCTCTTGGAAGAATTTCTTCTATCTGGCAGGAGCTGAGTATGCTCATGACAGGACTGAGGGCATTTGAGGAAACAGAAAGAAAAAAAAGCGAGGAGGAGACACATCCTGCTAATGGGCAAGCCTCAGGGTCAGATCCAGGAAGAAGCGTTCAACGTTCTTCTCCTAATTCAACAGGTATCAGCAGCCCTGAGAGTCAATGGCCAAAGACCCACTGGCCTTTGCTTTACAGCATCCTACATCTGTATGCTTTTTCTCATTTTTGAAAAGCAGGTCCCAATGAGAATGTTTTCTATAATATTTATAATTGGACAGAAAATCAGGGCCCTTTGGCCATACCTAGCATGCCCTGGACATGCAATTTCCTTTCATCTCCTAGGTCTTCAAAATGAAACTTTGGTTTTCAAACTTGGACTTTCACAATGGGACATTTCTGAAAACCATCTTCTATGAAATCTCAGCATTTGGAGCAAATGAAAGCAGAGCTGTGAGAGATCCTGCACATCATCACCACCCATCCCCACGCTCAGGAGCTCCAAGAAAACAAAAATTCCTTGAAACAATGTGAGAACTACTAGTCTAGAATGAGGAAGTATGGACCTATGTTATTCCAACAGAAATCTTTCAAAACTCAAGTTTAAGGGCTCAAAACTTCTAGTATACACATAAAGGTTTTTTGCAGTGTGACTTTTCCTTCCTTCTGAATTTTCCTAAGTGAGTCAGAGATCTCTCAGGAGTATAAAAATTACCCGTTTGACCATGACATCATGGTCACGGTATTCACGACCCTCCTAAATCCAGGGAAGAGAGAGAAAGAAAAATGGGTGCTGGGTCCTCAGTGGCAGGCCCACATCAGATGCCAGGAAAAAGGAAAGAAGAACATCATTTTATTGTTGCTGGCTCAGATGAATACCAGCATGAATTCTACATCCATTCCTTTTGACTCTGACTTCATAGTTATACTACTGGTAGAATTCCCTTCCCTATGAGATTATGAGCTCCTTGAGGGCAGGCCCACCTGCTGCTTCCCCACCTCTCTATCCCCAATACCTGGCGCTGTACCTTGACACTATGGGTATCTGATGAATGCTGGCTGAACTGAATTAGTAAAGTCATGGCCATGAGTCCTTTAGTGTTTTAGGCAAATCGACCCTGCTTCCTACCCTCCAGCCTGGATGCCAAGGGCTGATAATTTGTTCTGGATTGCAACTTTGGTCTATTTTTACAACTTCAGAACTTGAGGAAATACAGTGATGTTAGAAAGCAATATGATTTAGTTTCAGAATACAGTTATAGTTCCGAGAATGATAAAGGTTGCATCTCTTTATGAACTCTACACCAAGCCATATTCAGAGTTCAGGATCAACTGGTCTCTGCTGAAAATACGGCAAATGATTTGGGTTTTGTTCCAGGTACTTCTCTAGGAACCATATTTTGTGTCAGATGGACCTCCCAGAGCCATTAACCCTGATCTCTTTCGAAGTCCTCCCTCATCACTTGGGTTCCAATGGGCTCATAAGCATAGTACAAAGGGAAGGTACTCTTCTTGTTTAAAAAAACTTAAAAACAAATAATGCTTTCTGCAGTATTAGGACTAGTTTTACGCGGATGAAACAGGCTGACTGGTTGCAATTAAAGAATTTCTTTGTCAGTACATAAATACAAGTACCAGATAAAGGTTTTATTTCATAGATACATTCTTTGGAAGTGAGTCTCCTTAGACATTCAGTTAGAGTGTCCATCTGGCAGTATGGTATGTTGTCAGGAAATGAATCAAGAGAAAAGGGAAGTGTGCTGGAGACTCCTGAGTCTAAATAAAAAGCTTGGTCAGACCTGGAGAAGTCGAGTTTTTCAGGCAGTACGACTTGAGATGATTGGTTGTAATTCTTTTCTTTTTTTGAGGGCAGTGTCACTGGCCCTCATATGTGGGACAGAACCGGGGCCACTAGCTTCCCAAGCCAGCGCTTAACCATGGCGCCACTCGGCCGGCCCTATGTAATTCTTTATTTCGGAGTCAGAATGAGAGGACATTATTGTTTCTGGGTACTTTAGCTTCTTTATCTCACTTCATTGACCATTTACAAAGGTTTAGAGCAGGGGTCGGCAAACTGCGGCTTGCGAGCCACACACGGCTCTTTGGGTACATTCCATCTTAAAAGCGTGCCAACCCCTGGAAGAGCCAATCCTGTCCCTCACAACAATTTAAAAATTATTCGAAAGCCATAAATATATTTTTACATAATCACCATTATGTGAATAATATCCTTTCAAAATTTTATCAACTATGATAGTTTTATTTTCATTTTCAATTTTACTTCAGAGTCTATGGCTTGTGAGCCTCAGTTTGCTGACCCCTGGCAGCACTTCCATCTCAAAAGTTTGCTGACCCCTGGTTTAGAACGAGTCCCTTGCTATACCTTACACTGAAACATGCAGGATCTTTGGTGAACCTGGATATAAATGCATAGGTCAATTCAAATGCACAGTTTTGTTGAGCTGAAAGTTAATCAGCACCGAAGCCCATGTGAGGAGCTAGAACGGTCAACAAACTATTGGGTTGTCGGAAAAGTCATGAGGCATTTTTACAACGAAAAACAGAGAAAAAAAAAATGTCATGACTTTTCCGACAATCCATTAATAGCATAAGGCACGGACTGGCCAACTTCCTCTGTAAAGGGCCAGATAGTAAATATTTTAGCCTTTGCAGGCCACACAATTTCTGTAGCAACTATTCTACTCTGCCACAACTACTCGGCCCTTGTCGTGGGAAAGCAACCACAGACAATAGGGACAGGTCTGGCTGTATTCCGATAAAACTTGATTTACAAAAACAAGTCGTGGACCAGATCTGACCCATGGACTGTGGTTTGCTGGCCCCTACTATAAAGGAGTAAGAGCTGAGATTCTTTATGGAAACAGACAGGAAACAGGACGGTGCCTGAAAGGGGGACCATGATGCTTCCATCGTTCTTTATGTTGCTCTTCCATCAAAGCAGCACACATAAGACTTGAATTCTAAAGGATGGCAGGTTTTGCACAGCTGTTGCGTTGGCCATTTAGAGGTATTGAACAGAATGTATGTGGGCTTATTTAGAAGGGGTAGTATGAGAGGGAAAGGCTGGTATGGGCTGTTGGGGATTAAATGAAGGTGACACAGGTCAGCAGGTAAGAGATTACACTGGCAGCAGAAATACCCGCATAGCATGCTAACTGCTTTTGGAATTGTCTCACTGCACTACGACCTTATTTTGGATGCTGTCATGCATTGATCTACGAACTGTGGCACCTCACTTTTAGGGAGCCCAATACCATACCACTGACTCAGGAAGCATTTCTTTCATGAATACACACATGTATAAAAATACCTTTGTTAGACTACTAAATGATCAGAGACATAGGGACAAATCGCTTAGAGAGTTTAATTTTAAATTATGCTTATTCATTCTACCCGTGTAGTTAGTGTTCCTATAGAATAACGGTGAAGATTTAGAAAGTGTCTTGCAGGAGATAATAATTTTTATGTGGACTTCATCTTCCACATATACTTCTAGACAGGTGGACAGATTATAGATAGATAAATAGACAGATTAGACAGAAATTGGCTAACAGTCCATGTTTAATTTACACCCAGCCACTCAAATTCCCCAAGTGGCTATGAACAGCTAACTATATCTAGAAATTAATCAGGAAAGATATAATCACAAAGCTAAATGTGTACACATTCACATCTCAAACACCCTGCAGTTTATATTGGCTATTATGCAGGCTAGTTTGGCCATACATTTATTACTAAATGGGGAAGCATGCAACCCCTTTATTAATTTGGATAATGGTTTAGCAAGGCCATGGAGATAAGATCAGAAGGCTAATTTAACTTGCTGAATGGCTGTGAACCACGCACTTCATTTCTCTGGGCTTCCAGGTACTTTTAGTGAGCATGAAAGATGAAGATGAGCAGATGCCTTAGGATTTGAGCTCTAAATTGAAACTGTAGTGGCGCTGGTGGGAGGAGGGTCGGGAGGGGTAACGAAGTTGTAAATTTAAAGTACACAATAACTCCCCTATCTATATACTTCATATTTGTGGACAACATAGTATTTTTTTTAAAAAAAGGTATTTTCCTCTGTGGGCAATTATCTAGCTGGGTTAAGTAAACCATGAGGTGGTATTTAAGAGCACATTTCTACTAAATGTGAGACCTCTGGCTCTGACATCTGTTTTGAGTTACTCGAACAGCTGTCTGAGACAGCTGTAGCTACCATGAACTTCATTCTTTGGTAACATAACAGGAACACGGATGGCAGACTTAGAATAAAAGTACAAGGTCCTCTAAGACATTAACAAGGTCTTGACAGAAACTTCCATGGTAAAAATTCTAAAATTTAAATTTTTTAAAAGATATCCACCTGGGTAAGGAAGCCTGATATTGGTTAGATCAATATTTTTAAACCACTGGATCAGAAAATCAATTTAGTGGGTCACAACCAGCAGTTTATTTTTCAATAAATAAAACAGAGCAACAGTGTGAATTATATACAGTACGGAAAGTACTGTTTCTTGTAACTTTTGCTTCTGATCTTTGTATATACGTCATATATGTGACTATATACATATATGTGTGGTGTATACATATGGTGGGTATATACACATATGTATCTGTATATACATACACATGTAATTTATTTTATATTCTTACCCCACGCTGAGATGTAAAATGTTTCCCTTACTACGGATAATGGTCAAAGAAGGTCAAAAGCCACTATTTGGGACATCAAAGATGCCACAATGACCTTTTAAGGCCCTTCTATTTAGGAGAGTATAATCCTGAGAACCTAAGAGTCTCAAGATTTTCTGTTTAATATCAACCTAACATACCTACTAACTGGTAAGATATTCCTACCATATGTATATGTATATATATTTAAAAATGTAGGGCTGGCCAAGTGGCTCAGTTGGTTAAGAGCTTGCTCAAGAGTGTGAGCTGAGCTCTGAGCAACGGTGGTTCTATGCCAGCCCGAGTCGAGTTGCTGTTGAGTTGCCAACAGGTGACAGGATGGCTCAGCTAAAAAAAAAAAATGTATACACATCTTAAGAAAGGAAAAAACTATATTAAATTTGTAATAATATATACTGATAATAAAAGGTGAATACAAGTCATGTGTGTACACTTTTTTTAGCATCCCCAGTATATTCTCCATTCTTTCAAAATAAAAAAAAATACTTTTAGTTAAAAATAAGGCATCCAAAAATCCACTGTTTGGAGTATATTGATAAGTAGCATATTTTTACAATGAGACTTTTTATCCAGTTTGAATTTTGGTGGGGAAAAGAAGTATGCTAGTGTGATTTATAATAAGCAACAAATACCATATTTTGCCAGGTATAATGTGCTCCCGTGTATAATGTGCACCTATGTTTTTGGCCCAAATTTTCAGGGAAAAAAAACTTTTGTTTTAATTCAAATTTTTATTTGTTTACATTTAGGTACATGTTTTTTGTATTATAAAAGAATTTTAGCATTTGTTTTTTAACATATTATGGTACAAGAAATTTTAGGTAACAAATAATTACAAAACACAAGAACAGATACAAGGTACAAGAGATTTTGTGTACCGGTAACAAATTTATGATGTTTATGGATCATAGAAGGCCAAGTTGCAAGTTCCGGTGGGGGGCATGAGTTCAATGAAACTGATTATTGTATTTCAGGGTATTATTTTACATAGAGATATCATTATTGATTTCTAGACTTACACTTTTAACTCATAAGGATAAATAAAAGAATTGAAAACATTTACATAGATACAGAATTAGTACTACCCATGTATAATGCGCATCCTTATTTTTCCCTCACAAATTGGGGCAAAACTGTGCACGTTATATATGGCAAAATACGGTATTTGTTTTTTGTCTTTTCCAGTGATGAGAGGCATCAAGGTGACTTTTGTTACGTTAATGAGCACCTAAGGATGGGAGCTGGTTGCCAGTGGAGCCAACTATGTGATCAGAGGGTTGGAATTTTCAGTCCTACACCCAGACCTCCAGGGCTAGGAGAAGGACTGAAGATTGAGTTCAATCACCAATAGCCAAGGAGTTAATCAATCATGCCTATGTGATGAAGCCTCCATAAAAACCAAAATGGAGGGGGTTCGGAAAGCTTCTGTGTTAGTAAACACATGGGGATTTCTGGAGAGTGGCACTCCATAGGAGCTATGTACCCTTTCCCTATACACTGCTCTAGCGTCTCTTCCTTCTGCCTATTCCTGTGTTGTATTCTTTTATAATAAACAGGTAACTAGTAAGTAAACTGTTTTCCTGAGTTCTGTGAACCACTCTAGAAAGTTAATCTAAGCCAAAAGAGAGGGTCATTCATCCCTCCAATCACAGCCAGAGGCTCAGAAGCACAGATGACAACCTGGACTTGAGATGGGCATGTGAAGTTGGGGACAGGGAGGCAGTCTTGTGGGCTGACCCTTGACCTGTGGGGCCTGATGCTATCTCCAGGTAGACAGTGTGAGAATTAAGTGGAATTGTAGGATTCCCAGCTGTTGTCCAAGAATTGCTTGCTGGGGTGGGGAAAACCCTCGCACATTGGAATTGGGTGCAGAATCATAAAAAGGTGTAATAATAAGGTTTAATTTGGCAGGAAGTAGCAAGGGAAGAAGAAAAAACGGCAAGGTCATAGCATCACAGAAAGAACAGGCAGATCTAGCACCTTATCTACTCTCTTGCTATATCCTTTTGGATTGTGTTTTCTTCAGGAAAATGATTTTAATTCCTGGGCCACCATGGTACTACTGAATAAGTAGGAACTTAGTTACTAGAATTGGTATCAGATGAAACCTCCTTATCCCATATTTGAGAGCTCACATTAGCACTCAGGGGATGCTACTGCTTCATAAACACTAATTCAGTAAACACTATGCAGGCGGCCTGAGTACTTTCTCAAGTTTCCACAGAAGTAAATCAACACCATACAAGTAGCATCAGAGATGCTAACTGCCAAATACAGTATCCGAGGAAGCATGTTTCTAGACTTGCAGGTGGGTACTTCCATACCCATGCAGTGTCCAGCTTCAATGACTCTAAAAGGGGGATGCAGGGAGAGGATGCCAAAGATGTCACCTTCAAGACAATTAGGATGGACCAGAGGCCCAGTACAAAAAGGCTGTGTGGGAGAATCAGAGCATGAGCCCTGCTGTAGCCTCTTGTCTGTCACACTCTAGTTGTTTAGATGTGTAAGCAATGCCCAGGCACCAACGAGTAGCCACTAACTTCCCACAGAGTAGATGACTAGGTTTCAGTTCAAGGGGCTGGGGTGAGACAGTGTCTGTGACCTTTCTTGGAAAGCTTAGAGTCAATGCAATGTGTGCTATACGTGGGGCCCAGTCCCGGCTCTACTAGTAGCTGTGTGATTTTTATTTTATTTTTTTTGAGGGCAGTGTCACTGGCCCTTATATGTGGGACCCAAACCAGGGCCGCTGGCGTCCCAAGCCAGCGCTCAACCACCGCGCCACTCGGCCGGCCCAGCTGTGTGTAATTTTGAAGAAGACACTTGCTCGGCCTGTGGTTCACCCCCTATTTATCGAAAAGCATGCTTCTAGGATTCATTTGTGTTGTCTGCATCTCCATTATAGCAATCATATTGCTGTACTATGGTTTGAACGTCTTTCGAAGTCTGTGTCCACTAGTGACCATACACACCTCAAAGGCAAGGAACCTGGCGTTGCTTTTTTGCATCCCTAACCCCTCCACTGGTACACAGCAGGTGCTAGTGAAAGCTGGCAGGATAAAAGTGAAAGCCTGTGATTTATGTCAAATGGGCATATAGTCTTGTCATTATAAATCAGGGCATCTAGGAAGAGGAGACAGCTAAGATAGTCAACATGGGGAAGGAGGTGGTGGGTGTGGGGTGGTGGGTGGGTGGAAGACAGATAAGATTTTTATCTGTGAGAATCAACACATCAGAGGCACTCAGTGGTGAAAAGATGGCTGGCGTGGACATTTAAAATTAACTTCCCTTGATGGTTCCTTAGCAACACTCTATAAGAACATTAATGCTTTTAATGTGCACTGCACAACGTTGACTCCTACATCAAATAGCTAGGAAATGGCCATTGTTAAACTGACACTGAACAAAAAAGGCAAACACACAACTCCAACCACCTTCCTCATTGCCCTTATGGAGAGGAACAAATAGCTAGGTTCTCGGCTGCCCTTCCCTCCCGGGCTGCCCATTAGGGGGCCCAATCACTGGCCGCAAAGCCTTGTGTTTTCCCACTTTGGCTTCTCTAGGCTTTCCTCTGTTGGCTCACAGGTGACTGCTGCCATTCTTTCTATTCACTGAAGGGAAGTGGGTCAGTGACTTTGTTTTATGTCAGGGCAATTCACGGAAATAAAAACTCCAAGAAATGAACAACAGCGGCACGGTACCTCCTTGGATGAGGCAAAACCTCTGAAGCTCGTACTGGCTGGTGGGAACATCTGGTGGGGTAAAATGCTGGTTTTGTAGAAGGGGCAAAGTACACAAGGTCAAAGTGATGGGGAGAAATCAAGGCGTTAATACGATTAATGTCTTTCTTTGGGAAGATTGTATTCTATCTATGGAAGAAAATGAACAAGCTAGTATTATAAAGCTTTAATTGTGCCTGTATTTCAATGATGGGATGATTCAGTTTTTAAATACGAAGGGCGTCACATTGCAAGCCAGAGACCCCCCCCCCCCACCCCGCACACTAAGCATGTCCTGGGGCTCGCTGTATCGCCTAGTAACTGTGTCCCTGGCAAAAGCACCACCAGGGCATTAATTTCGTTGTCTGTAAAAGTCACATCATCCTTCCTCTTAAGTAAAAGCTATCTCATAATGAACTCTTCAGACTAAAGTGCAAAGCAAGTCACATACTTTAGAAATGTAAGTTACTCTTCTTATTTCTAGAATCATCTTGAGTATACAGGTATTTGAATTCAACCAGAATCCAAGGCCAGAAAATTCATTCACCCAAACCAGAAAATCACATTTAAAAATAAAACCTTGTAATGATCCCAAATTGGCATTCTGTCAGCACGTGGTTACTGATGCATGGAAAATACACACTAGTTGGGTATGGAAATGAGTGGCCTCACTCTAGGAAGTCTGAGTTACTTCTAGGTGGTGGAGCTTACCTCTCGAACTCGGGAAGGAGTTGTTGAGTTGCTCCATCACTTCCTCTAATCCTGTGCTTGTGTCCTGGGGAGGACTGAGGAGCTCTTCCTCGCCTTAATGAAAGCAAACAGAAATAATGGTATATTACACTGAAGGAAAAAATGAGAGGTACTAGAGAAAGGGTCCGCAATTGCATTTAAAAATCCGTTATAAATTCATTTCCATTTGATCATAAATAACGGAAAAAAATAACTCTTCACGCTTAATCATTAGGGAACAATTCCTTAAAGGGAAGAATTCCGTGCAGGGATTTATGTGTCATTATCCTTGGAGAAGAAAACTGTGTATGTAGAAGTGAAGATAAAGTTGACACAAGTTTCTTATGCCCTATTAACAAATGGGACACATTTTTCTTTGTGCTAAAAAACTATTACTGAAAAGACACTTACAGCAGTGTCTTTGCAACACAAAAGAAAACAGGACTGTGACATTTTGCATTTATGAAGGTAAAAAAGGAGCGGAGACACTGAGGTATTTTCCCACTGTTTCCTTTGACATTTAACCAAAAAACACACAAAACTCAAGTATCTTTAAAGTCCAATGTAATAGGGAGAAATAAGTTGTAAGGGACCTATATATGTGATGAAATATTAACGTTCTAAGGACTGTGGATACGGGGTACAATGGGGAGTTATATTCCTTTCCTTTGTTACATGGGACTACTTTATCATAAGAATGTTTTTGGAGGCTAATAAGGGGAAATACGATTTTCATTTTTGAGAATTTGTGAGGAGAGAATGATGATTTGGTAGAAAAGGGATTGAGGGATGGATGGTCTTCCTCTGGGAACGGGAGTCTCCTTGTAGGCTTTGTTGATCTTATAGGTTTTGTCTCTGTTAAAGAAATACACCTCAAATGGCATTTCAATAAGGGAGAACTTAAGTGCAAACGAAATTATTTTGAACTTTGACGGTCCCTGGAAACTAATTTTTCATTCAATTTTCTAATAGTGAGAATAACTTCTTTTCAATTTCAATTTGTTTAGCACACTGTCACTTCCATCGAAAAGACCTTGCTTCAGCAAATCAACATTAATGAACATACTTAAGGACAACCTCAGGTTCACATCTGATTTGGATATGACTGGAGAGCCAGCGATTTAATGGCATTCGTACGCTTGTCATTTCCTTTGGTCTATGCCAGTTGGATTTCCATCTATGATTATAATCCTGCATTAATTATTAAGCTTTCATCCTTGTTTTTTACGCAAAACCTTAAAGAATCCTTGGCAATGCTCACTATTAAGACAAAATCATATCCTAGGTGGACGTGAAGCTGCATACCATTATTAGAATGGAGGACTAAGGACCTGGGTAGCATATCATAGTAAATCTCTTTGAAATACTAAGGACAGGAAATGAATGTTGAAGAATTAAGGCTACAAGGTGGAAAAGGAATTTATAGTATCTATCTATCTATCTATCTATCTATCTATCTATCTATCTATCTTCCCTCCCCATCCCCCTTCCTGGCTTATACTTATGCCTTTGGAAATGAAAAAAATGAAATTCAGCATCTTTAGTTTCTTTTTTCCTGTGAGTTTAAACTACCATTAGCTGGTGAGGATGGAATGAATGAAATATTGGCAGAAGGAACAGCATCCTGACAACTGCAGGGTTGGTTCCATCTTTTTGTTCCATTACCAATGCAAATTTTTGCTCAATTGGGGAACATGAGGCATTTTTCATGGCACCAAATCCACTTTAGTGGTAGTATACCTTATAGAATAAATCTGAACTAACAGAGACACTCATGAGCAATGATATTAATATTTCTGACAGTTTAATTACATCATACTGGAGCTCTAGGAACTCAATTGTACTGTGTTAAGATTCGGATACAGTTCAATGAAGTGACTGGCATTACTCTCTCCCTGAATTATTTCTAGGATCCAAGTATAAAGTATAAACCTAATGATGTCAGCCAAGTTCATGTTTACAGATAAACTATCATCTGTAAGTCTCAAATATAACTGCAAGTACAAATATAAAATTGGCTTATATGTTTTAATGGAAAACTTTCATGGCAGCAATCAATGTATCCATTCAAACATTTTTTTAAAGGTTTTATTGGGGAATTGGCGGAGGGGAACAGTGTTGGGGAATCGGGGAAGGGGAACAGACAAGTTGCTGTCTTTTTGTTCTTCAGTTTAGTTGCAGAGGATGTTGCTTCACTGTTGGTATCGTCATTGCGCTCTTCCCGGATGAGGCAGATCGGTCGCTGGCCTCTGGATGTCGCTCACCGCGGCTATTGGCAGCTCACGCTGGCTGCCAGCGGTTCACGCTGGCTGCTGGCCACTCACTGTAGCCTATGGCAGCCCACTGCAGCAGGGGCTGCAGCCCACACCATCACCGGGGATCACACAGCCCAGCTCCAGGTGGAGCTGTTGTTAGCTGTAGAGGGCAGTGTCACTGGCCCTCATGTGGGATCCGAACCGGGGCCACTGGCATCCCAAAACCAGCGCTTTAACCAATGCGCCACTCGGCCGGCCCCATTCAAACATTTTTGAGTGCCTATTACATCCTAGGTAGCACGAATAAGTCTAACCTTCTTTTCTCAAGATTTTCTCAGTAAGTAAAAAATTCCTTTGGGTTTAACTAATCTTATAAGAATCAAAATCAGATTTATCACATATATGCATGAGTAGAGGTGAATCGACACACTGAAAAATGCTTAACGCCTGGTATTTTCTGTGTCAAATTACAGTAAAACCTTGGATTGCAAGTAACGTGGTTTGTGAGTGTTCCACGAGGCAAGCAAACATTTCCAATACATTTTATGTCTTAAACGAGCGATGTATTGCAATATTAGTTTTTTTCCGGAACGAATTATGCTCACAAACCAAGGTATTCCTGTATACTGGAAAAGTTAAAAGCTACATGACGCCTGAAATTAGAGTAATACCACGGAACTATTCAATATTGAGCCAGATTTTAAATATCTTCTAAAAAAAACCCATAAAAAATTTAAAACAGTAAGATTAGCTTATTTATTCAATTATTTATCTAAAGCCAACTATATGCTAAGCACTGTTCTGAGTGCTGGGGTTCCAGCAATAAACAACCCCAACGCCCTGTCTCCACGGAACCGACATTCTTAGGCAGGCACACACGCTAAACAGCTATACAAGTAAATTATATAGGTATGTCAGGTGGTGGTAAACATTCAGAAGAGAGGAGTAGCGAGGCGCAGTGAGAACGAACCTTCAGAAAGGGGAATCTTCATGGACTGTGTAGATGCCTGACCACTGCACTGTACACCTGAAGCTGAATAATACTGAATGTCTACTATAATTTAATATATATGTAGTCACAGGATGTGGAGTACAGCATAGGGAATAGAGTCCATGGAATTGTAACAGGTGTATAGGATGTCACTTGAGGGAGGGAGGGAGAGAGGGAAGAAGGAAGGAAGGAAGGAACAAAGGAAGGAAGGAAGGAAGGAAGGAAGGAAGGAAGGAAGGAAGGAAGGAGAGAAACTCTTAAAAGCCCTCATTGATGAGGTGCAGTTAAGCAAAAACCTTAAGGACCAGGGCCGGGTGAGTGGCTCAATTGGTTAAGAGCTCGCTCAAGAGTGCGAGCTGAGCTCTGAGCAACAGCGGTTCAATGCCAGCCCGAGCTGAGTTGCCGTTGAGCTGCCAACAGGTGGCAGGATGGCTCAGCTAAATAAACAAACAAACAAAAAAACCCTTAAGGACCTGAGGGTGGGAACCATGTAGACAGTGGAGGGAAGAACACATCAGAGGGAACGTTAAACGCAGAGTTTGAGAGTCGAGTGTGATCAGCTTGCTCAAAGAACAGCCACAAGGTCAGTGTGTCCAGAGAAGAGTGACCAAGACTTGGAGGGTGAATCCTTCCCTGGCCTAGGAATTTGGACTTGGTCATGTGATCTGTTTGGGCAATGAAATGTTAGCATATATGGCATAAATAGAGGCTTGCCATGACCTTGTATGGCTGGGCTGGCCCTCTTGTGCTTATGTGCCATAAGGAGCACACGGCCGAGTTAGCCTGCTAATCCAAGGAGGAGAGACATGTGGAACAGAGGAACCCAAGCCTCGCTGAGCTCCACCAAAACTTCAGCCAACCAACAGATGCATGAATGAGAAATATGTAACCTGAGAATTTTGTGATTATTGTTTTACACAGCAATAGGTGACTGTTTGAAGGCATCAAACCAGCAAGAATCCAATATTTATGGATTGCCTAATCATACACTGATATGTAGCTAAAATACAACGTGCAACCCAAAAATGTTTCCAAGTAATAATACCTGTGACCACACGATTATCTTAATCAAACAATCATTTATTCAAAATACTTATTGAGTCCCAACTGTGCACCCTAGGAACTTGGTGATTCCCACAAACACGCATAAAATTCATTTTTGAATTATTAGCTATAGCTGTCATGGCTTGTCTGAAGTTGGTCCAAAAAAATAACTGAAACATTTAAGAAATGAATATTTCAAAATAAGGAAAGAAACAAAGTTAAAATATAGCCTGATCTATATCAGTATAACATGATAGACACTGCAGAAGTGAAGAAAAAGAAGTGAAATGACTCAATTAAACCTGTGAAAAAAGAAATGGAATGATTTGCGATGGGCAAGATATTCTTTAAGCCTTCTGAGGGCTGGCCAAGTGGTGCATTCATTAAGAGCTGGTTTTGGGATGCCAGCGGCCCCGGTTCGGATCCCACATGAGGGCCAGTGACACCGCCCTCTACAGCTAACAACAGCTCCACCTGGAGCTGGGCTGCGAGCCTCGGTGACGGTGTGGGCTGCAGCCCCTGCTGCAGTGGGCTGCCATAGGCTACAGTGAGTGGCCGGCAGCCAGCGTGAGCTGCCAATAGCCACAATGAGTGACCATCCAGAGGCCGGCGACTCATCTGCCTCATCCGGGAAGAGCGCAATGATGATACCAACATGGGACAGTGAAGCAACATCCTCCACAACTAGACTGAAGAACAAAAAGACAGCAACTTGTCTGTTCCCCTCCCCCAATTCCCCAACAAAATCTTAAAAAAAAAAAGCCTTCTGAAACTCACTGTGATTTGAGGCTTTCTTGAAGGGATGCTATCCCATCTGACTCACTTCCCATTCCTCAATTCAAATAAGAATTTTCCTACTTGCTTAAAAAAGTGACTTTAGCTAGAACCTATGCAGCCTATGCACAAGAGTCACAAGAAGCTTTATTCCTGTGATTTTGCTTACACCTAAGCAAACTATTTTCTCTTGATACAACAGGGAGCTCTGTACTACAAAATTATTTTCTCTTAAAAAGTAGGCTGTGTATGAGCAAATGTGCTCATCATTATTTTTCTTTGGATTACTTAAATCACATGTTTTAAACCTATTTCCAGCTTCATGTGGGATTACCTCATGACATGTCTTTCCTGCCTTTCTGTAAGTTTTTCAGAAAAAAAAAATTTATCCAGTGCCTGATATTGGCTTCCATTACTTTTTAAAATTATATTTGGGGTAGATGGTTTCCATGTGACATAACAATGCTGTGTAGAAGTTCTTTAATATATTATGGTATACAATGATGATACTGATTACTAATTATTAGCCAGTCAGTGTTGGATGGTGATGAAAGATTAAAATTAGTACCTAATATTCTTTTTTTTTTAAAGGACAGTTTTAGAAAAGGACAGTTTATTAAAGCAGGGAGAGTCACAGCTCTCAAAGAGAGAGGGGGGACCCGACTGGGATGCCCCAGTACCTAAGATTCTTAATAATTTATTTTAAATGAGATATAACTGGTATATAACATTGTATTACTTTTAGGTATATAACATAATGATTTGAATATCAGGAATAGATATTGATTACCACAATTAGTCAATGTGCTTCATTAGACATAGTTACAAATTTTTTTTTTGTGATGACAACTTTTAAGATTTTCTCTCTTAGCATCTTTCAGATACAATAGTGTTAACTATAGTCTCCATAATGCACATTACATCCCCAGGACATGTTTATCTTATAACTGCAGGTTTGTACCTTTTGAGCACTTTCACCCATTTTGCAACCCCCCAACCTCACGCAACCACCAATTTGTATTCTGTATCTATGAATTTGGTTTGATTAGATTCCACATATAAGATAGATTACACACTACTTGACTTTCTCTGACTTCTTTCACTTAGCGTAACGTCCTTAAGGTCCATCCGTGTTGTCGCAAATAGCAGGATTTCCTTCTTTTAGGGCTGAATAATATTCCATTGTTTTCATGTATGTAGGTGTGTGTGTATATATCACATTTTCTATATCTATTCCTCCACTGATAGAAACAGGTTGATTCCACGTCTTGGCTACTGGAAATAATGCTGCAATGAACATGGGGGTGCAGATATCTTTTCGAAATAGTGATTTTGTTTCCTTTGGATAAACACCCAGACTGGAATTATTGGATCGTATGGTAATTCTATTTTTAAGTTTTTGGGGAATCTCCATACTGATTTCCATAGTGGCTACACCAATTTACATTCCCACCAAGAGTGCACCAGGGTTCCCTTTCCTCCACAACCTTGCCAACACTTATTTCGTGTGAGGTGGTACCTCACTGTAGGTTGGATTGGCATTTCCCTGATGATTAGTGATGTTGAGCACCTTTACATGTACCTGGTGGCCATCTCTATGTTTTTTTTTGGGAAAATGTTTACTCAGATGTTCTGCACATTTTGAAACTGGATTTTTAAAATTTAGTTGTATGAGTTATTTATATATTTTTGGATATTAATGCTTATCAAAGATATAATTTGCAAATAGTTTCACCCATACCATAGGTTGTCTTTTCATTTTGTTTATTTTTTCAAAGAAACAATTTCATTCATTTTTTTTCTATTGTCTTTTTGGATCTATTTGCTTATTTCTGCTTTGATCTTCATTTTTTCCTTCTACTAACTTTGGATGTCATTTGTTCTTCCTTTTCTACTTTCTTGAGATGTAAACTTAGGTTGGTTATTTGAGATTTTTCTTGTTTCTTAATATAGGCATTTATCACATGAACTCCCCTCTTAGAATTGCTTTCCTTCTTGTAATTTCTAGTTTCATAGCATTGTGGTAAGGAAAGATTATTTTAATTGTCTAGAATTTTTAAGACTTGTTTTCTGGCCTAACATATGATCAATCTGGAGAATATTCCATGTGCATGTGAGAAGGTGTACTGTGTTGCTTTAGGATGGATTGCTGTGTATATATGGAGGGTACCAAAAAAAATGTATACACATTTGAAGAAAGGAAAAAACTTTATAAAATTACACTGGTAACCACTTTGAACACCTCTTGTAATTGCAGAAGTCAAATGAGACTTGTATTCATCTTTGGTAATTGGCATATATTATTACAATTTTAATAGTTTTTTCCTTTCTTAAAATGTGTATAAATTTTTTTTTGGCACCGTGTGTGTGTGTGTGTGTGTGTATCTGTTAAGTTCATCTGGTTTAACAGGTCGTTTAAGGCCAATGTTTCCTTATTGTTTTTTTGTCTGGATCATCTACCCATTGATAAAAGTGGGGTTACGAAAGACCCTACTGTTATTGTGTTGCTATCTCTCCCTTTAGGTCTGTAATATTTGCTTTATATATTTGGTGCTCCTTTGTTGGGTATATAAATATTTCTAAATGTTTTATCCTCTTTTTGGATTGATCCCTTTATGTAATGCCCTTGTCCTTTATTATTGTCTTTGTTTTAAAGTTTATTTTGTCTGATATAAGTATAGCTACACTAGCTTTCTTTTGGCTTCCATTTGCATGGATTTTTTCTATCTGTTCACTTTCATTCTGTATGTGTCCTTACATCTGAAGTTAATTTCATATAGGCAAAATATGGTTGTCTTTTTAAAAAAAAAATCCATTCAGCCACTCTGTCTTTTGATTGCAGAATTTAGTCTATTAACATTTAAAAAAACCTTTTGATAGGTATGTACTTATTGCCATTTCTTTAAAAAGATTTTATTGGGGAATTGGGGGAGGGGAAAGAGTTGGGGAATTGGGGAAGGGGAACAGACAAGTTGCTGTCTTTTTGTTCTTCAGTCTAGGCAGAGGACGTTGCTTCACTGGCCCATGTTGGTATCGTCATTGCATTCTTCCCACATGAGGCAGATCGGTCGCCAGCCTCTGGACGGCTGCTCACTGCAGCTATTGGCAGCTCACACCAGCTGCCAGCCGCTCACGCTGGCTGCCGGCCACTCACTGTAGCCGATGGCAGCCCACTGCAGCAGGGGCTGCAGCCTACACTGTCACAGGGGCTCCTACAGCCCAGCTCCAGGTGGAGCTGTTGTTAGCTGTAGAGGGCAGTGTCACTGGCCCTCATATGTGGGATCTGAACTGGGGCCGCTGGCATCCCAAAATCAGCTCTTAATCAATGTGCCACTTGTCCAGCCCTATAACCATTATTTTGAATGCTGTATCAGGAAAATCACTTATCTCCATTTCATTAAGGTCTTTTTTGAGGTTTTTACCTTGTTCTTTCATTTGGAACGTATTTCCTATTTCGTAATTTTCCTTGACTCTCTCTGTTGGTTTCTGTGCATTAGATAAAACAGCCAGCTCTCTTAGTCCTGAAGGAATGGTCTCCTGTAGGAGATGAACCTTATCTTTCAACTGTGCCCAGCTCTTGGTTGTCTCTCAAACTTCTGTGATAGTTCAAGGTGCCTTGTTTGTTCTCAGTGGTTCCCAGTAGTTGAGAGGGTGCCAAGATCTGTCAGTGTCCCAAAGGGGAGTATCTCAGTCAGCACCTAGATGCTGGGTGATTAAAAGCCCACCAACCTGGGCAGCAGCTTTTGTTTTGCTTTTTTTTTTTAGAGGGCAGTGTCACTGGCCCTCATATGTAGGATCCAAACTGGGGCCGCTGGTGTCCCAAGCCAGCTCTTATCCACCGTGCCACTCGGCCGGCCCTGGGCAGCAGCTTTTAAAGTATGTAAATATACCTCTTTTATGGAAAGACTGGAAGATGTCAGTTTTTGTCTCCTTCTGCTCCACTGAACCCTGGAGGGACAGCCATATAAAAATTGTTGTTTGCTACCAATCCCATTGAACCCATGAATACAAGCCCCGATGGCTACCAAAACCAGCTTAACAAAGGATGTGTCCTCTGGGTGACAGCTACAAAAACCTGAGCACTGAATGTGTGCACAAGCTCCTTTCCGGAGCAAGGCAGGAGAGCAGGAAGATGGCTCCCACTGGCCTCCCTATCTCTGGAGAATATTGTCGTCAGCCCCTATATGTATGGTAAATTAGAAGCCTACTCCTCAGGCTGAAGGTTTTAAGATAAACACACAGGCCTTTCAGGAGAAGAGAGGGCATATTTCAGTCTGCTGCCCCTGCCTTGGGGAGTTAGCCATGGTGAGTCCCATGGTAAGTCCATGTCAGCCCTTTAAGAATTGTTTCTTAGACCATAGCTTTGTGCATCTCTTGGATGGAAGCCCTGTTGACTTCAAAGCTAGATGTTTTGGGGGCTCATCTTTCATATGGAAGTCTAAAAGTTGGGTTTCAAGCCTTTCACTGCTTAGGGAAAAGCTTGGAGTTCCTTCCTGGTTGTGTGTTGCCATACCAAGGGTGGGGTTGATAGTGAGATTGTGTCTCAGCGTCTCCTACCCATTCCTACCCATTTTGATGTAGGTTTTCTTTTTTTTTTTGTCATTTGCCCAATATTGTAGGAGTCAACTGGTTCCTGAATTTCTTTCAGAGGGAATTGTTTTGTATGTAGCTGCAGATCCGGCGTGTGTATGGAAGAAGGTGAGTTCAGGGCCCTCTTCTGTTGCCCATCTTGAACCAGAACCTGCAGCTAAATTTCTTAAGTGTGTGGATTGTTCCATATCTACACAAGAATGTACTGCGCTTGATTTCTAAAACAGTCGTTCAACAAGCACTTCACTGAATGTTGGCTGCACAGAAGGTGCTCAAATGGGAAAGAAAATGAGCAAGAATTAGTCTTTGCTCTTAAGGAGCTTATGTTCTAGAAACAAATGCTAACAACTGACTGCAAAACAGAATTACAAGATATAATGCATCATTAAGCTGTATAACGCATGATGAAATTCCCCAAAAAGACTAATTGAGTGAAAACAAAGGATGGTGTATTTCAGATTACGAAAACATTGTACACTGTGCCAGAGATGACTGACAGCATAAATCAGTGAGACAGCATGATATGTGTGGATGAGCACTGGGTCTACAAATAGAGACAGCAGGGTCATGTTTGAAGGCTGTAAAAAATTGGGCGGGAGAGGAATGTGGATTTTGAATACCATGCCAAGGAGTGCAGACTTTATTCTATAGGCAAACAGGATTCACAAAACTACTGAAGGAGAAGAATAATATACAATCTGAATGTTAGGAGAATAGCTGGAAATATTTGGAAGATGGCTTGGAAAGGGAGAGAGACCAAAACCAGAGAAACCAATTAGGCAAGAATTCATATTGTCTATTTAGCTGATCACATGATAAAGTTTATAGTTGGGCGGAGGCAGCTGAGTTTTTCTCATTTTAAGAGAGGTAAAACAGACTGCCACTGAGGATTCCATTGGTGGCGGTAGGAGGACTTGGCTATAGAAGGGAGGGAAAGGGTTGGTTTTAGAGGTGACAGATATGTTTAATATTCGGGTTGTGGCGATGGTACTGGGGTGTATACATAGGTCCAAGCTCATCGTGTACAGTTTTTTTTGTATATAATTCAAGGAAGCAAAAAAATAAAAAGAAGGTAGATAAAGGAAGAAGGTGTGGGAAATGCCTGCCTTTGTGTAGTTTGATAAATTGGAAGAGAGATTCTGGAGGTTGATCATGATTTCACTTTGGCTTATGTTTTTATCCATGGTTTTATCTGGAAGACACTCAGGAGAGAGCTCTGGCAATTTGGACTTACGGTCGTCAACAGAGCAGAAGCCAAGGAATGGAAGGAGTGCCCAGGAAGAGTGAAGGGGATGGAGCGAGCATTTTAGGAAAGACTTCAAGTGATGACTGAGAAAGATACAACATCACCTTATGTGGTCATTGGGTACCAAATATTTCACTTGAATCCAATTATGAGTACACAAGCAGGCAAATCCAAATCGAGGAATATTCTACAAAACAACTGGTCTTGGGCTGGCGGAGTGGTGCAGTGGTTAAGCGCTGGCTTGGGATGCCAGCAGCCCCTGTTTGGGTCCCACATATGAGGGCCAGTGACACTGCCCTCAAAAAAAAAACAAACCAAGCAGTCTCCCCTCTTCTAAAATGTCAGTGTCAAGATAAATGTAGAGAGGCTAGGGAATTGTTCTACATCAGGGGTGGGCAAACTGTGGCTCGCGAGCCACATGTGGCTCTTTGGGTACGTACATGCTCTGAAGTAAAATTGAAAATGAAAATAAAACTATCATAGTTTCATTTATAATATTATTTTAAATTTTCCTCATTTGTAAAAATATATTTATGGCTCTCGAATAATTTTTAAATTGTTGTGAGGGACAGGATTGGCTCTTCCAAGGGTCGGCAAACTTTTGAGATGGAACGTACCCAAAGAGCCGCATGTGGCTCGCAAGCGGCAGCTTGCCAACCCCTGTTCTAGATGATTCTAAGGAGACTAAAGAGACATGGTGAGTAAATGCCAAGCATGACCCTTGGTTGAATCCTGAATGAAATTAGTGGCAGAATTGGGGCTACTTGAATTTAAGTTATATATACAATAACGGTATTGTATGACTGTTAATTTCCTGCATGTGTTAATTCTATTGTAGTTATGTAAGAGACTATCTTTCACCTTAGATACATGTTGACGGTCTTAGGGGTAAAGTGTGATTATGTATGAAACATAATCATGAAATGGGTCAGTGAAATGAAAAACAAATCAACAAACTATATACACACATAAATATGCACATAAAATGAATAAATATATACAGTATATATAAAGATGTTAACATAAGATATACATAGATGTGGCTATAAATAAATAAAGCAAATGTGGCAAAATGGTGAATTAACTGCAATTCTGCCATAAGTTTGAAATTGTTCCAAATCAGAAGCTGGAGAGTCATTCGACAAAAGAGCTGTTAGGAAGTCACAGGCTCCTGTGTATGTAGCTCATGAAAGCCAAAAGAATTTAACTTAGTTAATTTCTATTTCTTTGTCTGTCCTTTCCAATAGAATGTAAGCTTCATTAGGATACTCTGCCAGTTAACAAAAAAATGTATCAACACACAAATGGTACACAGAGACTTACTAGTGATAAGTATTTCGTGGTTTGAGGAAGCACTCTGCTCCTTAGAACACCTAGTATGACTTCACCCATACCTCACTTAAAAGGCGTCACTGAGGTTGTACATTTAAAGAATGCAACTCTCTATGCAGAATATGGTTCAGCAAATCCCAGCCTTATCCCATCTCAGACCTTCAAAGCACAAGGATACACACTGCTTTTATTTAAATCCCTGTGGGCATACTTTAAGGAGATGGTCGGATATTTTCTTCTTAAATGAAATAGGTTTATACATACAGTGAAAAACATGTCCTTTGAATTCATTCTTTTCTTTCAGAGAACAAACTTAACAACAGAGCCTATCCAATTTATATTGGCAAGGTATCCCTTAGCCTATTGCAGCCACTGGAATATAGCATTTTTGTCCTGGTATCTAGTTCTGCCACGATCCTCTCTGCTCCACAAATCATCAGGACCACAGCCTGATGTGTACTCAAACTTGGGTGCTTTCATGGGCACGCTGCCTCTTTGCCAGTGTTCATGGGCCTCAATAATTAATGCTTCTAAGCACTCAGGGCCCTGAATCTCACTAAAATATGTGACTCAGCATCATGCTTTGCTTACTTCAAAAACAGGGGAAAACGCTGCAGTAGGAAATAACAGAAGTACTAAACTCAGTTGTTTGGGGGAATTTATAGACTTTTCAAAAGCATATGGTATTTTTTTTTCAGATGCCGAGCGATCTTTTCCAGTCCTAACAGTGCATTCGCTATATTAAGATCTCACATGGAGTGATTGCCCTCCATTACTGAGGTGCGGTAAAGCCCGGAAAATAATGACAAACATTTTCTCGTCTTTTACAAAAGAACCAAAACTGGTTCTTTAAATTCATCGGTTCATCAGATTTGCTTCCACTACATTCTCTCCCTCCTCCGAAATGCTCATCTCCTCAGGGCCCTCATCCACCTTCCTTAATATCTTGATTCGTATGGACCTCACCACCATGTGGATGAGCCCACCAACCCTGGCCTTATCAACCCCAGTGACCGTACCACTCACTGACGCTCGCGTGCCCCTCACGGAGTTCCGCGTACAATCTTTAGCAGCTCACTGGGAGGCTATACCTTTGATGTAGGCATTGCTTGAAAGTAGTCTTTTACTTCCATGATGCCCAACTTTCAGATTTTCCTAATTTCCCACCATAAAACTCACTCACACCCTGGGCCCTTCCTTTTTGTGTCATTAGTTTTGCTTAGGCACTTTGCCTCTCTGTATTCTACCCTCATGGACGATCTTAAGTATAAAATGAACTCCGCAACATACCATGATGCCAGGCTACAGAGCTTTAAGTATGAGGATTCAGGGAGTCCCAGGTCTCTTTCTTTCTGTGAGGTCAGATCAGGAGGGTCAAGTAGAACCAATTTAGGACCCAGGGGAAAGGAAGCATAGAGCATGGGGATGACTCATGTTGGGTCTTAAGAGAGAAGGAGAAATGAAGAGGATGGACCAAATATTTATAGCCTTCAGAAACCCACCTACTGTCTAGCCTAGCGCAGTGGGAAAAACCAATAAGCAGATGGCTGGCAACCCCTGTCCAGGCCATTTTCAAAATGGGTTCATCACCACTGCAAAAAAACCCTTACTCATTTTGACCTTCTTTTTCATGTATGCCTCATGAACTCTAGTTTGCTTAGAGCCGGGTGCTAGGCAGAGAACACTACTGATGCATGACACCAGACCATGCTGTCCATTTCCTCAACAGTCATCTTCTACCTAAGTCCTCCCTGTTACTTGGTAATGCTCCCAATATGTCTTTACTTTCCTCAAGTTGCTCTCATTTTCAAGATTACCTGGTCTTTTATTTCACTGAAAACACAGAAATTCTCCAACTTCCCTTCTCTTGGCTAAAAATGCTTTCTCAGAAGTGGCTAATGCATTTCCCATGATCCAATGGGCTGTCATGTCTTTTCACTTCCCTTGACCCTTTTTCAGCACTTGACCAGTACCCCACATCTTCCTTGAACCGATCCCTGTTCCCCACTCCTTCACTACCCCATCATCCACATGGAGCTCTTCCCCAAGGCACTGTACCCAAGCACCTTGTTCTGTATTTCTCATCTCTATCACTCTGGCTATCAATTCTGTGGAGCTCACTCTCCAATCTCTGCAGCCTGCCCTTGTACACCAGTCAGAGACCTGGATTTTAAGTTCTTTCTGGACATGACTCACACGTGCCAGTTCCTGAAACACAGAGTATGTTCACAGTCAAAAGGACCATGATCTTCTTCCATCCAAATCCTCTCCTTTCATTTTCTTTCCTCACATTTGCCAGTCAGTCTCCTGGCCCGGGTACACCATTTTCAAATAATTGTCTCACAGTCATCTCCTCCCATCCCATCTCTGATCTCTCTCAAGCCTAGGCCCTCAGAACTCCTGTAATTTCTCCCAACTGGTCTTTCGACCTATAAAAGTTTTACTTTGGGCCAGAATATATCTTTTTAGATATTTCTTACTTGGTATATGATTTACAGTGGCCCCCTGCCACTGACCAAAAGGAGTCGAACACCTCTGCCCAACATTCCTATCAGTATAATGGGACCGCAACCTTCCTCTGCAGCTTGATTTCCCCATCTCCTGGATGGACCCTATCTTTCTACTAACTGGACCACTGTCTCCCATCCTTGGTCCAAGGTCCTCATTTCTACATCTTCAGTTACATATTCCTTCCTCAAAGTATGCTTGCTTCCTACTCCATCCTTTGCAACTCTGCACAAGTACCAATTCATCATAAAACCTTCTCTGATCTCCAAAAATGAATGAAACTTGAATATCACACTGCCTTGTTCTGAAAACTGAATGGTTGGCTCTTTGAGGGCCAAGCCTAGGTCACTCATCTTTGTACTCCTAACACATGTATGACAATGCCTTGTCCAGAACTGATATTTGAACATTTAGTTGTTGATTTGGACCTCTGAGCAAACAATTCACCATTTCCAGACCTTAAGAGATAACAAAACCCAGGAGTAGCAAAGGTGGACACTTACCCATGGATTCTGAAGTTTGACTGCCAACCACTCGGAGCAGCATGGGCTGACTGCTGTCTGACCTCTGAAGAGAGGTAGAAGGAGAGGACACCGTTGTACCATTCACCTTGGCCTCTGCCTGGGGCTAAGGCATCCAGAAGAAAACAGAATTATTTTTCTCAGTAAACACTCAATTATATAAATAGAAAACTATTATATAGACACTCAGGACTCAGAAATTATGAACTTTCCTACTTAGAATCCTCCCGAAGATTGTTAAATTTGACAAATGTCACTATTGATGAGATCCATGGATATTGTCTTTGTATTTGAATTGTGCCCCCATATATATTTGAAAAAAAATTACAGCTATAGTGGAATAAGATATATAAAATCATTAGACACAATAACTGAAAGATTTAGAAGGTCATGTAGAATGGTGAAACCACGTGGGACACAGAAATGTAGTGAAGTCATAGTTTTGCGAAGTATCAAGTAGCAAGATGGAAAGAATGTATCTCAAAATTTAAAATTGCCTGAGAGCCCGGACCATGTGCAGGTAGGGCCTACTACGATGCAGCATCTTGCTAGGTTTTCAATGGATGCCTGAAAAATGATGCTTTAGGATTAAAAAAAAAAAGAAAAAGAAGTGGGCCAGCCGAGTGGCGCAGTGGTTAAGAGCAGGCTTGGGACGCCAGTGGCCCTGGTTCAGGTCCCACATGAGGGTCACTAACACTGCCCTCAAAAAAAAAAAAAGTTACCAAAAAATAAGACTAACTGCAAAAAAGAGATCTCCATTTCAAGAGGTAAAATTTTCCCTTTTAGAAAACTAGTGGAAACCTTCTGATACTTTTTAAAGATAAATTTTGAATCAATCCAATAAAAAAATATTTGTGTAGGCAACAATGTCGAACAAATATTAATAAACACACTAGTTTTGCTACTCATATCCTTTGTTATCTAGCACTCTGCTAGGCTAGGCACACACAAGGCACTCAACAAACTGATGCTTGTTGCACCTCTAACAAGAACTCTTGAGTTTTGTTGAAGGGCAAAATGAATTTTTGTAACTGTCCCGAGTTAGACAGATGTGGGCCTCACTTGCTCCAGCAGCTGCCTTAGCCTGTGTAACTGGGACTCCAGCTGTTTATTGTGGTCTTCCAGGATCTGCATCCTGGCTTCTAGGCGGCCTTTGTGTTGACGCAGTAGCTTGGCCTCAGCAATGAGCTCAGCATCCCGAGGACTCTGGGGAGAAGTGGGCATCATTTCAGGAGGGGACGGCAGTGGAGACAGGCCTTTGTGTTCATGCTGCTGCTTCAGACGATCATATTCTGCTTGCAGATTTCTGTTGGCATCAGAGAAGTAAAAAAAAAAAAAAGAAAGAAAAGAAAAGAAAGAAGAAAAAACAAAGTAAGTTGAATGCTATCACCAGATTTCATAGAAAATGGCAGAGAGATGACCACCACCAAACACAATAGCAAGCAAAAGAGAGGCACTTAATGAATGGATTTTATAATGACAATTAGCAATGCTAAAAACAAAACGAAATAAAATTGGAAGCATCTGCCCGGTGTGCGAGGGGAGATGCTTTTCAATCCTTTATTTTATACTAAAAGCCTTATGAATGCTATGTTCAGATAAGTAAGCAGCAAAGCATTTAATCATTTTGTAAATATTTCTTTATAATGCCATGAGGTTACAATTTTTATACCTCTATCGACACTGGTTTGCTTAAAAAAAAAATTACATATTTTCACGATCAATGGATAGGAACATAGTAAGAGTGTACCCATGTACCCAGCACACTGCTTTAATATATGTAACATTTGCCATATATTCTTCAACAATTTTTGAAAGACACAAAATATGACAGTTCAAGCTGAAGCTCCCCCACATACCCTGCTCAATACCATCATCCTCACCATCACCCTCAAGGAGAAAATGCGATCCCGAATTCCAGGTCCATCAATACCATATCCACAAATACTAGGTTGAACTTAATAAAGATGCTGATATTTGGCTGTTTTTTAACCAACAAAATGGTCGTTTCATGTAATTCAATCCAATAGCATTATTTTGCATGGTCTTAACTTTATGTTTAAGAACTTTATGTTTAAGTATGTACATACCATTCTAAGAGTTGCTTTTGCCTTCAACATCATTTTGGAGATTTATCCATGCTAATACATAATGGTTCGTGATTTTGTGTGCGGTAAGGTATTATTCTGCTGCTTGAATATGCCAACAACACTCTCCTGTCAGTGGACATTTTAAGTTTCCAACTTTTCACAATTACAAACAATGATGCAATACATAATGGTTCGTGATTTTATGTGCGGTAAGGTATTCTGCTGCTTGAATATGCCAACAACACTCTCCTGTCAGTGGACATTTTAAGTTTCCAACTTTTCACAATTACAAACAATGATGCAATGAATTTCCTTCTACCTATCTCCTTGAGTACCTGTTTTAAGAGATCCTTTAACAGAACATATCTAGATGTGGAATTGTTGGGTTCTAACAACTTGACCTTTGCCATTGCTACCTATCACCAAACTGCTTTCCTAAGTGGCTTTACCAATGTACTCTCTTACAGGTAGTGAACATTAGGCCACATCTTCACCAAATACTTGGTGTTATCGAATCTGCTGAATCTGCTGACTGCTTTTGCATTGGCGCATCCCTGATTAGTAGTCAGGTTGAACTTCTTTTGTGTTAATTGGCTTTTCAGGTTTCCTTTACTCATTTCCCTACTGAATTGTCTTTTTCTTACAAAAGTTTTGGATATACTCTGGATACTTATTTCTTTGCCAGCTATGTTCACAACAAATATTATCTCCCCATATCTTACCGTGCGTGGCTTACCTTTCCCTGTGTTCATGGCATCCTGTTGTACAAAACACTTAAATGTGAATGTACTCCTCCATGTTTTCTGCTTTTTATGTTTTGCTTAAGAAAATCTTCTCTACGGCCGGCTGAGTGGCGCGTTGGTTAAGAGCTGGCTTGGGACGCTAGCTCTGAGCAGTGGGGCCCCGGTTCAGATCCCACATATGAGGGCCAGTGACACTGCCCTCTACAGCTAAGATGGTGAACAACAGCTCCCACTGGTTGCCTCTATAGCTATGATGGTGAATGTTGCCTCTATAGCTAAGATGGTGAATGTTGCCTCTATAGCTAAGATGGTGAATGTTGCCTCTATAGCTAAGATGGCCGGTGATGGTGTGGGCTGCAGTCCCTGCTGTAGTAGGCTGCCATAGGCTACAGTGAGTGGCCGGAAGCCAGTGTAAGCGGCCGGCAGCCAGTTTGAGCTGCCAAGAGCCACTGTGAGTGGCCGTCCAGAGGCCGGTGACCGATCTGCCTCACCTGGGAAGAGCGCAGTGATGATGCCAACATGGGCCAGTGAAACAACGTCCTCCACAACTTGACTGAAGAACAAAAGGACAGCAATTTGTCTGTTCCCCTCCCCCAATTCCCCAATAAAACCTTAAAAAATAATCTTCTCTAAACTTCTTTTTTAAAGTTTAAAATTTTGTTCTTTACATTTAGGACTTCAATCTACCCAAATCTTTTGTGCTTGATGTGAACATATTATCTACTTTTACTTTCCCCCATTGATAACTTATTAACCAGGCCCATTCATTGTATAGTTCTTTTCCCCACTGATTTCTAGTGATACCTTGGCAGTACATCAAGTGTACATAAATACGTAAGTGTACTTCTGAGCTCTCTATTCTATTCCGTTGGTTTCTTTGGATGTCCCCTCCCCATGGAGATGCCTCACCACAGCTTTAAATAATCTGGTGTCTGGTAGACCTTCCCACATTGTTCTGCCTTAAAATTGTCTTGGCTCTTCTGATCCCTTTCATCTTTCCCATGATTTTAGTGTCACACTTTCATATGAAAATTCTTGGTGAAATTGGGGTTTGCATTACATCGAATTTATCGATTAAAATTAGAAGAAAGGACTTCATGGTAATGTCTTCATATCTAGGAGTGTGGTGAAGCTCTTCAAGTCTTCCAGTCTCATTTCATGTGCATTATTAATGTATAATTTACTGTGCTTTTTCATCTAGCTTTTCAGGTGGAATGCTTAAATCATTTATTTTTTTATTTTTATGGGTTTTTTTTTTGAGGGCAGTGTCACTGGCCCTCATATGGCCCTTAATCACCGCGCCACTTGGCCAGCCCAGATTTTTATGTTTTTTTTAATAAATAATTTAGAGTTACAGATTTCATTCTTGCTTTAGAATTGCTGATAACGCTATTTGGTACCTGGTGACTGATTATAACTTTTTGATTTCTTCCAATTATGATAAATACCAAAATAAGATGACAGATTCTTGCTGTTCACAGGTGATATTTCATCAAGTGAGAGAACTTCCTATCCACAAATGTGGGAGACCTATACTTATGAGAAAAGACATGAGATTCAAGTGAGGCAAAAAGTGTTTTTCCATTGTCCAGTTTGAGAGAGTAAGGTAATCTCATGACCAGGTTTCCTGTTAGGGAAATATTTTCTGTTGTTCTACACCTGGAATGGATGTTCCACAGGTGCAGCATGTCTTCCAAAATGCTCAGATTCTGAATGCTGGATCTCCACATTGAAGAAGAAATAAAATCCAATTTATTCTTTTTTTTTTTTTTTTTAAAAAAAAAAGCTCTACCCTGAACCTAACATTACAGGTTTTCTTGGAATTTGAAGTCATGCAGGAAATTAATATAATATATGATCTTTTTCATCTACAAGAATTATAATCTCCTATCTGTCTTGATTGAAATCCCATCTGCTATAGCTTCAAGAATAGTTGTGTGTATAGTTTGTTTTATAGAAATCTGCTTTGACAAAGCAGTAGTAAGAAGAGATTGATCAAAATAAGTATCCCCTCAGCCCGATTCTGAACAATGGTCGTCTGGGTGTGAACCAACGCATGTAGTTGTCTACATTAATCAAATCCAATTTTTAACCACTTCACTGACAATCATCTAAATGTTTCTGTGAACTTGAAGTAGCATCCAATGTTCACAAGGTTTCACTTGATAGGAATTATCTTTTATACCCGCACCCCCACCCTCGCCTTGTAGTATTCACGAAAAGAAATCTACCTTCATTGAAATGTCCCAACTCGTAACATTTTTTTAAGGTAGAATCCTATTCAGGATACTTCTTTCTACCAGATTGGGTCATCCACAATGTTCGTTTTGAAAACATTGTTGTACTATTCTAAACACAAATGATTACTATCATGCCACCTATTTTTCACAAAGGTACTAACATTTTCTGGGGGTCTTCCTTGGTTTCTTGATCCTCTGGGTTTAGTTGTCCACAGGGCTTTCCTTTAGTCAGTTATTTACAAGTGACTTTGTTCAGAAAACATGATTTAGTATATACAACACATTACATTTCTGTTTTTATGTTTTCCAGTGACAAACAGAAAAGGTCATTTGAATCAGCCAGGGCTTCCCAGAGCTGAGCTGTAAAGAATACCAATTGCTCCTAAGTAGAGCTTTTCTTGCCTTCCCAGATGTTTGAAATTTCTCTTGGGAGGCCATTTCCTTAAAAACTCACATCCTTCTTCAGTTCTGGAAGATTTTCAGCTATTATAGCATCAAACATTGCTACTCTGCCATTTCCTCCATTCTCCTGAAACTTCTGTTAGGTGTACTTTAGAGCCTTGTGGTCAATTCCCCATCTCTTTTAATTGCTCATTTATATTTCTTATCATTTCCTCTTTGTGCTGTGTAAAGTCCTCATACTCATCTTTTAATTAATTTCTCTTCTCTGACTGGGTCCAGTCTAGAATTTATCCTCTTTATTGAGTGTAGTCGCTTCAATGATGACAGTTTTTATTTCTAAAGATGCTTTTTGGAAATAAGATCCATCTGTTTCTTAGTTTCTTGGTATTGTTTAATAAATGGTATTTCCTCATTTATGTCTTTGAGCATCCTAAATGTACATACAAGCGATCCTTGTTATACTGTTTTGTCATTTTACTTTCATCTAGGTTTCATTCATCTTTTGATGGTCAGTTTGGAGGGACTATCTCACCTCTTTATGTGTTTTGGATTTTGGTTTGAAGACACCTAAATAATGGAGTGTGTGTATTTTCCTTCATATTTTCTTCTCCTGTTGAACTCATTTATCTCCATAAAGTGGTTTTGTGGCTGTTCCCATCTGCCACTCAAAGGCCTCTAGTCTAGTCTAGCGAGAGCCAGATCTGATACTGGTAGTTTGCAGCTCCCACACTGAATGATGTGTTAATTATCGCAAATTCCATCACCAGGCAGCATGATTCTGGTGCTGGTATCAAGGTTCCGATGTTCTTCCCAGCTGCGCTCCTCACCTCTTCCCCAGGCTCTACACATTAGGTCCACAGCTGCATACAAGCTGTCCCCTGGAGCAGTCCAAATTACTCTTTTTTCCAATTGCCTTTCAAGTGTAAGAGTGCACGTGGATGTGTCCCTCCATGTGTGTTTTTGCAGGGCTCTGATTTCCGATGTCTGGCTCTGGGCTCCCACCTTGTGAGAATTGTAATGCCCATTATTATAGTGGGAGTGGAAAGTCCCACTCTGCCTCACGCACTGCTCACTGTGCCCTGAGTTTGGTTTTCTTTTCCATTTGTGGTCCAGAGATGTGCATCTTGTTTTAAAGCCCAGCTGTGTCTCTTTCGTTTTTGTTTCACTCCATATATTATCAACCATTGGATAAATGGTAGGAGCAGAGGAAGATGCGTTAAAGCAAGAGCTAATGTTATCTTAATCAGAAGGCTACCGGGACACATCGATTTTGTAGATGTATGATCAAGGTTCCCTCAAGTATTTATTCAAACTAAAGTCACCAGGACAGGATTAAATGAGCTAAACAAGTGCCTTTCTCTTAAATATGTGACATACATAAACCTTCTATTAAGCTCAATAACAAATTTGATTCGGAGGGTCTAGTTTTCCTTCCCAAATCTCTGAGGCTGGACAAGCTGTCATTGCAAAGGTTTGAAAAGTCAGAAATAGCTCAAAAGAAGTATCTTGGCCAGAAACCAAGTAAAATACAAAGTTCTTTGATTTGAGTCTAAATTCTCTTTTAAAGGTATTTACAAATTTTCATGAAGATTATCAAGACAACTGATATTCAAGGAGTTGAATTAGAGATAACTTTTATGAAATATTTCCTAATAAATATGGTGATGGTTACAGAGCTATGTTAGGGCATATTTTTGTTAGGTGCTGGGAAATAAAGCCATTTAGCCCTTAAGTCTTATTTTCTTCAATTGAAAAACACCTATGCCAAAAGCTTTTGAAGTATATCATAATGACAGATTTTTGGATGCAGTATTTATAAAGCATGTAGGGGACATCATTTCCATAAAAGATCAATGAGATACTGTTCCAAGGTAAGTTGTTTTAAAGCTTACCCACAAATACACAATTTACTCATTTTATCAGCTGTCAATTTATGTTATTACTGATATCTACTTTGCTTTTCTTGAAGTTATACATGTACATCTCACCCCTACTGATTCTCTAATTATTAGAATGTATGTGGAATCATTTCAATAGAGATGAATCTGTCAGCGATCAGACAACGACTCCACAGAGAATCTATTTACGTTCTTGATTATCTTGTAAATTATATTTCTCTGGTAGCTCCCTAAAGAACGCTAATTCAAATTCATTGCACATGGCTTCTGTCACCACAATTTCTTGTTGCATCTAGTCATCCTAAAAAAAAAAAAAAAAAGTCTCCCATCCATTATTAATTTCTTATTCTCCATAGAGCTTAAAATGATCCCTCCATTCTACAACTATGTAGATGTGGCTGATTAATTTTATGTCACCAAGTATATAAACGTGGTTGTCTGGATACAAAATTACATTTAAAAAATTTCCTAACCAAGTAATGACTAATGGAGATGAATCACATTGCCTTAACCTCTACCTGCTGAAAACAAAAAATCTCCAGGCCCCTCTAGCAATCATTACTTGCTAAACGCTAGTTATGATAAAGAACATTACAACGATCTTTGTGTAGTTTCTATTAATTTACAGAGGCCATGTGTTGCCAATGTAGGTCATCTATTCTTTAAATGGAACTTCCCTACTATGTGTAATTATATAGTTGTACAATGGTATGTTTGAAATAAAGAATTGAAGGTCACTTTCCACTGATCAATGTCTTTTTAACAGTATTAGAGCAAAGTCTGAGCACACACAGGGTCTATTTCACAAAGTGGGAACAGCTACAAAGGTCTGTATCTAAAAAGAATAGGCCCAGAGAAATCCAGCGTTACTCTCATCCAATATTAAAAACAGCTAAATCATATCCACTAATCTGGATTCAAGCAAATGGAGTAAATCATATGGCACACTTACAGCAACTATGAATCTAGCAAATTAGCAATTTCTAAAAAAAGAAAAAGACAAAATTTGCAAGCAGGATGTATTTTAAAAACTGGAAATTGCATAGAGCCTTTTCGATTATAATAAAAATATTTAAAGCTATACTGTAAAATTTTATCAAACACAAAGTCAAAAATACCCCTAAACTAGATGGAAAAGACATCAATGTGTTTTGGCATTACCAGTGTTAATTAAGGAGAGGCTCGCAGGGTAGAAAGCAAAAGTATGCATATGTTAGGTCTGCCTTAAGCAAAACACTAAAACTGTCAGGACTCCCCCAGGCTCTTGTTTCTAATCTTTTTCTCTCAAGACTGACTGTCCCCGTCATGCATTCAGGGCTCTTAATTCTACTGAAATTTGCTCAATAGAAAGGTGTTCTATAAATCATTTAAATCCGTCCTGGGATTGGATAATAATGTGATATCTGCATTTTATAAGAGATGTTGAAGCATATAAAGAAAAATAAGATCGGGCCGGCCGAGTGGCACGGTGGTTAAGCACTGGCTTAGGAAGCCAGTGGCCCCGGTTCGGGTCTCACATGTGAGGGCCAGGGACACTGCCCTCAAAAAAAAAAAAAAAAAGAAAAGAAAAGAAAAAGAAAAATAAGATCATTTTTTTTGACACATTGCCCTTTGTGTGTCTTTTACTACCTATGGCCGAGGAGAGATTTAGAAGGAGGTTTGAGAGTGCGCTTATGGGATCAGAGAGACCTTGATTTGCAACTAGACTCTGCCACTTGCTGAGGCTACAAAACTGATGTGAGCACACATACCACTGGAAGGATTAATGATCCAGTATGGTCTATATTCCAAATATGTACGACTTTCTTAGAAACATGCCCAGCCAAGTCTGTGTGTTCAATAAATCTTGGTTACTATTATTATTGTTGTTATTACTTCGTCCTCTATACAGTCTGAACTTATTAGATTTGGAAACTCAGGTGTGCTGAAAAGTTCCTGTCAAAAGAAAGCACTTCAATTATCTTAAATTAAAGCAATCTACTAAGACTTATTGAGCTTGGCAGAAAACATACATATATAGTACTCAAAAACGGATTCATCATTCAATATTTGCTCTTTCTATATACTTGAGCTCTACCCCTCCAGTAATTGTTAGAGAATTTGGAAATTATTGTATATTTTCCATCGTCTGTACAAAATGAAACTACTGAATTCAGATCATTGGGATGAGATTTCCTAAGATATAAACAACTGTGCTGGGCATATGAGAAAATCATCAAATTGTATCTGTAGATTACTGCTATAATAAAATATTTGGACGAAGCCTACAGGGTTTATGTATCTAGATGTACTCTACTTTGGGGATATGCCCTTGACACATCGATCTATATGTTGTACGAGTTCTAAGAGAGAGAATCTGACAATATTAATTAGCGTTAGTTTCTTTATCTTCAATGACTGAGATATTTTTCACCAATTCCTGGTCAGGGACTTACACTGTCTATAGAGTAAATGTATTAATCACAAGTTCAACACAAGAAGAGAAGAATTCATAAAAAAATCCTGTTATACCTGGAAATAAGGCAGACAAATAAAACCCAAGACAAAAATGATAGTAGCTAAGTCTTCACCATTCAAAAAGTACACTAGGATTGGAGAGGTTTTAAAAGTGAGGAAGTCTAGTCCCCAGGAATGGTACCATTGGGTAAAGTATGTTTCAAGTTTCAGACAAATACAGTACAATATCAAACTTCCATTGTCTGTGGTCAGCAAAAAGCCACAACAGTCTCTAGGAGAATCATAATTTTAAGCTTTGTGTGTCCTGGCTTGAGTCCCTCATGAGTAGTTAAACTTGGCTTTCAATTCTCCCAGAAAATTCATCTTGATGGCCTATTTTGTTACTTCCTGGCACACACTGCTATCCACTCTTGCCATATCTAATCCTATGGCCTCCTCTTGTACAATGACAAAAACTACAGAATCATTTCTTCATGCCTCAGGAGTAGTACACGAATGTTCATGGCAGCATTATCTGTAATAGCCACTAAGCGGAAACAACGCAAAGGTCCATCAACTGCTGAACAGACTGAAAAAATGCAGTCCATCCACATGAGGGAATATCATTCGGTAATAAAAAAGAATGAAGTCTGAATACATGCTACAACATAGCTATTCTTTAAAACATTATGCTACATGAAAGAAGCCAGTTGCAAAAGACCTCATATTGTATGATTCACTTATATGAAATGTCCAGAATAAGCAAATCTATAGAAACAGAAGGCAGATCAGTGATTTTCTAGGGCTGGGGTGGGGTTGTTTTAGGAGATATGGAGAGTGACTGAAACGGGTATGGGTTTTCTTTTTGGGGTGAGGAAATTGTTCTAAAATTGAATGTGTGATAATGGTGCAACTGTGAATATCATAATAACCAGTGAATAATATACTTTATTTTTTTAAATTTTTTAATTTTTATTTCTATTTATTTATTCTTTTTGTTTTTGATTTTGTTTTTTGAGGGCAGTGTTACTGGTCCTCATATGTGGGACCTGAACCGGGGCCGCCAGCTTCCCAAGCCAGCGCTTAACCACCGCGCCACTCGGCCGGCCCATGAATAATACACTTTAAATGGATGAATTGTATGGCATCAAATTGTATCTCCATAAAGTTCTTATAAAAAAATAAGTTCCAGGGCTGGCTGAGTGGCGCATTGGTTAAGAGCTGGTTTTGGGATACCAGCGGCCCCAGTTCGGATTCCACATATGAGGGCCAGTGACACTGCCCTCTACAGCTAACAACAGCTCCAGGTGGAGCTGGGCTGTGTGAGCTCTGGCGACGAGGTAGGCTGCAGCCCCTGCTGTAGTGGGCTGCCACAGGCTACAGTGAGTGGGCAGCAGCCAGTGTGAATGGCTGGCAGCCACCGTGAGGTGCCAATAGCCGCAGTGAGCGACCATCCAGAGGCCGGTGACCAATCTGACTCATCCAGGAAGAGTGCAATGACAATACCAACATGGGCCAGTGAAGCAACGTCCTCCGCAACTAGACTGAAGAACAAAAAGACAGCAACTTGTCTGTTCCTCTTCCCCAATTCCCCAATGCTGTTCCTCTCCCCCAATTCCCCAATAAAATCTTTTTTGAAAAAATTCCAGAGGCAGGGTCAATATGGTGGAGCAAAGAGATTATGAACTCATCTTCTTCCACAAACACATCAAAATTACAACGAAATGTAGACCAACCATTGCTGAGGCCCACCCGAAATCTAGCTGAACAGAATTCCTAAAACTAAGGTTATAAAGAAGCAGCCACATAGGCGGGGCAGGGATGCATTCCGGTCAGGTCTGCACCCACATGTGGTGCTTCACAATCACGAGGAATGATTCAGCCATGGTGGCTCCCTCCTGAGGAGGAAGGGGTCCAAAGCCCCACAGTGGGCTCCCCAGCCTGGGGAACCCATGCCAGGAGAGGAGTCCCCATGATACCTGGCTTTGAAAACCAACAGGGATTATGCTCATGAGACAGGAAGGGCAGTGGGAGACCAAGAAACTGCTTTTCAAGGGCTCAAGCACAAACTCACTTATTCCAAGTTTCAGTGCAAAGGCAGCAGTTTGAGAAGTGTCTGGGTCATATAGGGAGGAATTAAATGGAAGGGCTGGAGGGGCAGGGATCGGTGGGAACTGTCTAGGAATGAAAGCACTGACAGGAACAATTATTCCTTTGTTTCCTTTGTTGTGCTCTCCTTCCACCTGCCTGGCCAGGCTCAGGCGGGTGCCAAATTTGTCACTCTCCATTAACCTCACTAATACCATTTGCCCCACCCAACCTGCTCACCCCAGCCAGAGCCTCTTTCAAAAGTCTTCAGACTTCCCACACACGTGGCAGTCAGTCTCGGCCCACACCACTGCATTTTCCAAGTGCCCCCAACCTCAACACATGTGACGGCCAGCCTCAGCTTGTACTGGAGCTCCTACAAAGTGTCCCCAAGCCTAGAACAAGGGGTGGCGGGCCTTAGCTCGCATTGAAGGAAATAGACATACAATTCTAGGAAGTGCAGATTCTAAATCAAGGTGAACCCAAACAGGCCCACACAAAGATACATCATAATTAAAATGCCAAAGGTTAAAGACAAAGAATCTTAAAAGCAGCAAGAGAAAAGCAGTTTGTTACCTACAAGCAACCTTTTCCAAGCAGCCTCACGTCTGGCACAAATGGCAGCTGGCTTTGGCTCCCATCATACCTATTACCCAGCCATTGCCCCATGCCTGGCACAAGCAGTACCCAGCCTAGGCCTGAGCTGGATCCCCTCCCAAGCAGCTCCACAACTGATAAACCTGACAGGCAGCCTCAGCTGGCACCAGAGCCCCACGAAAGCGACTCCCACTCCACGGGGCCACACCAGATTGTCTAGAGTAGTTGTGGCCAGTTCTCGCAGCCAGTCTGTCTGAAAGTCAATCCCACCCAGTAACATGGCCAAGCAACTGCAGCCTGACTACAATGGGAGGGCACATGAAACCTACACAGAGGACAACCTTGGAACAGCTGACTCTGGGGACCAGGGGGATTGTGCCACTGGGTCCCACAGGACACCTTCTATAAATGACCACTGTTTCAAGACTGGGAGATGTAGCAGATACACCTAATACACAGAAACCAACATAGAGAGACAGCCAACATGAGGAGACACAGGAATATGTTCCAAATAAAAGAACAGAATAAAACCCCCCAAAAAGAACTAAATGAAATGGAGAGAAGCAATCTACCAGATACAGAGATCAAAACAATGGGTTATAAGGATGCTCAATGAACCTGGGAAAAGAAGAGATTAACTCAGTGAGAAGTAGAACAAAGAGAGAACACACACACACACACACACACACACACACACACACACACCCAGAACTGAAGAACACAATAACTGAAATAAAAATACCCTAGAGGAAATTAACAGCAGAGTAGATGATGCAGGAGACAGTCAGCAAGTTGGAAGACAGGGTAGTGGAAATCACCCAATCAGAGCAGCAAAAGAAAAAAAAATTAAATGGGGATAGAGGACCTCTAGGACAACACCAAGCATACCAACATTCGCATCATATGGGTATCAGAAGGAGAAGAGAGAGAGCAAGAGATTGAAAACCTATTGGAAGAAATAATAGCAGAAAACTTCCCTAACCTGGTGAAGAACATACAATTCTAGGAAGCACAGATTCTAAAACAAGATGAACCCAAACAGGCCCACACCAAGACACATCATAATTAAAATGCCAAAGGTTAAAGATAAAGAATCTTAAAAGCAGCAAGAGAAAAGCAGTTAGTTAACTACAAGGGAGCTCCCATAAGATTATTAACTGGTTTTTCAGCAGAAATTTTGGAGGCCAGAAGGGATTGGCAGGAAATATTCAAAGCAATGAAAGGTAAAAACCTACAACCAAGATTACTCTACCCAACAAGGTTATCATTCAGAATTGAAGGAGAGCTAAAATAAGAAATTGAAGGAGAGCTAAAATAAGAAAATATAGGAAAGAAAAAAATCTCCCTGATACAGGCAAACATTTAGTGAAAGAGGTTAATCCACCAATTGCAATGCTAGTATGAAGGTTAAAACACAAAAATAGTAAGACCATGTGTAACTACAATAATAGTTAAGGGACACACACACACACACACACACAATATATGAAATATGATGTCATTAGGCCAACTGTGTGACTCAGTTGGTTAAGAGCTCGCTCAAGAGTGCGAGCTGAGCTCTGAGAAACAGCCTGAACTGAGCTGCCGCTGAGCTGCCAACAAGTGGCAGGATGGCTCAGCTAAAAAAAAAAAGATGATGTCATTAACATAAACGGGGGTGGAGTAAAAAATGTAAACTTTTTAGAATGTGTTTTAACTTAAGTGACCCTCAACTTAAAAGAGACTGCTGTAAGCATAGATTTTGATAACAATCTCATGGTAACCAAAACTGAAAACCTATAATAGACACACAAAAAATAAAGAAAAGGGAATCCAAAGACATCACGAAGGAAAGTCATCAATGTACAAGAGAAGAGTGAGAGAGAAAAATGAAAGGAACAGAGAACTACAAAAAGAACTGGAAGACAATAAAATGGCAATAACTACATTACTATCAATAATTACTTTACATGTAAATGGACTAAATGCTCCAAACAAAATACAGAGGGTAGCTGAATGAATAAACAAACAAAATCTGTACATGTACTGCATACAAGACGTCTTCAGACTGAAGGACACACACACACTGAAAGTGAAAGGATAGAAAAAGGTATTTCATGCAAATAGACATGTTAAGAAAGTTGGGCATTGTAATGGCTTCACTAGTGAGTTCTACCAAACACTCAAAGAGGATCTAATACTTGTTCTACACAAACTCTTCCAAAAAATTGAAGAGACAATACTCCCTAACGCATTTTATGAGGCCAACATTACCCCGGTACCAAAACCTGGTAAGGATAACACACAAAAAAGAAAATTACAGACCAATATCTCTAATGAATACAGACGCAAAAACCCCAAACAAAATTCTAGCAAACTGAATACAACAATTCATTAAAAAAATTATACATCGCAACCAAGTGGGGCTCATCACAGGGGCACAAGGATGGTCCAACATACGCAAATCGATCAATGTGATACACCACATAAACAAAATAAAGGACAAAAATCATATGATTTTATCAATACATGCAGAAAAAGCATTTGACAAGATACAGCATCCATTTATAATTAAAGCACTTAATAAAATGGGTATAGAAGGAAAATACCTTAACATAATAAAGGCCATATATGACAAACCCTCAACTAATATAATTAACAGTGAAAAACTGAAGTCCTTTGCTTTACATTCAGGAACACAACAGGGCTGTCCCCTTTCACCTCTGCTTTTCAACATAATATTGGAAGTCCTCACCAGAGAGATCAGGCAAGAGAAGGGAATAAAAGGCATCTGAATTGGGAATGAAGAAGTTAAATTGTCACTTTTTGCAGATGACATGATGCTATATATAGAAAACTCTAAAGACTCCACCAAAAAGCTATTAGAAACAATACGTCAATACAGTCAAGTAGACGGCTACAATATCAATGTACAAAAGCCCACTGCATTCCTATATACTAACAATGAAACCACAGAAAAAGAAATTTAAAAAAAAACCCAGCAAAAAACAATTCCTTTTGCAATTGCAAAAAAAAAAGAATAAAATACTTAGGAATAAACTTAGCAAAGGATGTGAAGGACCTATACACGGAAAACTATAAGACATTTTTAAAAGAAATTGAAGAAGACACAAAGAAATGGAAAGACATTCCATGTTCATGGATTAGAAGAATCAACATAGTTAAAATGGCCATAGTACCAAAGCAATATATAGATTTAATGCAATCCCCATCAAAATCCCAATGGCATTTTTTAAAGAAATACAACAAAAAATCATCAGATTTGTATAGAACCACAAAAGACCCCAAATACCCAAAGCAATCCTAAGAAAAAAGAACAATGCTGGAGGTATCCCACTCCCTGACTTCCACTTGTACTACAGAGCAACAATAATCAAAATGGCATGGTATGGCAGAAAAAGAGACACACAGACCAATGGAACAGAATTGAGAAACCAGAAATAAACCCACATAAATATGGACAGATAAACTTGACAAAAGAGCCTAAAACATACAATGAAGGAAAAAAGCCTCTTCCATAAATGGTGCTGGGAAAATTGGAAAGCCACATACAAAAGAATAAAACTGTTAGGCAGCTATCTGTCACTGTGTACCAAAATTAACTCAAAATGGATCAAAGACCTAAACATAAGACCTGAAACAATAAACTGCATAGAAGAAAACAGAGGCACCAAGCTTATGGACCTTGGGTTCAGAGGATTTTATGAATTTTTTTAAAAGATTTTATTGGGGAATTGGGGGAGGGGAACAGCATTGGGGAATTGGGGAAAGGGGAACAGACAAGTTGCTGTTTTTTTGTTCTTCAGTCTAGTTGCGGAGGACATTGCTTCACTGACCCATGTTGGTATCGTCATTGCGCTCTTCCCGGGTGAGGCAGATTGGTTACCAGCCTCTGGATGGTCGCTCACCACGGCTCCTGGCAGCTCATGCCGGCTGCCAGCCACTTACGCTGCCTGCCGGCCACTCACTGTAGCCTATGGCAGCCCACTGCAGCAGGGGCTGTGGACTACACCGTCCCGGGGACTCACAGCAGCCCAGCCCCAGGTGGAGCTGTTGTTCACTATCTTAGCTGTAGAGGGCAGTGCCACTGGCCTCCATATGTGGGATCTGAACCAGGGCCGCTGGCATCCCAAGCCAGCTCTTAACCAATGCACCACTCCGCCGGCCCAGGATTTTATGAATTTGACTGCAATGGCAATGACCTCAAGAACAAGCTAAATAAATGAATGGTACTATATCAAACTGAAAGGCTTCTGCGCAGCAAAAGAAACCATCAGCAATACAAAGGGACAACCAACTGAATGGGAGAAGAGATTTGCAAACAATGCTTCCAATAAGGGGCTAATATCCAAAATATATAAGGAACTCATACAACTCAACAACAAAAAAACAAACAATCCAATTAAAAAATGGGCAGAGGACCTGAATAGACATTTCTCCAAAGAGAACATACAGATGGCCAATAGACATATGAACAGATGCTCAACATCACTAATCATTAGAGAAATGAAAATAGAAACCACAATGAGATACCACCTCACACCGGTTAGAATGGCTATCATCAACAAGACAAAAAATAATAAGTGTTGGAGAGGCTGTGGAGAAAAGAGACCCTCATACACTGTTGGTGGGAATGCAGATTGGTGCAGCTGCTATGGAAGGCAGTGTGGAGGTTCCTCAAAAAATTAAGAATAGAATTACCATATGACCCAGCAATCCCTCTCCTGGGTATATACCCCCAAAAATCTGAAAACACTTATCCGTAAAGATATATGTGCTCCAATATTCATTGCAACTTTATTTACAGTGGCCAAGACATGAAAACAACCCAAGTGTCCTTTGATAGATGATTGGGTAAAGAAGATTGGTACATATCCAAAATGGAATACTTTTCTGCCATAAGATGAAACAGTGCCATTTGTAACAACATGGATGGATCTTGATATTATGCTAAGTGAAATAAGTCAGACAGAAAAAGTCTAGAACCACATGAATTCACTGATATGTGGGATTTGAAACTAAAAGCAACAAAGGAACAAGACAGACAAATAAAGAAACAAAAACTCACAGGCCGGCTGAGTGGCGCACTGGCTAAGAGCTGGCTTGGAATGCCAGTGGCCCTGGTTCGGATCCCACATATGAGGGCCAGTGACACTGCCCTCTACAGCTAACAACAGCTCCACCTGGAGCTGGGCTGCATGAGCCCCGGCGACGGTGTAGGCTGCAGCCCCTGCTGCAGTGGGCTACCATAGTCTACAGTGAGTGGCCGGCAGCCAATGTGAGCTGCCAATAGCCGTGGTGAGCGACTATCCAGAGGCTGTCGACCGATCTGCCTCACCCGGGAAGAGTGCAATGATGACACCAACATGGGCCAGTGAAGCAATGTCCTCCGCAACTAGACTGAAGAACAAAAAGACAGCAACTTGTCTGTTCCCCTCCCCCAATTCCCCAACGCTGTTCCCTCCCCCAATTCCCCAATAAAATCTCTAAAAAAAAAAAAACCTCATAGACACAGTGGTTACCAGAGGGTAAGGGGGGAGGGAGAATAGAAGAGGCTAAAGGGAATCAAAAACCTATGTAGTTCTACTATCCATTGTCACCCCAATAAATTTTAATTAAAAAAAAAGTTGCTGTCTTTTGGTAGACATCCTTCCAAATTCAACCAGTTCACAATAATTAAGAACTCCATAAGCAAGTTAGTTTTGTCAAGTTATTGATGGGAGTTTTTGGTTGGTAGTTTGATTGGGAACCCCGGTTATTCCATGAGATAGTCCATAAAACACCGTAGAAAGAATTTTCTATGGTCATGGGAGATGATTTAATGCCTAGCTTTCTAAGTTTATAGGGCTTTACTGCTAAAGCAAATAAAAAGTTACTTTTGTGAGAAAAATCCAGGCTTCATCTGCAGACACCTGTTATAGCTACTTCCTCTGATGTTCCCAGAAAGACGATGGCTAGGCTTCTCAACACCCCCAAAGAAAGCCAACTGTGCAATCTCCTCACCTGTTTTTCAAAGTTCAGTACAGACCTGAATTTCTTACCACAGTGTTCTCTAGAACATTACAATTGGGCTGCAGGTCAAGTATGTGTAAGCAACATTGGGTTCAACAAAGCTTAGCATGTTTCTTTACTTCTAGACTCAATGCAAGTGCTCATTGACCCATGACTTTCCAATACAACTGTTTCCAAAGCTTAGCTGTCCTTGGAATCATTTTTCTTAAGCATATCTTGGAAGTATTATGCAGAACACATTTTGGTCAACAGTGACTTTTATCCTTGGAGAACTGTCATCATTTCTTTGGTCAGTAAGCTTTCCACAATTATCAAAGGCCACTAGAGGCAGACATACAAAATTTCCTTTGTTCTTTGCTATAAAAATATTGATGAGGACATAGTGTCACATCAAGTGTAACACTGTTTAAGAATCTGGGATTGCCTGAGTTTGAATCCAGGACCCATTCCTTGCTAGCTGTATGGCGTGTCCTTCATACTTGGTGCTGTGGGTTCTTTATTCGGGAAATGGCCTCTTCTTCATAGGGTTGTTGTAAGGCTTACAGAAGATCTTATATGTACTCACAACAGTTCCTGTCGATAGCAAGCACTCAAATGACAGCTATTTGTTTGTCATTGTTGTTATTAATTAGAGCCAGGAAAACAGTGGTGTTTTCTCAGGAAGTTGTATGCTTCTTTCATGCAACATTAGGAGGCAGATAAATAATTATGTTTCCTCTTATGCTCCAGGCTGCAGAGCCAATCAAACCAAATTGGAAGTTCAATTATATCAACTATGCTAATCCCTACTATGTTCACTGATTTACTATTTATACTGTGGGAATCTTATTGCTATTTTTTTCCCCCAAATCCTTTTTGGAAAGTGAATGCATAACATCAATACAGGAAATTTCCATTTGAATGTCCTTGGGCAAAGAGAACTCACTATGCCCAATATGTAGTACTTTTTCCTCTATTCACTGACCTTTGCAAACAGTAGCTTTTCCCGTGTGCACTATGCTGTGTTTTTGGTTTGTTTGTTTGTTTTTAAGAGGGGTGTCACTGGCCTTCACATGTGGGATCCGAACCTGGGCCGCTGGTGTCCCAAGCCAGCTCCCAACCACCGAGCCACTCGGCCAGCCCCGTGTTTTGTTTCTTCATGTTCCTTTCCGAGATCCCCAATTCCTCCTTCTCCCTTCCCACGAGGCCTTATTCATTTAGTGTGAGCTTACCATTTCTCCATCCCTTCTTCACTTGCCGAAGATGTCCTTAGTTCAGAACCTGGCCATCTTTCAACAAACTTCCACTGTCATTCTACCCATCTCCATAGCTGTAGCTCTCTGCCTACAATTATTTTTCTCAATTTTCCCCTTCTTAAAAAACGTTCCCTGCCACTATATTGTCTCGTACACCTGAAACTACTGTATTAAAAATAATTTTTTTTTTTGGGGGGGGCTGGCCGACTGGCGCGTTGGTTAAGAGCTGGCTTGGGACACCAGCGGCCCTGGTTTGGATCCCATATATGAGGGCCAGTGACACTGCCCTCTACAGCTAAGATGGTGAACAACAGCTCCACCTGGCGCTGGGCTGTGCGAGCCCCGGCAACGGTGTAGGCTGCAGCCCCTGCTGCAGTGGGCTGCCACAGGCTACAGTGAGTGACCGTCAGCCAGCGTGAGCGGCCGGCAGCTAGTGTGAGCTGCCAAGAGCCGCTGTGAGTGGCTGTCCAGAGGCCGGCGACTGATGTGCCTCACCTGGGAAGAGCGCAGTGATGATGCCAACATGGGCATCAACGTCCTCCACAAATAGACTGAAGAACAAAAGGACAGAAACTTGTCTGTTCCCCTCCCCAGTTCCCCAATAAAAATCTTTAAAAAAAAATTAAAAAAAAAAGGTCTTCATTGTTCAAGGGCATACAGGATAAAATCCAAATTCCTTAGTTTAACATGTCAAGTCCTTTACACAGTGGTCTCCATCTACAATTCACTATTCTCTTATTCTCATTCTGTACTCTGGACACACATTACTCACTGTCCCACTGGTCTGCAAAGCTCATTCTTTCCCCCTCTCTCAGCCTGAAAAACTCTTATTCAGTTTTTTTTATCATCAATTCCCTGTGTGAAGTGCTCTCAAATCTCTCAGACAGAATTCATCATTCACATCTGTGGCCCCAGAGCACTTGTGGCACTGTGTTATAATTACTTATTTATATTTTAATGCCTTTATTAAATTTTGAGCTCCAAGAGAGTGAGAACCAAGGCTTATTCATTTCTGTAGTCCTGGCAGTTTGAAAACCACATTAAGCATTCAGTGACTACCTGCTGAACTGAATGGACTTATATCCTTAGGCCTGTGGAGTAACTAAAGAAAGTTATGACTACAATCAATTCTCTAACAGGATAGTCTGGTAATGAAAGCCAAAATAAGGATGTGAGTCTTCATGGAGGATCTAAAAAGGGACATTGGACTGTATCAACTTCAGCTTTCATCCAGCCTGTTCTAGGGAGATGGCAGTTATACCTGTAAGTTGTGAATATTTTTTATCGCCAGAGGGGTACTTCCACTTTTTGGTAGTATGAAACAGCCCGTATGGCTATCCAATTTCCTATGCCAAGATTCTATGCTCACTGGACAACAATTTGATTTTTATTCTGATTTCCAAGATACCTGATTGTAAGACACAGGGCCCTAGAATGGAACAACAACTCTAGTCTCTGAAAAACATATATTCCCCATTTTAATAGATTTAGTATGTATACTTAAATCCCATGCTGCTCCACAAAACAGATTTAAGGCAACATAAACTGATTTAATATAACAAGACAATTTAAAAGAAAGAGAATTAGGATAAAGGGAGAAATAAAATATGTCATTCTGGGTTATCTATCTACTTCCATGAATTGGATTGCATGAATTGGTCCCCTTGGGCTTCAATGAACTCTGGATAAAGTTGAGGGAAATTGAGCTAGTGGACTGGTTAGTTAGAAAGTGAGCCTCTGAATCATGGAGGCCTGACCTCACGGACCTGTCCTCCCTGCCTGAGTGGAGCTGAGGCAGCTCACCCTTGCACAGCTTATTAAATGCCCTGGGTATGCCCTTCAACTTCTCCTCATGGTAGCTTCTCTTGTCATAAAAGACTTTGACTGGCTGATTTACATGGGAAAATGAACTCCCTTTCTAAAAATACTCTGCAGCCCTTTGTTTTGGGGATTATGTTGTCAGGTGAAATAAAGGCCTAGTTTCATTACATTTCTCGAATACCACTTTTTTCCCCAAGTCCAACATATAGACCAGCTATGGGAATCAGTCTCTACTAATTACCAATGCCATCCACTGGCCATTCAACATTCATCCCATTATCTTCCCCACCCCCATTCCTTACCCTAAATCCCTCAACTATCTCATTGTCTTCCCTGGTGGCCCTTCTCCCATTAATGGCCATACCACCTCCTGTGCCCCTGTGCCCTTAACCCTTATCCCTCCCACCTCCTCTAGGAAAAGGCTATCATTCTCAAGCTCTCTTTCCCTATTCTGGTATCTTCCTCATGCGTAAGAAAAATAATTAGGGATCTTTAAGTAAAAAGAGAGGACCAGAGTGAATACTACATGCCATTGTGTGGAATAATCCCAAGATCACAAATATATTTGCAAATATTTACATATGCACAGAATACCTTTGAAAGGGTACACAACAAACCAATAAATCTGGTTGCCTCCAGATCCAGGAACACTACAGCTAAGGGACAGGGCTGAAGAAAGACTCACTTTTCTCTACATGCTTTTTTGAACCCTTCGGATTTTGTTATTACCTATTAAAAAACAAAAGTAAGTAAATACACATTTTAATGTTCACATTTTCCAGAGTTCTACCAAGCTCAGTGTTCTCCTTCTGCCACACAATCCCTGAGTACAGAAATCCACTCTCACAGTTCCAACTACCACTTGTGAGTTGGTGACTCGTAGATCTAATATCTCTGGCCCACGCCTCCCCTGCAAGCTTCAAAGTTCCATTCCTCACTGTCAGACATTTACTCATGAGCATGTCACTAAGGTCTCAAACTCAACCTCCATACCCCATTCTTCCAGCTACTCGACACTTGAAGGACCTCTATAAACACTGTACATTAATACAGAATATAAATAAAGAGAAGGGACCTGCCGCTACTCCTACTGAACTGTTGGTCCCAGCTGCAGACAACCATCAACTTGCATATGCCCTCACCAGAAATGGGACTCGTTCCTTCCCTCCCCAGACCCACCAAACCACCAAATCAAACAGCTCTGCCCCTCCCATGAAATCTCTCTCAAATTCAGCCTGTCTTTCCCCTTTCTATTACCTTACTTTAGGACCTAATCATCTCTTTCTTGGGTTTCCATGATACCTCCCATTTTGATTTCCTTTTGTCAGTATTGTTTTTTTCAAAGTCGTCCTCCACACAGATGCCTGAGTGATGTATATAAGCGTCAAATCTAACAGCATCTCTCCAAGCTTCCACCCTGAGTGGCTCACTTGGAATAGCTGATCGGGCATCAACTCAGCATGGCACTGGGTCCTCCCCACCTGGCCTCGCCCACCTAGCCATCCTCATTTCCTTCCACTTCTTGCCTTGTTAGTAGCTCAACTGTTTGCAGTTTCCTAAACATTCTCTGCTGTGCCTCACCCTGACACCTCTGCTTATGCTCCTCCGTTTTGATGCCTTTCAGCTTCCCTCTTGGCTATCTTCTCACCATCATTGGAGACTCATGCAAAGGACCATGGAAGAAAGACATTGTGAGTCTGTGAAAACTGAAAGCTATTTCAACTGGTCCCCAAGTTATCATGTCATTTACAAAGTAAAGCAACAGTATGGCAATAACTATGTATAGTGCCAGGTGGGTACTAGACTAGTCAGGAGGATCACTTCTTAAATTATATGAATGTCTGACCACTATTCTGTACACCTGAAATTAAAACAAAATAACATGAACTGTCAAAATAAATAAATAAATAAATAAAGTGTAAAAAAAACCTCAACAAAGTAAAGCAACAGGATCATGATTTCCAGCTAATTTAATTCAAGTTTAATAACCAATCTAAAATGTCTTTGACTGTAACATTAATAAGCTTGTATAATCATTGGAGGAATGAAAGGAACAAGAAAACGCAAATTTAGGCTGTATAACATCTTGCTGTCCAACAAAAAGACATAGGAAAGGTACTGAGTAGAAACTAAGAATCCAGTTTCCTCTTGACACAGAACATCTACTAATAACTTTAATTAACTTTAGATTTCACTGTGAATCAGGTTAGTGTTTACCCTCCTTTTAAACTTGGGAGTTATCTATGCAGGCAGTGGAATGACCATGCAATTTGGTCTCTCATCAAGGCTACTGTTTCACTGCTATGGGCATATCTAGAATTTCAGAGCCAGTGCTGGTTTATTTAGATAGTGCAAAGAAAAATATGTCAGAATCTGACACTGCAGATTTAAGTTGGGAGATAGCAGACTTCAATGTATGCAAGAAAAAGCAAACTTTGAGTCTGCAATGTAAAGGACACATAATGGAGTAAATTCTCAACATCCAAATGGTCTCAATCAAATAAAGGTGTGTCCAAATGAGGGAGAGGTGTTACACACAGACACGAAACATTAAAGACTGTATATGGCAAGAGTCGCCCAAATTTATGACAAACGCTACTAAGAAAACTCAAAGTCAGATTTAGCTTTGATTTTGCCTTATCTTTGCGGCATAAACCAAGATTCAGAGAATGCCGGTGGGGGAGACATACGAGGCCTGGAGTTCGGAAAATAAAATTTTAACACTCTAAATTTATGACAAAGAAATGCTTGGCACTAATCAAGCAAGTTTGAGAAAGGGAAGTATTTTGAAAAGCAGGGAGAAGAAAAGCTTTTGAAAGGCTTTTCTCTATGAAATTAGGTTTCAAAAAGAATTTTAGTCAAAAGTACATGCATGAGTGCTACGATTAAAATAAATTCAGCTTCATTTCAATTCATGTATTCATTAATTTATTCCACAAATATTTATTGAATGATATGTGTGACAACTGGGAGAAATGAAATTCTAAAGACAGAGATAAGATACCCCAGAGATACTTCTAAATTAGCCATTCTCTATTTTCCAAGGGGATTGAGGGGAGGTCTCATGAATGAAATTAACAGAATTCAATAACCTAAGAATGGAGGTCTCCAAGCCTGTTTCCTATGACATTTGGAGATGTCACAGCTACAGAATCAAGGAACTCAAAATACATATAGCTATAGTAAGCACATGTCCAAAGGACATGGGACAATCTCAATTTTAAAAATCTTTTCCCATTTTCTCTAAACGTATGCTTGTATTTGTCTGATTACGTAGCCAATTTGACTTGGGAAATACAGCCAGTTTGGCAGGCACTGAGAGAGGGCATCTAACGACATTCTGGGCTCTCTCAGAGGAAAGACAGGACAAGGTGAATTAAAGCCTCCTTAAACCACATTGAATTCAAAGATCACAAAGGCTAAGCTATGGCTCTGAAATAATTTGAACAGAAGTGCGACAGGAGAGTACAAAGGAAATGAGACTCTACAGAGACATCTCGTTGGGACTTGGAAGGAAATAAAAGTGTGCCAAAGTGGAGGGAGAGAGAAGTTCATCCTGACCTTTACTTGAAGGTCCAAATAACTTATAGAAAGACTTGCATCATCAACACCAGCTTCTTCATTTTGGAGCTCTAAGCAACCTTGGTGTCATTTTTTTTTCTTTCTTTCAGAGAAGACGCCATCGCATTCTTGGGGAATCGTCTTAGATATCTTTCAGGGTGAAGTGGTTATCACTATGACCACAAGTAGATGAACTGGTTTAAGCATGTCCGTCCAGTCCTTAAAAATAGTCCCTAGAATTAAGGTACATTCTGGGGAATATGCCACAATTCTATGTAAATGATATTTACACAGAATGAGTCTTCTTTATTCTCTGGTGCAAGGCGGAGCCGGTTATTTTGAGTCAGAATATCTGGATTTAAACTTGGTTCTGCCACTGGCTGATTGTGAAATCTGGGGCAAGCCATTTGAACCTCTCTGAACCTGCATTTTCCCATCCACCTTCTTTCCAGAGCTCTTAGGAAGATTAAATGATCCCAAATATATTAATGTGCTCTGAAAATGATTAAATTATGTAAATGATAGTTATCAGTACTCTTTAGCCACACTCTTCAGCTTGGTTTTCATGGTATGGAAGGAAAGTACTCTAATAGCAAACAAGACAGGGCTCTTGACCAATGGGATACAAAGATTATTACACAATGGCAACAATCATCTAGTACAAAAATATTTTTACTCCTGAGCAACATCGAATTCAATTTATAATGCCAATCCCAACTTTTTCTCCCGATTTGACTTTGACCCCTAAAATAATGAAAGGTTTAACATACATGGATACCAATGATGATCCTCAATAAAGTAGAGGGAAATGTTTTCTCTACCATGGTCTTCATTGCCAATCAGTCTTACAAATAAGGCCAAAAATAATGTTACATTAAAACCAACAAAATGTTTAGTATTACCTCCTGGATGGTACTCGTGTGATATCTTGCGATATTCTTAAGTTTTTAGCAAACATTTCCTGAGTATCCACTAAATAGTCACGCTGTGCTAGGTACTCTAGGGTACACTGAGAGGATAAAGTCACAGTCCTCACCCCAAAGGCATTCACCATCACGTTAGAGGGACACACAGGAAAAAACTGATAAAAAGGCAAACTGTCAGGGAGTTCCTTCTATGAGAAAGGGCCAAACTATTCTGGAAATATAGACAAAAGATAGATTACTTCCAAATTCAGGATCTAACAGGGCTCTGTGAGGAAAATTATTTTGAGCAAGGTCATGGAGGATGAGTAGGACTCCTTTGTCAGATATGGCAGTAAAGGGATAGGTGCTTAGCAGCTAAGCTGAGAAGCAAGCTTGAACTTGACCCAGAAAATGCATGAGAGCAGGATGCATTCAGAAACAGTAGCTACAATAGCGTGGCCAGAAAACAGGGACAAAAGAAGATGAGGTTGTAAAAGCAGGTCAAGAGAAAATTGTGGAAGGTTTTAAACGCCCCGCTGAGAAGCTGGATTTTTTTTCTAGCTGCAGAAATCTAATGATGGAAGAATGCCGTGATGGGTCTTGGCCCTGGAAAGATGTACAACTAGAGTCAGTATGGAGGATTGATTGGAGGAGTGGGAAAGACACTACAGGGAAGCTGAGCAGATAAGGAGCTGTGGCCACAGGTCAGGGGTATTGAGAGATAGAAAGAGGGAAGTGGCAGCAGAAAGCACGGGATGACTGGCAGTTTGCCTTTTCATCTTGAGATGACATACTCCCTGAGGGCACTGGTTCTCAGATATACTGCGTGGCCTAGATGAAGAAGTCTTGGTGCCTTGGGCTAAACCAAAGAGATGACAGTACTTGAGTCCCCCAGATTTGAGCAATTGCTCCTTTAAAGACTTGCCTGGTGGCATCTGTCTAAAGAAGGCACACCGAATAAGGAGTGATCACATGCAAAAGCCTTTCTTAACTGTGGGACCTATGATATAATAAATGTAATACAAATGTACAAGTCCAGAGATTTGCATTATCCTGACACCACATAATATGCCTGATTTTTATATCTTTGTCCTCTCTGCAGTCATTGTGAATTTTCTTTCGGCTTTTACTTCTACCGTTTCTACTCTTTTTACGTGAACATCTTTTTCAGGTGATGACTGACAACTGCAATCATCTCATACATCTGCTATGATGGTGAGCATCACTGACGTGTGTATTTGATGATGAGAAATAAGATGAACTGATCCAAGTATGACCAAGCCAATGAACCTAGTTTCTGAAAGGCTCTGAGAGTCTATGTGGCCAAACATGTGTACAAATCGTATAATCATAAAATTAAATGACCTGCTTGGTTCTTCAATTCTCCTCTCAAACAGAAAATCAATGCCTCTGAAACACATGCAACAAATCAAATACCACCACCAGCGTTAATTCCTTTCCCACCTATAATACGAATTCTTAATTATACTATTGCATTCATTTTCTTCTAGCAGATTAAAAAAAATGGAGCTAAACAGATTATTGGAGAAAACAATTAGACATAGAACGACTCTAAGTGAAGGCTCCTGGCACTTTTCTCTGTGTGCAGATGTATGCGCTCTGCATACCAATGACAAAGCTGGAAAGAAAACTCACCTGTTTTCTTCCTCAAGATCTGCTAGGATTCTTTCTAGCTCCCCTCTTTCCTCACTCTCTAAGGAAATCAAGATCTGGGCAGGACTACGAGGCTGGCTCAAGGGGGAGTCCTGGTTCAAACTTTGGCAGTAATGCTGGATTAACAAATGTTCATCATCTCTGGAAAATAAAATCAAAGGTTTTGGTTTTTTCCCCCTTATTTGCTTTGGGGGTCAGGGACTCGGGTGTGTATTTAAATATAGAAACATTTATTTGCTCTTCACAATTAATTCGACCCCTTTTCCTGTTTCTAAAGACATTTTGATACTGTTGAGGTTGTGGTCTACCATTCTATGGGTGTTTTTTGCTCTGATTTTCCATTGAATTTGACTGGCCTATTTACATGGGTAAATGAATGGCAGAATTACAGATATATTTGGACTCTGTCAACAGTTTAACCAATAGTTAATAAATATTAAATGGCTGTATAATGCTTTTGTTACCAAGCCTGCCAAGATAATCTGTTCACTACCCTACACTATGGTTGATACTGACCAGGAAAAAAACTGCAGGCCTTAAAATAGTAAATATTTTGTTAAGTGGAAGGCAAAGGAACCAAAGTGTTGCTTCGGTAAGCCAGTTTGAATTTATAAAAGCCACAGAGGCAGAATGGCAACGATAATGAAACTGTAGACAAATGATTGTTTCATTCAGTTACTATTTAGATAGAAAAAAAAAAGTTAGAAATAAAAAGCCAGTAAGGTGACTAAAAGAAAACTGAACAACTCATTCTTTAGAGCAGCTTCTAAGGACTAATCTTGGGGAACAAAGAGGCAAAAGGCTCAGATTTTGGGAGGCAGCTGCAATATTTCCTTGAAACTAGGAACTCTCTGATACACAGGAGAAATTATTTTCTAAATTCATTTCTCCCAGCTCCTGAAAAGCCTGTATACCTCCAAGTTGCAAGAACTTAACTCTAGAGGAAAAGAAAAGAAAGGAAAGAAAGGAAAGAAAGGAAAGGAAAGGAAAGGAAAGGAAAGGAAAGAAAGAAAGAAAGAAAGAAAGAAAGAAAGAAAGAAAGAAAGAAAGAAAAGAAAGGAAGGAAGAAAGAAAAGGAAGGAAGGAAGGAAGGAAGGAAGGAAGGAAGGATGGAAGGAAGGAAGGAAGAAAGAAAAGAAAGAAAGAAAGAAAGAAAGAAAGAAAGAAAGAAAGAAAGAAAGAAAGAAAGAAAGAACTTTGTTCTTAATGAGAGGCTAAAACTCTGTTTGGCTAAATACCATTCAGATGATAGGTTAATATTCTCCTCTCCACTCTTAAGTTCATTTCCTTTTCTCATCTCCATGTCTTCTGAGTTGAAAAAAAATTCAGATATTTAGGAAAAAGTCCTCCTGATTTAAATGATTTTGGCCCATCAAGCCAGGTAACTGGTTCAGAAATTAAAAGTTGACTAAAGGTCACTGGGTACTATAAATAAACGTTTAAGTGAAGTTGACCAATCCTCCAATCCACTTCCTCAGTCCTGCCCTTAAAAATATGATTTTACCATTCAACATTGAACCTAATAGATTTTATGTCCTCAGAATGAGCTAAAGCTAAATTTCATTTAAAAATAAAACAAAAGCAGTTTTATCACCTATCTAAAGTATGATCCCTCTTCCCGAATTCTGAAATTTTATTGTTAGAACTTCCCATGTTTGATTACGACAGGTAGCCATAATTAAACTTCTCTTACTGTTCTCTTAGGCAGCCATGATTATACAGATACAACTTCAATTAATTAGCATGTGCTACAGGTACTAATATTAAAATCAGTGACCCAAGGAAGCAAATCATTCAGGTTGTTTACATTTGCTTGATTCTTTGGTCACAAATTGTCCTGTCAAAGATTTGATATGTTAATACTATTAATACTTTTCCCCGTGGCTAAGAAAGACTATGCGCCAACAGTGATGTTTGGGGAAAAGGTTGTTTCATCTTAAATAACTAAGCCATAGATGAAATAGCTGGGTGTTGACCTGATTTCGATTTCTTTATTATTACCTTAATCGCCTTTTTGTATGAGACGATTTATCCCCACCTCTTTAATAACCAGCTATGTATAAATACCACTTTGATCCTATTTCCCTCATCCTAAACCTTCTAAAGGTACTTTTCTCATCTGAGTGTAACTTTGGGTTGCCATACAAGATAGATTTACCACTCTTCCCTTTGCCTAGATTTTCCAGGACAAAGTGGTGAGACATCCATAAGTTATCAAATTAAAAACATTATTGTACTTTGACTAGATTTCTAAGTTGTCTATTCAGTTAGCAGAGCCTTATTCTTTCCCTTCATATTAGCTTTTTCATCTGCTCTCTCCATCTCAGGCCCTTGGTTCAGGGCGATCTTACTCTGTTCTTATTGTGCTACTTTCCTATCTCTATAAAAACACTGGTTTCAAAAAAAAAAAAAAAGCAAAGGAAAGAAAAGAAACAGAAAGCTGGTTTCCCTACCAGCACAATGTTCTCTGCCACTCTTAACATCACTCTCTCTCCATCCTTAAGTTTGATAGGCCTGGCTTATTATCCCACTAAAAACCTGTGTCCTGAATTCGTACCCTCTCTTTTTGAAACCCTTGACAAGATTGCCTCTCTTTATTTAGCTCGTGAAGATGCTAAATCACAAAAATCTACTACCTCAGATCTTTGAAGGAAAATGCCCAACTAACCTACCATATAGGAATAATCAATGCAACTATACCGAGATTGCATCCCTGCTCTTCACGAGTGGAAAAAACACTATTTAGTCATCACTTGAAAAATTAATATCTAATCCCTTTAAATATCTGGCAGGTCTGGTCAAAAATTAAGCATTGAATATAATTTAAGTATTTGGGACTCTACCAATTATTTGGTATTAAATAAGAATAAGGCAAACTGTGTTTGCTACTCTGGAATACCAATAATGCCACAACTTGGATGAGCTCATTCCGTGTAAGGTTAAGTGGGAAAAAAGGTAAATGAATGGCTCCTTGAAAAGATCAAATGCATATAATGCTAATTCCTATATTCTGTGCTACCCTACCTCTAAATCCCTCAAAGCAATTTCATCTTCAGGAACATTTTGTAAAAAGAGACAGGATACTTACATGCTCTCATTAGGAGAGATGCTATCATTTAGATAAGATCCATTGCTGTTTTCCATTTCTGCTAGCCTGATAAAAAACGTAAAAGCTCATTAAAACTTATGTGACTTCTTAGAATCTATTCAAGACCTAATCGAACATTCCTGAAAACTAAAGGATAAATCATGTCAAGAGGAGAATAGAATCCTTCAAATTAAAAGATATGTGTGTTGGCCTAACCATTCGAGGCAGTGACTGGTAAGAGCACAGCTAGTTAGTAGCTTTACATTTATATTATAAAGTATAAGCTAAGTTGTATTTTGTTGTTTTTCTTTTTCTTCACAGATTAATCTTCCTTTCACTGAGACCAGGCCTTTGTTTTCACAAGAAAAGCTTTCCTCACAATTGTACTCTGTACCTTACGCTACCCCTTATTTCTTAAGACCATTAAAGCTTTCCATTGATGAAAAACATATATATAGCTAGTTAATGCTTTCCATAGTTGATAAACATGTTCAGCAGTGAGAATATTGATAAAGGATGGATTCATAGTAAATGCTCTAAACATTCTGCTACCAATTTTGCCTTTGAAGACCTTCACCTCAGATAATAATAGTCTTTTTACAACTAAAAATAAAAAAGTTAAACTCTTACGGATTTATTTAACAAGCATAAGATATCTTACAATTAGCAGTTTAGTTTTTAGGTATAAAAATTATCTCAAACACAAAGAAGGTGAGACAGAAAGGTCCACAGATTAGGAAAATCAATTATTCTCTTCTTTACAGCAGATTATGTAAAATAAACACACAAATGGCAAGCGAATGCTTTCTTATTGTCCACAAAACAGTATCATTTCTTCACATATTATGCTTGGTCTAGCAGTTTTCTAAGGTTATACCATTTCTAAGCCAATTGATCAAACGTGCTCAGTATATAAAACATAACAAAGCTATCAGAAATGTTTAAAGGCCAGGGTTAGGGGAGATTATTCTGGACTAATGCTCTTATTGGTGTCCAAAACCAACATGCAGTGGAATGGCATGCACGTTAGAGGGCAAGTTAATTAGTAGAAATCAGACAAGATTGGGGAAAAAGAAAAGATTTGTTTAAAATGATTATAGGTTAGCTTTCCTTGGTTAGTTACTTTAATCAATATTTGCCTGGCATTCAACTAGTCTCATACCTGCTAGCATAATGTTCAATGCGTGAATGAGTATCATCGTGTGAAAGCTGAGGGGACGAGGCAGGCCTATAAGGCAGAAAATGTGATTAGTTACAGATACCATCCATTAATGGAGAAAAAACCCCCACCACACAATTATGTTATATACATGGCCTAGAATGCTTTTAGTCTAATTCTATGGACAATGTACACATTTAGTTGTTCCTACAGCTTAGATATCATCCAGTGTTTTAAATCCAAGTTTAAGAGGTGATTTCTCACACTTGCTGCTTTACCAAAGGCCATAGAGAGAGATCAAAAATGTCTGTGGAAAGTTTCAACTACAGAAAAGGTTGAGGGAGGCAATCTCTATGTGACAGTTGGTCCTCTTACCTTGTAATAGCTCATATCCTATAGTTCTGAAATTGTTTTAGCACTATGTGGTTTAAAATTTTCAACAGTTTACACCTGTGCCATTTATTAGATTCCTTCTTATTTAATGGAAACTGTACGTTTGCCTAGTACATTCACAGTCAACAATTTTATTTCCAAAGAGACCACTCCCAGTTCATGATTTAAGATTCCACATATCAAGATGTCTTGGTATGTGGAATTTTGTAAAGAAAGACTGTATCTACCAATTTAGCAGCAGGACTACGTCATAGAATAAAACTGAACGACCCCAATTATATTGTAATTTTTAAAAAAGAATGACTAAATTCAATAGAATTTAGTTCTTATTAAGGATACTATATGCTACATGCTAATACACAGAGGGGAAAACAAGAGAGGGAATTAAATAGCATAAATAGTGTATATACATTTTGTGTATAAAAACCTATGTTGCTGTGGGGTTTTTTTGTTTTGTTTTTTATTTTTTATTTTTAGCTCCATAGACTAGAATTTTGGTAGGGTTAATGTTTTTCCACACTTTATACCTAACCTATTAATTAGCCTTGAAGTTGTTCTAGTATCTTTAGATTAACCTTAGGGGGGAAAAATCCATCTGTTTTGAAAACCATTCTGGGCTTGTGGTTTTTTTTTTGGACTAGGACAAAAAGTCGCTTCCATTTCTGTCTAACACAGAAAGCCCACAGGTGAAGGCATAAATCCAAAGTCAACAGTAGTCTATTCAGTGAGGATTGGTTTAGTCCAATGTCCAAGCAGCATTCAAGGACTTGGTAGGAAGATTAAGATGTTTGTTTTTTCTCACATTTAAAAAAGAAAAAAAAGGAAAAACATGTAGTTGCCTAGGCTGACAAAGGAAATGGGCTAGAAATTCATATTTCTTAAAGAAGACACACTGTCATAAGATGATTAGAACACACTACAGGAAATAACTAAGGGACTGAAGTCTTTCCTGGGAGAGAAACGTGTTTTTTATGAAATTGGTGTTGTTTAGGTCACGAGTCATCACCACAGTCAAATTTGGAATGGATTCTAAAGCGTTTAAACTATCATGAGGAAATAAAAAAATGACTACCCAATTTACCAGGCAGATCCAAAGATTTCCATGTGAATCTTCACTACAGTTTTGCAGAGTCAATCTGCTAATTTCTTAGAGCCCTAAGCAGCCCACTATTGGAAAAATACTAAGGTTTGTTTTGAGATAGTCACTGCACATCAAGATAATTTAGTACTTGGATTACTTGGCTTATAAGCCCTATCATCTGGAACATATCAGTCTTTCCATTATATTCTTCTTATAAACTAAAAGCCCACCATCAAGAAAAATATATGAATGTTTTTTCCCTTGTAACACTTGCTAACCTGGTAGTGTACAGGAGAAACCTTGGAGCATAACTACACCAAGAAAACTAGGCATGTAAATCCAAAGCACTTTAATAAAATCTCATACAGAAAATCTTATGCAGAGCTTTAATTCTTAGCCTTGAGGGTAATTCCATGTTATTTTTCTTATTAATGCACATAGCACCTAACACAGCATGCATAAGCACAAAAACTCATAATAATCAGAAATCAGAAAAAATATATACACTGAAGGAGGTACTTATTAAAGCAGAAAATGAGCCAAAAGGGAGCACTGGTCAGAAGAATCATTTAGAGACCAAGAACTAGTAAAAGTACAGAACAACTTAGTCCAGAAACAAAACTAAATGGCAAGGCTTTTGAAAACACTTTTTGAAGGGAAGGTAAGAATACTCTTTTCCCTTCCCATTTCCTAAATACAAAACAATATACCCAGAAGGATTGTTTCTATCACAATTAATGGCCAATTCCATTTCACCCACCACCATCTTCTCTTTTGTGAAAACTCCACTGATAAGTTTTCATCCATTTAGGTTTCAAAGCAGAAGAGCTCAAAGAATATTGCTTGACTGTTTCATTTGTGGACAAACAATATAAAAGGTTTATGTTAGATTTAGTTTCAAATAGTATGAGAAATATGGGTAACACAGGCTTTGTCTAAGGAAAAATAAAATATCTGTATCTCAGTGAATTTTCAAATGCTGTGATTCATATTAAATGGATTAAATGCTGTCATCATCATATAGTTTTTGCAAAATAAAAACACCTTAGGGCCTTGCTCTTCTGCCTGTATAGAATAGCTTTACAATATATTTCATAAATTATATAATCTTATGAGTAAAGACTTTAATAAAATTACTGGTATTAAGGAAAACAGGGACTTTAGTCTGCTGGGTTGGTTTTCTTCTTTAAAATTAGCACTTTCCACTATTTCCAAATAATCTAGAAAAATTTTTAGAAGAAGACAAAATGATGGTATGTTTCAGTTGTTAGAGAAGATATTTTAATAAAGGATGTAATTCTCTTTAAAGTTCTTCAAAGTGTAAGACAAACATCCTCCACTTAACATCAGTTACATTAAACTGATTTTCATAGTTTAATGTAAAAAATCATAGTCATGATTTTTTTCTCATGAGCATATATTTAAAATAATCATCTTGTCTTCTTTTTTCCTTTCAAGGAACTGTTAGTTATTCTTTGCTTATTTTGTGCTATCTCTATCCATGCATTTTTCAAAATTATTCGTTAGCATATTTGTGTTTTGGATTTTTTAATTGGTTAAAACTCATTCCAACCCAAAGTGAATTCATTTGTTTATCAGGGTCCAATCAAGTTGAGAATTTCAGTATATCAATTTTTTCAAAGCTTCTTATTGACGAAAGGGTCTAACTTCTATAAACAAATACACTACCTGGGTTAGGGGAAACAGTTACCAATAACAAGGAACATCATTGAATCTAAATAACTCCCCATGTTGTTTAAGCATGATGATTAAAGAAATCAAGTAGTTCACTACTTATAGCTCCTGTATCTCAAAATCAAAGAGCACAATATTGAAGCTTTAAGAAAAAGATGTCTTACACTTCCTTTAGGCCAATAAAAACTTAAAATAAACCTCTATTCAGCATTTGCATTGATCACTACAGGATTGGAAAAAAAAAGGGATCTCCTTTCAATTAAATTACATGGTAGAACAATAGAAAGACCCATAAGAATAAACTGAAGTCTTATATAAGCCTGTCTTCAAAATTGGTCATTTACCCCTTATATATAATAGAGCTGATTTTAAATACGTATTTTAATAAAGTACACTTTGAAATACCAAAAATTTGTATAAAACCCCCAACACAATGACTTTAACACATGTACACTTTGTTAATATGTAAGTCACAGACCACCAAAATGAGTTTTCTAACATTATAAACTCTGAGATAAATTATCAGTGTATCTAATATTAGTATTATTAATACACAGCAATAGTAATAACAAAGACCACAGTACACTCTCCTCCCAGTGTAAACGTATAACTGCTTATGAGCTGAATATTTAGTTTGGAGAGAAGAGCAAAGTGAGTTTAGTTCAAAAGCGAGCTCACGTATATCAGGATTAGTCAAATAGCATGGCATTACCTGATAAAAAGTCCACATACCTCATTGAAATTATTCATCCAAACTCAACATCATACTATAAAACAAATTCTGCTGATATTTAATGGTGCACTGACTTACAACAGTCCCTAAAGAATAAATCATCATCCTTTTGAAGGTCCTAAAGCACTGGCTCTTAAGACTGGGGCTAAAGAATGTTATGTAATCAGAAAGGTCTTCCTTGCTTATAACTGAGGAATATATAAATACGCCTCCCAGGAATAAACTAACAACTCCATAATTTCTTTGATCTTAACTTAAACTCAAAGCCAGGATTTCTGCTGCTTCAAATCTGACCAGTTGGGAACCTGAAAACCTCTCTGATTCTCCTGATCTGTGGTAGATGGCACTCTCCAAGTTTTACCAAGGGAAGAAAAAATTGAAATGAAAGAAGGAAAAATAATATGTCTTTAAAACGAAACAAATAAACCAAATGAAAATTTGAAAAATCAGCAAGCGAATGTGTTGGTGGCAGCAGCACCCTTTGGCAGAAGTACTCACGCAGAATCTACCGGCCAGAAGTTGATCAGAGTAACAGGACTGCAAAACAAAAAATGAGGTGGTGAAGAGACACAGGCAAACATGGCCACCAAAATATTACTGAAAAGTTCAAATAAATAAAATCCAACCAATTAAGTATGAATCATGGAAAGCAACAGCCAAACAAAAGTGGAAAGTGAATTCAAAGAAAAACAAACAGTGGTGCAATTGCCACTGGGTGATGGGAAAAAAAGGAGAAGGTTTAAAAGAGGTGACGACATCATCCGTTTGATCATGAGAACCACTACTACTTACTGTGAAGTCATTTCCTGTGACTATATTTTCTCTCAAGTAGGAAAAAAAGTGACTAGATATGACCACACAATCAGATCCAAAAAAAAGACACACATCTACTGATTTGCGAGGGAGGAAAATCAAAATGAAATATTGAAATCACTCATTTGTAAACAGTCCCATATTTCTTAAAAGCCTCAGAAGACAATTAGCAGTTGTAACATGGGGTTTTCCCTGTGAGATCAAGTTTGACTTTTGGAAAAGGTAATTGTCCTGGGACAATTGACATGGGAAAATGGCGAATGAACGTCAGTTTGTTTTGCTCTTTTTCAACTACAGGAAATCTAGAGAAAGAAATAGGAGAGACTGTTTGCATTTGGGAGTGAAGAAGGATATTCAGCTGAAAGGAGCTCAAATCTACGTCAAACGAGAGTCTGTTGTGCTTTGGCCACTACTCACGTTTCCATGTTGTCCCCCTCTAAGACAGTCTGTACTGGCAAGTAGCCCATTCGGGGATGCTTCGCAAAATACCTTTTGGTTCGAAATTTGTTTTTTAGTACCTTGGCAAAGTCCCGAACATCTTCTCCTGATGTAGTCTGAAAGGGAAACCGCGCCGAGATCAGACTTGGGAGAGTAGGACCTCCAGACAAAGGACCACTCCAGGGCTGCGCCTCAGGGCGCTTGTTTTGTGATTTCGGAGACAGCGGGGGTTCAGAGCGAAGGCTTTGGAATCAGACAAAACTAGGGGTTTGGAAACCCGGCCTGACATTTACCAGGGGGGTTAACTTGGATGAGCGAGTTATGTGCATATCGGAGGCTGAGACCAGCTGTGAATCGGGGGCAGTCATACCTCCAGAAGTGGTTATAATGAATACATGATGTATCTCAACTACTAGGCTACTCAGTAAATGGTAGGGTACGGAAGTCCTAAAGTCGAAGTCCATGTTTACTGTTGCCACACTTTATGGTATTTTAGGAACTATTTTGTCCACGCAGGTACCATGTTTCACCTACTAAATAGCCTATTCACAGCATGGTTCATTCTCCATCATCAAATACCTTTGCAAAAGGAATCAAAGCAAAGAAGACAATGAAAAACCTGGGAGGACCACTCTGAAGACTGAAGAGAGAAGTACACTAAAGCAGAGTTTCTCAAACTTCGATGTATATTGGGAACCACCTGCAGATCTTGCTAAAATGCAGGTTTTGATTTAGAAAAGTCAAGGGGGGAGGAGCCTGAGGTTCTGAACTTCTAATAGGCTCGGAGGCAACGCCAGTGCTGCTGGTTGACAGACCATACTTTGAAAGCAAGCAGCGAGTGTTTCATGAACATACAACTTATACCCACATCTGTCTAATCACCATGGCTATCTATACACCCTGTCCATCTCACCAGTGATTTTTCAAATTCTGTGAGCCACCGAACATTTTCCCAAAACATCTTAGAAGAAGGCTCCACCTTTTAATCCTAGAACCTCGGGCAAATTATTTCACCTCAGGACCAGAGTACTCATCTTTAAAAAGGGGGTAAAACATAATACCTATTTCACACAGGGTAGTTTACAAGGTAAAAGCCTAGCATTTCAGTGCTATGTGTTAGTCTATAAAACAGATAAAAGATGAGCAAGAGATCAAAAGGGGTTGATTATAAACTTGGGGGAACACACATTATACCCCCATATCCAACATGCCCCTCGGCCATAGAACCTCTCCATACAACTGCTAGGGCTGTGCAAAAGAAATGTGAAAATGTCTTCCCTACAACCAATGCAAATGGAAGAAAAACCTATTATTTATCCAAAAATATTTGTTGAGTGTCTATAATGGTCTGTGTGTGCCAGGCACTGCCTTAGGCACGAGGGATAAGGTAAGTCCCGGCATTTACAATTTGGAGCCACTTTAGCTGTGGAATATGTGGGGCACCCAGACATCATAGCATTATGTATTATCTATAATCCTGTCCCAACCTTCTTCCAGGAACTAACTCATGTCCAGGAGGCATCTGACTTACCGGGGTACAATATTCCACCATGGGATAGTGCATCTTGTGGCCTTTTGCAACTCGACCAGAAAAAAAGCAACTTTGGCAGATGTCATAATTAAAGTGCTTCAGACTCCTGTACCTGGTAAAGAACAAAAACAAACACATATGTATTGCTTCCACGTGCATTCCCAAAGAACACTCTTTAATATGCTGTCTTCCACACGCTGTCTTAATTCTAGAAGCAGACTGCAATGTTCATGAATACTACTAGGTAAGTAATTAACTTCCTACCTTAAGATTTTTCTGGTGCTTCTCTGACAGTATCAAAACATTTGGGCAGAAAGATTATCCTATCAACATTTGGAAGGAGGGGAGAAAAACTCGGCTCTTATTAAATTCCACCAGGAACTCTCAAATTTAAGGAAGAAGATACTGGCCAACTTCCGTTCTTTTGAAGACCAAAAACAGTAATACCTCCGTTTGTGAGCATCATTCATTCCAGAAACAAACTACTCATATTACAAGACATCGCTTGCTTGACCAAGTTAAAATGTATTATTAGGTTGGTGCAAAAGTAATAGCTATTAACTGCTTTTGCACCGACCTAAGAGAAATATTTGCTCGTCTTGCAGAACACACGCAAACCAAGTTACTCACAATCCAAGGTTTACTGTACTAGAATTTGAAAGAACTTCCGGGAGACATAGATTAATCTACTGCAGGCCTCCTAACCCATCATGGGGACAAAAGTTTTCTGATGCAATTATTTTGGAAAAAGTATATAAAAATAAAACAATTTCATAAGACAAAAGAAAATTAAACAAGAACTCTCAAAACAAATCTTGCTTTAATTACATTTTCTGATTGACATAATTCAACTTCAGAGAGTCACTTGGATAATCTCTTTTATCTATCTCTCTTCAGAAATCCCTCACCACATTCATTAACCACAAATGATAACTGAAGCCCCAAGAAAGGACAAAAACTGGATTAGATGAAAGAATTGATAATCTGTGAGTACTAGATGGTACATTTCCTCCCATTTCATACTCTCCCTGCCTTTTGCTTCCTCAGATAAGAATCTTAGCCAATTTGAACACATTCCTTATGTGACATATGGGAATGCGGGGGAAAAAGCTACCTTTTTTAGATCCAATCATCTTTGGAGGGGTGGTGAAGAATGCTGATTCCTAAAATAATCTAATTTGATAAGGGCAAAAGAAGTGAATGTGAAAATGCTCTTAGATCCTCCAAAGCATTCTTCTCTTTCATTTTATAAAATTTTCCCCATACGTGAATCTTACTAATGAGGGGAAGCTAAGAAAAGAAAGAACAGGATATATACAGTTCTCCCCGATGACTTCCGTTCTCCAACCCTAGGGCATCATTCTGCCAAAACCTAGGAAGAAAAGGTGTCCTTCGCAAGCATTCCCTACTCAGTGTTGTCTATTTAGGCTTTGGAAACTACGAGGGGTTTTTGTAAAGGCTCTTTGTAAACAGCATGGTTTGTAGAAGCACACAAGTGATGCAAAGTTGTTATAGGCAACAAAGTATTAAAACAAGTCCAAGAACAACCAGGAAGAGCATTTACTTAGCTGCTAAATAGATTCTAAACAACCATAGGCTATATAGCTACTTGACAACTTTATGGCTTATTCATCGCTAAGGAAACCTTGATGTTGATCCAAATGTTTAAGTACACCATCACTTCAGAATTTGGATTTGGGATTATTGTTCAATACGATGAATTCATTTAAAAATATCCTGTCTCCCCAAACAGGTCAACAAGGCGAAAGATTTAGGAGCCAATTGTTTTCCATGACAGTTTTAAGAATATCAGATTAATAACTTGCTATGTTTCCTATCTCTTTCACTTTTAAATTTATAAGGACCATTTTCTTTTTTTAGCTGCTCTGTGAATCTTTCATTTACTTGCATACTTTATAGTCCCTTAGAAGTTCATTAAGATACTGTGGAAAAGAGCAATCAGATTCACAGATAAAGAAGTAAGTTCTCCGTTGCTTAAAACTAATACAATTCTTGTTACTTTAGGGGGGAAAAAGTGGTAAAGTGAGGAAGAGGCTGAGCTACCATAACGGATCTCCCAATATAGAATCATTTCTTAGTTTTCTAACTGATTCTTGGGGTTTCTATAAGCAGAAAAGACTGTGTGTGTGTGTGTGTGTGTGTGTGTGTGTGTGTGTGTGTGTGTGTGTGAGAGAGAGAGAGAGAGAGAGAGAGAGAGAGAGAGAGAGAGAGAGAGAGAGAGAGAGAGAGAGAATATGAATGAGAATGTTTTGGTTCTAGGAAGGAGAACACCCAGTTCATCTGTATACCACTGAATGACAAATACAAGGCTGACTATTAAGTTCATGAACTTGTTGCAATGATGTTGCTAACTTTTTTTTATATATCAGAGGGACTATTCATTATTAATTTGTACCAACTGGGAAAAAAGTTAACCAAGTTGACTATTTGGAAGTGCTGAAAAGGCTGCATGAAAAAAGTTAGACGGCCTCAACTTTTCACCAACAATTCATGGCTCTTGCATCACGACAACGCACCAGCTCACATGGCACTGTCTGTGAGGGAGTTTTTAGCCAGTCAACAAATAACTGTATTGGAACACCCTCCCTACTCACCTGATCTGAGCCCCAATGATTTCTTTCTTTACCCGAAGATAAAGGAAATACTGAAAGGAAGACATTTGGATGACATTCAGGACATGAAGGGTAATACGATGACAGCTCTGATGGCCATTCCAGAAAAAGAGTTCCAAAAATTGCTTTGAGGGGCCAGCCGAGTGGCGTGGTGGTTAAGCACTGGCTTAGGAAGCCAGCGGACCCGGTTCGGGTCCCACATGAGGGCCAGTGACACTGCCCTCAAAAAAAAACACACAAAAAAACCACAAAAATTGCTTTGAAGGGTGGACTAGGCACTGGTGTAGGTGCATATCTTCCCAAGGGGAGTACTTGGAAGGTGGCTATAGTGATATTCAGCAATGAGGTATGGAGCACTTTTTCTAGGGTGAGTTTGCGAACTTAATTGTCAAACCTTGTATCTCGATGGAGATAGGCCGTCAGTCTGTCCATCCAAGAAGTGGTCTGAGGAGCTGAAGAGTGAAGGTGGAAAGGGACACCTGCCTAATGAGTCAGATCCACCCAAGTAACCCAGTGATCAGGGAATTGACAGGAGTGATGGCTGTTCCTGGCTGATGACCTATCACCTACCTCCTCTCCCACTCTGAAGACGGACCAAGTTAACACATTTTTTGCGGGAAACGAGTAAACTCATCATATAGCTTTTTATGCCCGATTACAAAGTGTTAACAGCAACTGGCAGAAGAGGTAAAAGGTGAAGTCATAAAAAGGTGAGAAACAGTAAGAAAAAAACTGACATGTTTTTGGTTCCTAATACCTGAACCCGATGATTGGACACTCCTTGCAGATGTTACACTTGGCCTGATGCTTGGCAGTCTCTGCAGCAGCCACTCTATGCAGGACGGGCAGCCACACCATGGACTGGGGTTCCAGTCTCATCCAGTCTAGGAAGAGGGCCGCTTCAATCTCAGGCTTATTATTAGCCTGCAAAAACAGAAGGGAAAGCAAGGGGGCCGGGTGAAGAATGCGGGAAGAGAAGGTAAGAAAGCAAAGGAGCATATGTCAGTTCAGGTAATAAGTTCAAAGCAGGAAAAAAAACAGTAGCTGCACAGTGAGGCCCACTTTTCCCATCTGGCTTCTGCAACATTTCCTCCTAACATTCATTTGAGTCACCTCACCCCTTTGGCTTTGGTAAACTGCCATTCCTTTATTTGGCTACCGGATGACAAGAAAACCAAACCAAACAAACCAACAGAAAGCAAAATACACACCTGCGCAAGACTATATTTAGCTTCTGTTTTGAACAGATATATGAGCTCGCCACAAGTAAAATGCAACTGATTATTGATAAAATTTCAAAGGAGGAAAAAAAACACCTCAGGAACTATTGATTCCTTCCCCCGCTCCCTCATCCCCAAAAGAATCTATTTCTTAGTGTGTCATAGAATCATAATGAAGAGGCTTTAAAATTCATATGGTCCCAAAGCTTCATTTTGCAGATAAGAAAACAGACGCAGGTGAGAGAAGTCGTGTTTCAAAGGCCATACAGCTAACTGGTGGCAGAGCTGCTACTCAAATCCAGATCTCCAGGCCTACTGTTGCTTTCATGGTGACCTGTTGTCTCTTTACCTATCTCTATTTCTCTCTCTTTCAAAGTCTAAATTTAATAAACATAATTCCCCTTAAACAGTACAATGTGTTAGAAAACTCCAACTATATTTACCCATCATTTGATTTATATATAACTATAGTCATGCATTTTAATTTCACCTTTTTTTTTTTTTTTTAGGGCAGTGTCACTGGCCCTCATATGTGGGACCTGAACCCGTGCCGCTGGTTTCCCAGGCCAGTGCTTAACCACCGTATCACTTGGCCGGTCCTTTATTTTTTTTGAGGGCAATGTCACTGGCCCTCATATGTGGGACCCGAACCAGGGCCGCTGGCTTCCCAAGCCAGCGCTTAACCACCGCGCCACTCGGCCAGCCCTACATCTTGTTCTTTTAACCCTACAAGACAGTGTTTCAATTTTTTTATGTTGTTAGATTGACCCATGCATTGACCACTCTTTTGGTTTTTCATTGCTTCCTGCATCTCATATCTTCCATCTGGGATCGGTTTTGCCTAAGTATATCCTTTAGAATTTCCTTAGTAAGTGTCTGCTGGTGGTGAATTTCTCAGGTTTCGCTTGTCTGAAAATACTTCTTTGTAATCCGTATACTTGATAGTTATCCTCATTGGGTATATATTTTTCATTTGAAAGGTTTTGGGGGGTTTGTGTGCTTTTATTTTGTTGTAGCACACTGAAAAATGATTCTCCTTTTATTCTACTTTCCCTGTTGCTGTTGTTAAGAAGTCAGCAGTAAAGCTGACTGTTGCTCCTTTGAAGGTCATCTTGTATTGTGTTTCTAGGGTTTTCTTTATATGTTTTAGAATTCACTGGGCTTCTTGAACCTGTGGTTTAGAGACTTGAGTCAGCTCTGGAATCTTCAGTCATGATCTCAACAAATAGTGCTCTTTTCCACTCCCTCTCTGCTCTGCTTACAAAATCTGTGAGACAAAAGTAGACTTTTTTGATCTAGCCTGTATTTCTCTGAATAGCCATCCCTAGTTTTCTCCTTTTTTGTCCTTTGTGCTTCATTCCTAATAATCCCTTCCACCTGAGACTCTCTCTCTTTAGCAGCATCCAGTGTGATGTAAGCCCATACAGTCAGTTTTTTTAATATCAATTATTTATTTATTTTTTTAAAGATTTTATTGGGGAATTGGGGGAGGGAACAGTGTTGGGGAATTGGGGGACAGACAAGTTGCTGTCTTTTTGTTCTTCAGTCTAGTTGTGGAGGACGTTGCTTCACTGGCCCATGTTGGTATCGTCATTGCGCTCTTCCCGGATGAGGCAGATCGGTCGCCGGCCTCTGGATGGTCGCTCACCACAGCTATTGGCAGCTCATGCTGGCTGCCGGCCGCTCACTGTAGCCTATGGCAGCCCACTGCAGCAGGTGCTGCAGCCTACACCATCGCCGGGGCTCGCACAGCCCAGCTCCAGGTGGAGCTGTTGTTAGCTGTGGAGGGCAGTGTCACTGATCCTCATATGTGGGATCCGAACCGGGGCCGCTGGCATCCCAAAACCAGCTCTTAACCAATGCGCCACTCGGCCGGCCCTACAGTCAGTTTTAAATTTTGGTTATTGTACTTTTGAATATTTAGAAGCTCTATGTGGTAATTTTTAAGGTCACTTCTGAAGTTTGTGGTTACCAGTTGATATTTTTCAATGGTGTCTGTTTTTTTTTTTTAACAGAGTAAATATAGTTCTAGAAAATCATCTCTGCCTAATGATTCCAAGATATGAAATGACTGTGGCTCTGGCTCTTGTGGTCTATTATTTCTGCTGGTTCTAGCTCATCTTGATTTCTTGTGTGCTTACTTTTATTTTATTTTTTTTACTATGTACTACATTAGCCTTAAAAATATTTCCTGGAGATACTTTGAGCCCTCGACTGCAAATGCCTTCTCCAGAGATGATTTTCATTTGCTTTTGCCAAGAACCAAAGGGTACCACCTATTCTGAAACCAATTTAAACTGAATATATGATGGATATGTAGTATCATAAAAGCCATAAGTAGTTGAACTACAAACCTGTGTTGCTTCTCTTGGAAAGTGGTTTGCTAAGAAAGACTCTATTCACAGACAGAAAGGCAGTAGGTTTTGGATCAACTGGTCATTTAGCTTGCAACACTCACCACTTCAGCAGTACTCCACTCATTACCTCTGATTACAGATTTAAACACATTATAATGAATTGTTTAACCTTGAATTTCCTAGCTACAAAATGGTATCAATTCAAGATGCTGATAAAAGCTTTCGGTGAGCACTTTGTGTAGAGTGCCATCACAGAGGTATTTTGTAGAAAATTAAAAATTAAAAATAAACAAGAATTATAGAACCTAAAGATGAAAGGGACCACGCAAGTGAATTCATCCTTTTGGAATGGCACCAAGAGCTGTAAGACCTTCAGCAGTCATGTAGTCCAAACTCTTAACCCATGCCAGTGTGTTCTTATAGTCACTATATAAATAATACCCACGTGCGGGAGCAAATATCCCTAACAGTTGACCTTGAACATTTGTGTACAAGGACCCCTGGTTCAAAGTGCTCGCCATCCTGAGCTGAAATCCACCAGCACAGCAAATAGAATTAGAGACTCTAGGGCCCAACCATGAGAATTCAAACCCCAGTTTTGCCACTTACTGGCTGTGGGAGCCTGGGAAAATAACTTTCTCTCTCTGTGTCATAATTTTCTCCTGCCACAAAATGGAGCTATTTTGGATTGTTGTAAGATTTAAATGAGTTAACAAATGAAAGGCACTTGGACCAGTGTCTGTCACATAGCAAGAGCGATGTCAGTGTTTGTGATTGCTGTCGTCATTATTATCCATCCGACCAGAAACCCAGAAGTTTTCAGCCTTCACACAACCCTTTAAATAGTTTACATGGGCTCTCATGTCTGTCCATGCCTCTTATCCGTATTCCTTTTATTTTTTCCTCATAGGACATGGCTTGGTTTGTCATTGTCTTTCAGAAAATTATTCTCCAAATACCGTCTGCTGGGAATGGTACCTCCATTTCTCTGGAGTATATAACTGGACTTGATTTTTTTTTGAGGGCAGTGTCACTGGCCCTCATATGTGGGACCCGAACTGGGGCCGCTGGCTTCGCAAGCCAGCGCTTAACCACAGCGCCACTCAGCCGGCCCTGGACTTGCTTTTGTTTTACACTATAGACTCAACTAAAATCTCTGCGTCAGTGTTTCACAGTGTGTCCAGCAGATCAAATCATCCAGCCAAATGCTTCATGAAAAGATGGTCAAATTAATTAAGGAAACATTGTACATTATGTCTACCTATTAAAATTCTTAATGTTCGTTAACATATTAAAAGCTCAGAAGCTCGATGGTCAAGAAACACATCAAACTTCATGTGACCTCTGATTTTCCCACACTTGTTATTCAGTGATTCCAAGCCCTTTAATTCCCCCCCCACACACACACACACTTATTAGGCTTGTGAATACCACAAGGTACTAATGCTCTGTTGGGAATGCTGTTTTGGGCTGTTTCCCAGTAATTCCTCCATCCTGTGCTTGTTCATTTGGGATTTGTTTCCTTTCACTTCCCTCAAGGAGTGTCCTGTCAGTTTGAGCCCATTGTATAATCTCATCAATATCTTTAAAAATTCTGACTCTTCCAGCCAATGCATTAGCCACTATACCCAACTTTGTATAATTTTCACATTTTCAAACATGTGTTCTGGGGTGGCCGGTTAGCTCAGTTGGTTAGAGCACAGTGCTCATCACACTGTGGTTGCCGGTTCGATTCCCACATGGGCCACTGAGATGCACCCTCCACAACTACATTGAAACAACTATTCAAGTTGGAGCTGATGGGTCCTGGAAAAACTCCCTCCACAACTAGACTGAAACAACTACCTGACTTGGAGCTGATGGGTTCTGGAAGAAAGCACAGTTGCCCAATAAAATTTATTTAAAAAAAAAATGTGTTCTGTCTTCATGAAAAAGTCACTGGTGAAAACATCAAACAGGCCACGGTCAACAGTGAGCCACACCGTCAGAGCCCGCACCTCAGGTCAACACAAACCCACGATTCAGCCCTCTTTGTTTGTAGAACTGTGACTTTTCCCAGGTATATCACTGTCTAATCTCTACTACTTGTTTCTCCATCTCGTACACAAAAACACAATGAGAGACTGTCAAAAGAACTACAAGTTTCAGCTACAGAATGTCCCCATAACAATCTCTTGCTCCAATGGTCTTGAAACTGACTTTATCAAAATAACCCTTTGTAGCCAGGAGACACACCATTATAGCAAGGCAGGAAATTGAAAAGCACTACTAATTCATTCCTATTTAAAACATGGGTTAATCGTTGCTTAATCTGAACCTCTGTATTTTTCTCCGACTTCGGTTTAAATGATAGTTTGTTTAATGATGGATTCAGAGACATGCTGCAGAGTAAGAATTCATGCTTAATACAGACAGTGCAATCTAACAGAAAGCTTCTATTCATTCTGGAAGACAGAAAAAAAAAATCAGATCATGAGTCAGCAACAACTGTAGGTGTAAAAAATAAAAGAAAAAAGGAAACGCCATGTCTGTGATGAGGTGTACCTAAAGGCATAGCAAGTATCATGTGAAGAAATGATCTCATTCCCCTTCTGACTATTCAAACCCTCCTTAGAAAACGGTGTCTAGTTCTGGTGGCTACAGCTGACCCAGAGCTTAGAGAAGGCTTGGTAGAAAGGCATGATAATTAAAGGGGTTGAAAGACCTATGAGCACGGCATAAGAGAATTGGGATTATTTAACCATAAAAAAAAGGAATGGGCAAAAAAGAAGAGCTGAGGGGCGATTTAATAACAGTTTTCAAATAGGTGAGTGGCTCCTGCATAGGGGCCTGTGACCAGCTGTTCCTTCCCTCTACTGAGGACAGAACAAGAAGAAACAGGCTTGAGAGGAACAAAGAATTTAGGCTGTAACTCACACAGAAGAATTTCCTGATGCTGAAAGTTGTTCAAGCATTAGTGTGAATTACTAAGAGAAGCGATAGGCTGTTCTTCTCTTTCAAAATACTAGAGATTCTCAAGGTTCTTTCTAGATCCTAAGATGCAAGATCCATTATTTGGGCTCTTGTAAAACTGCTCACCTATGACAGCACTGAAAACTGCCAAATGACAGCACTGAAAGCAAGACACAGGAACTCACACTCTCAGTTTTGCTCTTTCATTGTGACTACAAACCATTCTGTATCCTAGCGATATAGTCCCTCTCCCTTTGTCTGACAATAAAGAAGGAAAGAATGAAACACCAGGCAGGCTTCTATAAAGGTCTAACAGAACTAGAACTAAAACTCAGCTAAAATTACATTTTTGATCATTCTAGAAAAAGTAAATAAGGACAGATTGGGATGGTAGGAAGTTGCTGTGGTCAAACGACAGGTATGATGGCATTGGAGTGAGGTCATCCTAGTAGGTACCATTATTTGCTGACATACATAGAAGCCTCCGATAGCTTCTTTCGGTATCAAGGATGACTTGGCCCTCACCCCTACATGCCATCTTCAAATTATCTGAACAAAAACTCTTGGAATGGGCCATTTAGCACTAGGTTTTGGTTTGGTTTGTTTTTGTTAGGGCCAAATAACTCCTTTTTCCTCTTCTATGGCATACCCACAGAAAAAGCAAAGGTACAGCTCCTTCCACTGTGATAGCCACAGGTTAAAAGTATCCTTCTCTGTTCCTCCTCACTTATCAGCTACTCTCCATTGCAACATGGAGGCTTGGGGAAGGAATCAGTCATCATTATTGCCACTCCATTACAGCAATTCGCAGGCTGGCTTTATATAAATGTCATTTTAACAAGGTCCAAACACAGAGGAACCTCAATATTTGGAATTTCTAGCCGAAGGATGTAATTACCAACATAATAATTTCAAAGGACATTACATGGCAAGTTTGGAGTTAGGGGATTTGCCAGGGTACAGAATAATTTTCGGGTTTCTTTCACTATGTGTTCTCCATAAACCCTTAGGCACTGAATGACCAGCCCAGAAATGGCTATCAGAAGGTCAACCTGAAGAGTCATTTTTCTCTCAGGATAACAAAATTGGTTCATGGCCACAGAAGTGTGATGGGAAGATTTCTCAGAAAGTCCTGCACCCCACCTACCACAAACACAAACACATGTATTTTCAGAAAAGGCAGTTGGCATCTCAATTGTGAGGCTTTTCAAAAAATATGTCAATATTTCAAAAATGGAAAAAAATTAGTATAGAGAGATGTAAGCATGCAAGAAATTGTACCCAGGAGTTCTCAGATAATAAAAAGGAACTACTGTCTTGGACACAGTACTTGCCCAAACCTGCTTAGTTTCTCTCCTAGATTGCGGGTGATTTAGATACAGGAATTATGTTTGTATACCCTCCATAAAATTTGCTGCAATGTGATCACTATACATAAAAGGAAGGATTGTAATATCTAAATGAGCTTAGAATGAAAGAAACTGCCTAGACCTCCTGCAGAGCAAAAATAATTAAACTTATAAGGGTTGTCTAAGCAGTAGAAGACAAAAGAAATACATTCTTTTTTTTAAAGTGATTGCATTTTATTTATTTTTGTTTATTTTATTTTATTTTTGGAGGGCAGTGTCACCGGCCCAAATATGTGGGACCCGAACCGGTGCCACTGGCGTCCCAAGACAGCGCTTAACCACTGCGCCACTCAGCCGGCCCAAAAGAAGTACATTCTTAAATTGCCCAAAGTTTACTTGTAAAGAAGTTTTAACACTAAATGTCTGGTTTGTCTGCTATGGTATCACACATAAAAGGGAAATAGTCCATTTATAGATTTGGAGGCTTTGTTTAGAATGATCTGGCTTACAATATAGGAGTACACAAAATTCATACTGGGGTCCCTAAAGGGAACCCCACAGGCAGGCAACCATGCTCTAGGTCAGTGGTTCTCAATCAGATGTACCCCAGAGAACATCATCTGACAATGTCTGGAGACATTTGGGTGCACACAACAGGGGGAGGCGTTGCTACTGTTGTCTAAATAGAAACCAGGATCCCGCTAAATGTCCAACCATGCACAGGACAGAACCCTACAACAAAGAATTATCCAGGCCAAAGTGTCAGTAGGACCAAGATTGAGAAACCCTGCCCTAATGTTAACACCTTTCTTTCTTTTTTTTTTTTTTGAGGGCAGTGTCACTGGCCCTTATATGTGGGACCTGAACTGGGGCCGCTGGCTTCCCAAGCCAGCGCTTAACCACTGCGCCACTCGGCTGGCCCCTTTCATTACCATGGTTCATTTGTTGAAACTAAGAAACCAATACAGGGACACGACTATTAACTGAACACCAGACTTCTTTGGGAGCCCTGGAGGGCACCTAACAGGCAGGCAGCTATCCTCTACAACACAGAAACTGAGAAGCCATGATAGGCCTGTTCAACTACTAATGATGTGCGAGAAAGGCCACACTGGTTGATAGATTGTGGTTGGAGGGGAAAAAGGCGAACAAATTTAAAAAACCCAAGCTGGAAGGAAGTCACAAGGGAATATGGTGAAAATCATACAGCTTGATTGGAAATTAACTTGCTTCTCAAATACACAACTCTACGCAATGTATTCCTGGACAAACTGCAGACATTTATGTAACCATGCAAATAATTATCCCAAGCAAGGTAAGGCAGGTTGGCTAGTATGTGTGTGTGTTTGTGTTATGCTGTCATTTTATTTAGTAGAGTTCCTGCCCATTGGGAGGAAAAACAATAACTAAATATATAAATATTGAATCCATTCATATGCATGAAGAGCATTTCCAAATATTTTTACTGACAGAAAAAGGTAAATTTATGGAAAATACTAGGGACAGCAAAACACTGATTTTTAAAAAGGTTAATCTCTCCTTCTTGGCCATTTTCATTTGCTGTTTTCACTAGGGAAATGTTCCCTTCATAAATCTAAATCACCATTTCAATATTGTTGCCATTGTTAATAAGTAATGGCATTAATAGCTGAAAACCCAACATTTTTGGCCCTGATTGTAAAAAGCCCTAGTAAAAAGTGTTTGGAAAGATTTGTTGAATTTAAATGGATAAAAACTGTTTTTTGAATTATAGTCTATACACACAGATATCAAACAACCAGGAGAATGACTAGCCAGGATCAGACGGCATAGGACATGTAGTTCCCGACTGTTCCCTGAGCTGTTATTACAATTTCTTTAACCACCTCTAAATCTACCAAGGGTATCAGTGGAATATTTTACATAAGAGAAATCTGCACTAGCAACGGACATAAAAGGAGGAACAGGAACAAGTTGTAAAGAACATTAATGACTCTTTTTCCAAACAATCCCAATCTTTATGAAAATCAAATGAACGATAAAAAAATCTATAAAATCATATGAAACCTGCCTGTAACTAATACAACAGAAGGAAGGTGGCATTCTGATCCTCTTTGACCGATGTACTTATGTTTTACCTTTCAGATGCTGAGAAAACTACAGTGTAGGGACACAAGCGATCATTTATATGAGGTTCCATATAACGTTTTTCAGATCCTGCTACTTCTATGGTTGGTCTCATGTGGAAGGCCACACTCTCTGTACAAGATTGTTTTCTGTATCTATATCTCTGTTATAAGAGTTGCTACTCTGAAGATCAGGTAAGACTTTGCAGATAATAACCAAGCTTTGAAATAAGTACAGTAATACACTTCCCTCCCTGCCTTTTCCATTGATAACATGTAGTATATAATCAAAGATACTTGGGGATAAATAAACTCTTGAGATAAACTGTTTTACTTTATGGTACAGATGAAAAAAAAGGCTCAAAGAGGTTAAGGAAATGGCTCAAGATTATCTATTATTGTAATATTAAAAATATGTATACTTAAAGCGGTCTTAAAAAGGAAAGACCAAAGTAATTTCCTATGGAACATACAGGCTGATCTCCAAAATCTTTTGAATTTTGAACTTGTTAGAGGGTGCTAGAGGCTCGGACATCTAAGTAAGGCGCGTCTGGGACAATGTCCAGGTACCAAATCTTGAACTGAATTCTAAGCTGATCTACAGAGAGTTACATGAAGATACAAGAGAATATTCCGAAAATACTGTGATAAATGCATACTTATATCTCCCCTGATTGTCTCATTTCCTCCCTTCTTTTTGGCATCACCTGTCCTCCCTCCTACTATTAGATGTGATGGCATATATGAGCTCCATGGACTGATGGGGCAGGGCAACATAAATTGATGGGAAAAAGAAGCAGAAAAGCCTATGAGCTTCATGATTAGCACACAGCTTATATGATTTGGTCGATCTGTTGCTCCCACAAAAGAGTTGGTTAATATGGAAATGCATTTATGAGACGTATGTTTACATGGCTAAGAGGGGAAAGGACCATAAATTCTATACAATGACAAATTCTATACACTTTAAGCAATGTCATGGCCAAAACAGTAGCCAAAGATGATTCAGTAAGTGAAAATCCATTCCTTGTACATTCAAAATCACCTTGGATGTTCATGGTGATACTCAAAAACAGAGGGGAGAAGTGGGACCTCTTCTTTACAAAAGAAAACCAGCTAATACAGAGGGTGCCAAAAAAGTATACACATTTTAAGAAAGGAAAAAACTATTAAAATTGTAATACTCAATACTACCAATTACAAAAGATGAATATAAGTCACATTTGACTTCTGCAATTACAAGAGGTGCTCAAAGTGGTTACCATCAGCGTCCAGACACTTCTGATTATGGCGAACTACTGCCTGAGAAACGTTGACCAAAGTGCCCACTTGTATACATTTTTTTGGCACCCCTGGTATACGCAAAAAGAATGGTGGAATTAGGAAATCACTATTATGCAACCACCAAAATAAACATTGAATTAGAAAAAGATAAATGGAGGCTAAACCATAGGGTGAAAGGCTGTTGAGGAATACTATTGGGTTGTTGGAAAAGTCATGACGTATTTTTTCTGTTTTTCGTTGCAAAAATGCGTCATGACTTTTCTGATAACCCAATATATTCATAAGGTATGAAAATACCATAAAGATGACTTTCTTTTTTTTTCCCCTGAAGATTTTATTGGGGAATTGGGGGAGGGGAAAAGCATTGGGAAATTGGAACACACAAGTTGCTGTCCTTTTGTTCTTCAGTCTAGTTGTGGAGGACATTGCTTCACTGGCCCATGTTGGTATCGTCATTGCACTGTTCTTGGGTGAGGCAGATGGGTCGCCGGCTTCTGGACGGCCGCTCATGGCGCCTCTTGGCAGCTCACACTGGTTGCCAGCTGCTCACCCACTCACTGTAGCCTATGTCAGCCCACTGCAGCAGGGGCTGCAGCTATGTCATCCTGGGGACTCACAGCAGCCCAGCTCCACGTGGAACTGTACTTCACCATCTTAGCTGTAGAGGGCAGTGTCACTGGTCATCATATGTGGGATCCGAACTGAGGCCGCTGGCATCCCAAGCCAGCTCTTAACCAATGCGCCACTCAGCCAGCCCCAAAGATGACTTTTTAATTACAGAGGGGCAAGGATATTCGTACAATGAAAATATCTGACTGATACCACCATAACATTCTTAGCTTCTTAGCATTACCAATAAGAACAAAGTGTTATTTTGTCCCTCCAGATGTGATGTAGTGGGAAAGACACAACACTGCCTCTATTAATCTTCTTGCCCAAAAAATTTAATCTGAATCTAATCATGAAGAAGAAACTACTACAAAACCCCAGCATATGGGACATTCTTCACGAGAAATGGCCTGAACTCTTCCAAAATCTCAATGTTGTGAATGAAAAAACAAAAAATACTGGGAGAATGTTTAGATTAAGTGAAAGGACAGGGACATGACAAGCAAATTCAAGACAAAAATCTTGAACACAGACAGATGTAAGGGGCACTGTGGGGCAATGGGGAAAGTTCAATGTAAACCACACACTAGATGATATTACTGAATTGATGTTAACTTTGTGTGTGATGACAGCATTGTCAGTTGGGTAGGAGAAAGTGCTTTAAAAAAAAAGCTGTATGGTGACGTGTCTAGGGGTTTATGTGTTTCTTTTGTTTTTTTTTTTGAGGGCAGTGTCACTGGCTCTCATATGTGGGATCTGAACTGGGGCCGCTGGCTTCCCAAGCCAGCTCTTAACCACTGCATCACTTGGCCGGCCCTAGGGGTTTATGTTTTATGTTGTGATGCCCTTTTGCTTTTAAATGATAACGGGGAAAATGTGTTTGTGTGTGTCTATTCAAACACGGACATACATGAAGGCAGCGGGGAAGGAGGGGATGTAAATGGGGCAAAACACGAAGCACGGGTTGTACAGATGCACAGATCCACAGAGACATATGGGTGTTCATTATACTATCCTTTTAATCCTTCTTTATACTTGAAAATTTTCCAAAATCAAACACCGGTTAGAAAGCATTGTTTCTTCCAAATCACCCCTTCATGGGGGAGAGCAAGGCAGGCAGGGAGGTGAGTAAAAGCGACTTTAATTGCTGTGAAGAGGGAGGGTGGAATGGCATTAATGTCAGTGGTATAAAATGTGAAAAACTCCGCAGGATTGGTTTTCTCAAAAACCTCAAAGCTAACACCACACTGACTTCCTCCCTGTTCATTCTCTTAGCTTCACTGTTCCTGAAGCATCCCCTCATACACTAGGCCCTACTTGTGCTTTTCCCTCATTCCTAACTGTGAATTTTCAGCCATGAAAATGAGTTTAAGGATCCTCACATTGACAGACATTTTTCTTGTCTGAAATAATGATCGAGAGGTCAAGAGTTGCGTTCGTAACACCAGAAGTAGTCAAAGGCTTCCCATAACTGCAGTCTTGGGCAGAAATCAAGTCTTTTATTTCAAGTTCTGAACATAATGACTAGATTGGAGTCCAGCAGTCACTGATCTAAATATTAATCAGGATTCTGCATCACCCATTAAAGATAAAATCAGCCCAAACCAAAACACACGGTGATTATCCACTCTTCATTTATATGTTCAAGGAAGACGGTCCTGACATCGGGCTCTCCACATTCCGCCTGACTAATAAACCAATTAAAACCATGGTTACAGGAAACAAAAGCACAATTTTTAAATATTTGCAGATCCATCAATATGCTCGATGTTATTAATTTATGCTCAAGAGTTCTTATTTAACAGAAAAGTTTCACATGGAAAAGCACAAATATCTGTCTGTAGATATCAGGGAATATACTTTCTCAAGTATGCATCAAGACACACTATGCTAAAGTACAATATATAATGTTAACTCTTCCACTATTCTCCTACAATCATTTAAAATCCAGTTCCAGAAAAGGCAAACGTATAGGAACTGAAAACAGAGTAGTGGTTTCCAGAGATAGGGAGCAGGCAGGATGACAACAAAGCAAGAGGGTATTTAATTTTAGGGATGATGGAAATGTTTTGTGTCTTGATTGTAGTGGTGGTGACACAATTATATGCATTTGTGTACACTCACAGAACTGAATACCAGAATACATTTTAACGTATTTTTTAATGTAGTTTTTTTGAAAAAAGCAAAATATAAAAATTTAAATTTTAACAAATTCCAGAAGGAACCCCAAACCCAAAACAAACAAACAAGAAACCTCTAGCTGTCAGATTAGAGAATCAAGACAAACTAAGGACTCTGGGTAAACAGATAAGAATATTCCAGGAGGAAGTTTTGTACTTCCCTTGATCTTCAATAATTTTTGTACAAAGAACTTTCCATTAAAAAAAAAAAAATTGAGGACCGGCCAAGTGGTGCATTGGTTAAGAGTTGGCTGGGACACCAGCTCTGAGCAGCAGAGTCCCGGTTCAGATCCCACATGCTGGCCAGTGATGCTGCGCCCATTATAGCTAAGATGGTGAACAAGAGTTCGAACTGGAACTGGGTTTCCGTGAGTCACCAGCGACAGCATAGGCTGCAGTGGGGCTGGCCAGCAGCTGGCATGTGCTTTTGTGAGCTGCCATGAGCCACTGTGAGCGGCCGTCCAATGGCCGGAGAGCGACTGCCTCACCCAGGAAAAGTGCAATGATAATACGAACATGGGCCAGTGAAGCGATGTCCTCCACAACTAGACTGAAGAACAAAAGGACAGCAACTTGTCTGTTCCCCTTCCCTGATTACCCAATGCTGCTCCCCTCCCCTCATTCCCCAATAAAATCTTAAAAAAAGAAATCCAATTTACCAAGCAGTGACAAACTTGGAAAAAAGAAAAACTGTAAATGTTGAACTCTGGTTTCCATAACCTTTTGGGGTTAAGTTTCTATGCAGATTAGAATTTAATGGTAACCTGATGAAAGGGAGCCCAGAATAGTCTCCCAACTAAAAGGATGGTTCTCAAATCTTTTTCATTAGCACCTCTGTCTCAACTTTTGTAGTTAAGGAGGGAAAGAAGGAGGAAATTTTGGTCATAACAGTGAAATACTACTTTATAAGGTCGAAGAAGGAAAACAGAATGACACCTGCTTTTCCTTAGCAATAAATGTATGTATGAAAGAGGTTTCAACTACAACACAACCTATCTTTGAGATACTGGTGAAGACAGTATCCACCATTCTGCATTGAAAAGTTAACCACACAAGCCACAACAAATTAAATGGATAATTATGAAGCTAAACCCACCCCAGTTTATAATTGAAAAAAAAAAAAAAGAACAGAAATTGAAAACCAAGTCAATGCAAGATAATGCTGACAATAATAAAAGGTCTTTCCTGAAAATTTGCAGGAATTCTAACTAACTGTCCGTGAGCAGGTGCGATAGGAGCTTAGTGATGTAACCTCTGTTTATGAATACGAAATTGTAGTAATTTACTAATATCATAGTTACTAGTGAGTAACTATCAGTCCAAAGGGGTATAACAGAAAAATGGAAGGGCCTACATTTTGATTACTGAACAAAACAACAAAAAAACAAAAAAAAAATACAAAGAAAACCTAAGCAAAGTGGAATTTGGGGGAGTTATTTTAAGGATGGAAATTATAAAATGTGATCAATTGACATGGGGAATGCTGTCAAACTGGTTAAGTGTCCTAGCATAGTATTTTAACACTTGTAGAGAAAACAGAAACTCAAGAGTCTCTAGAATCTAATCTACCGATGCTTGGTTATAGATAAGGAATTGTTAATCTTGGTGGGATATTCTCATGTTACTATACACTTCAGGTAATCATAGCTAATACTCAGGGAGCAGTACCATGTGCCTACCACAACTCTAAGTGCTCTGTCTCTATTGGCTCATTTAAACCCCACAACAACCCCAAGAGATTAGGGGTCAGGAAGGTCAAGAAACCTGCAGAAGGTTGCAAACCCAGAAAATAGCAGACCTGGGATTTTAACCCAGGTAGTTGGTTTCAGGGCCTATGCACTTAACCACTTACTACTCCAGACACTCTAGAATGATTTTACATATACAGAGGGTGCCCCCATAAATGTATACACATTTTTTTTTAAGGGCAGTGTCACTGGCCCTCATATGTGGGACCTGAACCGGGGCCGCTGGCTTCCGAAGCCAGCGCTTAACCACCGCACCACTCAGCCGGCCCTGTATACACATTTTTAAGAAAGGAAAACTGTATTAAAATTGTAATACTCAATATATACCGACAACAAAAGATGAATACAAGTCACGTTTGACTTCTACAATGACAAGAGGTACTCAAATTGGTTACCGTCAGCATAATTTTAATACAGTTTTTCCTTTCTTAAAATGTGTATACATATTTTTGGCATCCTCTGTGTATGTATGTGTACACACACACACCCACCCACACCCACACAAACACACACAGCAGTCCCCCCTCCTCCCACCGTTATCTATAGTTTTGCTTTCCGTGGTTTCAGTTTACCTGCGGTCCACTGCAGTCTGAAAATTTGTAATGGAAAACTTCACAAATAAGCAATTCATTAGCTTTACAGTGTGCCTCAAAATCTCATCCCATCCCAGCCTGGATGGGAATCATGCCTCTGTCCAGCGTCTCCACACTATGTGCGCTCCCCATCCATCAGTCACTTAGTAGCAAACTTGGTTATCAGATCGACTGTCATGGTACCGCAGTGCTTGTGTTCACATCACTCTTATTTTATTGCTGTCATTGTTCTGTTTTATTATTACTTATTGTTGTTAATCTCTTACTGTGCCTAATTTATCAACTAAACTTTATCATAGTTCATATATATATATATATATATATATATATATATATATATATATATAAAGAAAATAGTAAATAAAAAACCGGTACACTCTGTGTTATTTCAGGCATCCATTAGGGGTCTTGGGACATATTCCCCATGTTGATATGGAGGGACTTCTGTATATATTTATTCTTGACAGTTGAGGTTGGAATTTATCTCATTTCTATATAATTCTATATTCCAGCAAATGTGCATAGGTGATATTCATTTCTGTCATAGGAATATAAAAATTCAGAAGACAGATGAAAAAACAACTTACTCATTTTGAATGCATGAATACAACAAGCGGCAGAACACAGATGTAACATAAACAGATTTTGACACCCAAGGTCTTGTGGGTGAAGCATATTGAATATAAAGTTGGCATCTCAATTCTACCTAAACAATCAAGTCCTTAAAATGTTTACAGAAAAAATACTACAAAGACTATCAAGAAGAGGGGGTATGTCTCAGGGCACTGCCAAATACCAATTTACAAATAATGTGACTTTCCTAGAGTCACTTAAAAGTGTAACGTTTTCAGGCCGGCCGAGTGGAGCATTGGTTAAGAGCTGGCTTGGGACGTCAGCAGCCCCGGTTTGGATCCCACATATGAGGGCCAGTGACACTGCCCTCTACAGCTAACAACAGCTCCATCTGGAGCTGGGCTGCGAGCCCTGGCGACGGTGTAGGCTGCAGCCCCTGCTGCAGTGGGCTGCCATAGGCTACAGTGAGTGGCCCGCAGCCAGCGTGAGCTGCCATGAACCGTCGTGAGCGACCATCCAGAGGCTGACGACCGATCTGCCTCATCCTGGAAGAGCACAATGATGATACCAACATGGGCCAGTGAAGCAAGGTACTCCGCAACTAGACTGAAGAACAAAAGGACAGCAACTTGTCTGTTCCCCTTCCCCGATTCCCCAACGCTGTTCCCCTCCTCCAATTCCCCAATAAAATCTTTAAAAAAAAGTGTAACATTTTCTCACTTAAAAGGAAGTATTCTTTGTTTTCCTTTGAAGGTGGACTAGCCACCTGCAGCTGGGATTAGAATATTTTAAATAAAGACCATGGTGTGTGTATGCCTCTATGCATGCGTATACAGCTGTGTCGGGGTGGGGGTTGGAGTGTTCATTTCTTCCCTCATCCTCTTACAGCCTAAAATTCAGATAAGGGATCCCATGAACACTTTCTCACTTCAGTCTAGTATTTGAATTGGTGAAAGCCATCGATGCTACTCTGATAGTTTAGCAGGAGGAAATACTGGCTTGGAACATAAGGAACTTGGGCCTGTTGTCCAGTTCTGACATGATATAATTCCAGGATGTAGAATATATTCATTCTACCTTTCTGGGCTTTAGTTTTCTCATTTGAAAAAGGGGAGATGAGGGTAATCCCCACAGTTGTTTCGAGCAGTGTGTGTGACCCCATTGCCTGGGCAGGCCTGGCCTTACTGAGATCATAAGGATCCATCTGTTCTGTCGACAGAGGTGGTTCTATGGAATATGAAAGAGGAAAGCCTGACAATACATTCATTTCATCTCTTTTTCCAAAACAAACTAGTTTTGAAACTTTACTTCTACTTCTGCCCCCAAAGAGTCACTTTCTCAGTAAATATGTTGGCAGCTGTATGCTTCTAATATAGAAACATATCCTATTGTCTCATTTAATATCAATGAACATACCATTGTGAAATCCATAAATTTAGTGGTTTTTCCTTTTTAATATCCACCAATAGGACTCTGTTTCTTGGCTTCATGGATAATTTCGAGGGACCTATACTGATTTGAAAATGGGCAGAACTTTTTATTTGGACTTGAGGGTGATTTCCTTTTCTTTCTTTTTTTTTTTTAAAGGTTTTTTTCCCCCCCAATTTTTAAATTGTCACTAAAATACACATACCATAAAATGTAGTGTCTTAGCCATTATTAAGTATACAGTTCAGTGGCATTAAGTATGTTCACAGTGTCGTGGAAAGATCGGCGCTACCCAGCTCCAGAATGGAGGGATATGGGCTGAGGAAACCTTTCCAAGGACCTCCAGCCAGCAAGGCACATGAAGACACACCTCTCTCTTCCTACCCCTGCCAGGGCGTTGTCTGAATCACAAGCTAACACCTTTCTCACTGTCCCAATGTGAAAAGAAGGAAGTTGGGGACAAGAAAACGAAGGAAATAAAAGGACCAGAGTCTGAAGTCGACTTCTCCTGCGATGCTGAGGATACATTTGTAGGAGAAACAAGTACTTTCTTGCAGTGTCCTTAAGCTGGTGGAAACAGCAGTGTTGGAGCACAAGCTTGCTGAGAGAACTAGCCTGGCCCCGTTCCCAAGGTTTTCCACTTCAAACAAAGGGCAGAGGGCATTTTCACTCCTGTTATCTTTCCCTACGGCAAACATGGCATCTCAGCTACTGCCACGTTGCACAGTGAAAGGCTAGGTGAGTGCCAGAGTGCCTGGCTGAGAAGGGCATGCCAGGGCCAGGCTCTCAACTTGGAAGTAAGCGCTCACAATGGACCTGTTCAACCTGATTGCAAATGACTGCAGAGTGCAGGGGATCCCCAAATCTAAGTAATATAAACCTCATCTGGCTCTGGATGTACAGAACGTGCATGACGTCCCCCTGCAAACATCCAGTTTGCCAACAGGGAAAAGGTTCCTTTTCCCTGTCCACTCCCTGTTTTGTATGGCATCTCCCATTCTAGCATTGACCCAGGAGAAATGCCTGTTTTTTTCATGTTGGGAAGTTGGAGAGCAGCCCAGCTGACCCTCAAACAACAAGGGGTTCAGGGACGCCAACTCCCTGAGCAGCTGAAAATCTGCATGTAACTTTTGACTCCCCCAAACCTTAACTGCTAATAGCTTACTTTCGACCGGGAGCCTACAGATAACAGAAACAGTCAACTAACATAAATTTTGTGTGTTATATGTATTATATACTGTATAAATAAAGTTAGCTGGAGAAAAGAAAATATTAAGAAAATCATAAGGGAGAGAAAATATACTTACAGTATTTATTGAAAAAATTCATGTGTAAGTAGATATGCGCAGTTCAAACCCATATTGTTCAAAGGTCAACTGTCGTATCAAAAAGTGCATATTTGGGAATGAGGTGGTAAATGGGATATGGGGGAGGGGGAATGCTAGGCTTGGAATCAAACTTTTCTACCAGCTGAGAAATGTCAGGGGCACAGATATATTGTTCATCTACCTAAACGACAAGAAAAAACAAAACCCCAAGCCCTGTCTTTTCTATTCTCCTCAAAGGGGTGGTGAGGATTAAATGAGAGAATTCAGGTAAGCAAAGGTAAAGTATTATCAGTAGCAATAGTAACTATTAGTCTTAAGCATGGTAGGTACAAATGATAGGGAGAAGCTGTTTCATGGTAGTCAAAGCAAACTGTGGGTGGTTATGGAAACATTAGGAAAGGTCTGCCAGAGGAATTAGGATTTATTCAGTGGGCCATGGAAAGAAACTGAAGACTTCTAAGGATGGCGTCATATAGTGAATACATTTCTCTAAAGCCACTATAAAGAACAGTAAGACCAATGAAAGGGACCAGGGAGCAGAGAGAAGGCTTGCTAGGAAGGCAGTGCAATAATCTATGCATGTGATGAGAAGGCCTGAAAACTTAAGAGTGGCAATGAGAAGGAATCAAACAAAAGATGTTTCTTTCCGTTAAAAAAAAGTTAGCAATTTACTAATGTTTTTTTCTAATTCTAAATGTTCAAAGAAGAAAATTCGGAAAAATACAAAATAGTACAGAGAAGAAAACAGAAACCACCTGTTACCACTGTTAAGATCTTGACAGATTTTCCCCCAGTCTTACAAATGACATTCCTGGGAGCTTGGAGACTAGCTAGCCTGGATGCATTCAAATAAGTATGTGAGGGTGGATTGAGTTCCAAGTTCTGACACTGCAAAAAGAGTGCTGCAATTACAGAGATAGGGACGTATGGAAACAAACAAGTGACATGAGGTTAGGGAAGAAGGTGAGCACCCAGCAAAAGAATGCAACAGGCAAACCTGGAACAGGCTGGGCTCTTGATAAGGGGATAGCGCTAACGAAAGCGGAGCTTCTGTTGAGCGGCCCCTTCAACCAAATTTAAGGGAGCCAAAGACTGGATCTTATTTATTTTCACCACAAAAAAGGAGTATTATGTGACGTGACAAAGATGCTAACTATCACTGTAACAGCAATCATATTACAATATAGAAATATCAAATCAACGTGTTGTACAGTAAGTCCTCATTTAACATCCTTGATAGTTTCTGTGACTTTAAGCAAAATGAGGTATAACAAAACCAATTTTGCATACGCTACTTGATACAAACATAGGTTCATTTCCTATGGCATCTCATCAATATTATAAGGAAAGATGTCCAACGAAATAAGGTTATTCAAGGACCTGCGGTACACCGTCAATGTACACAATGTTAGCTATCAAATATATTTCAATAAAAAAAGAGAGCCAGGGTCTGTAGTGAGGGTAACAGTGGCTGCCTAAGGATGTTGGTAGCAGTAGAGTAGGGTGATGGGACAGTGGAACCAGGGACCCTGAAGCCAGCCCAGGTTACTCTGCAGCAGGAACCAACTCTGAATAAAGATGGCTGTCGGCAGGTTGGAATTCTGACCCTTACTCTCAGCTCAAGTCACAATACACACATCTGTGTATACATACATACATACATATGAAGCTGTGTGTGTCAGTTTCACAACTAGAGCTTAACAAAATAACTGAAGAGCTCAGGAAAAACAAAACTGACATCATTGCAAGTTATTTTGTAATTGGATTAAAAAAAAAACACCAAATGAATCTGCACTCCTTATGGCCATTAATACTCACTGGATGAAAGTTACTTGTGTCTACAATCTGAAGTAGAAATATTAATGTAGCAACATGCAAGAAAAAAATCTAGAGGTAGTGATAGTCTGTTGACATTTGGGGAGGTGTGAGTATGAGATAAAAATGCATTTAATTCTCTACACCTATTTTACATTTACAGCTAATTTGTTTTTTTGTGTTTTTGTTTTGTTTTGTTTTGTTTTATTTTGAGGGCAGTGTCACTGGCCTTCGTATGTGGGACCTGAACCAGGGCTGCTGGCTTCCGAAGCCAGCACTTAACCAATGCGCCCCTCGGCCGGCCCTAATTTGTCATAATTTTGGCAAAAGAATCCAAATAGTATATCCAACTCTACATGAATGGGCTTATCATATGTGCATTTAGTCAATTTGCCCGGTTAACTATTAAATGAATGCTCAAACTACTTTACCAGCTACATTTTATTTTATTTTATTTTTTTTTTTGAGGGCAGTGTCACTGGCCCTCATTATGTGGGACCGAACCGGGGCCGCTGGCTTCCCAAGCCAGCGCTTAACCATCGTGCCACTCGGCCGGCCCCATGCTCAAACTACTTTAAACATTTAAATATTCAGTGTTCTGCCCAGGAAGCCTTCCACAGTTTTATCTGAGTCTGTGGTCAAAGACTACAGGGTGTAACCCAGTTATCTCTACTACTAGTTATATTGTTAATGGGGGTGAGAATGGATTGACAAACCCCACCTAAGGAAAAAACAGCTTTTAGTATTTTTTTAAACACTGTGCATCATGTAATACTGTAGATATCTCACTTCTTCGGTATTGGTGGTATGAGAAATAGAAACAACTTTTGACAAAAAGGCATCTGGTAATATGTATCAAAAGCCACACAACTGTTTATATCTTTTCGTCTGATAACCCCATTCCTGAGAATTGATCCTAAAGAAAAAAACTTCCATCAAAGAAAAGAGCTAGCATAAAGATGTCCATTACAACATTACCTACCTTATCAAAACACAGAAACAATCTAAATGTCTATCAATGGAGTGCTCAGGTATTTGGGAGAAAGAGGGTGTTTCTGGGAGCATGGCTTATGGTGTGGTAATGGGGCAAGAAAAGGTAAGGGGGCAAGAAAAGGTAAGGGGGCAAGGTAAGAAAGAGAATGGACAAGAGTGTGCTGAGCTAGTGATGGGCATTAGCAGAGTGTACAAACCTCTGACCTTGTGATTAGACTATGGGAAGTCACCATATAGGCCTTGGCATAGTAGAGAAATGTCAAAGCTACCAAAGGAAAGCTTTTTTAAAAAAGTGATAGCCTTGGGTTGGCCGAGTGGCATGTTGGTTAAGCGCTGGCTTGGGAAGCCAGCTGCCCCGGTTTGGGTCCCACATGTGAGGGCCAGTGACACTGCCCTCAAAAAAAAAAAAAGATAGCCTTGTCAACTACTTACCAACAGCCATTGAGAAGGAGGCTATCAGGATAGAGTCAGGTAAAACTAAAAAACAAAGAGACTCACATTTGTATATACAAAGTATTTCTATGGCTGCCTCGCTGAACTACTGCACTCACTCGGTTCCCTCCCAGCACCTTAGTAACTGTGCGGCCTGGCTGCAGGTGATTTCTTTTCCTTCCTCTGCACTGTCCTTTCTCCCTAAACCCAAAGTTCCAGAAGCCATTGTCTGCAGAAGTTTTAAATATCAAAAATCTCCTACCTACCACCGGCCTACAGAAGAGCCATGTGAGAAATTGAAGTTTGGTGTTTACACAATTTCTAAACTACAAAAGAATAAATACATTACTTAAGAAGGTGAATAACTTACAAATTGGAAGCAGCTCCTGACACTCGGCTCAATGTTACTGCCCCCAAAGGATGCAACTTCGCCCAACTGTCTTGGGATCTGGATAGAATCATGCAGAAGGAGGCCCAGCCTGCGCTGGTCACAAAATCCCGTTGAACTTGCCACTTGCTTGAAAAGGTCTACAAAAGGAAGAAGAGAAGTGCAACCATCAAAAAGCAGCACCAGGTCGATGCTAGCAGAACCTCACGGCCAACTCAATTGTGGTACCAATTCTCGAGAACAGCCAATATTTCCACAGAGAGGGGTTACTTCTCCAGTATGTTAATTTACAAATCTAATATTTTTATGGATGAGGTTAATCATCACTGTGTATATATGACGTGTGACAACTTTTAAATAAACTACAGCCCTGCAAGAAATGAGTTTACATACAGTCCTGACACCTGAACTTTTCCTTAGCTATTGTGTTGTTGGAAAAGTCATGACGCATTTTTGCAATGAAAAACATAGAAAAAAATATGTCATGACTTTTCTGACAACCCAATAGAACATAATCCTTTGGGAAATATTCTACAGATAGGACATAACCACTCTAATAAAATATCTTTTAGCATTAAGAACCATGTAACCAGCTCCAAGCACCATTCCTTTTGAACATCAGAGATTTAAAAATGTTAACAAAATTAGGACTTCTTTATGAAGTCATAAGATCACTGAGTTGCTGATATGTATTCCCACAGGATGCTCTACGTATTTGTAATTAGCTTGTATCACTTTACACTGTCACTGATTTAATAGGTATCTGTTTTTTTTGGCTGAAGAACATATCCCTTTGAGAGCAGGGACCATATCTGGGTCAACTGTGTGCCAGAAGGCTCTAGAATTTAACAGTAGTTCCTTGTGGATAGCAGGTGTCCAATATATGTGGGTCCAAAGAATGAATGAATATACCAAACACTTGTAACGTGTGTTTTTTTCTCAGAAAAATCATTTTAACCATACTTTGCATTCAAATAAAAGCTGCACAAAACTGTAAAGCCAAGAAAGCTTTTCCTACTCATAAGCACACTTTAAACTCTAAGACATTAAATATTTTAACGATACCTAAGATGGCAATAACAAAAATGAGATTGCATACCACAGCCTTTTATCATCTCTCCAATAAACACACATAGATTATTTTTTTCCAAATTATGAATTATTTTCAAACATCCCAGTTTGAAGTTAATATTTTTGTTTCACCAACCTCAAAACACGTTCCCTCTTAGTAGTTATTTGAAACTGGCTCAAAGCTCCCTTGATGATTCAATTTAGTATTACAATGTGCTGGTACTATGCCCATCATAAGGTTAGATTATAAACTAACCTATTGTAAGTCATTACAATATTTAAAGGGAAAAAAAAAACCACAGAAAGATTGTATTTTATCCAAAAGACATTTTTTTAAATGGTTAATAAAATCTGCTCAGTTATTTTTCTTTGGCCCTTAGGATGAGAAAACTCAAGTCAAAACTACATAAAAGTCAAAACTAAAAAGGCTTGTGTATTCTGTGGCTTACTCCTAGGGGGGAAATGAGCAGTAGGACACAGAGTGGCTTTGGAGGAATTTAATCTCTTTTATCTCCTGCCTGTCCTTAAGCTCAGCACATATCCTCATCCCTGTGAGGCTACGCCTTGGGGGAAAAGAAAAAAGACAAAATAGACTAAGTTTCTTTAATATTCCAACCGAAGAAGATTTCTTAAAGCATTTAAAGGGGAAAGCACATACAGTCCTTCATAATGGGAATGGTCGCTTAGTTATCTCAACCATCACTCCTCTTACTTTTCATTTGGATTTACAAATATTAAGCAGAAGAACCCAATGGCTAATCAATAGGAAATTCTATAAGGTGATATTTACCCTGTAAAAAATGGCGACCTGTCTGTCTCTCAAATAAAAAAATGTTAGTCATGTCCCAGAACTGGCTCTGTCAGTACACCTTGCAGTAAGATGATTACCAAATAAACAATGTTTCTTGAAAGTGAATGCCAGATAGTACTCTTTAAATAAGAATTCAAAGACTAGGCAAGAGCATGGATTAAACTTTCACCTTTCTTTTTCTGATTCATACAAAGGTGTTAGGAAATCAGGCTTTATCCCCTAGGAACATGCGTTTTATTCAGACACAGTCAATGCAATGTAAAATAATACTCGAACTGGAGAAGTGAATCTTCACTCTATTTAAATACCTGCAATTTAATGTTTGACAGCACAACCACATTTTATGACACTCTAAAAGCAGTTCTACATTTTACTTGCAGGACCTTCTGTCAAATAAGAACCTCTGTCACTCCCCATCTAGAACTGGGGTAATTAGCCAACATCAACAAAAGAATACAGAGTTAATATACATGACTTACATCTGTACTTGTCTTCCAAATGTGCTTTACACAGAGAAATGATGCCGGTTTTAAAAGACAGGACCCGGATCCTCCCCGTTCGTCCCCTATTATGAATAATCAAACCAAGAAAATAATTACTGACACTTTACTAAATGGTACACACTTCTCAGCTAAGAAAACAACCTTGGATATGGGAACTTTATTGATCATTGTTTTATTAATGAGAACTTTTCTGAATTCCTCATCTATTTGGCTGATGACTTAGAATGCGATGGAAATTTGACCAACTTGACCAATGACTATTTGCCAAGTTGTCAATTCTTGAAAAGCCCTGACTTGAATTATAAGAGTGGCTCTATACAAAATCGGAAAAATGTCCTTCTATTCATCCATGGAGAGCTACTGGGTTTAAGTTGGTAAGTGGAGGAATTACTACTATGCATGAAGCTACTTTGGTTACTGAAGCCCCCTCCAATTACCAGCAACTAACTATTAAGCCCTCTTCAAAACTCTTTTAGATTTTCGTCCGATTGCCCTTAATGAGAAGAAAATTAACCACTTCAGGCCACATGACACATAGTATAAAATCTGAACGTTTATCTTCACTATAAAAATATGATATGTTCTATTGGAGAGCATTCAAATATATGATCTTAAAGAGCAATTTTTAAAAAACCTATTGCTATGTTAATGTTTTAATATACATACTTTCAGTTTACATAAAAAGCTAAAATAAAGTATTCCACATGACAAATTTATTAATAAGTTCATTACATCCATGGGAAAAATTAAAAATAAGAATAAAAAGGTTTTCATTTTGTAGAAAATGTCTTTCAATAATTTTCAGCTTTCATTTTGTTATGCAACTGAACCTTAGATGTTGGTTAAAAAATAACCCACTAGACTGATTCTCCCAACTCGCACTTTGAAATTACAAACGATAGGCCCCAATTGTGGCTATTTTTGGTGAACAATATGTTCAACTTTCAAGTGTTACAATTTTCCAAATCCCTTATTCTAACAGAAATCCTGGATCCTAACGCATTCACAAGGTTACTATCATTGGAAGGCTTTCTTATCTTTTCCCCCTCTTTTAAAAAGGCAAACCAGTATAACAAATTATACAGTAACTCAGGTCTTCCAGGAATTAAATTGTTCCCAAATAATTTTCAGGCAGGTAGAAAGGAAGTTATATAGTACTCAGAGTCCATTCACATGTCATCTGAAATGAAATGGTGCTAAAATATATTTGAGGGAAAAACCTCAATGCAAACCCTTATCCAAGCAAATGTAAGTGTCATCCACAATTAAAACCTAGTATGTTCAAGGGCTTGGTGGGTAAGGATCAGAATTCAATATGCAGGTGATCTTAGAATTTAAAAAGCAATACCTATCAAAATGACCAAGAAAAAAGGTACTTTTAATCTGGGAGGTGGTAGAAATCTACAACAAAGGCAAACGGCAAAATAGTTGATATGCAAATCCTTTTAGAAAACCTTCCCAGATTTCCAAATGGGGATATGTTCCTGTTGACATGTGAAATGAGTCATGTAATAATTTTAAGGTCGAAGAAGAATTCAGTCAAAATTAAGACTGATTCCTTCTGCTACGTTCCTCAATTGTCTTCATTAATCTCAGGACCAAAATTAGAACTGGGGGGTCTCTTCTGTGTGCAATCCCAAAGAAATAAACAAGTGCTCTCTGAGTAAGTGAAAGAGATGCCAAACGGAAATTTCGTAAAACCTTATTAAAAAAGCAAAACAAAACTTCCTCAATTTGAGGAGCTGAGTTTGCTGCATTAAGGGCTTGTTTTCATTTTGTTTGGCTTATCAATTCATAATCTGCAGAAATCTCCTCAGTATCAGCTAACACTATCAGATCGGGTGACAGGTGTGCCAACATCTCCGGGGGCACATCCGTTTCTTCCTGAGAGGGGGAGCCACCCCCGACGTGGATGGAGGAATTCAAAATACACTGGCAAGAAAGGGAAAGAACCAATAGCTCCACACTAACTCATTCTGCTATTTGAGAAAAATGAGTATCTCAGGGTTTTGTTTTTCTAATCTGAGAGCAGGCGGTGTTCTAGCTGTTACCTATATCAAAATATGTTTCAGCTCCAATAAATGCAAAAATGATTTATCACAGGGACAGCATTAGGTCACACGGCTTTGTGAAACGCTCATCCCGAGGACTATATTACTAGACTGGGGCCCTGTCGTGATGCTAATTAAACCATCACCATGCCGTAAACTAAGCCTCCTGTGACAGAATCTGAAAACTAAGTTGGCCATACGTACGTGTCATAAACATTCAGCAGCCAATTGAGACACATATCCACGCAGAGGGGGACATTGACCAGATTGTTGTGCTCTTGCTCCAGGCGATCATAAATGGTGGTCAAACAATTAATGATCTGCAGGATGTCCATGGGCTGGTCATTTTGCTTGAGGTTGTGCTGGTCCAAGGCATCGCACGCAGCTGACAGGCTCAAGAGATCCACTGCAAAAGCCACATCAAATCACAGGTGATTCAAAGGGGGAGGGGAAGCCTCCTCTCCCTCTTTTTCCTTTTCCTTTGACAATCCTGACAGAGTTGTCTCGTACCCTTTGTAAACACCAAACCCAAACCCTACCCTCTTTGAAAGTATTTTGTTTCAATCCCTCAGCTCTAAGTTTGATGAATCTGACAAGCGGTCAGGATGTGAGATTGTTCTCACATCTCACTGGCACTAACTGGGTGAAGATGTAGGCAAAGAGACAGTTCCTATTCTTGCAGTATTGGGGAATATGTGAGAGTTAAGGGGATCTCTCATGTTTTATGGAAACTGAGTCATTTCTAACTGAATAAAGAAGAAACTATTTTGCTAGAGATTTTGAAAGAGTTCTTGACAATATTTGCTTGTATGAGTATTAGAGAAGGTCAGTTTGATTAATTTGTATGGTTAGGGTTGTGTAAACTCTATGTCCAGCTATGCAATTATAATCACTAAACAGTTTTCTCCTTGAAATACCAGTCACCTCACAATCTCTCTGCTACCTTAACATTAGGTGAAAAAATAATCAACTTCACGAAAATTTTCCATAAGCAAACTAAAGTAACTGCACAATCCATCCAGTTTTCAGACCTGAGGCTCACTTACTCTCCCTTCACTTTCAAATTGTATTTTACATTGTACGTTTCACATCTCAACTTTGCCCAACATCAGCAAACTACAAGCTTTACTCCCAAGTGTCATGAAGAGATGCTTTTTTCTAAAGCCAATTTATTAGCCAAATTGGAAATGCAACAACATGCTTATATAATACCGTATACATATAAGCTCTGGTTTGAATTCTCAGTCTTTTGAGAGAGAAAAAAATATCAATGGTGATTAAGTAAATCTCTCACGTATTTAGGGGCAAGAGGCAATACAATTATAAAGGTAACTGCAGATAAACACTGGCCATCCCAGCAGTAAACAGCTTGCCCAATACTAAACAGATGCAAATTTAAGGCTTTAATATATTTGCTAATTATTGGTGACTAGTTCTAATTCAATGTTAAGGGGAAAAAATAGTGGTGCATGTTTTCCTCTTTTAAAAAAGGAAACTTTGGAAGTTTCCCTGAAAGCATGAAAGAGACCTGGCGGTGCAAACAGGAGGGTTTTTGTCTTTCAACCAGTGAGTAAAGCTCTGTGCTTCCATGTACCCATTTCCCTAAAAAGCCCTGGATGAGCACTCATCCTATTAAAGCAAAGGCTGTAGGGGAGGGAAAAAAATTTCCTCTACCCTTTTGAGTCCTTCTGGCTGGTCTAAGAATTAAATTGATATGAGACAGATTAACAGGAGGAAAAAAAAAACAATTTAATTTCATACATACGGGGAATCCACATAAACATGAAAATTCCAAAGACAGTAAGGCAAAATGAAGTATATATGTCATTCTGGACTAAGGAGAAGGAGAGAAAGGTCTAGAACTTCAAAGGGAAGTAAGGCAATTTACAGGAAGATGAAGAGGCTAATGTTTACTAAGACTATGTTGCTGGGCCATATAGAAACAGCAGGACACAGAGAGGACTCTGATCAAAATGGGCCTTGCTAGGTTCCGCCCTGTCTACCACACCTAGCTCATATTAAATTACAGTTATCTATGATGATAGCTCCCTTCCTGGAACAGGTCCTCTATCTAAATTGTTTTAGGCAGTTAGGGGAAGATCAAAGGTTATCCCTGAGTCTTCCTTCGGTGCCTTGATTGTTTTCAGCTCAAAGTATTTCACATACCAAAGTGACACATTTTGGGGGGGCAAATTTTACTATCCTAAAGGTTCCCATGCCTTTTGCTTAAAAATACCTTCAAGATAAAGAAATGATGTCTTTACATGGAAGCCCGGACTTTCTTTCAAGTAGCAGAATGGAACATAACTTGATTTGAGAGGGAGGCAGGTAGGAAAAAGAATAAAGAATTTAAAAAAAAATAATAATAATAATGCTGGGGCGGCCGATTAGCTCATGTGGTTAGAGCGCAGGCTCATAACAACTAGATTGCCGGTTCAATTCCCACATGGGACAAAGAGCTGTGCCCTCCACAACTAGATTGAAACAACTCCTTGACTTGGAACTGATGGGTCCTGGAAAAACACACTGTTCCCCAATAAAATTTCTTAAAAATAAAAAGACAAAAAAAGTAAAATAACAATGCAAGCAGACAGGAGAATACAAGGAGGGACAGGCAGGGACTGCCTGGGAGACTGGAGAGAGGTACAAAGCCAAAAGGTTCAAACTTTGATTTTCTCATCTGTTTGATTTCCTGCATGGGCACATTTTCAGGTGCAGGTACTGAGTACATTTATAATAGAAATGCAGCACAGCACTTCCATTAGTGGAAGAGAGGAATGGATTGCTTCTAAATACCAATATTCCCAACATGTTTCTTTATATATTGAAGGAAGCTATGGGGGATTTGAAATTTTTCTATTATTTTCTTTCTTGTTACTCTGCCTTAATCATTATAAATATTTTGCTTTATATCTAAGGGTATAAGAACTAACAAGTGAGAATTTTTAGACTCACTTTTGTACTAAGAATCTCGTTTACCCATGTGATGGAAACAAAGAGACAACAAAATTGCATGAGTTTCTTTTTATTGGGTCTACTCGTATCTCTGTACAGGTGAATGGGTAACACAGAATAGAAAATTTGGAGTATAAATAGCTCCGGAGGGGAGTAAAGCAATTGCTCTGAAATAACAGGAGCAAAAGATGACAGTTAAGAGAGAAATACTGTGCAGGGTACTCTGTGAAAACTGGATGTGGTTAAACACAAACGTGCTCTATCACAGAAGATTAGAGGACACATTTCCCAAAACAAACATACCAAACAGAATTCCATTTTCGTAGGGCAATTTTTAAAAGACTTCTATTTAGGTATGCACAGCTGATACTATGGACTTGAAACGAGGTGAAAAAATCAATAGGAACAATTTAATTGCCACACAGACATACACTTAACTGTTCAAAAGGAACATCTTAAAGAATACATTGAAATGTTTGGATGAAACATTAAACATAATGATTAGCTGTTTCTAGAACCCTCGATAAGCAACCAGCAGACAGAATTTTGCAAAACTATCCTTTAACCTCGAGCTAGGAATTTTCATTTAGGGGAAAAACATATCTCCTTTAGAGCATTCACTAGGAAATGTTTTAAAGCTATATAAAAACCCAAGAATATTCTAATATACCCTCTCTTCCAAAAATTATTTTTATATTAGAGAATGCCATAGGTTTTGATGCCACTGAAGAGTAGGGGCCATTTGGCGGTCCTCCTAATGCACAAGGGCTGTGGGGGTGATAGAGGGTGGGGACAGGACAAAAATGGCTCTCCAGTGTCCCTTTTGCTATCCTGGAAAAGCAGAAAATGGAGGGTGGAGGACTTAAACACAGGATCCCCACTGATGGTTCCTCAGGCTCTGGTTGTGCCTAATTGTCCTCTCAACATTCTAAGTTCAAATGCTAACTATTCCTCTCTTCACATGTCACAAGCGAGGAGGAAAGGCAGACTTTTTTGGTCTTTTACAGAATGATAGGCTTTGAGAAAGCACATTTAGAATCGTTTGCAGTTGCACCGAGACTAAAGACAAGAAGATTTGTTGTGGGGGGTGACCGGTTAGCTCAGGTGGTTAGAGCACCATGCTAATAACACCAAGGTTGCCGGTTCGATCCCCGCATGGACCACTGTGAGCTGCGCCCTCCCTAAAAGAGTCAACTATGCCACTGTAGCATGAAAGCAATGTGTAACCAATGACCATGGCTGTTCCCCAATAAAGTTAAAAAAAAAAAAGAAAAGAAGATGATGACTTGCTGTGCGGTGTTAAGGCAAGACACCTGGACTTTCCAATTCCTCGTGGAGGTACAGACTGAAAAGCAGAAACGGGGTAGCAGAAGGTATCCTTACAGACTTTACTGAAAAAGAAAGCCATTCTTCATTCCCTACTAGTGACAACAGGAGAAAGAAGAAGCACCAAAAGGTTGGACTGAATAAGTCCCATGGTACCCACACAACCACAAGCTCATCCCATGGGTCCATGGGAATACTCTGTGTTAATATATAAACAATCCTGTAACCTAATTAGTGCACACAGAGACAGAGGGGAGTTATGGTGGGATAACTGCTATGTGTTTGCTGACTCTTTTTTGCCCAGGCAGCAGAAGGCATCTGGGGGAAGAGGAGGCTGTTGTCGACATCAGACCAACTCACTATATAGGCAGCTTCCAAGTCAGACTGCAGGACTTTCCAAGCAAATCTTTGCCCAACAAGAAAGTCAATGCACTTTGATGTAGTTATCTGTGCTGTGAGAGTCCATTCCAGAGATGCTGGAGTCGACGTGAGGTGTTTTGCTAAAATAGCTACATAATGCAGAGCCTTGATCAAAGCAGTGAAAAGAAGTGATGTTTTGTGTTGATGTGTAGCCATGGGTTCCACATTATCACTACTGTTTATTGCTAGCAGTAACATTGGACATTTTTACCTGGTCTCAGTGAGACCAGTGCAGGCCATTGGGTTTGGGGCTGGCCACGTAGGAAGTATATGCTCAGGTGACCAGCAGGCTATAAGAAACCCTGGCTAAGACTCCAATATGTGCTCCCTCTTTTCCAAGGTGGTGTGTGTTCACATCCGTGGTTCCTGATCCAAGATTTTGGAAAGCATCCTTTTGTGGCCCTCATTGAGAGAGGGTACTTGTAGTTTGTACCTGGCCTCTTTGGACCCTATGCTGTGAGGCAGCCTGTGGTTGTGATGCATATCTTGCAATGAACTGTAGGTTTGTAAGCATTGCCATTTGGGTTCTGTGAGTCCTCTTTAGCAATGGAGCCCTAACTACCACCCCAAGTGCAATTCATGTCAAGTAAAATTGTTTAGAAGCACCCAACTCATCCTTGGCTAAAAATATGGGTAAGGCATTGTTTAAAAAAACGGATGATTCTGATAAAAGGGATTGAAAATGACCCACTGCTGGTTGTCAAGCTACCCTTGGTTTGAAGTAGCACAGTCTTTGAAATTGGTTATCGATAATGTAACATTCTAGTGGCATCTGGAAATGACAGACCTGAACTTCAGGAGCTGAACAAAATGGATTAGAAGGGAACTGCACACTCACAGCAGGTCTGCTAAAAATTCAATTCCTTGGTTGCATCAGCAGAAGCTCAAAAAAGTTCAGAATCTCCTTTGGTTGAGCTTCACCCTGTGGCCTGCAGGTGGAGTTCCAACCAAAGGAACCTGGGTAACTATCACTTGATAAATGGGCTACACCTGTGAGACCAATTACACTTAAAAAGAGACTTCAAGTGGGGCAACTTACAGGTGTTTCCTTCTTCACCGCAATTTCCTTTTTTCAATGCTATACCTAGTCATCCCTGGACTGTGGCTACTACTGAGAGTCTCAAAGGCTGGTAACATTCCAATCAAGATAGCATGGCAATTAGTTGGAACAAAGGTGTGAAAATTCCACAGGGATTGACAGAATAGGTTACTCCTTCCCCACACCCGGTCTAATTGGGGCGCACTATCACAAATGTTTTGTCACCTACAGGACAGGATTAGCCCCATTTTCCAGTACCGAACCAATCTGACCCCTGACCATTGGTAAGATACTGACGGAGGAGCCCTGGCATGTCTTATCTTACTCCCCAGGTAAATATGGACCAGCCCACTGGCTGAACCCAAGGGATGTACTTCGTGTGTGGGGAAAGGGTTTGGATTAAAATTAATGGTAAGAAAGAAAGATTGTCGCCGAAGAGAAGAAAGCCACCAAATGGGTATTTAAAAGGGGAAATTAGCAGGGGTGGACGGTTAGCTCAGGTGGTTAAGAGCCCAGTGCTCATAACACCAAGGTTGCCGGTTTGATCCCCACATGGGCCAAGGAGCTGCACCCTCCACAACTAGATTGAAATAACTACTTGACTTGGAGCTGATGGGTCCTGGAGAAACACACTGTTCCCCAATAAAATCCTTTAAAAAAAAAAGAAAAAGGAAAGAAAGAATCCTTTAAAAGGAGGGCGGGGGAGAGAATTAACATAATGTTGGTGCCCAGAAAGAGGCTTCAACTAATTGAATAATATGTTTGCTCCTTAGCTATGACTCAGATGTACTTTTAAAGAGCTGATTAGTGAGTGGGACAGCTGGCCAACCTAGTGAACACACTGGATGAAGAGATGGGAGTTCTGACTATGACCGTGACTCCATGGGCAACAGTAAAGTGGCTATGTCTCTTGGTTCTTGTTTTACAGGATGTATCTGTTATTAAGGATTTGTGTTGGAAAGTACTCTGTGGGAATATTTATTCAGTCCTATCTGGAGAACACCTATTTATAATAATCTGAATACACATTGTATGGCCATATGATTGGGATGGTGAAGTTTTAAGAAAGGTTATTGGGTATATAGTAGAAGGTTTATCTGTCGTAATATGTGCAAAAAATATAGCTATTTTCTCCATTATGACATGAGGAAAGCCACAAATGGGTGGAGGGACAATTAAGACATTCGGGTCACTGAGGAAGAATTAAGTTTAATTTGGTAGGCCTATTTCACAGAAATTGAAAAGCCAAATATTTGATGTAGATGGTTAGAGAAATTTCTGTGGCATACCCAAACCAAAGTCCATTTAGGAGTGACTACTAGTCAAAGGATGTTAGCCTGGGAGACGCAACATTTTTGCATCTCAAATTTATTTCCCAGTTATAGTAAAGATGCCGGTAAACAATGGCAACAACACGTCTGGTGGACCAAAGAACATGGGACCCCTTGAAATAAAAGAACCTTGGGAGAATTAGGAGCTGGGTGAGGAGCTGGGCCAGGTAGAATTTGCTTTGAATGAGGAAAGATAAACTGATGGCAAAGACCTCATAGTGCAAAAGAGCACTTCGAGGGCATCCAATTCCAGAAGGAAGATTAAAGATGGCCGGCTTCCTAGAATGATGACTGGAAATGGGACCAAAGATGACCGGAGAACGGAAGCTACAAGGTACCTCTTACCAGCTTCAGCACCATGACTGAGGGCCAAGCATTCCCCCTTTGTGTAACTTGTGGGCACTGGACAAATTGTAAACAGGACTCCAGTGCTTCCCCTGGGAGAGAGCTGTGTCCTCTTATAGGCCCCTCTCTTACCTGTCAAACCAAGTAAGCTGAGAAAAATTAGTTTGCCTCTGTCCTCAAGATATTTTTGAATTTGGAAATAAGAGACCTGCGTCTAACCTATGTGAAAAATAACAGAGTATATGGAAAAAGTAGGTTTTTGTGGGGGAGGGACACAAAAAATGCACTGGCCTCTCAGGCCCCCTTGCTGTGAGGCAGTCTGTGGCTGTGAGTGCATATCTTGACTTTAATGCTGTTGCCTTCTCCTGCAAGAGACTATTTGTAAGCAACCATGTTATCATGGCTCCTGCGAGCCTTCTTTAGCGACCCAACCCTGTCTAATGCCACCTTAGTACTCTCTCAAAGGTGAGGTGCATTTACCAAGAAGGCAGCACATTTTTTACCTGGTTTGTTGTGGTGAGGGCGTACCTTTATTCAGACAACTCCAGGCTACACAAAATCTCTCTACTGTGTGATTTAGTTGCTGAACAGAAGCAAATTGTGCTGTTTCTTGTTTGCAGAGTATTTGTCACATTTATCAACTGCAGTATATTTAGCCCTATGGTTTGGGCTCTCTCCAACCCACCACACTCTAATAAACTAAATACATGTGCTTTAAGTGCATTTTTATTTCTGCTTTTAGAAACTATATATATATATATATATATATATATATATATATATATATAGTTTTTATTTTTTGGTTTTTTTTTTTGAGGGCAGTGTCACTGGCCCTCATATGTGGGATATGAACCTGGGCCGCTGGCATCCCAAAAGCCAGCTCCCAACCACCGGGCCACTTGGACGGCCTAGAAGCTGCCTATGTTTTTAATTTCAGAAGCGACACACCTATAGGATACCATCAGAACTACAGAAGGAGAAAGATAAAGCTTAGATTATCTTCTTCATAACTTTCCATGCGTTATCAGCCATATGAACCAGTTTATAAATCCTCCTTACCAAGATTTTCTCTTTGTCTCTGCTTTTCTGTCGAGTTTAATTTTCATTCACAATGCTTGGAAAGGCAGTATGGAGTCATGCAACATTAAACCGCTTACAAACTGGGGACATTATAGGCCAATGGTGATATTCTCAACTTAAATAGCAAATTCTCTATAGTGGATAAAATTGTGTTATTTGAGTTTCTGCAATACTGATGCTTTGATGTGAAGTGAAAAAATAAGACCGAGTGCTTGATGGCGGTAGCACTGCATATTTTCTAAGGTATCTGTAATTCAAACTCTTCACTGGCATCAGGAAATCACTGAGATAACATCGTTAATTTTCATTAAAGTAAGAGTTAGTAGAAGCGACCTTAGGTTGGAAAATCCAGCCAGGACAAGTTTTTTTGCCTGCACCACAGACAAAAGCTCTTTATCATGGCTCTGCAGGCACAGCAATGCCAAAAAGGCTAGAAGATAAACCTAAGCAAATATAAAATTAAGAGGAAATTCTTAAATCAACGACTGAAGTTAGTTAAGTAATGTGACCACACATGTTTTCAATAATAAAAGGATTGGTGAACTCTTCATTCTATATTCATGACACATGGAACCCTCCCTACCATTCTTGAGAATCCAGTACTCAATTTAGATAAATATGCCCCAATTTTGCTATAGCCAAATCTTTTTCAAATATGAGAAAAGTATTCTTAGAAAAGAAATGCTGAGAATTTCAAATCTGTTTAAATGTGAAAATTGTACATTCTACGTTCAGAGCTTAACTATATTATAAGGTTAGAACCTGAGCCGGTCAAATTTTTAAATAATATCAAATACTCCTGTTTCTCCAATACTTACTGGAAATTTTCACAGAAATTGAAATGACAGACAATGAGACACATATGTGAATAAAATTATTTTCTTAAAAGAATTGAATAATGCCTGAATCCAAGGTCATAAGGAACATTACAGAAAGGGACAGTCATTGTAAGGTTTTCCAATCTACTCTATTTCTGGGCTTTTTCATGGTATAACCTGGAACAGCTGATGATCCCTTTTGAACTTTTAGGATCTCTTAGGAATACACTATTTACAATATTACTTTACAGCAACCAGTTCCTAATAACCCGTTTCACAATGGGGAAAGCAGTATCGCTAGGATGGGACAAGGACAGAAGAAAAAAAAGAGGCAGAAGACTTTCTCCATCCAGCCCTGACTCCCGCCCCACCCGAAACTGCCTCTTTTCAGCTCTGGTACATGAACAGGTCCCTAAGGAAATCCTAAGCCTGGGGAGCCCTTTAAAAACCATTTAAACTTGGCAGCTATATAACTGAAAAATGATAGCTTCAAACTATAAGCTATAAGGAAACGAAAACCTACATTTACTTTCAGCCATGCTTCCATTCCGCGAAGAGATATTAAACTGCGCTCTGTGCCAGGCTTTGTGCTGAGCATTGGAGAGCCCAAGAGGAAGAGGAAAAACCTACTTTCTCTTTCCAAATACAGTAAAGCCTTGGATTGCAAGTAGCTTGGTTTGCGCCCGTTCCGCAAGACCAGCAAACATTTCCAATACATTTTAACTTTGCTAAATGAGCGATGTCTTGCAATACGAGTAGTTTGATTCCGGAACGAATTATGCTGGCAAACCAAAAAGTATTACTGTAATTCCAAATCATGTCTTCCTCATTTCCATTTTGTAAAATCCACATGTCAGTGACCTTCCTTGACCATCTTACAGAGAGCTTCTCCAAATCCCTGGTCAGACCCCTGCATTCCTGAAGACCTGGCAGCCCGTGTTCCCGGTCCTTCTCTCTTCCCCAGTCCTGGCCCCAATTTGGGATGATTTCAGCACTAGCATGGATGACTCATGCATCGCTGTAGCCTCTCTGTTCCTTAGCTTCCTATTTCTTCTCCACGGAAACTCCCATCTGCTCCACCTCTGCCGCCCACTCAAATGGCCATATCCTAGACCCCATCACCTGGAACTGTTCCACTTCTGAAATAATGTTTAGCTATGTGACTCGCTCACCACAGCTTTCTGGCCTTCCAGTTACTTCCGAGCTGACTCATCATCCTCCACCTTCCTGAGCAGTTAGGCTCTTGATTCCTCTACCTCCTAATGACCAGCTTCCACCTGAATTCATAGCTTCTCCTACCCAGCACAGACTTGACAGGCATCACTTTAACGACCTATACCCACTTCTTTTGCCCCAATTCTCACTTCTCTTGCCCAAGTGTCCTCTGCCCACCCTGGGGCAGAACCATCTGGCCCCTGGCTGCTGAATGTGCCTGCAGCAATATGGCGCCCTTGTAGATTGGGGCTGCTGTAAGAAACTCAGCCAACTATGGGGCCCCATAATGCCCGCCTCTCAAATTAGCCCTCTCTCTTATTCTCCACAAAGGTAAGCCCAACCTCAGCTTCACCGCCTTCCGCTGTTAACTGCAGCACACACAGGAACTCTCCTCCACACAGAAAACAGAAACCTCTACGCTGACATCCCTCACCTTCCTGCCATCAGGTCTCCTTACTTACCTGGCGCTGCACAGATTCTTTCATCAGCACCACTCATTACAGTGGAAGAGATGCCCCTTCCTTCTCTTGGACTCTGAATTACCTGCCCCTATCCTCTAAGAACTCACTTTTCTTTTTTCTTTTTTTTAAGGAGGGCGCAGCTCACAGTGGCCCATGCAGGGATCGAACCAGCAACCTTGGTGTTATCAGCACCACACTCTAACCAACTGAGCTAACCGAGCCACCCTGAGAACTCACATTTTTTACCAGTGCCTCTGGAGCCAATAATTTCAAGTGTCCTCTCTTCTTCTCATAGTCATTTCAATAGACTCAACTTCTATGCATGTACCCTTCATTAACTCCTCAACCCCTTTTCGGCTAACTATCATCCCTCCTCTCTCCCCTTCACTACTGAATTTTTCCAAGAAATGTTCATACCAACCATCTCTACATCACCATTTTTGCTTTACTTCTAGGCCCACTTCACCACCTCCATGCACCTCTCAAATCTCACTCAAGTTGTTAAGGACCTCCTTAGTTGCTAAATCCAACAGACTTCCACCAACTTCATCCTGACCTCCCAGTATCATCCGATCCTGGTAGCAGGCCCCTTCTTTCTTCCCATGAAGTATGTGGTACTTAACCTCTTTGGATTTTCCTTCTGCCCCTCTGGCTATTCCTTTGAAGTCCCCTCTGTACATTGTTTGTCCTCTGTCCTATGCTCTTTTCTTACTCTACATTCTGTCTCAGCATCCATATGCTAATGAATCCTAAATATTGCTTGTGTATTTCTCCTGAGTGCTAAGGGTTTATGTCCAACTCTATGGGGCAAGTCCACCATTCATCCCATCTGAACACCTAAGTATCTTCCTTGATTTCCCCTCATCCACCAAATCTAATTCATCACTAAAGCCTATCAATTCCACCTTGTAAGTGTTTCTCAATTCTCGCCACCTATTTCCATTCCTACTTGGCCAATTCAGGCCACCATGTTGCTGGTTTAGATTGCTGAGACTTCTCAACAAGTGTCTCTCCTGCCAGCTGCACATTCTCCCCACCCCCATCCACGCTCTCTTCCACAGCCAGAGGGATCTTTTGAAATGAAAATCCAGGGGTTGACCGGTTAGCTCAGTTGGCTGGAGCATCGTGCTGATAATACCATGGTTGCCGATTCGATCCCCATATGGGCCACTGTGAGCTGCACCCTCCTTGAAAGAGTCAACTATTCCATTGTAGCATGAAAGCAATGTGTAACCAATGACCATGGCTGTTCCCCAAAGAAAAAAATATTTAAAAAAACATTAAAAATAAAATAAAATAAATGAAAATCCCATTGTGTCATCCCCTTGCATAGCTCCCCACTGACCTCTAAAATTCTTTAACTTAAGTTTAAAAAACCCTTTCACAATCTGCCTCCGGCTCTTCTCTCTGGCCAAATATGTCACCATAGCCCCTCCCAGAACTCTGTGCTTCAGCCATGCTGAAGTATTTTCAGTTCCTGGATGAATCTCTGGACTCCATGTCTCAGCACATGCTATCCCTTCTGACTAGAACATTCTTCTTAGAATGAGCTCTCTTTACCCTTCTGGACTCACGTAGCTTACACATCACTTCTTCCAGCAAAACTTCTTTGAACCTCACCTCCTCCTGCACAACTAGCTCTTGTTATAGTACCCAATTCTTCCACTGTCACTTGATTAAGTACATGACTTTGCTGTCTCTTCACCTTTCCTCAGAGTGTCCATAATGCCTGGTGATAGAGACAATCACTATTTTTCTTTAATAGATTGTAGATGTCCTTGAAGATCTTATATACATACATCCATCTATATCTCCATCTTATGGACACCCTGTATATTCCTCATTAGACTGTAAGTTGCATTAGGGTATGGACTGTGCCTGTTTGTTTCATGGTCATGTACATGGACACTCAATATTATACTGTAATTCACTTTGTTGATAACAGATGTAAACTATATAAACTATCGGATGAAAAGACAGAGCTATGTGACGCTTCAGCATTTTCCCACTGATGTATGGTAATTAGTAAAAGCAGAAAAACAATCTTGTCATCTTTCTCCTAGACAGCATTTATCTGAACATTATTAGCACTCAAGCTAAAAAAACAACATAAATATGTGAACTCTAGTTTGGATAAGGCAATCTAATACTAATACTTGTAATACTAAATACGTTTTGTAAGAAGAAGAAATAAAGGTAGAATGGGGGAGATAATTCAAAGTTCATAAAGATAATCTGGATGCCAATGCCATTAGTTGGAAAACAAAATTATCAACATCTTAGTGATTCAGTATCAGTAGCTGAGGAATGGTGACAGGAATGATTCTAAACAATATAACAAAATAGTTTAGGAGCACACTAGGCCAAAGATACCTTTAAAAAATGAATTGCAAAAAAAAAAATAAAAATTAATAAAAAATAAAAATGAATTCTATGTTAGAAATGGACTTTTGACAGCTATGTCTCCCCTCTCCAAATGAAAATACCCATGACCCACTTGTTTCAAAGCAAAGAGTAACTATCAAGTATTTCAAGAACTGGTTAATACTCACAGCAAAGGGCCTTCTGCAGTCTTCGAAGTTTCATGGCAGTCCTATAAGCTGAGAACCTGACATTATTCAGGTCAGCTGAAGAGAAAAAGGGGAAAACAGAAGATCATTTGTTATTTCATCGGAAAGCACAGACAAAAAGTCACAAGGATTTGCCAACAACTACAATAACAATGACAAAAACAGGCTAGGAAAAAAAAGTCTCTTACATGTGCCCCAAGTTTTGGGAGGTAAAATTCTGTCAATGTGGGGAAGATAATAATTTAAAACACATCTTTTTGCTCTTTGACAATCAGGAAAGCTAAGTTCTATGAAGGATTTCAGTGGCATAGCCTGCAGGGAATTCATGTACTCTTTGTTCCCAAGAAGGAAAAGGACAAGTATCTTTTTTACCAGACTGGACTCTTGGTCCTATTGTGGTGAATCTTTACTACCCAAGATGAGAGAATAAGGGATATATTAATGAAAAAGCTATTAGAACTTAGCAAACATCAAGTGGCAATATAACATTTTTTTTCTGATTATAAAAGTTAAATAGGATCACTGTAGAAAACTTAGAAATTAAAGGAAAATATAAAATCAAGTGAACAAATCATCCATAATCCCATTATCCAAAGATATATACTTGACATTTTGAGTATTTCTTACCCAATGTGTGTGAGATGTATTTTTTTTCTTTTTCTTTTTTTCTTTTTAACTGAAGTTTATTGGGGTGACAATTGAGCAAAGTTACATAGGTTTCAGGTGTAGAGTTCTGTAATCCAGCATCTATATATAACATTGTGTGCTCACCACCCAGAGTCAGTTCTCCTTCCATCACCATATATTTGATCCTGTTTACCCTCATCTACCACTCCCCTCCCCCCTTACCCTCATCTACCACTAAACTATTGTCTGTGTGTATGAGTTTTGTTTCTTCATTTGTTTTTCTTGTTCTTTTGTTGTTTTCGGTTTCATATACCACATATCAGTGAAATCATACGGTTGTGAGATGTATTTATTAAATACAATTAGGACTAAAATAAACATTTAGTTCACATTCTAAGGTGCAATCATTCTAATATTCAGTACAGATTAACTACTCAACAATTTCTGCTACTGTAGTTTCTACAGTAACCTGGCTGCACATCAAGCCTCAACTCACCTTACCTAGCAGGAAGCTCTATTTAGATGATAACCTTCCTCAAGTCTGTACAAGCCTTCATATACCCTGGGCTATATTTCATTTTTAGAGTTTCTGTGTATTTATGTTTCAGGAAACCAGCCCCTAAAAGCTCCTTGGGAACAAGTACCCTGTCTCCTACTTCTGTCGTATTTCCCAGTGCCTTAATATATGGCTGCTCTCTGAAAAAGCAGGCCTCATATAGCTAGGGGACTGATTAACAGGCTCAATGACTAAATGAACAAAAGAATGAAAGAAAGAAAAAAACATACGGGTAAACATGACTAACTGCAATAATCAAATGGTACCCAGAAAACCAATTCTGATTGGGGGTTAGGAAAGGGAAATAATTTAATTCATATCCAAGTCACTTGAGTCAATTATGACTTGAGTCATTATTAGCTTTATGGCCTTTGCAGAGACCAAACATAAAAACCTGAATTGAAATTAGGGGGAAGAAAAATAATGTCTGTAATTTACTTTAAAATATTCAGCATAAAAATAAAAATACTGACAATATTAAATGTTGGCAAGGCTGTGGAGCAACTGGAACACTCATACACTGCTGGTGGGAATGGAAAATAGCACAATTACTTTGGAAAGTGAGGTTAGCAGTTTCTTGTGAAATTAAACATCCATCTGTCTTCTGACCCAAACAGTCTACTCCTAGATATTTGTCCCAAAGAAATAAAACCATGTCCACAAAAAGATGAGTACATGAATGTGCACAGTAGCTTTATCCATAATAGCTCCAAACTGGAAACAAACCAATAGGAGAATGAATAAACAAATTGTGGAAGAGGCACACAATGGATACTACTCTGCAATAAAAAAGAACTAAGTACTGATAATGCAACAATATGAATTGATCTAAAATATTTAATACTGGGTAAAAGAAGCTGGACGCTGAGTAAATACTGTTTGATTCCATTCATGTAATATTCTAAAACGCAAATCTCACCTACATGACAGAAGGAAGATAGATGGTAGCCTGGGGTGGTGTAGGTGACTCACTACAAAGAACTACAAAAATACAAGGGTATTTTTTAGGTGATTGAAATGTTACATGTCTTGATTGGCGTGGAGGATACATGAGTGCATACATTTGTCAAAACTCACCTTGTACACTTAAAAATGGGTGCATTTTATTGTGTTTAAATTATGCCTTAATAAAGTAGAAGTTAAGAGTTAAAAAAATTCCCTTAGATGGACAGTACAATATGATGTATGTGTGTGTTAGCTTAAGCTACACTGCAGAGGCGGTCAGTTATCTTAATCAAGAATGCACACTCCAGGGGTGGCTGACCAGCAATTAATCAAAAAACCTCACTCCAGAGGCGGCCACTGGAAGTGCTTCAGCTATATTTAGCTCCTATTACACTAGGGGTTTCATTAATTATCCTAATTAATGTCAAATGCATTTGCATTGGTGATATTAGTGGTTTGCAAAAGAGGGGGACTATATGAAAAGGTTTAGAAACATTCCTTGCTCTTACGTTATCAGGATGTGAGAAGAATCTAGTAGGATCTCTGCCTTTAGACGTGGCACCTTAGGCTGGATTCCAAGATGCCCAGCCGCGGTTCACTGGATTTTTGATTGCCTGAATTCATTTAGATGGTTGACAGACTCCTGCTGTTACAGCAGTTGTTCTCCAACTGGAATGTACATCAGAATCGACTGGAGGGCTGGCTAAAATACAGATTCCCAGGCCCCACGCCCAGATTCTCTGATTCTGTAGGTCTGGAGAGAGCCTAAGAATCTGCATCTCTAAGAAGTTTCCAGGTGATGCTGAATGTCGGGGGACCACACGTTGAGAACCATGGGGTTAGATAGGGGACTGTGGCTGGTGTGGGTTGTGAGGCTCTTAGGTCAAGCACTCCAAAAGGCAGAGCTGTGACTTCACTTTGCCTTTGGCACAGGCTTTATGGTTGTTTTGTACCCTATGGCTAATAAATGTTTACATGTGACAGAGCTTGTTCTGAGACTTGTTTTCATTACAAGCTGGTAGCCAAGACTTGGATAAGTGGACAGTCCTCATCTACGTTTACCCATGCGGCCCTAGTTATCCAAAGTGTGCTTCGAGGACCAATAGCAAAGCATCTCTTTGGAGCGTGTTAGAAATGCAGAATTGGAGGCCCCACCCGGATCTATGAATCAGAGTCAACATTTTAACAAGGTTCCCAGATGATTTATACGGACCTTCCAGTGCCCTCGGGTCTTCCATTGTACATTTCAATAAAGCTTATTATTCCATGTTATAGTTCATATATAAATCCTGTATAAAGACCTGAGTTGTCTTTTGTTTTTCTACCTTTCTACATTCCATTTTGCGGTCCTTCAGGAGATTTTACAATGATTATTGTAATCACTTAGACCAAAACCTCACCTCTGTAATACATTTGTGGGTCTCTTGTTTATGATGAGAACCAATACAAGTTATTCAATAAATTCACTGTTTAAAAGTATCTTGAAAGGCTAGTCCTTCTCCTGGAAGTGAATTCACTTTTCCCTGGACCTTGTTATCTGGTGAGTAGAACTTGATTTATCTGGGTCTCTCAGATTGTCCTTCATTTTCACTCCCTCACGAGTTGTGGTTCTTCCTCTGTCTATTTTCCCCAGCCATCATCATTTTTATATATATATATATATATATATATATATATATATATATATATATATATATATATTTAAAAATTTTATTGGGGAATTGGGGGAGAGGAACAGTATTGGGGAACCGCAGAAGGGGAACAGACAAGTTGCTGTCCTTTTGTTCTTCAGTCTAGTTGTGGAGGACATCGCTTTACTGGCCCATGTTGGTATTATCATTGCGCTCTTCCTGGGTGAGGCAGATAGGTCGCCGGCCTCTGGAAGGTCACTCACACCGGCTGCGGGCCACTCACTGTAGCCTATGGCAGCCCACTGCAGCAGGGGCTGCAGCCCACACCGTCGCTGGGACTCATGCAGCCCAGCTCCAGGTGGAGATGTTGTTCATCATCTTAGCTGGAGGGGCAGTGTCATTGGCCCTCATATATGGGATCCGAACCGGGGCTGCTGGCATCCCAAGCCAGCTCTTAACCAATGCGCCACTTGGCCAGCCCTCGTTTATCTTTTTTGCGTGGTCGCAGCCAACTCACAGTGAGTTGTCTTCTGACACTAATCCATGGAAAATTAATTCCTGACTTGCCCTGGATCCCGATTGGTGTAACACCATTCATCAGTATGATCAGACTTCTCCCATACTTGCTAGTACAGGGTTCCTTCATGAATGAGCCCATTTGGCTCTTTACACAATAAAATAAGCAACACAGACACACAGAAATGCTTCTAGTCAAGCACATATCACTTTTCCTTCAATACCAGCCTGCAGCAGTTTCCAAGGTCTAGGCCTCCAACTTCAAATTTCCTTTCATGCATTTCCTTATATAAAAGGGTGGCATGTGAACTATGTGCCAATCAAACACCTTCACAGAAGACACTGGCCAAACTCTCTTCTTTTCCCTTTCTTTCTAATCATCCTTTTCAATGGCCTCTTAACTCATGGGTCTCGTTTTGTACTATCTTCCTTCCCTTTTTCATACAATGAAGATCTCTTATGACCCCAAGTCTTCTCCCCTTTCCGATTTTCCTGGTTCTATTTAGAATTTAGAACAAATGGTCTAAATTAGGTCACAGAGGCTCCATCCAAATCTCACAGTTCATATCAAGAATTGGCAAATTCCAGGAGCTAGAGATCCAAGTGGGAGAGGCAAGGATGATCTGATGCTTTCAGGGTGTGGCTCCCTGTGGAATACTATCAGAGACAAGCCATCTGAAACATTCCTGCTCTGGCAGTGCTCAAAACTTCCCTAGAGCAGTTCAAACTTTCTTCCCTTCCAAATCCTTCTAACATTCTGCCTCGAGTTCATCTTCCTTGACACCCTTTTCGGCATACCCTCAACTCACGGCAGAGAACAAGCATTCTGCCACCAGTTTTCTAGGCACTAGTTCTCAAACAGGGATCTGGGAAGACTGGAAAAATGAGCAGGGGAAACATCGAGTTTTCCTCATACTGCAACAGCAGCCATGCAAACCTATATCCAGTAACCATCAGTGAATTGCAACAGGGTTCTGGTGCCCTGAAAGGGCGACTCATGATAGTTAACCATCTGTGTTGTTTGAGCCTGCATGTGTTGCTAGGAATCTTAGCACCACTCCCTCTGGCTTACAGCTGGAAGAGATAAGTCTCTGCCTTGTGAAAGTGTGTAGGATGTACAGAGAAACCTCAAGATGTGGTACAGCTGTGGACAATGTGACACTGTTCTGGGCTGACGCTGGAGCATGCAGAATAAAGCTAAAGCCCCCACCCCACCCCCCACACCCCGTGGGAGGCTGGCCTTCATTTTCCCTGGGAGCTGCCTTTCCAGGACTCTGATCCAAGCTGTAATGAGTTCACTAGCTCTCACAACTGGAACTTGAGGAGAGAGACTATCCAAGAAACAAGTTTCACAATGTTTCCATGGCAGCTGGTAGAAAGCGCAATTCAGAAGGATAAAAATGCTGAACTATACATTCCTCTTCAGGACTTGAATTATTTTATTCAGGGCTTGTTCTAACCTAAAAATAGAGAAATCTAGAAACTTAAGGAACAAGGGCAAATATCAAACCATCTACCTTTTTTAAAGTTGAATCACCAGCTACTGAAGTCATGGTCCAGTGGATTTTAGTTTGAGGCACAAAACAAGTAATAGGTTTGTTTGGGGCTTTTGCCCCTTTGTTTAGCCTACGACTTTCACTTGACTTTGATAAATATTTGTTTTACAATTTTTACTTTCATTCCGTGGAAGGTAGTGGTGGAAGGCATCAAGTTTGAATCACAAGTCTACACAACTGGACATGCTCTTGCAAACATAGTGAAAAGCCCCTCAGCGTTTTAAAGCCATTAGAAAATACTATATAAATAAAACATTAAGCCCCTTCATTTCTATTTGACAGCTGGTTTTTGGCTTTTAATTATATATATATATATATATATATATATATATATATATATATATATATATATTATCTTAAGGATAACTTTTTTTAATTAATTAATTTATATATATTTTTAATTAGCTTCAGGTGTACAACAAAGTGCAATAGTTATACTTTTTAGCGGTAAAAAGTATAACTATTGGCTTTTAATTATATTTCAAAAATCCTGCTATCTATGACTGAACTGAGGTTTAGATTTAAAACAAGGCATATTGAAAACAAGTCCAGCTTTACGATGTTTCATGGAGACCTTTTGGAAAGGCCCAAAGTTTCAGTATGTTTATCTGTTAGGTAGAAAGGATGATAATGACCTCATAAACTTAATGAGTAGAAAGAGCTGGATGGCTAAAGATTATTCCAACACATAAATTAGTGGTGTGGTCTTTGTTTCTTCCTACCAACTCTATTTCACAGAAAAAACTGTAGTCTAAATCACTCAGGTGACTGTGAATGAAAAATAAAATTTAGAGGAAGTATGACAGTTTTTTTGGTACTGTTCCAACTTCAGCGCTTGGCATACAATGTGAATTAAACTACTACTGCATGTCTATTTTAATACTTTTCCAAATTTCCTAAAGAAGCCAAAACAAGGCAATCTCTCCCCATATCTCTGATTATAGGAAGATGGTAGATTTTGAAATATAATAATGTATCTCTAATCCCTCAGCTTCACTCTTCTTATAGTGTTCTAATGGACTCTTCACACAGCAAGTATTCTTGCCAGCCCAAACTCACTAAAATAGAGAAGAACCATGGGTCTTAAATGAGGCTTGAGATAAACTGAGTAATTTAAACCAAGTTTGGCTTGAAAGCAAATTAAGCCAAGATGTCCAGGCTTAAGAAGTTTTAGAGTACAATGAAGAATTATTGGGAACCCTTCAAGAACTCTTTAAGAACAGGGAAGATTTCTGGAACATGTCTGTAAAGAATTAGATGAGAGAGAAGACGCACATTAACACATTATATGTGGCCTATAATTTTTTAGATATATTTGAGGCTTTTTAAACTCATTAAAGCCTCTTCATCAACACAGAGTTTTAGTTAAATGGGAAAACATAAACCTACTCAGAGATAAATAGGAATTACACATTCATACTTGCATGAACTGCAGAAAGCTAAGTCTATGAATTTATAATTGCTATCAAGTTCTGTTTCCAGATTGAAATGGTATTATTTATTTGCCACCAGTGATTCTCTAGAATTCTTCAAAAAAGTGAAAATGGGGAAGAATCAGGTATCCAGTGTGGTACAAACCTGGAAGTCTTAGAATTAGACTTAGAAGCGAGAAACAGGTTATAAAGCAAATATAAAAAATAAAAAATTGAGATGTTCAACTGTGAAATAAAAGATATAAAAAACAGGGCCAGTTGAGTGGTGTGTTGGTTAAGAGCTGGCTAGGGATGCCAGCGGCCCCAGTTCAGATCCCACATATGAGGGCCAGTGACGCTGCGCCCTCTACAGCTAAGATGGTGATCAACAGCTCCACCTGGAGCTGGGCTGCCATGAGTTGCTGGTGACAGCGTAGGCTGCTGTTAGCTACTGTGAGTCACCGTGGGCAACCGTCCAGGGGCCGACAACTGATCTGCCTCACCCAGGAAGAGTACAATAATCACAATACCAACATGGGCCAGTGAAGCGACGTCCCCCACAACTAGACTGAAGAACAAAAGGACAGCAACTTGTCCATGCTCCCTTCCCTGATTCCCCAACGCTGTTCCCTCCCCCAATTCCCCAATAAAATCTTTAAAAAAAAGATATCAAAGACAGCAGAAAATTCTGAGTGTGGGTTGTTCAAGGCCTTTCTGGCTCCCTCCTCTTGCTTGGCCTTCCTCAGCAGAATTTCACTTCTTAGCAACACTGTTATCTGGGAGAGTTGAAATTCAAATTAGTTTTGCTCATAGCTGCTCTGTTAAAAGGTTTGTTGAGAAAGCAGCTTCTCTTAACAAAGGGTCAATATCAGGTGTTTTTGGAGGGTACTATGTATCTTAAATACCATTTCTGGGACTCCAAATCTCTCCCAGAAAATGGGGAATTGACTCATATCAACACTGCTGTGCCATGTTCTGATTTACGCTTCAAATCAGAAAGAATTTGGCTCTAATTCTCAAAAACTTGCCCCCTTCAAAAAATATACGTATTTATATATTAATATATAGAATACTAATGATTAAAGACTAGGCAAAACTTGTTTGTAGTTTTTTTTTTTTTTGAAGTTTTATTGGGGAGTTGGGGAAGGGGAACACTATGTTTTTCCAGGACTCATCAACTCCAAGTCCAGTTGCCACTCTCAACCTTAGTTGGGGAGGGAGGGGGGCGGTGCAGCCCACCATCCCATGCGGGAGTCAAACTGGCAACCTTGTTAAGAGCACGCTGGCTCACCAACTCAGCGACAGCTCAGCTCGGGTGCAGCTCACTGGCCCATGTGGGAATCGAACTGGCGACCTTGTTGCCTAGAGTTCCCACTCTAAACAACTGAGCCACTGGGCCACCTCGGTTTGTAGCTTTTTAAAAACATATCCATCTCGCCATAACCCTTCCACCTACCCTTTCAATCCTTATTGAGACTGCACACATAGGGAAACACAGGCCAGGCAGGCTTCTGTGAGAAAGTGAAGTTTAAGCAAAGGTCTGAAGGATGATGGGAATTGGCCAGGTAAAGAGTGGGAAGAGCACATCAGGATAAAAGGTCAGCACCTGCCAAAAAGGCTCTTAATCAGAGAAGACGGTGGATCATTAAGAATCCACAGAAGGCTGATATTGGTGAAATCAGAAAGCAAGGAGGAAGAATGGCCCAAGATTAGGCCTGACAGGCAGGCAGGAAGAGAGGCCCATTGCTGAGCCCTGCAGAGCATGTTAAAGACTTAGGTCTTGGGGCAGGGGGGTGGGGTGGGGGGCAGTTAGCTCAGGTGGTTGGAGCGCAGGCTCATAACACCAAGGTTGCTGGTTCGATCCACACATGGGCCATGGAGCTGCGCCCTCCACAACTCAATTGAAAACAACTACTCGACTTGGAGCTGATGGGTCCTGGAAAAACACACTGTTCCCCAATTAAAAAAAAAAAAAGATTCAGGTCTTGGGACCTCCAGTTAAACATGGCAGATGGAACAGACTCGTTTCTCTCTCCTGATGCCTGAAACTCTACTAGGATGACAGAAACAGAAGTATAAATGACATCTACCCCAAAGAAAACAGACACAACTGAAGAGTTGATGAGAACAGACCAGAGCTCCAGCATCTTAGAAGATGATCTGGTGGTAACTGATTTAGACCAGAAAAATCCCAAGCCTAAATTAATGTGAGAGAAAGATGGGGAAGTTGGGAAGGGGGGTGGCTGATTCAGTATTAGTCAATTTATAGAAGAAGTATGCCAATTTAGACAGCCAAGAATTCTCAGAAATTAGAGGCTCCAGAACCTCTAAAGACTAGAATGGCTGAAAATACAAGGATTGGTTGCAAGTCTTTACAGCCCTAAACACTTTCTCCCACACCCCACAGAGCCCAGCACCCTGGCCACCTCCTGCTTCACCCTGACAGAAGGCTGGAGGTGTAATCTCAGGAGAAGCTGCACCAGAGGTAGGGGCATCAGGAGCCACTAAGCTTGGGAGTGAGATAAAGCACTGAAAACAGAGGGATTAGGTGCTATTGCATACTGAAAGCCTGTCCTGTAAATCCTTAACTTCATCCCCTAAGCCTAACTCCCCGGTTAGTATGCCTTTTTTTTTTCTGTTGGCTCACTGACAAAGCTCTTGTACCCAAGCACTTCCTTATTTGCTGTCCTTATCACCAGAAGGAACTTCAATCAGCAAGGTCACTAAATTGGTCCTCAATCTCTGACCAGCCTCACTTTTCATCCATCTTCTTTGCCAAGCCACCCAGCCACCTTCAGTCATCTCAATTACTATCCCCTTTACTTTGATTCAGAACCTTTCCTCACTGCTCTCCTGTTCATCAAAGCTAAAAAGGCACCTCAACTACTGACAGAACTAGTAGAACGACATAAACTTATAAATTTACCTGTGCCCTTCAACGCTATTCTATAGTTCATGCATTAACCAATCATACCCTGCCCCCAGAAGTGAAGATAAAACCCAGATTCTCTAGGGCTGAGACAGTTTAAATGTTACTCTTTATAACAAAGGTGAGACATTTAAAATGATCAAATGTGAGGGCCAGCCAAGTGGCGCAGTGTTTAAGCGCTGGCGTGGGAAGCCAGCGGCCACCGTTCGGGTCCCACATATGAGGGCCAGTGACACTGCCCTCCAAAAAAATGATCAAATGTGACTTAAATTTTATACCTTTGTACAGTTTTTCATTTAACCAAATATATATATATATATATATATATATATAAATATATATATATATATATATATATAAATATATATATATATATATATATATATATATTTTAATTGTGCCCTAATTTTTTTGGATTGAAAAAGCATACTTTCTTTGTAATATGGTTGACATGATTTATTTCAAATCTACCATCCCTTCTCATAGTTGGGGAATTTGTGGAAAGTCTACTTTAATGATGACAATAAACAACAATAAAGTTCCTCGTTTCCTTTAATGCCAGCCACATTTTTGTTGGTTTCCAATTTTAGAATGACTAGACAACATTTTCCTAAATTTCAACATTTCTGCCTTGGCCTCACTTTCTCAGCTTACTTTATTTCTCCACCCTTATCTCCCAAGATTTCAACATAGCATCTTTCTCTCATAACTCCAATCAGTTTTCATTATTTCTCCAGTAACCAGAGAGCAGAGATCACAAATGGGCTGGATTTAGTCTGCAGAGTTTGTTTTTGGGTTTGACTGGTTTTGGCTCACACAGTGATGTTTAAAATTGTCCAAAGATTTTGCCAATAGTTAAAAACCTGGAGATTTTCCATTGTATTGCTTCTCTAGAAGAACTTAAAAGACTTTCTCAAATGACAATAGGGGAAGCTCCGGGAGCTTTTCAATTGCCCCAGTGGCCAGGGCCACCTTCAGTTATTTAAATTACGAATGGCCCCAGGAGGCACTTCTTTTTCTAGTGTAGCTCAGCCAGACCACTCCCTTATTCTCACCCAAACTTCACATTTACACTTTTTCTAGTCCTAGTCATCTTTTTCTCATCCTTGTCAAAGCTCTTACTATGGAGTTCCTCGCAAAACTAGCTATTATCTGGCTTTCATTCAAGTTATTCTATAGAAACAGTTCTAACTGGGTTTTCCAAAAACTTTCCAGCTATTAATTCTTTGGACTCCACCTTTTACTAATGCATTCAAACTAAATTATTGTGCCACCAAAAATCACTGCCTTCATACACCGTCTTTTCCAGTACAAGAATGGATGGGAAGACAAAACCAAAACCAGTCAACTGACCACATTTCATTAAGTGATAATTACTTATACATTTTAAAATCATTAATATTTATCTAAGCACCTATTATGGGCCTAACTGTATACTAAGCTCAGGGGTTAAAGATTCAGACTTCTAAAAAATGAGAGGAAACAAAGAGATAAATCATCCACACACAGAAAATCAGCACATATTTCCTGGGTGTTTGTGATGTGCAAAGCAATATATACACAGAAAATTCTGGTTACATGATATGGATGTAAGAAACATCTAAACCTGTAGAGATTTTTTATGAGGTTATTTCAGCCAAACTGAGGACAAGTGCCAAGAAGCAAAATCTCGATGGGTTGGGAAAATGCTCTGGAGAATAGCAGCTTTGCTGCTTATTTTATACATTAGAATCAAAGGAGGGTTATATGAAATCTACTGGTGGTAGATTAAGGAGAAAACTAAGCGGGGAAATCTCTGGGACTGGATAAAACAGCAAAGTAGAGAAACACTTCTTTTACATTGGTGGGTTCAGGAGAGTTAGTAGTTAACATTTACAGCAGAGATAACAATGAGGGGTTATGTGGTCTGGCTCTGGTGCAGTGGGTATGCCCTGAGGGCTCTGGAAAAGATTACTTTGACATTTCAAAGGTATGTTTGTTATCTTAGATGCAAAAAGACAATAGACAGGCTCACTTAAGGTAAGATTGGACTTTGTCAACGAAGCTACAGGCCTGGGATGTGACTAACCCTCCATAACCCACTTTTAGTCATTAGTTTTTAGGTTCAGACCATCCTATGCGGTTTTTGGTCTCTGACTTTGGAAGGCTCGCTATGTGGGCCTCCCCTGAGCTTGTCGGGTTTAGTATGTGGCCCCCTTTTCATCCACAATGAGCACACTTATATACATACATAAACATATAATGCAAAAAGACAGTCATGTATTGGGTTGTTGGAAAAGTCATGACATATTTTTGCAATGAAAAATATAGAAAAAATATGTTATGACTTTTCCGACAACCCAATATTTTTATATATCAAACACAAAAGTAGCTTCCAACATGATGTAAGCTGCATTACAGTGTACATTTTTAGGGTTAATGAATTGAACATTTTCCATATAAGCCATGTTATTTATGGAACTAGTGATTAATTTCTAAGCTAGCCCGTCAAAGGTTTATTTAAGGTTCACTTAAATACTCAATAAATAATAAAATATAAAATCTATACCAATACTGATAAAAATGAGTGTAACTAATGAGAAGCAGCCTTATCTTTTATTCTTATATCTGAGGAAAAGATGAGAAAAGGAAATGTGTACTTCTGAAGAGATTGTGTTGAGTCTGGCTTACTGCATCGAGGACAATTAATACTGGTGTGCAATAAATGTGGTTTGAATTGAATGACGTTTTGAAAACTCCCTAATTTTACTAGGTTTTAGCTGTTGATGACGTTGATTTTACATCTGATTTTTCTTTAAATAATATCATTTCCTACAGCTGAGGGTGAATCTTTTTTTTTTTTTAAAGATTTTATTGGGGAATTGGGGAAGGGGAACAGTGTTGGGGAATTAGGGAAGGAGAACAGCCAAGATCTTGTCCTTCAATCTTAGTTCTGGAGGGCGCAGCTAGCTCAGTTCCAGGTCCAGTTGCAATCCGGCTGCTCAGCTAAAGGTGCCATGTTCAATCTTAGTTGTGGGGTGGGGGGCAGCCCCCCATTCCATGCGGGAGTCAAGCCAGCAATCTTGATGTTAGGAGCACATGCTTTCACCAGCTAAGCCGTCCTGCTAGCTGTTGGCAGTGCAGTGGCAGCTCAGCTCATGTGCATCTCACTGGCCCATGTGGGAATCAAACCGGAGACCCTGTTGCTCAGAGCTCAAGCTCTTAACCAACTAGGCCACTTGGCCGGCCCCAGGGTGAATCATTACAGTCCCAGCTTGGGCTTCTTTTTCAAAATACACACAACATAGATATCAAGGCTTTCCCAAGGTATAAAGGAGTTGGAATTTAAAAAAAAAAAAAGAAAAAAGGTAACCTAAAGAGAATGCTTATCAGTGAGAAAGATGACTTAGGTATATTTAATTGTGGCAGATTCTGTGTGATGAATTACTCAACATGCATTTTCAAATTCTTTCTCCCTGGTTTTTCTCTGCTACTAAGGCTGTAGGATCTCAATGCTTTAATCCAGTCAGGGGTAGCCATGTGGACACAGCTTTGGCCAATGTTGAAGATAAGGAAGGGTTTACTTTTCCAAACGGAAACATAAAGAGGCTCAGAGGGAGAAGGTCCATATCTCCTTCTTCCCGTCAGAGGGGCAGTGGTCATCATGGAACCATAAGGTCAAATGTCACTTGCTAAAGATGGTACAGCAAAACAAACACTGGCTCAGATCTCTGATGGCATCAGGGAACCCATCCTTAGCTCTCTACTGTCTCCAGACTTGTCATGCAAAAAACATCAGCCATTATGTGGTTAAGATATAGCTGGTCAGATGTTTTATTACTTGAAGCAAAATGTATTTTGAACTGACAGTTTAATTGGACTGTAATCAACAAAATGTAGAATACCGAACAGAGAGCATCATCCATCACCTGCAATCTTCCTTGGGGTGGAGAAAAAAAAGTTAGCAGTACAGAAGTCTTAGATCAGAGTTCCCCATCTTTGCTACCAGGTGGGGACACCCATGCAGGAGAACCTGACAGTTAGTTTAATGCCTAAAACAATGTTATTACAGATGGTTGTTAAAAACAAGGTAACAGGCCCCAAATGGAGTTGCTTCAGCTAAGCCCCACATCACCAAACCAAGACTTAACCTAATTATAGTTTTTGCTCACTCAGAAATGGAATTTTAAACCAGTCAATTAAGAATCACCTGGGCAAGCAGAGTGGCGCATTGGTTAAGAGCTGGCTTGGGATGCCAGTGGCCCTGGTTCGGATCCCACAAATGAGGGCCAGTGACACTGCCCTCTACAGCTTACAACAGCTCCACCTGGAGCTGGGCTGCGCAAGCCCCAGCAACGGTGTAAGCTGCAGCCCCTGCTGCAGTGGGCTGCCATAGGCTCCAGTGAGTGGCCAGAAGCCAGTGTGAGCGGCCAATAGCCACAGCAAACGACCATCCAGAGGCCGGCGACTGATCTGCCTCATCCGGCAAGAACTCAATGATGATACCAACATGGACCAGAGAAGCAATGTCCTCTACAACTAGACTGACGAACAAAAAGACAGCAACTTGTCCATTCCCCCTCCCCGATTCCCCAAAGCTGTTCCCCTCCCCCAATTCCCCAATAAAATCTTTAAGAAAAAAAAAAGAATCACCAGCTCTGGGGGTGACCGGTTAGTTCACCTGGTTAGAGCGTGGTGCTGATAACACCAAGGTTGCGGGTAGAATCCCCACATGGACCACTGTGGGTTGCGCCCTCCTTAAAAGAGTCAACTATGCCATTGTAGCATGAAAGCAATGTGTAACCAATGACCATGGCTGTTCCCCAATAAAATTTAAAGAAAAAAAAAGAATCACCTGATCAGCACTATTGTGGTGGTAATCTGCCTGACAGACCCCTGCCATCCCCCAAAGGAAAGTAACCTTGCCACAACCAATCCGCCTTTGCTATATAACTTCCTTGTCCTGCTCCTTTTTGTCTATAAAAGCCTTTCATTTTATACAGCTCCTCAGAGCTCCTTTATATCTGCTAGATGGGATGCTGCCTGATTCATGAGTCATTGAATAAACCCCTAAGATCTTTAAAATGGACTCATCTTAAATTTGTTCTTTAATACGGCTTATATGATTAAAGCACTCTTCTACACATAAATAGATCTGCAGAGGGTCTACCTAGACATTTGTTTTGAATAGGATGTTCACAAGTTTGATTCTGCCCAGATGTAAGACAAGGATTAGAATTTTTAAATATACAAGCTATTTCTCTGGAAATTAGTGTCTGCCTATACATGAACACTTATAAGTAACTAATTTTTCATTAACTCTTTAGACATGTTCATATTTTTATCTAGTCATTAATGCAAACGCTCCTTAAAGCCAACTAGCATTTTGCCTTACTCATAACTCTTAAGACAAATGTTATTTTTTTAAATTTCAATTATTCAGAAGTTTTGAAACTCAAGTTAAGATTTCTAAACCTATCCTTTATCTGACAGTGTAAGTTTTAGGTTTCGCTTGAAAATGATTTGCATCCTCTCTCTGCCTCTTTCCATTTTTCTGGTCCCCAATCTCCAACTCCCCCCAGTATCCATTCCCCTTAATAGCTTCATGAATAAAATGGATGCCAAAATGAACATCAGTGAAAATCTGACCTTAATTACCACGGAAAAAGCAAATTAACCGGTTAGCAAACCGTTTAGCAAAAAAAAAAAAAAAAAAAAAATTTTTTTTTTTTTTGCAACATTTCTGCCTTAGGCTGGTGCTCACACTTTAATCTTATTAGGGCAAATAAATTGGTTTTTTGTTGTTTTATTGTTGATTGAAGGGTGGAAGAAGAAAATCAGTTAAATCCTTAAGCATGAATAATTAGTCCAAGATAGTATACAAGCCAGAATATATGTATCTACGAATAGTGAAATGTGCACATTTCTGTGTTTTGTATACTCGGGGGAAAAGGGCAAGCGATATGATTCAAATGACCATACATCCAGAAGCCAAGTTATAGTATGATGTTCATGAAAATGAAGCATGTGACCAAGAACAATATTTTCTTTTCAGCATTACGTGTTAATTTTTCTGGAGACTAGATACTAGCTATTAGATCCTGATAAAGACGCTAATACGTATGTAAATCATTCTTTAAAAATACCAATTATGTATTAGCTACATCTGTTAAAAAATTAATCAGTGGGGTGGCCGGATGGCTCAATTGGTTAGAGTGCATGCTCTTAACAACAAGGTTGCTGGTTCAACTCCCGCATGGGATGGTGGGCTGTGCCCCTCGCCCCCCCACCCCACCCCACGCCCTCCAAGCAACTAGATTGAAAATGGAGACTGGACTTGGAGCTGAGCTGTGCCCTCCACAACTAAGACTGAAGGACAACAACTTGACTTGGAGCTGATGGATCCTCAGAAAAACACACGGTTTCCCAATAAAGTTAAAATAAAAAATGTCAGAGCCGGCCGCGTGGCTCAGTTGGTTAAGAGCTCGCTCAATGGTGTGAGCTGAGCTCTGAGCAACAGCAGTTCGATGCCAGCCTGAGCTGAGCTGCCGCTAAGCTGCCAACAGGTGGCAGGATGGCTCAGTGGAAAAAAATAAAAAATAAATAATTTAAAAAATTAAAAAAAAATCTGCTCTATTTAAAAAAAAAAATGTAGGTGACTCGTACTTCTGCACTTTTTGTATCCAAGTGTTCCCCACAGAGTCTAAGAGAAAAACAGAAGTGATGGGTCAACAGCAAAAGGAGTGCTAACATTCACTAAGTTCCAAGGGAAGATGCCACATGTCCCTGACACCATACACAATGCCTGGACTTCCATTTTACCAACCTCATTAAAGATAAGGAACATGAGGCTAGGAGATGTTTGCGAACTTCCTTAAAATTACATCCCAGAGTCTGGATTCAAGGTCAAATCTTTCTAACACCCAAAGCCCTTAATGGCCTTCCCTATTCTTCTGCAACAGTATAGGACAAATGGGTCTTTGTTTGGCCAGGGTGTTTGTAATCCAAATCAGCATGAGGATGATGGGCAGTACCCTCAAAAGGACCATGAAGTGCAGGGCAGCGGGCAGAGGGTAGGGCAGCAGAACTGACAGATCATAGAAGCCTTCACACAAAGAAAAATATGACCAGAGAGGGAAGCTGATAGGCCAGTGGGGTGGTGGAGAGACCAGGAAGGTAACTAGACCTCTTATGATTAAATGTCCAGTTCTTATTCAGAGAAGCACTGAGAGCAGAGGAATCAACTCCAGTAGTATGAGTTTCTACCCCAAAAGCACTTGTTACCATAGAAACATGTGGCTGTGCTCTATCTGTAGAGTGCAGGGCATGGGAGGGTTAAATAAGATTCTGTGACTAGGGGACCAAACCACCATTTATAACACAATTTATTCCAAGTTGTTAGCAACTAACTTACAAATAAACTTTTGGAACACAGCCCAAGGGGTAAGTTCCAAAAGGACTAAATCTTGTCTTCAGGCAGGAATGTGGTTCTTGCCTGACTGCTGAGGGATTTAACGGTTACTGGGCAACCAGGAATTAAATTCTTTAGGTAGCTTTATCTCTACCTATTCCTTATGGGTATTCTTTGGGTGATTAAAAAAACATAATTTTTATCAAATAAGAAAATGATATTATAGCATCTTAGAACTAGAAATCTCTCCTCCTAAATCTTTTTTTCTAAATGAAGAAGCTAAGGACCAGAAAGTTCTTAGTAACTTGTCCTGGGGTCCCTAGTCAGCTAGAAGAAAAACAAAGTCTTAGAAGCCAAGTCTTTTTCTCTTTTTTCTCATCCCTGGAGGAAAAAAAGGGGTGCTTTAGTTGAATTAATGAAGTAGCTGAGGAACTCTCTTAAAGAGGCAAATGCCAAAAAATGTTCACATAAACCAGAAGCACCACCATCCTATGTATTCCTCTGCCTTCTTTTAGTTATTATTTTACTGTAGTAAGAACAGTAACACCCCTATCTCAGCATCCCCTCCTGACTGAGCCAGAGAACAAAATACAAAGGCTCATTCTCAGTGGGACTTCAAAACTACTCTTTTGGCTTAAGAGCTCCCACCTGCTCCCAGTTCGAACACAGAGACCATGAATTTAACTTTGACAAGTATTTGACATCGTATTCAATCTGGAAAAACGATTTCCAAGAAGCAAGCAAGGCCTAATCTCCTCGTTGGAGTAGTTTCTAGACCGGGGGCTCTTAGGTTTTTCAAGATTCGGCTCCTGAACCGCCCTGACATAGAAAGTCATGATTGTTCTGAAGTGATAAGTGTGTTATGGGAGGAAGTCAGGAAGAGAGGATGTGAACATTTCTTTTAAAGAGCATCAGCAGTCCAAATCATGAATTAAGAAGCCAGGTCCCAGACAATCCCTTAAAGGTGTCAGCATATAAAATAGTTCATCCTCTCTGTACTTTGGACGATAATCTTTCTCTATTTAATAATAATGATAGTTTGGTTTGTTTTGGAAGTCATGAGAACCAGTTAGCATTTACACTTTTGAATGGTTGTCCAATTTGACTTTTAAGGCTAGTAGTTGCCGATTTTAAGCTTCATACATTTATTTCGGTTTATGTCTCATAAAAAGACTAACATAGGTCTCCATACAGCAAATTTTCATTCACAATCTGTCAAGCTGTTACTCTTCAGAAAAGAAAAGCCAAAACTTTAGTTAATTATATAAAAGGTGATGGCATCAAAGAACAGATCAATGTGTCTATTATGCTATCAATGTGTAAAAACGGGTGTATTTATATGCATGTTTGCTTGTATATGCATGAAACATCTACAAAAGGAAATACGGAAACTATAGTATTAATTGCGCCTGAGGAATGGAATCAGGGGATTGGAGTGTTCAGTTAGCTCAGGTGGTTAGAGCGCAGAGCTCATAACACCAAGGTTGCCAGTTTTATTCCCACATGTGCCACTGAGCTGCGCACTCCACAATTAGATTGAAACAGTTACTTGACTTGGAGCTGATGGGTTCTGGAAAAACACATTGTTCCCCAATAAAAAAAAGTCGGGGGATTGAAATGAGGGTTGAGAGGGTGACTTACTTTTCATACTACCCTCCGATATTGTTTCGTTTTAAAAAATCATAGGCATGCATTACTTTGAAAACACGACTGAGTATTAAATCTATCTTCTTATCTACACTTCTCTGTGTGGTTTCTTCCCAATTCTTTGTTTCATCCACCATCTGCCAGGAGAGTACTACTGTAAAACGGATGAACTAATGGAGAAAGAAGAAAAATTGGTGCATTCTAAGTTATGATGCTGAGTAAAAAGAACTGTAATAACAGCTATCATTTATTGGGTGCTTACTGGATATTAGCCATAAACACATATATTCTCATATAATACCTCCAACTCTGACATTGTTATTTCAGTCCCACCTTACAGACAAGGAAACCAAAAGCCAAAGGATTAAAACTCAAATCTGTTTGACACTAAAGCCGCTCCTCTAAATTATGCTTCACTCTACTTTGCTTGGGCAAGCAACCTTAACTTCCCCAAACCTTCAGCTTCAGTTTCTCCACATGTAAAGGGACAGTAACAGTACCTGTTCCGAGGGCTACTGTGAAGACTACATGAGATATTGTATCTTAAGAGCTCCAAGGAGAGATATATCCAAGATATATACTTGCTCAGTAAAAATTAGGAATCTTAGGGGCCGGCTGAGTGGCTCAGTTGGTTAAGAGTGTGAGCTCTGAGCAACAGGGTAACCAGTTTGATTCCCACATGGGCCAGCGAGCTGTGTCTGAGCTGAGCTGCCAACAGGTGGCCGGATGGCTCAGCTGGTGAGAGCACGTGCTCCTAAAAAGGTTGACGGTTCAATTCTCCCATGGGATGGTGGGCTAAGCTCATCCGCAACTAAGATTGAACACAGCACCTTGAGCTGAGCGGACAGGTGGCTGGGTAGCGACTGGACTTGGAGCTGAGCTAGCTGCGCCCTCCACAACTAGGATTGAAGGACAACAACTTGGCTTTTCCCGTTCCCCAATTTCCCTACACTGTTCTGCTTCCCCAATGCCCCAATAAAATCTTTAAAAAAAAATATTAGGAATCTTACCCTGTCCCCAGCATTTTATATATATAATACAATAAAATTACAAGGAATCTTTGTATCATGTTGATGATTCTAAAATATTTCTTGGGGCCGGCTGAGTGGCACGTTGGTTAAGAGTTGGCTTAGGATGTCACCTCTGAGCAGCAAGCAGGGCTCCAGTTCGGATCCCATGAGAGCCAGTGATGCTGTGCCCTCTACAGCTAAGATGGTGAACTTTTTTTTTTTTTTTTTTTTTTTTTTAAGGGCAGTATCACTGGCCCTCATATGTGGGACCGAACCGGGGCCGCTGGCTTCCCAAGCCAGCGCTTAACCACTGTGCCACTCGGCTGGCCCTAAGATGGTGAACAACAGCTCGACCTGGAGTGGGCTGCCGTGAGTCACAGGCGACAGAGTAGGCTGCAGTGGGGATGGCCAGCAGAGGGCATGAGCTGCCGTGAGCTGCCATCCAATGGCCGATGACTGACTGCCTCACTCGGGGAAGAGTGCAGTGATAATACCAACATGGGCCAGTGAAGCGACGTCCTCCACAACTAGATTGAAGAAAAAAAGGACAGCTACTTTTCTGTTCCCCTTCCCCGATTCCCCAATAAAAAGCTCTTTAAAAAATAAAATAAAATATTTATTTAGTTCTCCTTTCCAAATGACTCCAGGATACTTCCTCTTCAAAAAGTTCACTGTCACTTCCAGGAAGAAAATTTAGCTCAGGGGCTAAATCACTGGGTTAGGGGTTTAAAGTACATTTAAATCCCAGCTATGCTATCTGAGTAAATTACCTATTTTCTCTGAGCTTCATCTGCACAATGGAGATAATAACATACTTCATGGGGCTTTTGATAAGATTAATGAGAAATATATGCTGTGAGAAATTAATGAGAAATATAAATGTATGAAGCTCATACATTTATGAGTGGCCCAAAATAAATTTTTATAAGAAGATGAACTATATAAATAAATCCATAAGTATATAAATCAATAAAATTCAGATTCACTTCCTACTGCCCTAATCAATTTGTGATTTCCTCTTTTTGTCCAATGGTATATCACAATTCTCCGAGTCACCAACGCTGAAAATCGAGAAGGCATCTTGTAACTCTTTTCTTTAAAGCCCATTCTATCTGTCACTCCTTTCAGACAATTCTATCTTCGGAAGAAAACTTCTGGAGTCACGCCCCCTTTCCTCCCTCCTGTTCCTATCCTAAGACCCTTAATATCTCAACTGCCACAAAGCAAAACAAAGTAAAATAACTAATCTTTCCCTTCTCTAATCATCCTTAAATCATCCCATCCAATTCTTATCTCTAGGATGGCTGGGTGGCTCAGCTGGTGAGAGCACGTGCTCTGAACAACAAGGTTGCCAGTTCGACTCCCGCATGGGAGGGTGGGCTGCACCCCCACAACTAGAATGAAAACTACGAGTGGACTTGGAGCTCAGCTGCACCCTCTACAACCAAGATAGAGGGACAGCAGCTTCACTTGGAGCTGATGGGTCCTGGGGAAAAAAACACTGTTCCCCAATAAAGTTTAAAATAATAATAATAATAATAATAATAAGAAAAAAATCTCTTATCTCTAAAAACAGAACATCATCTCTTTTTTCTGAAGATTCAACAATGTTTTCTCTTTGTCAATAAAATGAAATGTAACTTTCTCATCCTGTAATTTAAGATACTCCATTTACCCTTAATTTGATGGCACAGAACCAGGTTTTTCTTCAAAAATCTGGAGAACAATGTTCTCACTGACCCTCAAACAAGCTAGTCTTTCTCTTAATTACGCCTTTGTTTATGCTGCTCCATCCTATCTGTAATATCTTAGCCTACATTTTAATTCACCTAAGTGTTACAAAATTCCTTCCAAGAAAGAAGTAAAATTCCTTCCTTACTCGCCAAATAGACTTCCCCAATGATTCTAATCAATATTGCTCTTTCTACAAGGCACCACACATTGACCTTGTATTAAGTAAGTTGGTATACATAGTGTTATAGAATTTATTAACTGTTCCATGTATGTCAGTTTTATTCCCCAAAGAAGACAATAAGGTCTTTTGTGAAGATGATATATGCTTTTCTAGAATCCATACATAACAAGTAGAAAGATAACAGGCAAGGATAAAAGAGGGGGGTGGAGTGGGGTGGCGTGTGTGTGTGCCTGTGTGTATTTAAACCTTCAGTCACTCCACCTGGAGACATTTAAATTTGCCTTGGAAAACAAAATGGGTTTATACTGGCATTCATCAACTATTATATCAGCAACATGAGGTAGTAACATGGTTGTCATTTGGGTTCCAAAGACTGAAAGGACTTAGAATAACTGAAGCGTTTCCCCAGTGACAACAAGGAGAGCTGGTCCTGTGCCCTTCACTCTCACAGGCAAGGATTGTTATCACATCATAAGGTCCACTGCATGTCTGAGTTCACACGAGCTTGGGAGTTGCACATGGACCATAACTGTTTCTTTGTATCCCCTTCCTCAGTGCAGGGCTTGGAACATTCTCAGTACTCCATATTTATGGGGAAAATATCAATGCCTTACATGGGAATATAAAAGAAAAACTGTCCAGGGCCGGGCAAGTGGTGCATTGGTTAAGAGCTGGTTTTGGGATGCCAGCAGCCCCGGTTCAGATCCCACATATGAGGGCCAGTGACACTGCCCTCTACAGCTAACAACAGCTCCACCTGGAACTGGGCTGCGTGAGCCCCGGTGACAGTGTAGGCTGCAGCCCCTGCTGCAGTGGGCTGCCATAGGCTACAGTGAGTGGTTGGCAGCCGATGTGAGCTGCCAAGAGCCGCGGTGAGCGACCATCCAGAGGCGAGCAACAGATCTGCTTCATCCGGGAAGAGCACAATGACGATACCAACATGGGCCAGTGAAGCAACGTCCTCCACAACTAGACTGAAGAACAAAAAGACAGCAACTTGTCTGTTCCCCCTCCCCAATGCTGTTCCCCTCCCCCAATTCCCCAATAAAATCTTTAAAATAAAAAATAAAAAAATAAAAGAAAAACTGTCCATACTTGAGGTATGTATGAGTTTCCATCAATCAAGAGGCAGGAAGCAACCTTTCTCCTATACCCATAACTGAATAGCCCTTCATTAAGAGAACCCCTGTAGTTCAGGGATCTGTATATATTAAAAATGTGAAGATGGGTGACCGGTTAGCTCAGTTGGTTAGAGTATGGTGCTGATAACACCAAGGTTGCCGGTTCGATCCCCACATGGGCCACTGTGAGCTGCACTCTCCCTAAAAGAGTCAACTATGACATTCTAGCATGAAAGCAATTAGGTGTAACTAATGACCATGGCTGTTCCCCAATAAATTTTTTTTTAAAATGTGAAGAAACTGGAGTTGGCATACAGAATAAGAAAATTTAGGGCCAGCCAAGTGGCTCAGTTGGTTAAGAGCTCACTCAAGAGTGCGAGCTGAGCTCTGAGCAATGGCAGTTCGATGCCAGCCCGAGCTGAGTTGCCGTTGAGCTGCCAACAGGTGGCAGGATAGCTCAGCTAAAAAAAAAAAAAAGAAAAAAAGAAAAAAGGAAAATTTAACATAATGGGTGGATAACAGGTCTACTGTGGACGGATAAAGAGATTACGCTTGTTTAGCTTAGAGAGAGCTAAGGCATAATTAAAAAATGGTATTGATGTAATCAGCAGTCTCATCACCAAGAGTTCCTCAACACAATGAAAAGAAGCTTGCATTGTATCAGAAAAGTTTGGAAGACTTTTGCATGGTTAAATTGGTTTTGCTTTGACATTACTCACAAAAGACCGAAAATGCTCAATAAACATTTAAAAGCAAATACTCATGATCACTGGTAATCAAAGATACGCAAATAACAATGAGATGGTTTCCTTTTCCCTATTACAATAGCAAAAGTAAAAATAATCCTCCATGCTGGCAAGGGCATTGTTAGATGGGCAGTTTCAATGTATTTAAGTGTAAATGGGGGCCAGCCGAGTGACTTAGTTGGTTAAGAGCCCGCTCAAGAGTGGGAGCTGAGCTCTGAGCAACAGCAGTTCGATGCCCAGCCTGAGCTGAGTTGCTGTTGAGCTGCCAACAGGTGGCAGGATGGCTCAGCTATAAAAAAAAAAAGAGTGTAAATGGGTACAACCTTTTGAGAGAATTTCAGGCAACATATACCAAGAAACTAAAACATGAATATGCTTTGACTCAGTGATGACACTCCTATGAAAATGTTCCTTCAGAGTGTAACTTAGAGGAGGAAAACTAATTGGAAACAAGTGTGGAAAACATTAGCGCTTTAACTGCATTTTGGCCAGAAAACGTAACTGAACCAAGAGGCTATAAAACCTTGGGGGTGGCTGGTTAGCTCAGTTGGTTGGAGCGTAGTGCTCATAGGACAAAGGTTGCTGGTTCAATTCCCACATGGGCCACTGAGCTGCACAACTAGATTGAAACAACTACTTGACTTGGAATTGACGGGTCCTGGAAAAACACACTGTTCCCCAATAATTACACACAAAAAAGAGGCTATAAACCTTAGTTGACAGTGTACTGAAGAACTTTGAACAGAATATCATCACTGTAGGCACAAATGTTTTGAGAAGATAAAGTGCTCTGCTAGCTATTCTCTTTCCAGATAGATAAGTTCCAGCTAAGTGAATTTTTACGTATCAGTTATTGTACAAATTAAAACTTATGGAAACATCATAAAGTTGAGCTTCTCTCTAAGTTTGTTTGCTACGAAGGGCAAAGATTTTTCCATAATATTGAAAGTTTCGAAAGATAGTTGCCTTGTCACCTTGAGACCATAAATATTTCGTAAATGTTATCCATTAAAACATTTGTGCTAGAAACCTGATCACTTAAGTTTATAAACTATATTTATCATGGGATAAATTTAACGTATCAACCTTCTGATTATTGACTGCCTATTTCTGACCACACAGACTATTTTGTAAGACCTCTAATATATAAGTAGCTTGTTGGACAGAAGACATCATAATATCTTACTTGGCTTTCTTCTCAGAAGCCTATTTGTAATAAGTTTCCAGAATCTTAAATATTTATTGCCATAAATTTTTCAGGACCCATCGGCTCCAAGTCAAATAGTTGTTTCAATCTAGTTGTGGAGGGCGCAGCTCAGTGGCCCATGTGGCGATCAAACCAGCAACCTTGGTGTTATGAGCACTGCGCTCTAACCAACTGAGCTAACTGGCCACCCCTATTGCCATAAATTGAACACAAGTTTCAGTTTCTTTTGTCACATACTAAGTTTTGAAAAATGGAAATTATTTTTAAAAGGTGGTACTTCAAGAAAATGTAACTAGGAAAAAGTAACATCCCTGAAGAATTGTTAAGAATGACAGGAAACTGATGATATTTAATGAATAAGTAGGATACAACATTATAAACATAATATAATCTCTAACAACTACATAAAAATTCGTTAAAAAAAAGGATTGGAAACAATCTTTTAAAATGTAAATGGTGGTTATTCCTGGGTGCTGAGATTTGAGGTGATTTTTATTTTCTTTTCACAGTTTTTCCAAAATTTCTGGAAGGAACAGATATTTTAACATTCAAGAAAAATAGGATTATACAAAAACTTACACCTTCAATAAGCTTTATTTTTTGTAATATTTTTAGCCCTTTGCCCTCAAGTTTAGGATTCACAATGCTTGGCACACTCTTAAATGTTTATTAAGTCAAGGAACCAATGAATAAGTAAGGCTATCAGCACATCAAATTGTGTTGTGTTTCCTTCCCTGGTTATTTATTATTTATTTTTTTAAAGATGTTATTGGGGAATCAGGAAAGGGGAACAGACAAGCTGCGGTCCTTTTGTTCTTCAGTCTAGTTGTGGCGGACGTCGCTTCACTGGCCCATGTTGATATTGTAATCATTGCACTCTTCCTGGATGAGGCAGATCATAGCCGGCCTCCGGATGGTCGCTCACCGCGGCTATTGGCAGCTCCCGCTGGCTGCCGGCCACTCACTGTAGCCTATGGCAGCCCACTGCAGCAGGGGCTGCAGCCTACACCATCGCCAGGGCTTGTGCAGCCCAGCTCCAGGTGGAACTGTTGTTAGCTGTAGAGGGCAGTGTCACTCGCCCTCATATGTGGAATCCGAACCAGGGCTGCTGGCATCCCAAAACCAGCTCTTAACCAATGCTCCACTCGGCCGGCACGGGTCATAGCTTCTTGATTATCAATTAGTTATTCCTTTTAGGACAAAATGAATTTCCAGAATAGCAGTTAACCTAGTTTTGCTAAACTATCTAATTGCCAATGAAATCTACAATTTAATCCCTATTCCCTATTTTTATTATTATGAGCCTTTATCTTCTACATTCTGGAAAGAACTCCATCTCTCCAGAGAATTCCATCTTGCCAGTTTAATAATCTGCCTTAGTAAAACACCATCTATATCTTCCCATCTTCTTGAATGGTATTTGTCTTCTTCCCCAGCAAAATTACTCTCCCTTGCTCTACTGTGTTTCATTCAATGAACATTTATTTACTCAGAGGCTACCAGGCACTGGTCATAAAGATGAAGAAGACAGTCTTTGCTTTAAAGGAGTTCATTAGTCTTGAGAAGACTTGAGAATGAACAAATACAAACAATACAAGTACTATAATCAAATGCATAGGAGCTTATCCTTAGTGTTTGAAATTCTGTGCAGATGACTTTTTTTTTATTGCTACCTCCTCTTTTCTTGTTTTTAGGTTAGTTCCCTGTGAACCCAGTGTGCCCTTCTAGTGCCTTGTCTAAGTCACCTCAGATCAGTAAGTGCTATGAAAACTTTTAAGGCTTTGTGTTTCTCATCCCTGAGCACTGGCATAATTGGTTGGCTGCATCACCATCCAGGATGTCTCCTGCATTTCAATCACTTGCTTGTTGCTTCTCACATCCATTCTCTGCCTTTTTGCCCTGCTCTGCTCTTTATTACAGAGCATGGCATTTTCCTGCTCCCTTACCAATTGGCTTCCAGGTAAGTCTGGCCAATGGGAATCACTGGAAGACAAGAAGGCATGAGGGAAGGAGAGGACAGGCTATTTCTATCTTTTTCTCTCTGCCTTCAGCAAAAGTTTTGCCAGTAGCTGTGGCTCCTTCCTGGCTCCAACTCTCTCCCAACAGCCCCTCCCCTCAGTGGTCCCAAATGGTCACTGGTTCTAGTTCCAGCTGATGCCCATGACTTCTGGGGCTCTGGCGATACCCCCTCTTTCCACTGTCCCTCCAGCCCTAGGTATAGCAGAGGTTCCTGGCTGTCTGTTTGGCTTCTTAACTCTTCCATCATTAGGTAATCAATTTTTGGCATTATATTCCCTCTGTTTGAAATAACTAGAGTGGTTTCTGTTTTCTGACTGGACCCTAATTGATATACCACCCAAGTAACAAATCTTAGCATCGAAACCCTCAGCATGTCATATAAAGCTTGTCATAGTCACATCCCACCTTAACTTCCTCTGTAGCCATCCCCTTGCTCCCTCCCCTACCATAATAGTGCCACCACCATTTGTTAGGTGTTTACTTCGCGTCAGGCATTTTTCTGAGCATGGCACATTGTTTTACAGGCTTTCTTCTTTTTATTTATGAATCATTGGGCATGTTTCTCTACCAGTTTGTTTTTATGACACATATATTTGATTTTGTATTTTACTTAAACTTTTAAGATCTTAAAGACAGATAAGAGGAGAGATATAAAGTTAAACACACGTATTCATAGTCATCTGCATTTATGGTAAAAAGTTATGGTATAGGGCTGGCCGAGTGGCGCGGTGGTTAAGAGCTGGCTTGGGATGCCAGTGGCCCTGGTTCAGATCCCACATATGAGGGCCAGTGACACTGCCCTCAAAAAAAAAAAAACTTATGGTGTAAATTGTTTTCTATGACAAAAGGTGTATTATTTTAGAATCAGGAGACACTAAACAACACAGTATAAAACTTATTATTCTACTTTGCATTTCAAATTAAAGTAAATCTATACTTGCCTGAAGCTGGACTAAATTGTGGTCTGGTGAACCCTGGTACCTTGGTTAAGAGGTAAACTACAATACTTTAGAAAAATTAAGTGGCTCCTCAAGTGTCACTTGAAGGACTAAACCTGGGTGACCCTCACTATCTCTTGGTATCTGAACTCAGGGATCCAATAGGTTTTGGATAAGGAGGGACATAATATATGATAATACTACTACTAATAATAAATAGTGCATCATTGTAATCATCCTCAATGGCAATTATAATTCCTTGAGCAGTTACTATGTCAGATTTTTTGTCATTTTACATATATTATCTCTAATCTCCATAATACTCCCCAAGGAACGTAGTATTGTAACTACTTAAGAAACCAGAAAATTGGGGTTCAAAATCGTTAGTGCCTTTGTCTTTGGCCACACAGAACTGGTGGCAGAGCCAGAATTCAAATCTACATCTCACCAGCCTCAAAGTCGCTAAACTATTTTGCTGTTACATCACATTACCTCACAACCTAAACTCATAAAATAACAATAGTCAAGTCACAGTAAAATCAATCACTTCCCCATTGAATTCATCACACAATATAAAGAGTACACATAACACATTTTATATTCTGGATAAAAAGAAACTTGTATTAGAAAAATATCAAATCCTATACATTATATTTAATTGTATGAATGGGGGAGGCATTCAATTAGGCAGGAAGGGGCCCTGCCACTTCACGCCTGGCCCCTTCCTATAACGGGGGGTGAGAGTCTATTATCTTGAGCTCCAAAATAATTGCTAAGAAAGGCTGTGAAATGATGAAGAAGATAGATCCCTCCTTTGCCTGAACTGGTCTCAACTGGCAAACTATAAAGCACCATAAATAATAATTTTAGGTGTGCTTATTTGGTGCTAATAACTTGTCCTCCCCTCACCCAAGGTCACTTGATTTGAGTTGACATTTCAACTTTCAAAAACTCAGAGCTCTAGAACAGTGCTACTCAAAGTATGGTGGTTCACAAGGAATAGAAACTGGAAGTATGTTAATCAACTTTTTTTTTTTTTTAAGATTTTATTGGGGAATCGGGGAAGGGGAACAGACAAGTTGCTGTCTTTTTGTTCTTCAGTCTAGTTGTGGAGGACGCTGCTTCACTGGCCCATGTTGGTATCGTCATTGCGCTATTCCTGGATGAGGCAGATCAGTCACTGTCCTCTGGACGGCCACTCACAGCGGCTTTTGGCAGCTCACGCTGGCTGCCAGCTGCTCACGCTGGGTGCCAGCCACTCACTGTAGCCTGTGGCAGCCCACTACAGCAGGGGCTGCAGCCTACACTGTCGCCAGGGCTTGCAGCTGAGCTCCAGATGGAGCTGTTGTTAGCTGTAGAGGGAAGTGTCACTGGCCCTCATGTGGGATCCGAACCAGGGCCGCTGGCATCCCAAAACCAGCTCTTAACCAATGCGCCACTCAGCCGGACCTAAGCAACTTTTATAGCAATATGACATCAAAATACATGATGAATGGGTTTGTTTCACAGAACAGGGTACAGACCAGATTGAGACTTGCGGACCTTGTGCTGTGAGTTAAATATACTATGAGTGCACACTAGTCAGATTTAGTAGGACCACCTAAAAGTCTGTGCCGAACTATATGTTTAAAAAAAAAAAGCCTGCTGAGAAGCATGGCTCTAAAACTGACAGCCTCTTTAATAAACTAGAAAGCAAAATATAAAAATAACTTTCCTATAAAAATGAATCCTTAATAATAATACATATGTAAATATATAAATGTGTGCATACTCATAGACACACACACTCATATGTAACATATGTCCCAGTTATATAAGCTTCAATTTATGAGGCATACACAAGGACTTCCCTGGAGTTATGCAATGGATCAAGACTTTGTGGAATGGCAAATTCTGAAACATTCTCACGGAATATCACCAATTCAGAAATAAGCTAATGATTCATCCACTGTGTCATAAGAGAGTCTTCCAGAATATTTTTAGGTCATTTTATTACTACTGTAGAGGATACAAACTTTAAAAACTCAGTATCTATTTTATCGAGTGTCCTGACTGTTCTAAATCTCTTTCCAGCAAAACTGTAGATCCCGAGAGACAGACAGAGGTAATCAGACTTGTGGGCTTAAAAAAGAAATACTGTGAATGTCTAAAGAAGAGGAGACACATTTTTAGTTGCCTTTACTTTGTATGCAAAAATTGTCTTCTGCAGACCACCTACATAAAATTGTACACATCCAGCACTTTTCTCACAGCTGCAGGTATAACATTAATGCTTCTCTTATTTAAAGCAAGTAAACTACAATTTGGCAGCTCTTTTAAATTGTACACCAGTCTAAGTACGAGAGAGAATCCTTTTGCATTCTCTTCTGAAATAAGCTTTGGAAGATGCAATTCAGAAATATCTATTTATTTATGTTCTTCAATTAGAAGCTTTATATCAAGTTATTTGAACAAGAAAACAGTATTATGAGAGAATATTCTAGAAAAATGCTATAAATTTTGATTTGAACATTACATTTCTATTTTACAAATGGGCAAAATCAATTGAGCCTAGGTGAAGCTAAAAGAGCAGATTCTTTTTCTTTTTTCTTTTATAAGCAGGCTAGAAGTAAAGGAAGAACATTTATAACAGCCTTAATGTCTTATGTCTTCTATTTTGTAAATCTGAGTAAATCTCCTGTGCTAACTTTGTCAACTAGGGAATATAGAACGCCATTTGAGATTCCATAGTTTAATTACGCTGATAAAGCAATTTTATAAATCATGCTAAGAGTAATGGATATTCCTTAGAGAACAGTGAACTAACAGCCAGAAAATGTGTGTTCTGGACTTGGTTCCTTATCTCCTCCCCAGATGTCAGTATGAATAAGTCAAAGCAAGTCTTGCGCCTCAGCCTGCTCCAGTCCAAATAGAAAGAAGGAAATAGTTGCCCCATCCACTGGTATGATAGAATTGTTTTTTTCAAATCAAAAAAACAGGAAGTCGCCGGCCAAGTGGCACTATGGTTAAGCACTGGTTTGGGAAGCCAGTGGCCCTGGTTCGGTCCCACATGTGAGGGCCAGTGACACTGCCCTCAAAAAACAAACAAACAAACAAACAAAACAGGACGTCTACTCAAAGGGATAGCAGGACAGAGTATCTGAAACTGAAATTGACAGAAAATTCAGGTAAGATACTAGCTATCTATCTAATTTACAGCTGTGTAAGAATTAAATATAGTTACTTCAGAAAACTCTTTGCACACTGTAAACGGCTACACAAACGAAAGTGCAATTATAATAAAGGTGGTGGTCCTAGTATTCACGTATTCTAGGCTGGTGGTAACAAAGAAACACTAGGGAGTTGGGCACAGCCTTCCTAAAATCAAGCCCTCATCTAGCCAGAAGTTACATTAAAACCAGACAATCGAAGATCAAGAGAAAGCAAAGGACTAGCTCAAGGTCACATTCAAGCTGGGATCTGAATTCAGATTTTCTTTCCAGTTCCAGGCATTACACGAGGAAAAACCAAAAGGCAGAGGTTTTAATACTTAGCAACATTGAAGGAACTAGAATCAGAAACAAGGAAAGGAATGTGCTAAATATTGAGCAGCTTAGCTAAGGAACAGTTGAGTTTACCAAACATGCTGAGAAAAGCATTAGGTCAAGCTGCCACTACAAAAGGAATTCACCGTCATTCAGAATCCCACAGTTCCTAAATGGGCATCCTCAGGAGGGAACACTTAACAAAATGTAGAAAACCTATCAAAAGTGATGGGAGGGCCAGCCGAGTGGTGCATTGATTAAGAGCTGGCTTGGGATGCCAGTGGCCCCGGTTCGGATCCCACATATGAGGATCAGTGACACTGCCCTCTACAGCTAACAACAGCTCCACCTGGAACTGGGCTGTGTGAGCCCCAGCGACGGTGTAGGCTGCAGCCCCTGCTGCAGTGGGCTGCCATAGGCTACAGTGAGTAGCTGGCAGCCAGCGTGAGTTGCCAATAGCTGCGGTGAGCGACATCCAGAGTCCGGCGACCGATCTGCCTCATCTGGGAAGAGCGCAATGACGATACCAACACAGGCCAGTGAAGCAACGTCTTCCACAACTAGACTGAAGAACAAAAGGACAGCAACTTGTCTGTTCCCCTTCCCCGATTCCCCAATGCTGTTCCCCTCCCCCAATTCCCCAATAAAATCTTTAAAAAAAAAAGAGATGGGAGAACAAGCTCACTTACTCTCCTTACTTTTAGAAATCTGAGGACAGAGGTCCAAGATTTCTATGGCAGTGTTTCTAACTCTATCTTGACACCTGCAATTATTTATTAATAATGATATTCATGTATCTTGAAGAAGTTCTTCGCCTCTTAGCTGGGGCTTAACTAGTCGTCTTAACTAAGACTGCTTAAGAACCACCCCAGCCTCAGACCCATCAGACCCTCAAAGTAAGCCCTCATTTTAACATTCTGAAGCTCTTCTCAGGTAACAGACGTGAGGCAAAGGGCCATGTGTTGATGGGTTTTTAAGACCACTTTTCTTGAGAATTCCTAAAACACGCATATGTCCATTTTTGAATGTTGACAGCTTTTGCATCACTTGGGTGAGCATCGTGAATACGGAGTTCCAAAACCTGGGCAACAGCTATGAGGGGCTAGATCCTCCTAAAGAATGATAGAACTGAAGGAAAAGAGAACAAATATCCCTCGAGAAAAACCTAGTGGTTAAAGGGGCTTTGATGAAGGAAAAGGAACTTGGGATAAATAACGTCAGATCATAGAGTTAGCACATCTAGATTGCAGCAAGCGTCTTGAAATAAAGGCAATTAACCTTCTGAAGCTTAATGATTTTCTCCTCACATTACCCTATTTTTACCTATGTGTTTCCTTTGCAAACTACTGTTCCTCTGCTGTATTGCTGGTATCACTAATGTAAACACCTCACATTGTAGTTCAGAAAAGGAATCATGGAGGGCACCACATAAAGATTGTATTGTATTTTTAAGTATACCCACAATAAGACAAACTAAGGGGTACTTTACTTTTAGCAGCACATATTGTGTGTGTGTGTGTGTGTGTGTGTGTGTGTGTGAGAGAGAGAGAGAGAGAGAGAGAGAGAGAGAGAGAGGGAGCGCTTTTAAAAATGTTTACTTAAAATCTCAGTGATGAACTAAAGAACTTAAGACATAAATTGTGAGAAAATGACAGGCTTTTAATCATATAATGGCACTTCATGTAAATCAATACTATATAGGTATTCAAAATAAATTCCAGAGCATGATACTATCAAACATATACTGATTTTGTAAATGCCTTCTGGAGACTTAAAGAGCTTTAAGTTTTAAATCACCAAGATAACCTACTGGAACAATAGTCTTTCCATTACATTTGTAAAGATGCTAAAAGAAACCTGAAATTCACCTTATGAACTGAGCATATTATTACTTCTAAGAAACAATGGAGAATGCCTTCTTAACAACAAATGGGCTTGTCGGAAATATCTAGAGTGCCTCCCTACTTGATGACAGCTTAGCCTCACTCTACCTGTAAGACAAGGATGGGTGGTGAGATCTTCTCCCTGTTGTCTTCCCAGAATGTGCATTTAAAAAAATAGGAATGATTTTTAGAAACCCATTGTATGCAGAGTCAGCCAAAGGTACCTCTTGAAAAATTAAGATCACAGCAAGTTTTTGGAAACAACCTGCCCCACCTCAGCCCCAAGAAAGAGAAAAACAAAATTCTTAAGATACTTTTGTCCAAAATCTCTGAGATGCAGCAAAAGCAGTCCTAAGAGGTAAGTTCATAGCACTGCAGGCCTACCTAAAGAAGGAAGAAAAATCTCAAATCAACAGGTTATCCTTACATCTTAGGGAACTGAAAAAAGAACAGCAAAAGAAGCCAATGCGGAGTACAAGGAAGGAGATAATAAAAACTAGAGTGGAAATAAATGATATAGAGAACAGAAAAACAATACAAAAGATCAACGAAACCAAGAGCTGAGTTTTTGAGAAGATAAACAAAACTGACAAACGTCTATCCAGGCTCATCAAAAAAAAAAAAGAGAGAGGACTCAAATTAGTAAAATCAGGAATGAAAGAGGTGACTACAGACATCACAGAAATACAAAAAAAATTTAAGAAATTACTATGAGCAACTATATGCCAACAAATTTGACAATCTGGAAGAAATGGATAATTTTCTAGAACATACAACCTTCCAAAGTTAACTCGAGAAGAAACAGAAAATCTAAATAGTCTGATTACTACCAAGGAAATTGAATCAGTAATAAACAAGATCCCAACAAACAAAAGCCCTGAACCAGACGGCTTCACAAGTGAATTTTATCAAACATTCAAAAAGGAACTATCACCTATTCTTCTCAAGCTATTCCAAAAAATCCAGAAGGAGGGAAGGATCCCAAATTCTTTTCATGAAGCCACTAACACCCTGATTCCAAAACCACATGAAGACAGCACAAAAAAGGAAAACTATAGGTCAATATCACTGATGAACATAGATGCAAAAATTCTCAATAAAATATTAGCAAACAGAATTCAGCAATATATTAAGAAGATCATACATCATGATCAAGTGGGTTTCATCTCTAGTACGCAAGGCTGGTTCAACATTCGTAAATCAATTAATGTGATACACCACATCAACAAAATGAAGAATAAAAATCATATGGTCATATCAATAGATGCAGAAAAAGCATTCGACAAAATCCAACAGCCATTTATGTTAAAAACCCTTAGCAAAGTGGGAATACAGGGATCATATCTCAACATAATAAAGGCCATATATGATAAACCTACAGCTAACATCATACTCAATGGGGAAAAGCTAAAACCATTCCCCTTAAGATCAGGAACGAGACAAGACTGTCCACTTTCTCCTCTTTTATTCAACGTAGTTCTGGAAGTTCTAGCCACAGCAATTAGACAAGAAAAAGAAATAAAAGGCATCCAAATTAGCAAGGAAGAAGTAAAATTTTCATTATATGCAGATGACATGATGCTATATATAGAGAACCCAAAAGACTCAATCAAAAAACTATTGGAGCTGTTAGACGAATTCAGTAAGGTAGCAGGATACAAAATCAATGTTCAGAAATCAGTGGCATTTGCATATAACAATAATAAACTAACAGAAGGAGAAATTAAGAAAACTGCCCCATTTACAATTGCTTCAAGAACTATAAAATACCTAGGAATAAATTTAACCAAAGAAGTAAAAGATCTGTACTCAGAAAATTATGAGACACTGAAGACAGAAATCAAAGAAGATACAAATAAATAGAAACACCTACCATGCTCATGGACAGGAAGAATTAATATAGTTAAAATGTCCATACTGCCTAAAGCAATATATAGATTCAATGCAATTCCTATGAAACTACCAAGGGCATTTTTCACAGAAATAGAAAATATAATCCCTAAAATTTATATGGAACCATAAGAGACCCCGAATAGCCTTGGCAATCCTGAGAAATAAGAACAAAGTTGGGGGTATCACGCTACCAGACATCAAAACATACTACAAGGCTACAGTAATCAAAACAGTATGGTATTGGCATAAAAACAGGCACAAGATCAGTGGAACAGAACAGAGAACCCAGAAATAAATCCAGGCATATACGGACAGTTAATCTATGACAATGGAAGCAAAAATTTACATTGGAATAAAGACAGTCTATTTAATAAATGGTGCTGGGAAAACTGGACTGACACTGGCAAAAAAATGAAAAAAAAAAACTGGCAAAAAAATGAAACTGGACCACCTCCTTATGTCATATACAAGAACAAATTCAAAATGGATTAAAGACTTAAATGTAAGACCTGAAACCATAAAACTCCTAAAAGAAAATATAGGGAGTAAATTTGCAGATATTACCCTGAGCAATGTTTTTACTGATACATCCCCGCGGGCTAGGAAAGTAAAAGAAAAAATGAATATATGGGATCATATCAAACTTAAAAGGTTTTTCACAACAAAGGAAACCATCAATAAAACAAAAAGGAAGCCTACTGAATGGGAGAATATATTTGCCAACGATGTATCTGATAAGGGGTTAATATCCAAAATTTATAAAACACTCATGCAACTCAACAGCAAAAAACCCAAACAACCCAATTAAAAAATGGGCAGAGGATATTAAGAGACATTTCTCTAAAGAGGACATACAGAAAGCCAACAGGCATATGAAAAAATGTTCAACCTCACTGGTCATTAGGGAAATGAAAATAAAAACCACAATGAGGGCCGGCCGAGTGGTGCGGTGGTTAAGCGCTGGCTTGGGAAGCCAGCGGCCCCAGTTTGGGTCCCACATATGAGGACCAGTGACACTGCCCTCAAAAAAAACCAAACAAATAACACCCACAATGAGATACCACCTCACTCCGGTCAGAATGGCTATCATCAATAAATCACAAACAACAAGTGCTGGCGGGGCTGTGGGGAAAAGGGAACCATGCTGCACTGTTGGTGGGATTGCAGATTGGTGCAGGCACTATGGAAATCAATATGGAGGTATCTCAAAAAACTGGAAATGGAACTACCATTTGACCCAGCAATTCCAGCAATTCCACTCCTAGGCATTTATCCTGAAAAACCCAAGGCACTAATTCGAAAAAATATGTGCACCCCTATGTTTATTGCAGCACTATTTACAATAACCAAGACTTGGAAACAATTGAAATGCCCATCAGTAGACGACTGGATTAGGAAACTGTGGTACATTTACACAATGGAGTATTACGCAGCTCTAAAGAAGAAATAGTACCATTTGCAACGATATGGATGGACCTAGAGAACATTATGCTAAGTGAAATAAGTCAGTCAGAGAGAGTCAAATACCATATGATCTCACTTATATGTGGAATCTAAAGAACTGAATAAACGAGCACTGTAAACAGAAATTGTCTTAGAGACACAAAGAAAAAACTGATGAGAGCTAGATGGGATGGGGATGGGCATGAGGGAAAAGGGGAAGGGACCAGGCAACATAAACTGGTAACTACAATACTACTGCAGGGACAGAAGAGACAGTTTAGGGAATATAATCAATAATGTTGTAAAGTTTTTAGGGGACCAGACTGACTCATGTCTTGTCAGGGAGACCACTTCATGGATGGTGTAGTGGCCTGACTACTGCATTGTACATCTGAAGCTTCCACTGATTAATATTAGAAGTTGACTATAATTTAACACATATATAGTCACGGGATGTGGAATATAGTGTGGGGATGGAGTCAATGGAATTGTAATAGATATGTATGATATCGGGGGTTGGGGGGGCAAGCAAGGGGGGAGGGGTAGTCACTTTGTAAGGGGTGAAAAAGATAACTATTGCATTGTTTTATACACCTGAAACTATTAATAATAATAATAATAAGTTTAAAAAAAGATACTTTTGATCAATACCCTAATTTTAAAGACAAGGATATAAGGCCCATATAAAAATAGATATGGGAAACTTTGTTTTTTATATACCATTCACCCCACCTCAGTGGGGGTAGTCAGAGAAAAATGCTGACAGAAAACTGTTTTCGAGTTATTCTTATTGATTTCTTTCTTGTGGAAACAAGACAATGCATCTGCCAAACCGTTAATGTTGCGTAACAATTTTTCTGGAGACCTTCCAATGCTCAAATTCCTAATGACTGTCAGGTCATCATTGTAAACATTTAAATTATTTCTTTACTATGCATTGTTTTGTGTTTTGTGTGGGAGCCTGACAATTTTTCCCCTCATAACTTGGAATTGTTTGAATGGATACACAGCTTAAAAATAAGGGGAAAACACAAATATTTTTAAACATTTGATAAATAGCTCATTCAAAAAAAAAAGTTTTAGGTCCGGCAGAGTGGCGCAGTGGTTAAGCGCTGTCCACATGAGGGCCAGTGACAGTGCCCTCAAAAAAAAAAAAAAAAAAGTTTTACATCTGTTGAGAATAACCTGGGATGAATTCCTTTATATTTTTTTAATGAAAAATGTTAGCCATGTCTTCTCTACCACTAAAAATGTTTTAAGTCTGCTTTTTTGTGAATGGATGTATATAGCAAGTAACAACGCACAAGAGGACATCTTTGTGTTTAAATTTACCTGATAAAGTCTAAGGAAATCAGAGCATTTAAACATAAATTGTGTGTGTGTGTGTGTGTGTGTGTGTGGTCATTGCTGCTTTTTGTCATAGGTGCTCATATTGGGTTGTCGGAAAAATCATGACGTACTTTTTCTATGTTTTTTGTTGCAAAACTGCGTCATGACTTTTCTGACAACCCTATAGCTATAGGGACAATGAAGAATGGGGTAGGGAGTTTTGATGAAGAAATTTTTTGTTAAATACGTAATTGTAAATAATATAAATTCATTGTTGAAAATCAGGAAAAGAATGAAAAAGAAAATCACCTGGAATTCTATTAACTAGAGATCTCCAATATTAACATTTCTAGTAATATAGTTCTCCATCAGTTAATGCTCAAGTGCTACTTTTTCCATCCTTAGAAAATGTTTTTGGCTTATAATGCTATGCTGTTCAAACCATGGATGGAGTGCAACACTTGCTTCTGGGGGCAAGGCAGGTAACAGAGTGTGTTGAACAGGCTGGTTGGGGATTTTGACAAAAATGGAGAATGGAAACCTTGTCAGAAGTGGGTACATTTAGGAATGTGTTACATTTCATGCATACTGGGAACCACTGCAGCTTGTATAGTACAGATATGTCTGGAGTGGGGGGCATGGTGGGGATAAGCAATGTCTTGATATTGTCAACATGTTACCACAGACAAGAGGTTCAGGTTCTGTTAGGAGAGTGACCTAAGGATGGTCTAACACATTTAACGCACCACACACCAGTTTCATGAATTGAGTGCAGTTGAAGATTTCTAACCATTTCATCCAGCTCAAAATAGCAACATGGACCTAACGCGATACCTCTTGAAGAGAAATATAAGCCAATAGATAAAAATAAAAAAGAAATAAGACTGGGCCAGCCAGGTGGTGCAGTTGGTTAGAGCGCGAGCTGTGAGCAACAGGGTCGCTGGTTTGATTCCCACATGGGACAGTGAGCTGCGCCCGAGCTGAGCTGCCAAAGGGCAGCTGGGTGGCTCAGCTGGTGAGAGCGTGTGCTCTTAACAACAAGTTTGCCAGTTTGATTTCCACATGGGATGGTGGTCTGCGCCCCCCCACCCCAACTAGACTGAAAATGGCAACTGGACTTGGAGCTGAGCTGTGCCCTCCACAACTAAAATTGAAGGACAACAACTTGATTTGGAGCTGATGGATCCTGGAAAAAAAGTGTTCCCTTCCCAATTCCCTAATAAAAAAAAAAACTTTGGGGAAAAAAAAGGTTTCTTTTCAGTATGTTATACTTATATTTCAACTTTGAAACACTATAATTTGGGGATGGGAAGGGCGGTAATGGTGTTTAATCTTGTAGGTTATCTTTGGGATGTAGACATATCACAAACTAAATCAATCATTCCATGTGCGCCTGGCACTAGTAATAAGATGAGTGTCTGCTGTCTAGGAGGCTACCATATTATTGCTAGAAATGCACTGGTTTGTTCTAAAATACCATGGAAGTTACCATCCATAGGTAAAACTGTCAATTTGTACATATTTATAGCAGGTGCACAGTAACCTACATGGACATATGAGTACTTTACTAAGTGAATAAATTCAAAGTGAAAACACTTAACAGAAGGCCCAGCGCAAATCACAGCGTAACCCCATAGAGCTGTGTAGCCCTGATAAATGGCTTTGCTGCACCTGACTTCACTGGCCCGTGAAATATGGAGTAGATACCATCCACCATGCATGATGGTTGCTGACATGTTACATGTGCTGCACATACAGTAGACTCTCAATAAATGGTAGATGTTATTGATGAGTCGCCATTGGATAAAAGCTAGCCCCAGTACTATCTGATTATAACAAAAATACTGGAATCTTAGTTCTGAAATCTGAAAATTAAATTTTGGCACCTAGTTCACTTCCAAGATGTTTGTTATTAGAACAAACACCAGAATTTCACATGTGGTTGAAATTGACCACATATTTATGATGGCTGCATTTTATTATATGTAAATTATCTCAATAAAGTTGATTTCATTTAAAACAAAGTTTGTAATAAATGAGCTCTAAATTCCCCCAGCAACTGTAAAATTCCATTATCTTCTAAAGTCAGATGATTTGCCCAAGGTCACAAATCATGCTGGGGGCAAAAAAAATCATGCTGAACACCAGCTTTGAAGTTAGCACCACATTCAACCACAGAGAAAACTTCAGAAATATGACAATGAAAAGTGCATTTCATTCCTATTGAGAGTACAAGCACCTATTCATTGATAGTTCATAAGTAGCTTTTGATCAACCATATATGTGATTTCTCATTACAAAGTAATTAAAAGTAAGCTGGTACAGAATACAATGCAATGAAATGGAAATATGGCCATGGTACATTACCTTTAGGGGAAAAAAAAAAAGCTGATTATACAACAGAATGATCTGACTTTTGTAAAAAGGTATGGAAAGAAATTTTTGAAGATACCTATTAGATTATTAAACTCTCTAAGAGGTGAGTTATAGATGATGTACCTTTCTTCTTTGTTAGCTTCTCATTTTTGAACTAAAAAAATACGAACAAGTATTAATTCTACAATAATAATAATAATTTTAAAATAAAAGAACATTAAAATATTACAAGTAGAGATCACTGTGATTAGAGTGGAAATTACTAGTGGGCTGAGTCTGTATAAGCCAGAGGCTATAATCAGGAGACCCACAGACAAGTTTAAATTAGCTCTTTAATGACAGATTTCTAGTTTCTCTTGAAAAACCTGAAGTCCTGAGAGCACTGGGCTAGGACTGTCAGCTACCCCAGGACAGCCGCTGCCCACTTCAGATGAACTCTTCCTTCTCTCATCTGCCAAAATACAAGCAATCAAGTTTTCCACCTGTCGCCTGAAGAGTGCAGCAATCTACGCCAGGAATAATTAGCAGGGGCTGAAATGTAGCACTTTAAATTTAGTTGATCCCAATTTTCTTTAAATTTTAAAAAAGTGTAAGACTGTCTGTCTGTGTGTGTGTGTGTGTGTGTGTGTGTGTGTGTGTGTGTGTGTGTGTACTTGTGTGTGTGTGTACACCTATGTGCATGCAGGGCTGGCTGAGTGGCACGGTGGTTATGTGCTGGCTTAGGAAGCCAGCAGCCCCGGTTCGGTCCCACATATGAGGGCCAGTGACACTGCCCTCAAAAAATAAATAAATAAATAAATAAATAAATAAATAAATACCTATGTGCATACATACATACACATACTTACTGGTAGGTTGAAATGGCAAAATATTAGCTGAAATGTACTAGGTATGTGTGGCTAGTAGAATTATGTGACTTCTTTTATTTTTCATGCTTTTTATTTGTATTGTTCAGATTTTCTAGAAGGAACTTATATAATTTATAAGTAAAAAAAGTTTAGGAAAATAGTTTACTTGGCTAATATCTCCTATCACACTCCTTAATGTTCCTATAGCTGCAATACATTAACCGATGGTAACCTACGACAGAAAACAGTAATAGCTCTACACACACACACACACACACACACACCTCCATATACATACCTGTATATATGTATACAGAATTTGTTTAAGCACCCTGATTCCCATGGGCTTTGTCACATAACTTTCAACCGAATTTACCTCATGCATTTTTATCTGTAAATATGTCCATTTGTAAAAAAGCAGACTTAAAAATTTTTCAATAGTAGAGAAGACATGACTATTTTTATTAAAAAACAATTACAATGAGTTATGATGTAACAGAATTCATTTCAGATCATTCCTGATGGAACTAAATCGGTATAGACTGGACTTTCATCAAGGATGAAAAAGATGGTGTGTTCCCCTTACTTGGAAGCTGTGTATCTGTTCAAAAAATTCCAAATTGTGAGTAGAAAAAGAACTGTCAGGCTCTCACACAAACATAAAACAAGCCATAGGGGAGAAGTCATTGAAATGTTCACAATGATGACCTGAGGGGAAATTATAAGCACTAGAAAGACTGCAGAAAATTCCTTTACACAACATTCGTGGACTGGCAAAACATGGTCTTGGTTTCACCAGGAAGAAATCAGTAAGAACAAACTTGAAACAGTTTTATTTCTTGGTGGGGGTAAAATTGCCATAAATTGCAAGTATTTTTTCCATCCTTTTAGGGAGAAAACTACAAAGACCTTTTGGCCCTCTCAGATATATTGAGTTTTTGGGAATCAATGAAATTCTAAAACTTATTTTTAAGGAACCTCTGAAAAAAAGAAAGCCAATCATCAATTTGGGATGGAAAGGAGTCGTTTTCACCCTTTAAACAAGCTAGTGATATATTTAGATAACAAATGACTTGCACGCTACAAGCTATAACTATGCTACACGTCATCTGCCCTTTAACCAGGAAGACACATGGCCATATCCTTACCTAAAGACTGGTAGAGCTCTGTCATTTTGGGATGGTCCCAGCAAGTTGTTTGGGTCTCGTGGCTAAAATATAAAATACAAAGAGAGAGTTCAGAATTTATTATGAGCAATAGAGAAAAGGACAGGAAAAGAAACTGGTTTGCTTTTGAATCATTCAGCATCTTTAATTCAAAGGCCTTCCATTGTGTAGTGTAGAATGTTTATCTTACAAGTACCCCTACCTTTGCTTTCAAAGGTACACGCAATATGCACATTATTTGGTAAGCTGAATTTGTTTCCTTTGTGTACCCACAACTCAGCTGCACTCCTGTTATAATAAAATGACCTTGTTATGTAACCAATAATCAAAAACCAAGATTTGTTTCACCTGTCCAATGCAGAACATTCAGAAAGGACACTGACAAGTGTTACTTTACTCTGTCGAAGAGATACTGGACATTAGTTCAATAAATAACTCGCCTCACTTCTCATTTGCTTTCACTACCCCTGACATTTTTCTATTACTCTTCCTCCCATGCAGACCTCCTATCCATGATAGCTGTTTCATTTCACCTTAAAGTATATCCAGTGCCCAACTAATACATCATACCTGCCCTCTTCCCAGTTCTTTGAGAATGTCTGGTTAAATCTGTACGCTGTAGACACCACTACACCTTTTCCTATATTTATTTGGGCCTGAATGAAGCATTCACAGTTCCCTTCCATTTCTTGAAGTTTAGCTAAGTGTGGTTGCCGGTTATCAGCTCCTGCCACAAAAAGAACAAACCGCCCTTGTTCCTCATTCAATTACGGGAATAAACCCGGGAGAGATAACTACATATACTTTTCCTTACTTTGGCCCATCTACATAAATCACCATAGCATCGTGTTTCCAGTTTTCGGGATTACATGACGGGCTTGGATACAGTAAAACACAGGCCTGAAAGATATTGCGGTACTCATACTCAGGGCCTATTCATGATCTTTGGGGGAAGGGTGAGGACAGAGAGGGGAAAAATAGCTTAAAGGTAGACAAGCCAAGGGGAGCAGACAGTACGGAGGCCTGCCACAGAAAGAGGAGCATGGGGAGGCTACAATGTCAAGTGATCTCAGCATAGGTTTTCAACCTTAGGAATGAATTCTGGCTGTGCGCCCTAGGAGCTGTGAAATTTGGAGTAAGCCTGCTCAGCAGGGAGAGTTCAAGGATTAGCTGATATAGGTAAGTCACTGGCACCTTCTGGTGCTCAATACGCAGTCATTTTTGTTATTACGTGGCCCCCACATTAGTGCCTACTAAAAGCAAACGTTTTGTTCGTTGATTATAATCTAGGTAAATCAGCTGAGCCCAAGACCCTCTGTAGAAAGCAAACACACGCACTGTGATTTACTTCTGGGTTGTTTTTTTTAAATAAACAAAAAGGAGAAGCATTCGGTGTGGTTTGATAAATGTAATACAATCAGAAAGTGACAAAAACATGTGGAAATTCCCCACACTGTACAACTTCAAAGACCATCCCTCTGATATTTCCCATTCGGTGATTGCACAGTGAAGGCTACCGAAAGAAATTTATGAGATAACGTTCACTTGTGAAGGGCTGTTTCAGTCTCTTCCCAACATGCTCATTTCTGTTTTACTTTTCCGCAGAGACAATTCTCATTTGAGGAGCAAGACAGGGGCTTGTCAGTCATTAGAATGTACCAGAGTGACATGTAAGTGTTAAAAGAGCGAGAAGAGCACAAGATGCAGTCCATGCTTTGGGGGTTTTCAGAAGCCCCAAGACCAAGCTGGTTTATGATCTGGAGACGGGGCAGGCGGGACAGGTACTTGACATGCACAGCACAAGGAGGCTGCAGCTTGCAGCTTCACGGAAAAAGTGTTGCTTGTTCTCAGGCGTTTTTTCAGCCAGGAAAGTGAGTGTGTACCAATTCCGTACACAAGTGCTCAGCCAGGAATGGTTAGCTTCTATTGAGATCACCCTGCATTTAGGCCTCCGCCATGTCCAAAGGCCATGCAGATGTGAGCACCAGGGAAGGGAGGGAGCAAGGGAGAAGAGGGGACAGGCACCGGTATTCACAACTACAGGCCCTTATTACACACACTATTAATAATAGCGTCCCATCTCCATGACACGCAGGACTGTAGGATGGATCTTCAATGGACCGACAGAAAAACGTCTGTCTGAGCTGAGAAGCTTAACCAGACAGACAGAACCACTCTGAAAAGCCACCATCCAATGGACTGCAAATCACAGGAACATGGGCAAGAAATAACTTGTACCAAATGCAATTCTAGAAGAAAAGAGAAACCTGCATACAAGTAACAGGAGAATCCCACACAGGGTGAATGAGAGCTTCATGTAGCTCCCACCCTCCAAAAATCCTCACGACTGTTGATATACTTACATTTCTATGTTTTCAAAGAATTCGTTCCAGTGATTCAAAGTTATGAGAAGGATTTTAGAAATTATTTTTTAATCCATTAGTCCTTGGCTAAACTGAAATTTCCTTTACTGGAAGATGGAAGAAATCCTAAGCCCCCACTTCTATCCTCCACTTCATGTGTTACCAGATACTAGTCCTTTCTAGGTACTCCTTTTCCCATGGACCTGTGATTCTGGAGGACTTGAATGACCCAGATAAATGACCTCAAACCAAATCCAAAGCCAATCTTTTTTTTACCTTCTTCCCCTCCAACACACAAACCTTCTATTTTTAAGCAAAGCAAAGTAACTAGGAAAACTGATTTATATTTCACCTTTGCAGTCTTAGTTTCACTTCAATTGCAAACCAGTACCAAGCAAAAGAAGTGAGCAAAAGTTGGAAAGAATAAAGGGTGTGACTAAGCCTCAAAACTAGAAAAATCATCTTTTAATCACTTAATGCTAAGAAGTGACTGGCAACAGAGCTGAATGACTTCAGGTTTTTTGGTAACTATATAATGAACCAAATATCCACTTCACTGTATGTGGGTATTTTCACTGTGTGTTAAATTCAAAGCCCTAGTGAGACATTTAACCCCTCAAACAGATAGGAAAGATGAATATGGACAGGATGAATTGCTAAACCAAATTTGCATAACTCCTATCTATATTTTACCTTACAGGGCAAACTGATTCTTTTTGTTTGTGACCAATATAGATTTTACTGCTCTATTTATTACTCCGTGTCTGTCTTCAAAACCAGTAACTCCATGAGAAACAGCTCAGGTTTACCTGGAATATACACATACAATACAGAAAAATATGCAGTGCTGGGGAGGTAGGTGGTGGTGGAAGGGTGGGTGGTACTATTTTTGGTAACTGTCTCTTTTCTGCACTTCACTTCTCATATCAGAAACACACTCCCCGTATACCATGCCCGACCGATAAGGTAATTCTGAAACCTGTTCACAGGTACATACATCCTTGTTCAGTCTTCCTGAGAACAATAATGTTCAATATAGATCAAAATTCTGCATATACATTAACACAAAGACAAGCTTCATAAATAATGCTTAAAACACTCTTTAAATCTTTAAAAAATGTTACTGATTTTGACCCTCCCGGTTCCAAAGCCTGGCATCAGATATGCCTCTCTGAACAGCCTTCAAACTCTGACCCCCAACCTTTTAAAAAAACGTGTACAAACAACAATCTCTCTTTTCTTTCAGTTGAGGCCCGGATAGGAGGACCCTGATGCAAATGAAAAGAACAAAAGACCGCAGCAACACCTACTTGTCAATAATAAGAAATTAAAGCATTACTCTACTGAGCCCAAGGCTGACCTAATTTCCTACCATACAATTTAAATTTTCTCTCACCTTCTTTAGTTTCAAGTAGTGTGCAAGGTTATTATAACTGCCTCAGAGCTGTTCCTGCTGTCAGTGCCGGAATAATCAGACTTATTGAAATGGCTTTTTTAGTTTCTTAAAAACAAACACTAAACACTTATAGAAAGTAACAAATTTCGACTGCTCTTGCCGGAAAATGGCAGTTGCCTAATTAAAATAAGATTTCTTCTGCCACTACTGTTATTTGGTACTGAAAATATTCCAAACAGTTGCCTTTAAAAATATATATCTTTCCATTACTTCCCAAGGAAGAAACCAATCTCTATGCAGCGATATAAAAAGGTAGTGTTCTCTCGTGATCTGCAGAGGATTAGAGTTTGACTTCCTATATAATCTGGAGCCCATTGATCCATAGACACAAAATCATTTCCCTTTAATCTGGGGATCAGACTCTTTCTAGAGGAGCCTTGATATTTGCATGCTGAATGTTGAACTTGGCTTGCAATGCTGGAATACTGGCAGGGTGGGAATGGGAAAATATATTTAAAAGTTTCTGCTACTGTGGGGAGGGGGTTTGGAGGGGTGGATGTCAATCAAAGCGTCAGATCTCCTAGTCTAGTCCCATATTTTTACCCTAGGGTAGTTAACATTTTATTCTGTTCAGCTCCAGCCAGGGCAGAGATGATTGCCTGGGTGACTATTCCAGCTGTTACTTGTCCTCGGTTCTATTTGCTTTTCAGGGCTTAATTCCCACCCACCCTCAACTTTGGCTAAAGCAATTCCACTTCAGGGTCGTGTCCAATCCAAGATCAAACAATGATGACTGAAACCAATTCCACGGTGATCAAGGGTCAGAGACCTTTCATATAACCGCGTTGTTTCATTTGCTCTTCCAGCTTCTCTAAGTGTAACTATATCCTCCAAAGAGGGGATTTGGCACAAGGAAATGAAAAAAAAAATCTAGGCAAAAGAGAAAGGGTGATGAGGGGTAACACGGATAAAGAAGCAGAGAAACCAGGAAGAGCTTGTTGGCCAAGGAAGAATGTAGATTTCACTAAAAGACTTTGGTTCGTCACTTAACGTCAGATGGTTTTTGGGTTGTTGTTTTTTTGCACGTTAAAGTATTTTATAATTAATAATATGCCTCCCTCAAGCTACTAAACCCCTTCGATTTAACCTTACAACTTAACTTCAAATTTAACTGAGATAAACAAAGTATCCTGTCCTTTTCATTGCCACGATCGGATCGGGAATGACAAACTTTGCTTAAAGACGAGCACAGACACCTGGAGAAATGCGAGAGGACACTCAGAAATGACTTCTCACTCAACCCCAGAGGGCAGAAAAGAAAGAAAAAAAGACACCCTCGATCTCCTGTGTCAAATCCTTTACTCCTAGCCTTGAAATTGCTTTTTCTCTCTTTCCTGATTTCGACCAGTCTTGGGGCATGAGACGAACACAGAAAATGCAGCGAGGGAAATGTCAGTTGGAATCCTCGGAAGAAATCAGGCAGAAAGTTGACCTTTTGGCACTTGCAGTGCAATGGAAGGTACAGCCGCGCGCGCCCCTTCCTTCTGCGAGGTCGAGCGACGATTTAGGAACAGCCTGTCTGGCTCACGTCCACACAGACAGCCCGAAAAGGAGCAAAAAGCTCCAGCAGCCCCAATCCCCGCGTGGGGACCGCGCTGTCCCCTCTGGGTAGGGTGAGAAATCAGCTTTTTCTCTCCGAGCCCGACCCAAAGCGGAAGGGGACTCCCGGCGAGCCCGGCGCGGGGGAAAGCCCCGGGGGCGCACCTGCAGCGGCGCCGCCGGGGACCCGCGGGGGAGGTTCCTCGACGCCCGCCGCCCGGAGCCCGGGGTCCAGCCGCCGAGCCTATCCAAGTTTTGGCTGCCTGGGCTTGCCCCCAGCTCGTGCCACAAGTGCACGGATTGCGGCGATCCGAGGGGGCCGCGATGCACTTACCCTTTGAGCTGTTCCCTCATGGCTGCAAGGGCTCCGCGGTCAGGAGAGGGCGAGCGGAGGAGTGAGCTTTCAGTGCCGCCCGGCTCCCGAAAGTCGAGCGCCGCCGCCGCCCAGGCTCGCAGCTGAAAGCACTGCGGAGGAGCCGGCGCGGGCTGGCGGGCGGGCGGGCGGGCGGGGAGGGGGCGCTGCGGGCAGACGGGGCGGGGCTGGGCCGGGCTCCGCCCCCACCTAGCGACCTGGGAACCAGGACTCCCCGAGACCCCGCAGTCGGGGCTTTCCAAACGGAAATGCAAAAGAAAAGAAAAAGAAAGAAAGAAAAGGCGGAGGAGGCGATTTAAGGTAGCCCCAGGAACCTGAAAAACCACACACTGCCTTGCTGGCATCCTCTTAAAACCTCTAGCAAGACTACTTGTTGCCAAATAAATGACCTAGGTGCAAATGACCTCATCGCAGATCATTAAGTGTGTGGGCTCAGAGTTTTCTTTTTAGAGAATGACAGAGAAAAATCACAAGCATAATTCCATCCCTCTCCATTGAAGATTAAAGTGGTGAGGCTGTAAGGACATGAAATTCAGGTTACAGTCATGGGCTAAACGGGCTTCTTAAGATGCATTTGTATGTGTTTTTCTGTTACAGCAGTGGTTCTCCAAGTGTAGTCCTGGCCACCAGTATCAGCATTGCCTGGGAACTTCTTAGAAATGAAAATTCCAGGGCCTCAGCCCAGACCTACTGAATCAGAAACTGAGCATGCTGAAGTTTGAGAACCTCTGGAATAGACTCTCAAAATAATACACCACCGCCAGTGGTGTGGCACGGTTTGGTCTTTCAGTCTTCTTTTAGAGAAATCGAAAAGGAAATCATTTCCAGTGGAACACTGTATTGGAAAAGTTACAGGGCCTAGACAGTTCAAATACCTCTAATCTTAGACTTTGCAATATGATGATACAGGTTAACTATGCAAAATTATTTTAACCTTGGAAATATTATGAAAAGAAGAAAGCCTTCATTAGCACAAGAATTTTCTGCAACCTTCACGTACCTTCAATTAGAGTCCAAAAAGTATCTATGATAAATTCCCTTAGTGGTTTCATTGTCCCTCTTTGTCCATTAATTTTGTTGGCCTGCTTCTCTTTTTATCTTCTTTCAATCATTTCCTTTGTTTTTGTTTTTTTTTTTGAGGGCAGTGTCACTGGCCCTCACATGTGGGACCCGAACCGGAGCCACTGGCATCCCAAGCCAGCACTTAACCACTGTGCCACTCGGCAAGCCCTCAATCATTTCCTTTTCACTCTGTCTTCTGGTTGATTCATTCCAGCTCAGTTTAGAGTTTAAAACATGCTCCCCTTTTTCTTTTTAAACATCCTTTTATTTTTTTGCTCAACATTTTTTCCCATAGAATGTTCGAGCTGAAAGGACTCTAGACATCAATCTCCCTTTACTGTCTGCTACAGCGTGGCACAAGAGACAAAAAATAAAGTACATGAACAAAAGGGTAAGGGAGTGTGCCAAGTTTCTTCACTACCCTGACAAACCAAATAAAAATGTAAATGTTATCACTAAGGACATGTGTATGTAGGTATGATTGGTATTGCTATTTTAAAGCAAATATGGCACTTCTGGCATTTTGCCTGATAGCCTGACACTTATTAATGCTGTCTTTTAGCAATTTTGAGCTACTGAGTTGCAGAGACAGCTGCTATTCCAGTCTGAGGGGGGCACACAAGGATTCGCTTTGGATCAGGTTGTCCCTTGGTCTTCGTGTAGGGTCTAGGTCTGCCTCTCTCTTTGACTAGAGGAAAAGGATTAGTGTTCTGTGATGAGGAAGTAGTGGCCTTTGCAATTGATCAGTGATGTCATCTCTGTGCCAATGTGGCAAATCACTGAAATACTGTTTATGTTTATTTCAATGAACAGACATAAACTTCACAGCATAGGCATTTGTAAATATTAGAAATCAATCAAGTAAAGGTTTGCAACACCTGTGTGGGGAGTTCTCTTGTGTTCTCATCCCTTCTTGTATTTTTGTTTGTCTTCCACTTTTAAAGTACCTGCTCAAAATTCAGGAGTTCTGATACGTTTCTCTAAAATATAAATGCATGTCTATTTTTCTCAGGGTCCAACTAGAAAACTACAAGGAACAATTCGTTTTTAAAAAATGGAAAATAAGAAATCACTATTCAGACCTTTTCTTAAATTTGACAGATGGCAATCCTCAAAAATACATCTTTAAGTTCTTTTTTAGACTAGCGTTATAGGCACTTGAAGACTTGTTCCCAAATCTTGATGTTATTTTAGAAATTAAATACTGAAAGTAATATTAAGCAATGACATGGGCATCACAATGACAGTTTGATTATCAATTTCAGTTAGATTATGCATTTTGCTTATTAGGGAAAGGCATTAAGAGAACATAATTTATATATCTTCATTTCAGAATTACAGTGATGCCATGTATGATATACAGTCATTGCTTATTTACAGTAGCCCTTCTTCTTATATTATTATTATTACTGTTTTGATGTGAGCCCCAGGCATGAAAGGAGTCTGAGGGCTCTGCCACCAGAAAAATCTGAAGTTGAAATCCTACCTCCAGAACCTACCATGAGCTATTTGTCCCCAGTACCACAGCTAGAATGTGGCAGTGCAATAATTGGACCTAGATACTCTGGCTTGAAGACCCATTCTCTTAGCCCCAGCCACTCTGCCAGGCTGCCATGGAGAGATGTTGCTTCTCTTATTGTGGGGAAAGGAAGATCTATATTTTTCTCGTGTGCTCATATGCGATCTCACTGCTGGTGGAGAGCAAAGGATAGTGATTTTGTTAGAAATAGGGGTAAGGAGATGGGATAGGGTCTAGGAAGGCGACCCCACACATTTTTCTATTTCCCAAACCACTTAAACATTGTAGGCTCTTAAGAAAAATAAAGATCTCTCTAACCTAAGGGACCGTACTGGACATTCTCCTAGTCTTCCTCCAGTTCTATTCTCTGCCCTTCTCCACTTGCTCTGTGCTCTGTGCCCCAGGAGGTTGGACCTCTGTAGATGTTATTAATCAGGCTCCCTTGCCTTTTGGCTTCCCTTTGCTTTCAGCCAATGGGAGGCAATGATGAAAGGCCTATAGCAGGAGATGAAAGGGTAGGAGGAGAGAGCTGTTTGGGTATTTATTCTCCAAACTCCTTCCTGTTGGCTTTGAGCCTGGCTGTGGCTGAGTTCCTTTGCCTACAGCCACAAGTCTTGTTGGGCAGTCATTTGTATAGCAATAGCGTTCTCCAGGTTCTGTAAACCATTCCCTCCCCATTGCCCTTGTTCTTTCTCCAATCCTGCCCAGATTTTTGTAAATAGCCTTTTCATTACACTCTCTTCAAGTACCACTTTTTTTTTTTTTTGAGGGCAGTGTCACTGGCCCTCATATATGGGACCTGAACCGGGGCCGCTGGCTTCCCAAGCCAGCTCTTAACCACTGCGCTATTCGGCCGGCCCTCAAGTACCACTTTTAAATGTACCATCTGTTTCTCCCAGGACCCTGATGGAACAGGGACCCACCCGGTCAAAGCTACACCCAGAGACAATAGACTGGTTGCTGAGTGTGGACCACTGATGGATGAGAAAGGTAACTCCACCTGTTGGAACTGAGAAGGAGGCTATTCTCATTCACTGGACAGATCATTCTAGAAGCCTCCTCTGTAGGCCCAAAAGGAGCTTCTGGCTATTGGGGATAAAAGGAAGTTAACAATTATGAATGGTGATAACAGCGGGAATATAGGTAAAGAGGCCACAAGCAGCTTCTTTCAAGAGCTTCAATGCTCTGCTTGGTCTTTGGGAGACAATATCAAGATGGAGATTAGAGAGGTGGGAAAATTGAGAAGGACCTAGTGTGATGATCCAGAGTTTGACCTGTATCATGAAAGAAATGTGGAAGGGGGCGTTTTTTGTTGTTGTTTTTTTAGAAATTTTATTTGGGAACAGTGTGTTTTTCCAGGACCCATCAGTTCCAAGTCAAATAGTTGTTTCAATCTAGTTGTGGAGGGCGCAGCTCAGTGGCCCCTGTGGGAATCAAACCGGCAACCTTGGTGTTATGAGCCTGCGCTCTAACTACCTGAGCTAACCGGCCGCCCTGGGGGAAACTTTTTAAAAAGGAAATTTAACCATGCATGTGGCTCTGTAAGATGTGTCTTTGAAAATTCACTCCAGCAACCGTGTGAGGCTGGATCAGAAGAGTTTGGAATTAGGAGACCAGATACAAGGTGATGGCAGTATGATGGTGCTGTGAATGATGGCAGTGGCAGAGAGAATGGAGAAATAATAAAATAAGGTAAAAACTATAGGAGTCTGGACTGATTGGATGTATGAATGGAAGAGAGAGAAGACCAAGGGCAATGGTCCTCAAGCTTGGCTACCACTGGAATTACCTGGGATGCGCTAAAAATTCAGGTGTCTGTTTTTCACCATTCTGAGATTCTGATTGAATTAGCCTTGGGCATTGGGATTTTTTAAGGCTCCCTAAGGGATTCTAATATTCAGCCAAGATTGAGGATCACTGTTGTAGGGTGACTCCCAAGATTGGATGAGTAACATTCACCAAGCTAGGAATTTCAGGAGGAGAGGGTAAGTTTTGGCAGAAGAGGGTAAGGGAAAGATGATGAGCTTGATGTGGTAGTGCGATGTAACATCAAAGGGATCCAGGAGGCAGTTGGAGCTAAGAGGGAAGATGTCTGAATTTAAGCTATTGATTTGAAAGGTCAGTGTTGTAGGGTCACGAGTTTGGATGAACCCATCTACTGGCGGGTATGAAGGGCCAAGGGCAGAGGCCAGACTGCTCCTATCTTCCACAGACACATCCTTTTCCTTTTCAGGTTGCTTGTGGTTGCAATGTTGGCCTGATTTTTCCAGTGTCAAAATGAGCAGAAAGAGAAAGGAAAAAGGTGGAATGGTTTGTACTGGGTACTTGCTGGGGGATGGTCCTGCGGGACTTCACCACCCCCAAGGCCAGCTTCTTTCTAGCTCTGAGTCTCTAACTGAACTGCTTTTTGTTCCCTAACCAATCTTCAGTATAACCAGCATCATTTTATAAAAATCCATTTGGAATATAGGTACTGCTTCAATGAATCATAATACATATTTTAGAGTAAATTTGCAACATTTGAGTATCCAGTAAACACATAAGGATGCCATGTTTCTCTTTGCATAGTACAAGTATTAGCCATGAACAGTGAATCAGACATCTAACAAATGCTTACAATGATGGTGAGTCATTGCTAGTTAGGGCAAATACCATGGTACACTAATTAAAATATGTAAAGCAATCCCTTTAGATCGATCTGAAACCAGCATCTTTTGGATATAAGAATAACCAGTCAGTTCTCATTAACTAGTAAATGAAGAGGCCTCTACATTCAGACACACAGCACTTCACATCCACACAAAAGCCTATTTTTCCAGGCCCTTCCCCTGAAGGGAGGCAGAGTAAGCCAGGCGGAGGAAAACTCTCCGAGCCAGCTGCCATCCAAACCACACAGGTTCCAGATAAGGCCAACCTCAGCCTTACTCTAATGCAGTTTACTTTTAATAAGGTTTTTCAAACTTCCCACAGCCACCTATATCAAACCAAACATCTAAAAAGATGTGAAATTTAGCATCTTCACTAAAATAAGGCCACACTTCATTAACCTCACAGGCCCCTGGTTACTTCACATGAAAGAATTCCAAGTAGCCTGCCAGCTATACCGTTCCCCCACAACCACCTTTTGCTAAAAATGGATAACTGGTTAAGGTGGTTCAAGCAGATCTGACAACAGCATTGCTGGTCCACCTTAACAACTGCTCAAAGCTGTAACTATTTGTCTGCCTTTCCCAAAGGATTGTGCCAAATAACTGGAATTTCAAAACTAGGCAGAAATTCTGACACTCTGCATAATCTCCGTTCCTCTTCAGTTACAAATAAGGCTTTGTATTCGATTAGACTCACAGCAGGTGAAAACCCCAATTAGTGAATTCATTCTGGGGCTCTTTCTACCTTCCTCCCACACACCACAGTTTAAAAAAAAATAAGGGAAGTCAGTCTCCTCTCAAATCACAATTAACTTAACCCTTGGATCTACCCAACCAAGCCCTTTACCACTTGAAGAATTTTCACATGAAAATGGGAGGATGTTGAAAATTTTGCCCTTCTTGACTTCATAATGGGGGTTACAAAAAATTCTATTTTGCCAGACTTTATTGTTTTCTTCAAATCCATAAATACTCCCACATTTTCTGATCAATCTAGAAATTACAGTTTTTCTTTCTGTCTGAAAACTCACAAATTCAATATTATCTAAAGAATGATTAATGGATAGTGTGCTACAAGAGAGAATTATTTTTAAGTTATGTTCTTATTTTGGTGTATTTGAGGTGAGAGAAAATATTAAATTTCAGTTTAAACACTTTGCTTTGGCCTTAGGAAGTGCATAAAGTCTAATACTATGTAAATATTTATTTATCAAAGGAAATTCCTCATTGGACAAGGATAGAGGTTTGGTTTGAACATTCAAAAAAAAAAGTAAGACAGCTTTAGTTCTTAGAGTGATTTACTTATACTTTGTCAATTGCTTCTCAGGAAATATTTCACACCCCAGTTTTATGTATGAGCATAAGATTAAAAAAGAGCAGCTTTGTCTTTTTTAATTGTTTTAATCCTGTCACTTTTCTTGAAACAAGTCGTAGAACTTATTATCCACAAGAAAATATTGAACATATATCAAATAGCAACACAGCTTTTAGAAGTAGTCATCTGTTACTGTCAGAGGTTCATTTCATTTTGAGGTTTCTAAATTAAAATGCAAAATTCTACATACATGCCTGCCTAAATTACCCCTTTCTGAAATATTTGAATTTCAAAAAAAAAATGTTAAATGCTAATGTAACCATTTTTAATTCTTATGACTTGGTTCTTGAGATTTGGAAAAAAGTAAACAAAGGAATTACCAGTCAATTACACGAACAAGGAAGTCATCCTAAGTTGAAACAGATAAGGAAAATTAATATTCAAATGCTACTGAATGAAGACACCAGGGTTGTTTTTTTTCCCCCTTTAGAGATGAGTATCTACTAGAATCGAAAGCAGCCTCTTAATCTTCAGCAAGCGTAGCTGTATATTCCAGCAGAGGCATTAAGACAGCAAGGCAGAGCTCCAGACCAATTCTGTCCCTTAGAGCTAGTCACTTAACCCTTAGAGGCCAGTCACTTAACCCCTCTGGAGCTCTGTTGACTCATCTGTAAATTCGGATAATACTGCACAAGGCCAAAGCATGGTTCAAATGACATAATGACTATGAAAGTGATTTGGAGGCTGGGAATGCTATGCTAATGCAAAGTAGCCTGTCGTGCAGGTATAATTCCTTAGAAAGAAAACCCAATGTGTACAGGAATACCGTTAGGAATATAGCACAAAATAAATTCAGCACAGTCACTTTAACTTCTCATTTTCAGATGGTTGTATAAAGGGAAACTAGAGGTCTAAGAGTTTCGGTCTTTCCTCTTCAGCAATTTGCAAAAGGAACCTTTCCTCCTTTTGTTTTTTACATTTAAGAAAGGAGCAAGTGGGTAAAATAAGTTTGGGGCTTTTGCAAGTTAAATCACTAACCACAAGCTTGAGATTAGAATAAAATTCACACCATTGGTTATCATTCTTTGGGGCTGAGGTTAAAAAAATCAATAGTATTCACACATGTTTAAAGGTGTATTCACATTCATACTGTCAGAGAGCATAACCCTAGAGTTTCAACAGAACAAGTGAATATTGGTTTTGTGGGGGACAATGGGAGAGCAAGAGCCCCTATACCCCATGGAGTTCTCTTGGTGGTCGGCCTTCAATAGCCAGGATGCAGTAGGAATTCTCCACAAAGACAGAAATCCATAAAAGGGGAAATGGAGGTAAAAACCTATTTACCCAATTAATGATTTACTAAAGGCTGAATCTTGTACTCTAGCTCTGGTTTATTTTGTCAAGGCATTTTTTTAAGATGAAAGGAAAATATAAATGCAAAGAATTTTGATTAATCCACAAATTTCCAAGAATATTTGTCATGTGCTGCATCTAGACAAAGTTTCCGTGTTAAATATTTCTTTATATTCATTTCTTCCAATGACTGCAATCGAGGTGTATTTGTAGAACACTGACATATGTCTTTGCTTATCAGACTCTTTCTTTTTCTTTACTGTTAGTAAAAACTGGGAAGCATTTGGAGGACGGACAAGGAAATATATAAAAATTTCAACACTGTAATCAGGTACTAGGTGGACCCAAATATGGCCTTAACCTTAAGGGGCTTACAGTCTAGTGGGGGTGGGGGAGGAGATAGACTCATACATAACTAAATACACTATCAAACAGATGATAAGGACAGAAATAGGGAAATATGGGGCAACCAGTTAGCTCAGGTAGTTAGAGCACAGGCTCATAACACTAAGGTTGCTGGTTTCATCCCCAGATGGGCCAAGGAGCTGTGACCTCCACAACTAGATTGAAACAACTACTTGACTTGTAGTTGATGGGTCCTTGAAACACACTCTTCCTCAATAAAATTTCTATTAAAAAAAACCGGAAATAGGGAAATAAAAAAATAAGCACAAAAGGAAATGTGGTTAGCTTGAGCTCTTGGGATTTGGCAACAATTAAAAGCTAAGCAGGCTTAAATCACCAGGTTTTATGCATGTTATTGTTAGTATATGAGGAGCTGAATGAGGAGCTGAATCAGCTTCTTAAATTGACTCTGTGAGCTAATCTCTCATATTAATAATTTACCAAGGCACAGATTTTTAATGTTAACATACTGCTGTATTATAAAATTAGAGTGTGCTTTTTTGGAATTCAAAAAAGTATTGGGCCAAAGTTGGGTTTTGCATCTGAGGAAGGCTCATATGCAGAAAATACTACTGTCCCCATTAGAATGTGAAATCACATTCTTGAGTTAATATCGAGACTCTAGTGTGGGAATTTAGGTCCTCACAGCTTGACTTACTCTCATCCCTTAGGAGCTAGAAAAGAATTGAAAGCCTCTTCTCATATGAATAGAGAAGGAAAAATTGGCATCATCTGTATTTTGAATATTTTTCTTTTTAAATAGAATTAAATTTGGTATGGGAAGAAATAAGCATGAAAAAGAGGGTATGGATCAGCATGGGAATGTATGCCAAGACTGTTATAACAGCTCAGTGAAGAGAGGATGAAGGCCTGAGCTAAGAAAGTAGCACTGGGAATTAATAGAAAAGTTGAAATCAAGACAGGTTATAGGATAGAATCAACACTGCTTTTCAGCCAACTGGCTGTAAGGGCTAGAGGCAAGGGAAGACTCTAGAATTTTTGATAATGCCATCATTAGCTGAGGATTCATATTCGTGTATATACTATGTATCTATTTATACCTCACATTGTTTCATAAAGGTTGTAGGGCAACTTATAAGGCTGTATAAATTTCAAAAATTAACAGATAAAATCCAGGATTAAGGAAATATAAATAGAGTAAAATATTAAGAAGGGAAGCACACAGATTTGAAGACCCCCAGGCTTGATACAGTTATTAAAATTTAGCTATGCACACCTACCAGAATAAGAATGACAAACAATACAAGTGTTGGAAAGGTTAGGATGCAACTAGAATTCTTGTGCTTTGCTGATAGGAATGTAAATGAATGCAACACATTGGAAAGCTGGCAGAATCTACAAGAGCTGAATATATACATGCCCTATGACCCAGAAATTCCATTCCTTGATATTTTTCCAAAAGGGGTGCATATGTATATTCAACAAATGACACCTTTTATATTGTTTTTTACATCATTCTTTGTACCAAATGTCCATCAACAGTAGAGTATATAATCAATTATAACATATTCACACAATGGAATACTATATAGTAATGAGAATGAACAACTTCATACAATAGTATGGATGAATACGAGTTTAAAACAGCCAGACACAAGAGAGCACATGCGGCATGATTCTATTTGTATAAAGGACAAAACCAGGCTAAATTAATTTATGGTGTTCAAAGTCAACATCGTAGTTACCCTTGGACAGTGGGTAAGGATTGGAAGGGGCACAAGGGGGCTTCTGGGGGCCAGTGATGTTCTGTTTCTTGATCTGAATGCTGGTTACATGGGTGTGTTCAGATTATGAAAATTCATTGTATTGTATGCTTAAGATTGAGCCTTTTTTTCCTGTATGTCTAACATATTTCAATACAAAGTTTTGTTTTGTTTTGTTTTGTTTTGTTTTAGCTGAGCCATCCTGCCACCTGTTGTCAGTTCGGCGGCAGCTTATCTCTGGCTGGGCATCGAACTGCTGTTGCTCAGAGCACAGCTCGCACTTTTGAGCGAACCCTTAACCAACTGAGCCACTCGACTGGCCCTACAATACAAAGTTTTTTAGAGGTACTGAGGGGAAGTTAGGTAAGGGATGAGGTAGCAGCACACATGTGTTCCACTCGGTTTGGGGAGTGATGGTGAAGTGTCCAGAGTCTGGGCAGATGAGTAAGTGTGCGGTGAGTGGAGTTAAGAATCAGGTCATTTAAGAGAAATGAAACACTATGACTAAAGCTTTACAACAGTCCCGAATCCTTATATGGGTGATTCAGTCCCTGTTCAGCTTAGTACAGAGCAACTGAGACAAAGACTGTGATAAGAAACCATGGAGTGAAGGGATTTATTCCTGCTAAAATGAGACAAATACAGTATACATTTACATTAAAAAATTTATTGCATGGGCTTTTTCAGAAGGGAGACACTGCATGATGTCCGTCAATCCTGAGCAAACTCCCTTCAGGAGTTGTTTATAGAGTGGCCCTTAACATAAGCTAAGGGATGAGGTGCCCGAGTTGAAGCAGTCTTATGGGTAGCAAGGCCAAGTGGTCAAGGAAGGCAGCTTTCTGATGGCCAGACCTGAGATAGGGATAAAACATGCCGCAGTGTTTTCTCAAACTGCACGTCATGAACCATTCATAGGCCATGAAATCTATATAGTGGATTTTTACTAATATTGTTTTCAATGAAATGGAAAAAAGTAGAAAATATGAGAATGAATTATATAGTAAGGGTAATTCATCTTTTGCGAAACTCTCTTTTCCATTATACAAATGTAGATACACAGAGAAATATTTATAGATATAATTATATATGTGTGTGTGCATTTACTCTGGGAGGATATATAAAATATAATTTTTACTGTGGATTGGTTAAAAAAGATGAAAGCTAGACACCTCTATTGCATAGACAAATGGATGGACTGCATGCTTATTGGACAATTATGCATAAATATAAGTTCTTCAGACTAAGATTTGGAAGTAAACTGGGGACAGCTACTTTGCCGTTTTATTCCCCTGTAAGAGCTGGGGCATTGCAAGGACAAGAGGGGTATTAAAAGATTCAGGAGAGAGGCAGCCGGTTAGCTCAGGTGGTTAGAGTGCAGTGCTCCTAATGCCAAGGTTGCTGGTTCAATCCCCACATAGGCTGCTGAGCTGCGCCTTCCACAACTAGAATGAAACAACTACTTGACTTGGAGCTGATGGGTCCTGGAAAAACACACGTTCCCCAACAAAATTTAAAAAACAATGTTTCAGGGGAGGGAACAAGTTAGGGAGGCATTCATCACATCTGAAGTTCTAGCCACAGGAGGTGCTGCAGGGGCTCAGAAAATGCTTCATGTTTTAGGGAGTGTCTCCTCTGCCAGCTGTTTGTTTGGGTGGCTGTTTGAGAGTATGCTGAGAATCACTCAGCCTTTTCTTTGTATTCCAAATGGCATGGTGATATTGTCACACTGCAGAAGGAAAAACATTGCTGCTAAAAGTATTGTCAAAGGGAGTAATGAGCAGCTCACACTACTATATAGAACTGCACGTTGCCTGTATGAGCAGCACACTTCAAAACTCAAACTGAGAAATAATCCTTCTGCTCTTACCCTGCAGTGGGACCTCATTCGAAGCCTTTGCTAGCGTGCGCAGGTCTAGGCCACTGAATCGGCAAATGTGTGCCTGACAGAATGGTGATATTTTAGGGCTGGATGGTCCCCATTCTATTGAATACCTATGCATTCCTCCTAGTCAGTGTTCTGGGAAATTTGTCTGAATAAGTATGTGTGAAGACTAATAATGATTATGCTTATAAAAAAGAAAAAAAAAGGATTCTCATTTGACTGTAGGAACATTTTAGGCAGCATATGGCTATGGGGCGATTAAGCATATTAAGAGTGAAAATAACAACAGCTTTAAGAATCAAATTCTTTTCAAAAGACTGTCCAGCTAGGAGAGTAATTAGAGAGGAAGTCACAATTTTTCTTTCTTCAATAGTTAATCACAGCAGCATTCATTAAATTCCCAGTAGTAATAAATGGTTATTTAACAATAATTCTGGGCCGGCCGTATTGCGCGGTGGTTAAGCGCTGGCTTGGGAAACCAGCGGCCCCAGTTCGGGTCCCACATATGAGAGCCAGTGACACTGCCCTCAAAACAAACAAACAAACAAAAAACCAACAATAATTCTCATCAGTATTTTTTACATTTTAAAATCACCAGTCTATGGGGGCAGCTGGTTAGCTCAGGTGGTTATAGCACAGGCTCATAACACCAAGGTTGCCGGTTCAATTCCCACATGGGCCAAGGAGCTGCACCCTCCACAACTAGATTGAAGACTACTATTTGACTTGGAGCTCATGGGTCCTGGGAAAACACACTGTTCCCCAATAAAATTTCAAAAAAATAAAAGAAATAAAATAAAATAAAATCACCAGACTATGGATACGGTATTTCAACCATTGTCTCTGAAGCTACAAGCCAACTGCCTAGCCTGGAGGTGATTACTCACAAAGCAAGAATTATCTATCATAGCACATCTCATTTTACCTACCCCTAAATTTAAAATCCTCAGTCCACAAATGTGCCTGCCGATAATTTTTCTCCAATACCTTGTGATATACTGCAAAATGGCCACAGATCTCACCTCCTCCCTGTTATCTAGCTTTTGCCATGTGACTTTGTCTCTCCTCCCATCGGAGACTGGAATTTTTCCCTACCTCTTATATCTGGGATGACCCTATTACATGACTTGCTTTGGCCAATAAACGACCAAACGTGACACAAGTAGAAACTTGACAAGTGTGAAGAAGCCTGGGCTAGCCTGTTGGATAACGAGACACGCAACCTAATTGCATTTGTTCCAAAATGACAGCCTGTGAACCATCAGACCCGGTAGGTCAGGCCATGATAGCTCATCCAGCTGCTAGGCGACCACAGATGCATGGACAGGCCCAGCAAAGATTAGTAGCTCGTCCAGACAACAAAAACAGTCCAGTTCATTCATCAGATAGTGAGCTAAGTAAGTAGTTGTTGTGTTAGGGGATCTACAAATTAGGGCTCATAGGCCTAGTCTGGCCTGTGGCCTGTTTTTGTATAGCCTCCCACCTACGTATGAGTTTTACATCTTTAAAGAGTTTTAAAAACACAAAGAAGGGCCGGCGAGTGGTGCGGTGGTTAAACGCTGGCTTGGGAAGCCAGCGGCCCCGGTTTAGTCCCACATATGAGGGCCAATGACACTGCCCTCAAAAAAATAAAATAAAATAAAATTTAAAAAAACCCAAAAAACAAAAAGAATATGCAACAGAGACTGTATGTGGCCAACGAAGCCAAAATTATTTACTATCTGGTCCTTTATAAAAATGTTTGCCAACCCCCCTGTTAAGCAATACAGCTGTGTTTGTTATATAGCAAAAGATAGCTGATATACACCTACCCCCAAGAAAGAATGTTCGAAACCAGGGCTTTCTCACCGAACTCAGTTGACACCTACTCAATTTATCCTTGTTGCTTGTCATCTAGTTGCTTGTTAACTATGATAATACCTGAGATGAATACAATAAACAAATACACACATAACCTGTACAGTTATTTTTGTTGTGTGCTTCTCAAAATTAAGATTTCTAAGGGTACGTAAAAGAATAAATATACATTTTTTAAGCAACTTTATTCATAATATCCCCAAACTGGAAACAATACAAATGTCCAACAATGGGTAAATGGATAAACGAAATGTGGTGAACACACAATATGACATAAATGATGAATCATAGAATTGTACACTTGAAACTTAGGTAATTTTACTAACCATTGTCACCCCAATAAATTTAATTAAAAAAAGAAAGTTCTTCGCAATTAAAAAGGAACAAACTAGTGATTTTCAAACTACTGATATTCAAAAACATTATGCAAAGTGTAAGAAACCAGACACACAAAAATACTGTGTAATTCCATTTATATAAAGGTCTAGAAAATGCAAGCTAGTCCACAGTGACAGAATACACATATCAGTGGTTCCTGGGGCCAGGGGTAAAGGGAAGAATGGCCTTTAAAGAAGCACATGGAGGCTGTGGGGGGATGAGAAAGTTCTGGACTTTTTTTTTTTTGAGGGCAGTATACTGGCCCTCATATGTGGGACCTGAACTGGGGTCGCTGGCTTCCCAAGCCAGCGCTTAACCATCATGCCACTCGGCCGGCCCGAAAGTTCTGTACTTTAATTGTAGCAATGGTTTCATGGTTACACATCTGCCTAAAATCAGTGAACTGTGTACTTCAAATGGATGCAGTTTATTGTATGTAAATTATTCTTTAATAAAGTTGATTTTTAAAGCTTTTTAAGAAAGCATTTACCCTAAAATCAAATTTAACATTCAAAAATGTATACAATTGGGCAGAAAATGAGGTGCATTACACCAGGATATTTATATAAATATAGGACACATTCAGGTCATGCTGTCAGTCCCTTCTGATTAATTCTGAAAATATCAAGACATTAGATTCAGAAGTAGTCCTAAAGGTTAATGAATTATATTCTCTCATCCAATACAGAAATTGCCTTTAGGGGTGAAGGCAGTCATCTCAGCCTTGAATATCTACTGTACAGGGAGCTTACTGCCTTTCAAGGTGGTAGATTCTGGTTTTTGGTAGCTCAGTTATAAAATTTTCTTTAATATTGAGTTAATATTTACTTTCTTGTAACTTCCACATATGTAGCTGAATCTGTTCTCAGGGCAAAACAAAAGAAAACAAAACACAAAACAAGGAAAACCAAACGAAACATCAACAACCAACAACCAACATGCAAGAAAGTACATCTCGCCTAACTTTCTAAATATTTGAGGCTCCCTATTATATTCTCCTTAATACTATTTCTCTCTGGGTGACATCTAAACACTTGGGTTTCCCTCTATTTTTTTCTTATATACTATGGCCTATAGACCCCCACCTATTCTGATGATGTAATGGTGACCCCGTATCTTCTTTTTTTTTTTTTAAAGATTTTAATTGGGGAATTGGGGGAGGGGAACAGCATTGGGGAACTGGGGAAGGGGAACAGACTAATTATTGTCCTTTTGCTCTTCAGTGTAGTTGCGGAGGACATTGCTTCACTGGCCCATGTTGGTATCGTCATTGTGCTCTTCCCGGATGAGGCAGATCAGTCACCAGCCTCTGGATGGTCACTCAGCGTGGCTATTGGCAGCTCATGCTGGCTGCCCGCCACTCACTGTAGCCTATGGCAGCCCACTGCAGCAGGGACTGCAGCCTACACTGTCGCCGGCGGCAACTCACAGCTGGAGAACCAGCTCCAGGTGGAGCTGCTGTTCTTAGCTGTAGAGGGCAGTGTCACTGGGCCTCATATGTGGGATCTGAACCAGGACCGCTGGAGTCCCAAGCCAGCTCTTAACGAACGCTCCACTCGGCCGGCCCTATATCTTCTATTTCTGAAACGTAAAGCTCTGAGATAATTGGATTTGAATGAGGGTTGACTTGGGACTTTTTGAAAAATTTTTTGCCTCCTTTCCCTCCCGCCAAACCTTAATAACTGTTTGCTGTGTATTATATTTATTATGCATACCAGTTCCAATGGTTCTGTTTACTTCGGACCAGTATGCTCACTTGTCCTGGTGACTTGGGAAAGTTTTTTTGTTTTTTGTTTTTGTTTTTTGTTTTTTGAGGGCAGTGTCACTGGCCCTCATATGTGGGACCGAACCAGGGCCGCTGGTTTCCCAAGCCAGCGCTTAACCACCGCGCCACTCGGCCAGTCCTTTTTGTTTTTTTAGCTGAGCCATCCTGCCACCTGTTGGCAGCTCAGCTTGGGCTGGGCATCGAACTGCTGTTGCTCAGAGCTCAGGTCGCACTCTTGAGTGAGTTCTTAACCAACTGAGCCATTCAGCCAGCCCTAAGGGAGAGGTTTTTGCATCTGTATGGGGCTTCTCCTGACCCTGAAGCAGACCCACCTCTAGGAAGCGCTGTTTCCTGGTGCTGCCTGGCCAACTTTTTCCTTCCTTTGTTCTGCCCCTCCTTGCGTGCCTATAAAACCTTTTGGTGGTATTAAGAGGGGGAAGGCAGTCTTTGTGACAGTTCACTGTCTTCCCTTAATGCTGGCATTTTGGAAAAAACCTAATTTTCTTTGTACCAACCTGCCTCTTGAGTTTTGGCTTTTGTGCGGCAAGCAGCCAGACCCTTTGCACCGTAACAATGACACTTTGAAAAACAAGATCCATTCAAAATGGGATATCCAGAATTAAGCAAGAGGGATGCTTATACCTCCTTCTTTGCCAATACTGCTGTCTACAACTATAGTAGCATTTTTGTTTGATGAACACCATATCACACTTTCTGTTCATACTATTACTAAAAACCCAAGGGTTTTTAAACATAATCTGATATTAAGGTCTCTTTGCTCCTGTGTTTTTAAATTGATTACTTGAGTCTACATATGAGATTTATGTCTTATTTATATTTGCTTTCAAATTTTACTTGTAATAAGAACTCATCTTTCTAACTGATTTATATCTATTAGAATTTTGGTGTATTTATCATATAAAGTATGAACTTTTGTCAATTTCAAATTTATCAATAAGTATAGGTATCATCTACAATCATTCCATCAACAAAGTACCTATTGTGGATTTGGTTATATAAGGTAGTAAACAGACCAAAATGGAAAGAAGTGGTGGAATGACTGTCTTCTTGGCATTTATAGGCTAGAGCAGGAGATATGTAAAAACAAACCATCACATTTTAGTTAGATAAGTGCTGGTGGAAGGCTGTGCTATTTGAACACAGCCAAAGTAGGGTTCACAAAGGTAGTGATGTGTGGGCAAAATTGGCCAATTAAGGTCTTCTGGTGGAAGGCCAAGGTGAGAATAAGAGTTGATTGAAGAAGAAACAGCCATGTGCAAAGGCATGGATATCTTTTTAAAAAGTTTTTTTTTTTTTAAAGATTTTATTGGGGAATTGGTGGAGGGGAACAGCGTTGGGGAATCGGGGAAGGGGAACAGACAAGTTGCCGTCTTCTTGTTCTTCAGTTTAGTTGTGGAGGATGTTGCTTCACTGTTGGTATCGTCATTGCGCTCTTCCCGGATGAGGCAGATCGGTCGCTGGCCTCTGGATGTCGCTCACTGCGGCTATTGGCAACTCACGCTTGGCTGCCAGCCGCTCACGCTGGTTGCGGGCCACTCACTGCAGCCTATGGCAGCCCACTGCAGCAGGGGCTGCAGCCCACACCATCACAGGGGCTCGCACAGCCCAGCTCCAGGTGGAGCTGTTGTTAGCTGTAGAGGGCAGTGTCACTGGCCCTCATGTGGGATCCGAACCGGGGCCGCTGGCATCCCAAAACCAGCGCTTAACCAATGCGCCACTTGGCCGGCCCTTAAAAAGCTTTTTAAATTATTTTTTTCAATTACAGTTGGCATTTAATATTATATTAGTTTCAGGTGTACAGCATAGTGGTTAGACATTTATATAATTTATGCAGTGATCCCACCCCACCCCACTATACAAAGTTGTTGCAACATTACTGACTATATTCCTTTAGGCTGTGCTTTACATCCTCTGATTGTTTTGCAACTGAAAGGTATGGATATATATATATATATATGTATATATATATGTATATATATATATATATATATATATATATATATATAAATTAAAGTTTATTGGGTTGACAATGGTTATTAAAGTTACATAGATTTCAGATGTACAATTTTGTGATATATCATCTATATATCACATTGTGTGTTCACCACCCAGAGTCAGTTCTCCTTCCATCACCATATATTTGATCCTTTTTACCCTTATCTACCACCCTCTTTCCCTGCTCCCCATGGATATCTTAAATACAGGGCCAAGGAAAGACACTCTATTGCATGTTAATCCTGATCTATCAGTTGGCTTTCTTTGGATGGTTCTGTTTATCAGCTGCAAATTCATTCTATTACCCAGTCCATTAAACTGTCAAAAGAGATCTTGAAAAACAAGGTGTAAAACCAAAAGATACACTGTTGATAACAGTCTTCTCACCCAATCACCGGAGTAGCCCTATTAGAAATGAAAGTGAGGTGAATCTGGCATGACAAATTTTGAAAATAACATGTTGATCCCAGGAGCGTATTTTTCTAAGTATCATTATTAATCTCTTCAATGTTTTCTCATCAACATCAAGTTTATTGGTTTAATTCTAAAAATTTGTCTTCTCCTTATCTTTTAAATGTCAAAATAATGTTTTCTTATCTCCTTTTGTGATGTCACCAATCCCCTTTCTGATGTTTTCTCCACGCCTGTCACCACCAGTAGCTATTTTCACAGGAGGAGGAGTACAGTTCTAATTGCTATTAGGTAAGAAGAATGCACTCTTATTGTGTAGAAAAGGGGTCTCTGCATCCAAATGGAGGTTGGACATTGAATCAAATGATAGAACTTCTTAACAAATTAGAGTTGATTTCTGAATTGCTTTTATTTATTTTAAAACAGAAACATTATGAGTTGAGACTGTCCTCTAAGATTCGGACTGTATTAAGTTGTTCTTTACTTATCTGTGGCCCTCTCGTGAATTTATGAGCTTCAATAAAGAAGTAGATGGGGAGGGCCGGCCGAGTGGCTCAGCTGGTTAAGAGCTTACTCAAGAGTGCAAGCTGAGCTCTGAGCAACAGCAGTTTGATGCCCAAACCGAGCTGAGCTGCTGCTAAGCTGCCAACAGGTGGCAGGATGGCTCAGCTAAAAAAAAACCAAACAAACAATACAACAACAAAAGAAAGAAGTGGATGGGGATGGCCAGTTAGCTCAGTTAGTTAGAGCGCAGGCTCATAATACCAAGTTTGCCAGTTCATTTGATCCCCACATGGGCCAAGGAGCTGCACCCTTCACAACTACTAAGTCATTGGAAAAGTCATTATGTATTTTTTCTGTTTTTTATTGCAAAAATGTGTCATGACTTTTCAGACAACCCAATAGATTGAAACAACTACTTGACTTGGAGCTGATGGGTCCTGGAAAAACACCCTCAACAACTAGATTGAAACAACTATTTGACTTAGAGCTGATGGGTCCTGGAAAAACACACTGCTCCCCAGTAAAATTAAAAAAAAAAAAAGAAGTGGTTTTCTATTGCTGATTTGTAAGTCATGGCAATGATAGCAGACGAGTTAAGAAGGTTAGAAGAAATTTCTTTCTTTGCCTTTTGATGGTTGTTTTTTGTTTGGTAAGTAAACAAGATAATATACCTAGCTGTCTTTTAGTCAGATAACAAAAATGTTTATTTACTCTTCTGAAATTGGACCCTAAATCCTTGCACATCTCCAGTTTGCATCACCCACAAACCTATATTTTGGCTGATTTTAACTAGAGGTAAACAATTGGTGTACATTTATATTTTATTATGATTAAATGTAAAGACATGTATACAAAACATAGACTGTTCAAAGCATCCTTTATAGATGAAATGTGATTATAGAACTTGACAGATCATTCAGTAGGGGGAAAAGTGGTTGATCGACTTCTCCTTGCCTCTACTTTTCTACCCTTTGGAGACACAGGCTATAATTCAACGTTCTGAATGTTATAAATGAACACTTTACTGAGGAAACATCTTTACCCACGGCAAAAAGAAATGTGCTATTCAAGACTAATATAGTCATTTATGAGTTTCAATGAAGAACAAATGCAAATGGCAAAAAATCCCATTACTTATTAGCAGTAAAGCCAATATTTTTTATGTAAAAGTTGTCACAGAAGCTGTACTTATGTTAGCTTTTCTTAAACCTTGTTGCTAAATGTCAGTTCTTTCTAATATATAATCAAGGGAATTTTGTGTCGGGAAGAAAACTTCTCATCTTTGTAAAGGACAGTTAGAGGAGAGGTAGAGAAAAAAACAAGAAAGACTGTGCATGAGAATTAAGTGTGAAGGTATGAAAAATGATTTAACCATTATTTTAAAAAGAATTATCTGACAAAAGGTGTTTTTTTTTTTTTGAGGGCAGTGTCACTGGCCCTCATATGTAGGATCCGAACCGGGGCCGCTGGCGTCCCGCTCCACTCGGCCAGCCCCAAAAGGTGTTGTTTTTTTTTTTTTTAGCTGAGCCATCCTGCTACCTGTTGGCAGCACAGCGGCTGCTCATCTCGGGCTGGGCTTTGAACTGTTGTTGCTCAGAGCTCAGCTCGCACTCTTGAGTGAGCTCTTAACCAACTGAGACACTCGGCTGGCCCAAAAAGGTGTTATCTGAATTAAGTGGAATCTGATTTCCAATCTTAGAATATTTCCAAATTTCATGATATGCATTATTCTGAAAACGAAGGCAGATACACATAATAGCCATAAATAATTTTGAATTAATTTCATCCACTGGTTTTTCTTCTTAAATTTCATATCTTTCTGTATGAATCTACCAACTCATGTTTCTTTACTTTTCTTACTAAAAGAAACTCCAACAAATTTTAATAATAATGAATTTTAATAATAATGAATAATAATGAAATTTTAGGTGCAATTTCTCAGTGAAAGAGCCAATAATAAAGTTTGATTAGGCTGTGACTAAATGTTCATTTTTTACATAAAAATTAACAAAAGCACAATTGAAATTTATCAAAAAAAAGTCCTTCAGAAGAATGAAAATGGCTGTTTTCACAGATGGAGTTTATATTTATATGTATGTTTTCAACCTGGAAAATTTAAATCCAGGATATGAATTCAGACATTACAGTGTCTGAGTGGTGAGAAAGTCCAAAATATATCTCACCCTCCTTGCCCCATTCAATTATGTTTTTTTTTTAAATTATATTTTAAAGTCCTGGAGATTTCTGTTGTTTGAGGTTAGCTCTCTGAAGCAAATGCCACCAACTTGTTAAAATAGTAATTATAAAAACTTTGTATTGTCACAAAAAACTCACACTTAATTTGATCCTAAGTGTTCTGTCCTGGTCTACTTTTCACCTCAGTTCCCATTTATTCTCTGCTATGAAAGTAATGATAACAACCATGAACGTTATGTAGAGAAGGATGAAGCACGTAGGCTAATTTTTGCGAAGAGCCTTACCTGTACAGAGAAAAAAGAAAATGAAAGCATCAAGCAGATAAAGAAAATATTGTTTCGAACTCATCTAAGAATGGTAGTGTTGTCAACAGACGCATAACGCCTTCCTCCCCAACACAATGGCTAGCCATGAGATACACACCCATGCATGACAGGCATGGTGCGACATGGGGAAACAGTTGATATATGGAGGCGTTATTAGCAATACTTCTGCTCCAATCCAGATACTTTATTGACAGTTCCCAGCAAGAGCCTGCATTTGAGGGAAGAATAGACAAGAGAAAGAAAGTCGATGAAGACAAAAAAACCCTTGGTGATAGGATCTTGAAAAAGAAAAAAAGAACCACCTGAAGAGGTTCCATGGAGCTCAGAAGTCTGGAATGTCAGCCTAGAAATTGAATATATGTTGAGCCATAGAAAACTCAATTGTCAGTTTAGTTATCATTCCATTTTTATCACTGTCATAGTGAATTGTCAGCAAGAAAATGTAAACTCCTTCAAGAATTGAAATAAAGAACTGTTTCTTATGATTAAGTTCTATTCTTCCTACTCCAACTTCCCTTAAAGATATGCTAATACCTTCCATTATATATACAGAGGGTGCCAAAAGAAACGGATACACATTTTAAGAGAGGAAAAAACTATTAAAATTGTAATACTCAATATATGCAGATAACAAAGATGAATACAAATCACGTTTGACTTCTGCAATTACAAGGGGTGCTCAAAGTGGTTACCATCAGCGTCCAGATACTTTTTTTTTTTTTTAGCTGAGCCATCCTGCCATCTGTTGGCAGCTGAGCAGCAGCTCAACTCGGGCTGGGCATCAAACTGCTGTTGCTCAGAGTTGAGGTCGCATTCTTGAGCGAGCTCTTAACCAACTGAATAACTTGGCCAGCCCTAGTGTCCAGATACTTTTTTTTTTTTAGAGGGCCGTGTCACTGGCCCTTATATGTGGGATCCGAACCGGGGCCACTGGCATCCCAAGCCAGCTCTTAACAACCACACCACTCGGCCGGCCCCAGATACTTTTGATTATGAAGAACTACTGCTTGAGTAACACTGACCAAAGTGTCCACTTGTGTACATTTTTTTGGGACCCCCAGTATATATATATCAGGCTATCATATTGTATCAATGTTAATAACTGTTTTTTTTAAATCATTGTATATGGTTACATAAGAAACGTTCTTATTTTAAGGAAATACAAATATTTAAGGGTAAAGGAGTATTGTGCGTGCACGCACATGTGTGTTTGTGTAACAAAAATAATAAGCTGATGTAGAATAACAGGGAATGTCAACTATAAATAATAAGTAAACATAGGGGTGCATATACCTTATGTTGACCTAGAAATATCTAAAGCTGTTTCCAGCAGACATTCAGGTATAATTTTAAGTTACTGACAGCTTTGGAAATATATATATACTGGAGGTGCCAAAAATGTATACAAGTGGACACTTTGGTCAATGTTGCTCAAGCAGCAGTTCACTGTAATACGTGTCTGGATGCTGATGGTAACCACTTTGAGCACCTCTTGTCATTGCAGAAGTCAAACGTGACTTGTATTCATCTTTTGTTATTGGTATATATTGAGTATTACAATTTTAATAGGTTTTTCCTTTCTTAAATTATGTATACATTTTTGGCACCCTCTGTATATTCCTCTTTTATTTTTATCATTCTTCTGTCTCTCTTATATATTGCTTTGGAACTGACTGGTGCTTGGCATCTCTAGTCATTTATAACACACTGTATAGACTTGAAGTTTTAGATATTAAACCATTCAGTCTGTCAATCTATGTAGGAAGCACTCTCAATGTCTTTAAAATGCTATATTCTGAAGCATTTAAAGAGGGCCATCTGCAATAAGAACGATCATTAGATGATGATAAACAGTACTGGGTCACAGATGGAGAAAGTAATAGTATTTGAGAGCCATTTTCATGTTAATGTTATAGATTACATATTAAAGAAATGGGCCAGTAATGAAGCAAAAAAAAAAAAAAACAAAACAAAAAAACAAAGAGGGCCATTGGAGAAGAACAGTTATGCTATTGAAAGCAATGATATAATAAGCAGAATGGCCCCAGGCCATCTGCTTTTAAAGCTTGCCATATTTAGGTTGTTAGGGCCATTCCGTTGTCCATAGAGGTGCTGTTCTGAGCTAACAAGAAAATGGGCAAAGCTAATATGAATTAAACTGTTGTCAATAATTTTTAAAAAACTTTATTATAAATTATTCTTTTCCCCCACAAAAAAATGTAATGCTCCGAGAGCATACCAGTGGAATAATGTTAACGTTTCCTCTAGAATTGGGTTTTCTGCCTTGGTTTGTTTGTTTGTTTATTTATTTATTTATTTTAAAGATTTTATTGGGGAATCAGGGAAGGGGAACAGACAAGTTGCTGTCTTTTTGTTCTTCAGTCTAGTTGTGGAGGACGTTGCTTCACTGTTGGTATCATCATTGTGCTCTTCCCAGGTGAGGCAGATAGGTCACCAGTCTCTGGATGGTCACTCACCGTGACTATTGGCAGCTCACACTGGCTGCCAGCCCCTCACTCTGGCTGCTGGCCACTCACTGTGGCCTATGGCAGCCCACTGCAGCAGGGGCTGCAGCCCACACCATCACCGGGGCTCGCACAGCCCAGCTCCAGGTGGAGCTGTTGTTAGCTGCAGAGGGTAGTGTCACTGGCCCTCATATGTGGGATCCAAACCGGGGCTGCTGGCATCCCAAGCCAGCGCTTAACCACCGTGCCACTTGGCCGGCCCACAAAGCAAATTCTTAAACACATAGTTGCTTGTGAGTGAAGAGACAAAAGTTTTAACTGACTCTTTCAACATTAGAAGCATATCTCTGTAAGAGATTTATAGGGATATATATACACGTATGGATTTTTGTATGGCAGTAAACATATTATAGTTATATAAATAAAATAATTTAACAAATGGCAAAAATATTGGAAAATATGTCAATTTCTACCCTTCTACTTAATGATCACCATATGCACTATGAGATACATAACTGGTTGAAGGGAGTTAACTTTTCACATTTGGGACTATTTGTTTATGTTTCTTAGTGTTAACTTATGCACATCACAGCGCTGAAGAGACTACAAAAGAAGCATCAACTATGGGGCTCACAGTCTTAAAATGAGGCTATTTTCATTAGTGCTCTCCTCTAAAATGGTTTCAGTCTTTTGTGCTTCCCAAATAAAAACTTGATCCTTAGGTTTTGCAATCTTGTAAGGAGATAAAGAGGAAAGTAAAAAAAGTTTATGATTCAGGGGCATAATAAACTCCAGCTAGCAGATCATGAGCCTAGTTATGTCAAAATAAATAAATGATCAAAAATAATCTTATTAAAAAAGAAAATCATATTGGGACCTTGGAAAATAAATTTAGGTAAAACATGTGAAATGAAAATAGGAAGGATATTAAAATTCAGAACCTGATTATGTATTAGTCAGATCAAAGCCTCCGGGTGATAATGAGGCACTGAACAGGGATTACCACCTGTCCTGTTCAACTAGCAGCTGGACCAACCAAGAACAGCTGGACAAGAACCCTTATAGAAAATGAGCAGGTAGAAGCATAAGCTCCGTTTTTTCACCTGCTTCTCAGTTCTGTCTTTATTGCTCCTGCCACATGTACAAAGCTTTTTATATTTTGATGCTGTTTTTGCCTTAGGGAAAAGACAGCTTTGAGCACTAATAATCCCAGCAGCTTGCTACCATGCACCAGAGGATGTCTCCTAGACCTGAGAAGCTACGATGTCAGATGCACTTGGGTTTTCCTGTCACTGGTTCATCTTGTGTACTTACATGTCAGACACTACATATGCTTTCAAAAGCAAGTAGAAGCAAAATTGTAAACAAAACCCAAATTATTAAAAGTCCTTTATCCCTATACTCCTATTCATATATCATCATTTCATTGGAACCTATTTAAAACAACAATAGATATACACTCCTGGAAAGTTTATCAAATAATTGGGATTCAAGGGGCTCCGGTTAGCTCAGGTGGTTAGAGCGCAGTGCTCATAACACCAAGGTTGCCGGTTGGATCCCCACATGGGCCACTGAGATGTACCCTCCACAACTAGACTGAAACAACTACTTGATTTGGAGCTGATGGGTCCTGGAAAAACACACTGTTCCCCAATAAAACAAATAAAAATAAACTAAACAATAATTTGGATTCAAGGTGGTAGGTTACAAAATGAGGCACCTGACAACCTTTATTTGGTGCTCTAATTTGTTGTAAAGTCAGCAATCTGTTTTGAGAGTTCTCATGGAACAAGGAATTGGGTAAATAAAAAATAATCTACCGCCTTGTTCAAAATGTGGTCCACAGACCAGACCAGCAGCAGCATCACCTGAGAGATTGTTAGGAATGCAGAATCTCAGGTCGCACTCTAGACTTACTGACTAAGAGTCTGGATGTTAATAAGAGTCTCAGGTGATTCATATGCACATTAAAATTTGAGAAGCAATGTTTCTCTGTGTTTAATCAGAACCTTTCTTTCTTTGTTCAATTTGTATTGGAATGCTTTTATTTGAATATTACATTTTAGCATAAACCAGAGCCTAGGAAGCTGGGATATGACAACAACTAATACTTACTGTATGCCTACTATGTATAAGTGTAGCCCACACAGATTGCAAGTAAAGAGGAAGTTTAGCATAGGGTATTATAGGATGTGTCATGATGTTAGGACATCTGTACATCTATATAATGGAATAGCTTTTTGTTTTTCATTAGATTCTAATCTGAAAATTTTCCTGTTTGCCAAATGGAACTGAGAATAGAATCCTTCCACTCCCCCAATGTGAGGTAGAATACAGAAGGCAAGGAGGGAAAGCAAGGGAGACAGGGAAGAGGGAGAGGGGAGGGGAGAGGAGAAAGAGAAAGAGAGGTGGGTAAAGGGGATAGGGGAGACAGAGAGGGAGAGGAAAGAGGGAGAGGGGAAGAACGAGAGAAACACAGGAGAGAGAGAACACATTGTAGGTGGCAAGTACCTGGCAGCAAGCACTTTGTATAACATATTGGAAGTACAATAGCGTGTCTTAGCAAGTTGATGAGGGATCCTTATTTCAAATCTACACTTGGAGCAGCTGCAGACAGAAAGACCAAGAATTTCATCAATGAGTATTAGAAGCTCTAATAGAAGAAAGCAACCTATGTCGCTCAAGACTGGGATAAAGCATAACGGAGAGGATCAATAAAAACTGGATGTTGGGGGAAAAGTTTAATCTACAGCAAGATCAGGATAAAATCTCTTTTTCTGATTTGTCCAGTTCCTACGATAGAGGAATTGAAAGCTAATATTAGAACTCTTTGGTATGCATTTAGGTATTTATTTATGTATGTGTGTTTACTTAATTTTTTAGTTATATGTTTTTATATCTAATCAGGCTTCAATTAAGTGCATATAGCAAGTGGTAAATAATTCTCATTTGTATAGCATGAGTTCAGTCATTCTCAATGAATCTTTTCTGATGCTTTAAAATCTCTAATTAAAGACTCCTTCAAATACTCCAATCAAAGACACTGATTAAGGACTCCTCCTAATAAATAAATATCTGAACCAGGCAGTCTTCATAATGATACTGTCAGGATTCTAGTGTTCAAAAAGACAGCAGTAATCAGCCTTCCAAGCCAATTGATGTAGTGTGACAATTTTACTCTTGGCTAAAGGGAGAGGAAAGGCTTGCTTCAGAGAAGTTGGGAGAACAGCAGAAATGGAAGAAAAGAAAAAAAGAGTGGAGTGAGATTTAAAAGGCGATGGGACAGTCAGAAGATGTTATGTAATGGTTTGAACCTGGGCACAAGTTGGGGAATAGAATGTCAAAAGAACACAAGAGTGTTTTTGTTTCTCTCGAAATAAAAAAAAAGTTCCAAATACCTTAGACAAGCACTTCACCAGTTAAGTCTGCGGGTATCATCTATCAGTATTTAGGGCAGGTAGTCCAATTGGTATGTTCAATCTTTTTCAAAGGCTTAAAATCTTGGTGTATCCAGGAGTAAGGAAGCCCTCCCTTCACTACTTACAAGATACAGCTGGTCAATAGTTGAGTGAATTTCAGGTCAATTAAAGGAAGCAATGTGGGTAGTTTGCCAACAATTTATCAGATAACCAAATACAATCCCGTTAAGATAGCGGTTATACCCTAGAACTGAAGACTTATAGAGCCATATAGAAGTGGCTTTTGTCTGGAAAAGACAAAGGGACTGAATAGTGTTCTCAGCTCTTTGCCACAGAGACATTAAGACAAACCAAGACATTTTATGTGTGCTTTGACCATTTTATCAGAAATAACAGGTGATTCCATTACATACAATCCTGTTCAAAATGCTAAGATTAACTAACAGCTGCCAACTTTAGAGGAAAGATTCCTACTGGAATTATCAAATTTCTGCTGCTTTTATTTATTCAATTAGTCTAAGATTTAAAAGAAATAAATAAACAATAGAAAATTCTAAAGTCTTAGTTTTAGGCTTTTTGGGTGTATAGCTAGTAGCTATATTCTCTAAGAACTTTTTTGCTTTCCTTAAAGAAATATAAGATCAGGGCCGGCCGAGTGCGCGTGGTGGTTAAGCGCTGGTTTGGGAAGCCAGCGGCCCCGGTTCGGTCCCACATGTGAGGGCCAGTGACACTGCCCACACACACAAAAAAGTATATATATATATATGATCATAAAATGTTAACATTCTGACACACAATTATAATTAAATGTTTATAATTGACAATACAGATAAAGTTGTGTTTATTTGGTTGTTTTGATTGTTTTAAATGGAGAACAATTCTAATTTTGTTTGTTCCATAGCAAATAAAAAAGTAAATAAGTAGATGGAACCCTTAAAGTTATATTTCATTACTTAATTTGCTTAACAGAACAATTTTTAAAAAGATGAACAGAAAAATATGTGCAAATTTGAAGACCAGGTCTTAACCCACTCAGCTATTTCTTCTACACACCTTTGGAATATTCTATATAAAATAGGAGAGAGAATTCCAGACTTGACTTAGAAAATGCTGGTTTGAACGTAGGCCCTAACACTGATGATGGGGGGAAAACAAAATCACTCCTGTGGTCTGAATGTTTGTCTCCTTAAAATTCATATGTTGAAACTCTAAGCCCCAAAGATTATGGTAATAATAGTTTGGGCCTTGGATGGAGCCCTCCTGATGGGATTAGTGCCCTTATAAAACAGACCTCACAGGGGGCAGCCCATTACCTCACATGGTTAGAGTGAAGGCTCGTAACACCAAGGTTGCTGGTTCAATTCCCACATGGGCCAGTGAGCTGTTCCCTCCACAATTGGATTGAAGACAACTACTTGACTTGGAGCTGATGGGTCCTGGAAAAAAACACTGTTCCCCAATAAAATTTTTAAAAAAAAGATACTTCACAGAGCTCCCTGCCCCTGCCCCTTCCTCCTTGTGAGGACACAGCCAGAAGTCTGCGACTCAGAAGACGGCCCTTACCTGACCATGCCAGCACCCTGATCTCAGCCACCCAGCTTCCAGAACTGTGAGCAATAAGTTTCTGTTGTTTATAAGCTACTCAGTTTGTTTATAAGCTACTCAGTCTGTGGTATCTTGTTGTAACAGCCCAAATAAACTAACACAATCACATAATCTCTTTAAATAGCAGACTGTTGACTATAAAATGGAAACAATGCAACCTATCCTACATACTGTATAGTGTTCTTTTAACACTTTGTAAGTGGGCATAAAAAGCTATATGACGAGTTTACTCGTTTCCCGCAAAAAATGTGTTAAGATGAAATAAGATAATGTATGTAATGTACTTTATAAACTAGAAAATTAAATAATTATTTTACTTTTCAGTTTAGTAGGTTTTATAAAAACATTACTTAACTGTTTATATATCAAATATAGTCACGTAGATGATTTCACTTGAAATTATTTTATTGTTTTTATTTCATTCTAATTTCTTGAATTTTCCCTAGAAGTATAGATAAATAGATAATGTCTGTGGTGATAGTGATAGTAATGAAATAATACCTAATCCCAACAATAGTTCAAAAATTACCTTAGACACATATTGACTCTCCAAATACATAAACTGATGTATGTCAAATAAATACAATTTGAAAATGGTTTGCTTATTCAAAGTTCTTGTATTTTTAGTATACTGTTTCATACTTGTGCATATATTATTAGACTACAAGACCATAGGCTACAGGGACAATAGTCTTTATGCATCTTTGTGGGCTCCCCTCGCCTAGTACAATGGCTATAAGTACTTGCTGAACTATTGAAAATAATATTCTTAGAAAGGTGTTTCTATGAATAATTTTTCATTCATGATGCTTCTGTCCTAAGTACCTTACCTGTAGGATCTTAATCAAAAGTAACCTAAGTTCCCTATAAAAATCTTCCTTGACCATATGAAACCTTGAAAAGGAAGTAGGCAAAAACTCCAATAACCTAAAATGAGACTACCAGCTTTACTGTAGGAAAGGAAGATTTAGGGAAAAGCAAATACAAAATCATGAGAGTAAATGAACACACTCTAGCTGTTCACAGACTTAGATTGTAAAATCTAAACTTTAAAAAAAATTGGGATCATTTATCATTTATCAGTAAATGACTAACAAATTCATATTCAAGAGTGAGTTAAAAATAAATATCAAAGGTGAATTTTATTAATATTATTTAAAAATTGAATTATGCCTGTGCTATTGTGCTTTTCATTTGTTTGAAATAAAAGTTGCAAATTAGCAAATTTTGAGCTAAATTTGCCATATACACATTTTGTTTAGGTCACACAGATTGTTTTTTTCTTTTTCTTTTTTTTTTTTTTGAACTATTCAACATTTAAATACTCACAGATTTTTTTTTTACAGAGTAATCTAAATTGCTGACTTCTCATTTAAAGGGAATAATTTGGCTATGTGGCCTCACATTCTTACATGGTAATAATTGGCTGGAGCTGACAGCTACCACTCTGTAAAGGGGCATGCACGCTGTTCTGGTCACCTTACACTTGGCCAGCCTTGCTCATTTCCACTAGCAGGCTAGCCTGTTGGCATTTAAATTTGCAAACTCTAGTTTAGAGCAACAAGGCTTGACCATAGAAATCTTACTTTAGTCTGCTTTTAGTCAACCAACACTAACACATGAAGAAATAAAAGATTGCAATGGTCCTATGTTTTAAGAAATTGACTCCATAATTATAAATTTCCCTCAAAGAAAACTCGATGACCAGATCGACTTACTGGTAGAAATACCAATCTTACATAAACTCGTCCAGAGAATAGAAGAGGTACTTCCTTTTATGAGACCAGAATCATCCTGATACCGAAGCTTGACAAGAATTATCAATTCAGACCATATCACTAATGAACGTGGATGCAATAATCCTAAAGAAAATATTAGTGGGGTGACCGGTTGGCTCAGTTGGTTAGAGCATGGTGCTGATAACACCAACGTTGCCAGTTCGATCCCCACATGGGCTACTGTGAGCTGTGCCCTCCTTAACAGAGTCAACCTGGGCCGGCTGAGTGGTGCGGTGGTTAAGCGCTGCTTGCGAAGCCAGCAACCCCAGTTCGGGTCCCACATATGAGGGCCAGTGACACTGACCTCAAAAAAAAAAAAAGTCAACCATGCCACTGTAGCATGCCAGCAATGTGTAACCAATAACCATGGCTGTTCCCAAATTAAAAAAAAATATATTAGCAAATCAAATCCAAAAATGAATGTTTAGAATCATATATCAGAACCAAGTTGGGATTATCTCAAGAATACAAGTGGTGCTGGGCAAACTGGCTATTCATGTTGTAAAAAATGAAGCTCAGGGCCTGCCGAGTGGCGCATTGGTTAAGCGCTGGTTTTGGGATGTCAGCGGCCCCGGTTCGGATCCCACATGAGGGCCAGTGACACTGCCCTCTACGGCTAACAACAGCTCCACCTGGAGCTGGGCTGTGCGAGCCCCGGTGATGGTGTGGGCTGCAGCCCCTGCTGCAGTGGGCTGCCATAGGCTGCAGTGAGTGGCCCGCAGCCAGCGTGAGCGGCTGGCAGCCAAGCGTGAGTTGCCAATAGCCGCAGTGAGCGACATCCAGAGGCCGGCGACCAATCTGCCTCATCCGGGAAGAGCGCAATGACGATACCAACAGTGAAGCAACATCCTCCACAACTAAACTGAAGAACAAAAAGACAACAACTTGTCTGTTCCCCTTCCCTGATTCCCCAACGCTGTTCCCCTCCGCCAATTCCCCAATAAAAATCTAAAAAAAAAAAAAAAAAAATGAAGCTCAATGCCTTTCTTACATGTGACACAAAAATGTCAATTCTAGTTGGACTGTATATCTAAATGTGAAAGATAAAAAAATACAGAAAACAATGCAAGAGAAAATATTCATGATATTGGTTAGGCAAAGATTTCTTAAATAAGAAAAAGAATTAACTATAAAAAAGTTATATGCTGGACTACAGTAAAATTAAAATCTACTCATCAAAAGACACAAGCAAGTTAAAAAGTAAGCTACACAATGAGAGAAAATATTTGCAACACATGTAGTTTACAAAGGGTTGTCACCCAAAATATGTAAACAACTATAAATCAATAAGAAAAAGAGGGATAAACCAATAAAAAAAAAAACTGGCAAGAGGGCTGGCCGAGTGGCGCGGCAGTTAAGCGCTGGCTTGGGAAGCCAGCAGCCCTGGTTCAGGTCCCACATATAAGGGCCAGTGACACTGCCCTCAAAAAAACACAAAAAATTGGCAAGAAATTGAATACATACATCACACAAAAGGATACCCAAAATTACCAACAAATGCATGTAGTATATTCAGTCTTATAAGCAATCAGGGGAATGCAAATTAAAATCACATTTAGATTCTACTACACACTCATTGCAACAGCTAAAATTTTAAAGACTAACATTATCAAGTGTTGTTGAGATATGAAGCAATTAGAACTTTCATCCACTGCTAGTGGGAGTGTAAATTTGTACAACCACTTTGGAAAAGTGTTTGGAAGTATCTACTAAAGCTTAGCATATGCATAATGTCAACATAGGCAATTTTACTCACAGATGTATACTTAACATAAATGTATGCAACATGTGCATCAAAAGATATGGAGGGCTGGCCAAGTGGCGCATTGGTTAAGAGCTGGTTGTTAGCAGCCCCAGTTCAGATCCCACATATGAGGCCCAGTGACACTACTGTCCTCTACAGCTAACAACAGCTCCACCTGGAGCTGGGCTGTGTGAGCCCCGGTGATGGTGTAGGCTGCAGCCCCTTCTGCAGTCAGCTGCCATAGGCTACAGTGAGTGGGCAGCAGCCAGCGTGAGCGGCCGGCAGCCAAAGTGAGCTGCCAAGAGCCGCTGTGAGCGACCATCCAGAGGCCGGCGACCAATCTGCCTCATCCAGGAAAAGCGCAATGATGATACCAACATGGGCCAGAGAAGCAACGTCCTCCGCAACTAGACTGAAGAACCAAAAGGACAGCAACTTGTCTGTTCCCCTTCCCCAATTTCCCAACGCTGTTCCCCTCCCCCAATTCCCCAATAAAATCTTTATTTTATTTTATTTTTTTTGAGGGCAGTGTCACTGGCCCTCATAAGTGGGACCCGAACCGGGGCCGCTGGCCTCTCAAGCCAGTGCCCAACCACCGCACCACTCGGCCGGCCCCCCAATAAAATCTTTAAAAAAAAGGATATGGAAAGGCGGCCGGCCGAGTGGCTCAGTTGGTCAAGAGCTTGCTCAAGAGTGTGAGCTGAGGGCCGACAGAGTGGTGCGGTGGTTAAGTGCTGGCTTGGGAAGCCAGCGGCCCTGGTTCTGGTCCCACATATCAGGGCCAGTAACACGGCCCTCAAAAAAAAAAAAGCAGGGTAGAGGTTACTTTTAGGATAAGGGAGGAATGGTGATTGGAAGAGAATATGGGGGTGGGGTGGTGCTTTCTGAGTTATTAGTAATGTTTTATCTTTCTCCCTAACTTTTTTATTTTGAAATTTTCAGACCTACTGAAAAATTAAAAGAATATCCATAAACTATTCACATATACTCACCAACTGTTAATATTTTACCATATTTGCTTCTATTCTCTCTCTGTCCCAGAAGTCAGGTAGTTAGGCAGGTAGGGTTTCCTTTTGGGATGCTGGTAATGTTTTATTTATTGTTCTAGATGGTGAACATGGGTATTCATTTTGTGATGACTGCATTGAGCTGAACATTTATCATTTTTGTATACTTTCTGAATGTGTTATTCTTTAAGGTAAAAAAAAAATCTGATTTAAGCAACTTGTTTTGAAAATGCCCTTGAAAACAATGCATTCAACACAACACATTACCGAAATAGTACTGCCTAATGATTTTTTTGTTGTTTTGACAGCATTTAGGAAAAACAACACCATATTTTCTGATCCATTTATTGAACTAAGATACTTTAATGTGGTAATGAGACTTAGGTTAAAATTATAGTGTCACAGCCTCACCTGCTGGTTGTTTTCTATAGCCATATTATACATTTGCTTCTGTGTTATATGGAGATCAAAAACTTCCCCATGCTTGCTGCTTTTAAGATGTATGTAGTACCGGACAGTTTAGAGCACAGGGAGAAACAGAGCAGGGTTGAGATGGAGGGGGTTGGTGGCAGTGTGGGGTGTGCATCAAATGGTCATATCAGTTCAGTGACTGCATGAAACACAGTTCTGACCCTCAAACAAAGGGGTGAACCAGCAAGCTAAAGAGAAGGACATAATAGGGACTGCTGGTTAGCTCAGGTGGTTAGAGCACAGGGCACAGTGTTCATAACCCAAAGTTGTGGGTTTGATTCCCACATGGGCCGCTGAGGTGTGACTTCCACAACTAGACTTAAACAACTACTTGACTTGGAACTGATGGGTCCTGGGGAAACCCACTGCTCCCCAACAATCCCCAATAAAAATATTTTTAAAAAAGGACATAATATTTTTCAAAGCTTAGGTGAAAACTGGAATGGCTGGGCAGCCCAGTGGTTCAATTGGTTAGAGTGTGTGCTCTGAGCAACAGTGTTGCCAGTTCGATTCCCACATGGGCCAGTGAGCTGCTCCCTCTGCAACTAGATTGAAGACAATGACTTGAGCTGAGTTGCTACTGAGCTGCTGGTGGGTGGCTGGATGGCTCAATTTGATAGAGTGCATGCTCTTAACAAGGTTGCCAGTTCGACTCCCACATGGGATGGTGCGCTGCGTCTCCCGCAACTAGACTGAAAATGGTGACTGGACTTGGAGCTGAGCTGCATCCTCCACAACTAAGACTGAAGGACAACAACTTGACTTGGAACTTATGGGTCCTGGAAAAAACACATTGCTCCCTGAAAAAAAACACATTGTTCCTCCATCTGCCTCATCTGGGAAGAGTGCAATGACGATACCAACATGGGCCAGTGAAGCAACGTCCTCCGCAACTAGACTGAAGAACAAAAGGACAGAAACTTGTCTGTTTCCCTTCCCTGATTTCCCAATGCTGTTTCCCTCCCCCAATTCCCCAATTGATAAAAAAACCTAAAAAACAAAACACATTGTTCCCCAATAAAGTTTTAAAAAATTGTGTACATTAAAAAAAAAAAGTGGAGTGGCTGGCCTGGACATGAAAGAGAGACATGATTACAAACATTTTTCCTTTGTGTTGCTTACCAACAGGAATGAATTAACAATATGGCACAATAGACCAAGCCTTCAGCTTAGAGAAAAATGACTTAGGTCCCATCTTTTACTGCATGGTAAGTGATCTTAGGTAAATCAAAACATCTCAGAGCTTCACTTCCCATATCTGTGAAAATGAGGATAACTGTACATGCTATCCAAACCCTCCATGGGACATTGCAAGAATCAAATGGGATCAAAGATGTAAACGTGTTTTATGAAGTGTTATACAAACATGTGGGATTACTTGTAAAGTCCCTACTTGCATATTCTTTCTACTCTAACAACCATAGCTTGTATCATAGAAGGACCTTGGGACCAGGTGTCATAAGATTTGGTTTGCTAGGCCAGTTTAGCCACCTTACCCAAATTATTTTCCCTTTTTGGACTTCCATTTTCTTATCTGTAAGATGAAGACTTTGTGTTGGATTATCTCTAAGATTATTTCTTCCTCTCACATTCATGGTTTTACTATCTTCACACTTCTATAAATCCATTTCTGCATTCTTATTAGTTTACTGGAGATACTGATGGCTGATGATGACACATTACAGAGATATACTCTCATAGATAAGTTGAAGGACAAGGTTTCAATCCTAGGGTCCTTCGAGGAGGAGACCCGATCCCTTGAGTGATCAATGCAGAAAGTGACCACTGAAGAATGGGGGCGGCTGGTTAGCTCAGTTGGTTAGAGCACAGGCTCATAACACCAAGGTTGCTGGTTCCATCCCCACATGGGCCAAGGTGCTGTGCCCTCCACAACTAGTTTGAAACAACTACTTGAGTTGGAGCTGATGGGTCCTGGAAAAACACACTATTCCCCAATTTAAAAAAAAGATTAAAAAAAAGAAGAAGACTAAGAATGATCTGCTTATGGCATGCTGAATCTATTTCCTTAAATAGAACTCAAATGTAAATTTCCCGTGTTAAGTGAGGGAATATTGACTGAACAGTGCTGATCTAGGAGATGCTCTTAAAGTGACTGGTGAGCATATGAGTTTCAGTAAAGTATACGTGGAATTGAGTATTTGTCTGTTTATAAGAGATATTTGAACTTTGCTTTCAATATACTTTCAGTGTATGTGAATTGGTATTGTGTATTGGTGAAATCTGCAATTGATTCTAATTTTTTGGCTGCTCTAATGTAGGGGGAAATGTGCCGAAATAAACTGAGACCTATATAGCAGCCAAAGGCCAGGAAACTCTTACTTATGAGTGCTGAGAATAAACTTATAAGAGAAACTTAACTTTGATGATGTAATCGATTCATTTGCATTATCTAAACCCTGAAAACAGAAGCTAAAATGTCAAGCACAGAGGGGCATGTACTCTGGATATGAGCAAAACAATCCAAAAATTGACCTTTCATAATGGGAGATATTAAAAAGTTTGGTACCTAACTCTTCAATATGTCCTGAGAACAGACCAAAGATTTAAGATCAGAAGAAGCTATTAAGAAAAGCTTCCTGCTCTTCCTGAAAGCGGCCTGAGGTGACCTCTAAACATGGTTCGCTATTCTCTTGACCTGGAGAACCCCACAAAATCATGTAAATCGAGAGGTTTGAATCTACAGGTTCATTTTAAGAACACTCGTGAAACTGCCCAGGCCATCAAGGGTATGCATATCTGAAAAGCCACCAAGTATCTAAAGGATGTGACATTACAAAAGCAATGTGTGCCGTTCCATCGTTACAAAGGTGGAGTTGGGAGGTGTGCCCAGGCCAAACAGTGGGGTTGGACACAGGGTCGGTGGCCCAAAAAGAGTGCAGAATTTTTACTGCACATGCTTAAAAACGCAGAGAGTAATGCTGAACTTAAGGATTTAGATGTAGACGCTCTAGTCATAGAGCACATCCAGGTGAATAAAACTCCCAAGATGCAGCGCAGAATTTGCAGAGCTCACGGGCGGATCAACCCCTATGGGAGCTCTCCCTGCCACATGGAGATGAGCTTCACTGGAAAGGAACAAATTGTTCCTAAACCAGAAGAGGAGGCTGCACAGAAGAAAAAGATCTCCCAGAAGAAACTGAAGAAACAAAAGCTTATGGCCCGGGAGTAAATACATCAAATAAATGCTAATCAAAGGAAAAAAAGAAAAAAGAAAATCTTCCTGAGGGTTAAACACTGAACATGGATTATCCACAATGGGAAATCTCCTTTCTGAATTTGAAAAGAATAGATTCTTTTTGTTGTTGTTGTTGGTTTTTTTAGCTGAGCCATCCTGCCACCTGTTGGCAGCTTAACGGCAACTCAGCTCGGGCTGGCATCGAACCGCCGTTGCTCAGAGCTCAGCTCGCACTCTTGAGTGAGCTCTTAACCAACTGAGCCACTCAGCCAGACCCCTAGAGAATAGATTCTTGTTGATCTGGAATGGCTCAGTTTAGCTCCACCATGGGAATAAACGGAATGATTGCCCTACAATTGAATAGTCCTTTAAACCATACTCTATATAAATTCCATAACTATCCATAAGTATGGCATCTAAAAATAAAACTGATACCTTCAGGGCTCTTGGTTGTGAAAAACTGAAAGTATCACTGAGAAGGCCCAAATGTTTCCATTTTCAAAAAGCTAACAATAACTGATTTTTTCATTCAATGGATGATGACTTCAGTAAAGACAACTTTATCACAAAGATTTTTATGGAGACTCACAGAGTACTGAACAATTCCCCCGAGAAAACTCTGTTTACTGCTCCCTTTACAGTGGGTAAAGAGACCCTGATTTCTAGCACAGAATTATTTTATAGGCATCTTTCTAAACCTCACCTAAAGACAGACAAGTGGGTCCTCATGTTACAAAGAACTACTTTTAGCTAAGTGAAAGAAGTATAGTTGGACAAGTGGGGAATGAATAACAGGCTTCATAACTGCAATCATTGCTCACGTGAATTTTCCTCATAATATTCCTGAGACCAAGTCTTTTTTTTTTTTTTAAAGATTTTATTGGGGAATTGGCGGAGGGGAACAGCGTTGGGGAATCGGGGAAGGGGAACAGACAAGTTGCTGTCTTTTTGTTCTTCAGTTTAGTTGCGGAGGATGTTGCTTCACTGTTGGTATCGTCATTGCGCTCTTCCTGGATGAGGCAGATCGGTCGCTGGCCTCTGGATGTCGCTCACCACAGCTATTGGCAGCTCACGCTTGGCTGCCAGCAGCTCACTCTGGCTGCGGGCCACTCACTGTAGCCTATGGCAGACCACTGCAGCAGGGGCTGCAGCCCACACCATCACCGGGGCTCGCACAGCCCAGCTCCAGGTGGAGCTGATGTTAGCTGTAGAGGGCAGTGTCACTGGCCCTCATGTGGGATCCGAACCGGGGCCGCTGGCATCCCAAAACCAGCGCTTAACCAATGCGCCACTCGGCCGGCCCCTGAGACCAAGTCTTAAATGCTTTCACATCTCACCCAATTGGTAGAACTTTCTTATTGGCACCAGAGTCCCAGGCTTTTCATTATCCTCTAGGTTTCATGCTCTACACATGGACTGACATGGCTCTAAATTGGATTAAACCTTACAGCACTAGAGGTCAAGTAGAATCTTTCTAAACCATTAGCTGCTCTTAATCCTTTGAGTTTCCATGTCTCAACACATACTTTGGAGTTTGTAGAGTGGTTTACTTCTAAGAAAATTAATCTTTTCTAAAGTCTGTACTTACTTTCCTGTCCCTGATATAGGAATCATGGCCACTCGCAAATGCTAATGTCTCAGCCAGGGAAATTGATTGATGGAAAACTGGAGAAAAGCCACTGGAAACTAAGGTCTATGATTATATACTACATCTGTAACTGGATTACCTATATCAGTTTATGGTCCACATTCTTCATGTAGTGGTAATCTAAGTCTTGTCTGATACTCTATGTGTCTTCAAAGCAGGAGTGGGGTTGGAACTTTGGATTCCAAGTGGTAGAGATGGAATCCAAAGGCCACCATCCTCAGAGTGACAAGTGACGAGTAGTGAATATGAGAACCTTTGGTTTGTGTGGTTTCTTTGGAAATCCGTAGCACAAATCTTCTTTGAACTTATATGTATGTTAGCAGAGAAAACATCAGGCTATTGAGAAGAAAAATATAATGTTTAGGAGTTATTTCCATTAGAATTCTATTTAGTTTTTGGCTTTGCAAGATCTGTTGGAATGAAAAGCTAACTGTGAAATCTTTCCATCATGTAAGTGAAAAAGGAAGATAGTAGGTGCCGGTACCACAAGGTCAGAAGTGGTTTTCATAGTTTCATGGATCCCTGCATAATGGCTTTGAACTATCCTTACATAATGCATATTGTGAATACAGACATCTGATTGGCTTGTACTGCTTCTTAACAGCATCATGGCAGGTGGAAAATCTAAAGTAAAAGCTCTTTTCTAATTATGATATCATTTGATGACCAGCCATGGATTAGGCAAAGATTGGGTGGAGCACTGCAGAAGTAGAAGGTGCCTATTTATGTGTGCATACATCTGAGTTTTATGGTCTTACTGTCGTGGAGCTTGCAGCGGAATATGTGGCTCCTGGGGCTTGCTGCCTTTCCATACCACAGAAGCACTGGGTTACAGTCCATTGGCTGGGTGACTCAAGTGATCTAGAGAATCATCCATTGTGAGACAGAATGATAACACACATGCATCTCTAACTGAAAGCCATGTCCTTTGCTCCATTTTGTTTTATGAGTGTGGGCTAGCACAGGCTTGTCTTCAGGCACCTAAGTGGAATGCAAAACTTCTTGTTCTTACATGTAGCAGGGAAGACAGCTATGATTCATGTTGCAAAGTAAGAGGTGCATGCATACCTGTCTACATCCAAGCTTGGGCAACACTTCTAGGTTTGAGCTATGATATTTTGGGACAATATATGAAAATGAAACTTCATTTGAATTTCATAATTACCTACTACTGATGTGATTTAGAAGCAGCTGGTAGGTCAATATGGTGCTCTTTTTTAATGCATTTTAGCACTGAGAAAAAACATAAATGCTAGATACACCACTGTTAAAGTTGCTAGGAATATTACAACGCAATAACACACACACAGTAATCGTGTGATACCATTGCTTGAGACTTAGCTAAGATAACATTGGTCTCTATTTGACTCACTTTAATTCCATCTAAAGGTGAATGATAATCATCGTTGACCTATTTCTACAGTGTGGTTCTATTTTTTTACTAAGCGAGTTCGCTAGAGGATCTAACAGAATAAATCTATTTCCCCCAAGTTAAATGCAAAAGTCATGAATGCATATAACACTTTTTGATTGAACCAAGTATTTTTATGAATACAGATTCTCTAGGTCCACTGTATTGGTGAGCTGCGGGTTGGCAATGACTAAATGCTGCTCAGCAGGTCAAACGTGTACAGCTGGGGAAAGATCATGAAATTTAACCGGTATACTAGGGAAAACGCAAATCTGGAAAGGAGACGGTCCACATCGCAATTAAAAAATTCTATATAGACTCAAAGATCTAATACAGTACACATACATACAAGAAACATAAATATCTACCAAAAGAATTTCATTAGGCTTTGCGTTTGAAGATTTTCTTTCTTTTTTTGGGAAACAAAACACAACAAAACACCTCCTGTTGCCCTGAATGCTAATGATGGAAGACTGTTGCTATGGTGATACTAATTTCAACACTGTTGCCTGTGGACTTCACATGAACTCACTGTTTTAACTTCTGAAAATGTCATTTACAAAATGAAAACCCATTAATGATTAGCGAGGGCACAACGTTCCACTTTAATTAAAATAATAAGGAATGCTGATGCACAAAGTACAGGTTTGTGAATCGCTACTGAGCCTACATTGTCAAAATTAATTACTACCGATGAGGATTTGGTTCTATTTTTTTTTAAAAGGAAGCTTTAGAATAGAACAGTTGTATTTTGACTTAAAAGGAATCAAAAACTCTCCCTTTTTTAATTTGAAGGTTAAAAAAGAACATCTCCCAATAGTACACATAAAAACTCACTGTAAAAAGCAAAACAGAAGTTACAACCAAGGGTCAAGTCAGATATTTCTGACTGAATAAGAACTGAAGAGAAACTAATTGTTAGTTTTAAAAAAGGGTAGGGCGGGGGGAGGATGATGGAGATAAGTTGTGTAAATATTGAAAAAAATAAATATCTGAGGATAGGGGTGACCGGTTTAGCTCAGCTGGGTAGAGTGTGGTGTTGATAATACCAAGGTTGCCAGTTTGATCCCCGCATGGGCCACTGTGAGCTGTGCCCTCCCTAAAAGAGTCAACCATGGAGCCGGCCAAGTGACTCAGTTGGTTAAGAGCATAAGCTCTGAGCAACAGGGTCGCCGGTTCGATTCCCACATGGGCCAGTGAGCTGCGCCTGAGCTGAGCTGCCACTGAGCTGCCACCAGGTGGCAGGATGGCTCAGCTGGTGAGAGCACCTGCTCCTAACAAGATTGCCAGTTTGACTCCCTCATGGGATGGTGGGCTATGTCCGCAACTAAGATTGAACACGGCATCTTGAGCTGAGTGGTTGCAAGCTGCCAACAGGCTGCCGGATGGCAACTAGACTTGGAGCTGAGCTAGCTGCACCCTCCACAACTAAGACTGAAGGACAACAACTTGGCTGTTCCCCTTCCTCAATTCCCCAACACTGTTCCTTTTCCCTAATAAAATCTTTAAAAAACAAAAAGTCAACTATGCCACTGTACCATGAAAGCAATGCGTAACCAATGACCATGGCTGTTCCCCAATGAAAAAAAAAACCCAAATTAAAAGAAAGCATCTGAGGAAAAGTGCTACATATGACAAATATATTGATACAGAATATATGTATCCACACGAGAAAATGTGGAAACCACTTAAAACAACTGGAAATAAAGAAGAGGAAATAAAAATCAGTTAAATTCTCTCTGATGGCAAAAAATTAACAAAGATTTTTTTTTCACCTGTGCAAATTTTGAGGCAAAATCTAAAGATGGATTGGGAGGGGTGGAATGCATATTTAAATTTTTTTCCACATAGTTTGCTGCAAAGATTGCCTCAGACAATTTTATTTTCGATGCTCTAAATTGCCATTCTGGGTCATCCTCTAGTCCAGGGGTCGGCAAAATGTGGCTCGCGAGCCACATGCGGCTCTTTGGGTACATTCCATCTCAAAAGTTTGCCGACCCCTGGAAGAGCCAACCCTGTCCCTCACAACAATTTAAAAATGATTTGAAAGCTAAAAATATATTTTTACATAATCACCATTATGTGAATAATACCCTTTAAAAAATTTTTTTAAGTGAAACTATGATAGTTTTATTTTCATTTTCAATTTTACCTCAGAGCCACAGTTCGTGAGCCGCAGTTTGCTGACCCCTGGCGTTTCTTCCTTCTCAAAAGTTTGCCAACTCCTGCTCTAGTCAGTGAAATCATTTTATACCACTGGTGCAGCCAACCAAATACTGGTGGTGTTTTTACTGGATGTAGAAGGAGCAAAACATTTTTCAACATTAGACAAATCTTCCTACAGAAGTTCCAAACCTGCGAGCTTTGGAAAGATGATTAAGGGGAATGACACCAGTACTCTATACAGTCTCTAGAATGATCCTTGGAAACCCCTATCATTTACTGGGTCTTGAGCCAAGCATTATTATAGGGTTTGTATAGAACTATGAAAATCCATGGGTTATCGAGGTGAAAGCAGAATTTGTGGTAGCCTTACTTGCCTACCCGATATGAAGCCAAGAGTATTTCATGGGGGTTAGGGGGTGGGGAGATAGCTCACATCTGTCTTTGAAAGGGTAAAATAAGAAGTATAAACTTGCATTGCTCAACAAAAGCTAGGGTACAAAATTATATAAATTATATCTTCTGTATTTTATTAGGAAATTAAAAAAAAAAACCCTGCTATGTTAATAGCAGTTAGCTGGGTGGTTATGGGTGATTCAATTTTTGTTTTCTTTCTTCTATGTTTCCCACAGTGAACATTTATTACTTTTGTTATAAGAGGAAAAACTTATTCATGTTCATTTTCCAAAATACTGCTCAGACTTCTGGTTTCAACTGAGAGATGTAGAGAGCTGCAAAGAGGTAGCTCCCATACTTACAAGAAAAAAGCTGGGCAGATAAATAACTTTTCATCAACCTATCAGAGAAATGAGATCACGGAACAAAATACTACCCTGTAATCTGGAGAGAGAGTTGTCATCCAGAAGACAGGGCTTGAGCATTTGGACACATGAGGCAGAAGCCACAGGATGTTATATAAAGTGGCAGGGAGATTAAATTTCTGGAGACCACTTGAGGGCTTAAGAGGGGGAAGCTTCTGGGGCCATAGTCATAGCAGGGTTAGCAACCATTTGCAGGCTTTTTCCTCCAGGAACTGTACCAGGCTCTCACAGGGGTGATGGGAGGATCCGGAGAAAGATTCCCCCACCTTCGGTGGTGCTGGCTGGGGAAGGACCACAGCAGCTAACCACTGTGAACCTATCTGAACCCTTTTCCCTTAAGGCCTTAAGGCTGAACCTGGAGAGGGAAGCAGGTCATTTGAGGGCATGGGTGAAATACCATGGAAGTTGGGGGAAGGGAAAATCACCCAGATCTAGCCCCCCAATCCCATTTCACCTTGGTGAGAAAAGAAAAAAACCCTTAATCTTCAGGAAAAAGGGCCTTAGGGCCAGGGACAGAGAGAACATTGGTGGAGCCACAGTGAGGAATGGAAAGTGAGGTTGAAGTAGTTCTCCCCCTGGGGGAGGGGCAGAAACAATTGTGACGGCCACACCCCCAACATCCAGGTCCATTGTGTGTTAATCAGAACATTAGAGAATGTTCTTGCCCTATGCTCCATTAGCACACTAACAAGCCTCCAGTAATAAATCAAGGTTACCAGAGGAACTGGAAGGCTCTGGTGCCCATAGAAACAACATATCTTAACAATGGTAACTGATGCTACCACAAATTCAAACACAGCCCATCTCCCAACCAGATTAATGTGAATCACCACACTAAAAGTTTATTTACCTCAGTTTCTACTGCTCTTTATAAGATGTTTGGCTTTCACCCCCAAATACAAAGCATACCTAAAGGAAGAAAAATTACAGTCTAAAGAGACAAAGCAATCATCAGACATGGACTCAGACATGTTTCAGATATTGGAAACATCAGACAGGAGATTTAAAATAACCACAATTTATATGTTGAAAGCTCTAATAGGAAAGGAAGACACTATGCAAAATCAAATAGGTAATTTCCACAGAGATGGAAACTATAAGAATGAATCAAATGGAAATGCTAGAAATCAAAACACAGTAATAAAAATGAAGAATGCCTTAAATGGGCTCATCTGCAGATTTGACACAGACAAGGAAAGAATCTGTGAACTTGAAGATAGAGCAATAGAAATTATACAAACTGGAAAGAAAACATAGTGAACAAAGTTCTGTAGTTTTAATACAAATGTAATCATTTTTCAGCATTAGTTCTGGCTATAGACAACAGCTACTTGTCAGAGTAAGTACCTTGGTACAATTTCACTGATCAAGTACAAAGCATTAAAAATTAAAGAGTTTACTCACAGAAATAAGCTTTGATAGGTAACCAAGTTGGTACAAAGTATTTAATGGGCTAGTGACATTACAGTTGTTTATCATGATGTTTTTTTTTGTTTGTTTTGTGATAAACTTTAGACTCTTTACTATACAACACCAAAATCAGAATCGATTCCATTAGATTTTTCTAGGGAAACATCTAATTATTAATGTCTTATTTGTTTCCTGAGAAAGTTAATCAAACAAAATGGGAATGACCACATCATGCATTTTTTTAAATGTTTGTTTCAGATTAAGAGTTTTAGGAAATAAAAAAGAATACAAAATATAAAGTATGTTTTGTCCCACTGTCCAGAATTAATAATGGTTAACATTTTGTCTTTGCAGAAAGCTTCTTTTTAAACAAATAAAACAATGACGACAAAATTCAAGTCCCCTTTGATGCCCCTCCCCTACATTACAACCATTACCATAACTTTGATGTGTATGTTTCCAGGCTTTTAAATTACTTTATTATTTAAAAAAAAAAATCAGTCTTAAAATTTGACTTTTTTTTTTTTGAGGGCAGTGTCACTGGCCCTCATATGTGGGATCGAACCGGGGCCACTGGCTTCCCAAGCAAACGCTTAACCACCGTGCCACTCGGCTGGCCCTGAAAATTTGATTTTTAATACTGCAACTGTACTTCAACAAGCAAAGAGCTTCAATAATTTTCCTTATAAAATTTAGCATTAGATTCTCATTCACACCCATGATTTCAGCTTTCAGTTATAAACAAATGTTATCTAAATTAATAACCCTGACCCTAACCCATCTACCTTTCTTCTGGACTCTAGACACATATTATCTGTCTGCTTGGCAATGCTTCTTAGATGTCACAAATCACCTCAAATTCAAATGTCAACAATCAAATTGCCACCCCAAATCTGGTCTTTCTTTGTGTTTCCTGTCTCACTATAAAGTGTCATCAACTCCATTGCCTGGAAATTTAGGCATGATCTGTTGACATGTTTTTCTTTTTGCAACCCTTCCCCATGTTGTGTACCCTCAAGCCCTAAGGATTTTTGCCCCCCATAATGTCTTTCAAATCTCTCTCCTTTTCAACGTTTCCAAACTACCATCTTCATGGTGCAAGTACCATTGTCTTTCATCTGGATTTCATCAATAACCTTCAAATATTTGTACCCATTGGTCCTCATCTAATGTATATGCATTAGTCCGAGAGCTTTTTTTTTTTTTTAACAGGGCAGTGTCACTGACCCTCATATGTGGGATCCGAACCGGTCCGCTGGCGTCCCAAGCCAGCTCTTAACCACCATGTCACTTGGCCAGCCCAGTCTGAGAGCTTTTTAAGTTTTCTCCCCTCCAGCAACGGTGATATTGTCATTTTAATTCCTTGTATTGACTAGCTCCCGCCTGCTAAATTGCCTCCTTCTTTTTTCTGTGTTAAAACATACTCATACTTAGTGTCCCAACTCCATTATCTGCTCTTCGGCTATACTTTAAAGATAGCAGGGAGATTACTCACCAAAGGTAAGCACCTGCATCTAGCACAGTACCTGGCACACCTACTATGGTAAATAAATAGTTAATGAATGACCGAGTCAAGCACACAATCAAGTATGTAAATAACTACATACTTGAGATTCTTCTTAGGAGAATCCATTTCATAAGTGCATTAGAATTAAAGAATGTTTTAGCATTTGTGTGAAATTTTGAAAGTAGTAACAAACAGCAGTCTGTTTTTAGAAATTTAACTGAGGTTAAACAAAATATACCTAGTAAAAATAACTTCATACTAAATTGGCTAATTATGGGTGGAATTGGCCATTTATGTTTCAACAATGATCAGAGACACCCTTATAATCTATGCCTCTTAAATGAATAATAATGCCTTTTATAGTTCTATGCTTCCATTTTAGCATTTCAGAACAATTCACAAATACACCAATTAATCTCTGCAATAGTATTGTACTCCATATTAAAGGCCAATTCAAGGAGATAAATCACACAATAGATTTCTAAAGCACAAGGAAAATTCTTGGATGCCTAAGAAAAAGCTCTCTACTTCAGTTACCTTATTTATATATGTTTTAATAGTTTGGTTTTTTTTTAGAACTTTTATTGGGGAACAGTGTGTTTTTCCAGGACCCATCAGCTCCAAGTCAAGTAGTTATTTCAATCTAGTTGTGGAGGGCACAGCTCTGCGGCCATGTGGGAATTGAACCGGCAACCTGGGTGTTATGAGCCTGCACTCTAACCACTTGAGCTAACTGGCCACCCTTGTTTTAATAGTTTTATATAGATCTTTAATATAGAATTAAATTAAAAACCAGGGATTTTAGCTATTTTATTTAAATCCTAAGCAAATTTATTACTTAATTCTTTCATTTTGGGGGCAATAATTTTTTTTCGTGGTAAAATCTGGATAACATGAAATGTACCATTTTAACTACTGTTAAGTGTGGAATACAACCATCACTACTATCCATTTCCAAAACCTTTTCATCATCCCAAATAGAAATTTTTTGCCCATTAATCTATAACTCTCTTCCTTCTTCACCCCATTCCTAGGCGACCACTGATCTACTTTCTATGTCAGATGTGAATCTGACTATCATAGGTACCTCATATGAGTGGAATCATACAATCTTTGTCAATTTGTGTCTGACTTTTTTCACTTAGCATACTGTTTCAAGGTTCATGTTATAGAATTATCAGAATTTCCTTCCTTTCTTTTTAAGGCTGAATAATATTCCATTGTATGTAAGTACCACATTTTGTATATCTGGTCATCTGTTGATGGACATTTGCGTTGCTGCTTCCACCTTTTGGATACTATGAATAATGCTGCTATGAACATTAGTGTACAAATTATCCGTTTGAGTTGCTGCTTTTAGTTCTTTTGGGTATATATTTAGAAGTGCAATTGCTGGATTATATGGTAAGTCCATGTTTAACTTTTTATTTATTTATTTATTTATTTATTTATTTATTTATTTATTTATTTATTTAGCTGAGCCATCCTGCCACTTGTTGGCAGCTCAGCAGCAGCTCAGCTCAGGCTGGGCATCTAACTGCTGTTTCTCAGAGCTCAGCTCGCACACTTGAGTGAGCTTTTAACCAACTGAGCCACTCGGCTGGCCCCCATGTTTAACTTTTTGAGGAACTACCAAATTGTTCTTCACAGTGGTTGTACCATTTTACATTCCCACCAGCAATGTATAAGTGTTCCAATTTTTCCACATCCTCAATCAACATTTTTTCCCTCCATTTTTATTTTTCACAATAGCCATCCTACTGAGTGTGAAGAGGTATCTCATTGTGGTTTTGGCTTGAACTTCCCTCATGACTAGATGTTGAACATCTTTTCATGGGCTTAATACCTTTTGTAGGTTGTTTTCATTCTACTTGAAGCATTAAACATTTTATTTTACTTATTTATTTTTTAGCTGAGTCATCCTGCCACCTGTTGGCAGCTCAGCCGGCAGCTCAGCTTAGGCTGCTCATCGAACTGCTGTTGCTCAGAGCTCAGCTCCCACTCTTTTTTTTTTTAAATTGGGGAATTGGGGGAGGGGAACAGCATTGGGGAATTGGAGAAGGGGAACAGACAAGTTGTTGAACTTTTGTTCTTCAGTCTAGTTGTGGAGGACATTGCTTCACTGGCCCATGTTGGCATCATCATTGCACTCTTCCTAGTTGAGGCAGATCAGTCGCCGGCCTCTGGACAGCCTCTCACAGCAGCTCTTGGCAGCTCATACCAGCTGCCGGCTGCTCACGCTGGCTGCCGGCCACTCACTGTAGCCTATGGCAGCCCACTGCAGCAGGGCCTGCAGCCTACACCATCGCTGGGACTCGGCACAGCCCAGCTCCAGGTCAAGCTGTTGTTCCCTATCTTATCAGCTTGCACTCTTGAGCGAGTTCTTATCCAATTGAGCCACTCAGCCAGCCAGCATTAAACATTATAAATAATCAGTTTTACTTCTTTACAAAAACATGCCATGTTAACTTATGCTGGAGTAGTTAATAGCAAGTGCCTGCTTTCCTGGCTCATCTCAGGTCAAGGTCTTATTTGTTTCAGGTCTATTTCCTCCATTAGGAGGACAGGGACATTCCAGGAGCTTCAAGAGTTCCAGGACACAGGCAGGAGCTATGCGTGTGTTATTCATTACCATAGCTCTGATGCTTAATATGATATTTGGCACAGTAGCCTTTATAAAAAAAGTTTGATTAATTAATTTAATGAATTTGTTAATTAATGCTTTTGCCTTTGGCAGAGCAGAAACAGGTTAATATTGAAATGTCCTGTGGTTTCCTCTTTTATCCCAATGTGATGGCATCTCATGTTATGATTCTAAGAACCATATATATGTTGATGACTCCAAAAGTCAGAGCCCTTGGCCGGACCTCTTCCTTGTGCTTGAAATTCCTATTACCAGCTGCACGGTTGGATACCAAATAGATGCCTCAAACTTAACATTTCCAAAGCCAAGGAGCTCCAGGACTTCTATATAGAAGAGTGGCTACTGGGGGTGACCGGTTAGCTCAGTTGGTTAGAGTGTCGTGCTGATAACACCAAGGTTTCCAGTTTGATCCCTACATGGGCCACTGTGAGCTGCGCCCTCCTCAAAAGAGTCAACTATGCCATTGTAGCATGAAAGCAATGTGTAACCATTGACCATGGCTGTTTCCCAATAAATTAAAAAAAAAAGAGTGGCCATCTAGTTGGCAAGCTCATTCTTTTCTTTAGATTAAATGTTTGCCTGTTGTGCTTGGAGTAAAGAGTGGCCAGTGGGTATTACTGGAGACCCAAAGCTTTTCAAGTCACCCCATTGGAGCTGTCAGATCTCTTGTGTTTCTCTATCGAACTTGTTCAGATTCAAGTTCCAGCCCAATGCCCAGGAGACATCTGCATTGCCCGGTTACCCTTACTCCTGACCTCTAGTGCATCAGCAAGACCTGTTGTTTCCAAAATACTTCCCCCGACCACTTCTCATGTTCGCCACTGTTACCATTGTCGAGATCTAATTTACCACCAGTGCTTTCTACGTACCTAGTGGTCTCTCTCCTTCCACTCTGGCTCTTCCTATTTCCTCCACCCTATCCCACATGTTCCACCAAGTATATTCACATCAGTCAATGATGTCCTGCCAATCTAGTCTGGTCTCAAATGGGACCATAACAAAGCACCAGCATAAAACAACACAAAAACAAAACACCTCTATCAGACCTTTGTTGGGACACTGAGAAAGGTCAGTGTTCGTATTTCAAAAGTTTTCCTCTTTGGGGTTGCAGAAAAAGTATATTTTTGGCTCAATTTCAAGAGCTTTCTTGTTTACAAACCAGGTACACTTTGCTAATTTGTAACAAAATTGAAAGTAAGGTTTGGCAATAGGTGTACTTTATATTGTGAACATTAAAACCAACCAACCAACCAACCAACCAACCAACCAACCAACCAACAAAACATATTGTTGTTATTTATGGCTGTATAACTTGAACTATTGTAGAAGACTATCGGAGGAAGCCCCAGGCAGTTAGGTATTTAAAGGATTGTCTTCTTTCATAGAGACAGACAACAAAGTGAGGGTTGCCAGATGGGAGGGGTGCTGGGGGGCTCGGTGAGAAAGGGGAAGGGATTGAGACATACAAATTGGCAGTTACAAAATGGTCACGGGGATGTAAAGTACAGCAGAAGGAGAAAAATCAACAATATTGTAATAACTATGTATAGTGCCAAGTGGGTACTAGACTAGTCAGGGGGATCATTGCACAAATTATATAATTGTCTAACCACTATGCTGTACACCTGAAACTAATATAAAATAATATTGAATGTCAACTGTAATTGAAAACACAAAAAAATAGTCTTCTTTCTTTGAAAAGGATACACGAAATTTGGAAATTGGAAAAATATATTTACTGTAATAAACAAGTCAAAGTATCAAGAATTGCCAAATTAGGATTTACATGAATTTCATTTTTAAATTAAAAAACACTGGATTAAATTATACCTTTATAATGTAGTTTTGTTATTTTAGCTGAGCCATCCTGCCACCTGCTGGCAGCTCAGCATCAGCTCAGCTCGGGCTGGGCATCAAACTGCTGTTGCTCAGAGCTCAGCTTGCACTCTTGAGTAGGCTCTTAACCAACTAAGCCACTCAGCTGGCCCTACCTTTATAGTGTATATTATACACTTAAGAGTGGCTTCTATACCTTCTGATTGGTTTATAAGCAGAAGTAATGCTATTGTGTCCAGGATCACCCCCCTTATTTCCCAGAGTAATGAAATTCAAAGAGTAATGCAATTATGTAAGGACATACATATTATTTTTATAAAATCTATAGAATTACATCTTTAGATGCATATGCCTATATTTAATCTCCTATTGGTTTATTTCATCTCTGCCTTACTGTGGTGTTTTATATCCTAACTTAAATTTTCTACACATTTTCTTAGGTATATTTTTAATCTACACAAAAACAATCTGTTCACTACATAGACCACTATTAATTACCTTTGTAATTATTTTACCATGTCTCTATTTTTGTTTTGTAATACATACATTTAGGTAAGGACAAGCAACAGTGAATCCTAATTGATAAAATACTGTGAATAAATTGAGTAGAAGTTGGCAGAGTGAAGCATGAAACACTGAATACAGTCACCATCTTTGAGAAATATATCCTACAACTTTAAGTACTCTTTTCTTCACTCAGCTATTTATAAAACTTGGTGATAAAGGTGTTTGTTCACTATGGAACTAGACGTCATTTGGATAAAAATATTGCTGGTTTGGGATTCATGCTTCCCCAAGCAATATTGATTTGCTGGGGGATTTTTTTTTCCCCCGTTCTTATTCAGTGTTTTTAATTTAAAATATTTTATGTTTATGTTGGTTTTTCCCAGTGTTTTATTGAATGAATTCTATATTTTTTGAGCCACAGCAACGACTGTAAAAGTATGGCCCAAACTGTCAGATAATATTAGTCAGTATTCCTCTGCTCATCCCTGATCCTTCAGAGGTAGCTATTTTTATTCATTCTATTAAACATCAGGAGTTTTAGGTTTTAATTTTAAAGAAATGTTCCACATCTGAGCCCTCTTATATACCCTGAGTTATAGTTACAGTCAGATAACTTCTCAGGAAAAATGACTTTGTAGTTTGAACATGTTTTCTTCATCCTTCCATATTAATTTTTTCCAGTTCACAAGTCAAAACAAGATTAGTATGCCTTGAATCTACCATCCAGTATAGAAAGATCAAGCTTCTACCTCAACACCGAGCTGCTTCCTTTTAGCTTATGCATCTCTTCAAGCAATACATTCAAGGACTTGAAATGTAATTGGCAATTTTGTTGATGATGAACAAGGCTGAGCAGAGTAGGGATGACTTGCTACTCTGCAGTGCTCACAGTAAAAAGAAATGGCTTGGCAGCTGAGTTTAAGAAATATGAGTTAGATAAACAATTCTAACTTCCTTGATACTAATAAAGTCTATTTAAAAAGATATAATGAGGGCCGGCCGAGTGGCGCGGTGGTTAAGCGCTAGCTTGGGATGCCAGCGTCCCCGGTTCAGTCCCACATAAGAGTGTCAGTGACACTGCCCTCAAAAAATAAAATAAAAAGATATAATGAGATGACTTTCCCTCCTACCAAATCAAACCAAACAAAACCTTACCTGAAAAAAAAAACTATCTTATTATCAACATCAGACATTTATGTAATTAATCTGCTTTCTATGTGTTCGATAATGACAGGAAATATTTACCAGAGAATGGCAAGAACTGAATGCCAAACTTGAGGGCTTTTCTTCCCCATTGGATGCCACCATGGCTAGCTTCAGTGTCTCAGATTCTACCACCTATCTCATCTCAGCTTCTTTCAAATTCTTTGAATATGAAGACATAGGCTTATATGCACTCACTGAACAAACTTAGCCCCTGAAGGCAGCCTGTGGATTTTGATGGAAATAGGATTTGAAGGTATTTTCTAAAGATATCCTCACAACAGTTTTGGCAACAGGAGGTTCTGAAGGAATGAATGCATTCACTTTAAAATGTTCTCTAAAAAATGTTCTCTAAAACAGCACCTTTCAAAGATTTTTAGTTTATAAAACAGTTCAACCAGGCAACCACACCCATCAAGCATTTCTCTCTGCTCTCAACCAATTGAAATACAGGAAATGAATGAACTGATGGTTGAAATTGCTTCCAAAATATAATTTAACGAACTGTAATTCTAGTGGGATTACCTAGAATAAAAACATATGGAACACCTTGAATCTGTCATTATCTCTTCCTTTACAAGAATACCTATTAGGATTATAGCTCCGTTTCCCCAATTGTGCTTAATCCTCAAAATCAAAACAAAGTATCAAGTATTTATTCTCAATTTTTTACATGTGAGATAATAAAGTGCTAAGAAGAATGCAATGCTGCATAAGGCACAAGCATTATCAAGAAGTTCACTGCCTAACTGGGGAGACAAGGACCTGAGAATTAACAAAAACATCTCAAAACTAAACGGTAAAGGTGACGTAGGAACTCAAGGCCATTATAGAGGTCCTTGCTATCTCTAAGATCTATTCCAGGGTAACTTTGAAAAAATGAAATGTCATTTATATAATTTCCAATGTAGAAATGTACATCTGTTAGAGCTCTCACTAATCTTGACCCTGGCCTTTTGGTTTTTGTTTAAATTTTATTGGGGAACAGCGATGGTCATTGGTTACACATTGCTTTCATGCCACAATGGCATAGTTGAGTACTTTAAGGAGGATGCAGCTCACAGTGGCCCATGTGGGGATCGAACCGGCAACCTTGGTGTTATCAGCACCATGCTTTAACCAACTGAGCTAACCGGTCACCCTGCGAAGGGACTTTTTAAGTCACAAGAAATACATATTGTGTAAGTATAAAGAGTTGAGTTTCAAATTGGACTCACATAAATCATAGATTCTTACCTAGCACCAATCTTTACTAATGATTCAAAAAATTACAGGGACATACCAGATACAGATCAAACACTCTTTCTCTGGAAGAACCCGAAGTAATCAGTCACATCTCCCCCAAATATCCACGTTCTTTCATATTATGATATGTTTTGGTTTCATATTAACAGAAAAGTTAAAAAAAAATTTATGCAGAAACACTGACATTGAAAGGAAGCCAGTTGAGTCTCCAAAGGCTTCCACTTTATAATCTGTTAACAACAAAAATAGGAAAACACTCATGTGAATATGCCCCATTTTCCATCCAGTTATGACTCATAAACCCATAAATTCCAGGTTTATTTACAGTAAGTAAAGTAACCAGACTAAGTATATCCTGCTAAAAACATTTTATAGATAGGGACTTTGGGGGTATCTTTCTGCTTGTTAAATGCCATTAACAAGAGTAACAAAAAAGCCGGGAACGTCATTAGCATGCTTATAAGGTGGTCTGTTGAGTTAAGATCATTTATTACCCTCATATCCCCCAGGGAATGAATCACAGGACTACTGTTAATACCCTTTCTTTCTCCTCTTCCTCCCCCTCCTCTTCTTCCTCTCTGTCTTTCTCTCTCTCTTTCACATACACTCTTTGTGTGTGTGTGTGTGTGTGTGTGTGTGTGTACACATATATACACACACATAAAATATTCTCAATTTGTCTTTTAAATTTAGCTGGAAAGATACTTACACTTTGAACTGTTGTTATACCTACACTTGGCCCCTCCTGTTCCATCTAGGGTTCATTCTTCCCTATTTGACGGTTTGGGGGCAGACAAATACCTGTAGCACTGATATAAGTCAGAGTGAGGATGATAATTCATCTGGCTTTATATCCAATAAAGCACATATTTATAGATTAGTACAGGGTGACTATATTCAGATAGAGATTTTTCCTTTCAAATTTTTTTTATTGGGGCACAGTGTGTTTTTCTAGGACCCATCAGCTCCAAGTCAAGTAGTTGTTTTAATCTAGTTGTGGAAGGCACAACTCAGTAGCCCATGTGGGAATTGAACCGGCAACCTTGTTGTTATGAGCAATGCACTCTAACCAACTGAGCTAACTGGCCGCCCCTAGAGATTTTTCTTAATCTTCAGGAAATATGTCATTCCTTATTCTCAAAAACATATTAACTGCCCAAATTGGTTTGGTGATTTTAAGTCACTACAAGAAAAAAATATGAGAAATACTTATTTGCTTCCATGTAGTTATAATAATAAAAAAGAGCTACTCTGCAAGAATATGAGGTTTTCTACATGTAATACATGGGGTGACCCAATGCACAGTCACTGGGGAAGTCATGACGATGGCCGTAGGCCATATGCATTTGCCTTAGGTAGGGCTAGAACCATAGGCCTGGCATTTATGGGAAAGATGAGACTTTATAGGTTGCTAGAAGAGGGGATGGTGTCAAACTTATTGACATGATCTAATGTTGAAAAGGCTCCTGAAGGGGGTCAGCTGAGCAGCTCAGTTGGTTAAGAGCTCCAGCTCTGAGCAACAAGGTTGCTGGTTCGATTCCCACATGGGCCAGTGAGCTACACCAGAGCTGAGGTGCTGCTGAGCTGCCACCAGGTGGCAGGATGGCTCAGCTGGTGAAAGCACCTGCTCCTAACAAGACTGCCTGTTTGATGGTGGGTTACACTGGCCCGCAACTAAGACTGAACTCAACGCCTGGAGCTGACCTGCTGCCTGGATGATTCAGTGGATAGAGCGTGCACTGTTAACAACAAGACTGCTGGTTCGACTCCTGCATGGGATGGTGGCTACGCCCACCCACAACTAAGCTAGTAACATAGCGCCTTGAGCTTAGAGGCCACGAGCTGCTGGCGGGTAGCCAGATGGTGACTGGTGTCCTGCACAACTAAGATTGAAGAACAAGAACAACATCTCTGCTGGTCCCCTTCCTCAATTCCCCAATGCTGTTCCCCTCCCCCAATTCCCCAATTTAAAAAAAAAAAAGACAGACTTGGGAGTACGTGGAGAAACACATTTTATGACATTTCTTAGGTTACTTGTCTTAGCCATACTCTTAGCGAAGCCCTGATGGAGGTGGCAGGATGTGACTCAGAAATCCTCTGCTTTTTCAGCTTCTACAGAGGAGGGCTGACCGGTTTTTGTTTCATTTTATTTATTTAATTTTACTTCTTGATTTTTATAAGAGTTTATAAACACCTGCCGGGAAGGAAGATCTCAAATGCTCCCTCATTTTATTTTTGGTTGCTCTTTATTGGCAAAAGCAGCAAAGAGAAACTTAGGTCTCTGCAAGAGTGTAGTGGCAGAAGGTGATTGGGTGGGTAAGCCAAGGAAAAGACACCAGCAACATAGGGAAGGACTAATAGGGTATGTTGGTGATGCCCAAGATGGCAGCCCCACAGTGGTCGTCTGGCCACACCTAGTTATACTAAGTGCCAGTTTTCAACTAACGATACTACGAGGTTGAAACAACTAGGAGCAATAGGTGAGATGATATTATTATTACTATCATTATTTTAAATCTCAATTATCTACCCCTTTATTAAACTTTATTTTAGTCCCAAACCTCAACAGCCCCACCCCCAAATATGTCTCCACCCTTGTCCTCCAGTACAGTAGCTAAGCTAGGCTCTGCCCTCAGGAGGCAGGCAACCAACTCCCACTCCACTTTACCACACCCAGCAGAGAGCTCCAAGCAACTCTGATCCACTGGAGAGAGCATTTAGGGGGGTAAGGACGGCAGTTGTGGGGGCCCTAGACTGGGGGTGAGATAATGCAAAACCAACTGATGTCACAGGGTTATGAGGAAAGGTATAGAGCTGAATCATTATTAGCATGTCTCGGGGAAGCCACCAACCTCTCTGAGTCTCAACTATTCTTTATTGGGTAATAACTGGTAGTGTTATCCTCACAAATTGGAAGACAGAGCTAGTCTGTCACTGAAGCACTTAGTAGGCATACATTAAACTTTGCTTTTTGTCCTGCCTAGGAGATAATATAACTATAGAGAGACTCAGAGACCATAACTCTGAGATACTGTCTTTATAGAAAGCTCAATACCAAGAAAAAGTGACCAAACCAAACAGGAAACAAACAGCAAAATCCCCTTAAAACAACAAAGAAGCAAGTTAAAAATTACTCTTTGCACTGACTTGTTGACATGCAATGGCTTTGGAGACCAAGATGGATGTGGATAAGTTGAGAAAGAAAAACAGAAAAGGCAATGGAAACTTTCATGAAGAGCAAGGAAGCTTCTCTGATTCCACCCCCTCCAACCCCCCCATCCCGCCCTCCCCTCCTGGGAGTTAATGATATCATAGAAGACGTGATCATTTGCTGAATGCTGACAGCAGGCTAAGCCCCATATAGGACCTGTTCTTAGGAGCTTTCCAGACTGTGGAAAGCAAAGATTTTTTATATTTTGCAATGTGACAGCACTGAATTATACAATGCACTCAGTTTACATTTTTAAAGAAAGAAATTGTATGTGTACGTGCACACTAACATTCTTCCAGAAAAGTATTGAATTCCCTCAGTCAACCCCTCCCCTCCCCCACCTTATCCTCCGGAATGAGGGAGGGAAAGACTGAATGGGATTTGGAGTTTTCCCGCTGAGAAAGGGACATTTTGTGCAACCAGGTCAGTGTTCAAAGGACTAATGCTCTAAGGAAATTATCCAAAGTGGAGAGGCAGTTCAGGGTTATTACGTTATTTTCCAGTGCTGGCTGGGCTGCTGCTGACCTTTGTGAAGGCACCAGGATACTGCTTCCCAGGGGGGAGAGGATAAGAAGCAATTAGAGAAGCCTAGGAGAGGCTCAGGAATGTTTGGGAATTCACTCACACATACCCCAAATTATGTGGGAACTCCAAGAATGAAAATAAATGAATTTGATCAAGGACATATTTGTGTCCTAGAAAATATTCTAAACATGTAGCTAATACTGGATATATCTGTATGAGTGTTTTCCTAAAACCCCAACACTCAGTATCTAGTAAATGTTAATTAGACTTTAATTAAATTTCAGAGCAGAGAAGGAAAGCTAATTAATATTCCTTATGTGCCAGAAAGTGGAATGGGTGTGAGGTTAAGTAAATTATTCAAATAACAGAGTCAGAATATGATAAAGCTGGGTTTCCAATGCAGATTTATTAGATTCCACAGTCCATGTTTGTTTGTTTTTTTTTTCTTTTTCTACTGCATGATTATGGAAGAAAGAACATGTTCGGGAGAGTTAGAAAAAGAAAATGAAGAGCTGAAATAATTTCCTCCTCTTCTTTTGGGGAAACAGGCTTAAATATATTTTATGCATACTCTCAAATTCCCAACAGTGCCATGAATGAGGCAGGGGACACCTATGCTATGCCTGTGTAATATAATAGATTTGAGGCCTGTGCTCAACATTATATTTTAGCTGCCCCATATATGTGTGTATATATTAAGGCTGTACTGACCACTGGAAAACCAGAAGAAGCATCATGAGTGACATTTAGGAAACACAAAGACTACTGTTCTACTGAAACAAAGAAAGCCAGAACTCATAGTGATGTCAGGCATTATCTAGTTCTAATTCCTTATTGTTGATGGGGAAACTCAGTCCCAGAAGAGCTGGTTTATACCCCTAATCACATTGTTATATAAAGACAACAGAATCCGTAGACCTCAGGATTTGGTATGTGCCGTTCAGACATGTATTCTAAGGATTGTCTCCTAGGCACCATGTATAATGTTTTTGTCGACTGTCCAGAAATATTCTCCAGGTAAACCCACCCAAAGAAATGCTTTATTCGGGAAGAGAAAGAAACAAAGCCACCAGGGGTGCATACAAGCGCACTCCTAGGCCTGTGTCTCAACCAGCCACCCTCTTGGAAAAAGGATAAGAGCCCAACATGGCTTCCCACTTTATTCACATCCCTCCCCAGGAAGTTACCACAAAGTTCAAGAGGAAGTCAGGACTAGCGAGTTAACGAAGGGCCCAGCTGCACCCATAGTTCTCTCAGCTCTATGGTTAAGCATCTTAAGATGCCAGTCTCTTTTATCAAGAGACATGAGAAACTATAAAAGACTAAGCACACTTTCTAATATTAAAGTTGTTGTCTAGAGGATATGAGAGACACACTTGAGCAGTAGATCTAAATTCATACACAGACATTAGAAGATTTTTTGATGGAGTCAGGAAACTGTAAAGCACAGAGAATTACTGGTATGTGTTCATTTATTCATTCAACAATCATACTGAGTATACACTATCTGTGAGGCACTATGCTACAAAAAGAGATACAGCCCCCATCCTCTTGGGGTCTGTTATTTCAGTCAAGGCTATATGTGTCAGCTTATGAAACGGTAAAAAAGGTCATGAGGTTTTTTTTATGAATCTATGAGACATGCACAGGAGATACCAACATCTACGCCTATCAAGAAGGTCTACAAAAAAACCCCCAACAAAACAAAAAACAAACAAACAAAAAAGAAGGTCTACAAAACCAGGCCAGAATCAGGACTCTGCATAACACGATGGCATCTCATTCACTCTCTTTCAGTTAATATCTTAAACTGAGTTGTTTTCATGATTCTATCATCAGTTATGCATTACTGACTATTCCTTCATTGTGTTCCAGAACATAATGAGACTCAGCTAATGTGACCTTTGGAACCATCAAACCATGGAGGAGAAGGCTGACCTCTGGGTTATCTTTGTGTACTAAAAGCCTTTTGAAAAGTCAGAGCACCAGGCTTTTGGCAGCAATTTCACAAATTTAATTACCCAGAGATATTCACCAGTTTCCTCAAAGACTGACAGCTAAAATTAGACAGCTGATTCTCTGTTACATTCACTTCCTGTTATTAGTGGTGCTAAACAGTTAAGTAAAAGGTTTAATATTATTTGTCCTTTCTATCCTGATAAGATTGATGGTGCAATAAGAACCCTCAAGGGCGATATGAAGACTCATTTTCACTCCTCTGGAAAACTGTTACAAACAATTTCTATTTCAAAGTCAACATTTATAAAATCAGAGAATGTCAGGACAGGAAATGACTTGTGATATCATGTGATTCAGCCCTCTTAGAGGACAGATGGAGACACTGAGGCCCAGAGAATATGCAATTCACCTTTGATCAACCAGCTAGTTAATAGCAAAGCTGGAGCTACAAGTCTTCCAATGCCTGTTCTGCTTACTATGTCTTCTATTTCATATTGTCTTGTGCACTGCTAAAAGATACATCTGAGGGAACTTGCCAGAAATAGCACAAAATTATACACTACATAAGGTGTTCATATTGTAGTAAAAATGAAGAAAACCTCTGGCAATCTCAACCGATGTTCAATCTGAATGTCAGAAGACTGATATCATTCCTAGAACAGTGAGGTATTAGGAATGAGATATGGGGAAATGTTTTCTAAGTTAGATTTCATAACCCAGTGTTCTTTCTAATAAGAGCCCATCTCATTCTCAAAAGATGTATCCACTGCAAACCACCAGCACAGATATTTAGCATGCTGATTGGTGTTAAAGCTGAGACATAACTAACTGCTGCTCCCTCTGTATAAAAACAGGTACTAAAATAGCAATCAATAGCTCAAAGGAACAAATAGACTAACCAAAACTTGAATGAGAGCAACTCCTGGCACACATGAAAGGGAGCTGGAGCAAGAATGAGGGCAAGATATGCTTTAAATATGGGATGAATTTGGAATCTAAACAATTGCCCAGAATGTAGTAACAGGGGCAATATGGTATAGAGAGAGAGGGTGTCAACATTCAGGCGTTAGGGAGAATGGGTACTTATAATCAGAGCAAGAATCATCAGTTTAATTCCAAATAGACCAACAGAATGCAAGAAGACACAAACACCAAAAGGTAAGTCTAGGAAGATGACCACAATTCCATGCAGAGTCACATATTTGTACTAGTACAGCCATAAAAATGGTAGCCACAAGAACACAGGAGAGGAAGAACTCCAACCAGCAATTTGCAAAGCAGACACAGCAATAGCAATAATGTTGATGGAAGAGACTGTTGGCTTCAGCCAGGGAGGTTTTATACTGCATTCGACTAAGCAGGAACCCCCAGAAAGTTGTGAGTAATAGAGATGAAATAGGTGGCTGTAGAAACATGCCTGGGATCGAGAGTGGAGAGAAGCGTCGATCATGGTCATTAAGACAACATCTGTGGTAATGTACACAACATCCAAAATAACTAGCAGGGAAAGACAGACACTCCTTTGGACACAAGTTGCTTCTTGAGCATTGCATGTAAAAAGCTGAACAGTTAGCGTCTTCCCCAGAACTCCATTTTGCACTCTTCCGTGAAGTGCTTCAGAGATATTTACAAAGGGAACCTGATGAAATGCATTACTGGTGATTGAGTCAGCAGGTTTACTACTGAGTTTCATTAGTGAATACCTCCCAATATTTGGCAAATGCAGTGTTTCTAGAGGAGGGAAGGACTGGCTTCTCTAAAAATCAAATCCTTTGTAAGGGACAACTGACAGAAATATAAGGTCAAACGCTTCAGCTGGTATGACAGAAAAGTAGCAGCAAGCCAACCTTCAGCTAGAGCTAATGTAGGTAGAAAAGGTTATGACCTCAATTGGTTTCTCCATTTCTGCACCAATGGGAGACAACAAATAGCGTTTACTTTCTTCATGAGTGGAGAGTAGAGACAATGCTAACACATTTAAGCACCAGTATTTGGGCCTTTCCAATCACAATATCCCAAGGATGATATAACAGCTGGAAAAGATCCAGGAAGAGCAACTAAGATGATAAGGGGAATGCTTACCTTTCATTCAAGGACAGACTAAAAGCCTAAAAAGAATTAGAATTTCTCAGACTGGGAAGATGAAAATGAAAAGGGGTTAGTGAAGGGATGTGAGATTAAAATCTACTTTGGGTACATATAATTGTATTCACCGAATTCCATAGCACTTAATTGGGGCATCCCTTGAGATGAAAGGATGTAGATTAAAGAGAAACGGAAATATATACCTCTATGTATTTATAGAGAAATCAGTCAACTTATAGAAATTATATACCTAAAACAAGGCTGAAATGGAGAATGGGAAAAGCTGAAGAAATCATTGGATATACTCAATGCCAAATGATTTACAAGGCATCCTAATTTTTTAAAATGAAAATTACTAGGGCCTGCCGAGTGGTGCAGTGGTTAAGTGCTGGCTTGGGAAGTCAGCGGCTCCGGTTCGGTCCCACATATGAGGGCCAGTGACACTGCCCTCAAAAACAAACAAACAAACAAAAAATGAAAATTACTAGGTTAACTGCCTGCACCTGGCACAGTGTTCTGAGCTAGTTGCCCTATTGCTCCAACCCAGTGTGCTATTTCTTATGCTCTTATTATGTCAGCTATGCAGGAACATACTGCATGCAGGCTGAGATTCCTAAATTCTTTTGACAGTCCAGAATACAGAAGAATAATTTCCAAACTGATTAAGAAAGTGAGAGCATCCCAGCTCTTGGCTCCATTTGGTTTACCCATATGGGAGTATGCAACATAAAAAGGTGAAAGAACTCCTAACAGAATGCAGCAGTTGGTTAAAGGCTATTATATTGAAATTTTCATGAGTTTGACAGTAGGCCAAAAATGTACAAAATGGCAGAGAGTGGAAAAGGCAGTTGTAACAGGTTGAACATTGTTGGTGATTATTTTTTCAGTGGCAATGAAAGCTGTAATCAAATAACCTGAAAGAGATGTTGGCAGGAATAAAAGAGCCCCAAGGGAGACGGAATATGAAAACTGTAACAATGATGTATGCTATGGACTAATAAACTAGACAAACATGTAGTTTCAAGTATCAGAATCAGGGTTTTTAGCATTGTATGGAAAGCTGGTGTCAGAATGCAGGCATAAACACTGTCTGATTTGCAATCTAGAGTAGAAGATGTTGCGAATGACTTACAACCTCAACCACAAGTGCACAACTCAAAAGCTAAATGGAACTGTGCTACTGGTGTGGAAACCTCTCGTTATTTAGATTATCAGTTTCTCCCAGCATTGAAAAGGAGAAAATTACAAAGCATTAAAAAATGTCCAGAAATGACACTTGCCTTTGCAGCTGGAAGTATGTCGTACATACTCTTGAATGTAAGGAGAGACAGATCAGATAAGATTAAGAGGAAAAGTGGGGACTGGTTGAAATGTCATTATAAATTTATCGTTATTGTTATTTGTGGACCAACAAGGCATCTCAAATTATGCATGGCATTTGCCAGTGCATGAAGTCTACTGAACCTTGTACATCAAAGTAATGTGCTATTAATAGAATATCTTACACAACAGTAATGTGGAATAATAAATCACAAATGACATTAATACTCTGCTCAATGTATATTTTCTTCTTTTTTTTGAGGGCAGTGTCACTGGCCCTCATATGTGGGACCTGAACCGGGGCCGCTGGCTTCCCAAGCCAGTGCTTAACCACCGCACCACTCGGCCGGCCCTCAATGTACATTTTCTGAACATGTGTTCTCCCTATATTCCACCTTAATAGTTTAGATGTATATTTCAGAAATTATATAACCCCTATTTTCAAATAGATTAAATTATAGAGATAATTGATTACCATAAAGCTTCAGAGATCTCTTTGGGAAATTATATAATTCTTCATTCCAAGAAATTGATCACCTCAGAGGTTTTTAAGGTCTTCATACTCACCTTTCTATTAATTTTTCCTGTCTATTGTTTTATGTTTCTTACTATTAAACTAGGAAGAATAATAGTTCTAAATTACACAGCAAGATTTGAGCTTTTGAATAGGTACTGGTGAAATTGGAGTGGGCTCAGAGGTCAGAGGTGAAGCTAATAAAACAGTGGAAAAATAGAATTTCTATTTTTTTTAAACTGAGAATTTGTATTATGTTAATAAGTAAAATAAATCATTTTAAAAATGAAGATAAACTTGAAACAAAAGTTGAGATCTTAGGTTTCTTAATTTGGACAAGACAATGCATTGAGTCACACTCATTGATTCTTTGAGCTAAAAAGGACCTTAGATATTATCAGATATTATCAAGTTGGGGCCGGCCGAGTGGCACTGTGGTTAAGCGCTGGCTTGGGAAGCCAGTGGCCCCGGTTCAGTCCCACATATAAGGGCCAGTAACACTGCCCTAAAAAAAAAAAGATATTATCAAGTCAAACTCCTTTATTTTATAAATGAGAAACCAAGTTTTGCATAAGTTAAGTGACGTGCTCAAGGCTACACAATCAACTAACAACAGGGCCAGGACTAGAAATCAAGTTTACTTATTCCCAGTTCTGTGCCCTTACCTGATCTGCAAGTTGGTGAAGGAGCCCAGGACCAACAAAAGGACAAGTCGAGGGTAGCTGCTGATTCCATGGAGAAACAGCAAGAGATTAATGTACAGGGGAGATTACAGCTTTTCTGGAATTTGTATCGTGCCCCTTTTCTTTTTTTCGTCTGAATTCATTTTTACTTCCCCCCAGCAAGGCACTGAGATCTTCTGTGGTAGGTGTAACACCAGGGAGAAGACAAATATTTAAGGATTTAAGGAAAGGACAGTAGGATGGGAGGTGGGGGTAGGGTGGAAGTGGGCAGGGGATGACTCTGGGAATCCCCAGGAGACCTTTAATGAATCCCAAACAAGTAATGATTTGGAGAATAGTGACTTAAAGATGTCTTGGTTTCTCAGGTGGTCCTAAAACCTTGGCCACAAGAATCTTTATTTCAGCTCACAAAAATTGGATAAAGTAAGAGCTTTATAAATGGGTTGAAGTAGCAGGTCTCAAACGTCTTAGTCAGAAATGAAAATTTGTCATGATTGGAGACATTGATCTACAAGATGTGTGGGGAGAGTTTGCATAAAATGGTTCCATAAAATATATAGTAGATGCAAGCAATACAGTGCATGTCTAAATCAATATATTATTTAATAAAATGAGTGATTTAAAACAGGTATTTAAGGGCCGGCTGAGTGGCGCGGTCGTTAAGCCCGGTTTGGTCCCACATATGAGGGCCAGTGACAGTGCCCTCAAAAAAATAAATAAATTAATTAAAAATAAAAAAACACCCAAAAAACAGGTATTTAAAATATTTAGAATGACTAAATTAATAATTATATATAACAAAAATAAGAAAATTTAAAAATAAGAAAATTAAAAACCAGGATCAAAGCATATTAAAGGAGAATTTTTAAAGTTAAGAGATACCTTGTCTGGAAAAATTTAATAAGACAAACTTCTCTTAAAGGATGTGTCTCTCCTTAAAGAGCCAAAAGAGTCCCCTCACCCCCATTCTTCTGAGCTAACAAAATTGAGGCATGAAATCAAATTTCTTGAGAACTGTAGTAATGAAGATCTAAGACTGCTGTTACTGCTTTAGAACTAAATTATGAAGAATTGATGGGCAGTGGAAGAATAAAAACAGACTTGATAAAAGATGGCAGGCCAAAAAAATGGACAAACATTTCATATTTTTAGTCAGACTCATGGCAGAAGCAAGTTCAAAGACTTTAGTTGGTATTGAAGACTATTTCATGAATCCGATTAATTTTAATTGTCGTTGAGGTAGCCGATTCAAAGTTAAATTTAAGTTGGGCTCACACAATTGATGAGAAACTGTTAAGGCATCATAATAATTTAACATCCCCTAGCCTCTCGCTTCCATGTTGACCCAATGTATCATCATTTGTATTTCATACGGCATGCCACAGGTGCTTCTAAGCACCTGTATTCCTTTGATTGACACAAATGGCCCCAGAAAACAGTAGCATTCTGTTGTTATGTGAAAAATGCTGAGTGCTATATATTGAATGCCTCAGCTCCACAGAGCCAGGATTGCTGCTCTCTGCCTTTTGGGTTCATGAAGTATTTATTCACCTAAAGCAGTTTGTGTACATATAGCTGCAGAAGTCGTCCATCTTTGTCTGAAGAAGAAATGTGGGAAAACCCCTCAATATATTAAATTGTTCTTCTAAATATTCTTTCACTACCAGTAATATTATCTGCAGTTTTTTGTTCTAGTGTGAAAAATCCATCCCCCCTCCAATCACAAAACACAACATATACGCTGTGTGAAATGGATTTTTCCTAAAGGCAGCTCCCTATTGCATCAGCAAATTTTCAGTGGTAATTTAAGCATGAGTTGATTATCTAAGCTTCCTTGGGGAAGAAAGAACTAGGAATTGTAGGCTAGGCTAATGTCACGTTTAGAAATAAATTCATTTGTGAATATACAGATCAGCCATAATACATGCTCCTTAAAGAATGTCACGTTTCCAACTTACTTGATATAGTAGGGCACTTTGTTTGGTGAGATGGCTCTCTCCCAGGGACCCTGGACAGAAGCTGAAAAAGGAAAAAGAAAAGGCATGGAGGTCAAGTTCACAGCAAACAGGAAAGACAACATTAATCTCCAGAATTACAATTTTACTCTGATATTGGTCTGTTTGCTCAGTTGCCCATGAAGACAGGATGGATTAACCAGCTGTTCTGAAGTTTCTGTCCTAATCTAAGTGAAATTGAACTCATTCAGGCACAAAGATAAATGCAAAGAAAAAAAATGTTCCACTGCTATACCTATAGAACAGATAAGGAAGTGAATGAGTAAACTGACGGGTTTTCTCTTCTGTGTCTCCATTGGGTGCTTGCCTTATAATACTTCCTGTTGCTGCTTCTTGATATCTTTTACTATTTGATTGACTGGGTTTTATTAGTTTAGCAGCTGAAACATCCCTCTGTGATATATTTACATTCCAAGTTATTGAAGCTAAAGTACTACACTTATCTCTCTGATATGTTTGTTTTTCGCTTTTTTTTTTTTGAGGGCAATGTAACTGGCCCTCATATGTGGGACCTGAACCTGGGCCGCTGGCTTCCTAAGCCAGCGCTTAACCACCACGCCACTTGGCCGGCCCTGTTTTTCTCTTTATTTGGCTTTTACCGATTTCATTTACCGATTATATGGTTAATTGGTGTCTCAAAATGTCATCTGACCAGTGTGATCTTATTAGAAAAGAACAAAAAGTGAGACAATGGCACCTGGTACCAGAGTATAATAAAACTTCTGTGATGAGTGATGAATCCTATAGGTGGAATTAAATTTCATGTATGGGGAATTCACTTTATAATGACTGTATTGTGCATTAGTCAAATCAATCGTCTTGAAACTGTGTTTTAAATGCTTAAGTTGTAGGGTTTTCCCCCCAAAGCTGAACTCTAAAAATACCTTTTATATACTGTTTTACCTGATGGGTTTTTTTTTCTTTCTTTAAGACAAAATAATCATGTTAGGAGGTACTATCACGTTCCCTCAACAATAAAATCTTCCTCCTGAATTGTGTTTTAAGAACTTGGAGTTCTAAGAGACACAGAATATCCTCAGGTATATAAATATAAGAAGAATTCTTATTAACACCTAGCAATTTTATGAGAATGTCCATTTTTCCCCTGAATTTTTATCCTGCTTATAATTTGAGGCACAGCTGATGCTGACCATTATTTCTTCCTATGAAAAGCTCCCTTATAAATTAGTCTCACAGTAAATTCACTCCACAGTGTATTGAGATGTTACAAAACGTCAAAACTAATATATCCTTGACTACACTGTATAATATGAAAGAATAGCTTCTGATAAAAGTTAACTTCACCTACTGCCAGACAATTTAAGGGTAATTCAACTACAGATTCCTTGTTTCATATAGAATAATAGAAGGATCGAATCACCCAGCCTTCAACCAGACATGCTGCTTTGTACCTTGGAGATATGTCATTTAAAAGATAGAGAACATGGATTTGTATTTAGCTGCTAATTATTCCTTTCCATTTTGGCAGACAGATTTTTAGTATGGGGGGGAAAAAAGACATTTATGTGCTGTTTTGTAGTAGTCCCTTGCCTTAAATCTCTCTCCATCCTTTTTCTATTCCTCTCCCTACTCTTTACCTTTCTTATTCTCTGCCCTAGTATCCTCTTGTCCGTTTTTCTTCCCTAAGATATAGTTCTCTTGTCCAGATTAGCCCACAGAGAAAATCAGATCAGATTTGAGAACTTAGGCTGGACTGTCTGACCTAGCTGGGCAGAGTCTGATGTTATGGAAACCTGAAAACTAAGCTCTCTCTAGCAGGATGCATGGTGGAGAACCAGAAATCAGAGCTCCTGGCTGCTCAGTGCACTCTTCTTAAAATCATAGCATCATAATGGTGACACTGTTAACTAGACGTATTGTGGTGATCATTTTGCAGTATATACATCTATCGAATCATTATCATGTACACCTGAAACTAACATAATGTATGTCAGTTATACCTCACTTTTTTTTCAAAAGCTAAACAGCATCACAGCATCATAAAAAGATGAGAACTCCAGAGAGCCTTTGGGCCAGCCTTCACTGGCGGTATTGCCAAGCCTATGAATGCCTAGCCTGAGAAAACAATGGCTATTCTTTTTTTAAGGTCTCTATGGGGTGGGCCCTACAATTTCTCTCACTATCCTTTTCCAGTCTCTTATTATTCTAATGGTCCAGAAAGTCTTTCTGACTCGGAGGGTGCTGGGTATGTTCTGGTAGCAGAAGAGTCATTTCAGATTTCCTACATTATTCCTAGGCATCTCTCAGAGAAACGTGTGCTTGAGAGGTCTACTGGCTGTCTGGCCTGGCTCAGGGGCTGTCTGCCTGAAAAGAACAACCTTAAAGCAGAAAATCTAGCAAGAGATGGAGGATAAACAGTGGTGCCTCACTGAGTTAATGGCTAGACCTATGTCAAGTACTTATGGTTGACTTTGCATGATTCAACATGAAAAGGAAAAATAATCCAATGAAATGCTAGAGTAGCGTAATCAGAATATGCTTGAAGTAAGTAGTTGAAAACATTTCAAGAGAATATTCTAAAAAAAATAAATGTCAGAGCAATGTGAAATTTTAAGCTTTGATAATTGGAGTTGTTAATTTTTTACAGAGTATATAAATTGTACATACAAATTGTTAATTTTTCAAAGAGACTTTTGTCCTTATGTGTAGATGCCCAATAGATACAATGGTGAGATTCAGTGAATTTTCTGTGCTGAAAGATGTTTTTTGCCCTTTGACTCACAGTTTATAAATGTACCTAAGTAACTGCTTTGCAGTCATCATTTAAAACCCTGAAATTTTATACTAAGAATGCCTTGGTGCAAGAAAAAAAAAAAGGAAAATAACAAAGGCTTTCTCCCATCCCTCCCCTGCTTCATCACCACCACAGGCACACACTCTAGAACTCCTTGCTTTAGAAATACCACACAATCGGATGATAGTTCTGTGCGATTGGATTCAGGGCTCCTTCTCAAGAGATTGTTACAGGGTTGTTGGCAATTTTGTTGGGGGCTGCCACATAATTCTGGTCTTGCATATATTTAAAGTTGATCAAATGTATGGTAACTCTCATAAGTGTGTCCCAGATTTATGATTTCATTTCTTGCAGGAGTGCCGATGCCAACAACAGCTGTTTCTTATCTCAGGGTACCAGTGGAAACTTGCCATCCTTCACAATGCTTGCCTATGTAATAGACACACTCATCTTTTATGCTGGATGTGTCCATTTTTAGTAGCTCATCCAAAGTGGATTTATTGGCAGATGGTTTTTATATGGGATTGTGCTGTCCTTTCGTATTTTCTTATACAGATGTTCTTGTAGCCACAACATGAAATTCCAATGCAGGTCTGTAATTCAGATTCTCGAGTGTAAAAATCATTCGTTATCATATGGCACCAGAACCATAGGGGTATTGTCTACTGAATGTAAATAGCAAACTACACATGAGTTTATTGATCTCAAAAACAACCTCTGAATTTCCCCTTGCAGTTTGTTAGTAAGAGCCAGAAAGGGTAGCAATTCTACTTTCAAATGCTTTTCCTCCCTCTAACAGGATCCAATATTGTGCCCAAGGTGGTTTTGAAAATCACAAATGCAGGCCACACTTCGTTTAGAGGAAGTTCTTATTTCAACCATTTTGTAATGCGTGATGAACAGAATGTGCCAAAGCGATGCACCCTGGTGTTGAGCCATATTTTAATCCACACAGGGGCCTAACCAGAAAATTAACAAGACTGCTAATGTTATTCAAACTGTGCCAAAAGGGAACTCTCTGGAATTCAAACCCATGTAAGGTCATTAATCTTTCTACTTTTCTTTTATTTGGTGAATTTGGAGTTTGATAACATAGTTGTGTCCCCCCAAAATGTGAAGGCAGATTATAAAATAAATAATATAGCATTCCCTGTAGACAAAATTAGGCTCACCTATGGGGTTAAGAAAACGGTGTTAGAGAGGATTGACTAGTTGCTGGCACCTGGCTTCTCAGAAATATGCAAATTTCAGTAATTATTTTTAAAAAAAATTTTGTTGTTGTTGGGGAACAGCTATGGTCACTGGTTACACTTTGCTTTCATGCTACAATGGCATAGTTGACTCTTTTAAGAAAGGCACAGCTCACAGTGGCCCATGCGGGGATTGAACCAGCAAAGTTGGTGTTATCACCACCATGCTCTAACCAACTGAGATAACTGGTCACCCCAGTAATGGTTTTATGTACACATTCTACACAGGGCATCTACTGTAGAGTGATGACCTCTTTTCCGCTGTTGCCTCCATCCCGCCCCTCTCAGATATCTTTTTAGACATGTTTTCCTAATCTCCCTATGCCCCATGAAATTTTAATACCACAGAAAATACTGTATATCTGTTTATGTATTTTATGTATCTGTGCTTTACATAAAAATGTAAGAATTTTTTTTGTCCCTCAGGAACCAATTTTCACCACCTTGGGGGCCATATCGCTCCCACTGAAAATGTTTGATCTAGAGGAGGTGTGTGGGGGGGGAGGAAAACCTCTTATGTGCCTGAAACATGACCTCAGTAGCTTATTTGATACTCATCATGACCTGTGAGGTAGGTATTATTATTTTCATTTTGCAGATGATGAAACAGTTAAGATCCACACGGAGTAGCACGTCCAACATCCCAAATCTATAAGTATTAGATCCTCATTTTTATTTGCTGCTCAAACTGAAGTCAGATAATTCAGGAAATGGGGATAACAAACATGTTGCATGCCTAGAAAGGAGCACTTTATGCTCCCTAATGTAACCGCCCCAAATACCTTATGAAATCATGTCATTCCATTAGTACACATAAGACACAGGCTTGGAAATGATCAGTAAACTAACCCTGGTCATACAGCTAGTAAAGAGTGCATCTAGGGGCCCGTCGAGTAGCTCAGTTGGTTAAGAGCACGAGCTCTGAGAAACAGGGTTGCCGGATCGATTCCCACATGGGCCAGTGACTCTGCGCCCAAGCTAAGCTACCAACAGGTGGTAGCATGGCTCAACTGTTGAGAGCACGAGCTCCTAACAACAAGGTTGCTGGTTTGACTCCCGCATGGGATGGTGCATTATGCCCACCTGAAACTAAGATTGAACAGGGTACCTTGAGCCGAGCGGCTGCAAGCTGTTGACGGGTGCCTGGATGGCGACTGGACTTGGAGCTAAGCTAGCTGCGACCTCCACAACTAAGACTGAAGGACAACAACTTGGCTGTTCCTCGTCCTCAATTGCCCAACACTGTTCCCCTTCCCCAACTCCCCAATAAAATCTTAAAAAACAAAAAGAGTGCATCTAGGATTACAACTAGGTCTGTCTAGTCTTTGTGCATTATTCTATTTTATCATGTGTGGTATATAACAGGTAGTCTATATATATTTGCCAAACAACTGAGTAAATAAGTGTATCTGTTTAAAATTATTTTTTTATTTTTCAATTATACAATAGTTGACATTCAATATTATATTAGTTTGAGGTGTACAACATAGTGATTAGACAATTATATAACTTTTGAAGTCATTACCATGATAAATCCAGTATCCATCTGACACCATACATAGTTATTACAATATTATTGACTATATTTCTTATGTTATACCCTATATCCCCATGGCTATTTTGTAACTACCAATTTATACTTCTTAATCCCTTCCCCGTTTTCACCCATCCCTCAACCCTGCTTCCTTCTTGCAACCATAAAAATGTTCTTTGTATCTGAAGCTGAAGCTGAATAATAATGTCAACTATAAGTTACTATTTATATAGTCACAAGATGTGGAGTACAACTTAGGGAATAGAGTCAATGATATTGTAACAGCCATATATGATGTCAGAGGGGTAGTAGATTGGGGGGGTTATCACTTTGTGAGGGGTGACATGTCTAACTATCACATTGTTTTGCATTCCTGAAACTAATTTAAAAAAAAGAAAAAAAGTAAAAGAATGTTCTCTGTATATGTTTTGTTTATTTGTTTAATAAATACGTCTTAAAATGTATTGTAATGTCATCTAGTCGAAGCTCTCTAAACTAGATCTGAGCTCTAAATATCCTTTACATGATTTCCACCAAATCCATCAAATTATTTTCCAGGAGCTGCTTGAACAACTTTATTGTCACCAGATCCTGGCTGGGGGTGGTGGTGGGGGGAAGGGTGTCTTTTGAATTCCTGTAGCTTTAGTGATGATTAGCAAGAGCTTCCTTTTATTCTGGTCGAAATCTGTCTCCCTACGATCTGTAACCTCCATCATTGGTCCTGTTCTATTAGATGTCTAAATGAAATCCTCTCATCAGTTTGGAGAAGCTAATTTCCAAAGAGCTAAGGTGAGAGCTATTTTCATCTAAAAGAGAAAAATGGAGCCCTTATTCCTAAAGAAACAAAACAATACCTAACATAACTTTACCTATTATGCAATACATATTTACAGAGCACCTACTGTGCACTAGACACTGGGTGAAGTGCTGGTGCTAATATCGTGAACAAGACAGACACAGTTCTTCCTACTTTGCACTTAATTACAGCCTCTCAGGCTATTTTCCAAAGAGCACATCTAATATTCCAGCATTAAAACCAATCAACTGGTATCTACTGAACATAAGAGGAGTGACAATTAAGATCTTGAACTTGTTGCAATAATGTTGCTAAACATTTTTGATATCAGAGGGGATTAGTCTTTTTTTTTAAATTTATTTATTTTTAATTAGTTTCAGGTGTACAACACAGTGCAATAGTTATACTTTTTACCCCTCAAAGTGACAAGCCCCCTCCCCCAATTCGCCACCCCACTCCTCCCCCCATATCATATATATCTATTACACTTCCTCTGACTCCCTTCCACAGTATAATCCACATCCTGTGACTATCTATATACATTCAATTACAGTTGGCATACAATATTATACAACATCAGCTTCAGGTGTACAGTGCAGTGATCAAGCCTCTACTCCATCCATGAAATGGTCTCCCTAACAAGACATGTGACCATCTGACACCCCACAAAATATTTACAACATTATTAATTATATTCCCCGAACTGTATTTCACATACCTGTGGCAATATTGTAGTTGCCTATTTTTGCTGTCTAATCCCTTCCTCTTCTCCCTCATCCCCATCCCCCTCCCAGTTAGCAACCCTATTTTTCCTCTATATCTATGAGACAGTTTCTGTTTACTTTGCTCATTCATTCAGTTTTTCAGATTCCATATATAAGTGAGATCATATGGTATTTGTCTTTCTCTGACTGACTTATTTAACTTAACATAATAGTCGCTAGGTCCATCCATATCATTGCAAATGGTATGATTTCATTCTTCTTTATAGGGGAGTAATACTCCATTGTATAAATGTACCACAGTTTCTTAATCCAGTCATCTACCGATGGGCAATTTGGTTGTTTCCAAGTCTTGGCTATTGTAAATAGCACTGCAATGAACATAGCGGTGCATATATTTTTCTGAATTAGCGTCTTGGGTTTTTCGTGATAAATACCTAGGAGTGGAATTGCTGGGTCAAAAGGTAGTTCTATTTCCAGGTTTGTTTGTTTTTTTGTTTTTTGTTTTGAGGTCAGTGTCACTGGCCCTCATATGTGGGACCCGAACCGGGGCCACTGGTTTCCCAAGCCACTCGGCCGGCCCATTTCCAGTTTTTTGAGATACCTCCATACTGACTTCCATAGTGGCTGCACCAATCTGCAATCCCACCAACAGTGCAGCAGGGTTCCCTTTTCCCCCACAGCCCCGCCAGCACTTGTTGTTTGTTGCTTTATTGATGATAGCCATTCTGACCGGCGTGAGGTGGTATCTCATTGTGGTTTTTATTTGCATTTCCCTAATGACCAGTGAGGTTGAACATTTTTTCATATGCCAGTTGGCCTTCTGTATGTCCTCTTTAGAGAAATGTCTCTTCATATCTTCTGCCCATTTTTTAATTGGGTTGTTTGATTCTTTGGTGTTGAGTTTCATGAGTGTTTTACAAATTTTGGATATTAACCCCTTATCAGATATATCACTGGCGAATATATTCTCCAGACGGGATTATTCTTTACGAATTTGTACCAGTTGGACAAACATTTAACAAAGTTGACTATTTGGAAGTGCAGAAAAGGCTGCATGGAAAAGTTAGACAACCTGAACTTTTCACCAACAATTCATGGCTCTTGCATCACGGCAATGCACCAGCTCACATGGCACTGTCTGTGAGGGAGTTTTTAGCCAGGAAACAAATAACTGTATTGGAAACCCCTTCCTACTCACCTGATCTGGCCCCAAATGACTTCTTTCTTAACCTGAAGATAAAGGAAATACTGAGAGGAAGACATTTTGATGACACTCCGGACAGCAAGGGTAATATGACAGCTCTGATGGCTGTTCCAGAAAAAGAGTTCCAAAATGGCTTTGAAGGGAGGACTAGGCACTGGCATGGGTGCATAGCTTCTCAAGGGGAGTACTTCAAAGGTGACCATAGTGATATTCAACAATGAGGGATGTAGCACTTTTTCTAGGATGAGTTCGCAAACTTAATTGTCTGAACTTGTACATAATGTGTATGTTCCCAAGCTAGGTATCTGCAGGTGGCGGGGGGTTGTGGTGGTGGTGGTGGTGGTGGTGGTGGTGGTGCAGAAAGAGGTTCCATGCCCTCAATGACATTATTATTTATTGACATCAGGTTTTAGATGAACATATATTATAATGGGAGTGTACCACTCATTTGGAAGGAAACAAATGTCACATTCAAATGGAGTAAGTTGAATAGTGTTTAGTAAAAGGTCTGGTCACAGAGGTCTGTGTAGGGTGTAAGGAAATCACAAGGGATAATATTAATAGCAACAGGGAGCCATTACCACCCCTAGGTCTGAGGGCAAGGAGACAAAGCAATTACCAGAACAGAGGTGGGGACGGAGGTGAAGGAGAGAGGGAGGAGAAAGAGGAGAGAGCAAGTGAGCCCCCCTAGAATCCCCCAAATGGGCAAGAATGCATGTGCACTGGTGAAGAGGGTCATGTGACAAGATCTTTGTTTAAGGGAAACAGGCTGGGAGGGAGGCTAGGGAATAAACATTCCGACCTATTTTCTCTCTTCCTACTATGGCTCCCTGTTGGCTGAGGCCAATCCAAAGCGAGAGGGCTGGGGATTCCGTTCATGCAGCCCACACAGACATCAACTTCTCAAGGCCCAGGGCAAGGTAGGGAAATGTGGAAAGTGCATAGGGAGGGGCAAAGTGCATTAAAAAAACTTTCCAGTCTTCCACAATTATAAGCAAGGCTGCAATGAACATCTTTGTAGATAAGTCTTTGCACACGTTTTGTTAATTTCCTTAAGCAAAATTCCTAGAACTTTATTTATTTGATTAAAGGCTATGAACATTTTAAAGGCATTTTAGACAAATTACACTCCTGCCAGCAGAAGTCTTTCTTTATTGATCCTGGTGGAAAGAGAAAAAATCCATTTTCCACAGGTCAATGGCATTTAGCTTGTATAATTCTCAAGGCATGTTAGATATACTGCCTGATACAGTGGATTATTTGAGAACATGCCCCTCACACCCCCACTTCCCTTGATAGATTGTCAACTTTCTGAGTTCAGAAAGGCACTCAGTACATTGGCTTTCTATCTCAAAGCCCAACCCAGCATCTTGAGAAGTCTCTGGAACAAGTGGAAAGTGTCCAGAATGCAGATTCAGAAGAACGGGATTTGAGTCCTGACTCCACCATCACGACATGATATGAAGCAAGTCTTTGTTTTCTCCCTAAGCCTTCTTTTTCTCCCCCCCCGATTTATTCAGTCAGTATTTATTGAGCACCTATTATATGCCAGATATTATTCTATTTTTTAAAATTTAAATATAGTTGGTACAAGAGCCTTGTTTTTCTTCTATGCAAAATGGGAATAATGATATCTCCCTTCCAAAAATGTTGTCAGGATAGAATGAGAAAGTAGATATGAAATTGCTTTGCAAAATGTTAATCACCATACAAATAATGTTTGTAATTGCATATCTGTAAGATGTAGTCTGAATGATGGTAATCCTAGAATCAACCTCTCTGCCTCAAGGGCAGCATTTTTCTTCAACCCTTGGATCCATTCCTATCACTGACGTGCCACATATAGTATAAAGTATGGCAGAGAGAAATGCCTTTGAACATGGACCTAACTGCCTGGGCTTATGGTACTTCTTTATACATTTCCGTCTGCTTAGACTAATGGCATCTGCTGAACAGATCCTTCATTCTTAGATAGATCATGGGTCCACTATTCATCAGCATGAATGATGAACAGATTAGTTCATATGTGATACAATGGGAAATAGAGGGCCACAGGCTGTTTTATCATCAGAGATTATGATGATGAAAAGATAAGAAGATTGTCCTTGTACTATATACAATGGATTAGAGGTAGGAGAGTGGAGTTTCAGAATTAGTTCAGAAGTAAATTTGGTGTCCAGTGAAAGTGAGAAGTCACAGGTGACTCTAAACGTCTAAGGCTTAGTGCTAGGCAATTGGGTGTTTCATTGGCAGAAATAAATAAGCGTAGAGGTAAGTTTCAGAAAAATTATAAATTTAGGTTAAAATATTTGGAAGGTGGGTCTTTTCACTGAAACTCAGGTGAAAGGACAAGACCTTAAGTACTAGATAGCTGAAGCTATGAAAATGGCTGGACTCTTTAAGGAAAGGAGGCTGTTCAAAGAGAACTGTATCTTGGGGAATGCCCTGAAATGGTGGTGGCAATAGAAGAGCCACCAAAGAAAAAGAATACACAGGGCGGCAGGGTGGCTCAGTTGGTTAGAGTGTGCGCTCTGAACAACAAGGTTGCTGATTAGATTCTCACATTGGCCAGTGAGCTGCACTCTCCACAACTAGATTGAAGACAACAACTTGAGCTAAGTTACTTCTGAGCTGCCAGTGGGCAACTGGATAGCTCAGTTGGTTAGAGTCTGTGCTCTTAACAACAAAGTTGCTGGTTCAATTCCCATATGGGATGGTGGGCTGCACCTCTCCGCAACTAGATTGAAAATGGCAACTGGACTTGGAGCTCAGCTGAGCCCTTCTCAACTAGATTGAATCAACTACTTGATTTGCAGCTGGTGGGTCCTGGAAAAGCACACTATTCCCTAATAACATTTCTAAAAAAAAAAAAAAAAAACAAGAAAAAGAACACATAAACCAGAATAAAGTATGGTGAGATGTAAGACAGACAACCAGATGGTGAAGTATGAGCTCCAATGGGCTCCAAAGGACTAAGGCTATAGAAGAGGAAGATGTATTTCATCACAAGATCACTGGAGATTTCAACAGGGCAATTTCACAAGAGAGGTGAAGGCTGAACCAGATCACAGAAGTTGAAGGAGGGGACAGATAGAAGGAAAGTCGTTGTGCATGAAAGGGAAAGAATGTAAGTGGAGATGGGGAACATCTGAGGATTGCTCATTCCTCGCTCCTGTTCTGCAAATCAGCCCATTCAATTTATTTATTTATGGAATTTGCTTAGGGTCTGTGTTATAATATTAAATTACATGAAAAACTTATTCCCACATTTTTTTACTTCCTAAGGTCATAATGAAGATTATAATACAGTGTTTAACTTTTTATGTAATTATTAATGCTGACTGTATATGTATATGTATCATATTTCCCCATTGCAGTTGTTTTCTGTAAGATTTCTATTTTTTTTATGTGATGTGTATAGTTCCTGTAGCAAGATTAAGCTTTCTGTCATTTAACTGAAAAGGCAAGTTAAATTTAACACTTCAAAACATTAAATTAAAAAAAGAATAGTACTTTATATGTCTATATCATATATCAAAAGTAAAGATTCAATGAAAACTTTAAGATCACTTACTAAACTTTCAAAGATGGGCAGATTTTCCATAAAGATTTCAACAGCAGAGACAGATGGGCTACATTCCAGAGGGGAAGGTCACAAGAGTGATGAATGAGGCCTCTAATGTCTGCCATAGCTGTGAAAATCTTTATGGCTAACTAAAATTCCTCACGAATAACAACCTGTAAATATTATATGAGCTGTCAGACAGATAACACTAAGCTCTGAGACCACTGCATATGGCGAACAGAATACAGATGCTCCTCGACTTACGATGGGATTATGTCCCGATAAACTCATTATATCATAAGTCAAGAATGCATTTAATACACCTAATGTACCAAACATCATAGCTTAGCCCAGCGTACCTTAAACATGCTCAATACACTTACATTAGCCTACAGTTGGGCAATTATCTTGAGTTTCATCTCTAGAGGAATTGCCTTCCTCTTTTTCTCACCAGAAGCAAAAGACACAGGTGGGCGTTTTGTAGACATGATGACATGTGAAAACCCAATATCCAAAAAGTGCTGGCAACAGAGTACACTGTAGAGTATCAGTTGTTTATCCTCCCGATTGCGTGACCAACCGGGAGCTGTAGCTCATTGCCGTTGCCCAGCATCACTAGAGGGTATTGTACTGCATATCACTAGCCCAGGAAAAGACCATAATTCAAAATTCGAAGCATAGTTTCTACTGAATGGGTATCACTTTTGTACCATCGTAAAGTCAAGAAAATGTTAAGTAGAGCCATTGCAAATCACGGACCGTCTGTACAAATCATGGGAATTGTCAGTAGATTGCCAAGTCATTTAGAGTATTAAGCTTGCAATTGATATGGGAAGTCCAGAGTTCATACTAAACTACTTGGCAAGGTCACTGTTGCAGAGACAAATGCTATATCTAATATCCAGTGCTGCTGGGCCTATAGTCCTGCAAAGTCTGATAAACAATATTTGGTGGCATTACTCATGAAAGAAATGCTCCTTCAAACTGGCTTATACAAAATTCCAAGAACCTCATTGTGATTGTTAGGACATTAAGAAAGAAATCGAGCCTCAGAAGACCAGATGTAGGAGGATATGTGTCTACAGAAATAGAGCTGTGACTGAATTATGCTTGTGGAATTTCTGAATAATTTCAAACAGAATTGGCTGACTGTGTTACTGTAGAACTTCCCTCTGGGTAAAGGTGGCCACAGTCTTTAGGCCATTTGTGTTAAGTCAGGTTACTAACAAGTCAGTACAATATTACCAGGTGCCTTTAGTATCTCTCCAGAGGTGCGTTTAAAAGACGGCAGGGGGTTGGCCGAGTGGCATGGTGGTTAAGTGCTGGCTTGGGAAGCCAGCGGCCCCGGTTCGGATCCCACATATGTGGGCCAGTGACTGCCCTCAAAAAAAAAAAAAAGTGTTAAAAGACGGCAGGCAGTCAGCGCCATTTGCTGAATACTCTCTGTGTGAACAGTTTTGTATTAGGCACCAGGGAAATTTCAAGGAAAATAAAATTTGAAACCTGAGACAGTAGGAAGCAACTTAGATATTAAAAACCAAATGACTATAGGTGGGATGTACATTATTTAGAAAGCAAGATAAGAGTAAGAGCTAAGAATAGGACAGCAATGAAAGAAAGAAGAGGGTGGGAAAGATGGAATTTTGGTCCCAGTTCTTCACTCCATTGTACAATAATTAAACATCTATACTTTTAGCCATAGCCTCATGGTGGGCAGAGTGTGCTTCCCATCCTTGACCTTGGGCTTGACCATGTTACTTGCTTTGGCCAATGGGGCTTCAGCAGATATGATAGAACAGATGCTTGTCCTCTTGTGCTCTGGTGATCTGCCATGAGCACATGCCCCAGGTAGCCTCTGATCCTTCATCCTGGGCCTCAAAATCCAACACATTTAGAGACAATCTGAACTGTTCAGACAATCTGAACTCACAGCCTGGAGCCAAACCCAGCCAACCGGCAGCCTGAAGCAGAACTTCCCAGTCAAACCATCTAGATCACCTAAACTATAGTTGACCTGTAGACCCATAAGCATGAGAATAGAAGATTTTTATTCTCCTATGGGAAGGAAGGGGTGAAGAAGGGATGAAGGGAGGGTGGAAGGAAGGGGGAGGTAGAGATTAGATAGATAGATAGATAGATAGATAGATAGATAGATAGAGAAGAAAGAACATCAAAGAGATTAAAGAACAGAAAAAGATTCCCAGGCAGAAGTCTCCTGTATTTGTTACTAGCTACCTCCTCTATTGTTATCCAAAGATTAATGGGGTTTATCCCCTTTAGTCACTAGTCTCCAGAACCCCTTCTCTGAAGCTGATAATCCATAATGTTACAAGTATGAACTTGAATATGTTGTTAAGCTTCTGCAGTCTCAGTTTTCTCTTCTGTGAAATGGGGACAATAGTAAATCTTATTTTACAGGGTTGTTGTGAGGATCAAACAGGTTCATCCTTGTAAAATGTTTCCTCGGTATTAAGAGCAAAAAGTGCTCAATATTTTTTTTTCCCTATTTTTTTTTTGAGGGCAGTGTCACTGGCCCTCATATGTGGGACCCGAACCGGAGCCGCTGGCTTCCTAAGCCAGCGCTTAACCACCGCACCACTAGGCCGGCCCAAGTGCTCAATATTTTTTGTATTCCTATTCCTGTCCCTATTATTATTATTATTATTATTATTATTAAACATCATCATCATCATTAATGCAGTGAGTTGTCAGGATATTTATTCCATTAACTTACTGCCAGTGTGAGGAATCCCAGGTTAACCAGGCAGATGAAAAAGACACTATGGTTCTAGAGTTAAATTGTCTATTAACCACCAAGGCACGGGGTCTAGAAAACAACACCAGTAAATAATCCCTCTTCCTCCTCCTGCAGCCATTTTCTGAGTCTTAAAAAATTTTATGCAGTTCTCAGAACATGAAAGGAGACAGATCTTCCTTTGGCATTCTGCTGCTGCTGTGAAGTATGCAAGTCGGCCATGTTTTATCATTTTATATTAGTATTGCTTAGGAATTCAAAATAGACAGCTAAGAATTTTTAGAAAGAAATAAAACAAGACATTTTCACTTTAATTTCTATATTTAGTTCTGATTGTAAAATTAAATTTCACATCACCAAATGTACTATCTTCTTTTTTTTTCTATTTGTATTAGTGTGGTTGGTTCATGTTAGAGTAATTACATTTAAGACATCTTGTTGTCCTTTATTTTGCCCGAAGAAAGTAAGGTTTCTAGTGAGCTTTTGTGTTGGGCTCCAGGAGTAACTAAAGATTTGGTTCAAAACATTCCCTGTTCCCTTGATACCTCTAATAGACGTATCTGCTCCAGACCTCCTGGGTGTAGTCTTTTGAATCAGTCTCTTTCCCTTGATAGCTGGTCTAGGTCAAGTTCCACAACATGAACTCTCACTTTTTACCTTTTGAGAAGAAAGCCCTTCTGTCCTTAACTCATACCATAAATGAACTCATTCCATTCCACCCCTCTTCTAATTTTCCCCCAGACATTTCCTGCTCATATTTTCTCTTTTCAACTCAAATTACCCCCATGTTGACTTATATTTCAATTATCCTCTTTCTTATCTGCGTATTTCTAGCTCATTAAAACATTAGCCTTCTATGCGCTGGCTGAGTGGCTCAGTTGGATAAGAGCATGAGCTCTGAGCAACAGGATCGCCAGTTTGATTCCCACATGGGCCAGAGAGCTGCCAATGGGCAGCTGGATGGCTCAGCTGATGAGAGCACGTACTCCTGACAACAAGGCAGCCAGCTGCAAGCTGCTGGCTGGTGGCTGGATGGTGACTGGACTTGGAGCTGAGCTTGCTGCGCCCTCCACAACTAAGACTGAAGGACAACTTGGCTGTTCCTCTTCCCCAATTCCCCTCAATAAAGTCTTTAAAAAAAACCAAAATAACATTAGCCTACTCTAAAACCTGTATTTATATTCATTATATACACATAAAAAAATCCCTTCTCTGGACAAAAGAGCTCTAAGGAGGTGATGTGTAAAGTTGGAAAGGGGGATATTCATTGTATAAGAATGACTAAGTAGAAGGGAGAACCTGATTTTTCCCACCAAATACATCTTGTGACTCTTTTTTTTTTTTTTTGAGAGCAGTGTCACTGGCCCTCATATGTGGGACCGAACCGGGGCTGCTGGCTTCCCAGGCCAGCGCTTAACCACCACGCCACTCGGCTGGCCCTCATCTTCTGACTCTTGCTAAGTGAAATCAAGGGCCAAGCAATCAGAAGCAGTCTTTGCTAGATGCTCATCAGATGAAATATTCTCTACCTTGGATTTGTGTGCAAGCTCAGGCGCAATGTGCTTTGATACTAGTCTATACAGAACATCGCATTTCCTTCACTGTACAGTTAATTCTTCCTCCCACTCTACTTTTATAATACCCACCGTTTACCACAACAGTAGAAGGTCATGAGTTTTTTTTAAATCTTTTGGTTATAATGGGAGTGTCCCAAGGCTGGGGTTCTGTCTTTCACATCTTCTTACTCCAAGTGCCTAGTGTTTGTTAGTAAATATGTGAACGAAGGCATGCTAACAGGCACAGTAAGTCATATGTCACTTCTGAGCTCAGAACCCTCCTGTCTTCCTTTTTTACTAAGAATAAATTCCAAAAGCTTCTAACCCTAGTCAATAAGACCCTACATGGTCTGGCTCTTGGTTAATCAAGGATCTCCAATCATTCATCATCTTGCTTCCTTGGTTTCAGTCATGCTAGCCTCCTTGTTCCTTAAACCCTTTAAGCCATGCTCCCATATCAGGGCCTTTCCATTCACTGTCTCTTCTTCTGGAACCCTTTGTCCAGCTCCCCGCATCTGTATAGCTTGCTCCCTCACTACTCTACTCAAATGTCACTATCTTGAATACCCCATCTAAAGAGTTCCTTTCCCCTATCACCTCTAGTTTGCTTAATTCTTCTTTATCAAACTTAACCACGACCTGATTGCCTTCTCCTATTAAAATTGAAGCTCCATGACAGAGGAATTTCCTTTATGTACTGCTGTGTCCCCAGGACCTAGAACAGAGTTTGACCTCTGATGGACATTGAATAGACATTTGTTGAGTGACAGAATGCATCAATTCTTAGCTGGCTGAAAAGAAAGCAAAGCTCAGAACTTTTTCAAGGTATTAGTGTAGGCACCAGCTTAAGTTCTTCCCCGTTGTATTAGAGTGGGAATAACCTTTAGAGTGTCCAGATATTCATTCAATTAAGGCATATCCTGCATCAATCTGCAAGGTGTTAGATGCATGAAATTAAAAATAAAAAAGAGGGCCGGCTGAGGGGCACATTGGTTAAGAGCTGGCTTGGGATGCCAGCGGCCCCGGTTCGGATCCCACATATGAGGGCCAGTGACACTGCCCTCTACAGCTAAGATGATGAACAACAGCTCCACCTGGAGCCGGACTGCTGTGAGTCCCCGGGACGGCATAGCTGCAGCCCCTGCTGCAGTGGGCTGCCATGGGCTACAGTGAATGGCCGGCAGCCAGTGTGAGCTGCCAATAGCCGCAGTGAGTGACCATCCAGAGGCCGGCAACTGATCTGCCTCACCCAGGAGGAGCACAATGACGATACCAACATGGGCCAGTAAAGCAATGTCCTCCACAACTAGACTGAAGAACAAAAGAACAGCAACTGGTCTGTTCCGCATCCCCAATTCCCAAATAAAAATCTTTAAAAAAGAGCAATGCATGCCCTTTACCCTTACGGGCTCACACTCAAACCCGTTTCCTTTTATGATCTATTTTACAAACTTGCCTTCCTTGTAACTCTTGTTTGTCACTGGTATGTATGCTGCTGAACTTAAGGCATAGGGCAAGAGGCTGATGTAATTTTATGCTGTCCCCAAAGTCCTTACCCATTGATGAAGATCATGAGGTCAGACACCTTAAATAATGATCCTCACTACATATACTGGGCACAATCCTCAACCTCATTATGAAAGCAAGAGTAAATCAAATTACCCAGTGACTAGCATGAGCCTGTTACCATGCATTTTTTTCAGATGCTTCTAAATGTCAGTGACTTTGACCCCTCACAGATTGGTTCCCTTAGAAGCAGGCTCTAAGATAAAGTTTAGAGAGCAGGGTATTTAGTAAGGTGCAATCTGGGGATCCACACCTGGAGGAGGGAGAAGGAGGAAGCAGGAATGGTGATAGGGAGCAGGCAAGCTGGGATGCAGGCCCAGTGACAGTCTTAGTCAACTGCGTGGGCGTGCTTGAGCTAGAATGTTCGAGTTCTCTCAAGTTGGGCCCAAATGGCCAGCTCTTTATACTCTTGCATCCATTAGGTGCTGCCATTGGAAAGGGGGCGAGCTTGGGAGAGGCAGGTAAGGCAATTCCTGAAGAAACAGACAGCTGAAGGTTGTCTGCTGAGGCCACCCCTTTTCATTGAAGGGGTCCTGGGAGTGTAGAAAAGAGTCTCAAATGATTCCTCAGACATGGTTCATCTACTTAGTGTTCCATGTGACCCAATTGCCATGGCAACACATTGTCCAGGGATGGGTACATAGGAATGGTTCTCAACCAGGGACAATTTTGCCCTCCAGGGGACATATGACAATGTCTGGAGACATTTGTGTTGTCAGAACTGAAGGAGGGGAGTGCTAATGACATGTAGTGGGTAGAAGCCAGGGATGTTGTTGAACATCCTATAATGCACAGGACAGTCCCCCCAACAAATAGCTGTCTGGTCCAAAAAGTCAATTGTGCCCAGGTCAAGAAAGACTGGTTTACAGTCTGGCTTGTGGCCTAGGAGGTGGCCTTAATCTTAAATAGAGAGTAAATAGCTGACCCAATCAGATAAGTCTTTCTTGGAGGGTTTGATTGTAATACATAGAAGTCTAGATGGTAGAGAGGTGGGGAAGTGAATAAGTCAGGGAGTGAAAGAAGAAAACACACAAGGCAGTAGAAACTATGAGTAAGGAGAAAGTAGAGGAGAGAGTAGCTATTATACTGCGATAGTCTGAAGTCTACAGCAGCTAAAGCATAAACAGAGAGAAGCAAACATATGCTTCATGGTGACTGTTGTTCCCTGTCCTTCCTTATGTTCCATGTATCCTTAAGAGACCCCCTCATTACCTATCCCTATCCCTGTTCCTTATGGCTTTAAGGAGACACAGCTCATAACATAACAGTATCTGTAGTAGACCTGAAATCAAGATGATTTTCATTGCTGATATCTGAAAGTATATTTAAACATCCAAGAGAATGGTTTCTGAACCAGGAACAGTTTATGTAAGTCTACAAAAGAACAAAATGCCTTTTTGTCCTCACCTCAAAGTTCTCACTGCAAAGTATTTTGTAATCCCAAACTGGTTGTGCTCTGAAAATGGAAAACATCCAAATGGCAAAACGAAAGTAATGATTTTTGCCCACAGGGATGTGATTCCACCATTTCTGTTGTGCAAAACTTTATATTTTGGGACAGATGACAAAATGCTACCCTAGGCCAAACTTACAAATGCCTTCATTTTCTGGGAAGTGTAAAAATATGACTTTCAGAGCCAGCATTCCACTAAAATAGTGCCCGTGTGTCATGAAGCTGATTCAGAAGGATGGTGTTGGCCTCCCTTTCCTAGGTCGCCGTGTGGCCCAGAGGAATCTGTCTTGATGCGGAAGATGAAATAAGAATGAAACAGGCATTTGCTTCATCTCCGCCATGTCACCAGACTAATTCCCTTGCAGGTATGTGAGGAAGGAGTGGGGGTTAGCGATCAAGCTAAATGTCACCATTTAGCTCTAAAGCCAGATTGTGAATGGGGTATCACAGCAACTTTATGCAATCTGGGAGAGGTTAATGCTATTGGTGTCCCACTCAGATCCCCTGTATCCATGGGCATACCCATCTCCAGCTGCTGTGAGTGTTAGCTGGTATGGGTCCATTGCTTCCAACTCCAGGGAACCGCCCTCAGTGAAATGGGAACTGCCTTGCTGTCTGCCTACTTCCCAGAAATCCACAACCAATGACTGACTGAGATTGGGAAGTGAAAGCCCATCTCCCCTGCCTCAAAACTGGGCCAACTGTGTGGTTCAATGTGTGCTCCAGAGCTCCTTATGTTATCAGGCTGAAGTTAATCTCTACCTCCTTACTTAGTTTTATTCCCAGACCAGCATTCCCGCACCTTCTCCTGCTTTCCTTTGCTTTCCTTCATCTGCTCTCCTGATAAATTACTTGGACAAGCATCTCTGTCTAGGGCTCTATTCTCCCAGAGCTTTACCTATGGCTAGGGTGATCAAGCGTCCTTGTATGCTAAGACAGAGGAGGTTTTCTGGGTCATGGGGATTTCAGTGCTAAAACCAAGAACATCCCAGACCAACCAGGAACAATGGTCTAAGGCAGATTGATATTTGGATCCTGAGTTTTGCCTTGGGTGATCTGAATAACATAGGTAAATTTGGTTGTGTTCTGGTAAACCAGCTAGGCAATCAGTCAATCAATCAATCAATCAATCAATCAGTGAAGTTAGCCTCGATTTGTAGTATTTGCCATTTTTTTGTGGGGTAAGTAGTCCCACTATGGCAGATTTCAAGCTACCAAAGGTTGGTTTAACAATCAGCTCACAATTTCTGTATATTAACAATTGGCTCCTTCGAGCCAGTATAAATGACTTCCAGCATACAAGTTCCTACAGCAGAAACTGAGACGTTTCCTAAACTCAAATAAATGCATATATGGGACCAACGATGCTAAATTTTGTTACTAAGCGTTCCTTGAAGCAAATCTAAGGTTGTATTGGAGAATATAAATTTGAGCTCAAGGAGAAAGGACCATAGAAATAGGTTTTGAGAAAAGAATATAATTATTATCACTGTGAATGCTTTTTGTAGGCATCTGAAAGGCTATTTATGAATTTATGGAGGCATTACCAGCATCATTGATAGCTTAGGTGGCCATTTGTCCTAAATTGCCAAACACTCTGGGCAATATATGACCGAAGCAATTGGCCCAAATTATTGTGTCCTGAGATTTTACCTGATAGAAAGCTTTAGGCTGAAAATCATCTCACAGATGTACCTGCAAGCTACTTCCTGACTTTTATCATGATAGCTTCTTTAGGCCGATCTGAAGCTTTAAGTGATTGGCCCACTCGTATTTCAAATTCATCCATCCCCTGAGGATAATGGTAGCATAGAATAGAGCACTGTTAAGTGAAATGTCAGCAATTATTAGATGTGCTTAAAGTTTTTTCCCCCTAACTTTTTAAACTAAGTGTGTGAGTAGGGGGAGGTGAAGGTAAAGTTTTGGCAACTTTCAAGATGGTAACAAATTTTTTAGCCTTACCTAGCAAGGGGAAACTATAAACACTTGAGTTGCTTTAACAAGACAGAAAAGTTAACCAGGCATATGATTAAGGCAGTTAAGATTATAAAGCCTGCAGGAAGTAACTGAACAGTTCTTTCTTTTTACAACGTCTCATAATCTGAGAACAAGATCACTCCATGAAACTCACAGCTTTTACATTCAGAACAAATAGTAAAAAGGAAGTTTGTCTTATGGAGTTCCATAGCCATCAGTGGAATTTAACACTCCAAGAGGTCACTGGGTTAAAAGCTGGAGGATACAGTTTTTTACCTTTATTGTTTTTTTTTTCCATTATAAAAATAATACCTGCTTATCACAAAAAAGTCTGCAAAAATAAAAAGAAAGAAAAACACAATAGTTGTTTGCATTTTGATGTATTCTATTTTCAGCCTTTTCTTTATGTGTACCTTTCTGCTGTTTCTATTTTATTTTCCAATATACTTGCGATCATGTTGTAATTTTGAAGTCAGTTTTTTGCCTTAATATATTACATGGCACAGTAGAATTTTAGAAAAAGGGCCATGCAAAGTTATGAATGCTATTAGTCCTTGCTGAGAAGAAACATGCCACTGCATTATCATTGTCAAGAGGAAATTCACCTCTTCTTTTTTTGGGCATAAGACAATGCATTCTGTAAATGATTTTATTGAACATCTACCAAGTACCAGATACCGTGTTAGGTACTAGAGAATATCACTGTCAACAAGATGAAAACAATCCTGTCCTTATAGAGATTAGGGTCTACCTATTGATTTTTCATCTGTTTATTAGTTACACAAATAACTATTGAGTTCCTATAAAGTGCAAAACTCTGGACTTTGTGATTAGATCCATGGAAACCATCTTTGGAAAAGAGAGGAGCTACTTACGCTGAGAATTAAACTCAAGATAATGAACGATACTTTCCTGTCTAGTTTGACTAAGATACTAAGTTATGCTATTAAGTGGATAGTGATAACTACAGTAATGCTAATGTTAATAGCAAATGCTTGTACAGCACTTACTATGTGCTAGGCACTGTTGTAAGAGTTTTACATATTAACTACTTGATCTTCACTAAAACCCTCTGAAATAATATTACCATATTTCATTGAATTTGAAACCCCATTGGTCATAAGGTGCATTCCGATGACAGAGCTGTTAAAACATGGAGGGTGGCAGTGTGTCTTAAAATTGATGAAATATGTTACCATTACCCCCATGTTGCAGATGAAGGATCAAGATATTAAGTATCTGAGCCAGCATTTGAATCCAGTCAGTTTAGTTCCAGAGCTTGCACTCTTCATCAATATCCCATATATCATTGGTGAGATGACACTTGGCCCAGAGGCCTTGAGAGAAAAATTCAGGCTCTGTGAATCAACTTAGTATGGCCCAGACCAAGAGGCATAGAAGAGAGAAAAATCTGTGGCAATATCAGGTGCCCTAGGAGTCGTTAAAGTCTTTAGAGTTTAAATAGGCTCTAAGTAGGCTCTAGGTAGGCTCCAAGTAGGCCTGGATGTCTGGTCTTAGTGGGTAAGGCAGTGTGAGGTATGGCTGGGAAATTCAGAAACTAAGTTCCAATCCCAGATCCATTAGAACCATCCGTGTGGCCTTAGTTATTCCATTTGACCTTTCTGCATCTATTTTGCCATCTGTAAAATAAGGGCAGGGCTATAATAGTTCAGTATCTCTCAAACTTTTTCAACTGCAACCCACAGAAGGAAAACATTTTACACTGTGACAGAACACACACACACACCCCTAACTGATGTCCCTTCATTCTTCTGACTTCCTTTCTTTGCCACTCTCCATAGATTAATAGAAAGATCCATGCTCACAAACATTTGAAAGTATTTGACTAGATGCTTTCATGAGTCTCTCCAGTTGGCCATTATCTTTTAGAACAAAAATTCCTACATGATGGTGGTCCTGTCTTTTTGTTATACATTGATAATGTATTAAGTGAGGAGTTGTCTTATTGTCTGACTGGGATGTCTGGTCTTAGTGGGTAAGGCAGTGTGAGGTATGGCTGGGAAATTCAGAAACTAACTTCCAATCCCAGATCCATTAGAACCATCCGTGTGGCCTTAGTTATTCCATTTGACCTTTCTGCATCTATTTTGCCATCTGTAAAATAAGGGCAGGGCTATAATAGTTCAGTATCTCTCAAACTTTTTCAACTGCAACCCACAGAAGGAAAACATTTTACACTGTGACAGAACACACACACACACACCCCTAACTGAAACCAAAGTGTTAAAACAACACATAACCTTGCTTGTGCATGCACTCTGATAATTTCCAGGGTTCACTAAGGAGTAGTTTGAAAACAATTCATAGAGAAACTCTCAAAGTTTCTCTCTCGTTAGGCAATTCCACAGCCTACGGGGTGGGGTGGGCCTGGAAACCTCAGGAAAAAGAGAGTTGACCCATTCATTGGTTTTAAAAATATTAATTTTCTTTTCAATTGGATCATGTTCTTACTACCTTCAGCAGAAAGTTTTTGCCATTCAACCATTTGACAAATACCACTTTAGGGCAAAGATTTCCATACTTTGTTCTGTGGCATGTTTAGTGAGAAATTAATTGGTGTGCCTGAAAAAGGCTTCCATAGTCACACAAAGTATGGAGATGAGCTACTGTCTCTGTTCCCCTTTAGAGTCCCAATGTGTATTAAAGGCTCCAAGAATTCCAACAGGAAAGAAACTTGCTTATCTTTACAACCTAGTGCTTTTTCCAATCTTACTGACCCCAGAACTACTTTCAAGGGAGAGGTATTAACACCATACAGAAGAACATCAATGTTCTCAGGAACTTGGCTTGGAAATGCTCCTTTAGGGAATTCTAGAACTTGTAAAATATTAAGGCAACTGTAAGTTCTTTTTACTGTTACAGAAAGATTTCTACCTTTACTCAAATCTATAGTTATCCTTCTTGGTGAGAAAAGTAAAATTTAGAACAGCAGCCCAGAGAATTGAGAAAATGGCCAGGTAAAAAGGATCTTAAATTCTTTTTAAAAGGTCTTAAATTCTTGAAAATAACAAAAAAATTGACAATTTCACACTAGTGTGCCAATGAATACTATACTACTTTTTTGGTCATTGATATACACACATGAAGAGGCTGATGCTGTACCTTCCAAATATATGTATATTATAATATATACAATATACAATAATATTTTAAAATTATAATTAAAAATGACACCATTAGAATGTCTCTTTTTTGTTGGTTTAAGTTGCAGAAGTCAATTAGAAGTGCTGGAATATTCAATCTAGAATTAAAGGCAAACTAGTATCTATCAGTGGATAAGGGTCATATTTTACAATAATTCTCTTCTCATTTTCTCTCACATCTAAGATAAAAGAAACAACTTCTTTAACAAGTAGAGATTGGGCCACCAACAAGAAACAGTGAATACTTCTCTTTAGTAAAAGTCTGCCTCTCTCTACTGATAAAAAAACAAAGACAGCAGGTAATATAATTTTCAAAGGGAAGTAAGTGTGTGTGTGTGTGTGTGTGTGTGTGTGTGAGAGAGAGAGAAAGAGAGAAAGAGAGAGAGAGAGAGAGAGAGAGAGAGAGAGAGAGAGAGAGAGAGAGAGAGAGAGAGAGAAAAGGGAAGAGAAGAGAGAGACAGAAAGTGAGCATGTTTTGGGAGTGAGAAGTGCAGTTTGTGGCTCATCCTTTATTCTTTTTTTTTTTTTGGTAATTTCTAAACCTCCCAAATCACCCTATCATTATTTCTAGTAACCTGGAAGCAAATTATTAGACATCCACCAATTCAAACTCATTTACTATGACCTTAGTGGTATTTTTTCAAACATATTTTTATTTGTTTTTGAGGGGAAGCTGTTTTTCTTTTATAGAACACAATTGAACAGCAGATAAGTGACTTCAGAGATGCCTTGCCTCAAATATGGTTTTAATGGTGCACTCAATTTCTGGTGGAACTTTCTACAGGTCATTTGGTAGCACATATCAAAAGCCTTACCAATGTAAACTTCGTTTAACACAGCTGTTCCATTTATAGGCATTTATCTTATAGGAAGAAGGTGAAGTGTTTATAAAGGTGTACAAAAAGTGTTAGTCACAATTTTGGATATAATAGTGAAAAATATGAAATAAGCTTAATACTTAGTGATTCAGAATTGTCTCAGGAAGTCTGGCACAGCCACACAAGGGAGTACTACTCAGCCATTTTAAAAAATTACTCTGTAGAGGAATATTTATATACACAAAAATATTTTTATTATCGTTCTAAGGGAAAAAAACAGGTCATAAAACTGCAATATGTCATCATCTTTGTTTGGTTAAAAAAGAAAAAGAGAATCTGAACACACACACACACACAGAGCCTGAGAGAAACACAGAAAGTTTATAAACCACATTTTTTCATAGCAGTTATCTCTGAGTGGTGGAATTATACATAATTTTTCTTTCTCTGTTTGTACTCTGCTTTCCAAAATTTCTTTCAGAGGCATATATTACCTTTATAATTTTTTTAAAAAAGGAGAACACAAAGAAACAATCTTTATTTAGTCTTCAGTCTGATTGTCCTATTTCACAGCTACCCCTCAAAGTAAATTGGTATTTTCTGATATGGGTAAGCAAAACTTCTAAACCTATATTGATACTCCTCATAAGTATCCAAGAATTTGGTGACTTCTAGGGTTGGCTCCATTTAGGCAGGTAGATCAGTGTCTTTATCAGTATTTGTTTCTTCAGGCCTGACCTTTCTGGAAGTGGGCACCTGTGTGATATTGTTTGAAAGGTGTGAGGATGCTCCACATGGCCCCTCAAAGTTCTTTCCTCACAGCTCAGAGATCATGGCTGAGGTTCTACCACCAGAGAGCCATTCCTCAGGTTTATGGCTTTTTACCCTATTAAAATGCAAATAACCCAGAGAAATACACATTAAATTTTACCTGTCACCTGGGTTAAATGAGTATAATATATCATTTTTTTGACAATAGGTTTTAACGGGGAAGACATGGGGACTTACGTAGGGCATGCAGAAAGAATGAAGGATGAATGAATATATATGATGTCTGAGGAGTAATTAATATTCATAATAGTAATATTTTTATTTATGGTTTACAAGTCAATAACAAGTATGTTATTGCATTTAATCTCAATGAAATAGAATGGAATAGCTGTCACCAGGGTAACTCCAGCAGACCAGAGATTTAGAAAAATACAGAAGACAAAATCTGCAGGCTTTGTAATTGTTCTAGAGCCATTCCTAAAAGCCATAATACTCCCACTTAACTATGTGCACTGCTTTAACCTGCCTCTTTATTCTTGGCACCTCCAAAACATGTGTGATACTCTTCAAATAACAAACTGCATCCAAATAATAAGGCTAGACCCAGTCAGACAATAAGACAACTCCTCACTTAATACATTATCAATGTATAACAAAAAGACAGGACCACCATCATGTAGGAATTTTTGTTCTAAAAGATAATGGCCAACTGGAGAGACACATGAAAGCATCTAGTCAAATACTTTCAAATGTTTGTGAGCATGGATCTTTCTATTAATCTATGGAGAGTGGCAAAGAAAGGAAGTCAGAAGAATGAAGGGACATCATATGGAATTACTTCCTTTCTATAACATGTATAAATTAAGTAAAAGACAGTCTGTGGTGGTGGTTAAAAACACAAATTCTAGAGTCAATTTCTTGGTTTGAATCCTCGCTCTATCATCTGCTAGCTGTGTAAAGGTGTGCTTCGATTTTTCATCTTTAAAATGGGTATAATAATGGTATCTACCTGATAGGTTGCTATATCTACCTGATGATTACATTAGTTCATATTCATATGAGCTAATTGCCACGCACAAAGTAATTATATTAAAATGATGGTTAAATCCTCCTAATACTCGTGTATGACCAGAAAAAGTAACACCGAAATGTTATCATATGTTAACTCCATGTGGTAGAAGTATGGTGTTTTAAATACCAAAAAATCCTTCAATGTACAGTAAAACCTTGGATTGTGAGTAACTTGGTTTGTGAGTGTTCTGCAAGATGAGCAAACATTTTGAGTAATGGCAAAAACCGTTATTACTTTTGCACCAATCTAATAATACATTTTATCTTGGTAAACAAGTGATGTCTTGCAATATGAGTAGTTTGTTTCTGGAACGAATTATGTTCGCAAACCGAGGTATTTCTGTATGTACTTGTGTAATGAAAGAAAGAGTGGTATAAATGAACAACATTAGTCAGGAGAAAACAGGAGCCTGACAATTTAATATGAATTATTATATTAATAGGGTGTTCCACTATTAAACTTTCAGTTAACTAAGGCTATTCCTCTTAGTATTAATTATTAAAAATACAATGTTAATTAAGAAGATATATAAAATATAATTATAAAAAAAATTAATGAAATAGTAAAACTGGAAAATGAAAATAATGAATAGAGTTCAAGGATAAAAGTGATAAGAATAGTTCAGGAAAGGACACATAACAGGCTGAGGTTCCAATCTGGAGGCAGGGAGTATTTAATGAATTATATAAAGATAAAGAATTATAGATTCATAATAATAGATATTGAATTATTATATCATAACTATATGCTAGCATAATTACCAGTGGTATGAAGTGAACTGCTGTAAGCAGAACTATAGACTCAAAAATATTACCCAAGTTAGCACTTGAGAATACATTGCAGGAAACAATTACGGATTAGGTGAAGTCTGGACAAAATGATCTAATTGGTCCTCCTCTTCCTAACCTTGGGAATTCACCCATCAAGTTATCTTTCAGGATGATTTATGCCTCCAGTGCATTTGGCAGAGAAGCCTGTAATTCAACTAATTTCTTAGCCACCAAGATACAATGAAGAGGTTAAGCAATGAAAGGTGACACCGACTTACTGGAAAGAAAGTGCTGGGACGTCGGGCCAAAGTCCCTGTGAGCTTCGTGCAGCTGCCGGATGCGGTCCTCAACAGCCACCTGGGAGAAAGAGGAGAAAAATGATGTTCTCTCATCACATACAATGAAGAACAATTAAAACAATGTATCCTTTTGGTAAGATCTTGTGGGCCTCTAAGGCTGGAACGCTAAAGCAACAATTTATAACCCTGGTTTTAATATCTGTTTATTGTATACGGTAAGTCCCCAACTTACAAACATTCGAGTTGTGAACTTTCACAGATATGAATGGACCTCGCATTACGAACATTCGTAGATGTGAACAAATCGCTGAAGTAAGTAGCTCACGTGTCTGCGGGACATTGTCACAGTTGCTGCTGTGTGCTTACTGCACATGCGATAGTGGACAGCAGTACAGGGCTCAATCAGAGCCCAGGATGTCCAGAAGCAAGAGGAAAAGCAGTGGTGGTGTGGAAGGCACTGCTAGGAAGTGCAAAGCGATAACCATGGAAACAAAAGTGAAAATAATTGAGAGACTGGACCAAGGCGAAAAGATGGTAGACGTCGCCCGTTCCTATGACATGAATTGTTCAACCTTTGGCTTTACATTGTATATTTGTGTCAAAGGTGTATAAGACTCACCTTGTTGGATTTACGAACGAACCCGACTTACGAACCTTCTCCCAGACGGAACTCGTTTGTAAGTTGGGGACTTACTGTATAGCCTCTAAGACCCATTTTTATCAAACCAAGGCTAAACAAAAAAACATTTGCAATCTTGACAATGTTAAAAGGAGATTTTTAAAAGAACTCTACTCAATGGCAGCCATAAATGAACTATTGCTCCAAATAGTACCATCAAAAATGCAAACTCTGAATCTTTCATGAAAAGGTTAGGGAGGTTGCCATTCACTATTATATGAGATGACTAAAGGACCTCAGAAATGACATACATTATCTTAGTCAGTCTATTGTTTTGATTAATGTTTTTTTTGGAATAATATTGATTGATAATTAATGGATCATTGAGTGATAATTAATCACTAATAATAAGTAACCAATACTGGATTAGTACTTAAGTATCAAAGTAGAGGCAAGGATTAAATTTAGGGTAATTATAGGGTGGATAATGAGATGAAAGAAATTTTCAGATTTCATTTTTTAGTGGACTTTGAAATTACTGGGAAGTGTATCTTTAGATGGCATGGAGTAAAAATTACCATTTTATTTCTTCTTAGGTTTTCTATAACGTATTGACACAATATCCTGATAGCTCAGTAAATTCCATTCTGAGTGGGGAAAAAAAGAAAGAGTTTTATGGATGAAAGGTATACTTTGTCACCTGGCACTTTGCCAACCAGATATTAGTGGTGGCTCCATGCATCCTAGCTCCATAACACTGGATCTTGGTTTGGTTCTCAACAGCCCATGCTAAACTGGGGTTTGGTCAGTACCTGCCCAGTCACCAGAACTGGAGTGGGCTTGCTCCTTTGGTGTGGATAATTCCCAAGAAGTAAAAGAGATAAACTTAAGAGATAAAGTCTTAAACTTATCAGAAAAGTGGATTAGGTAGTCTGGTCAAAAGCCAACTCTCACCTTCCAATATTCATCAAGTATCTAGCATATGTCTAGAACAATCTCCTTTTTTTCCCACTTTCTCCCTAGCCTTGCCCATCTTTGCTTGGACCAAACATTTGGAAAACCAAGTGGAGTTTCAAAAAAAATGCAGGATTTGCTTTATGGTTATGCACATAAAAGCATGAAGAACATTTCAAAGCTACCTTCCCAGCCTTAGGATCCTGTACTCAGGTTAAACTCTATCTGCCTGTACTGTCAATATGCCATGTAATATAACACTTGTGTGACTTGTTTGTGCTGCTCCTTCTCTCTGGAATGCTCTTATCCTCCTTCTCTCCCAGTTCAAGGCTTTTTATATGTTCTTATGCTTACTTTCCAAACCCCCAGGTTAGAAGTGATTGCTTCCTCAGCATTCTCATAACAATTGGTTTATACTTGAAGTACCTCTATTAGCATATCATCCATTTTAGTTATGTGGAGATGAGTATCTCCCACAATGGATTGTGAACTCCTTGGTAGCAGAGACCATTCCTTGCTTATCTTTCCTGTCCATCCTCCCTCGTGCAGGATTTTGGGAACCCTGCACATTGTAAGTGGCGGCAAATCTTTGTTTAATGACTAGTTGAACAGACCAATGGATAAACGTGTGCATGAGTGTGTGAGTGTATCTCTCTGTGTGTGTGTGTGTGTGTGTGTGTGTGTGAGAGAGAGAGAGAGAGAGAGAGAGAGAGAGAGAGAGAGAGAGAAATAAACAATGCCCATTGATGCTGAGTGCATATTGCATGTCCCTGGGTGAATAATCTTAACTTTCCTTATCAGTAAAATGGGACAACAATATGACCTACCTCATGGAGTTTTGTGGGAATTAAATAAGATGATACATGTGCGGTGCATGGCCTAGTTTCTGTCATGTAATAGTTGCTCAATAAATTTATCAGCTACTGATATTGTTGCTATTATGATTAATAAATGGAGACTAGGTTATAATGTGCAAGGCACCACATACAATACAAAAAATGGCTACTGTTTATTAAGCACTTTGTTCATGACTACACAAAATAATTTATTTAATCTTTACTCTAACCCTGTGGTAGGAAGTGATGTTGTCTCCCCACTTCATTGATGTAGAAACTCAGACATGAGAGGTTAAAAAACCAAACCAAAACAAAACAAAACTTGCCTAAGCTTAAGGAGTTAGTAAACTGGCAGAGCCAGGATTCAAACTTATTATATTCAGTCTGGCTCTTGTTCTTAACTGCTATTTTAAGGCCTGAAGTTTTTAAAAAGTATTTTCTAATATTTCATAAGAAGCTAGTCTTTTAATGTCTTTATTTTTAATCAGTTAATGTTTCAATGTGCACAAAATCTAGTGTGCATATCTATAACACTTTAGTCATCAGTATATTTTTTATTTTATTTTATTTTATTTTATTTTTAATTAGTTTCAGGTGTACAACACAGTGCAATAGTTATACATTTTACCCCTCAAAGTGACAACTCCCCACCCCCATCATCAGTATATTTTATGATCCCATGCAAGGTCAGTTCCTGGTCATGAAGAATGTGATACTGTAAGATTATAGAGAAGGATTGTAGAAGAACACATGCAGATGAATGTTTGGAATATGTAATTATTTCTCAATGCAGAATGGGTCATTGCATGAAAAAATTAATCAAAATGAATGTGAATGTTTGTGGGTAGGGAAGAGTGAATGAGGAGGCCATATGGGAGTGGACACTGACCAGAAATCTTTTCATATACTGAGAAAGAAAACCCAAGGGGAACATGCAGATGGTGAAGGAGTATGAGTACACTACACAACATGTGCTCTGGCAATAATGTTAGTAGCTTCACAGGGACCATGTGGATGCAGTGTCTGAATCTATTATTGGCCTTTGATCTCTGAAGGTTGTTTCCTTCTCATACAAGAAGAACTCTAGTGGTAGTTTCCAGTGTAGACCCAATGTTGTCAAGAAGTTAAAAATGCAGTAAAAGTTGAATTCCCATCTCTATAACTCAAGCATAAGAAAATGTATGACAGTGAGACTGAAATGAAAAATGCATCATGTAATGAAATGAAATATTCAGGAAATAGTCTTAAAATAACGAAAGAATTAAGCATAAAATATATCTTTTCACAAATTATCTTTCGGGAATGGTATTGCATGGATTGAATACACATTTGAATAGACAGAGAATTTTAAGAAAGAGAAAAATTTGAAGGCACATAAAATCCTTACAAATTGCAGTTACTTAACAACAAAGCACTTACATGATACTGTATATAGAAAATCCTTAAGATTCACCAAAAATTATTAGAACTAATAAATGAATTCAGTAAAGTTATAGAATACAAAATTAATATACAGAACTCAATTATGTTTCTATATACTAACAAGCTAGCAGAAAGAGAAAATTAAGAAAATAATTCAATTTACAACTTCATCAAAAAGAATAAAATATCTAGAAATAATTTAACCAGGGAGGTGAAAGACTTATACTTTGAAAACTATAAGACATTAATTAAAGAAACTGAAGATGACACAAATAAATGGAAGGATATACCATGCTTATTGATAGGAAGGATTAATATCGTTAGAAAGTCCATACTGCCGAAAGCAATCTACAGATTCAGTGCAATACCTATCAAAATACCAATGGATTTTTTTTCACCAAAATAGAACAAATAATACTAAAATTTCTATGGAACCATGAAAGACCCTATATAGTCAAAGCAAACTTGAGAAAGAAGAACAAAGTTGGAGGCATCACACAGCCTGATTTAAAATTATTCTAAAAAGCTATAGTAATTGAAATAGTATGGTACTGGCACAAAAATAGACACATAGATCAATGGAACAAAATAGAGAGCCCAGAAATTCATGCTTATGTGGTCAATTAAGCTACAACAAAAGGCAAGAATATACAATAGACAATCTAATCGAAAAATGGTGGTGGGAAAACTGGACAGCTACATGCAAGAGAAAAAAAAGAAAATGGACCACTTTATTACACCACATACAAAAGTAAACTCAAAATGGATTAAAGACTTAAACGCAAGAGTAGAAACCATAAAACTCCTAGAAGAAAACAGGCAGTAAACTCTGATATCAGTCTTAGCAGTATTTTCTTTGGATATGATATGTCTCCCCTGGCAAGGACACCAAAAGCAAAAAAAAACCAATGGGATTACATCAAACTAAAAAGTTTCTGCACAGTGAAGGAAACGATCAACAAAGTGAAAAGGCAACTCATTGAATGGGAGGAGTTAATTATAAATGATACATCTGATAAGGGGTTAATATTCAAAATATATAAAGAACTCATAGAACTCAACATCAAAAACCCCCAATTTGATTTAAAAAATGGGCAGAGGACCTGAATAGACATTTTTCCAAAGATGACATACAGATGCACAAGAGACACATGAAAAGATGGTCAACATCATTCATCATCAGGAAAATGCAAATGAAAACCACAATGAGATACCATCTCACACCTGTCAGAGTGGCTATTATCAAAAAAGCAACAGGTAACAAGTGTTGGGGAGGATGTGGAAAAAAGGGAACCCATGTACACTGTTGGTGGGATTGCAAATTGGTGCAGCTACTACAGAGAACAGCCTGGAGGTTCCACTAAAAATTAAAAATAGAACTACCTTATGACCCAGCAATCCCACTTCTGTGTATTTATTTGAAGAAATCCAAAACACTAATTTGAAAAAAATATATGCATCCCTATGTTCATTGCAACATTACTTACAATAGCCAAGATATGGACACAACCTAAGTATTCAACAATAGATGAATGGATGAAGATGATGTCATATATAGTATATATAATATTATATATAATATATTATATATATGACTCAGCCATAAAAATAATGAAATCTTTTGCTTTTTGCAAGAATATTTGTGGACCTACAGGGTATTATGCTAAGTTAAATAACTCAGACAGAAAAGGAGAAATACTGTATGATTTCACTCATATGTGGAATTTAAAAAAGCAAAACAAAACAAAACAAAATACCAAAACTGAAACAGATTCCTAAATATAAGGAACAAACTGATGGTTGCTAGAGGAAAGGATGGTGAGGGGATGGGTGAGAAAGGTGAAGGCAAATAAGAACTACAAACTTACAGTTATAACATAAATAAGTCACAGGGATGTAACATACAGCATAGGGAATATAGTCAATAATATAATAACTTTGTATGGTGACAGATGGGTACTAAACCTAACGTGGTGATCACTTTGTAAGATATGTAAATGTCTACTCACTATGTTGTACACAGGAAACTAATACAATATTGTAAGTTAACTATACTTGAATAATAACAAAGAACAAAGCACTTTATTCTGTGAGCAACTAGGCAAAAATGGGAAATTTGATTTGCAATTGACTAGACTTGGGGTGAGATGTGTTAGAATTAAGACTGGAATGGAAAAGAAGGTATAGATTAGGGGGTGATTTGAAAGAAGAAAAAAGTGAATCAATTTTGGTATTAGAGCTTAATTTTTGAAGAAGCAAATAGAACTTCTGGATTTCCAGTGTGGAAGACTGGGAGAATGAAGATATTGCTGATGGAAATATAGAAATTAGAGAGGGGAGGGATGGCATACATGTCTATGAATTCATTTGGAAAATGATAAATTTGACCTAATAGTGAAACCTTTAACTGGAGATGTCGGGTATAGCCAGTTGGAGACGTGCAATTTGTCTTAGTCATTAAGGGAAGGAAAAGGAGGCGAGAATAAAAGGGGGTAGGATGGCACATAGAAAATGAGCAGAGAAGAAAGAGCCAAAGGAGTTCAAGGAGAATTATGTAAAGAGACAGAAAGAACCTGATTTCCTCTAAATTAATAGGCAATACCTCTGTTTCCTTTTATAAAATGTAATACAAGTATAGCAGCTTTTTGGAAGCATACATCCTGTTTCTACTATTAGATCATAGATCACAAAAGCTTAGAACTGGAAGAAATCTTATCTATTGATACACAAGGGTCTATTCTTTAGAACTACCCCAGATGGGCAGAAAACTGCCATCTGCTCCATGAGAACTCATCTCATTTACAGCAATTCTTCAGTAAAAATATGACAGAGAAATAAGTCTCTTTTTTTATATGCTTGATGAGGACAGGGACACATCTTTCTTTCCCTATTATATCCCCAGTGACTAGCACAGTACCTGGCATATAGCAGGTGCTCAACTAATATTAATTGAATGAATTAATGTACCATTTATTCAAGGATCTTCACTGTAACAACTATATTTTAAATCTTTTCCAAGATTCCCAACATATATGGTTTTGGAAAGACTGTCCCTCCCTCCCTCCCTTCCTCCCTCCTTCCCTCCCTTCTTTCTCCCTCCCTCCCTCCCTCCCTCTTTCCCTCTACTTTTCCTCATTCCTTTTTGAGGATCAATGTTAAAAACAGAAAAGAAGAATGTCAACTGTAATAAAAAAATAAACATTATTTTTAAAAACTAAAAAAAAGAGGAAAACCATATAAACCATTGTGCCAACAACATTGAATTTAAAAAATTTTACAAAGCAATAATTTGTAAGACAAACCAAGAGCCCAAATCTCCATATTTGTTTTATTCTATTTATTTTTTTTTGAGGGCAACGTCACTGGCCCTCAAATGTGGGACCTGAACCGGGGTCGCCGGCCTCCCAAGCCAGTGCTCAACCACCGCGCCACTCAGCCGGCCCTGTTTTATTCTAATTTTTAAACAATCATATTTGAAAGTGAAGGGGAACAGACTATGACACCCCAAAATATGCCACTCTGGCATATTAATCATTGTTAATTAAAATGACTTAAGAAACAGCTGGTGCAAGGACACTCTGACTCCTTTGCCCCCCTGAAAGCAGAAAATGAATCTTCCATGTGAAAGGTGCCCTCCCTGTACCTGGAGGTAGAAAGACAGGGAATTCAGGGCTGAGAAGGCTACAGAAACCTTGTTACTTCCTCACTAAATTACTACCCTAAGCCTAAACCCCTTTGACTTGTCAATTCTTCCCAAATTTATTGTTTCTTTGTCAAAAAGGTATAAAAGCTGCCTGCATTGGACACTTTTTTGAGTCTCATACTTTTGTGGGCTCCTGTACATACAAAATTAAATTTGTTTTTCTTCTATTAATCTGTCTTATGCCAATTTAATTATTAGACCAGCCATAGAAGCTATCAGGGAAGAAGGGATAAGTTTTCCTCCCCTACAACATCTATGAGGACTGCGTCATAGACTGTGTAGATGTCTGACCAATGTGCTATACACCTGAAAGTGATGTAGAATAATCCTGAATGTCAACTACAACTAAATACAGAAATACCTTGGTTTGCGAGCATAATTTGTTCCAGAAACAAACTACTTATATTGCAAGACATCGCTTGTTTACCATGTTAAAATGTACTTGGTTTGTGAGCATAATTCGTACCATTTATTTACGTACTTGTATTGCAAGACAGCATTCGTTTATCAAGTTAAAATGTATTAGAAAACCACGTTACTCGCAATCCAAGGTTTTACTGTATATAAGTATATATAGTCATGGAATGTGGAGTACAACATAGGGAAGATAGTCAATGGTATTGTAACAGCTATATAAGATGTCACTTTATGAGTGGTTTAAATGTCTATTACATTGCTTTGTATACCTGAAACTAATAAAAAAATTTAAAAAAATCTTTGAGGACTAGTTATTATTCTCTTTTGCTTTCTCATTTAAGATGAGTCTGTAGGCAATGTACTGCTTGGAGAAACCTCCCTTCTTTAGTGCCATTAAGAAATGTGTCCACATTTATTTAAAAAAATTATTAGAATGCAAGTTCCTCATCCATGAAGATAGGGACTCTATCTGTCTTGTTCACTGTTTAGCATAATGCCTAATGCATAGGAGATGCTCAATAAATATTTGATAAGTAAATGAATGAGAAGACTTTTTGAGTTCCTGTTATCTATTAGGCACTATGCTAAGTAGGATTATGGTGTAATTTTTGAAAAGTGTAATTTTGAGGATAATGAACAAGCACCAAGTCATTCAACTAAATTAATGATAACACACTTCATTCCCAACTGTGGCTGCTTCCCAAATCTCAGTCCTCTGTGTATTCTGAAGGGTAACTTTATTTCACTTTTCTTCAAAATTCCTTTAAATAAATCAAAAAGAGAAGAAAAGGAAAGAAGAAAGAAAAAGGACAGAACATTGTGGCTTCTAGAAATAATTGGAAATAAATGTATCCAAATGCAAATGTTTGTTACTCAACTTTGTTTTAAATTCTCAAGGGCTCCCACTTTTTCTTTTGACCTGTTAGTTCATGACTTCTAAGTTTTTTTATCTTTACTAAAGGTTTAGGAGAGCCAAGAATTCCCTCCTGATGTGGAAATACATTGCTAGACAATGTGATTTTTCCTAGCATCCAAGTTTTCTTACTGGCACTACGTATATGAGTATAAACCGTGTTTATACCAGCCTTGGGAAAAAAATATGACTGGGCGTGTACATTTTGATGTTCTGGCTCTCAGTTTGTCTAGACCCTTGGTAAATATCCATGGGCATGCAAGACCTGACTTCACGCCTACACTAATGAGCCCATAAAAAACCCAAACAACTCTCCTTGTGCTGTATTGCTGGTGAATCCACACTGCACATGCATACAAATGACTCTAGAATCTAGTCATGAGTTTTTGCCCTGAAATTTTGCAGTTTGTATAGTGTTCTGTATGCATGTATCTATGTTGGGGGGAACCTTCATAATTCAGTCTTACTTTCAAATTCTTACTTGTGGAACTCCTAAATACATGGCCAAACATTATTCTGGAAACTCTCCTGAGATTTATTATAGTTTCACTTAAAATCCTTCTAACGAATTGTAATCCTTTTCAGATCAAATCCATTATTTTCCTAATTCTGATTTCTTTTGAGTTGTGACTGAAAAAAAATGGTCTGAAATAAGGTTTGGAATGAGGACCTGTGATAGGTACGGCTCTGTGGCCAATCTGAGCTTGTTGAATGCAAAGTCTGGCTGAATTCTCTTTTCCTTGAATTTATTTCTGTGTTTTCTTTTCTTCAAGGTATTTTTATTGGGAATTATTGTGGAACAGTGTGTTTCTCCAGGACCTATCAGTTCCAAGTCAAGTCGTTGTTTCAATCTAGTTGTTGGGGGATGCAGCCCACCATCGCAGGCAGGAATCAAACTGGCAACCTTGTTGTTAAGAGCACGCAGTCTTATTAGCTGAGCCACCCAGCCGCCCCTATTTATGTGTTTTCTTGACATTGTGCCACTTACAAGTTAAACAAAGTTTCTTCCATTTGACTCCGAGAGAGAGCTCAGGAAAGCAACTGGTGCTAACACAGTGCTCACTCTGAGTAGGAGTATAATTATTCTTTGATTTTGTATGATTTATGGCATGGATGCTAATACATGCCATCCCAGACCATCATTCATCCACCTCTTTTTATGTTCCTCTCTGAGAGCTTTTACCCCCTTCTATTTTATACGAGTATTTCGGTGCTGATTCCCTTCTTAATCTCTGACTCCTTTCCTTATTCCCTCTCTTCCCTTTCCTCTGTCCTCCACTCACCACTTGCCCTCCACAAATATGTTCTGTACAACCTACCAGAAGAGCACACAGACTCCGCTGAGGCAAACAGAAAGCGCCTAAAATGCAGTAGCTGAGCATCCTTGCAAGGCAGGTGAGGCATGATGTGAATGAACAGTAGCCCCAGCCTAGGGCCAGCCCAACACTTGCCCCTAAACGTTATTCTTCTAATTCTGATGAACTCTTCCATCAACTGGAAAGCAAGGGAGGACAAACAGCAAGTCCTTTGTCCATTGCTAAGCCTTCAGCTTTCACCTCACCGAAATCTCAAATGCACCTTGGAAGTTTGTTTATTGGTTTTCGTGCTCATGAAGCTGTCTCATTCTGTGATAATGGAGTCAGGTTACATCAACATTAAGTCGACTTCATAGACTCAAGTGCCTTAAGGGTATCATTAATTTTAATTTAGAAAAGCAGCAATCAACCTCCTATCCTGCTTCATTTGTCAGAATCTTTCGTTTTAGCTGTATCTACAGACTGTGATGAAAAAATGTGATGGAAAGGAAGAGATCATAGGAAGCGTTTCTTCTGCCTTTTTTTTTTGTCTCAAGGAGATAAGAGAAAAGTTGAACTACTCTGCTTGGATGATGTAACTTGATGCAGATGTTATCTTAAAAAATAGGTTCCCTTTTAAAAGCTTTCCTAATGTATCTCATGATTTTCAGCAAGAACCAAAGTCAAGTGGCTCTCACCTTGTGACACCATTACATTAAATCATTTACATTTCAGCTTCAGCTATTTATTCCTGAGCTTTATTTATTCCATATTTGGAAGATATCATTCTCACAAAAAATTTTCCGAGGCCATTGGAGCATTCATTTCTAGGGGTATTCTGGGCCATAAGTAGCATAATGCTTACACAGTAATTACATAATTATGCCTCCTGGTATTAGAACACAGGAGATTCCCCAAGGACCAGAAGTGGCAATTTGAAATAATTATCAAGGGGATAAAATAGAACTGGGATCATCTGGAAAAAAAAAGGCAACGTATATAGCAGTTAGCAGATTCATACTAAAAGATGACTGAAACAGGTTGAAATTGTGAACATAAATGAAAAACGATAAAGCACTGGAAATCAAACATTTTGTCACAGTGGTGAAACCCGTATATTCTGGGTAATAATACACATGCAGGTTTTTAGTTAATTCTACTAATTGCCTGGATAATGATGGTTGGGAGGCAGAATTTGCTGAAGATGCATTAACCAAGGAAATCAACTCTCCTACATGATCCTCCCAGCATTTCCAAAGCTTTTCCTGCCCTTGCCTTCTTTCACAGTCAATTTGACTGCATATCAAAGAACCTTGTCTGCCAGGAGCCCGGGTTTCCAGTTCCCAGCTCTCCTCCTCCTAGCCACTGAAAAGCATCTTTCTTTTCTCTCACTGATGCAGAGCTGCCAAACCAGGACCCGACTGCTCTTTACAAATCAATAACCTGGAAGAAGAACTCATCTACCTTCCTTCCAAATCTTACCACATCTAGTCAGTCCTTCTCCCTTCTTTGCACACCAGCAAATAAGAACCCAGTTAAATAAATAAGTACACTTTATATTTCTTAACCCTTTCATTGCGTTCACTGATTTCAAGTTTTTTTTTCCAAAATGTGTCAAAAATCCACAAAAGTTGAATGTTTCAGCGAAAGTTAACGAAGGACAGAGGACGGACCATCGTACGTTTTTCGTTTCTCAGTGAAGATTTGTCAGAACTGGAGTTAAAACTGATAGGAATTCCTATCCTCTCAGTCTCTCCAGTCTTGCTCAGCCTTCTCTATACTCCTCAGCCTGAGCCCTCCCCTTCTCTCTCCCTGCCTCCCTCCTTCCACACTCAGCCTCATCCTAACCCCAGGTGCTTTGTAAGCTCTCTGAATAGCCAGAAGACATTGTTGCACTATTTTAGATATTTCCACCTCCAATCTAAACGAAAGCTATTTTTAAAATGTGGCTTGTACATTGTACAGAAAACTACAGGAGAAAACATTCCAAAATACAATGCGGTCTTTTCTAGGAGAAACAAAAGATTGAATTTCTAGGTCATCACAGAAGCAGGTATACTTTCTTGAGCAATAATCTGAGGTACTTTATGAGATTCTTCCTTTCACTAAAGCAAGAAATCCTAAAATCCACCAGGATATGTGCATTGTACCTTGACTTTCTTTTTAATCCTCAACTGAAACCAAGACAGTAAAGTGTAATAAAAATGCATATACCCTCAGGCTTTGTGCCTTAGCAAAGAGAGGAAAAATAAGCTTCTTGACTAAATATGTCTACTGTGAATAATCAGCCACTGCATTTGGGGATCTTGCCTTCTAATCTTAATGTATAGCAGTGAATTCCATGTTTGTGGTGTGATAAGAATAAAGGATTGTTTTCTTTTAAAAAAGAGACTCCCCCCATCCCCATTTTCCAAACCAGATACATGTGTCAACTTGAAAGAAATGAAAGTGGGCAGGGGTGAGGGGGAACCTCTTGATTTTTTAGTAATATATTTTCTGCATTTTACCTGAAGTTATCAATGAAGTATGGGCAAGGTAAGCTAAGGGGCCCAAGGCTGTGCAATGATGTGGCTAACATTTGGTTTGGAGGCTTTCTCAGGTCCATTCCCAGATGTTTAATGTGTCCTTAAGTACTGGTTCTTTGCTGATTAATAAATATCCCTAGGAAGATCCATGTTAACTCATAACAGGCATCTAGTACCACAGCTGTGAGTATGTGCATTTTAAGAGAAACTTTAATTAAATAGTTAAGCAATTAATTACTCAAATACTCATTGAATGCTTATAAGGCACTTTGCTAGGAGAGGAAAAACAAATACGGAAACAAGGAGCCTATCTTTAATGAAATTATGGATTAGATATTTACAAACAGGCATAATAAAATAGCATGGGAAAGATTTTAATGTAGGACAGTCATTCTCTGATTTGACAACACATCACGATGACCTGGGAAGTATTAAAAAAATACAGATTCGGGGCAGCCAGTTAGCTCAGTTGGTTAGACCACAGGCTCATAACACCAAGGTTACCGGTTCGATCCCCACATAGGTCACTGAGCTTCCACATCTAGATTGAAACAACTACTTGACTTGGAGCTAATGGGTCCTGGAAAAACACACTGTTTCCCAATAAAATTTAAAACAAAAATACAGATTCTCAGCTCATCTCTGGAATTTGTGACTTAGTCCATTTGGGGTTGGGGGCTTGAGAATTTGTCCTTTCTTTAAAGCTCCATCAATTATCTTGATGTACAGTTTGGTTTTGGAGCCCCTTTAGTAGAAAGGCCACCAGTTTTATGGGTCAGGAAGGCAGAAGTTGGAATCCCTTATTAGCTAATTGACATTCAGCATTTTACTTAACGGTCTACGAGCCTTAGTTTCACTCTTACCTGTAAATACAAATAACAACAGTAATAATAACTAACATTTATAGAGCATTTACTATATGTTTCAAGTATATTTTAAGAGCTTTATAGGTATATTGCATTTAAACCTTTCTTATCAGAAAGTAAACTTTAGAGCAGGGCTGGGTCTATTCTATTCACCCTGTATCCCCAGGGTCCAAATTAGTGCCTGTCTCATAGAAGGCATCCAATTAAATATTAAAAAGAAATCGACAACCCTATGAGAAAGGCGCTCCTATTATGAGCATTTTACAGAACAAGAAAATTGATGTACAGGGAATGGGATGCTGTAAAGTACAGAGAGAGTCTACATCCTGGAATCAGTAGGTGCTTACTCCTCTCTTTTCCTGGGAATTGGGCTAAAGGTGCTAAAAGAACCATAAATACTAGGTACATTGAGTTTACAGACTATCGGGATCAAATTAATGAAAGAGATTGCTTTTAAGCTGGGTCTTCACAGTTGAGTAAGACTTTTTTTTTTCAATTTTATTGGGGAACAGTGTGTTTTTCCAGGACCCATCAGCTCCAAGTCATGTAGTTGTTTTCAATCTAGTTGCGGAGGGCGCAACTCAGTGGCCCATGTGGGGATTGAATCGACAATCTTGGTGTTATGAGCATTGCGCTCTAACCAACTGGGCTAACCGACTGTCCCTTGAGTAAGATTTTGATGGTAAAAACAGAAGAAATATTCTGTGTGGCAAAAGCAGAATGAACAATTTTTTTGGTGTTGGTAAAGGCCTGGCTATGGAGTATAAACAGAGAGGGCTGAATAATATGTGGCTGGAAATGTGGCTTGGAGTAAAACTAGAGCAGTACTTCTCTGTCAGGTTTAAGAATAGAGAATTCATTTAATTGTTCATGGGAAGACATTATTTTTTTTTAAATAATTGATTATTTCAAAATTTTAATTTATTTTTTATTTTTTAAAGATTTTATTGGGGGAATCAGTGAAGGGGAACAGACAAGTTGCTGTCCTTTTGTTCTTCAGTCTAGTTGTGGAGGACATTGCTTCACTGGCCCATGTTGGTATGATCATTGCACTCTTCCCAGGTGAGGCAGATAGGTCACCGGCCTCTGGACGGCCACTCACGGCGGCTCTTGGCAGCTCACATCGAGCCTGCCACTCACGCTGGCTGCCGGCCACTCACTGTAGCCTATGGCAGCCCACTGCAGCAGGGGCTGCAGCTATGCCATCCCAGGGACTCAGCAGCCCAGCTCCAGGCTGAGTTGTTGTTCACCATCTTAGCTGTAGAGGGCGCAGTGTCACTGGCCCTCATATGTGGGATCCAAACTGGGGCCCTGCTGCTTAGAGCTGGCGTCCCAAGTCAGCTCTTAACCAATGAGCCACTTGGCCAGCCCTTTTAATTTTATTTTTAATGTATTCACATGATAACAAAATTCAAGGAGCATAACAAAAATGTCTTTGAAGTGAGTCTCCTTTTCATCATGTTCTTCTAGCCATCTTGCCCCCTACCATGGTTTGAACCACTACTAACAATTTCGCATTCTATATTAATTTTTTTAAAACAAAGAAATACTATGGTCAGAGTGGTGTTGTAGGATGAACTGAAGCATGGAGAAAGTGCAGAAAGGATACGCTATCAGAAAATAAAAACAAATAAGAGACGGTATCATAGGACCTGATGGGTTAAATGTAAGGGAAACAGAAAGAGATTGAAGAGTCAAGGACACTTCAGACTTTTATCCTAGGTGACGAGGAGATGTGTAAAAATCAGGAGGAACCACTGATGTGTTGGAGTACAATTTGATATGATAAGCCAAAGGAGTAAATCAAGAATAGTTGAACAAAGACTAGATGGAATGATGGAAAAGATGAGAGGGTTGACAGTGCAATCTCTTCACAATCCCTCACATCATTCATTCTGGTGGTTTGGCAAGATTCCTACCATGGCTTGGGCAAAATATTATATTTTACTAAAAAAGAAGTAAGGCCCGGAAAGCATTTAACAGCATCTGTTGCAAGGTAACCATTGAGTAAACGGTAGTCGTTACTTATTTGTGTTAAAAGGTGGGTGTCAGAGAGGACGGAATAAGGGTGGATGAATTTGGCAGACACATCTCTGGAGTAAGTCCCATATCTAGCTTGCCTCTTTTATAATAAATACTCAAGTTAGCCATTTGGGGATAATTAAGAAATTTCTATCCTTTAGCAAGACATAAACAAGTCTAGAGTGGAAAGTGTGAGAAGTGAGCTCAAGAATCAATTATTTCCTAAACATTTTTAAGTGATGTCATATACATTGCACTGTGCATACATCTTGTGGAGGTGGCAAGGGCGGGACATGAGCAATTCCTGGTCTCAAGAACCTTGCGTCTTGTGAGAAGACTGCACGTGGGACAAAATCCGAGACTCTTTAAATACTAGTCTCTGGGTTACTGACCAATAAGGGCATTATGAGTTTCTAGAAATGAGAAAGCAAAGAGACCTGGAGCAATTTGGAAGGCTTCAGGAAGGGAGCGACACACCATGGACCTTGAGCAGACTCAGAGTCTATGCAACTTTGCATATCTCATGTCCATTGATGAGTATTTAAAAATTTTTTTTTAAAAAATTGGGGAACAGCCATGGCCAATGGTTACACATTGCTTTCATGCTACAATGGCATAGTTGACTCTTTTAGGGAGGGCGCATCTCACAGTGGCCCATGCGGGGATCGAACCAGCAACCTTGGTGTTATCAGCACCATGCTCTAACCAACTGAGCAAACAGGTCATCCCAAGTATTTCTTGAACGGGTATTTTATTTGTCACTAATGACCTAATATTAATGGCTTAGAGATTCTTGAGATTTCAAATAGTTATCACTTAAATACTCACTAAATTCTTTAATTTTGGTAAGCAATAATTCATAATTCTCCCTCCTTTCAACCATCTCACATTTGATTGCAAAGGGCTTTCAAAATATAGTGATTAGAATGGTTAGTTTTCTTGTCTTTTCCTCATGTCATAATTGATTTTTTTATGGTTATAGGAATACAGATAGTTGGATATAAAAGCACTAGATGATTTTGTGTTTAGGTCAAAATAGTGGATTTTGTAAGAGTAAAGAACTATTGGTCCTAAGACTTGAAAATGATTTCATTGCACTGATAAATTTTCTTCTAGATTTTTCCAAAGTAATGTTAAACCTCATACATAGAACTTTGAACATTTAGTCCTTGATCTGGGATTGAACACACTTTTCACATCTCAGAGAAAACTTTTTTTTTGGGGTTAGCTGATCTTTTTATCCCTTCGGGCATTAACCAGTCTTTTAATTTCCAAGCAGCAGTGTAGGAGCTAAATCCCCTGAAGGCTAAAGTATTTATTGGATGGTTCAAAATGTATAGTGCTAAAAGTTTGCTTTTATTACATATTATTTTTAGTAGAAAGTCCAGAAAGAAAAACATGTTTCTACATAGGAAGGTATACTGCAGCAAATTTGCTCTGATTTCACTCAAAGTTTGAACTTTCATTATTTCAATATGAGCTGATGCTGCATTCAACTTTGTAATATATAAAAAGAAAGAATACATCAGAGTAAATTTCCAGAGTAAACTAATCTACAGTCCAGGGATATTTAGACAGATCTGAAACAAACCAGCACTTTTAAAAAAATTATTATTAATAGGTACAGATGTACAAAACTATGCAATAGTTATCTTTTTCACCCCTTACAAAGTGACTACTCCTCCCCCCTCCCCTGCCCCTTCACCCCCAATATCATACATACCTATTACAATTCCATTGAGTCCATCCCCACACTATATTCCACATCCCATGACTATATATGTGTTAAATTATAGTCAACATGTAATATTAACCAGCGGCAGCTTCAGATGTACAGTGCAGTGGTCAGGCCACTACACCGTCCACAAAGTCAAACCAGCACTTTTAGAATAACACTTCATTAAGGCAATTTATGTGCTAAATGCAGATGATTCTTATCTAGTCACTAAATCAAAGTCTTTAAGGTCTTTCAATACAAAATAGTATATAAGTTAATTAACATTTGTTTTAAAATTAGTATGTGTCTTAAAAATAGAATTTTCTAAAAATCCAGGATTTAGATATTTCACGAATTCCATCTAATCTTTCTGTCTAAAAGTTAAATGAGTTGGATGGAATCTCAATAACAAGTACTGATAAATTCAAACAGAACAAAAAACTCATTATTAAGACTTTATCAAAGACAAAAGGTTTCATGACCTATCTTGGTACATATGTGCACAGAAGATATGCATCTTTGTCTATAGAGCATGGTTTCTCAACTTCAGCAGTATTGATAGTTTGGCCTGGATCATTCTTTGTTAATCATTCCTATGCATTAGAGGATGTCTAGCAGCATCCCTGGGCTCTACCAACTAGATGTCAGTACTCCTCAGTTGTGACAACCAAAAATCCAGACATTGCCATGTACCCTGGGGGACAAAAATTGCCCCTGGCTGAGAATCCCCAGTCTATATTAACCTCTATTTTCTACTTCATATACACAGTACAGATGTTTGCGATAAGACCTGAGTTCTATTCTATGACTCTAACTAGTGGGGAAAGAAATTGAATAGTCCCAAGTTATGTAGAACTACCCTTAGATTTGCCCAATTCAGGGGCCCTCTAATTGGCAATCTTTGCTCCAGAGTTCTCCATTGTCCTGGCACAGCCTTCATAAGATCTAATGGTTCCCCCTGCCCAATTCTGCTCCTGCCCCTTTTTCTTGACAGCTGTTATTCTCCAATAAATCTGTCTTGGCATCTGGAAGACCTTCCTGGAGGACCTAACCTGCAACATCAATCAATCAATCAATCAATCAGTCAATCAGAACACTTTATTCCCTCAGCCTAGATGGGCACACAACTCCATTTGGGCCATTGAGAGAGGCCGAGGCAGTTTTTAAACTCTTAGATGAGAGTAGTTCTCTTTTTTCTGCTGTTGTTGAGGATGCTAAGAGGATAGCAGGCGGGCTTGTGGTAGTGTGGTGCCTGAAAACCACCACCACCGCCACACCCCCCCCCCCCCCGCTTTTTTTCTTGACTAACTTGAGTTGTGTTTTCTGTGGTAGCCAGGAGTCCAACCTAATATACTTTATAATAAAGGGGAAACTACAGAAACATTTCATAGAATTAATGTTGTGCCTAGAAGTTGTTTAAATTAACTCATTACAGTAACTATTAAATGCTTGGCATACAAGTTGTTCAAGGATTACAGAGCATTCTGTCTTCTTAAATCTAAAGACACTCCATTAAAAGGTGGAAGAGGGCAGAATTATACATTACAGGCATATCTCGTTTACCTGAACTTTGCCCTATTGAGTTTCACTTTATTGTGCTTCACAGATGTTGTTTTTTTTACAAATCCAAGGCAAGAGACCCTCCACCAGTACAAAAGTTATTGAGATACTCCCTTTATTGTGGTGGTCTGGAACCAAACCCGCAAAATTTCTGACGTGTGTCTGTATAATATAATGATATTTCTAACTGCTGCATTAATTCTCTGAAGATTTTCTCCAACCTCACCATGGAGAAATAATAGATGTAGAATAGTAAATAGTAGCTGCCACAAAGTCATCAATGCACATTAGTTTCTATTTCCTATCATAAGGCTCTATGCAAACTTGGATGGATCCCTGCTCAACACACCCCATGCCTTCCTATTTCCCATTCCTTCTTGCTAATATTTGGAAAAGAGTACATTTACAAGAGGATAATATTTGATTTGAACCAATCTCTCAGGCATGAGGAATTTCAATAACATGTGTGCATTTAAGACTGTGAAGTATGTTCCCCATACTGTACTTTACACCCCTGTGATCATTTTGTAACTATCAACTTGTACTTTTTAATCCTTTCACCCTTCTAACCAAGTTCCCTATCCCCCTAAAATAGTCACAGGGATGTAAAGTACAGTATGGGGAATAAAGTCAATAATATAGTAAAACCTACGTATAGTGTCAGATGGGCACTAGACTTATCGGAGGGATCCCTTCATAAATTATACGTTTAACCACTATGCTGTATGCTTGAAACTAATATAAAATAATATTGAATGTCAACTACATTTAAAAACATAGTCACGGGATATAAAGCACAGCATAGGGAATATAGTTAATAATATTGTAATAACTATGCATGGTATCAGATGGGTACTAGACTTATTGGAGTGATCACTTTCTGAGGTATATGAACGTCTAGTCATGATGTTGTTCTGTACACCTGATACCAATGGAACAAAAAAGACTGTGAAGTATGTCCATGTTGGTGCTTTTTTAAAATAAGAAGATTTCAAAAACTCGGAGTCACATCTCTCAAAATGTTTGAAAAGCTTCATTTGTGAAAAGCAGCATTGAAAGGAGCTGCTGGGGATCATTAGTGGGAGCTAGATCTTCAAAGGGGTTTCTGTGTTAGGAAAAGGCACTCGGACATTTTAGTTAAGCTGCTGACCACATAAGAATTGGTCATTTGAAAGGGTGTGAGTTTTCAGTTTCTTTAGATTCCACATATAAGAGATGCATAGTATTTGTCGTCTCTCTCTGACTTATTCGACCTAGCATAATATCCTCAAGGTCCATCCATGTTGTTGCAAATGGCAGGATTTTTTTCTCTCATGGTTGAATAGTATTTCATAAGGGGATGGGGGAATGGGAAAGATGTGGTTTAGGGGTACATATTTGCAACTAATAGATAAATAAGCCCTGGAGACGTGATATACAGTACAGTAATTACAGACTGTAATGCAAAACTGTATTATAAACATTAAGTTGCAAAAGACTGGATTTGAATTATTCCCGACCCTAGGAGAAATGATCATTATGTGATGTGATAGTTGTGTTAGCCAAGGCTACTACGGCAATCATAGTGCAATATAAATGCTGTATACCTTAAACTTACACAATGGAGTAAGTCAAGTATAATGCAATAAAAAAGAAAAAAGAGTGTTAGTTGTTGACAGATCCTAATAGATAACTTCTTTGCCTTGAAAAAAATATCCCTTTAAAAGATTTCTATTATGGACTCCCTATTACAGTGAGGGCTTGGGTAGCTGCTCCTTTTATGCTCTCTAGGAGAAGGCACCTTACATTTTCATTTCTTTTTTTTCTTTTCAAAAACATTTTTTATTAAAATGTAGCTAACATACAGTATTATATCAGTTTCAGGGGTATGCCATAGTTATGCAACATTCATATATCTAAAGAACTGATCACCATAAGTCCAGCAACCATCTGACACTGTACCCCACTATCACAATATTACTGACTATATTCCCCATACTGTACATTACATCCCCATGACTTATTTGTTTTATACACGGAAATTTGAACCTCCTATTCCCCTTCACCTTCCCCCCACCTTTTACATTTTTCAATTACAGTTGAAATTCAATATTATTTTATATTAATTTCAGGTGCACAGCATAGTGGCTCGACATTTTTATAACTTAAGTGATCCCCCTGACTAGTCTGGTACCCACCTGGCACTATATACATACTTATTACCATATTATTGACTAGATTCCCTATGCTTTACTTTACAACTCTATGACTATTTTGTAACTACCAATTTGCATTTCTGAATTCCTTCACCTTTTTCCACCTGACTCTCACACCCTTTCTCATCTATCACCCCAATAAATCTAGTACCTATCTCACATTGTACATAGTTATTACAATATTACTAACTATATTCCTTACGCTATACCTTACATTCCCATAACTACTGGGTAACAACCAATTAGTACTTCTTAATCCCTTCCCCTTTTCACCCAATCCCCAATCCCCCTTGCATCGGGCAACCATCAAAAGGTTCTCTGTATCTATGAGTTTATTTCTGTTTTGTTTGTTTATTTTGTGTTTTAGATTCCACTGATAAGTGAAGTCATGTGACATTTGTCTTTCTCTGTCTGACTTACTCCACTCAGCACAAACCCCTTCAGGTCCATCCATGTTTCTGCAGATGGCAAGATTTCATTCTTTTTTATGGTTGAGTAATATTCCACTGTATATTTGTACCACAAGTTCTTTATCCACTCATCCATTCAGGGACACCCAGGCTGCCTCCACACCTTGGCCATTGTAAACAATGCTGCAATGAACATATGGATGCACATGTCCTCATTAAGTAGTGTTTTGGGTTTCTTTTGGATAATTACTTTGCCTTTGTTATATAGCCTTTGTTTTAAAGTCTATTTTGTCTCGTATAAGTATTGCTACCTCAGCTTTTTGTTTTTTGTTTCCATTTTCAATACAATATCTGTTTTGGTTCCTTTTCTTTCAGTCTGTGCGTGTCTTTCCATCTGAAGTGATTCTCTTGTAGGCAGCATAAGTAACGGTCTTGTTTTCTTATCCATTCAGCCATCCTATGTCTTTTGACTGAAGTTTTTAATCTACTTACATTAAGATTATTTTTTTTGAGAGTATACGTTTTCTTTTTAATTGTAATTTTATGTAATTTTATGTAATTTTATGTAATAATGTAAAACATATTACATAAAATTTACCATCTTAACCATTTCTTTTTAAAAAATTAGTTTCAGGTGTACAACACAATGCAATAGTTATACTCTTTACCCACCAAAGTGACAACCCCCTTCCCTCAGTTCGCCACCCCACTCCTCCCCCCCATATCATACATATCCACTACAATTCCTTTGACTCCCTTCCACAGTATACTCCACATCCCGTGACTATCTATATATTCAGTTACAGTTGGCATACAATATTATACAACATAAGCTTCAGGTGTACAGTGCAGTGACCAAGCCTCTACTCCATCCATTAAGTGGTCTCCCTAACAAGACATGTGACTATCTGACACGCCACAAAATTTTTACAACATTATTATATTCCCCGAGCTGTGTTTCATACCCCTGTGGCAATATTGTAGTTGTCTATTTACGCTGTCTAATCCCTTCCCCTTCCCCGTTATCCCCACCCCACTCCCAACTAGCAACCCTCAGTTTTTCCTCTATATCTGTGAGTCTGCTTACTTTGCTCCTCATTCAGTTTTTCAGATTCCACATATAAGTGAGATCATATGGTACTTGTCTTCGACAGACTTATTTCACTTAACATAATAGTATCTTCACAACATTATCAATTACATTCCCAGAACTGCCCCCATATCCCTGCAGCAACTTTGTAGTCACCCACCTACGCTGTCCCAAACCTTCCCCCTCTCCCTCATCCACACTTCCTCCCAGCCAGCAACCATCAGTTTTTCCTTTATATCTGCTTGATATGACTTCAGTCTTCTTAAATTTACTGAGACTTCTTTTGTGGCCTAATGTGGTCTATCTTGGAAAATGTCCCATGTGTACTTGAGAAGAATGTATATTCTGTTTTTTCAGGGTGAAATGCTCTAAAAATATCAACGAAGTCCAGCTGGTCTAAAGTGTCATTTAAGGCCCCTCTTTCTGTGCTGATTTTCTGTCTAAAGGGTCTGTCCATTGGTGACAATGGGGTGTTGAAGTCCCCTACTATGATAGTGTTACTGTTGATCTCTGTCTTTATGTCTGTCAAAATCTGTTACATGTAATTAGAAGTGCCTATTTTGGGTGCATAGATGTTTATTAGGGTTATAGTGCCCTTCTTTGTCTTTTATTGTAGTCATTTTAAAGTCTATTTTGTCCAAAATAAGTACTGGTACTCCAGCTTTTTTTTTTTCCATTTGCATGAAATATCTTATTCCATCTGTAAACAGCATATATGTGTGTCCTATTTTCTTATTCACTCAGCCACTCTCTGTCTGTCTTTTGATTGGAGCATTTAGCCCATTCACATTTAAAATGATTATTGATAGGTGCATACATATTGCCATTTTGTTATTTGTATTCCTGGTCTTCCTGGGTTAGCTTGTTTATCCCTTTCTTTTGTTTAAAAAAGCCCTTTTAACATTTCTTGCAATGCTGGCTTGGTGGTAATGAATTCCTTAAGCTTATTCTTTTCTGAGAAGCTCTTTATTTCTCCTTCAATTTTAAGTGATAGCCGTGCTGGGTAGAGCAATCTTGGTTGTAGGCCTTTATTTTGTGTCACTTTGAATATCTCCTGCCACTCCCTTCTGGCCTGCAGAGTTTCTGTAGACAAGTCAGCTGTTAGTCTAACAGGAGTTCCTTTGTATGTAACCTGCTGTCTTTCTCTTGCAGCCTCTAGGATTCTGTCTCTGTCTTTAACCTTTGCCATTTTAACTATGATGTGTCTTGGTGTGGACCTGTTTGGGTTCAGCTTGTTTGGAACCCTCTGCACTTCCTGGGCATGTATGTTGATTTTCTTCACCAGGGTAGGGAAATTTTCAGTCATTATTTTTTCAAATACATTCTCGACCCCTTGCTTCTTCTCTTCTCCTTCTGGTATTCCTATGAGTCGAAGGTGGTTGCATTTCACCTTGTCCCATAGGGCTCTTAAACTATTTCCATTGTTTTTTATTCTTTGGTCTTTTTGCTGTGCCAACTGTGTGATTTCTGCTATTTTATCTTCCAAGTCGCTGATCTGCTTCTCTGCTTCATCTACTCTACTGGTGATTCCTTTGAGTGTGTTCTTCATTTCAGTTATTGTATTCTTTAGTTCTAACTGGTTGTTTTTTATGATTTCTCTATCCTTCCTTATGTCCTCACTAAGTTTGTTAAACATTCTTATCATCAGTGTTCCAAACTCTGTCTCTGAAAGGTTGGTTCCCTCTGTTTCATTTGGTTCCATTTCTAGAGGTTTCTTCTGATCTTTTACTTGTGACATGTTTCTTTGTTTCCCCATTTTGGCTGTCGCTCTGGGATTGCTTTGATGTATTGGATAGATCACCAGGAGAGCCCTGGCTGGATCATGTGGGCACACAGCTCACGGCCCAACACTCCCAGGAAAACTTCCAGTCTCAGCCCATCCCAATCAGCTGCTCGCAGATCAGGCCGAGCAGTCCGACAACCAGTCACCAGCCTGGCAACTCTGCAAGCGCAGTTCGGAGAGCGGGGACCCGAGGCGGCTTGCGCACTCCTGGGTCTCAGTGAGCAGCCTGTTGGAGCCGGAGGGCACACGCCCAGTGTTTCCCTGGCAAAACAGTATAAGCCGGGCGGAGGGTGGGGATCCAAGGCTGCATGCGCGCGCGCACGCACTTCTGTGCCAATTCCACCAGACCAATGAGGTCTCGGACCTTATCCTCCGTGGGAGGGCCCAAGCCCGACAAAATGGGGCCCTCCTGTATACCACTCACATGCAGGCTCCACACCAGGGGAACAACAGTCCAAAAACCTCCAGCCTTTGCACCAAAGGTGCTCAGTTCAGTCCGTCCCCGCAGGCTCCTGGCTCACACAGCCACTCCCTCCACCAGGAACCAGGTGAGTGCTCACCGGTGAGCAAGCCCATGAGCCAGCCCCACTGATTCTCTAGCCGCTCTTAGCCTCACCGAGCTGAGCAAAGAGAGTCCTCACTAATTTACTTCCGGCTATCTTGGAACTCCTCTTCCCGGCAAAGGAGCTCTGGGCTGGTGAGCTTGGTGTGCGGCCGGAGGATCTCTCCCCCAACTGGAGAAGCCTCCCCACAGCTGGGGTTCCCTCACGGGGCTTGCCCTCTCTCGTCTCCGCCCGTCCTACCAGACCCGACGTGGCCTCCTCTTTAAGTTCTTCATTTAGTTGTTCTGTTCATCTAGTGTTCTGGGCACCTCCCGGGTTGAATGCTGTATAATTTGCTTGTAATTTTGGTGTGAGCCTGGGAGGTAGTTAGCACAGCGTCTGTCTATTCCACCATTTTACATTAAGATTACTTTTGATAAATATGTAGTTATTGACATTTTATTATTCATATTTTTTATCTTTTTTTTCATCTTAAAGAAGTTTCTCTAAGATTCCTTGTAATACTGATTTAGTGGTGAGGAACTCCTTTAGCCTTTTCTTGTCTGGGAAGCTCTTTATCTGTTCTTTGATTCTAAATGATAGTTTTGCTGGCTAGGGTAACCTTAGTTTATGTTCTTGCTTTTCATCACTTTCAGTATTTCGTGCTAATCCCTTCTGGCCTACAAAGTTTCTGTTGAGAAATCAGCTGCCAGTCTTATGGGAGCTCCCTTGTAGGTAACTAACTGCTTTTCTCTTGCTGCTTTTAAGATTCTCTCTTTGTCATTAAATTTTGGAATTTTAATTATGATGTGTCTTGGTGTGGGTCTGTTTGGGTTCAACTTGTTTGGGCCTCTGTGCCTCCTGGGCTTGAACAACCATTTCTTTCACCAGGTTTGGGAAGTTTTCAGTCATTATTTTTTCAAATAGGTTTTCAATTCCTTGCTCTCTCTTTCTCTTCTAGTACCTTATGCTGTGAATGTTGGTACATTTGATGTTGTCCTAGAGGCCCCTTAAACTGTCCTCATTTTTTGAGGGATTCATTTTTCTTTTTGGTGTTCTGGTTGGGTGTTTTCTGCTCCCTTATCTTCTAAATCGCTGATTCGATCCTCTGTTTCATCGAATCTACTGTTGACTCCCTAATATATTCTTCATTAGAGTAATTGCAGTCTTTATTTCTGACTGTTTCTTTTTTATGTTTTCTATCTCCATTTTTATGTTTCCTATCTCTTTGTTGAAGTTCTCCCTGAGATCATTGAACATTCTTACAACCAGTGTTTGGAACTGTGTGTCTGGTAGATTACTTTTCTCCATTTTATTTAATTCTTTCTCTGGAGCTTTGTTCTGTTCTTTCAGTTGGGACATGTTTCTTTGTCTCCCCATTTGGCTGCCTCCCTGTGTTTGTTTCTATGTATTAGGTAGGGCTGCTATGCCTCCCAGTTTTAGTAGAGTGGCCTTATGTACTAGATGTCCTGTGGGACACAATGGTGCAATCTACCTGTTTGCCAGAGCCAGGTGCTCCAGGTGATTCCCTTTTGTGGGTTATGTGTGCCCTCCTCTTGTAGTTGCGCCTTGGTTGCTGCTTGTAAATCAATAGGAGGGATTGATCCTGATGCAGATTGGTTGTGATAACTGGCTGTGACTACAGTGGAGGAACTGGGTTGCAGGGGCTGACCCTACAGAGCAGATTCGCTTTAGCGGGGCTCTGGTGCCTGCTCAATCTGCCCTTTGGGTGTGTCATCCTTGGAGGTGGCTGGGTGAGGCTCTGAGTTGGTCCAAAGCTGGCTACCAGGCATGCCAGTCCTGAGGCCTCCAGGGAGGGGACCCACTGCAAGCCAAGTTTAACTACAACCTGTGCCCTGCCTGGGTTCACCTGGTATAAGCCACAAAGCAATCCACAGATGGCCGCTGTCTACACTGGGCTTGGAGTTTCCTTGAGAAGCCAATTTGTGAACTGAGATTGGCTGTCCCTTGTGCTGGGCTAAGGGCTGCTCAATCAGAGGTAGGGGACATGCTGAAACCAGATGTTGCTTGATTGGGTTTTATAAACCTTTGAGAGATTTTAGGACAGTCTGCAGCATGAGTCAAGACAGGCCGTTTGTATGGAAAAGACACTGGAAGTAGCTTTGGTGGGCCTGCAAGTTGGGTGGGGCGGGGTCTCTGAATCCCAGGGTGGGGTGAACAAACGGTGTTAGCCAGGTTGATGGAGACTCAGATATGGTGGCCACTGTTGTCTGCACTCTGGGAGGGGCAAGTGCTCAACAAAGAAACAATGGATCCTGCCAGCACTGCTGTTTGAGAGAAAGCTTCCCCTCCAGCCATCGTCCTGAAGCCACACAACTCAGTTCCTCCCAGTATGTCCCTGGCACCTTTAGAGCTGCTGCCCGAGCACTGGAGCTCAGAGTGAGTGAGTGTGTCATTGAGTAAGGCTGTGCATGGGCCCTTTAAGAGGAGCACCTGGGACTGTATCCACCCCCATCTCACTCAGCCACAATCTCCGCTGGTTTTCACAACCAGAAGTTATAGGGACTTCTCCCCCTGGCTACACTGAAACCCTCTATTGGGAAGCCTGTTGTGGGGCTAGGACCCCTCACTTATCTTGGGGGGACCTCTACACCCAAGATATCTCTCCTGATTTTTAATGGTTACACATGGGTGTGGGATCAGCCTGTTCTGTGTCTTTATGCCTCCTACCAGTCTTGAGATGGCTTCTTCTGTCTATCCTTAGTTGTAGGGCTTTGGTTCAACTAGACTTCAGGTGATTCTCAATGATGGTTGTTCTGCAGTTTAGTTGTAATTTTGATGTGGTCGTGAGAGGAGGTAAGCATAGCATTTACCTACTCTGCTATCTTGACAGAAATCTTCCATCTTCCATTTTCTAACATCAAGTTTCCACCAATAATTGTCTGTCATGACACCAAAAAAGTCCTCACCTCTTGGCTGGAGAGCTTGGTGTCTTGGTCATCTCTACTGTTGTGTTGCAGACAGCAGTGACATATGTGGATGAATGAGGCCACTCATATTACTTGTCTGGGTCTTATTCATTTAAAGAGGAAATCCTGTCCATTTTCTTTCAGATTTGGAGAGTCCAGGAAAAATATAAGCCATGAAACAGAAATGCTGCCCAGTTGTGGAGGGAGTTGCTATTATCTAGCAGTTGCATAATAATTTATGTTTCAAACCCTTTTTAAAGTCACTAATTACTGGCCATCACGCTATTCAGAAGTAGAGAACTCTAAGCTTGTTTATTTATTTATTTATTTATTTATTTATTTATTTATTATTATTATTATTAGTTACAGATGTACAAAACAATGCAATAGTTTTTTTTCACCCCTTACAAAGTGACTCCTCCTTCCCCCTCCCCTGCCCCCCACACCCGATATCATACATATCTATTACAATTCCATTGACTCCATCCCTACACTATATTCCACATCCCATGACTATATATGTGTTAAATTATAGTTGACATATAATATTGTTCAGTGGCAGCTTCAGACGTACAGTGCAGTGGTAAGGTCACTACACCATCCATGAAGTGGTCTCCCTAAAAGGACATGCATCCATCTGTTCCCTTAAAAAAATATTTACAGCCTTACTGATTATATTCCCTAAACTGTCCCTTCTGTCTCTGCAGTAGTATTGTAGTTATCAGTTTATGTTGCCTCATCCCTTCCCCTTCTCCCATCCCCATCCCATCTAGCCCTCATCAGTTTTTTCTTTGTGTCTCTAAGACTATTTCTGTTTACATTCCTCATTTATTCAGTTCTTTAGATTCCACATATAGGTGAGATCATATGGTATTTGTCTTTCTCTGACTGACTTATTTTATCTAAACTCGGTTTTGAACATAGATTCCTGGAAGTGACTCTTTTTTTTTTAATGCCCATGACCAAAAGTCTTTCTGAATATGATTTTATTTGCAAAAGGACAAAGTCTGAGCTTCTTGTGTTTCTTTAGATGTAATCGTATTACTTAGAGAGTTGGCATAGGTCCTGGATTTCTCAGGCTAGGTACCACTGATAATACAAACTGCAGGCGCAGGAGCACAATTATTTGAGCAGAGGGAGGGAGAAGAATGGTATCTCTAAGACCCCAGAATGTGGCTTTGAACCACTGTGGAACTTATTGGAAGGGAATTAGAATACCACCGGGCAGAAGGCCATTTGTGTTATTCTTAAGGCTTCCACACCCCCTCAAAAAAAAGGAGAGAAAAAAGTAGAAAGGGAAGTCTGGAGTTGGCAGAGGTGAAAGATCTCAACATGGCATACAAATTATTAGGGACTCCAAGTTTATCTTGACAAAGATGATGAAATTCAGCTTAGTGCTCACTCATTCCTCTTGGAAGCTTTTCACCTTCATTTTAACTGTTTGCATTTTGCCTGTGTAATAATCACCGCATTTTCCCTTCAATGTCCTTTTGCATTTTCTTTTTATGCATTTCAGTCTATTTCTGTCTCTCCTTGATTAGTTTTCTTCTAATCTAACCTATTTTCTCCTCTTTTATTGCTTTATTTAATGTTTCCCTTCTGCTACAGCATAACTGCCTCTTCTCTCTATCCATATCTCTAAATTAGGGGGTCTCTCTTCCTTTTCTATGCAGCATCCTCTCTTCAGGATGATGCCTTCACTTTTCTCTATTGTAGTCTTTTTTGTGATTGGCCAATAGCAAAATGAAACTTACTAGAATCCATTTCTAAAAGCATTTTAGAAGGATGGAATCTTATCATTTACTCCCTGAATCACTATCATCAGTACAGTTGGTGCAGAACGGTATTCCATTTTGGGGCTCATTGGATAAGTATGAGTTCAACCTGGCAGCCATAAAATAACTGGGGGAAATTTTTCTTCCTTTCCTCCCTTATATCTCAGAATTTTATGACTGACCTCACTTCTTTATTTCTAATTATGCCCTGTGGAAAAATAACATTTTTTTCATTTTGTACTATATAGTGCCTAAAATTTTCCTGGGTGTGTTATGAAAAACAGCACAAGTTCATATTCATTTTACAGATTACACAATCTAATTTTGGAAAATCCAATGACACGCATAAGGAAGGATTCAATATTTCTGGAGAACCTAGCATTTTCTGTCTCCCAGAAGACTAAAATTGGATCCCATTTTAATGATTCTCCCTGCAACACTAAGTTCTATGTAATGAGAATGTTTCCATGTTCCTGCTGACAGCCCACTTACCATTATTTGCTGATGTGGGTCTGATAAGTTCTGACAATCAACAATAATAACTGCAAAAACATGAACATTTATTGAATGCTTGTTTTGTGCCAGACACTGTGCAAAATGCTTTATAATGATTATTTCATTTGATCTTCCCAATAGCCCCACGAGTTAAGAATACAAATGCTCTGGCTTATCGGAATTGTTCACATTTGATGGTTGATTTAATATGGATTTTTAAAACTGTCCAATGAGCTCTTACAGTTCTTATTGTACTTATTCTCCATACCAATCCAATGACACAAAGCCTGTCCTGTTTTGAATTCTTGTATTATTTTTTTCACATATGAAAGATTGAAGAAATAAGCAAGTCTTATAGTGACATTGAAAAAAAGAATGACATTGCTGATGCCCTGCTCCACTTCCGGATTCATAGGAAATACTTCCGGTGCTTACATTACATCTCATCAGCCCACCTCTGATTCCAGTGTCAGCAGCAGTGGGCAGTGTGGTTCAAGCTCAAACTCATCCTGTATAGTTAGCATCCCACCTCAAAAGCAAGCCCTGAGTTTTCTTTTTTTCTGCCCCAGACTTTTCTCTCAATGCCATGGGTGCTTGATCCTGGGTAGCCAAGCATAGCCACGGGGAATTGTTACTTTGGTAGCAACCCTCAACCAATGGGGGACAGAAGCAAGGGGATACCTGCTCTGGTTTCCTGCTTTTCAGGCTCCAGCTACCTATATTCAGATGTATTTTATTCTGTATACTTCTAACAAGCCCCAGAGAATAGCTTATCTTTCTTTTCATTCGATCTCATACTCCTGCTTTTTATACTCATATCTTAAATACACTTCCTGCACCAAAGTTCTTGTCTCACATCTGTGATGGGGTAACCCTAAGATACCAAGTCTTGGGCTGGCTGAGTGGCGCGGTGGTTAAGAGCTGTCTTGGGACTTCAGCGGCCCCGGCTTAGATCCCACATATGAGGGCCAGTGACACTGCTCTCTAAAAAGAATTTAAAAAAATAAAATAAAAATAAAAAGAATTAAAAAAAAAAGACACCAGGTCTTGGGACAGCCTTCAATTACATTAAAAGGCTTGCTGAACTTCTGCTTTAGGGCAGCAGGAAACAATAGGAAGACTTTAAAATAAGGAGAGTTACCTAATCAGGTCTGCATTTTAAGAGGCTTACTATAGCTGCTGTGGAGAATGGATTAGGAAGCAATACTAAAATCAGGGTGGAAAAATAAAAAGCAGTGCTGCATTTGAGGCAAAAGATGCCCACGGCAGGGGAGATCTAAAGACTAGATTTCAGAGATGGCTTTGATTTAAGATAAGGGTGGATTCTGGGAACATGACTTGGACAACTGAGTTTCTAGCTTGGGTGTTACTGGAAGGGTAGTATAAAAAGAAGAGCAAAATCAGGAAGGGGATAACATTGAGGACAGGTTGGGAGAAATGGAGGGGTAATGATGAGCTCTGTTTGAGACATGTTGAAAGTGAAGTTTCTGTGGGGCATACTGGGTGTAGTGTCCTAAGTCTGAAGACAAGGAGAGAGATAAGTTTGATTTCACTTCCAAAAAAAAAAAAAAAAAGCCAGGCTTTTCAATAAATCAGGCTACAGCAACCAAACATCCATATGTGAAAAATGAACCTCAACCTAGACTTCACATTTTATACAAAAATTAACTAAAAACAGATCACAGATGTAAATGTAAAATACACAACTATGAAGCACATAAAAGAGGAGAAAATCTTTGGGAACTAGGGCTAGGCAAAGAATTCTTAAGACTTGACACCAAAGCATGACCCCTAAATGGGAAAACTAATAAATTTCACTTCAGTCAAATTTGAAACTTTTGCTCTGTGAAAGACTGTTACAAGGATGAACAGACAAGGGAGAAAATATTTGCAAACCATGTATACAATAAAGGAGTAGTATCAAATACTGGCGGTGCCAATGTGTGTGTGTGTGTGTGTGTGTGTGTGTGTGTGTGTGTCTGTACATTTTGGTCAATGTTGCTCAAGCAGTAGTTCGCCATAATCAGAAGTGTCTGGACACTGATGGTAACCACTTTGAGCACCTCTTGTTATTGCAGAAGTCAAACGTGACTTGTATTCATCTTTTGTTATCAGTATTAATTGAGTATTACAATTTTAATACAGTTTTCTTTTCTCAAAATGTGTATCCATTTGTTTTGGCACCCTCTGTATATGAAGAACTCTTTAAATTGTGAAAAAAAGCCATTCAAATTGGAACATGGGTGAAAGACACAAACATTTCACTAAAGAGAATATATACTGGTTTGTCAGAGAAGTCATGACGTATTTTTTTCTATGCTTTTTGTTGCAAAAATGCATCATGAGTTTTCCAACAACCCAATAGATGGCAAATAAGTACATTAGAAGTTGTTCAACATCATTAGCCACTAGGAAAATGTAAATTAAAACTACAGTAAGGTATTCCTATATATATATCAGAATGGCTAAAATAAAAATGGTGATATCAAGTGTTGGTCAGAATGCAGAGAAAGTGGATCAATCATACGTTGCTGGTGCCATGTAAAAGAGTACAACCACTTTGGAAAAGTGTGGCTGTTTCTTATAAAACCAAACATTTAACTACCACACGATCCACCAGCTGCATGCTTAGGCACTTATCCCATACAAATGAAAGCTTATGTTCATACAAAAATCTGCATGAATGTTGACAGCTTTATTCATATACTCCAATACTAGAAATATACCAGGTATCCTCCAAGGGGTGAATGGTTAAACAAACAAGGGCATATTCAAACTACACACTACTATTCAGCAACAGAGAAAAAAAACCTAATTACTGCTACAGGCAACAATTTGGATGAACCTCTAGGTACTTATGTTCAGTGAAAAAAGTCAATCCCCAAAGATTACATACGGCATGGTTCCATTTATATAACGTTCTTAAAATGACAAAATTACAAAAATGAAGAACAGATTAGTAGTTGCGGGGGTAGGGAGTGGGGAGACATATGTATTACTATTAAAGGACAACAGGAGGGATCCGCGTCATGATGGCTATGTTCTATATATTGATTGTATCAACGTCAATATCCCGGTTGTGACATTGAACTGTAGTTTTGCAAGATGTGTCACTGGGAGAAACTGTTTAAAAGTACATGGGATCCCTCTGTAGTATTTCTTAGAATTCCACATGAATCAACAATTATCTCGAAATAAGAATTTAATTAAAAATGTGTTGCAATCTGGTAGTCCTCAGCAATATGTCAAGGACAGAATTTTCATAGGATTAGTTATACTGAATATTAATTATAAGGTTCTGTAGCTCTTTTTTCAAGACACTACAAGCTTAGATTTACGTTTGAAGTTATGTATCATTCCTTTTCACATTAAAATTCAGGAAGCTTCTACAGTAAACGATTTCTTGGCAACAAGAAGAAAGAACTAAGAATTATGTTTCATGAAAAACATATCAGTTCTTCAGGAACTTACAAGCCGAACGGGGAAGGAGACATGGAATATGGGAAACTGAATAATGTCTGGTGGAAGGTTAGGACCACAGTTTCTAGGGTGGTTAGTTGAAAGGCTCTCTGGAGGAGGCTGAGAGGAAGCTGGGTGTGCAATCACATCTGGGGTGAGGGAATCCCTCCAGCACTTAGCAAATAGGGGGAGAAAGTGCCAGAAGCAGCAGGTGTCACAGTTTAGAGATTTGCCTCATTCAGGAGAGAGCATTTGCCTGGTTTGTTTGTGCACATAGGGAGATAGGAAGGGCATTGATAATGGAGGTATTTGGACCCAATCCTGAGAACAGTGGCGACTCAAAGTTGTTAAGCCTGATGATTAAGAACTTGCTGTGGAAGTGGAATGACTGTTTTCGCTATGCCATTGCCCAGCTGAGAGCCACTGGGCAAGACACTTAACCTCTCTAAGCCTCAGTTTTTGCATCTGAAAATGAGTACTCTTGAGAGGTACCTCCGAAAGTGGTTGTTAGAATTAATCGAGATAATATATGTCAAGCCTTTTAACATCGTGTCTGTCTAATAGCTTCACTCAGCAAATATTAGCTGTTATGAGCATGATGGTGGTACGAATAGTGACAATAATGTTATCTCTCTCCAAAGGTTGGAAACAGCTTGGGAAGAGTGACCACCTGACCCCTCGGACACTCCAGGCTCTCAGTAGGAGTTTTGCTAAATTAAATTGAAAAAAAAAATAGAGTTCTTGGAAGATTAATCTGAGAGCAGTAGATGCATCAGATGGAGGAAGGAGAGACTTTAATGGAGCCCAATTAGAAGCCTACGACAATGATACAGCTTCACGTCTTCTGACAAGAACCAGGGGAAAAGGGTGGTGCCAGCAGGAATTGTAAGGAATGGGTAAATCATGAAAGATGCATTAAAGGATACAGACTCTGGGGCTTTGATTCCACTTCAACCATGAACAGATTCCAGGTTTAACATTAGGTTGGACATTGGGTATCTTTTGGAGAGAATACCCAGTATAATAGAAAGTACATGGGTTTTGAAGTCTGTCTCTCCTGTCATTTACATGACCTTAAGAAATATACTGGGCAACCGGATAGCTCAGTTGGTAAGAGCATGAGCTCTGAACAACTGGGCTGCCGGTTCAATTCCCATATGGGCTAGTAAGCTGCACCAGTAAGCTATGCCCTCCACAGCTAAGATTGTGAAAAATGGCTTGATCTAGAGCTGGGCTACCGCAGGCTGCCATGAGCTGCTGTGAGCGGCCAGACCACGGCCAGTGACCCACCGCCTCAACCGGGTAGAGTGCAGTGTTCATAATACAAACATGAGCCAGTGAGTGGTGTCCTCCACAACTAGACTGAGAACACCAGCTAGAAAATATATGCAGTAATACCTTGGTTTGTGAGCATAATTCGCTCTGAAAACAAACAAAAATAACTTGCAAACCAAGTTACTCGCAATCCAAAGTTTTACTGTCTTTATTCTTGGAGCATTTGTCATAGATACTGTGGTGCTCCACTCCGAACCCTCTCTTCAATGCCAATGAACCCATCCTCCAGTTGCTGCCAACAAGGAAGTGCCTCCAGGAGGCAGTTACCTCCTGGAGGGAAGCCTATGGCCAACAATCGGCCGAGGCAGAGATACAATGTCTCCATCCATTTGACTCATTCGGGACAACTTTGAAGGTCAATTCAACTCCAGGGCGTCCCGCACGTTCCTACTGGAGCCTTAATTGCAACTGCATTGTAGACCTGCCCCCTATTCTGTTGACCTGCCTAATACTGCCCCCCCAATTCTTAGAGGTAAAGCCAGACAGCACGCCACGATACCACAATAATTCTTCTCCAAGCAACTCTCCCACTGCTTCCGAGCCCAATTTCAGAAAGTGTCCTTTATTTCCAATTTGTAAAATGGGAAACAGCACAGCAACCATAGACAGTTGTGTAAAGAATGATATAAGACCATGTGCTTGGCACACAACTGTATTCATGAAATGATGGTTGGTGGATGAATCTTGACATTATGGTACATGAAATAAGCAGGTCACAAAAGGACAAAAACTGCATGACTCCACTTAAATAAGGTACCTAGAGTAGGCAAATTCATAGAGACAGAAAATAGAATTAGCAGTTGTCGGGGTTGGGGGCAGGAGGGAATGAGGCGTTGTATAATAGGTTTACAGTTTCAGTTTGGCAGGATGAAAAAGTTCTGAAGATCCACTGTAGAACAGTGTAAATATGCTTAACACAACTGAACTGTATACTTAAAAAATGGTTAAGGGATGGCCAGTTAGCTCAGGTGGTTAGAGTGCAGGGTGCAGGCTCATAACACCAAGGTTGCTGGTTCGATTCCCACATGGGCCAAGGAGCTGCGCCCTCCACAACTAGATTGAAACAACTACTTGAATTGGGACTCATGGGTCCTGGAGAAACACACTGTTCCCTTATAAACCCCCATAAAAATATTTAAAAAAATGGTTAAGATGGTGAATTTTGTGTCATATATTTTTTATTACAAGGAAAAATAAAAGAAAGAAATGATGGCTACCATACCATTGTTTCTGGACTTTAGCCCTCAAGCAGGTACCTTTCCTGGCTTCCCCTCCATCCTCTCATGCCCCTGGGACCTAAGGTTCTAAACATGATGGAAGCTCCCTACCCCAGCTACTGCCCTGGTTATCATGCCTCCAATATCTGATCTTTCCACCAGTGGCTCTCATCTCCATGCATCTCTTTAGACTCAACTCTCGAATGCTCTGAAATCACTCTGGGGTAAGCTCTGAAAAACTCCATTACAGCCACTAGCACAGTCAAACCTCCTTCCTCAGATGAAACAAACACTCTTTAAAATCATCACCATAACTTTTTGAGAAGCACATCAAATTGCACCGTTATTTAAAAGAAATTATACTGTGTCAGTGCCAGGCTTTTGAAAGGAAGGGGCTAAGATCAGGAGTCCAGTGAAGCTGACAGATATAATGATGTGGTTAGAAATCCTGATGGATTTTGATGCAGATTCTCTGCACAGGGGTGAGTGTGATTACTATTTGTACAGAGAGCAGAGTCAAGGTCAGAAAATACAGAGGAGGGGCCATCAAGCTCATGTGAAGGACTTTAAAGTAGCCAGGGAGTTTGTGTTATTCGAAAATTCCAATTGGTCAGCAGGGTACAGTATACTCAGGATCAGGGTATGGGCATGGGTCAATACTTAGAGATCTCCATTCCTGCCTGGTAAGGATAGAGAGCCAATGTCTGAGCATGAAATGGAGTTTTGGATGAAGTTGTTGCATGAAGAAATAGACATGCTACAAAGTATTAGGGGGTTGAAAACCAATGTGGGGTTTGGAACAAAAGGGATGGTGCCCGGGACTGATCCCCAGCCAGTGGGCATCTCTCCTGCCCTAGTTTTAAGCAGCTAACCTAGTGAGGGTAACCTAGTGAGATTTGGGCTGACAATGCTGGGCTTCTCCCCAGAGTCAGGCAGGGTTCTGCATGTTTTAATGATTACAGGGGAGCGCTTGGTCCCCTCGAAAGCCCTTGAGGTTCTAACTCAGCAGAATGCATTGAATCTGACAGGTCAGCTTTGGTCACCTCTGGTGCCAATGCACGGGAAAAACAAATCGTCCCATTTGCAAACATAGTCTGTATATGGGGTTAGGGGCTGCTCTGCTTGTTAGGTAAAAGGTTTTTTACATTTTAAGTAAAAAATACTTAAAGTTTGGCATAAGTGTCTACTTTCTACTTGTTTTCAATTTTGATACCTGTACTCTTGTTCTAAAGAAGGACTAGGCAGTAATGGTAGGGTCGGGGGGAATTGAATGCCTCTAAATATTTGAAGGGCTGTCTTAGCTAAGACAGTTTACACTTATTGTGTGTAGAGCCAAAGCATACATATAGACAAAAAGGCAGAGGTCATGGGAAGATCAATTTCAGCTCAATGCAAGAGATAACAGCCTAATGATTGGGGGGGGGGGGTTACCAATGGAATGCGCTGCCTTGCAAAGTAAGGGGCTCTTCATCATTTTAGGTTTTAAGGCCAAGGCCAAGGCTTTTGTATCAAAGATGTTGTAGAATGACTTCTGGAGTGGGAAAAGAGTTCGAGGGGATCTTGAAGGCCCATTTCAACCTAAGATTTGGTTGCTCAAACTTGTTAAAATGTGCTTATTATTAGCTTTCGTAAGTTTACTATTGAGGGGCAGCCTAACATAATGGTTATGATCACAGGCTCTGAAGCTAGATGAACCTAGGTTTGAATCTTGGTTGCCTACTAGCTGTGTGACCTTGGGCAAATTACTTAATCTCACTATATATACTTTAGTCTTATTTGTATACTTGGGAATTAAACACAAGCTACCTACAGGATTGGTGCAACAATGAGATTGGTGAATATATTTAAAGTGTGTAGATAGGGCTTGGTGTGTAGTACTTAGTATTACTTGTGCTGCTGTTATTATTGCTGCTATTGCTAGTACCACCACCACCACCACCAGCAGCAGCACTATTTCTTTAGGTTCCTAGATCGCAATTCTAGCTTCTCAGTTGCGATTTTGTACTCTGGTGACCAGGGAAGAGAAAACAGACTTGTGGAATATAAATTTGCGGTGAAGTACTTATTATTATGTTATCAATTCATGCAAAAGCCTGAAATGTAGGCTCCTGTTCCCTATGCATGTTGCTATTATTCAAGGAAGAGGATTACAGCTATGAAACAAGTCTAAATTGTGCTTCTTAATTCTGAGTGTACTATACTAACTGCTGACGTAATATCAAAGCAGATGCATCTACTAGGGGTCCTGGCAATACGTACTGTTTTCCTCTCTCAGTATAACTGAAACCATGGCCTGTTGTCCTTTTTAGTTCATAAGCTGCAATGCTCTACTCTCATGGACAGAGAAAAGGGTACCTTTTACCATCCAGAGAAAATCCTGTTACTGAAAAACAAAGGCTAGCTGCAATTTAACTCAGAGCTGAGAAACCCTTGACCCAATGATTATAGGTCCACTTTTGTGATCTACCTGTGAGGAAAAGAGAACGTTCTTCCAGTGGCATTTGTAGAATATCTGTATTAGAAAAACTGATAAAGAGAAACATGGAGGACTTCAAATCATTCTCAAGAAGTTTGTTCTTAAGATGGCAAACTTCAAAAGTCCCTTGACTCAGGTCTCAGAAGAAAAAGCCACTGATAAAACAAGGCTTTCCCAAAAGTGTCCATTTCTCCTTAAAATGGCTCACAAGGTTTAGTATACAGGTTGTTGGATGAACACACAAATCTGTTTCAAGAGAGTTAATTCACCTCAGGACCAATTTGTCCTCTGTTGATACATCTATTTGTTTAGAAGCCCTCTTTGGATAAAGCACAGCGTCATTTTAATGACAGAAGGGAGGAACGGCCAAAGAGTTATCAGTCAGTTACGTTTGCACCATTACCAATGGAATCAGTAGTGTCAGTGAGATGGAGAGCCCTCTACATCCTCGTTAGGATGTCTATGGTTGTCACATTAGAAAGGTAAGAAGTTTTGCAAAAGTATTTTGTTTCAGGAAATGTTTGAGTCAAATATCTACAGGGTTTTGCAACCATCACTGTTCATGAATATGGACATATTCCTGGATTTCAGTTGAATTATGAAGGTATTTATTGTTGCTTTTCATATTAAGAGGTGATGTTGATTAAGGTTGGTTTTTCTGTCTGTGGGAGGCAGAAAAACTGAGAATATTGTCATTTTTTTTTAAAGATTTTATTGGGGAATTGGGGGAGGGGAACAGTGTTGGTGAATCAGGGAAGGCGAACAGACAAGTTGCTGTCCTTTTGTTCTTCAGTCTAGTTGTGGAGGACGTTGCTTCACTGGCCCATGTTGGTATCGTCATTGTGCTCTTCCCAGGTAAGGCAGTCATTCGCTGGCCATTGGACAGCCATTCACGGAAGCTCATGAAAGCTCACGCCCGCTGTTGGCCAGCCCCACTGCAGCCTATGCCGTCGCTGTCGACTCACGGCAGCCCAGCTCCAGGTGGAGCTGTTGTTCACCATCTTAGCTGTAGAAGGTGCAGCATCACTGGCCCTTATGTGGGGTCTGAACCGGGGTGCTGCTGCTCAGAGCTGGTGCTCCCAAGCCAACTCTTAACCAATGCGCCACTCAGCTGGCCCCAGTTTTTTTTAATTTTATTTTAAGGAAATGCCTTCTTCTGGGTTCTATGTTAGTGTAATCATAGCACCTATAATGCTTTACTTCACTTAATTTTTTTATGGCTGGGAGGTTTACCTCTGGTAGTTTTATGATCCCAGAACAGGAGTCTAATCCATCTCTGTATTTCTAGAAATTAATACAATGCTTGGCACAGAATGGATGTTCCATACTGTTTACTGAATAATGGTATGATGAATGAATGGTTTCTTACGAGTCTTGGCCTATCCGATCACAAAGAACCAATCTGTCTTTGATTCCAATCTATAAAGTAGTTGTGGTTTTCACAATGTCAGCCATCTGTCTTTAGTTCTGCAGCATTTTTTTATAGGCTTCATTCTAGACACATATGCTCAAGTGCTTTTCAGCTGCTTTCCTTAAGGCATTTCTTCAGTCAGATCCACTGATGGCTGACATCTTATCTCACCTAATGCCATCACCTTGGGAATATTGCTCGTCTCAGCATATTGCCTTGGCTAGCTGGTTATGGAGCTGGGGACAGTGATTAAGACTAACAGACTTGGAAACTCCCTGGGGTCAGCATTACCTGTGATGCAGAGCCCTTGGTTGACATTAAGTACATTTTTGGATGTGATGCTTACAAATCCAGCCGTGACATCCATGGCAAGTCCAAGTCTTATACTTTGTAGAAAGCTAAAAATGTCCATTGTTCCATCAATATTTGGTAGGGTCTGAAATCCACAGCCGTGCTTTCTGTAAGTTTTCAAACACTCGTTGACCTTAAATGTAGCAACATTTAAGGAGGGAATTCAGGGGAGGTGAATTCTATCCTAGATATTACATTAACTACCTGCATCACCTTGGCCAAATCTTAGCCTCTTTGGATCTGTATAATGATAATGTTAGATGAGATATTCTCATGATACCCAAAAGTCTTTTAAATGTTATATAATCAGTTTAGTCTTGCCTCAGGGACTTTGCATGTGTGACTCTGTCTGGAACACAATTTCTCATGAACTTTCAGGCTTCTCTCCCTTACTTCTTTCTATACTCAAAAGTCACCCCCCACCACATTCCCTCATCACCTTGTATAAAATGACAACCCCTTTCATGTATAACTCTCAAGTCTCTTCCCTGCTTTATTTTTCTTCATCCCATTATCACTATCACATATTGTATCATATGCTGATTGTATACTTATCATCTGTCTTCTCTACTGGAATGCAAACTCCCATGATGGCAAGGGTTTAGTTTTGTTTGCTGCTTTATTCTCAGTACCTAAAACAGTGCCTGATATAGGCTCTCAATAATTATTAATTGAATGACTAAATGAATATTTGAACTACTAGCTAAAAAATTCTTTAGGGCTCTTAGGTATAATCTGGTTTAACATATTGTCTTAGCTTGTTTGGCCTGCTATAACAACATATCATAAACTGGATGGCTTATAAACAACAGAAATTTATCTCTCACAGTTCTGGAGGCTGAGAAGTTCAAGATCAAAGTGCTGACAAATTCAGTATCTAGTGAGGGCTGCTTCTTGCTATAAACTCATATGGCAGAAGAAGGAGGTGAGGGAACTCTCTGGGGCCCCTTTTATAAGGGCACTAATCCCATCACGAGGGCCCCATCCTCATAACCTAATCATCTCCCAAAGGTCCCTAAAGACCATCACATTGAGAGTTACGATTTCAATAGATGAATTTGTTGAAATTCATGTGAAAACTTTTAGCCTATAACACATACCAAGTTGGAAATCACATAATCATTAGATCATTAAACTAAGAGGACCTCTGAGGTTACCTCGCCCAATCCCTCATTTTGCAGACAGAAAATCTGAAGACCAGAAGGGTTAAGTGACTTGCCCAATGCCACTGAGTATTAGTAGTAGAACCCAGGTCTCTTTACTGCCATTTCTCTCCTGTAACCATTACTTCTGGTGGTTAAAACAACACCATTTATACTATGCAAGGTAATGAATTACAAAGGAGAAAACAGTAACTTCACAGTGAAGAAAACCCACAGATACCACCTTCACCAAGTGGGCAAGGTTAACATCACCAGTAATAAAACATAGGAACACCAGGTACCCGTTGATATGATGCACTTGAAAGGAGACATCACCTTTGTGATAGTTCCCCCCAAATCCCTAACCTTAATGTAACTATGAGAAAACATCAGAGAATCCAAAACTGTGGGACATCCAACAAAATAACTGACCTGGACTTTTCAAAAATGTCAAGGTCATGAAAGCCAAAGAAGGGCCAAGGAAGATATTTGAGGAAACATTACTATTAAATGCAATGTGGGATCTTGGGTTGTATCCTGGAACAGAAAAACGACACTAGTAAAAATAGTGGTGAAATATGAATGAAGCCTATAGTTTTTAGTATTATACCAATGTTAATTTCTTGGTTTTGATCATTAGACTATGGTTATAGAATATGTTAGCATTAGGGGAAGTTGGATAAATTGTATATAGACACTCTACTGTGTTTGCAACTTTTCCATAAGTCTAAAATTATTTCAAAAAGTTAAGAAATAAAAACAACATAATGTGTTGAGGCTGGACAAAAATGCATATACCAATTTCAAGGTACCGACGATGAATCTTTGAACTTAGACAATTCTAGGATGACGGTTTTTAGGACTTTCAATAGTACCTGGAGTTTGATTTGAAAGAATTGTCTCATTGAGTAAAACAACTAACAGATACAGAAAATGGTTGCCCCAGTGGCACTCTAAGAGAATTCAAGAAATTGAAAAGGAGACCACTACACAACATTCATTTCATTTAGTCAAAACATCTGAGACCATTGGGTGATCAGAATCCCAGCATCCCAGTAGGAAATTAGTCTGTCTGTCCAGGAAATATCTCCAAGAGGTTTTATGAGAATTTCATTTTGAGTCTCTCCGTACTGAAACTGGAGATGCCCCAACTGACTTATTCATTGTCACTGGGGCAGTACAGCTGATTCAAGCAACAGGCATATTCTTACTTTAAACCATTTTATCCAACTGCACTAAATGATTTAACAAGAGACTTCAACTTGTTAGAATATGCTTCCTTATAAATAACAAGAGTTTCCTTAGTTTAGGAATGGCGGACAAGTATAATACACTTATATCATTACTTTCCAATTTAGTACCTATGGTAGATACGAATAATCAGTCCATGACACTGTTTTCTAGACCGTTTCAACCTGCTTCATGTTCTTTCACAATAGACTACTCCAGGCAACTGATAGCAGTTGATAAGAGTTTACATATGAGATGAACAATATTTATCATTTCAGGTACAGTGTGATAAGGAATGTGTCAAAAATAAAAAACCCAGGGGTGACCGGTTAGTTCAGTTGGTTAGAGCATGGTGCTGACAACACCATGGCTGCCGGTTCCACCCCCTCATGGGCCACTGTGAGCTGCACTCTCCCTAAAGGAGTCAACTGTGCCATTCTAGCATGAAAGCAATGTGTAACCAATGACCATGGCTGCTCCCCAATACAATTGAAAAGAATAAAAAACCCAGATTATAATTCCAGCTTTTCCACTTGTTAGCTTTGTGATTTCAATGAGTTTTTAAAAATCATTTCTGTGCCTTCATTTCCTTATCTGTAAAGGGGGTCACCTAGTACATGCCTACCTCACATAGTTATGATGAGGGTTAACTAGGATAGCACATGTAAAGCTGATTGGTAAAGTATAAAGAATTATATAAGTGAAAGACAATTTTAGGATGTTCAACAAAATCAACCATAGAAATGTATTTCTCCAGCCCACTTTAATAATCTTCTGTTTTCCATCCATTCGGTCTTCAAACTCATAACTTTTACTCCTCTGTCCAGCAGAATGAGGGCTAGAGTGTGTTTCCTTATTCAGCCAATGGAACAATGGATGCAGAGCTCAAAGGCAAGCATGCACTCCAGTGTTGTTCCAGAGCAAGCTCTATGACAGCAGAGTCAGTGAAACATTCTCTACTTCATCTCCTCAAATCTCAGGTAATTCAGACACAGGAGTACATGACTTTGAAAATGACTGCTTTATGATGAAGCATCCATAGATACCCTGAGATAACTTGGGAAAGTGTGTGATCCTTAGCTGGATTGCAGTCAAGTTGCAATTTAAAATGGGAACAAATCCTAGACGCCAAACCACCCATTGCTCACACTTTTATTCATGCCTATGGCTTTTGTAATGTCATATTTTTTTGATTTTTCTTCTCCCTTCTTCTCTCCCACTTCTACCTGACTTCTTTTTCTTGCAGATTATCAGTTTGGTCCTAAGCCCTCTTCTCTTTTCCCTTTCATGCTACATGATATCCATTCTCAATACTCTAAATTTCACTTGTATCTTCCTCATTTACACCTCTAGTCTGGTCTCTCTTCTGAGCTACAACTGTATTGGACTTTTCCACTTGGATGTATCAACAGCATCTCAAACTGAGCATGTCTAAAACTGAACTCTTGATCTCCCCTAGACCTGCTCTCTTCTCAATCTTTATCACCTCATTAAATACTACAACAAATTGTTCAAAAGAAAGACCTGGAGGTCATCCTTAATCCTCCGTGACTGACATCTGATCTATTACCAAGACACGTGGATTTTGGCTCCAAAATACATCTCAAATCTCTTCAATTCTCTCTATTCCCACTGCCACTATCTTAGTCCCAACCATCATGTTCATTCACCAAGACAACTCCAATTGCCTCTTAACAAGTCTCCTTGATTCCACTCTTACTATCTTCAAATCTCTCCTCCAGACAGAAGGTACATCATATCCTATGATGGCTTATAGATACACTAGCTCAGGTGTATTTTTACAGGTACGTCAGATCATATGGCTGCCCTACTTGTCCATAAAATAAACTCTCCAGTCTTTTCCTGTACCACTTACCCCCTTGGTCATTACCCTCTAGCCATACATAACTCCTTTTAATTTAGAGTCTTGTAAACATTATTCCATTCCCTTCATCTTTATATGACTGACCAGGTCTTCAGGTTTCAGCTTAAATATCTCCTTTTCAGATAGACCTTCCTAGATCATTAAGAAGTTCCCATGATTGGGGGTGACAGGTTAGCTCAGTTGGTTAGAGAATGTTGCTGATAACAGCAAGGTAGCCAGTTTGATCTCTGCATGGGCCACTGTGAGCTGTGCCCTCCGTAAAAGAGTCAACTATGCCATTGTAGCATGAAAGCAATGTGTAAGCAATGACCATGGCTGTTCCCCAATTAAAAAAAAAAAGTTCCCATGATTACTCTCTTGAAGTAGCATATTCTTTGCCTTCATAGTATATCTCACTATTTGGAATTACATAATAACATTAATATTTTTATTGGCTAACTTCCCCACCAGATTGCAAGTTTCTTTGGGCATTCAAAATATTTCTTATCTCCTACTTTGTGCCATGTAATGTGCTAGGTGCAGAAACTATAAAAAATTATAAAGGAAAGGTCTCAAAACTAAGGCTACACATTTAGTAGGAAAAATCCAGAAAATGTTTATAAATAGAGTGGTAAACATTGTTGGTTGCCTCATCAGCAGTCATTTCATTCCCTCTTTTTCCCTAGTGATAGTCTATTTAAAAAAAAAAGTTTAAAAATTCCAGATACTCAATTTCTTAGCCTCCTTTGTAGGTAAATACAGCCATATGATCCAGTTCTGGCTATAGATATGTTAGAGAAGTCAACTGCAGCTTCTGAAATATACAGAGAACTGTCACTGCCCCCACCTCTTGTCATAAGGCAATTCCTGGGATATGGCACCCATTGTATGACCATGAGGTGGCAATTCCAAGAACCAAAGCTAAAGTAACTGAATGGAAAGATGGAAAGAAATTGGGGCCTTAATGATACTGTTGAGCTGCTGAACCAGCTTTGGCAACATCTTTCTCCTAAATTCTTTTTTTTTAAAAGATTTTATTGTGGAATTAGGGGAGGGGAACAGCATTGGGGAATCGGGGAAGGGGAACAGACAAGTTGTGGTCCTTTTTTTGTTCTTCAATCTAGTTGTGGAGGACATTGCTTCACTGGCTCATGTTGGTATTGTCATTGCACTCTTCCTGGATGAGGCAGATTGGTCGTTGGCCTCTGGACAGCCACACACAGTGGCTCTTGGCAGCTCATGCTGGCTGCCAGCTGCTCACGCTGGCTGCCGGCCACTCACTGTAGCCTATGGCAGCCCATTGCAGCTGGGGCTGCAGCTATGCCGTCCAGGGGACTCACAGCAGCCCAGCTCCAGGTGGAGCTGTTGTCCACCATCTTAGCTGTAGAGGGCAGTGTCACTGGTCCTCATATGTGGGATCCGAACTGGAGCCGCTGGCATCCCAAAACCAGCTCTTAACCAATGCGCCACTTGGCTGGCCCTCTCCCATATTCTTATCATATGAGACAAATTAACATTTATTGTTTAATTTTTCATTATATATCCTGTTACTAGAAGTTATAAGCCTCCAACTGACACAGACTGTTCCTGTTGGTACAACAATATAACTAGCAGTCACCCCAAACTACAGATACCCTTTATCTGGGGTCAAGACTGCATCTCCTAATCCGACATCTGTGTCCTCTAGGAATCTTTATGTCTTTCCATTATATGACTGAAGTGTGAAGTGTGTGACTGAAGTGTGAAGTGTGTGTATGTGTGTGTATGTTGAAGAAAAAGGACAAAAAAATCAGTCGACAATTGAAACTTGAAGACTAGACTATAAGATGGCTGTATGTAATAAAGCACTAAGCCACTATTAGGCTCCTGAAATCTAAGTTTTATGATGTTTTCATTATTTCAAAGACTCAGACTTTGTTTCCTCAGAGGCATCACAAAAGCCTCCATAGAAACAGAATGAACGTCACACCAAGAGAAGGAAAATAAAATGAAGCAAAGGAAAATGTGCAGTGAACTACTCATTAATGAAAGGTGCAAAGGGTAGGTAGAAAATGTTAAGAAATTATAAAAATGGTAGGAAAGTCTTCGGCAAGGAAGAGGTCTGTGAGCCAAAAGACTGATGATAACAAGGTGATGCCTCATTTAGCCATATCCTATTGTCATCCCCACATATTATTGTTTTGAAATTTCAATGTAGTAAACCATTCCTTCCAAAAACAAAAAAAACCAGGCAGCATTTAAAATCAATATATCTAATCAATATAGCTAAATGATTCTATTTCAAGTATTCTTTTTTTTAAAAGATTCCACATATAAGTGAAACCATATGGTATTTGTCTTTCTCTGCCTGACTTACTTCACTTAGCATAATACCCTCTAGATCCATCCATGTTGTTGCAAATGGCAAGATTTCATTCTTTTTTATTGCTGCATGTGCAATCTAAAAACAAAACAAACAAAACAAAATGAAAACAGACTCACAGAAACAGAGACTAAAGGGATGGTTACCAGAAGGGAGGAGGTGGGGGAATGGGTGAAAAGGGGGAGGGGAATATAGTCAATAGTATTGTGATAAGTTTGTACAACAAGAGATGATTATTAGAATTAGTCAGGTGATCATATTGTAAGGTATAAAAATGTTCATTTACTATATTGTGCACTTTGTGCTAATATAACAAATATAAGATTGTATACCAGGGCCCACCGAGTGACGTGTTGCTTAAGCGCTGGCTTGGGACACCAGAGGCTCCGGTTCAGATCCCACATATGAGGGCCAGTGACACTGCCCTCTACAGCTAACAACAGCTCCACCTGGAGCTGGGCTGCTGTGAGTCCCCGGGACGGCATAGCTGCAGCCCTTTCTGCAGTGGGCTGCCATAGGCTACAGTGAGTGGCCAGCAGGCAAGGTGAGCGGTCGGCAGCCGGTGTGAGCTGCCAATAGCCGTGGTGAGCGACCATCCAGAGGCTGGCGACCGATCTGCCTCACCGGGGAAGAGCTCAATGACGATACCAACATGGGCCAGTGAAACAACATCCTCCGCAACTAGACTGAAGAACAAAAAGACGGCAACTTGTCTGTTCCCCTTCCCTGATTCCCCAATAAAAAAATCTTGGGCCGGGGAAGAGCTCAATGATGATACCAACATGGGCCAGTGAAGCAATGTCCTCCACAACTAGACTGAAGAACAAAAGGACAGCAACTTGTCTGTTCCCCTTCCCCAGTTCCCCAACGCTCTTCCCCTCCCCCAATTCCACAATAAAATCTTGAAAAAAAATATTGTATACAAACTATAATTAAATTTTAAAAAATCAGCACACAAAAAAATAATTTTTCTTAAAAATCAAATCTTCATTTAAAAAAAAATCAAATATTTGATAAGATAGTATGGTGAGCAATGCATTCACTTATTATTATTATTACTACCAACAGCTACAATTTATTGAATACCGATTATATACCAGGTGCTCTACTATGTTATTTATATACATTATCTCATCTAATTCTAAGATAACTCTGAGTGAGGGCTATTATTATTTTTATTGAACAGATGAAGAAATCAAAGCACAAAGAAAAACTAATTTTGTCAGTAAGTGGTGAAATTCCCATTTAAACCCAACAGAACGAATCCCAAACTCTTTGAAAAGTTTCACAGGAAGCTTAAAAGTGTAGAAAGAAACAAATGAATAAACTAGGGTCCTTTTGTGGCTATAAAGGGTTCCTCAATATATGTATGTTAGGTTCTGTCACTGTTATCCAAATTTCTCTTAATAAAAAACCTTATGAGTAAATGATTATATTTTGCATACAAACAAATTAAGGTCTTAGGATGAATCTAGTTACTATGGCGGAGCCAGAACCTGAACTCTCTCTCTCTCTTTTTTAAATTCTAAAGCTACACTAATGTTTGCTATTGGTTTGTTGGAAAAGTCATGATGCATTTTTGCAACAAAAAACAAAAAAATACATCATGACTTTTCCAGCAACCCAATGCTTCTTGCTATTTGTAATATTACAATGGTCTTCTTTTTATGATATATGATATCTGTTTTAAAAAGATAAGATTAGCACATTTGTATGCAACTTTAAAAAGAGGAAGTTATTTGAAAAAGGCTTGAGAGGTGAAGATGATGTAAGAATTGCTATGTGACTAGAGAGGTTTGTGTGCACTAGAATCTGCCCTTTATGTTTGAGAGCTCTTTGGAGAAAAAAATTGTAAAAATATGATTCTGGTTAGCAGGATATGTAACATTCCTTCTTGTACCATTGATAGCATTTGAAATTCGTTTATCCAAAAATGAATTTGGGCTTTTAAAATAGTACCTTAAAAATCATTTTGAAACCTGGGGACAGTGAATGTGTATGATTTAATGTTTTTGCTTTATCATCAAAAGAGAGAAACAGAGGGGACAGTCAAGTGGATCAGTTGGTTACGAGCGTGAGCTCTGAGCAACAGGGTCACAGGTTCAATTCCCACATGGGCCAGTGATGCTGCGCCTGAGCTGAACTGCTGCTGAGCTGCCAACAGGTGGCAGGATGGCTCAGCTGCTGAGAACACATGCTCCTAACAACAATGTTGCCTGTTTCACTCCTGCATGGGATGGTGGGCTACACCCACCACAACTAAGATTGAACACGTCACCTTGAACTGAGTGGCCCTGAGCTGCCAACAGGTGGCTGGATGGCAACTGGACTTGGAGCTGAGCTAGCTGTGCCCTCCACAACTAAGCCTGAAGGACAACAACTTGGCTGTTCCCTTTCCCCAATTCCACAATAAAATCTTAGAGAGAGAGAGAGAGAGAGAGAGAGAGAGAGAGAGAGAGAGAGAGAGAGAGAGAACAGAAGTGCATGTTTGGGGGAACATATGTAGTCTTTGCTCATCCAGTATCCCACCCTTCCTCAATTCCCTCAAGGTGTGGGTTCAAGGACCGAAACTATGCTCTGACTCCCTGCCACCAAGGAAGCCGTCAGAGGAGGAAATGATACAAGGTTGGAAAGTTGGCAGTGGAGTATTGTAAAGACAAGACATAAAAACAAGATGCAGGGGTGACCAGTTAGCTCAGTTGGTTAGAGCATGGTGCTGATAACACCAAGGTTGCTGGTTTGATCCCCCCATGGGCCACTGAGCTGCACCCTCCTTAAGAGTCAACTATGCCATTGTAGCATGAAAGTAATGTGTAACTAATGACCATGTCTGTTCCCAATAAAATTAAAAACAAACAAACAAACAAACAAACAAATAAATAAAAAACCCAAGATGCTTGTGTTCTTGCTTCTGAGGTCTTAGAACACTGTCAATTCCTATCTTATCCCAAGACCTAGTTGTTACATATTTTCCTTCATTTCTATGAATGTCTTTTTAATATAGAGCTCCCATCTCCATCCCTTTGTTTTTTCTGACTTGAATTAGTCAGTTAGTTGCTGTGTTTCCAACTGAAGACTGGCAGCCACTGCTGGTTAACTGCCTCAGTTCCCACGTACACCCACTTCTCCTTAGCCAGCTTTTCATTAACAATGGTCATGTGATAGAGTTCTGTCCAATGACATATAAGTGGAGGTAGTCTGGGAGGTGGTTTTTGGAAAATCTATGGCTTCATGATAAAAATGGATATACCCTTTTTGCCCTCTCTTTTTTGCCCTGTGAAAATGGTGGCCATTGGTACAGCAGCCATCTCATGATCAGGAGGTGACAAGTGCGAAGAAAAGCCAATAAAAACTGCAAAGATGCCAGTCCTGACATTGTTGAGCCTATAGCACCTTACTTCCAGGTAGCTTAATATTAGAGACAAATAAAGCTCTATCTATTTAAGCCAAAACTATAGATAGTTTTCATATTCTTCGAAGCTGCTGCCATCTTAATTGATGCAAGTCCCTAATAATAAAATGGGGATATGAAAAACAAACAACAACATTCTAAAATTTGAGGAATTTAAGGGAATGAGGCGTAGGAGGAAGAGAAGACATAGCCAGATGAATTTAGGCATATCTCTTAGTAGCTGACCTCTGTTCTTTTCCTGTTGCTGTCGATTAGTCTTGGATTGCAGTGAACTTTGGAGCTGATATTAATGCCAAAATGAAGGATGCTGCCTCCTGGATATAGGTACGCTCTGATACGGGGCTCCTGGCTTCCAAAGGTGAGGATTATATGTGCATACATAAATACGCATGTACTCGTACTGAGGAGGAGAAAGATTGATCTCACCTAGAAGTCAATTCTACTTAGCCAAAAGAAATCCCAGGGTTTTTGGTCTGTCCATAATATGGTATTAAGAGAAAATGCTACTCTGTCAGTGCCTTTTTCTTTTGCTTCCAATGCTGGATTGCAGACAAGACTTGTGAATTCTCCTCAGAGATTGAAAAAGGTCAATAATAGAAATGTTGTTTTCTTCCTTTCAGTAGCTGATTAAATAACTCCTGGGTATACCTATAGCTACACATACATTTCTAAAGAAAATCATTCAAGGACTGTATGATTTCCTGAGGTGACCTCCAGGGTGCCAAAAAGTTAGAAAATATAAAGTCTAATGTAACTAATAAAATGAAGAATTTGTGTTAGGCACTTTGAGCATTTTGGGGTGAGTGACAGTACAGTAAAGAGGTGGAGTCTTGGGAGAGGTGGGTAATACATGCTGATATGGTTCTCTCTTGATAAAAAAAAGTCTTCCTGAAAGAATAAACTAGATTTAGGGCTTGTCCTATGAAAATTGTTATTATCCCCCAGTTAACTCATCTGAATACATTTGGGGCTTCAGCTCTGATGGGGCTACTTTATTTGCAGCATCTAAACTAAGTTAATGACTGTTTTCTCATAGCTAAGGGCAGTTGACTAGAATTAGAAGGTCACTGGCTATTAGCATTTGATTTTCTTGCTGATGCCAGAGAGATGAGTTGGGGGAGGCATGGGCTCAGTCACTCATATTTTAATTTAGTCTCATTAGATGAGCATCCCAAATGATGTCTCAGGGATGACTCAAAATTTCAGGAGGGATGTGTCTGCCTTTGCCCTGTGTCCAGCCCTTTGCACAGTGGGCATATCCACTGATAACACAATTGTCAGAGGAACATGCTTTCAATTCCCAGTCTCAGGGGAGAATGAGATCAGGCTTGAATGATCATTTATGGTGATTGAATTGCTTTCTGACAAGGAAGCCTCGCTCGCTTGTGGACTTTATGGACGGTGCTCTCAAAAATTGGCCAGTTAATCTCTTTAACTGTTGCATCTTTCCTAGATTCCATTGTCTCTTTTGTAAATGCTATAAAATTGAAAAATGGAGTTTAAGCAAAATGCAAATGTGATTCTGTCTTAGAAGGAGGGAGTAGCTATCTGTAACAGCCTGGGATGGAGAGAAAGACAGAACAGGATGGCTCTTTTAGAATTATAACATAGAACATACGATGCAAAATTATGAAGCTGACATGAGGGTATGGCAAGGGTAATGTAGTGAGAGATCCTCAAGGGAACTGGGAAATTTGGGGACAAGCATAGGGTCAGCCAGGTCCAGCTACCCATCCTACCTGATATAAAGTTTCTTTCTTTCATTTCAGGCTCAGGACTCTGGGATTTATTTTATGAACACAGATAGCAGGCCCCCTTGTGAGAGCAGTTGTCATAACAAATGTATGCATACAGTAATGGGTACACACATAAAAAGTAGCAATTTGCTTTGCCTAGGGGAGTGGAAGTATAATTTGAGTTATATACTAAGAATAGTGAAAAAATAGAGCGAACACCGAGCACTTACTATGTGCAATGAACATAACGTGCACTGTAGTATGCACATGAGGGTTATATGTCCCATCTCACTTAATCCATACTGTAGCCCTATGAGAAAAGTACTGTGGTATTATTATCCCCATTTTACTGATGAGGAAACTGAGGCATAGACTATTATTTGCTCAAGGTCATAAAGCTGGTAAATGACAAAAGTGGAATTTCAACCAGAGCCTGCCAGCTGAGCCACTACAAGTTACTGCCTTGGATATCTGAATGAATAATAGAACTTTCCAAGTTTGAAGAATCCTTCCAGGTATAGGAGGAGTATGTGCAAAGGCATAAAGCAGCACAAAGAAACCCTCGCACTAGAGGGTCAGAAATCAAACAGCAGATAAGCGGTGGGGGTGCAAGGAGGGAGGAATGTAATATGAGGCTAGGTAGGTGGAGTGAGCTACAGCTTGACAGGCTGTGGATACTGACCTGGAGAGAAAGAACACCTATAGCTATAGAAGATTTTTTTACACAAGGGAGTTCCAGGATTAGATATGTGGTTTAGCAAGATAACTAGCATTAATGACAAGGATGCACAGAAGTATGGGCGCAGAGAGACTTATCATTAAAAGGCCTAAAAATTAATAACCACTGAGAGATGGGCAGAATGATTAAAGAAGATCTGGATTTGAGTGATTTTTTTAAAAAAATGAGAGTCAATCAATAGGATTTGATGATCAAATAAAAATGGAAGTTGATGAAGAAGAATCAAATATGACCCAACATTTTGTAATCAGCAGTAACATCATTAGTAGAAAATGTAAATGCAGGGCCGGCCGAGTGGCACGGTGGTTAAGCGCTGGCTTGGAAAGCCAGTGGCCCGGGTTCGGTCCCACGTATGAGGGCCAGTGACACTGCCCTCAAAAAAAAAAAAGAAAGAAAATGTAAATGCAAAACAGGTTTGATTGTGATATGGTAGGTAGGAAACAATATACTTTCCACTGGTCAGGCCATAACAGGAATATGATGATCAGTTCTGGATGGCTCATATGGAAAGGGATCATTGCTAATTCTTGCAGAGAAAGACCAAGAGGAAGGTAAAAATCCAGCAAGTATGATATGGAGGAAGAGAGGGACTGGAGAAGTTCAGTTCAATTGAAATGATTTTACAAAAGCATGTTTTTACAGTGTATACTCTGAACTCAAGTCCTGATAGTGGGGTATATAACGCAATGATAGAAGAACCAAGCTTTTCTTAGCTTTTCAACTTAGCAAGACAATAAACAAAAAAACCCCAATGGGTTCACATTAGCATGAAAAGAGGACACTTGGACACCGTAATTTGACAACAAATATTTAAAGACTGCAGAAAAGTGACAATTCTCTTTGGCTCCAGTGCACAGAAATGAATCAATACCTAGAAATCTTAGGAAAGTCAATTTCCATTGAAATAAAGACTTTGAAACAACCAGAGCTGCTCTCTGGGAAAAAGGTGATTTTTATCATCAATAACTATTCAAACTAGGTTTAGATCACAAGGATTTTCAGAGGGGAGTCCTGTCTCAGGAGGGAGGTGAATGAATTCTAAGATTGCATGGCAGAAGCATGATGCAGGTCATGCTACCTAAAAATAGAGGATCTCATTTCAGGTATTAAAAGTCATGATTTCCTGACCCTCAGCTTCCTATTTATAATATGAATTTAGATTTTTTATTTCTAAGGTTTCCTTTTGCTTTAAAAACCTCAATGATTTTAATATGCATTGCTTGCTACTGTTGGAAATATTGAATGCCAGTGTGGAATTGTTATTTAATAGCATAAGAAATACAAGAGGGGGTGACTGGTTAGCTCAGTTGCTTAGAGTGTGGTGCTGATAACACCAACGTTGCCAGTTCGATCCCTGCATAGGCCACTGTGAGCTGTGCCCTCCCTAAAAGGGTCAACTATGCCATTGTAGCATGAAAGCAATGTGTAACCAATGACCGTGGATCTTCCTCAATAAGAAAATAAAAAAATAAAAAAGAGAAAATAAATACAAAGACTTTGCTCAAAAGTTTTAAAAAAGTTACCATTAAAGCTGCACTTCTAGACTATTTATCTGGCAACCATGAGTAGACATAATGACATCAGCTAACATGTATTAAACACTTATTATTCCAGCAACTGTGCTGAGCACTTTATGTAAATGATCCCATTTAATTCTCATAAAAAACTCTATAACATAGCTACTATTCACAGTTAGGGAAACCAAGACTTGGAGAGGTTAAGTAATTTGTCCAAGGTCATAAATGGTAGAAATACCCTGGCAGTCTAAATCTAGAACAGAGATTGACAAACTTTTTCTGTAAAGGGCCAGAAAGTAAATATTTTAGGTTTTGATGGTGACATGCTTTAGAGCATGTTCTCTTTTTTTTTTTTTTTACAACCTTAAAAAAAGTAAAAACTACCTTTAGCTCCCCTGCCATAAAAATCCTGGGCCTCATGTTGAATTTGAACTGAGATCTATGGTTTGTAGATCCCTGCCCTGCTTTCTTGCTACGACACCCTATTGCTTCCTCCCAAATATAATAGCATTTATTGAGAACGTATCATGGGCCAGGCATTGTGCTAAGTACGTCTCAAATATTATCTCATACAATCCTTATAAGCAGCCTCTGGGCTCATTTTATACCCTCCTTTTATAGATAAGAAAATAGGATTAAAGAGTACCAGTAAATCATTCACAGTTAAAAGGCCAGTAAGTGCCAGAGCTTTTTGGATCTGGACCCTGTGTTACGTTTGTTTGTTTGTTTGTTTGTTTGTTTGTTTTATTTGTTTCAGGTGTACAAAACAATGTAATAGCTAGACATTTACCCCCTAACCAAGTGATAATCCCCCTTCCCCAATCTACTACCCCTCTGATATCATATAGCTGTTAGAATTCCATTGACTATTTTCTATACTATACTCCATACCCCGTGACCATATATGTGTGTGTGTGTGTGTGTGTGTGTGTGTGTGTATATATATATATATATATATATATATATATATATATATATATAAAATTATAGTTGACATACAATATTATTCAGCTTCAGCTTCAGATGTACAGTGCAGTGGTCAGGCATCTACACCGTCCATGAAGTGGTCTCCCTAATAAGTGGACACTGTGCTTTTATTCACTGTAGTAGATCCTGAGTATTGTGTAGAGGGACTGGGGCAGGGAGGGACTAGTGTGAGAAGACTAGTGCATAGTTTAGCAATAGCCTGGGCAATTAGGGTACAGTGGGGAAGACAGGAGAGCTTCATAATCAACTGGGTTTACCAATTCATCGGCTGTCAGGGGAGATGGAATGGTGGCAGATCACTCTAATGACTGAGCTTGGATGACTCAGAGAACAGAAATAAGGAAGTCAGATATAGGGCTGGTTAGAGGGAATAAACAGGCTGATAAAGCATGGAGTAGTGGCAAGATCCCATACAGCTTTGGCTATATAACTAGTTGTGTTACCATAGGCAAGTAATTTAAAATAGCTTGGCTTCAGTTTCCTGAAGTATACAATGAGGATATTGAATTAGATGGACCCTAAGTTTCCTCCTAGTAACAACATTTCGAGTCAGTGAGGAGCAGAGAAAAGTTGTAGGAAGTTGCCAAAAGAAAGAACCTAAAACAGGCTTCTTGGGAGAAAGATTTCAGAAAAAGAATTGGACAGAAGGATGCTAAAATGTATATTGTGATTCATCTGTCATCTTCTTCTAGGCAAATAAAGATCAAAGACGATGCTTATGGTTGCAAGGTCAAGCTAAATTAGTGTCCATCATCAGAGGGCTGAATGACCCTTTAGATGCTCAGAGAAAAATCTGAAAATGTATGGGAGAAAACCCAGTGGAAAGAAGGACTAGCGTGATACTGTGATAGTTTCTGCTTCCAAAGTATAAGGGAAAATGGGAAATGAAGAAAAATGCAGAAGTACAAGGGCCAGAATTGAAAAGGATTTGAATGAACAGGTCACTGTGATTATGTGGGCTATCTATGTAGGCAGGAAAAGAGGGTATCAATAACCCATCAAACTACCTAGTAAAATTTGAAAGGGAAATGAACATTAATATCCCTGGGGAAAAACAGAAAAATTCATTTTAGGATTGCAAGAAAATAAGTTTGTAAAACTTCTACATTAAACACAGAAGTGAATGCTTGGGAACACATGAAACCAGAATTATGAGAAACTTAGCGGTTTTATAATCTGTGTCTTTTATAAAGAGTCAGAGAACAAGAACCCTGTTATTTTAACATGCTGTGTTTATATGGTGCAATACTGAACTTGACATGAAGGGAAGAATATCATTTCTGGTGATAGCATGGAGTATCAGGACATGTTCCCAGATTATGTGGCTCATTTTAAAGATCTCTAAGAAAAAGATATACCTCGATCATCTGTGATGTGAAATCTGTTCTGAAATAATACCAACAACATAAAAATAAATCCTAGTTTTATGTACATGAATAAAAACTACCTATTTGAATTCATTCAAGAAACAAATAATCCAAGTTAGATAGCAAGGAGTTTCCTTTCAATTATCATTTATTCAGTGGACATAAATGCTGTTTCTTAATATTGGATACAACAAGAAAAAGAAGATTGTTAGGAAAAAATACAAATTGAATATACTTCTAAGAAAACAGAAGCTATTAAAATGACACCAATTAAATAGAAATCTATTTGTAGGGTATAAAACACTATGAATGAGATTATCTTTTGTGATTCCATCTATCCTTACATTTCTAAAATTCTGTTTTGGAACCACTGCTTATGTTCATTGCCTAAAATAGCTCTTCCTTTGATTCTTTGATGATCTTATGAAAATATGTATAAAGAAGTTTTGCATAGAATTGATTAGACAGGAATAAATATTTACCCAGAATAGTTTTGGGGTGGGAGGCATTAGTTCTTTTAGAGATCATACAATGAAATTTTTAGACTGATTTAAACATATATGCCAGTTTAGGATGATGAATAATGTGTCACTGGATTTCTTCCTTTCTTCCTTTCTCTCTTTCTCTCTCTCTTCCTCTCCCTCTCCCTCTCTCCTCCCCTTTCAAAGTAACTCCAAGGTAAGAAATGCTCAGGTAGTTATATGAGAAAGTCTAGGATCTGGAAATCTCAGAGTTGTACAACTAAGCACAATGACACAAATGTAACGTAAAAATTAAAGTTTACATATGCGGTATTTCAATTTTTTAGGCCTTATATCTGAATGAATTTGGAAGAAAAACCTTTTAGGCTTCCTAGACTTTCTGTTTTTTAGCTACAATCTCCATTTGCACATTTGACAAGGCAAACTGCTGTTTTCTACAATTTATTTATGTGGGTCCATGCTACATACTGACATATATTTCCTCTCTCTACAACTATCCACCATATGGATAGATTTCTTATTAGTCAATATATATTCTGTAGGTTATGTACTGCAAACTCAAACATGGACAAATGCGATGATATCATCCAAAACACTGCACAGATGTCTTTAAGAGATTGGTAGAAATACTCATCAGGAGACTGAATGTCTAAGAATTGTGAAATGCATTCGGATGAACAAGTCAGAAAACAGGTTAGAAAGTAGTCAAATTTATAATTTGTGATTTCATTATGACCATGGGATGAAGTCAAAGAATAGTAGTAGTCAGCAATTTACATTTAAATGTAGAAAATGCAAAAGGCGTCATGTACATAGGAGGAATAGAGATATGGATGTACAAAAAAGAAGAGGGAGAATTCTAATGAATGATCTTCAGATGAAAAGAATCAATATAAAATATCCAGCAGTGGTAAAATGCTTTCAAATTGCCATTTACGCAATTGATGCAAGGAACAGGTATTTTTCAGTATAGAGAGTGCGAACAGAAAATTATTATGAAACAGTGCAGGATCCTTGGAAAAACACCAATGAAATATACTTTTCAATAGTAAGGAAAACAAAGGGTGTGAAATAATGTCAATTAGAGAGAAATGCTTACTCTCAGAGACTATCAGACTGTGCCTGGAAGGGTAACCACCATGCTTAGGAAGCCCGAGAGTTCTGGGAAACAATGACGACAGAAACAAGACTTATCGTTTGAAATTAACACTCTGGTTGTGTTTAAGAAACATGTAATGATTACAACTATATCATATGACAAGAAAAATAATATGTAAATGTAGGAGTGATATTCAAAATGTTGTATATAACTATTAGTATGGGATGGCCACAGAACAATCAGGTACAAGCAATGACCAAGCAGAACAGAATGAGATGGTTAATAATGAAAAGGTAGGAGTGTACTAGTACATATTAGTTGGATATCAGTGCCTGAGAGCAATGATTGATAAATTTGTAAGAGAATTTTCAATGTATATTTCTGAGTATCCCATTGCCCTTGTATTAGAATTGTAACTTCCAGAAAAATCAAAAGTAGAAATAGTCTAAAAATCTCAATTTTTTTTTGAGGGCAGTGTCATTGGCCCTCACATGTGGGATGCAAACCGGGGCCACTGGCCTCCCAGGCCATCACTTAACCACCCCGCCACTTGGCCGGCCCTAAAAATCTCAATTTTTAAAGAATCACCTTCATGTGACATTTGCCCAACAGTAATACATTTTCCTGACAATCACCTGTAATTGACAAGACATTAGAGATGACATTGAATTACTCTGCCACAAGGAAAGATGAAATATTGTTATTTGCAACAACATGGATGGATCTTGAGATTATTATGCTAAGTGAAATAAATCAGACAGAAAAAGTCGAGAACCATATGACTTCATTGATATGTGGGATATAAAACTGAAAGCAACAAAGGAACAAGACAAACAAACAAAGAAACAAAACTCATAGATACAGACAACTGTTAAGTGGTGACCAGAGGGTAAGGGGGGAGGGGGTGGTAGAAGAGGGTAAACGGGGTCACATATATGGTGATGGAAGGAGAACTGACTCTGGGTGGTGAACACACAGTGCAATATATAAATGATGTATAATAGAAATGTACACTTGAAACCTATATAATTTTACTAACAAATGGCAAGCCAATAAGTTTAATAAAGATAAAAAAAGAGATGACATTGACTCAAATTACTAAGACCTACCAAATATTCAGAAAGTAAAAAAAATTCTATTACAAAAGTTGTCCCCAAACCATTTGCTTAACCAAAATTCAGAACAGCAAATTGTCAGCAATAATGGATGTAAATAGGTTTCTACCCACGGATTGAAGTGCCCTTTGGAAAGTTTTTGAAACATAAGAGACCACAAGGCTAAAAAGCAATCCTTGACAATTTCCTCAAGACTCTGCAATCATACTATACAAGCTCTCAAAAGTACTATTCAGAACTGAAAGTTCCAATAATAGATGTCATACTTTGAACAGCATTAAAGCAAAAACAGAAGAGGGGAACCATGAAAGATATAGAGGTTCAACACCTAGGGAAGATTTAACAGCTAGAAGTTACCATAAATTACTCCACACACACACAAAATGCATGAATTTCAGCGTTCATCTTACAAAAGGTGTGAGATCTAGCCAAACTATCATCAACATGAGCTCGAGGCTTCAAACATATTAATATTAAATTAGAGACAAATTAAAGAACATTGATTATACCCATTTATCCAATACAGATTTACTGAATATCTAAGTGCAAAGCCATGGAAAATACCAATGTTTGTCTAATCTAATGCATATTTTAACTTTAAGAAATGTAGTGTGGACTTGGGGATAAAATACAAGTAGGAGAGAAATGTGTCCAAATGAAAATTAATGATTTTCATATGGAAGAATTGGGGAAGGCTTCATGATGGATTACGGTCTTTCCTCCCTGCCCAGTTTTATTGATGTCAATTGACAAATAAAAACTGTGTGTGTAAGGGCCGGCCGAGTGGCTCAGTTGGTTAAGAGCTCGCTCAAGAGTGTGAGCTGAGCTCTGAGCAACAGCTGTTCGAGGCCAGCCCGAGCTGAGTTGCCGATGAGCTACCAACAGGTGGCAGGATGGCTCAGCTAAAAAAAAAACAAAAAAAAAACAAACAAAAAAAAAAAAAAAAACTGTGTGTATTTAAGGTATACAACTTGATGGTTTGATATATGGATATACTATGAAATGATTGCCAAAATGAAGCTAATTAACATATCCATCACCTCACATATTACCTTTTTTTGGAGTAGAGTCTTGACATGCAGAGTACATGGAATTAGTATTTCAGGTGGAGTAAATAATACAAATACTACTAATAATCATAAAATAGATAATAACACTTATAGTTTCTGACAGCCAAGAATTTTTTATGAGTAATGCAAAGCTTCAGGAAGCTGATTTTTATTAATTCAATTTTATAGATGAGGAAACTGAAGCACAGCAAGGATCCAAGTTCCTGTATCATGGGGTAGACTGGGATTGGAACTCAATCTGTGTGAGGGCAGAGTCTCAGTTCCTAGACTGCCCCTCCATAAATAGTGACAGCAGAGGTGCGTGGTGGGTGTAGTTTGGTTGGAGTATGGTTTGTGAAGTTGAGAAGATTGGTAGTTAAGCCAGAACGGTGGCTTGAAGCCTACATGTTCCATTTAGGAAGGTACATTTGAGGTACCCTCATCCAAGCCATGTTCATCTCTAGAGGCTTTATCATACTTTTCCACTAATAACATAAACATGAAAAGAATATAGCACTGTAATCACAGAACTCCATAAATGTTATCATCATCAAGAAAAACAATACATACAGTTGACCTTTGAAAAACACGAGGGTTGGGGCACTGACTCCTGCACAGTCAAAAATCTGCATATATAACATTTGAGTCCCCCAAGACATAAGTTGTCCATTTGTATCCACAAGGGATTATTTCTAGAACCCCTGCAGATACCAAAAAATAGAGATAATTGGCCCCTATATAAAATGGCATACATCAACGCATACAGTCTGTCCTCTCCATCCGTGGACTCCACTTTTGGATCAAAAACAGTACATGTATTTATTGAAAAAAAAATCACATATAAGTGGACCTGTGAAGTTCAAGTTCACAGCGCTCAAGGGTCAACTGTACTTGGAAGTTCTGAAACTCTGCTGATGAAATTAAAGATATCCTTTGAATACCACATATAATAGGAAAGAAATGTTAAAGTTTCAACTACATCTCACTGTGATCTTTTATCTTATTTTTTTAATCACTCAGTGCACAGCTCGTCTTTTATAGTATCATTTTATTGAATTTAAGAATGGATTTCCATTAGTTCTGCAACTGCTGTTTTTTCTCTTGACTTTATTTCTTAGGCATAAAACATTTAACCAGAAGACAGACCCAATAAAAAGTGATTAAATTTTAAAACAGCATAAAACTAGACATAATGAAACAAATGCCAAAGAAACCCAGACTGGTCCAACATCTTTAACAATAATAGCAGAGCTTGCCATCTTTCATATATGAGAAAAGACATCACCAGGATCTCAGCGTTGGAATAGTTATGCCAGGAAGGGAAATAGAGCATCAAGCTAGTCCTGCTCTTTCACCCGGCACCCTTGTTAGCAGTGACAGGCATTTATGAGAAGTATGGTCAGAGTTAGTAGGTATGGATCAGAGCAAAACTATGTGATGTACAAGGCTACTACAATGGCTGCATGGTCATACCATCCACTTCATAACCAGCTAGGCAGTTTGAAAAGCCACAAATGTCTATGGGGCTTTATTTTCTCTGCTTAGCCTCCCTCTCTACTGTAAAATGACTCTTGAAGCCAGGAGAAAAAATGATTTTTCAATGTACGTATTGAGCTTGGTATCTTAGTGTTATTGTTTTGCATACAGGGAAAGGCATCTAACCCATTTTTCTTTGAGTTTACTTCCTCCAGGTTATCTCATGTCTACTTCTAGATGATAGGAGTCTCCATCCATGTGCTCACATGGTATGCAGGATCACAGCATTTTTGCCTGAGAGACTGTCTTTTCCCCCATAAGTCCTATCTGACAGCATTAATGCTTCCTACTCAATACAATCACATGAGCTTCGGAGTGACCCTCCTTTACTACATTGGGGGTTTCCCCTACTCTCCAGTGCAGAAAGGAGGTTTGTTCTTCTCATGACTAACTAGTCCCTCAGGACTATTGTGGCAATTTGACACAATAAATAAATAATAATAAATAAAAGAGGATCATTTGAAAGTGCTCAGTCAACTCTAAAGTGTAATGCAGGTATAAAGTATTATCCATAGCTACTGAAATAGTTTACATACCCTTGAATCCTAATACAATCCTGATAAAACTGGCAACCTTCTACACAGCAACAAATAGAATACGCTCTCCCAATTAAATCAATGAAACTTAGGATGGGTCCAAAGTTTCTGAGGACAAGTAGTGAAATCTAATTTGCAGATTTTTTTTTTTACTCACTTTAGATATTTCTTATCACTGGATGATTTCAAGTACTGAAACCATTTTTACAGTAGCATGTATCTTTAATCTTTATGGTAAAGAACATGACTATAGACAAGTATTCAAATTATGACCTGATTCATGTAGTTCTGAATTTCAACCTTGCACTTTCCTATGACCCCCAAATGCACACACATCACTCTTTCACTATAGTGCTCAGCACGAGAAGGTATAACATAAATGGTTACTGAGAAGCAGAGTTTGCTGCAATGTGCTTCTACTGAGATACAGAGTTGCACAGTCTTGAAGCAGTTGTTCATTATGTAATGGGAATGTTGTGCTGAGAACATCTCCACAGGGAGAAGCAATACAGCTAGATGTAAAAATTTTCCCCATTTTACAATGGAGAAGTTTAATTTTTGCAGTATAATTTTCCTTATTTTATCATATTTTTACGTGTTGGATGAGTTCCCACAAATTCTAGATTGTGCATCTTGGCTTCGCGCCATCTTTATTTTGCTCTGCTCCGTTCTCTTAGTTGGAACTGAACAGAGGCAGGAGTCGACAGTATGTTCTTCGTCTGATTTTGACCTATATTACATTTTGAGAGGTAAGAGTAATAGGGGCCATATAACAATATTAATAATTTTACTTTTTTTTCTATGTAAGGGTATAGGTGCTTTAAATGCAAATTGAGAAACACAGCATTACTAGGGAAGAAAAAAAATGCTCCATTAACTTAGAATTCATTTTTCCTAACTTATAATGCTCTTTTACCTCCCTGTAGTCAAGAAACTTCTCTACTTACATCCTCCCTTAGATAGCAATAAAGCTCCCGGGCACAGCAGAAGCATGACAAATGAAGAATACCACCAACAGAGGACATTTGTACTTCTTTTAGTCTAGGCCACCATTATGTTTTTTAGTCTGTGGTATGTTATGTGTTCATCTTTTTGTAACATTTTAAAAACATTATTAGTACCACTATGTTCAAAAGTACTAAACAGTGAGTGTTGCTTTAAGAAAAGACATATAGCAACAAAACAGAAACAACTTTTTGTAGAAAAATGTGCGTGGTGTACATTGGTCACTTACGTATGTCATTTTGGACTTAGAAGTAAATAAACTTCCAGATAGCCCTTGAGAGCCAATTCTGTTTGTAGATAGAAGAGATTCTTTATTGTCTATAAATTACAGGATCATAGACGCCTAGGAGTCTCTAGGATCTTGAAGTTTATCTTATTTATCTAGAGTAATTCTAAGACATTCTTGTGGCAAAGACTGCTGATTGCTTCTGATATGTTTTCTCCTCTTCTTCCAGAGCAATATAACCCATGCTTTTTAGTTTGGTACATGGATGCCTAAAGTAAAGAATTATTTCTTAGCCTCACATGCATGTAGCTATAATCATATGACAAAGTTCTGGCTATGGAACTATAAGTGGATACTTTATCCATTATGGCAGTTGCTGAGAGAGCTTTCCTTAAAACTCTGATGGCACAGGCCTTTTGTCTTTAGTGCCTTCTGCCTTCCTCCATCTTGCTGGGTGCTGGAACTCAGATGTGATGGCTAGAGTGGGAGCAGACATATAGGGCCATGTAGTGGCTGTGAGCATTGAGGCCAGCATGGCAGAACAAGATAAAGGGGGACTGAGGACTTTGTGAAGCAGAAGAGCCTAACAAACCCTGCCCTATATACTTCTGGACTTTTACATGAGAGAGACATACATTTCTATATTGTTTAAGCTACTGTTGTAGTGTATCTCTGTCAAATGCAACTAAACAATGTATAATTCCTATTAGCTGATAAACTAGATTAGAAAATGATGGAAATTGAATGACGATTCTAATGTTTAGGTTTTCCCTCCAAACGCTGAGCACTCCACATGGTTTCCTTCCACAGTCTCACTTAAGCGTACTATCTCCTTTGCACATCCTCCCCAAATGCATGAAGAAACGGTACCATATTTTCAAGTTGTCTTCTTACTGAGCATTCTATATTCTTTCAAATGTTCCTCATGTAACTATCTCTACACCCTCACAATCTTGGTTGCTCTGCTAGGAATGTATGAGGTCTGGTAATTAAGTTTGTGAACTTGTCGCAACGATATTGCTAACCTTTTTTTGATATCAGAGGGATTATTCATGATGAATTTGTACCAACTGGACAAACAGTTAACCAAGTTTACTATTTGGAAGTGCTGAACAGGCTGCGTGAAAAAGTTAGATGACCTGAAATTTTCACCAACAATTTATGGCTCTTGCATCATGACAATGCACCAGCTCACACGACACTGTCTGTGAGGGAGTTTTTAGCCAGTAAACAAATCACTGTATTGGAACACCCTCCCTACTCACCTGATCTGGCCCCTAATGACTTCTTTCTTTACCCAAAGATAAAGGAAATATTGAAAGGAAGACATTTTGCTGACATTCAGGACATCAAGGGTAATACGATGATAGTTCTGATGTCCATTCCAGAAAAAGAGTTCCAAAATTGCTTTGAAGGTTGGCCTAGGCATTGGCATTGGTGCATAACTTCCCAAGGGGAGTACTTTGAAAGTGACCATAGTGATATTCAGCAATGAGGTATATAGCACTTTTTCTAGGATGAGTTCGCGAACTTATTCGTCCGTGTCCCTGTTAAATGAGGTGCTTGTAGGTCAGTATGATACCACAGATATGATTTAACCAGTGAGTAGTATACTGAAAACTTTAATTCCATTAATGCAATTTAATACTGTATTGCCTTTTATAGCAAGCAACACCAGATCACACTGGAGATTAACACTGAGTTTTTGGTTATCTAAAATCCCAATCTGTTTCTCATATTGTTAAAAATAAGACAACAGGCCCCAAATAGAGCCGCTTATGCTAAGTCCCGCATCATCCAAATGAGACTTAATTACAATTTTGGTTCTCCCAGAAATGGAATCTTATACCAGTCAATCAGGAATACCTGATCCCCACAGTTAGGTAATCTGCCTGAGAGACCAGCCATCCCTCAAAATAAAGTAGCTTTGCAAAAACCATTCTGCTTTTTGCCTACTATGACTTCTGTGTTCCTGCTCCCTTCTGCAATAACAGTCTTTCGTTTTGTACAGCTCCTAAGAGCTCCTGTCTATGCTAGATTGGATGCTTCCCAATCCATGAAATGTTGACTTAAGCCAATCAGATCTTTAAAATTTACTGAGTTAAAATTTGTTTTTTAACAATATGAACTGCCATCAAGTCACACGTTCCATAGCCTATATTTGTCCACAGGATTGGAAAAGTCTTAACAGCAGGACATCTTACTTGCTCTTGTTAAATTTTTTTTTTTTAAATTTGGATCTAGCCTCCTCATCTGTTGTAATCTTACTTCCAATTTTGATTTTGATCTTCCAGTATGTTAACTACTATTCTCATCTTTGTGGCATTTGAAAAGCTAATAACTGCACAGTCTATGTTATTATCTTGATTACTGACAAAAATTGGGGGGAAGTACAGGCAGGGAAGCTGCGTATGGTTGTGCAGGTTGTATACTGAACAATTTTTAGGGAGCACCATTTATGTCGATGGGATGGGGAGTTGGGCAATGCAGCAGAACTGAATCCAGTCTGTGGTTAACACTATTAAAAACCTCTGAGGCTTACAGTTTAAGACAACACTCCTCCTCAGCCATGGTTTTTGAAACACTTCCAAATCGACCTAACCGTGCTTCTCTCAGTGTACAATTCCTCATGTAATATAAGACAATATTGTAAGGACCCCTGTGAAATGCATTGCTAAAATTCAGATACCGTGCTGCAGCATAATACTGCTAAAAAAAGGGAAGCTGGCCAAGTTCAAAGAAATCCACACTATTAAATGAAAACTTTACAGCATAACTCCAGTGACTATTAAAGTATAAAATAAAGGAAAATAAATATTGGTTCAAAGTTTCAAAATATGGTTTCTCCTAGATTTATAGCTCTTTAAATAAAAGCGACAAGCCAAATTCATGTTTTTAAAAAAACTTGAAACAATAGAGGAAAACATTTCAACAAAGTGCCAAGTGGTAGACATCTAGCCAAATAATAAAAAAGTAGTTATACCGATGCTCTGTTATTTAAAATCCTTTTCCCTCAAAGAGTAAGAGTGATAAATTGTAAGGACTATCCCAATACATTTTCAATTAAATGACTAAATTAATGTAGAGACATTTAATTAAAGTTCCACTAGTTTTTCCAAATTCTGTTAATTATGCTGTTATCTAAAATTAAATCTCTCCCCAAATCCTTTTACATTTCTTCTGCTCATCTGATACAGATATAATTAAAACGCTGCAAGTTCACCTAAGTGCATCCAAATATTATAAAAGAAAGTATGAAAACTGGAGTTCAGTAACTATAAGAAGCTGGTATTTTAATGGGATTTCCACAATCCTTCGGGAAAACCAATAGACGTTAAGTATGCGTACACATACACACACATCCCCCATCTCAAAAATCCTTTGAAAATAAATTTCTCTTTTTATATCTAAGATGCTGCAGTGAATACCGCAGACAAATATAGTTTCAAAGGTTTTCTACCAGCAAAAGATAAGAATTTTTTTGACTCTGGGTAATTAATTTCAGGAGCAAGGTGTACTCTAGTTAGAATAGTTCTGTGTTACCATTTTCTAAACAATACAAATTCCCAAATGGTATCTCCGAAAGGCACTGTTTAATAGAAATAATTCAGAATTCAGGCTTCCTGGTATCAGGGCCAAACTCCTAGGTGGAAAAGTGCCAACTCAGACAATCCTAGCTGGATTTCCCATATGAGTTATTCTCCAGTGACTGAACCAAGGTTCATCCTAAGTCCCAAACTGTTTTATTATGCATATGCAAGATGAAAACACACTGATCAAAATTGGTCTACCAATATCAGACTTTTCTTGCTTCCGTTCTCTAAGAATCTTATTTGATTTGGACAGTTGTCATTTCCATTGCTCTGCAGTGGATACTATTCAGCCACCTGAAACCTACACGGTTTCTATTTACCTCTAACCTATCCCCCAGGCCCCTTAAGATTCATTAGGCAAATGTTTCTTTAAGAAGTGAGGATTCCTGAACCAGCCAGGTGGCGCAGTTGGTTACAGCATGAGCTCTGAGCAACAGGGTTGCTGGTTTGATTCCCACATGGGCCAGTGAGCTGCACCCGAGCTGAGCTGCTGCTGAGCTGGTGAGAGCCTGTGCTCTTAACAACAAGGTTGCTGGTTCCACTCCTGCATGGGATGGTGGGCAGCACCCTCCCCTCCCCACCCCCCCGTAACTATTGTAGATTGAAAGCAGTGACTGGGCTTGGAGCTGAGCCTGCACCCTCCCCAACTAAGACTGAAGGACAACAACTTGACTTGGAGTTGATGAGTCCTGGAAAAACACAATGTTCCCCTTCCCCAATTCCCCAACACTGTTCCCCTCCCCAATTCCCCAGTAAAATCTTTACAAAAAAGAAAGGAAAGGAAAGGAAAGGAAAGGAAAGGAAAGGAAAGGAAAGGAAAGAAAGAAAGAAAGAAAGAAAGAAAGAAAGAAAGAAAGAAAGAAAGAAAGAAAGAAAGAAAGAAAGAAAGAAATGAGGATTCCTTTGGAGTTAAGAGGTGAGTCAGTTGCAGGCTGGAGCCTTTTGAAAATGACTGATCTCTTCCCCCAAATTCCCTTTACTTCTAATCAAGAGGCTGCTAAGTTGGGAGAAGACTTTCCAAACTCACCATCATAACCAAAATCTGGGTCTCAGGCTTGTGATTCAGAAAATTCCCTTGTATAGATACATTTTGTTTACCAATGGCTTTCCTATTCCTGGTTTTGCTATGCATGCAGCCAACCCCCTTCCAAACCTAACTGCAGGACTTTGTAACTGCTTGGGGAGCTGTGACAAATACTGATTCTTGGAGCCCTCTTCTGAGACTGACTTGATCTGGGTGCAGCCGGGGCATGAGGATTTTTCTAAGCTCCCAGGTGAGGCTGATATGCAGCCTGTGCATTATGCCTGTCAAGGTGGTAAAGCAACTTGATAACAAAGGTTTACTGATGGATCTATTAAGGGGGTTACCACATCTCAAAGAGATGTTTTACTTGCTTAAAGGGCCACTATTAGAATTTAAGTGGTGCTTCTACAATGTCTATAATTAATTTTAAATACATCAACATAGATAGTATAGGATTTTGTATATGCAGTTAGTGCAAGCTCCAACTCTAGAGGCAATTGGTTACCCTAATCAAGAATTCACTCTAGGAGGGGTGACCAGTTAGCTCAGTTGTTTAGAGCAGGGATCAACAAACTACGGCTCTTTGCGTATGTTCCATCCCAAAAATTTGCCGATCCCTGGAAGAGCCAATCCTGCCCCTCACAACAATTTAAAAATTATTCGAGAGCCATAAATATATTTTTACATAATCACCATTATGTGAATAATATCCTTTAAAATTTTATAAATGAAACTATGATAGTTTTATTTTCATTTTCAATTTTACTTCAGAGCCTGCAGCTTGTGAGCTGCAGTTTGCTGACCCCTGGTGGGTCTTCCATCTCAAAAGTCTGCTGACCCCTGGGTTAGAGCATTACGCTGATAACACCAACGTTGCCAGTTTGATTCCCACATGGGCCACTGTGAGCTGTGCCCTCCTTAAAAGAGTCAACAATGCCATTGTAGCATGAAAAGCAATGTGTAACCAGTGACCATGGCTGGTCCCCAATAACGTTAAAAAAAAATAATTCTAGGAGAGTGTAGCCCTCGTTTTATGAAAAGGGGCCATGCCCAAAGATGGCCACTACTCTATAACTCTATGAACCTTGGAGGGTTTTGTAATGAACACCACTAATGTGTGTGCTGTGGAAAATGGTGGCCTGTAATGAAAGTTCCCTATGGGCTCTGAAGGGGAGCAGAATATGCCACCCGAAAACTTGCCTCTTTGGCCTAAGGATTATCTTGATCTGGTTATTTTTAAGAAACCAGCAGATACAGGAGCTCTGAAAACAGTAGAACTTAACCTTTTTCTAAGAGACATTTATATTTACAAGGGCAACCTCCCTTAGAAGGGTGTCTCCCCTCTATACCAGGAAGAGGATGACTAAATCTCTAGAAACTCTTATAATGGAGAAGGCAAGGACTTAAATCTGCATAACAACCATACCCTTGTTCACTGTGCTTTTCCTGGTCACCTCCCATACTAGCCTGCTCTTCCCCCTACCATCTTTGTCTTTAGCAGGAGATAATATTAAAGGAGATATCTTGGGCCATTTCAGAGTTATTCAGTTTTTTTTGGGTCTCTCTCATTTATACAGGAAGTATATGTGTTATGAAACTTTTATTTTTCAACTGTTAATCTGTCTTTTATTATAGGAGGTCTTGGCTAAGAACCTAGAAGAGTAGAGGGAAAATGATTTTTCTTCCCCTACAGAAGATTTTGGTCTGAAGTTGTGATGAGGTCTCACTTCCTCACACTTTTCTGTAGCTCTCCATTATTTACCAAAACACCCCTAACAGTTGCCCACGATCAAACTTATGTAGGTCAGTTCACATCAGGTGGGATGTGAAGCACTGTGCCAGGACAGAGTAGTAAATGGATAAATATTTTGGGTTAGGAAATCTTCTGTACAACTATTAAATACCTCTAGGTGATTTCCTAATCTCCCCATTTATAGGAATTGACACAGCAAGAATAGAGACTGAAATAAAGTATTTTTTAAGCTTTCAACTAATACTCTGCTTTCAGCTACTCTCCACTTATGCAAAGACATACTGAGAGGAAACAGGGGTCCATATTACAGAACAGGCTTTTAAATTTGTCAATATAAGGAGCAAGAAAGTGCCTTCTTCTTCTCAAGGGCTCTTTCAGTTAGTTTGCATTCCAGGAATGTTAATTTGTTCCAGGCAACACTAGAAATTAATGGGTTAAGTTCTGGGTAAGTGTAGGTGATTGGTATAAAGGCTGTCTTCTTGAGTTAATGCCTGAGAACTCAACAAGCTTATAATTTCTAAAGTCCTGCTTCAGACAATGTTTTAATGCAAATGTACTAAGGACAGGGGTTGGCTGGTTAGCTCACTTGGTTAGAACACAGTGCTCACAACACCAAGGTTGCTGGTTCGATCCCCACATGGGCTGCTGAGTTGCACCCTCCACAACTAGATTGAAACAACTACTTGACTTGGAGCTGATGGGTCCTGGAAAAACACATTGTTCCCCAATAAAAAACAATAAAAAAAGTAGTAAGGACTTCAGTGGAAAGATGTCTTCTATACTTTAAAAAATAATATTTGGAATAGTTCCTGACTGTACTACAATATATTAATAACTATCTATAGGTAAGTTATATAGCAAATATATGATCCCATCTTATGTTTCTCCAGAGCCCTTTAGGCAGAAAAATAAAGGAGCCTGGCTTGCAAACGAAGTACAGTAGGTCCTCACTTAACATCACAGCTAGGTTCTTAGAAGCTGCGACTTTAATCAAAACAACAGATAACAAAACCAATTTTTCCATAGGCTAATTGATATAAACAAGAGTTACGTTCCTGCATCATATTTCCAGTCACCAAACATCACCAAACTTCTAATGCTCCTAAACACTTCTAATATGAAACAATGAAATAAACGTGAGCTATACATACAGTTAAGAAAGATTAATAAAAACAAGTAAGATAATTCCTTTCCAACCTGTTTATTTCAGCTCAGAGCTGTGGTGGCTGAAGCCTCTCTCGGCAGCTTAGGGCACAATGAGGATGCCCATTCTGGATAGGACACCTTCCCATCGCAGGGTGCACTCACATCATACCCACACTCACTTGGACTGGGACAATTTAGACACTCCACTTCCGCCCATGTGCACATCTTTGGAACGTGGGAGGACACCGGAGTCCCCAGGGAAAACCCATGCAGATATTAGGAGAATGCGCAAATAGACAGTGGCCCCAGCCAGGAATCGTTTTTTTTTTCCTCCTCAATGTTATAACAAAACGACATTGAATGAAACGTTATTCGAAGCCCTGCTGTAGACTGTATATACAGTAATCGCAATACACAGCAGTTAAACTTAAGAGTACTATATGGGGAGAATTACAAGAAGGGACTTGTGCCATCAATTTCAGTGAAGGTATTTAACTGCTCCAGGGCCATGTAACTCCATGTATACCCAAAACAAGAACGTACTTCAGTGCTTTACTGGTTAAAATGTAAAAGGCTCCGGTCCCCTTTTTCTTCTCTAATTTTATAAATTGTAGTAAAATACATAACATAAATTTTGCCATCTTAATCATTTGTGTACAATTCAGTGGTATTAATTGAATTAATAATGTTGTGCAACTGTTACCACCATCCATTTCCATAATTCTTTTCAAAGACTGAAACTCTTTACCCATTGAACAATAACTCCCCTCTAGACCCTGTCAACCACCATTCTACTTTCTTTCTCTATGATTTTGACTACACTAAGTAGCTTATGTAAGTGGAATCATAGTGTATTCATATTTGTCTTTTTGTGACTGGCTTAATCCACTTAGCACAACGTCCTCAAGTTTCATCTATGTTGTAGCATGTGTCAGAATTTCCCTCCTGTTTAGATGACTAACATCAAAAAAGCAGAAAATAACAAGTGTTGGTGATGATGTGTAGAAATTAAAACTCTTGTGCACTGTTTGGCGGTGGGAACATAAAATGGCATGGTTGCTATGGAAAACAGTATAGCAGATCCCCAAAAAATTAAAAATAGAATTACCATATCACCTAATAACGCCATTTCTTAGTATATGTGGTCTGACAATTAAGTTCGTGAACTTGTTGCAACGATGTTGTTAACCTTTTTTTTGATATCAAGTGGATTATACATGATGAATTTGTACCAACTGGACACACAGTTAATCGAGTTTACTATTTGGAAGTACTGAAAAGGCTGTGTGAAAAAGTTAGACAACCTGAACTTTCTGCCAACAACTCATGGCTCTTGCATCACGACAATGCACCAACTCACAGGGCACTGTCTGTGAGGGAGTTTTTAGCCAGTAAACAAATAACTGTGTTGGAACACCCTCCCTACTCACCTGACCTGGCCCCCAATGACTTCTTTCTTTACCCAAAGATAAAGGGAATATTGAAAGGAAGACATGTTGATGACATTCAGGACATCAAGGGTAATACGATGACAGCTCTGATGGCCATTCCAGAAAGAGAGTTCCAAAATTGCTTTGAAGAGTGGACTAGGCACTGGCTTCGGTGCATAGCGGTAACGGTATTCAGCAATGTGGTATGTAGCACTTTTTCTAGCATGAGTTGGCGAACTTAATTGTCCCACCTCATATGCCCCAAAGAATTGAAAGCAGGATCTTGAAGACATATTTGTACTCCCATGCTCATTGTAGCATTATTCACAATAGCTAAAACCCAGAAGCAACCCAAGTATACTTGGACTGATGAATGGATAAACAAACTGTGGTTTATATCTACAAAGGTTTCTACACTTACACATTCGTAATTTCCTTTGTTATTGTCCCTTCTCTGTTTACAAAAGCGTGAGAACTTGATTCACAAATGATTCCATTGGGATGTAACCCTTTAGTTTACCTAAACAGAGGTGTTGCAACATGCTTTGAATATCAGGTGCAGGCTCTATGCACATTTTCATGCAAATGTCTTAGACCCTTAGCTCTCCTCCAGTGACTACAGGCCTTTTGCCTTCAGTGATGACTGAGGTGGTGTCAGTTATCAGGAAGTCAGTTGCTCAGCACTGACTTCTTTATTAGGCGTTGTTGGGTAAGGCATGTGATAAAAAGGTCACATGACCCCTACCCTTCTTGGAATTATAAGAATGATAGTTTTCAAATTTCGACCATGACCTATAGTAAGACATGCATTTATCACAGCCACTCAGAATATGTACATTCTGCATTTATACATGTGTATGCATGTGTGTGTGTGTCTAATATATCACCTCTTTAGGAAACCCTCCCGATCTGTACGATTAGGTTAGGTCTCGCCATTATTCTATATGTCAGCACTCTGTTTTTGCCCTTTCCAAGCCTTACTGCAATTGGAATGAAATAATTATGTAATAAGGATGTTGAGCCCATCTGTAGAGCTGGATTCTAAGGTTCCATGAGACCAGGGACCCTTTTCCTGTCACACAGAACAGCAGTCTAGGCAAAGCTGATCTGGAGCAATGCTATGTACACAAGAGCTGCTTAATAATTGCTTATGACCTAGTTAAATGGATAAAGGCCTCAGAATGTACCAGACCCCTGGGTTCTCTGCTTATTTCAAAATCTGAAGCCCGAATAAATGACCCAATGTGTTCGTTGGCATGGCTTACAGAACAGCAGCACCACCACGGGGCCAGGGCCAAGACAATGGGCATGGAGAAGATGGAGTGTGATAAGAGAGTGAGGTATGCTATTCATAGGGCCACTTTTTCTCGTCTTTATTTTCTCAGAGCTTGGAAGTCTTTACGTGGTATCTACTCATTTATTGCTTCTCTCTTGCTCTTATTTCTTCCTTTATTCTGTCATTACCAAGTTTATCTAGTCTATTCATTCGTTTTTTGTTTTTTTTTAAACTTTTTTTTTTTTTGCTGAGCCATCCTGCCACCTGTTGGCAGCTCAGCGGCAGCTCAGCTCAGGCTGGGCATTGAACTGCTGTTGCTCAGAGCTTAGCTCATACTCTTGAGCAAGCTCTTAACCAACTGAGCCACTCAGCCGGCCGTCATTTGTTTTTTAACAACCTTATTGTCTGCAAAACGTATCAAAACTATATAAAAAAACCAGTGTTTTCTAGAAAATTGACTAAAAATATACTATTGTTTTGCTGCTTAATTTCTTTATTCTGCTTGGCTCTGTGAAGAAAATGAGAAAAGAATATATTTATTTTTAAAAATAAACTCACTAAAGATAGGAAACTTAGGAACTTTTTCTTGATTAACCACTGAGAAAAAGCTCTTTGTGTAGGATCAGAGTCATGTTTACATGCTAGGAATTGGTCCTTGTTTAGTAAGATGAATTAAATTACATGTGGATGTCCAGAATCAATTACTGGAAAACCTAGAACCAGATTCCAAGTATCTATTGACTATTGCCTCTTTCTCAATAGTAAATACTTTCAAGTCAATGACAAATAAAGATTGTCAGGCAAGGTTTATGTCATCATCCCCTAAAGTCGGAAGTTGATCCAAAGCAAAAGTCCCACCTGACCTCAAAGAGAAGTCTGTTTTTGGATCACCACACAGGAACTTAGCTTTAGAAAAGAATTGGCAAAGAAATGTGCGGGGTATGCAATTTTGCTCACCATGTTCTAGCAAACCAAGGTACTCATATACCCAGGTCTCTTAGTAACCAAGGGCTGGACCGCTGCGGTGCCTACGATTCTCATTTCTGTTCATTAGTGTTCACATATAACATATGACATATGACAAAGTAAAGCTGTAAGTTGTGGTACATGCCTCTCTTGTGCCATATAACTGCTGCCATTAGGGATTTATGGTGGTAGCCTTGCCCTGAAGACATGCATATATATCTGAGGTAAGCCCTCTAGCTTTACCAAGAGTCCTCCCTGGTTGCAGCCATCAATGGACTTCTCTTATTTCAACTTGAGGTCAGCGCCCTGTTCCCAATCAGAAATTCAAGGATTCAAACCAAGTTTCATCTCCCCTGCCATTCCTCATGTTCAAAACATGGACCATAGTGTAATATGAAAGTATGAATCCTGGAATTCTAGTCTTTCAGTGCGTTAATTGATTTCAAGTTTTTTTTTCAAAGTGTGTCAAAAATCCACACACAAAAAAGTTGATATTTTGACTCTTTTATGCATTTAATAACATTTTGAGCTGTACATAAATAACATTATTTTAATTTTAAACCTTTGTTATATGGTAATAAATTTACCCAGTTGGATTGTTCACCATCTTAGCTGTAGAGGGCAGTATCACTGGCCCTCATATGTGGGATCCAAACCGGGGCTGCTGGCATCCCAAGCCAGTTCTTTACCAATGTGCCACTTGGCTGGCCCCATCTGTACTTTTAAAATCCATATTTCTATCAGTTATTATATGCAGATTTTAGTGTTTCTAGATAAACAGATTCAAGTCCAAGTACATGTAAAGATCTCATCAGAAAATGATCCTCAAAATGAGTTACAATTTCCAAAGTGCAAATTAAGATGTAAATAGGAATGGTTGGCTTTCAGATAAACAGCATCAATTTGTGAACAGGAATCATCTTTGTTATCACTAAGGAAAAAACATGATGTGACAAAAATAGTGTTGAGTTGGGTTTGGGTTCTGATCTTGCTTTTAACACATGAGAACATCTTGGTTAAATCATCCAGAATCTATTTCCCAATTTATAAGCTAAGTGCTGTGGCCTAGATAACCTCTAGTCTTTTTCTGGTTTCAAAAACCCTTTATTCTACATAGTAGCTGAGAAAATATTTATCCTATAGTCTATAGTCCTATATAATAGATCAAAGTGTTACTTAAATTGTCATCAACCTTGGGAAACATATAGCTGCTAATAGTTTTAATGCCTACTTTTGCTTAACTCAAATTGAAGATGTTAAAATAAATGAACACACAAAAAATAAAGCCGTAGCAACACAGGAAAAAAACCAACATTGTAGAGATGGGGCTAAACATTGAGAAATGTTGAAAATTTTTATGTTGCCCCCATGTCTAAATTTTAAGTCAATGTGGATAGCCAATGGCTAAATGGTAAAATAAATGAGTTTATTGCCACTGTCAGTTTATAACAGTTTTACCTGTTCTGTGTCTTGCCTTTTAAAGATACTAATTAAAATTTTAGAAAAATAGAAGAGTTCAGAATTAAAAGGGATAGGATAAGATATATACACTTCCAAACTTTCCCTTTCACCAGTTACTTTGAAAAGTATTTATGCGTCAAAAATATCACCTTTCCTGACACTCAGAACTTTTCCTTCATAGTGAAATAAACAATTTAAACTTTGTCATAAATTGAAACTAGTTAAGGGAAAATGGAAACATGGCTGTGAGAGCTAAATTGTCATTGAAAATCATCTATATGTCTTGTTAGGTGGTTATAAAGGTATTTAGCATTGCTAATCATGTATATTTCCTTGGCTTCACTAAGCAATGCAATTTTATATTTACTTATATGATTGAGTTATGTCTAATTCCTTCAGACTAAAAGCTCCATGAAAGTAGAAATCATGACTGCTTTTGATGATCATGTAATCCCCAGTATCTAGCAAAATGCTAGACATGTAGGGAAAGTTCATTAGCATAGGTAGTGAATGATTGAATTCATGGATAAATAAGGTAATTAGATATGTAGTAGATCAATAAAATAGGTAATAAATGATTGAAATTGTAGAATATGTAAAATATATCCATTTTTTTTCAGCAGTGTGTTTTTCCAGGATCCATCAGCTCCAAGTCACGTAGTTGTTTCAATCTAGCTATGGAGGGCACAGCTCAGTGGCCCATGAGGGGATCGAACCAGCAACCTTGGTGTTATGAGCACTGTGCTAATCAACTGAGCTAACTGGCTGCACCTACGTGGTTTCTAGAGGGTCAAGGAAACTGCCAGAGTGGGAAGAGGGGTTAGGGATGGTAGATTTTTAATTTTAGTTGAATTCATGCAAGGCAAAAGATGGCTTGATCTTTCTCTTGTGTAGAATCTGTAGTACTGGACAGTTATGAGGCCTTTTTTTTAAGCTTAAAGGTAGGTCAAGGCTACAACTAGCAGTTCCTGGATGCTAAACAAAGTTGGTAACTGTTTTATCTTTTGGTCATTGCTGTTTTTAATGACACACAGACGCATACATTAACACAACTAAGACCCTTGCTGCAAGGGTATATGCATTTTTTCTAGAAAAGGTCAAACCAAAATGAATTAACTGCATGGTATCATGTTATCATCTGCCTTCCATTTTCCACAAGGATATATTCCACTTGCTTAGACTGTAGCAATTTAAAAATTTGTGATCTTAATGTCTTCTGAAATGTACAGATTTTATAGCTTGGATTTTAAAAGACACCATTACCTGACAGGGTAATGACAGTTTTATCTGCACTGGTGACTGTATTTGCTGTGATACTTAAATAATAATCCAAATCAAACGATATTTTTTTGAGAGGATGTCAGGAAAGGAGAAAGACCAAAAATACATAGCATTTAACTTGGTTTAAAAGCACAACACACTGCAGCTTCCCATGGTTTCTTATTTTATTGGGAAAAAAAATCCCTTAGCAATTTGTCTTCCTTTGGGCACATGAATGACATTTTCCTGTGATGTGATTATAAGAAACAAAATCCCTCAGAGATGCTGCCTTAAAATATTTCTCTTTATAATGTTCTGAGCTCGACAAACCTTAGTAGAAAACAGAATACTCTTAATTATGAATAAATTAACTAAATTAGTAACATGAGATGGATATGCAATTAAGGGATTGTTAATTGAAACTGGAAACACAGCTGTATACAGCTTAGAGATGAATCATACCAGTAATGACGCAGATGTTTATAAAATGTGATTATCTTTAGTGGAGAAAGCACTGCATCTCCCAAGCCCATTCTTATATTGTGTCACTGAAATGGTTTTTAAACCCGTGAACACCAGGAATCAGGATCTCAGGGACGACAAATTAGGCTCCCTGGATATGGGAATTAGTGTTGTCTGAATGTCAGCAATTTGATTCACCAGCTTTCAAAGAATGTAGAACGGAGCCAACAACAAACATCTGTTAGTTGCAGGGTCTTCAAAAAACAACAACAACCCAAAGTTTCTGGCAAACCAGTGCCTGCTTCAATCTGAGAAGACAGGGAAATATCTGGAAGCCGTCCCATCGCTGTGTGGGAATGTGAGAAACGTACAGAGAAGGCAGCCCCACAGCTCAGCGCTGGAGACCTTTATGCACAAATGGTAAATGCACCCTCTGCTGGCGGAGGCTCTAAAACAGCTTTTGCTGTTTTCCAGGCAATCAACCCAGAAACAAAAAAAGAAACAACCCAAAACCCCAGAATCTTTACAACAAAAGGAAGCAGTAGGAAAATGATGCCATTAAACTTGCTGTATGTTTTAGTGCACAAAAATGATCAGTGATTCTACAGTACTTTGGAAGCTTCCATGTTTTTGCTTCTCATGCATCATTTTCCCCTGTGCGCAATTCCCATCTGTCCCAGGGAAGGGAAATGTCTTCGTGGATCTGGATTTTAATGGAGTTGCACCATCTTGGCAGAGACTTCTCCTGGACAAAGTCGGGGGAGGGACGAGATGCTATGTCCTAACCATAACTTAATGATTATGAAACGGGATGCTCAGCTACATAGACTATGATCTTTGAAATCCGGTGTCTTGGTCTCTGGACCAAGAGACCAATGCCTGTGGCATTAAAACCAACAACCCTGTCAGGCTGCATGGGGCTTACAGAGGTGGCAGATGTCAGTTTTGCTATGTGAACTGCCGACTTACCACTCTAAGTTGTAGTAAAAAAAAAAGGTAATAAATAGTTTTAGATATAGACCAGCAGGAAATCTATTTGTCACCTTAGCTTAGCTCCTCTTTCAAAGTTATCAATGTTCTTAACAAATGCTAGTGTTTGAAAGGAAACAAAAATAAAACGGGTGCTAGTCTCTGTTAGTCACTACCTTCCACTATCAAAAGAATACTTGATAGAAAACCTAGGAAGATTTTCTTACAATTCAGGGGAAACCCTTTACGCATTCTTTAATGAAGTATTTGGATGACACGAGGCCCAAATAAACAATTTGCCGCTTCACATTGGCCATGGACATAGGGGGCATAGCTGAATTATATATTTGTTAAAAAAATAACAAAACAACAAAACACTTTCATGAATGAATGAGGACAAAAATGCAAACATAAAAAGACACACCATTATACATTTTTTCCAACTGTGTTGGATACCTATAAACGTAGAATTTGTTAAATTTTGGTCACGAAGTCTTTTTATCCTATGCGTTAGTCTCTACCACCACAGGCTTTGCCTATAACTTCAGTATTGATTTGCTGTTACACAGGTTCCAACTTGTCTAAATTTCATTACTTGAAGGGACAGCTTGCAATTCCATATACAGGTATAATAAAAGCAAGATGACTACATGTATACAGTAATCTTTGAAAGGGCACTTTTTCCCCAAGATGAGGGCCAAATTCTTCATAAGTCTATTAGTCTGTTGCAAATGGTGATGACAAAGCTAATACCCTATATGATTTACCAGTCTTTGTATTAATATTTTGAACGCTGAACCTACTTATAATCACACTAGTATCAGAACGCGTCTGCGACATTCCCAGCTATTTGCCTACCTAACAGCTATTCACTTCTTATTCCTTGGTAAAGAATCTCAATTATGATCAGATACTGGACATCAATGGACCCAGGACTGGGGAAGTCTGGTCTAAACCAACCACAGTAATCCCTTGTAGCTAGTGACTGGTTTAAAGGGGTACAGTGAGGGGCTGGCGGAGTGGCTCAGTTGGTTAAGAGCACGAACTCTGAGCAACAGGATCACTGGTTAGATTCCCACATGGGCTAGTGAGCTGAGCTGCCAATGAGCTGCTGATGGGTGGGCAGATTGCTCAGTGGTTACAGTGTGTGCTCTTAGCTACTGCAACTAGGTTTCCAGTTCCACTCCCACATGGGATGGTGGGCTACGCTCACCTGCAAATAAGATTGAATACGGCACCTTGAGCTGAGCAACCAGGAGCTGCAGATGGGAGGCCAGATGGCGACTGGACTTGGAGCTGAGCTAGCTGCGCCCTCCACAACTAAGACTGAAGGACAACAACTTGGCTGTTTCCCTTCCCCAATTCCCCAACACTGTCCTCCTTCCCAAATTCCCCAATAAAACCTTTAAAAAAAATAAAGGGATACAGCGAAACTCAGTTCTGGCTGACATACAAAGGGAAATCTGCTAGGGAGCCTCAGAGATTCTTTTTTCTCCAACACAGAGATACCCCCCCCACACACACACACATGGAGTTATCCTTGTATCTTATTTCCTTTTTGCCTTTGATATTGTTATCTGACGATAGGTGGGAGCATGGGGAACTAGCTGGGAATATCATGATGAGTAAGCCAAGAGACTCCCAGAGAAGTTGAACTGGAGTTTTCATATAGTTCAGCCGATGAATTAACCAGACCAAGATCTGATGACCTTTGGACATTTGGTTGTGTTTGCCCAGTGGCTCATAACGTGGGGTTCCTGACCACAGTAGTATCAACAACAGCTGGGAACTTACTAGAAATACAGAATCTCAGATCTTACTCCAGACCTACTGAATCAGAAACCCTGGGTGGAGCCCATCAGCCTGCAACGTAACAAGCCCTCCAGGTAGGTGATTCTGATGCATGCTAGAGTTTGGGAACCACTATGTTCAATTATCAGATGTCTCTATTATTTTTATTAATTAAAGTTTATTGGGGTAACAATTGTTAGTAAAGTCACATAGGTTTCAGGTGTACAGTTGGTTACCACAGGGCAAGGGAGGAGGAGGGTAGTAGATGAGGGTAAAATGGATCAACTATATGGTGATGGAAGGAGAACTGACTCTGGTTGGTGAAAACACATCGTGATGTATAGATGATGTATTACAGAACTGTACACCTGATGTCTCTATTATTTAAAATAGCACTTTCAAAATTTGCCTGATTCAACTGGGGTTCATGCTAAACACACAGATTCCCAAACTTACTGAATCAGGCTCGCCAGTGAAGACGCTTGGGAATGAGTAGTTTAATCAGGTGCCTCTGGTGATTTTTAGGACTAGGAAAGTTTGGGAAAAACAAATATAAGGCCCTTTAAGTCAGGCATTCTGTGATTGGCTGCTGAAAGCATTCTAACTAACACACCATCTGCAATCCCCGCTCTCCAAAAATACATGGGTAAATAGACACAAGCTCTTGCCTGGGAGAATATATTATGAAGTCCTAGTTTGAAGAGCCTTTGACTTCAAGTGAGGTTTACATTTCTAAGATGGTGGTTTCTTAACTGTCAACTTGAATTCCTCATCCTTTATATTCAGAACCTGTTTACCCTAACTTCCCACCACAGCTCCAGTCTGAATTCCTAACCTCTTATACATTCTTGACCCCTGCTATCTGGTGGCCCCATCAACCCCACCAGGATTTCAGAACCCCTCTCAAGTAATTACAGGAGTAATCATGCATTCCTTAACTCTTAAGCTACATTCTCTGAGGCCAGATTCCTACCTGCTGAACTTGAACTTGCTGATGCTCATGAGATTGGCATGAAAGCAAAAGCAATTAGTCTGTTAAAAACTAAACATATATTTTCAAAGCCTGAAGAAAATATTTCTGCTCATTCAAAGAGAAATAATCTAGGACTAAAATATTTATCATTAAATGGTCTGAAATCATCAATGTTCTTTCAGGATGAATGACTATTTTACATTAAGGACTTTCTGTCCCTTGTTTGCTTGGGCCAAATAAGCTAAAAATGTAATAATCATCTTAGCGTAACAGAATTTCTTTATGAGTGACAAATGTAAAAAGTCGAAAGGAGATTTGAGAAAAATATTTAATTATGTCTCCTCTCCCCTAATTTGCTTAGATTACTTATTTTGCTTCTAGCTACCCTCCCCACCATAGAACCCACACCTCAATTCATTTAAGACTTCTAACTATGTAAGGTTATGCCAAATCTCCCCAGACCTCTAAGCCTTTTTTATGCTGTCCCTTCTTCCCAGAAACCCTCCCCTTTCTTCTCTACCTTTTGAAATCCTATGCGTTGTCCAAGTCTAAGCTCAAATGTCATCCCAGGGGCAAGATTAATTGCTAACTGTTCTGCATGTTAATATCACTTTTCCCCTCCTCAAATCTCTAGTGCAGCCCTCATGGTATTATTTGTAGTTCCTGTATCAATCATCCTGGAAGAGGGTTTGTGTCATAAACATCATTGTCCCTACTGCCAAATACAGTGTCTAGCATAATGTGCTAGCTTAAAAGATCCTGAACTGAATTTCAGGCAAAAGTGATTTCTGGAAACAAGCATTAACCAAACAGTGGCTTAATTGACTTACTTGTTTTGCTGTATTTACATGATTCATTGCAAGTAGGAGGGTCATGAATAATGTTTGCTTGTTGCTATATGCTGGGGGTCCCAGCTTAAGTCTGAGAAATTCAGATAAGTGTGGCCAATTGGTGGGATGGGCAGTATATCTCATGGGAAAGGAGAGAAAGCGAAAGCTGTAACCACTTCCAGAGTCACATATCCAGAAGGATATTACAGTCATCTTTGAGAGATTGGTTCCTCTCCACACATCTGTTGCAGGGAAACCAAGGAGGTCTCTTGGGAGAAGGCCGAAGGAAAGCCTGTGTTATAAACTAGGTGCTTCACCCAGGAGGAAAGACTCAGTCAGCAAGAAGTGTGGTTTTGCCAATGTCATGGTATCTGCCACTTGGATTCATCCTCTGCTTCAGTCATGTCTGAGTTCTATGGCTGCAAATTAGACTGATCTTCAAGACCATCTGCCAGATGGAATGTTTTCTGCTGAGGGTCATAAAAAACCAGCACAAAATGGCTTGAATAGTCAAGGAGTGCAGAGGCATGTCTGCTCCAGGACTGGGTAACTCAGAAACTCAGAAACATGTACCATTAGGACTCAGGTTCTTCCCATCTTTCCACTCTGCCATCCTTACATGAACTCACCACACTACTCGCCAAATGGCTACTCAAGTTCTGGTTCATTCATTCAGTGAATATTTACCATGCTAGAAACTGTTCTTAGGTCCTCTGGATACAGCAAATACAAGACAGACAAGATGCCCTGGCTTCATGAAGCTTACTTTCTCACGGTGGGAGACAGACAATGAAAAAAACCATATGAACTGTTCATTCTGTACTATATTATAAGTGCCATGGAAAGAAGAAAAAAAGTACGAACAGGTCATATGTTCTTATTGCTGCCACCCTAGAACTTAGTGGCCTAAACCAAAAATGTATCACTATTGTTCCTGGCACTGTGAGCTGGCTGCTCAGCTGGGTGTTTTGTGTTTGGGGTCTTTCGTGTGTTTACAGTCCCAGGGCAGCTGGAGCTGGAGTGATTTGAAGCCCCGACTGGGATGGATGTCCCAGACGGTACATTTGCTGGCATACCTGCTGCCTCACATGGGATGACTGCTATGGCTGGGGGCTGGCCAAACATTTCTGTCTTCATGCAGCATCTCCATGTAGCTATCTTAAAGTTCCTCAAGGCATAGTGGCTTTATGGCAGTCAGATTTCTTTCAGAGCAGCTCACGTTCCCCACTGTGAGTATTTGCAGTGACCAAGCCTAGCTTCAGTGTGGGAGGGGACTACACAAGATGTACCGAAGGCCTGATTCATGATGATGGGGGGATGTCTTTGTAGTAAGGGAGATTGAATTGTGATGGCTGGGAAGGGGGAGGTAGGGCAGGTTGCTGTTTCAATAGGATGGTTAGTGTTTAAGATTTCTTTAAGAAGTTGAGATTTGAGCAGGATTTGAAGAAAGTGACAGAGTTACTCACATAGGTATCTGATGGAAGAACATGCCAGGCAGAGGGAAGAAGTAGGCTCAGGGTCCAGGAGAAAAAGAATGTAGGTTGAGTTCCCTGCATGAGGAAAACCTTTCTCGGATGCTCCTCTACAAGACTTCCCTTTGTACCTTTTACCCTGAGGTTGCATAAAATGCCCATAGCTAGTCCTTGACAAGGAGACCAGGACCACCAAATCCCCAAGCAATATCTCAGTACTATCATTATTCATTTCCTAGGGCTGAGGCCTTCCTCCATGCACATGGTCACCTAGGCGAGGGTAGATCCTGAACAAGTCAGGTCTCCGCCAGCCAGGCAGGAGGGTACACGTGCACAGAATAGAGGGAGTAGATTCGGGGGATGGGAAATAACACTATTTCCACTGCACCGAGGAGATGAAACAATGTACCTTTGGTGTCTTGTAGCAGAGGACAAATCACAACTCATCCCACTTTCCCAGAAATAGGTCCTGACGACCAGCAGAGAATGCGCATGCATGGTGTAGGAGCTGAAAAAACTGGAAAGGAAGCTGCAGTGAGCAGGCTCCCCATCTAATTTGCCCAGCAGGAAAGCAGCCACGCCCCGTGGAGAAGGAGACGGTTTAACAGAGTATACTCAGCAGACAGGGTGCATTCAGAAAGGAAAGGTGACTCTGAAAAGAAAATTCTATGTTTGGCACAGAAATATACTGAGGTACACGATGAATGATGGACTTCATTCAGAGCCTAATGTTAGGATTCCCAAGGATAGTGCCATAGCTGCAGCCCTGTGGATTAACTTTATGGCCCCTAAAGTTTAAGTATCTAATGGGAAAGCTATGCCTGAGAAGTGAAGGTCCTGACTTGTTTGTAACGATTCAGAATCTTTTTATATTTCCTAAGTGCCATATATAGTAATCCACCCACATTTGAGTTTTCTGTGTTACAAAAGGAAATTACATTAAGAGGTAGCTCAGTAAATATTTATTGATGGAAACAGAAGTAAATATTTAGAAAGACTAAGTCTTTCAAAATGAGATAATAAAGAAATGTAAACTGTAATTCAGAGGAAAGGAATGCCAAAAGTGGAGGGTGGGGGGTTGGAATCTGAAGTTCATGACTGCTCTCATATCACTTTTTTTCTGCCAGTATAGGCAGCTGTTAGAAATTATTGCATTAACCTGGAAATCTGCTCAGTGTTAACAAAGGGATGCAGATATGATGATCAGTTGCATATAAGACAAATTAAAACAATTTCTTTGCAATTATAGAAGAGCAAGAGTTATCACATCAAATCTTTGAAAGTACCTTTAAAGGATCACAATAGTTATTTTTTCCCCACACATCGAGAAAGAAACTTGGTTCAATCTTATTCAACATCTATAATATTTAGTGGGAACCCACTAGATGTATAATACTATAAAATATCAACAGGTTCTAGAAAAGAAGAGAGCCCCTCTTTTCACAACTCAACAGGGCAGAAAGGATGAAATTCTTCTATAAGGAAAAGACAAATGTATTAGAAAAGATTCTGCATAACTGAGTTCAGAAAAGTGAAAAAGTTTAGAAAGGTTTCATAGACATGAACTACAATTCTAATAATAAAACTCACATTTTTATAGCATTTATTAGTTTCTGAAGGGTGTTCATTGTCTTTATTTCATTGTTTCACATGGATTTCGCAAGACTGATGAGGTTTGGATAAGTAATTCCTTTTTAAAAATATTTTAGAATATAGAATATTTAGACTGAAGAATGCTGTTTTTCAGAGTAAAACTAAAAGGTGTGTGAGAAAAATATATAGCAAGCTTTTTGGTTCTGGCTCCATTATTAACTAGCTGTGTGAACTCCATGACATACCATGTGATGTCTCTGTAAAATCAAAGGTTGGACTTTGGACTTGAAAAACTAAAAATCTTCTGAATTGATGGGTGGTAACAACGTAAATAGGCCATCTTGCCCAAAATAGAACTTGTGCATGGTAGCACATTGGTCATTAAATGATATAGTATTAAAAATAAAGAGAACCTTACAATGATCGCTGAAGTGTAAAGTTAAGGATATTAAAATAGTAACTCAAAGTAGATCTTTTGAAAGCAATGAAACACACTGACGTATCCAGCTGGTTTAAAAGTAGATTTAACAGGGTCCAGCCGAGTGGCTCAGTGGGTTAAGAGTCGGCTTAAGAACATGAGCTCTGAGCAACAGGGCCACTGGTTCGATTTCCACTTGGGCCAGCGACACTGCGCCCGAGCTGAGCTGTTGCTGAGCTGCCAACAGGTGGTAGGATGGCTCAGCTGGTGTAACAACAAGACTGCCTGTTCAATGGTGGGCTATGCCCACCTCCAAAAAAATAAAAAAAATAAAAATAAAAGTAGATTTAGGGCTGGCAGAGTGGCACAGTTGGTTAAGAGCACGTGCTCTGAGCAACAGGGCTGCCAGTTCGCTTCCCACATGGGATAGTGAACGCTGTGTCCTAGCTGAGCTGTTGCTGAGCTGTGGAAGGATGGCTCTGCTGGTGTAACAAGATTGGCTGTTCAATGGTGGGCTACACCCACCCGCAACTAAAGATTGATCTCGGCACTTTGAGCTGAGCTGCTGTCCGGATGGCTCAGTAGATAGGGTGTGAACTCTTAACAATAAGGCTGCTGGTTCGACTCCCACAGGGGATAGTGGCTACGCCCACCTGCAACTAAGATTGAACACAGCACCTTGAGCTTAGAGGCCACAAGTGGCCACTGGGAAGCCAGATGGCGACTGGCACCCTCCACAACAAAAACTGAAGAACAACAATTTGGCTGGTACCCTCCCCCAATTCTTCAACACTGTTCCCCCTCCCCCAATTCTCCAACAAAATCTTTAAAAAAAAAAAAAGGTAGATTTAACAGCTGTACCATTGGCTAATTTATGCTTGAAGTGCCTTGCTACGTAGGGTTGGCGTTAGGCCCTGACCAGATTATTTGTATATGGATGAAGACCTCAGGCTTAGCCTACTTGATGGCAAAGGCAAGGCATTAAAATATAAGTAGGCAAAAAGTATGATGGAAACAGTACAAGGCAATTACTGCTATCATGAAAGTAAAACAAAGTATGTACAATATTGGTTAAGCAACTAACAGCATCTCTGTTTCTGGGGGGTTGCACGTTATCAGCTAATTACTTGTTTACCTCCAACATTCTTTGCATATGATCTCCAAATCAAGGGAAAAAACCTCCACCAGTGCTTCAAAAGCTATGTTAGGACCTCTACTACTGAACGATATGGAGCAGTAAGGACCAAATTTACCCTTTATCTTGAAATAACCGAAACATGGACAAAATCTATGTAATGATGGAGTGTAAGATAATGGACATAAGGCAAGGAACAATAGTGACCCTTGAGAGATGGAAAACATGTGAGGTGAGCCCTAAGATTGTCCTAGCTTAACTACCTTGAGAGAGTTTCCAGTCCACAGCACAGGGAAGAAGATCCCAGGAGAAGGCTGGCAGACTCTGAGTTGAAGAAATGGAACTAAAGGTCTGGGAAGGATAAGGTAGCTAGAGTTCACAGAAAAGAAGCCCAGAGAGGAGAAAGTTGCATAGAGAAAGAACCCTGAAGATCTACAGAGGGTCTCTTTCAAGTATTCAGCTGAGTACTGATTAGCACACGTGTGAAGGAACTACTAGGGGCTGGGAAAGAATCACCAGGAAGGGTTCGAGGTAGCAGTGTCCAGCATTCACACACAGCAGCGAGCAGTGTCTAATCCCTACTAGTCATAATGGAAACCTACTGATTCCTCGTTCTTTCCCAATTTCTCTTACCTTGACAGATGTATCAGAGCTGAGAACCCCCAGGGCATTGGGTAGCGTACACAGCAGGGGCTCACCTCAGTAGTGGGGGTAATTAGCCCTAGGCTGAGTGTTAGTTTATTCCCACCTAATCTTAAAAGACCACAAAGGACCAAACAATAACACATGGTTTGGAAGAAAGAAATAGAAATATATTTTCGAAAGGTTCTTATACCATATGTGAAATAGTCTAATACCACTTGAAGGTCACCATGATAAGTTAAAGATCTATACTATAAATCCTAAAGCAACCGCTAAACCTAAAACAAAGTGTTGTAGCTAATATGCCAACATAGGAGATAAAATGGATTTATTGATTCCAATTAATCTCTTGGGTTGTCGGAAAAGTCATGGCATATTTTTTCTATGTTTTTCGTTGCAAAAAATGTGTCATGACTTTTCCAACAGCCCAAGAAATGAAGACAGAAAAAGAACAAGCAAACAAAGAACAAGTGGGACAAAACAAAAACAATAGCCTGATGACAGGTTAACACCTAATCATATTAATAATCACATTAAATATAAATGGTCGAAATATCCCCAATTAAAAGAGATTGTCAGATTGGATTTTAGAAAAGCAAAATCAAATTATATGCTACCTACAAAAAAGCACAAATAGGATAAAAGAAAAAGGATGAAAAAAGTTATACCATGCCAGCACTAATCCTAAGAAAGCTGGAATGACTATGTCATCAATCATAAGGGAAATGCCAATTAAGGCCATAAGGGGATACCACTATACACCTATTGAAATGGCAAAAACTTATAAGATTGACCATATCAAATTTTAGGGAAGATATAAAGGAACTGGAATTCTCATACACTTCTTGTGGGAATGTAAAATATTAAACTGTTTTGGAAAACAGTTTGACAGTTTCTTAATAAGTTACACATACTCCTACTATATAGCTACCTGTCTCCTAGGCATTTACTCAAGAGAACTGAAAACACAAGTCTATTAAAAAACATGTATATGAATGTTCATAGCAGCTTTATTTGTAATAGCCCCAAACTGGAAACAACCCAGAAGTCTACTGAAAGGTGAGGGAATAAACAAATTGGAGTATTTCTATGTAATGAAATAATATTCAGCAATAAACAGGAATTAACTATTGATATATGTAACAACGTGGATCAATCTCAAGATAATTATGCTGACTAAAAAAAAAAAATGAGACCAAAAAAGAGTATATACTGTACATTTAATTTATATAAAACTAGAAAATGCAAATTCATCTACCATGATAGAAAGGAAACCAGTAGTTGCATGGAGGCAGTGGAGGGGCATGAGGAAACTTTTTTGGGGTCTGGGTATATTCACTAGTTTGACTGTGGTAATGGTTTCTCAGGTATATACATATCAAACTCATCAAATTGTACATTTGAAATATGTATGTTAATTATACCTCAAAAAAATCTGTTATAAAAAGGGAGAAGGCATGTAAACACTAATTTGAAAAAAAATCTGTATCCCCATATTCACTGCAGCATTATTTACAATAGCCAAGATATGGAACCAACCTAAGTGTCCACCAATGAATGAATGGATAAAGAAAACATGACATATATAAATAGAATACTATTCAGACATAAAAAGAATGAAATCTTGCCATTTGAAACAACATGGATAGCCCTAGAGGGCATTTTGCTAAGTGAAATAAATCAGAAAAAGGCAAATAGTATATGATCTCACTTATGTGTGGAATTAAAAACAAAAACAAACTCCACCCTTTCCCCCCCCCCCCCACAAAAAAAGAGCTTATAGATACAGAGAACAGATTGGTGGTTGTCAGAGGTGGGTGGTGGGTGAAATGGGTGGAGGGGGTCAAAAAGGTACATACTTTCAGTTATAAAATAAGTCATGGGGATATAATGTACAACATGGTGACTGTAGTTACTAATACTGTATTGTATTTTTGAAAGTGAATAAAAGAGTGGATCTTAAAAGTTCTCATCACAGGGCCGGCCAAGTGGCGCATTGATTAAGAGCTGGTTTTGGGATGCTAGTGGCCCCGGTTCGGATCCCACATATGAGGGCCAGTGACACTGCCCTATACAGCTAACAACAGCTCCACCTGGAGCTGGGCTGTGCGAGCTCTGGTGATGGAGTAGGCTGCAGCCCCTGCTGCAGTGGGCTGCCATAGGCTACAGTGAGTGGCTGGCAGCCAGCGTGAGCGGCCAGCGGCCAGCATGAGTGGCTGGCAGCCAGCGAGAGCTGCCAATATCCGCGGTGAGCGACCATCCAGAGGCTGGTGACAGATCTGCCTCATCCAGGAGGAGCGCAATGACGATACCAACATGGGCCAGTGAAGCAATGTCCTCCACAACTAGACTGAAGAACAAAAGGACAGCAACTTGTCTGTTCCCCTTCCCCGATTCCCCAACACTGTTCCCCTCTCCCAATTCCCCAATAAAATCTTTAAAAAAAAAAAGTTCTCATCACAAGAAAAAAATTTGTAACAAGGTATGGTGAGTGGATATTAACTAGACATTGTGGTGATCATTTCACAATATATACAAATATAGAATCATTACACTGTACATCTGAAATGATGTTATAGGTCAACTATACCTCAATAAAAAAGGGGGGAAGGAAATCTTTTTTTTTATCTCATTTTCCTACAAAGGTAGCATTACATATATTCCATGTTGTGAGAGCACACAGATCATTAATTGTTGATAAACATCTAGAATATGAGGAAACCATGTTCACCACAGAGTAAAGGATGCATATTAATTTTTGATCATTTATCTTTCTTTTCAAAATTTTTGGAAAATTATTTAAGTATCGGTTAATGTTATTAACCCACAGATCAAGACATGAATACTGTCTCTTCAGAAATGATAGTTTTGCTTCCTAATTTTCCCCCTATGGTATAACTTTCCGCTTACTTTACAGTTTTCAATGACATTTTTGCTTAATTTCATATATTCAGAAAGTCAAGAAATATTCATTGAATGCCTACTCTGTAAAAGATACTGCCAAGTGCCAATAGATGAGATATTTAGGGCCTCTGCCCTCATGGAGCTGACACCCAGGTTGAGGGGATAGATTTAATAAACAAGCCAACAAACACACAGCTATGGATTTTCCCAGGTGCTGTGAAGAAAGCAAGCAGGATGCTGTTCATGACAGAGAATGCTAGAAAACCTTCCTTTGATGTGACTTAATGATACGTTAACTTTGCAGTCCATTATTTCAAATGATTTCTGCTTATTAAATTTCCATACTGGAAGATTACTACTCTGCTTGGTTTGTTAGTCCCAAGCCTTGGGCCACTTAAAATTAAAGCTACAGATGAACAGAAAAGTCACTTAGTTAACTTGTTTTCACCCTTATAGGTTTTGGCTGGAAGGCCACTTTTTCTGGGAAGCTTTCCTGATCAGCCTGCTCTGCCTCTCACCGCAACACACACACACACACACACACACACACACACCCTTGCTATATGCCCTGCATTTTCTTTTATTACATGTAACACAATTTATAATTATTGCATAAGGGTTTTTTTTTTTAAATTAATGTCTATCTTCTTTAGTAACTATAACCTCCATGAGGGCAGACTGTGCCAGGTTTTTCCATGACTGTATCCCTATTATCTAACCGAGTCTGGCAGATGGTAGGTACCAGAAAAATATTTACTGAATGAAGGAGTATTTTTGCTCATTTTAGGAAGAGTTTGATGATTAAGGCCTCCTGGTCCTACAGATGAGAATCTCCTTTTTTTTTTTTTAAAGATTTTATTGGGGAATTGGGGGAGGGGAACAGCATTGGGGAATCGGGGAAGGGGAACAGACAAGTTGCTGCCCTTCTGTTCTTCAGTCTAGTTGTGGAAGACATTGCTTCACTGGCCCATGTTGGTATTATCATTGCGCTCTTCCTGGGTGAGGCAGTCACCTCTCACGGTGGCTCTTGGCAGCTCACGCTGGCTGCCGACCACTCACTGTAGCCTATGGCAGCCCACTACTGCAGGGGCTGCAGCCTATGTCATCACCGGTGACTCATGGCAGCCCAGCTCCACCTCAAGCTATTATTCACCACCTTAGCTGTAGAGGGCGCAGTGTCACTGGCACTCATGTGGGATCTGAACCGGGACCCTGCTGCTCAGAGCTGGCGTCCCAAGCCAGTTCTTAACCAATGCCCCACTTGGCCGGCCGGAGAATCTCCTTTTTAATCTGTTAATGATTCCGACTCTGGGTTAAACAGGCCATTCCTGGCATCGTGGTCTGAGATTCACATAATCATCCTTTAAATCTGCATTTCCTATACTCTTGATGCAGGTGATTGCTGACAAAATAGTAAATATGAAGAGGAAGTTATGCTTTTTGGTTAAAGGACTGGATTGTAAATGAAGAGGGAGTATTGTCATGTCAATCTAACTTTGTATCACAGAGGTGGTATTGTGCTATATGCAGTTAGTAGTTCTGACAGATTCTCCAGTCAAACTGTGTGGGTTCAAATCCTACCTCTCACCAGCTGTGTGACCTCAAGCAAGCCACCTAACCTCTTGGTTCCTCATTTCCTCATCTATAAAATAAGGATAAAAATCCTATCTATAGGGTCGACCAGGTGGCTTAGTTGGTTAGAGCGCGTGCTCTTAACAAGAAGGTTGCCTGTTCAACTTCCTCATTGGATGGTGGGCTGAGCCCCCGACCCCCATCCCCCTACTAGATTGAAAATGGCTACTGGACTTGGAGCTGAGCTGCAGCCTCAACAACTAAGACTGAACAACAACTTGACTTGGAGCTGATGGGTCCTGGGAAAAACACACTGTTCTCCAATTAAGTTAAAAAAAATCCTATCTATAAAATGAGGACAAAAATCCCATCTACCTCATAGGGTGACTGTGATGCTTAAAACTATTAGTAGATGTAAAAGTGCTTAGAATAGTGAATGGCATACAGTAAGTGCCAGATAAGTGCTCCTTCTGAATTTCAGTAATGTATAATACTCGATAAAAATAAATTCTTCTAAAATCTATACTATGCAACTGTCCTGGCCCAATGAAGTATGGCCCTGTGTAAAAAAACCTGTATTTCTAATATCATCATTTACTAATTTATTAAATTTTCTGTCCACATATCACTTGCCTTTGCAATTAATGAATATATTCATGGAGAGGAGAATTTATATCATAATGATAATTATTTTAAGGACAGTATAGAATTTATAAGAATAAAGAAATATTGAGATAAACTAGAGTAATTTAAAATCCACTCTGTGGGACTGACCTTTACAAATGGCATTTCTGAATTTCATAAGCCAGTTTCCAGTCCTACTTATAGAGTTGGCTTTACCGTTCAGCTTTTCATATGGTCTGAAAAGGGGTTATTTCTAGAGGAATGTTCAGGGAAGGCGGAGGGGGGAGTTCTTCTGGGGGAAATGTGAGAACAGCAGCTCTTTGAATGCTGTGTATGACGTAGCATGGGAAATGTGAGCAGCTGCCTGCGGAGTGTGTCACACACAGCAGTGAGACAGTGGGAAAAGCAAAGAAGAAAACAAGCCAGGCAAACAAAAGTAAAAGAAAGGGTGGGGTGGGGTCAGGCTGCCACGAAGGAGAAAGGTCACAAGAGAGGGTGAAGGATACTTAGGAGAATAAAGAATAAAGCAGTGAGAAATTTGAGGGAAGGGCAAATGTCAGTTGCGGAATAAAGAAGAAGGAAAGAAAACATGAGTATTGTGGCAATTTTAAATACTCATACTTTTATGGGTATTTCTAAAATGGAGTGAGACAGATCAAGAAACTAAATATTGATACATACATACATAAAATTGCTCTTTAAACATATTTAACAGGAAATTATTAAATTTTTAGAAATAATAATCAGAGGGTAAAGGGGGTAAAGCATATGAGTATGGTGATGGAAGGAGAACTGACTCTGGGTGGTGAACATACAATGCAATATGTAGATGATGGATTATAGAAATGTACACTTGAAACCTATATAATGTTATCGACCAATGTCACTCCAATACATTTAATAAAAAATGAAAACAACAATGAAACACTTATATGGATTACCATAATAGCTGACTTCAGAACTAGCAAAAATACCTCCTGATGGAAACAAATCAGAAATTAAGCAGTGCATAAAGATCAAACAATCAGGTCATCTAACTAATGCTTCATAATGATTTACATTCAGTTTATCAACTCTGAAAAATTTAGTATGCCTTTCATTGTCTTCAACAAATAACTATTTCTTTGACTCTAACTTCATTCTTAATTTGTACCTCATATATATTTTTTTATGGACTCACTCCCTACATCATTAATTTTTCTCCCAATAGTCCAACATATCCTGATGCCTTTTTTAAAAAAATAGAGACTGTCCAGGAGGCTGGTTATCTTAGGTGGTTAGAGTGCAGGCTCATAACACCAAGGTTGCTGGTTCGATCCCTGCATGGGCTGCAGAGCTGTGCTCTCCACAACTAGATTGGAACAACTTGACTTGGAGCTGATGGGTCCTGAAAAACACACTGTTCCCCAATAACATTTCAAAAAAAAATTAAAAAAAATAGAATGTCCTTGAAAACTAGGCTATTCTTCTTTAGGGCAAGTAGGACAGACTCTGGAACATTTGGACCATGTTACTTTTAAGGTTACCTAGGCAATTTCAGTATCATTCCTTTTGAATGAACTGCAATTAGCTGTAAAAAGCACTGGAAACCACACTGACTGAGGAAAATGTCCCTAAGCTTGACAGGACACTATGACCTCGGCGTGTTCTAAGGCCTGTAACTATCCTGGCCATTTAGATTTACACATTCCTTCCAATCTTTAAAGGACCTGGTTCACTTTCTTTTTCTTTTTAAACAGAGCTGCGGTTAAGCATAAATGATTGTTCTCTCCTTACAGAAAAGATGTTTTCCTAGAACTTGATTGTCCTTTTTCCAAGGGTCATTCTATCCCTGATATCAACAAATCCTTCTGTGACCTAACCTTTTCTAAAACAAACACATTCTTCTTTCCTCTTTGTTCTATTCATTTCTCTTTCCTTCAGCTTTTAAAAACTGCTGCCAGTGGGCACATCACAGTAGATGCTATAGTTGAAATCTCTTTATAAGAGCTACCTACAGTTCAGAATGTGGTAAGGAGTAGATTTTCCTATATTACTACAATATTTTTGGATACTAGCTTCCAATCTTTTGAAGCCTGTGGATCCCTGCTTAACATTCCAAAAAGCAGAGGATCCCTACATGACAGAAGCACTACTTAATATCTGCTATTTGAGAAAAAGTGATCAGCTGATAAAAATCGGCATGCATTTAGTTACACAATTGCATTTGCTTATTTGTGAAGAATAGTGGTATATGAGCAAGACAATTTTGTATTCAAGTTACAGACAATACTGGATACAAAAACATATCTGTAGATCTCCCTTTAAAACTCTATGACTCATATTTTGGGAACTAATTTTTATAGATTAACATCATCTCCTGGGAGCTTGACAGAAATGGAGAATCACAGTCTTCATGTAAACCCCACTGAATCTCGGGGGATGTGGTAAGAAGCTCTGCAGCGGAATCTTATCCATGCTAGGCTACATTCTAGGCTAGTACTATGCAAGAGAAATCTGATCAATGTGAGTTGCATATGCCATTTAACATTTCCTAGTAGACATTAAAAAAATAAAAAGAAACGAACACTGGCAGTTGTTTCACTTGAAGCGATAGGCTCACTTTTTCATTTTCAAAAAAGTTACTCAAGGGCCAGCGGAGTGGCACATTGGTTAAGAGCTGGCTTGGGACTTCAGCGGCCCTGGTTCGGATCCCACATATGAGGGCCAGTGACACTGCCCTCTACAGCTAAGATGCTGAATAACAGTTCCACCTGGAGCTGGGCTGCTGGAAGTCCCTGGACCGGCATAGCTGCAGCCCCTGCTGCAAGTGGGCTGCCATAGGCTATAGTGAGTGGCTGGCAGCCAGCGTGAGCGGCCATCCAGAGGCCGGTGACCGATCTGCCTCACCCGAGAAGAGCGCCATGATGATACCGACATGGGCCAGTGAAGCAATGTCCTCCACAACTAGACTGAAGAACAAAAGACAGCAACTTGTCTGTTCCCCTTCCCTGCTTTTCCAATGCTGTTCCCCTTCCCCAATAAAATCTTAAAAAAAAATAATCAAATTTGGAAAATCATAAAAAAGAAATGGGTGAAATGATGTATAATAATATATTTTACTTAACCAAATACATAAAAATATGATCACTGCAACATGTAATCAATACGAAATTACTAATGAGATATCTTACATTCTACTTTTTTTGTACGAAGTCTTTGAAACCTGATGTGTAATCACACTTACAACACATCTTGGTTTGGACTGGCTACATTCAAGTGCTTAGTATCTGCATGCAGCTACCATATTGGGCAGCATAGTTCTAGAACATACTTGATACACAGTAAATATAAATCCATATTTACGTTAGGCTTATTATATTTATCAATATTGACATTGATGGGTTTATACCCATAGAGTGGCAAATTGTGTTACTAGGAATCTGCCAAGGGTTACCTCTCACCCTCCTCTTTCTGCATTGAAGACAAGTTATGTTCGCTTGGGTCTCCATGTTCCCATGGCTCTAGTAACACTCCTCTAAAATAGGACTTTCTATGTGGCATTACTCTTACTTTTCACAATCTGACTAGAAACCTCTCAAAGTGTCCTACAGAAATATATATATATATATATATATATATATATATATATATATATATATATAGATATATATATATAAAATCTTTTAAACCTGGCCGGCAAGCGCTTAATGTATGACAATGGCTCTCAAAGTGTGGTCCCCAGAGCAGAAGCACCAGACTCACTCGGGAACCTGTTAGAAATACAGAATCTCAGGCCCCACCCCTGACCTACTGACTTAGAGACTCTGGAAGTGGGGCCCAGTGATCTGTGTTTTAATAAGTTTTCCTGGTGATGCTGATGCTCACTAACATTTGAGAACTACTGATATAGGTAAAACATTTCCTTTGAGAATGGCCTCAGACTCTTCATTTTCTCCTGAGTTCTGTCATCTAACCACAATCAGAATTGTTTTGGGTCTTGTTAAAGAAAAAGTTAAAGAAGGACAGGGTAAGCAGGCAACTGTAGAACCAACCCTTAGCAAAATGGAAATGAAGGAAATTGGACATCCTCTCCTCACCCTTGGTTAATAACAGGTCCATGTTACAACATTCCCAAGCATGTTAGAACATTCCCTATAGTAGAACCTTCCTCATTGTACTTGTGCTTGGTGAATAAAGAGCATGGCTATACCACTAAATGTATGTACATTGCTTCAAAATTCGGAAGGTTTATCATCAGTTTAATTTTCTTCCCATTTGGTTTTGAGACTCATTTCTACTGGATCAAATATTAGCATTGGTTCTGCTTTAAGAGCTAATCCATTAAAATCACTTTTGGTTGATTTTAGTATAATTGCTGAGTTCTAGAGACAATGAGGAGGAATATCATGCTTTATATAATTTTATACTTGAAACTACAGGTGTGATTTTTAGGGGTACACTCAACTGGGCTCATTAATCCATTGGTTTGTAAAAGGAAGATTTCAAAGTTAATATCCCTGAGAATCATTTAAATATGAGGGGAAGCATGAAAAATTAAGTATTTCATACCTGTGTTGCCCAAAATATCTTTAAAATATGACACTGTTAAGTCCAAACTTAATAGAACTTTGAGAAGAAGAAACAAAAAGGGCATGGGGAGGGGGTGGCCGGTTGGCGCAGTTGGTTAGAGTGCAGTGCTCATAACACCAAGGTTGCCAGTTCGATCCCCAAATGGGCCATTGAGCTGTGCCCTCCACAACTAGATTGAAACAACTACTTGGTTTGGAGCTGATGGGTCCTGGAAAAACACACTGTTTCCCAATAAAAAAACAAAACAAAAAACGGGGGCACGGGAGTTGTAGTGCAGATCTGATTCAGGTAGTAACTGATGCAAGCTGTGGGACTGTGATTTTCACTTAATGTTTCTAAGTCTCAGTTTTCTTACTTGTAAATGACAAAAGTGATAATATGTAATCAATACAGAATCATAATGCTGTGAAGATTCAATAATAATGTACACGAAAACTCTTCGTAACTATGAGGAATGATGGTTTCCTATGCCCAACACACATTGTCAAATGGTCTAGTAGAAACATTCATACCAATGTGTCCACTCTGAGGGGAGAAAATATGATTTTATTTCCACAGAGAGTTTCATACAGACAAACCAATGTCTCTATACTTCTACTTGTGGATTCAAAATAAATACAGAACTCTTTATATGAGTACATGCTATTTCTAGGTACAGATAAATTGTGACTGAGTTTTACTCAGCTGTTGGTGTTCATGACTACTGGCTTATCGGTTTATATCATTTTGACTCTTATCACATACAGATTTAAAAAACAGCTGTCTTTTAAAATAAAAATCAACGGATCATGTAACTACACCCAGGATATTCTGACAGTAGACACAACCTGTTACTATGTAACTCTATTTCTTCTACTACAGTATTTTGCCCAAATTTAAGACTCTTTTTCTTAGGTTTATATGTATCTGCCTTCCTTCCCATTTCTCTAACTCTCTATTTCTTGATTTTCTTTGTTTAAACAGACATAGGAGCAAAGATGAACTTGCACTTATTTTTTATCATGATTTTAGTAACTGACATAGCACTGTGACTAAATTCTTTTTTTTTTTAGGGCAGTGTCACACCCTCATATGTGGGACCCGAACCGGGGCCACTGGCGTCCCAAGCCAGTGCTTAACCACTGCCACTCGGCCGGCCCGACTAAATTCTTTATTTATTAGAAATATGATGTCATTATGATGGTGGATTCAAACTTCCTTCCACAGAAGTTGGGTAATGCTTTAGTCTCACATACATTCTTCTAAATGCAAAATGTTCTCAACAGGACATGTGAGCTGTTCTTCCAGTAATGGGGGTAAAGTTGTTTGATGTGAACCTCTTTTCTTGCTTTGTTCACTTTCTAAACAAGGACACACATTTATAGTATAGCAGACTGGTTAGAATTATGGTCAAAGAAAAGAATGGCATCAAATTGACTCAGTTATGCGCAAACCAAAAGCTTGGAGTTATCAGCTTTCTGCTAAAAACACTTTTTAAGCATATCCTTAAGGTCATGTTCAAAAACAGCAACATGAGAAATTTGCCACAATGAGAGCATATACCACAAACTAATTGAATTGTTTAATATGAGAAGGCTGTGTATATGTGGGCTTGGGGGTAAAGGGTTTAAAAGTTAGAATTGTAGAAAGAGGAACATAAATCCAACAAGCCACATTGTATTATGAATAGAGGGAGTAACTCCATTGATTCTAAACTAAATTTTGTCATATGTATATTTCCCCCGTATATCCAGATCAGAATCACAGGATTGAACTTGATGTGACCTTAGGCAAAATGAACTGTCTCATTCTACAAATGAAGGGATGGAAACTGAGAGAGGTTAAATAGCTTTCTCAAGATAACACGGTCAAAAAATATCTGAGCTTCAACTTGAGGTTAGGCCTTCTGATATTCACTCAGTGTTCTTTTCACTCTATCACTGTCTCCTTTCATGTAGTTATATTTATATCCAAGTCCTTATCTATTTTAATGAATGGATAAAAATTAAGTTATTAATATTTTCTCTTACTTTACATCTAAGTAAATAGTGCAAGCTATAATGGATCACTTAGCATTGATTTTTAAAAACTTTTCCTATCAGTCATCATCTTTTGACCTCATTTGTAAATTTACATGCCACTGTCTGTACATTCTGAATGTAAATATGGCATTCAGCTCTCTAAAAGAAATATTAAGATACAGTTCAAGAATGCTTGAATGGAACAAATGTGCACATTGGTTTTTTTTCCTTGGAAGGTAATTACTTCCTTATTTATGCTTAAAATGAAAAACATATTAAGGATGAATTTGAGAAGATTTTAATATTACTTAACCACCATGGAACAAGTATATATAGGAATGCATTGCTCGACTACAGTGCCTTGCTTTAGTAAATGCCACTCATAACATTCTGTCATACAAATATTTCAAGGCTATCCATCACAACAAGAATTAAATTATGTGAGATCTCAAGAGGTCATGAATTTGGAACTTGTTTTCATTAGAGATCTAGCAATTTTTAACAGGATTTAATTGAAAGAAATATTTTTAAGCCCAGTTTCCTCACTGTCCTCAGTGGCATACACTCTACATCCTATGAAACAGGAAAAGGAAAGAAAACAATTCTCTAATTCTGTGGTTAAACCAGGCTTAGGGTTTGGGGCTTTAATGCAGAGTCCTTCACATATGGAACATATGCACATACCTTCTTCATCATTACATTTCTGAGTTCTTACTATGTGCCAGGTACTGTACTAGCAACTCCACATGAATTACTTCATTTAATATTACAGCAAGCAAGTTAGAGATAAGGAAACAAACGGAAAGTCAAGTGACTTCAAGGTCACACAGTAAGTCTGATTCCAAAACCTGTATGATACAATAGTAATAATTATAACTGTGACAACACCAAGAGCTAGACTTTATATAGTATTACCATGGGGCCAGTACTGTTTGAAGTACCTTCCACGTATTTTGACTTACTCATCCAAATAGTAAACCAATATTTTAGAAACATTTAATATCCCCATTTTCTTCAGATGACAAATTGAGGCACAGAGTTTAAATAACCTTGGGCATGCTTACATTCTCTGTATTTATTATACAAACCTATGAAAAACTTGGGTAAGTTTGTGATAGGATATTCTTTCTTTAAAAGCTTTTAGAGTGTCTTACCTTTGACTTTTGCTTAAATTAGGGAAGGCAAAGGTGTTTGAAGAATCCAAGCAGTAACAGTACAAGGTAATTGCACACCAGTAATTAGTTCTTCTATCATGAGTCAGCATTATCTTCCATGTGTATTGCAAGATATAGTAAAGCCTGACTTTAAACCATTTACGAAGTTAATATTAATAGGTTTTAAAACACTTATATAGGGAATTATCAAATAATATAAAATATCCTGCACTCACAAAATATTATCGTGAGCATCACATGAAGAAATTACTTCTATTGTTCCTCATAAACAAGCTTTATCTGTATATTCTCTTAATGTAACAAAGAGCAGCAAGGCTCATAACTTGCATACCTGCAGAAGTTTCCATCTGGTGTTCAGGTCTTCCAGAGTGTTGAGGTTATATGGTGACAGCTGAATGCCCAATGTGGTGAGTTGGCGAGCAAGGTCATTGACGTGGCTTACATTCTCTTTAAGAGGTGCAATTTCTCCTCGAAGTGCCTGTGTGAAATAGTCAAGGACAAATTGGAAGATGAGAACATTTAAGGCAAAGAAACAGACACCTGGGAACTGCAAGATATCTTCTGTTTGGGGTGCAGTGGTAGTAGGGCAACAAACATTTGTTAATGGGTGTATAATAGTAACTCCTATTTACTGAGCACTTCTCAGGGGCCCAATCCTGCAATGAGTTTTGCCCATATGTAATACTATTTTATTCCTATGCAAGAACCCTATGAGGTTAATAGTTGGAGAATTCTCATTTCACCCATGAGAAAAACTTGCCAAGGTTAAACTTTGCCCTGAGTCCCATGGGTCAAAATTGAGGAACCTGGGACACATACCTAGGTTTGCCTACTTCCAGAGTGCATGGTTTTAACTATTATGTTATATACCTCTCCAAACAAATTCTGGTTTGGCAAAGTAACAGGAGAAATATAATGTTGCTAGATTCTAAATTCTTCTGATCTCACAACCAGAAACGGATTTTTTTTCACAATAAAAAGATATAGCCAGTCATAAAATATTACATTCACACTTTGCACCAACCACATAATAAATCGATTCATTTAGAGATTAGGGTATTTTGTCAAGTTGTAAGAATGACTTCTTGGTCTCCTGGTATTTCAGTCCTTGCAGCGGTGACTTAAGAAGGCTCCCATGGGGCTTCTCAGCTGTTTCGAAAGCACTAGATTGGGATTCTTTGATGCGATGCATCATGACAATCTGTTGAGCAGAAGAACCCTATGCAGATATGGGGAGAATATTACCATGCATCATAGCTACCCTATTGAGATGACATTTATGGATCTTTAACATGATGCATGATGTCCAAATGTTCCAATGAACAATTTCTAAGGGACAAATTCCCTCACTTAGGAGAACGGTTTGTGTAATGTAATGTCTGTGCACAAGGACACCATCATTTACTTGGCTATATGTGCTGTTTTGACTTGCTTGATCTGGGCAGGTGTTATTTCTCTAGTTCACTATATTTCATTGACCTCATCTATAACCCTCTGATTGCCTCCAAATCCAACCAGAAGGAGCGAGTACGTACATTCCAAATAAGAATGACATTATCCTCTCAAATCAACCCTAATATCTCTCCACTAAAACGTGGCATTGTATGGAGTATAGGACTCTTATATGGTTCTTAGCTAATAGAAGACATTGTGATAATCACTCTGTTGAAATTATAGGTATGTTTTTTTTTAAAGATTTTATTGGGGAATTGGGGGAAGGGAACAGCATTGGGGAATTGGGGAAGGGGAACAGACAAGTTGCTGTCCTTTTGTTCTTCTGTCTAGTTGCAGAGGACGTTGCTTCACTGGCCCATGTTGGTATCGTCATTGTGCTCTTCCTGGATGAGGCAGATGGGTTGCTGGCCTCTGGATGGTCGCTCACCGCAGCTATTGGCAGCTCACGCTGGCTGCCGGCCGCTCACTGTAGCCTATGGCAGCCCACTGCAGCAGGGGCTGCAGCCTATGCCATCGCTGGGGCTTGCACAGCCCACCTCCAGGTGGAGCTGTTGTTAGCTGTAGAGGGCAGTGTCACTGGCCCTCATATGTGGGATCCGAACCAGGGCCGCTGGCATCCCCAAACCAGCTCTTAACCAATGAGCCACTTGGCCGTCCCTAGGTTTTTATTTTTAAGTGATCATTAAAAATATTAAAGAATCATGGGGTTTCTCTGGGGAGTGATGAAAATATTCTGGAATTAGACAATGGTGATGCTGGCACAACCTTGTGAATATACTAAACACCACTGAATTGTGCACGTTAAAAGGGTGAATTTCATGGTATGCGAATTATATATCTAGAAAAATAAAAACAAAGAAAAACAAAAGAAACCCTTCTGATTGACCATACAGATGCAAAAAATCCTCTCTGGTGTATTCATCTTTATTTTCGTTCATGTCAGTGGAATGTCATAAGAATCAATCTGAAACTAAAAGTTTTTATAGGGATTGGCAGTAAACATTCTTATTTCATTTCCTTATAAGTAAATATATGGATTAAAAGAATCAGAATAAGTGCCCACGGAGAGAGGTGGTTAAAACCCATATATGTGAATTTATATCTCTAAAAGGAAATGATCCATAATCACTTTGCTTTACATAATAGAAAGGTTAGAAAACAGATTTCTTAAATGACAGTGGGAAAACCTAGACAAAGACAATTACAAAATGGAACCATTCTCTTCTGGATAATAACATGTGTTTCCAGTAACCACAAATAGATATCATATGAGCGGGAACTGTAAACAGGAAACCATTGCAGAGATGTCAGGACAGCCAAGGGGAATCTGACAATAGTGCAGGTTAACACTGTGTGCTAATCATCTGTTTTCACTAGCATGGCTACCAGCCATTAAGTTGAGTACCCGTCTCAGTCAAGTCATATCTAGATTTCAGCTCTCTTTGGACTACATAATGTACACTTTCAAATGTCTCTTATTAGAATATTTTGATATCACTTCCTCCCCCAAAGTCCTGGACACAGATTTTAATCCTGCATCAATAGTTTCAAGGATGAAGGGGATTAAAAAAAAGAAAGTTCCAATACTCATAATGAATCACCACACTCACTCTCCCCTCCCCTCTTCTTCTTCTCCTCTCTCCCCACCATAATGGAATCTTGTGGCTGTCCCCTCCTCAGATCTAGCAATTATAGTACAAGTTCTCTGAACTGATCTCCACTTAAGACTGACCAGGTTAGACAGCCTTCATTCTCTGTGAAACACTGACTGGGGCCTCTAACAGCCTCTAAAGAAAATGTTAGAGGTACCTGTCAGTATGCATGGTCTTCAGCTCTCATTAGTTGAGTTGTCAGTTGTGTGCATGTCACACAGCTGACACAGCTGTGGGTTGTGTTCTCAAACCTGTTTTTGCCAGTTTTCAACTACATAATTTAATTAAAGATTTCCCTAACCAAAGAAATCTAAGTCTAAAAAATAAGTTATTATTTCTATGCAAACCAGGTTAAATACTCTGGAAAGTTGCTTGAAAAAGAAAAAAGAAGTATTGTTGAATTGGATGTGGACAAGACAACTTATGTCAATTATTGAAAAAAACAATCCAAAAACTTTAGAAGGATTCTGTATTCAGAATGCTTCTCATGTTTCCTGGTAGGCTCTGTCTACATTAAAGAAACTGGAAATCAAAAAGTTTGTATTCCCAATGTGATTTATGGAGAACTCTAATCAGTGAATCTACGCTCAAAGAAAAAACCTTCACACACCATTAAAATATCGATGACTATTTTAAGATAGAAAAAAAAATGTCTAAGACATATTTTTTACAATTCTCTGATTTAACTGACTTTTTCAATTAACAGTTGAACCCTAGGTCCTAACTGAATTGGAATAAAGAGCATCTATTATAAAATTTTACTACTACTATTTTACTATCATTGCTACTGCTACTAGTATTATCATCAATTAAGGATAAAAAACAAGCCATATGTCTAGTTTAATTTGAATGCCTTAATTTCTGTTAACATAAATGGAGCTGTGTGGGGAGGTCAGTTCAGAAAGAGAAAAATTGGCATGAAGGTTCAGTTTGGGGAGATAGTGCGATGGGCTTGAGCAGACTGAAGAATTTTAGCCAGTGAGAAATCATTGTGAGGGCAGTAAGCACATGAGGATGAAGAAAAGGAGATAACTGATGGTAGAAAAAAAGAAGAGAAAAAGGAGGCAGGAGAGTATCCAAGTCTGGTGTCACTTTGGCATTTGACCTAGGTTCTGGTGGCAGCTCCATACCACCTGAGGATGGCTCACTGCTTTACTGTCAATGCTTTGAAGTGTACGTAACAAAAAGGGTAGCCCCCCTAAACACTGACACAGGACATACTATGTAAAAAGTGAATACAGGTACCATGTCATTTAGGTGGACGTAACATTGGGTTTGACTCTATTTCAAATATTAGAGCTTTTAATAGTGCACATATAAATTGATGTTTAAATTATCAAACACTAAACATAACATGGCCAAAAAGTGCAGTTAGCTCTGAACAATATGATGTACTATTTAAATCCGACCAGAATTTCATTAGATGTTATTCTAGTTTGAAAGCAATGAGAAAACATTGAAGGGAGCCATTATGCTGTGCGTTTTCTTTCAATTACTTAAACATCTGGAATATGTTCTCCATGAAAGAGCAAACCAAGTCTAATTTTATTATGACTAGTTTCATGCAGGCAGAATTTTCACTTCATTAAATGTTGTCTGATTATAGATATAAAAGTACTGATTTAGAATGATATATTAGTCTGATATGTCAAGTTTTTCTTCTTTTTATGAAATAAAATTGCCTGTCAGATCTTTGGTTATCCTTACATAGTTAAAGATTTATTCAAATATAAATTTAGAATTTTAGTCATCATCCTCTTTGCAACAAAAGAAAGGGATTGTCTAATAACAAGGGAACATTATCATTATTATTATTTTTTAATTGGGGAAGTGTATTTTTTCTGGACCCATCAGCTCCAAATCAAGTAGTTGTTTCAACCTAGTTGTGGAGGGCGCAGTTCTGTGGCCCATGTGGGGATCAAACTGGCAACCTTGGTGTTATGAGCACTGTGCTCTAACCATCTGAGCTAACTGACCGCCCAAGGCAACATGATTTTCAAGGGACAAGTTTTGACTTGATCACCAAGGGACAATACTACAAGGCATAAAAGGTCAACTGGGAGGCCTGGAAAGAGTAAGCTGATTAATTTCTACTTTGAGGGCCCCCAATTCTTCTGTAGAGTATGAACCAACAGTCCTGGCGTAGAATTGGTGTGCAACAAAAATTCATTGAATGTAAACAGAAGTGAAGGGTAAGTGGGGAACATTTGAATTAGTTATGGTAGAGACTGTGAGAGGGAGTTGCTGGGAGAAAACTAGTGATGTTGCCAGACAGTGTCAAGAGCCCATTTGAGGCGGAGGGCTCACATTTTTAAGTAGAATTAAACTGCCCAATTTTCTCTTTTTCCAACAGTGTTCTGTGCAAGCATGCAGAAAGCAGTTGATCCAGGTGTGCGGTTTTTGTCAGGTGGTTATGGCACTAGCACTTCGGGATGAGGGAGTTTAAATGTCATCCAGAAGTTGATTGAAAAACAGACCATGGTATTTACACTAGATTAGGAGGAAAGTGGAGCAAGATAAGGCTTATAGATGGAGAGAAAGTAGAGTGGTCAGCGGTGGAGGTCTAGGGCTCTAGGACAATTCAAGAGACCACAGCAGGAGTTGCTGCACAAGCAAGCAAGGAGAGGAGACTCTGGGATGCTTGAATTAGCTCCGCCATTTATGTGTCTGTTTATAAATTGTGTGATATGATATACAGTAATACCTTGGTTTGCGAGCATAATTCGTTCCAGAAACGAACTACTTATATTGCAAGACATCACTTGTTTACCACGTTAAAATGTATGAGAAATGTTTGCCCATCTTGTGAAACACTCGCAAACCACGTTACTCTTCTTAAGTATATTAAACAGTGTACTAATTCATAGAGGTCCTATCTCACTGACCAGGAATTCACCATTAGTAGGATCTGATGGTGAAATACCATTCCAGGACTATATACACTGTACAGAGAAATTTACATTATGAATACTACTTAGAAAATGGAGTAGTGACTTCACTCCTCTCGACTATGAAACCTTGCTGAACAGATGTTTGTGAACCCAAGCCACTGAAAAATAGGTGAAAAAGGGGAGGTGTTAGGAAAAGTCTCAAGATTCTTCATGCTGCTTTAGGAGTGAGAAACTGAGTGCGGGGTGGGGTCAGGAGGGGGGGAAGGAAGTCATATTCTGCAAATACAGGTCTCTGTAGTACTGGTATTGGGGCTCCTACACATGGCTCAGGGAAGGCCTCATAGAGCCCAGGTACCTGGGATTTGGGAGGAGGTACAGCCCAGCTGTGTTTTGTAGCTTCTGCATGTCTGGACAGGTATATCATCTTGATGAGAGTGAGGGCGTGGCCCTGGGGACAAGAGGGTCATAGGCCATATTCTACTCTGCCCCGAGGATCAGAGATCTACTGGTGCCTCTAATGCTACTCAAATGCTGTTGGACCAATAACAACGAAACACAAGATGAGATGTAGGCAAGTCTTTCACTGAAATGCATCGGGCTTGGAAACTTCCACTACTATATGTAATTCTTGGCTCTTTACTCTGGTTGGTTCCCTGCCTGGTGTAGAGCCCAGGATGTAGGCTCAGCTTTTGTCTCTGATACCTACTAACTGAGGCCGGGTCTTAGAGAAGCAGAGTCTGAATACTCTTAGGAGAAGGGGAGTGAGAGAAACAGGACAGGGCAAGAAAGCTAAGGATGTGGTCTCAGCTGAACAGCAGCATCAGCCTGGCCCCACGGGGAGCCCTGGAGCACAAATTACACCATATTTGGTTCCATCTCGAGACAAGGGGGTGGTCCTTTTCTACCCCAATGTCATTTACTCACTGACCACTAGCTGCCCCCTGGTGGTCCTAGAGATAGGGGTGGAGTGACTTCCCAGGCAAGGTAGTCTTGGCTGAGGGAGGTTTTCTGGAAAAGGGTGCCACTGTGAGTCTAGCAGCCATACACAGAGTTGCTATTGAGTGAAGGAGTCTGGCTGAGGCGCCAACAGCATGTAGTAACACAGATTTCATCCAGCTCCCCAATCTCCTTTATCCTTAAGCTTCAGTCCTTTTACCTTTAGGTCCTGTTTGTTTTTTTCTCGCAAGAGACTTCTTATGTGAAATCTCATTACTAACATTATGGGGCTTTTCCATAGATCTGCAATAAAACTGGGGCATACCACCCTGTCCTTTAGATGGAGTCCTTGATTTCTGCCTCCTATGGAGGGATTGTATGGCGCTAAGACACAGGGTGTAGTTTGAAGACTGAGTACATCCCTCTGCCTTTAGTATCACTGTTTGCCTCTGGTGGGGACACTGTTGACAATAAATTATGCCATTGAAACATGTCCTCTTTTTAAATAGAGATGCAACTGCATTCCATTCCAGCATCAGTTTTTACTGTGGTAGCCCAAAGGCAAAATATTATGCTGTTTATTTCCATTGTCTTTCTTGCGTTCAGTTTTCAGGGTGATTCTTGTACATTTTCATATTTGGGCATAATCACTTTTGGTGAGTAAACTGAAGAAGGACATAAATAATGAAACAGGCTCAGAACTAATGACCTAGATGTAGCATAATCAGGATGACTTAGGACAGGTTAAATTAAAAAACAAACAAAAAACCCAGATTTGAGGAAAACAATGTGAACTTTGAAAGCATGAAGAAATTTGGTGGTTTTACTTCTCAAGCAATTCCCAGTAATTATATTTTAACCATGGTTTCCCCTCAGAGTCACCACACTTCCAAATATGTGGCACTAAAAGAATAGCAATTAACTGCTGTGTTTTTTTTTTCCATAAAAAATCTTCATGTTTTCATGAAAAGCGATTACTAGTTTCTCTTCGTAGTATTAAAAGAGAATGCACAACCAAACACAAAAGCATACTTTTTTTTTTAACATTTTCTCATTTACATCCATCATAACTCTTTATCTTTCAGGACATGGCTTCACTATGAAGCTTATAACCCCAAGGTTCTTAAAATAAAAGTAGATTTATAGCTTTACCACACTAGTAGTGTCCGTCTTCTTTCTTTTTTGTGCATGTTGTTCATTTTGCCTTCACAAATATACAATAAATTGGAAATGAGGAACAGGACAGAATTGGTCACAAAGGAAACGCTTCTACTTATAAGAACAACTTGTACACATCTTAGCTACTTTAATTTCCTTGGAAACTTGTTTCTGTAATCCTAACTCTGACTGCTAATTATTTCCCCTTTACAGAAAAAAGAAGCAAACAAACCAAAAGATTAACAAAAAAAACCCAACCCCCAAACATTTCAAGGTTTTCATAGCTTTCTGATGACACAATTAAAACAAATAAGAAGGTAGTTCATGAGTGTTTCATGGAGGCTAAATGCAAAATATGCACAATTAAAATAAAAAGGCCTCTAATGAGTATAAATAAATCATTTAAGCAGGCCATGTTTTTAGTCTGCTAAGGAAACAGAAGAAATGCCAATATTTTCTTTCTGAGAAATGTTAATTATATGTGACAAAACATCAAGCAAAATGGCAATTAATGAAATCTATTTACTTATTTAAGAATGAGGAATAATCCATAAACCTTTAAAAAACATCAACCACAAAGACACTGACATTCAAACTCAGGAGTTATTTTAGACAGATTAAGTTTCAGATGTAACAGGGGTTTTGAATTTGGCAATGTTTCTGCCAGTCTAAAATGTTCATGGTCTGGGGGCCGGCCGAGTGGCTCAGTTGGTTAAGAGCTCGCTCAAGAGTGCGAGCTGAGCTCTGAGCAACAGCGCGAGCTGAGCTCTGAGAAACAGCTGTTCGAGGCCAGCCCGAGCTGAGTTGCCGTTGAGCTGCCAACAGGTGGCAGGATGACTCAGCTAAAAAAAAAAAAAAATTAAAAAATAAAAAATTAAAAAAATAAAATGTTCATGGTCTGTACCCACATTTGCCACCACCATTGCCCCTGCCTAGGGGTACTGTTTCCTTTCACCCTTCCCTACACGGCACCTAAGACAGTGATTCTTAAACAACAGATTGCATCATTATCAATTGGAGGGCTTGTTAACACAGAGATTGCTGGGTACCACCCCAGCGTTTTTGATTCAATAGATCCAGAATAGGCCTGAGAATTTGGCATTTTAAACAAGAAGGTAGAAGATGGTGAGTTTCTAGAACTCATTAAACTTATTTGTTTTTGTTTTTTTACGTGTTTAAAAAATTAAAGTTTATTGGGGCGACAATGGTTAGTGAAGTTATATAGGTTTCAGGTGTGTATGATTCTGTAATATCATCTATATATCACATTGTGTGCTCACCACCCAGAGTCAGTTCTCCTTCCATCACCATATATTTGATCTCCTTTACCCTCATCCAAGCTTATTCTTGATTTAGACGGTTCGTGCATGCTGTTCCCTCGATCTGGAGTTTCATATTTCTGCTTTCTGCCTAGCTGGCTTTTATTCATGCACCTCAGATCTCAGTTAATGTGACCATGACAGTGAGTCCATCCCTGGTTGCCTATCTAAAGAAAGCTCCCCCTATTTTTCTCATTCTCAGCACTTTATTTTCCTTCTGATTGCAATTTGTAAGTTTATATTTATTTGCCTGTTTATTAATTAATAATCTGTCCCTTCCCAAGACCCCAATCTTCATTAAGGCAATTCTATACTATCTTTTTCACCAGGGTATGCCTGCACCTAGTATATGATAATCCCCCAAAACATTTTTATTAAAGAATAAACAGGCAAAAGAATTAGGCATTTTTGCATTCATCACTAATACTTCAGACCAACAGCTATTCTCAAATTGCTTCATAAACACAGTTTCCTACAGAAATCTGACACTGAGTTCCTAAATAAAAGAAACTTGCTCAACCCGCTCATTTCCTATTGGTTCCGTATCTAAATTCTTGAGCTCTATTACTTATTGGATGTTGGAGCATGCACTCATTTCTGAAGCATCTCTAACTTTCTGAGCAGGAACGTAACATTCCAGGGTTTGGTACCAATCCAGGTGTTTTTATAAAAATGGAGCAAGTGGAAAAAAGGGGGAGTAATGTCTTTAGGGAAAATGCGTTCTGCCAGGTGGTGATATACTTTCTGCTGCCTTCTGGATGGGATTTTGGCAAGACTGAATAAAAGCATTACAAATATTTATGTAGGAGGGGCCAGCCGAGTGGTTCAGTTGGTTAGAACATGAGCTCTGAGCAACACGGCCGCTGGTTCGATTCCCACATGAGCCAGTGAGCTGCACCCAAACTGAGCTGCTGCTGAGCTGGTGAGAACACGTGCTCTTAACAACAAAGTTGCTGGTTTGACTCCTGCATGGGATGGTGGGCTCCTCCTCCCCCGCCCCACAACTAGATTGAAAGTGGCAACTGGACTTGGAGCTGAGCTTGCGCCCTCCACAACTAAGACTGATGGACAACAACTTGGCTTGGAGCTGATGGGTCCTGGAAAAACACAGTGTTCCCCTTCCCCAATTCCCCAATACTGTTCTCCTCCCTAATCCCCCCTCAAAAAAAAAACACCTAAAAAAACCCATATATATTTATATAGAAAAAGATGAGAAGACCACATCCCAAGGTCTCCATGTGGCATTGTATAGTGACCTGGCCAAGGGGACTAGGAGGGCTAACATCCATCCTGGGCTCCATCACTGAATTGGTGCACCTTGGCACAGGGCTGAGGAACTCTTCGAAGAAAGTGGTACCATTTTCTACTTTGCCCAAAGAGGCATTCGCAGGGATTGGCATTACAGGTGCTGGGGTTGAGATTATGGATGATCTCTTTCTGTCTGTGTGTCTGTCTGTGTGTCTGTCTCTCTGTTCTTGTTTCTTGGTCTCTGTCTCTCTTCCCTCTCTCTCATTTTTCAGAGTTTCCACTAAAGACAAAGTTCATTGACAAATATTTCCCATGCATTTTCTCTTGTGTAAAAAGCGGATAAATAACATGGGCATCTCAGGGCTGCTGTAAAGATGAATGAGACACTCAGGTCTATGTTTCCTTCTTTTACTCCACCTAAAATCAGTTAAGCATTGTGTCAGGCAACTTGAGGAATACAAAGTCACACCAGATCCTATTCAGTCTAGTTCAGGGAGACTGAGGAAAGCAGATGGTGGTGGTGGTAAGTTCATCCAATGAGAGAGCCACAGACTAGATCCTTTCTCAGACAGCTGCATCTTTGGAGCCTATTTCAAATATCCTCCTGGGAGAAACCTGTCTTTCTTCACTCCTCTATCATGTAGCTTTATAAGATCTATTTGAACTGAACATTGGGATGTGGGTACCTGAAACTGATAAAGGAAGAAGCAGCATGATGGGAAGAGGGAAGATTTTTGTCCAGAGCTTGAACAAAGGGTAAGAGGCAGGAAAGCATAATGTGTTTGGGGAAGAGTAAATGGTCTTTAATAAGTTGAAACATGAAGTACAGGACACTTGTGGAAGACAAATCCTGAGCATTTTCTTGGAGCAACATTGTGGTGGTTTGAATGAGCTGGGCTTTGCAATGCAGATAATGAAGGTTTCTGCAAAGGGTTATGGTATATTCTAGGCAGCTCTCTTAGTTAGATTCAATTACTACTCAATTATGTATTATACATATACACTATGTATATAACTACTATGCACTGGGAAAATGGAACTCTTAACAGACTCGGAGTGGGGAGCAGAGATACACAATTTAGTGGGTTTATTAAAAAACAATGTAAGAAACTGTGGTACATTTACACAATGGAGTATTACTCAGCTATAAAGAAGAATGAAATCTTACCATTTGCAATGATATGACTGGACCTAGAGAACATTATGCTAAGTGAAATGAGTCAGGTGGAGAAAGATGAATACCATATAATCTCACTTATATGTGGGATCTAAATAACTGAATAAATGAGCAATGGAAACAGAAACAGTCTCAGAGACACAGAGGAGAAACTGATGGTTGCTAGATGGGATGGGGGTGGGGATAAGAAAGAAGGGGAAGGGATTAGACAGAGTAAATTGGTAACTACAGTATTGCCACAGGGATATGAAAGACAGGGGAATATAATTAATAATGCAAATATTTAGTAGGGTGTCAGATGGTCACATGTCTTGTTAAGGAGACCACTTCATGGAAGGTGTAGAGGCTTGACCACTGCACTGTACACCTGAAACTGATGTTGAATAATATTGTATGTCAACTATAATTTCATATATATATATATATATATATATATGGTCATGGGATGTGGAGTACAGTGTAGGAGTGGAGCCAATGGAATTGTAATACATATGTATGACATTGGGAGTGGGGAGGCTTGGGGGAGGGGATTGTCACTTTGGTGTCATGGGGGTTGGAAACTGAAAAAGGAGGATGCTGAGGCAGGTCAGGAGAGACTCCCTGAGTATATAAGGTGACTGGAATCATCCACAGAGGGCAAAAACAAAAGGCACGTTCATCTGGGTGTGGCATGTTCAACTGGAAAATCTCAAGTAGATCAGGGTCTGCCTGTGGTCATTTCAGGAAGGAGAAAGAAGTAACAATGAATGTTTGCAGATTCGGCCAAGAAATAAGATTGACCAGAAACAGGATGGTAGCCAGTGGGAGAAAATTTTCTGTAAAATAGTTTTTAAAGGTCTTATGTATGTGAAAAAGAGTATTTTGCCCTCTGCTTTTGTGCATGCTTATTTAGTCACCATTCCAAGAAATATTATTGAGCAACTGTTATATTACTAGGGAATGTTCCAGGGACTAGGGACACAGCAGTGGACAGAACAGATCAAGTTCCTATGATAGTGCAGCTTAACTCTGATGGATATCATATATTTAAATGATTGTTATTCTACCAGCTTCTAAAGAAACCAATTCCAAGGCAAATGGATCCATCGCTATAAAATACAACATTTTAACCAAGAAAATGTAGGACAGAGTATGGTATTGTATATAGTAATTCTCAAGTGATTCTTTTTTCCATGAAAACAAATTAAGCTATCTCTGCATGCATAAATAATGATTAGTAGAGGCGTCTAGGTTTGTGAGTTACGTGTATAATGTGCTATGCCTAGTTTTCTTCAAACTGGGCACATTTATTTAATTTAGTTCTATGGGGAAGGCACTCACTATTGAAACAAAATGGAATTCTGCTGATTTGATTTTCCATTCAATATATTGTTATCAACTTAGAAATACTAAAGCAGAACCAAACCAGAGATGAATATAAATTTTCTAAGAGCTGAGATAAAAATAATTAAATGGAAGAAGGCTGAAAAGGATTGTAGAATGCCCTTTGATATCTACTTTTACTTTCAGAGTATTGGAGCTCCTGAATTTAATAAACGTTTTTATGTAGTCTTTCCAAAATGCCTTTCTTTCTTATAAATGGAACAATAGAAGAACAAGATATTTGACTACTTAAAGTCAAATGAACATGAAATAGATTTTCTTCACTCAAACCTAAGCAAAAGCATGTTTAAAAATTGCATTGGTAAAATTGTAGTGAGGGTTTGTCTTCATTTCATCATATTCCTAGACTAAAAAGAAAGATTTAAGTATTTGATTCCAACCAATGTTGCCCCTCCAGGTACATTAATGGTTATTATTTTTACCTAGATGTATGCATGTGTGTGTGAAAGATCTAGCTTCTTAAGTGGAGTCAAGAGTTTACTCAGTTTTTCATTATTTCTTTACTATGTATTGAGGACTTTTATTTTAAAACTATTCCTCTAATTTTTAGGATCACATCTTAAGGTAAGATCTAAATTCATATCCTGTTATGTTCTGTTATGACAACTGTTATCATGGGAATGTCCACTTAAATACATGTGAATGATGAATAAATTACTACTTATACAAATGAATCTATGTGTCAAACTATCTAATCAATGAACTCAATGTTATTTCCAAAAAAAAAAATTCAAAGTTATTGCCAACTCTACCCTTTAAAAAAAGTGATTATGAATAATATTATATGTCAACTATAATTAACACATATGTAGTCATGGGATGTGGAGTATAGTGCAGGGATGGAGTCAATGGAATTGAAATAGATATGTATGATATTGGCGTGGGAGGGCGGGGGGGGAAGGTAGTCACTTTGTAAGGGGTGAGAAAGATAACTATTGCAGGGTTTTGTACATCTGTAACTAATAATAATAGTAATAATAAAGTTAAAAAAGTGATTAGTATTCAAGTAACAGAGAGATCATACTTTAATAGCAATAGATTTTTTTTATTTTTCAAAAAAGGAGTATGACTTGGTAACCTCAAAAATCGGTGAGAGTGATTCTGTATTGATTATCTAAAGGAGAATACTATTTCATTTGAAAAAAGGGCTTAAAATCTTAAAAAATAATCTTTTCACTAAGGATTCAAGATTTTTGTTGAAATAGTGGGTCAGATTTCATTAAGACCTATGTTGCATATGACATTCAATTCCAACTCCCAAGCAATTTTAATGCTGAGACAACCTTGAAAACATCTTTCTTCAACCTTTGTGACAAAATGTCAGCGTGGTTCCAAAGGAAATATTTTATTCACTGTGTTAAGCCAAAGGATCAATAGAATTTATACTCATTTGTTTAGCTTATATTTCTTTTAACCTTATGCTTTACTGGATGCACAAAAGTCATCATTTGATTGCATAACCCTTATGGCCATCCTAGAATGGGGTTTGTGTAGGTTGAAAACCATGAACCATTCATTGTCTTTAGCCCTGTCTCTGCTAGAAATATGTGGAGGCCAATAGCCAACTGACAGGTAGTGGGTGAAGTAAGTGAAATGTTGTTGCATGTAGTCCTTGGGACAGACAAGACACTTAAACCACAGGACAATTAAATGGGTATTCTGTAACAAGACCTAATAGATTCACATCGATTGTATAGATTCCAAATTGGATTAAAATGTTTTAAAATAAATAAATAAAATGGAAGTTGGCAGTGGTTTGTCACCGGTTCTAAAAAAACAAACCAATATGTTGCTTACTTTCCTCATTCACTTTATTTTCTATTTAATGGCTGCACTTTGGCATATACTGTTGATAAACTGACTTTATTCTTTTTTGCTAACTTGCTTACTGCCACATTAAGATTCTGATCGGGTTTAAATATTTGATAGGGAAAACTTCTAAATGAGCCCACTGAGTCTATAATAATTCAGAATCCCAGGGAACAAGACTTCTAAAAACAAGTGTGTTTTGAAACAGGACTGGCAGGCTCTTAACTATCTGAACAAAAAAAGTTCACCATAAAAATCAATTCTGTAAAAGGAAATAGAAATTTATCTTAGTGTCAGATATTTCAGGGCTGAACATGCTGTGGAAACTTAATAAATATTGAAGTTAACAAACAAAAACATAACAATGATATGTGGACCAATTTTAAAAAACATTGAAAATCAATGTACCCTTACTCTGCCTAATTCAGTTAACTCAATTATTTAGTGTATACTTGATTTCGGTGGGTTTATACATAGCTATTTCAATTTTACATTGACACTAATAAAATTACTTTTATGGTAAAATTTCCTTTATCTCCATCCCGCTATCTCTATGCCCAGGATTCCAGAAAAAGGGGGAAAATTTGTTTTGAATGTTCCTTGTTTAACATTTGAGTATATATTTAAGATGTGTGTCAATTTATCCCCAAATTCTCATTGCAGATACCACTCACCCTATACCAGAACTAAGAACTTTTCACAGGCATTTAACAGTGATTTTGCACGACCTTTGGGGGAAAAAAATTCCACTTCTCCCATTACTGCAGTTAAAACTATTTCTTACTTTTCCCTAGTTGCTCTCTCAGTGTCACTCCACCTCCCTCTTCATTTCGACACCCCAAACATATACCCTCCTCCCCTGAATGCAGAGCCTTAATGGTTTGACAAGGTAAGTTATAAGATGTAGGAACTCCTGGATCAGCTATTCAGAACTAACAAGAAGTTTCAATTTTTAAAAGCCGAATGCCCTGGATTTCAGAAACTTTAAAGCACTTGCTTGTGATCAGACTGTTTGGCAGGAAATTATGAGGAGAGTTTGAAAATTTAATTGTTGTTATTGATAAATGAGATGAAATTTAAACAAAGTCAAAAAATTATGTGACTAAATATCTTAATTTTAATGCTACGTCATCTACAAAAAAACCCAAACTGTATGAGTACCATTAAAATACCAACAGAAAAATTGGAAATAAGTGTGAATGTCCTTTTCCAAAAACTGTGAAGGTCTTCTATAACAGAGATTCAGAAAGAGCAGGCCGTTATTCATGTCAAGATTTTGGAGCAAAAATATCTGATCAATTCAGACAGAGGTTATATACCTATAAAGCCAAAGTCACTTATAAAGCCATTTTCTTACTAATAAACATCACTTTCTTAGACCTTTCCATGAACTCTTCTCTTCCACCACCAATTCTAATAAGTACCTAGGAGGTAGGGTTGGTGAAAGAATAGATGTTCCATAAAGAAACAAAATTTTCATCACTTCTAAAGAATCATTGCATGCACAGGGATGAAACAGCATTGAAAAAGCCACGTTGAGATATGGAGGCTGAGTGGAATATTAGATTTGCTTTCCAGTTGTAGGGGGCACTTTTCCTGGCCTGGGCATCTCTCCCTAGCTGCTCTGACTTTGGCTACTAATGTCTTGCAGCAGCCTCTCTTCTTCAGAAAGGTGATCTCAACTGATGGGCATCCCTTAGGCCAGGAGGTAACTCATACCCTTGGCCTAGGAGGTAATTCATGTCCCCTGTGGTGGGCCACAAGCGCTGGTGTGCTGGAGCAGAGCCCGAGTCAATTGTGTGTATCTCTTTCCGATTCTGCATTTAGTGAGATCATCTTGGTAGCTTGAATCAGCCATGGGGAGAGTATTTATACCATGACAAGTGGAAAATGCTACAGATCAGTGTTCTGCCCTTTTCAGAGCCAGTTGATAATTTACTCGTCAACTTGTGGCCACAGCCAATGGCTGACTAGGGTGTAAGAGGACAATTGTACTGTGTGGTTTACACTCTAGAGCTCTCTCCTTGTGGATCAGGACACAAAGCTAGATTTTGCGGGAGATGGTATACTTGCTTGGCTCTTTCTTGTCTCTTATGCTTCCCTGACTCCCACACAGACATTTCCTGAAAGCAGACCATCTATAAATCATGAGCACCCAGGCCCCTGTTCATAGGGTCTGCTTCCAGGAAACCTGACCTATAACACCAGTTAAGACATTAGTTAAGTGACTGCAGCACAAAAGCTTCAAAGAATCCGTGTTCAAAATTACAAAGAGCTACCAGTCATGGGTCTTTGAGGTGACAAGGATCAGATGAAACTGCAAAAGATACATTTGAAATAGCAGGGATCTCTGCTCTTTGTGTATGTGTACCCAAAAGAAAGAAGGTGATGGAAAGAGACGAGGCCTGCACAGATTGGGCAATTTTTCATCTCATGCTTCTCAAATTATGCTTTCATATCCACAGGTGAATGTACTGCAGGGTTCATTTCACTTGAGAACTTAGAGAAAACCGTTTTCATATTAAAACACAACAAATACACGACAGAGAAGGTCATACAACTGATAGGAGATTTAAAAAACAAAACCAGAAAAAGTCCAGAACCATATGATTTCATTGATATGTGGTATATAAAACTGAAAACAACAAAAGAACCAGAAAAACAAATGAAGAAACAAAAGTCATAGACACAGGCGACAGTTTAGTGATTGCCAGAGGGTAAGAGGGGCAGGGGTGATAGATGAGGGTAAAGGGGGTCACATATATGGTGATGGAAGGAGAACTGACTCTGGTTGGTGAACACACAATGTGATATATTGATGCTGTATTACAGAATTGTACACCTGAAATCTATGTAACTTTTCTAATAGTTGTCACCCTAATAAACTTGAATTAAAAAAAACAAACAAATCAGAAACATGAAAGAAATGTCAGGCTCATAGAAAAAGGAGGTAAGCAGGTGAAAGGGGAAGGTATCAGACTTCATTTCGTTGGCTATTAAGAAAACTGAAGTAGAAAAGTTTGAGAACTGCTTTTGGCAAACGCTGTAGATAGAAAAATACATACTAAGTGTAAAATAGAACTGAAATATTATTTTAGTGTAAAATTCTTATGAAAAAGTTTACTCAGTTTACTCTTCTTACGCCCCATTAAAATGAGAGGGTTACATTAGTAACACAGGCACATCTGTTCCCATGATACTTAGAAAACTGGTTTACCAAGAACAACTTAATGTAAGGTTGTGTAAGGTATAATATTGATGCCAATGTTAACTGTGCATTTTTGAAGATTGTAATTGCTAAGCATGACAGGGACACAGCAGGAGCCCGCTCCTTGGGTTATTTGTTCTTAATTCATTCCTTGTTGTGTTTAGGTAGGAGAGTAACACAGCTCTGAACTTTTTGTTACAACTTTGGTAGATGTCAAAGGAGAATGAAAATATAGATTGGCTGCCTGCTTCAATTTTCTAAGGAAATATGGCATTTCAGATGAATAACTCACATTTTAGAACTGTTTCTAGTTAACGTGGCATATGCACAAGTACACACAAGCTAATAAAAATTCTTGCTCCCTCAGCTTGGTACTAAATAATAATATTCCCAGGAAAACTACGATGTCATAAATACAATTCCCCATACAATGGTATTCATGAAATAAATTCAAGATTCACACTCTATAATAAGATCAGACTTCTCTGGGTATAGGTTTTAACCTTATCATAAATGGATGAATGATTGCATTTTTAGATCCATTAATGCTGATAATATATGACTTGAGTGTTTGCTTTGAATAGTCTTTTATTACCTAAGACTCTTGAGGAATAGTATTATAATTACTACCAGCCACAAACAAAGCTTCCTGAGTAAATCCTCAGTAAACAGGATTGGTATATTAAAAGATCATTTCTGGGCCGGCCGAGTGGCGCATTGGTTAAGCGCTGGTTTTGGGATGCCAGTGGCCCCGGTTCGGATCCCACATGAGGGCCAGTGACACTGCCCTCTACAGCTAACAACAGCTCCACCTGGAGCTGGGCTGTGCAAGCCCGGTGATGGTGTGGGCTGCAGCCCCTGCTGCAGTGGGCTGCCATAGGCTACAGTGAGTGGCCCGCAGCCAGCGTGAGTGGCCAGCAGCCAGCGTGAGCTGCCAATAGCCGCAGTGAGCGACACCCAGAGGCCAGCGACCGATCTGCCTCATCCGAGAAGAGAGCAATGACGATACCAACAGTGAAGCAACATCCTCCGCAAGTAAACTGAAGAACAAAAAGACAGCAACTTGTCTGTTCGCCTTCCCTGATTCCCCAACGCTGTTCCCCTCCACCAATTCCCCAATAAAATCTTAAAAAAAAAAAAAAAAAAGATCATTTCTGATATGGTTGCTTTCAAATCATAGGAAGAATGATATTCTTTGGAGAAATTTTTATTATCAAATTAATACTTCTTTAGTAACATAATGTCAGATGAACTCATTAGCTGAACATTTTGATTATCCATGTTCTCCTAAATATCCCATGACCGGAAGAGCTGTACAACTCTGATTGAATGCAACAACAATGGTGGCCAATTCCAGCCTCTATTTTTATCACAGTCCATCAAAGGAATCCAAAGAACTCCACATTAAAATAAGTTCAATCATAAAAAGAACATGTTTCTTTTCCAACTGTTCTCAAGCCTTTTCCTATCTTTAAGTAAAGTTCACTCAGTAATTATATTATTTATGAAAGTAAAAGCAAAAGGTTGTTTCTCTTATTAAATAAATGGCTTTATGCTTTGACTGGGGAAGGAATCTCGAAACAGCCAAGAAGAAAGCGTGTTGAATGTCATCAGCTCACTTTCTCCCATCCACTGTTTGAAATCGTTTGCTTGGTTCCAATGTATACTACACTTACATAAGTTGTTTATGAAGAGCCAAATTAATAGTCTTTGCAATTGTTTTCGTTGGAATTTGGAGAGCTGACAAATGAATTAGTAGAAAATGGCAATTCTACATGAATTAGCTTTTAAGTCTCCCTAAGAGGCTGATGCAGAACTTAATAAGAGACTTATTAGGAGAAGTAGGACAACTTAATTCAGATTGATTATAGACTTTGGTGAAGACAGCTGGGGTTCAAATGAAACTGGAAAAGAACTTATATGCACTTCAAAGTATGCTAAGCAGATGTCTGAAACAATTACTCCGCACTGTCTTTTTAGAAGTTTCAAAGGCAGGCTGGGAATAGCATGGTAAACGAAGGTTCTATTTGCCTAAGATGAGGTAGGGGCTTTTAAAACACACGCAGCAGTGTCTACAATCAGATGCCTTGGGTAAGGGACATGATTCAAGACTGCTGTCCTAAGTAATTTGCTTTTAGCTTTATAAACAAAGCAGGAAATGAGAGAGAATACATGGGAACTAATAAGGTCTCCTGGCAACACTAAGTTACAATTAATTTTACACTGAACAAATAATTTGGTCAGGAGTTTTAACACATTTTTTGCGGGAAACGAGTAAACTCGTCATATAGCTTTTTATGCCCGCTTACATAGTGTTAAGATAACTAATTCCTCCTTAAGTTTCTAAGCCCTATTAAAGCTAACAATGACCATTCTATTTAAAACAATAAATACTGCTCTTTTAAGGTATATAAGCGAGACATTACCATAATACTTTTTCTTATTCCCAGATAACAAAGGCCAAACCCTATGCTTTTAAACATCACAGTTGCATGCTTTGAAAACTATAGAAAACCCTGGTTACTCCATCTGACAGGCATTAGTTCCATATTTAATCCAGATTTTAAAAGGAGTGCATTTTTTGTTTGTAGTTTTTTCTTGATCAACTTATATAATACACATAGCACTTGTATAAAAATAATAACAGAAGCCTCCACAGAGCAATTCACAGGCATTTAATAGCAATTAACAAAATATTAGTAAACTGTCCTCTTCCTACTATGCTAGGCACACCTCATTCATTATGGAGATGTTATTCCTTTAGTCAGAGTTGGGAGAACTTACATATTTTGCATCCTCCTTAGTCTGCCCAGTTTATGATGGTTCTGTCTAACCATGCATCCCCTATCTCTATAAGAGAGGATTATAAACTTTCTCTATAAAACTCATATAGAAGAAAAGGATTTAAGGTTGATGCATATAAGATACATATAACAAAATCAATAAAATAATAATACATTTAGAATAAGGGTTAAGATGACAACAGCAGTAAGGGAAGAGAGAGTTGTGTGCACATGGCTGAACGTTTCTGGCTTGTCAAAGTGAAGATGGCGTTCTAATATGTTACATCACATTTCACATTATCTATCAGAAGGAAGCATACTTGGTTTTCTCAAAGTCAAATTCTGAGACAGCATTTCTTTGACAAATTTCTCAGAGAAACCAAGCCAGAGGGACTCAGGATGGTAGGCCTGAGGAGATGCATTTGCCAGTTTTCTTCATAAATTTTTAGATGTGAATGCTGAAAGTCAGGACAGCATGGTGGCTTCACCATAGTCTGTACTCTACTACACACATTATTGCACTGTTCTCAATTATAATTCTAAAAAGGTCTAATCAAAATATTTTATTGAAAGAACTTCAGGGAAAAACTCACAGAATCCCTGTCCTTGACTTTTCACAGTAAGAAATGTAAGTTAAAAGTCTGATAGAAAACATAAAATGCCTAAGTACATAGGTGTGACAAATATGCATATTCCAAGATGGCAGCCTGGGAGAATTTAACGACGGTGTGTAGAATAACTGTGTTTGAAGTCAACAGGCAAACTAAGGGCTGTGAAATATTCCTGGCTCAAGAATGATGTGCCACTCTCTGTGTAAAGAAGCCAAAGTAGGTTAGAACAAAAAGAAAACTTGGAAAAACACCAAGTCACACAAACCATTTCACACAGGAATTGTTCTTAAGAACAAAACTGTCATATGTAGGTTCAAAAGTGATTGTGCTTTATTAAAACCTGCCTATATTGGGCCAGCTGAGTGGCGCGGTGGTTAAGCGCTGGCTTGGGAAGCCAGAGGCCCTGGTTCGGGTCCCACATATGAGGGCCAGTGACACTGCCCTAAAAAAAAACCCAAAAAACAAAAAACACCTGTCTATATTTCACTTATAGATCTATGTAGAGCACTGAGTGATTCAAGGAGTTATTCGTATTCCCATTACTATAAGGATAGTAAGAATATTTGTGTATTTACATAAACATTGGTCTTATTTCCAGTAAAGTGAGACATCATGATTCTGGCCTGAAAAATATTTGATGAGTAGTATAAGTCATGAATTTTAAAAACAAAGAGGCATTTACAATTTGTTATTCTAGTGGTTATCCCCATGGAAGCTCTATTTGGAAGGCTGAGATTCTTTTAGTCAATGTTAACATTACATTCCTTTCTCTTGATGTACTCTATGTACAGTGTCCTGAAGATGATTAGCTAGCAATAATGCTATTTCCATAGTGTCCCATTCATTCTCCACATCCAAAAGCTGCATTTGCTAATGAAATGATATAATGCTAAATCCTACAGAAACACCCATTCCATCGTTCCTTGACTAACAACTTCTTTAACAAATGAAATCAGAATGGAGGTGGATATTATGATAGAATCACTCGGGGTGATGAAAATGAACTGAGAAGGGTATATAAAATGTTCTTCTGGCTGCACGCCTAGCTATCAATTTGGCGTCACCTACAGTTCGGAGCCTCTGAGGCCTTAAATTGCTGAGGAGAAAAAGGGAACAGTGATTTTAAATACTCTGCTACTTCTTTTCAAAAGAAGTTTTAGTTCACTAAATTCATTCCTTAGAAACTGCCACCACCAAAGTTTCGGCATTTCAAACCTGGTGTTGTTGAGATGCAACAGGGAACAGGGATTTACAGTAAAACCTTGGATTGCAAGTAACGTGGTTTGCAAGTGTCCCACAAGACGAGCAAACATTTCCAATACATTTCAACTTGGTAAACGAGCGATGTCTTACAATACTAGTAGTTTGTTTCCGAATGAATTATGCTTGCAAACCAAGGTATTACTGTATTTAATTTCTATCGCAAAATGACGAGGAGCTACTGAAGGGAAATAAATATATACGAATTCATGCAATGCATAACTTGAAATTATGCCTAAAATACTTATATAATACCATTTTAGAAACCAAAATGATCACATCTATTAGGACCAGTTCATAAATATTCTGATAGGTATTACAACTATTATAACTTAAGTGCATCTTAGAAGTGCTGATATATATAGATGCTTCTTTTTTAAAACTTCATTGGGGAACAGTGTGGTTTTTCTAGGACCCATCAGCTCCAAGTAAAGTAGTTGTTTCAACCTAGTCGTGGAGGGCACAACTCAGTGGCCCATGCGGGGATTGAACCGACAACCTTGGTGTTATGAGCCCTGCACTCTAACCACCTGAGCTAACCGGCCGCCCTGACCCTTTTCTTCCTAGCCCTGGCTCTAGTTCCTGACTGTTGTTTCCATTCTTCAGGCCATCGAGTTCACTCTGACCACACCACCTTTTGGCCCAAATATGTCATCTTCTTTTATAACTTTCTACCTTTGCAAATGCTCTCTTCTCTCTGCCTGGGTCACCCCACCTTCTCTGCCTACTGAACGTCCATTCAGTCCTCAAGACCCAGCTGAAATGATACCTATCTTTGTAGTTTTCCCTGAGTGTCCCCCATCCCCAACTCCCACCAAACAGAAGAAACTGCTCTGAATTCAGTGCTTTCATAGATTGCCACACAGGTTTTCGTCAACAAAAAGGCCCAAACCTAGACTCCTGGCTCTTGATTAAGTACTGTATTAATATTAATATATTTTCCAACCTCAATACTAAATGCCACAGAGAACACAACACACACACACACACACACACACACACACACACACATACACATGAATCAGACCCCTTTAGTACAAACATTTACTAGTTACTATTAATTTCCTAATAGCAAAATCAAAATGATATTTTTGCCCTTTAACGCTTTAATATTTCGTTTTTTATTATTGAAGACAGACAGATGATTACATCACTATCTTCTCTTAAGAAAATACCACAAGCAAGAAGACTGAATTTGTGAAAGGCAGACTGATTTCTAATGATGAAGGGCCCTATTTTGAACTTTGTGAGGAGAAAATCCTTTAGTATTGTTCAGACTAGAACCTCTTTGGAGTCTCTCCAAGGCCCCGAAGGAAAGTAGTAGACAGTACCTTGACTTTTTCAAGATGGTCTTGGAGTGAGTCAATGAGGAGATCACCCACGGGCTGCCAGGATCCCTTGATCACTTCAGCATGGCGTAGTTTGAGGTCCAGCTCATCCGCGGCCTCCTGGAGTTCCTGAAGTCTTTCAAGGGCCTCATCTAGTTTTCTCTGCCAGTCAGCAGAATGCAGGTTTAATTTTTCCCACTCACTGTTGACCTCCTCAGCCTGCTTTCGTAGGAGCCGTGTGACATTCTGGGCTCTCTCCTCAGGAGGTAGCTCTAAATTGGTAATACGACAAGGTTTTAGGTCACATTCATTTTTGTTTTAAAACAACATTGTTGAAAAGGTCATACTGAAAGCAGAGTACAGTTTAATAAGAGGCCAAGCTACAGATTAATGACTCTTTTGCCCTTTGGCATACATTTTGATATAGTCCGGCACATCTAAAATCTGTCTGCCTGAATTTGTTCTCTGTTGTATCAATCAGATAATCCAGGATTCATTTAAGTATTGAGGAGGGAAATGTTAGGATGCACCCCACAAGCTCTAATTTACTTCAGTCAGGCTCTTACATTGAAAATTAACTTGAGTCTTTGTAACAATAGAGATCCTCCTCACAGATAATCTCTTTTGTTTATTATTTTCTAAATGTTTTAATAGCTGATCACTAATCTCTTTTAATGTTTGTGAATGTGCAAACAGATTTATGCATGGTGCTTTATGACTCCTTATTCCTTTTTCAACAGCTATGTTTAATTTGAATCGATTCTATTTAACCTAGAAAATATGAGAGCTATCCAGACCCTGGCAGCCAGAATGGATGGGTCGCTCTGTCACCGCTGATCCTTCTATCAATATGTTATTACAATTCCACATTCAATTACCTCTGGGTTCCTGGTAGAGTTTCTCTAGTCCTTCCAAAGGCTGTTCCGTCAGAAATATTCGTACAGTCTCGAGAGTACTCATGATTACAGGTTCTTTTGTTTTCAATTCCCTCTTGAAGGCCTGTGAAATGAAATGAAAAGAAATGCTTATTTGGTTTGTGACACTCTTTGCAAAATTAATCCCGCATACTCAGAACTTGGTTATGAAATTCCCAGGTCAATTTCTATCCCCTTTATTTATAAATTGACAATTATAGTATGATAAAGAAGGCAATATGGGTATTTCTGTTAATCAAGAAGAAACTGTGTATAACTATTCTGGAAAGGATAGGGAGCTTTCAAGATATGTTAATGCCTTTTCATAAGATAAAAGTGATTTATTTATATAACCTGACTGAGAAACTTCAAATCTAGAGCTAAAGTCACAAGATATATGTTGTAAAACCCTAGGAGGGTTAATGGAGACTTCTACATATCTAAAAGAATGGATATCCAGAACATAAGGGAAGCCTGAGGAGCCAATGGATGAAGTTAGGCTGTACCAGGGGTCTGCAAACTGTGGCTCAAGAGCCACATGTGGCTCTTTGGGTACGTTCCATCCCAAAAGTTTGCCAACCCCTGGAAGAGCCAATCTTGTCCCTCACAACAATTTAAAAATTATTTGAGAGCCATAAATATATTTTTACATAATCACCATTATGTAAATAGTATCCTCTGAAAATCTTATAAATGAAACTATGATAGTTTTATTTTCATTTTCAATTTTACTTCAGAGCACATGTACGTACCCAAAGAGTCGCATATGACTCGTAAGCCACAGTTTGCTGATCCCTGGCACCTCTTTCACCTCAAAAGTTTGCCGACCCCTGGGTTGTACCGAAGTACACAACCAATCCAATTCATAATCACAATTAATTCTACGAAAATGTCTGACAATGAATAAAATGATGTATTAACAGTAAAGTAAGTTAAAAATTCAATAATTAAAAAGAATACCCATCACATTATTCACTGAGTCTTCTTTGAGACTGGTAGAAATGTTTTGAGACATACTGGTAGTAGGATTGTGGGAACAAGTTTCTAAAAATGAGTAGACCTCTAGGTCTTGAGGTCATCTGGGCTAGTTATCAAGTTAACCTCTAATCTGTAATCTTCCTTGTTACAGGGGGGTTAAAAAAAAAAGCAAAATGCATAGTTTCTGCCTTCAAGAAATTTTATGGACCAAAAGAAGAGGGAAAACAAACACACTAGAAAAAGAGTGAAAACAATAACATTCATATATAATTGAGTACTAAGGGTTATGAGACATTCTGTAAGGCTAGGATAAACTAAAGATGCGCCGAAACTATCAAAGATAGTTACTGACCCAGATTCTGCAGGATCAGAAGTGAAGATATTAATGAAAGTATAAAGTACCACATGAACGCTAAAAGATCAGTTTAAAAACTACAGTAATAATAATTGTCCTGATCGAGGGCTTACTTATTCATATGTTTAAAAAATTCTGTCCTATTTTCAGTAGTGTTGCCCACTGAATTTAAGCTGTTCTGTTCCTAGGAGAAAACTTAGCAGCTCCTTTAAACTTCAGAATTGTTATATTACAGGTATGACAATTCTACAAAGAAAATGCTAATGATGTTCACCATTCAGAGGGATTCTGAGTCTGATACTTCGCAAAATGATTCATCTTCCCTAGTTATTTACAATTCAGCAGAGAGGGGCAAGGTGTGAGAGCCAAAATAACGAAATTCTACAAGTGGAATATTAGGATTCAACTGTAGATTGTAGATGTCATTTCTGTGTAGTGGGATAGTCTCACATCCTTGAAATCATACAGAGTAGTGTGGGTTATGTACTCTGCTTAGAGGTAAGTCTGATTCTCCTTTTAATACTTCATTTGAAATCTGTGTGTATGCACACATGAATATGTATATATGTATATAGTTCTTATATTCCTGTATTATTCTCATACATCTAATTTTCCCAACTTCAATAAAAATTATTATTTTGCCTAGTTTCTCCATTTGGACTTGACAAGAGGAAACTGATGGTGACATTACTAACTATGGAATAAATAATGGCTCCCTTTACCAAACTACTGTGTGTCTGTGGTTGTACTAGAGACTAGTAATACAAAATTGAATGTAGAGCAGCCCCTCCCATTGAGAAACTTATAGTATATAGTGGAAGAGTCAAACATATAATTTCAATACAATGTGGAAAGTGCTATAGGTTTGCACTATATGGGAAAGGAAATTGGGAAAGGCTTCCTGGAGAAGATAGATTTCATGAAGAATTTGAAAGCATGAACGTGAGCTAGACAGGCAAGAGCAGGTTAGAGGAAGAGGAAAGACAGATGACAAAAATACAGGTGCATAGACATAGGACATGATATAATGTGGCATATATAGTTATCTCAAGTAGGCCAGTGTTTCTAGAACATAAAGTATAAGGATAGCACATGTCCAGAGATGAAGCAGGACACTCTCATCTCCAACTATATTAGACCTTTAAGCCAGAACTTGAAGCTCAATCTATGACCCTATATGCTCTGCTGAGCTTAGGTATTGTCTTGTAGGTAATCAGGAAGCTTTGAAAGGATTTAAGCTGGGGGTGGCATGGGCATGTGCATGTTTCAAATATATTTCCATGACATTAATACAGAGTATGGATTTGAGAAGGGCAGAAATGGAATCAGAGAGGACAGTTAAACAGAAATTAAAAGAATTCAGTGAGAGATTATGAAGATCGGACCCAGGGCAATAGAACCTGAAAAAATAAAAATAATAACAGTCAGAGCTAGAGCAGGGAAATATTTAGAGAACAGAGATGTGAGAGTTTGGTACCTGAATAGATGCTGGAGAGAAGTGAGAGGACGGAGCAAGGATGACTCCTAGTTTCTAGGTTGAGTAGAAGAATGAATGCTGGGTGCAATTAAAGTAAATGTGAGGAAATGAACTCCCCTGGATTTTTCAGTACACCGATAAAAATTTCTAGCCTCCTGAGGACCTTCCCAGACATGAGAATTAGATCTGTAGCCATTCGTCTAGCTAATTTCTCTGATCCAAGAGGGCCAAATGATCATAACCCAGAGTAGGTTCCTAGATTAAGTTCCATGTTGTCAGAAAAACTGGAGTGGCTTCCTGTCTAGGTATATTTACATTAAAAAAATATGAAGTCCATAACTTAGGGACATTTCTAGTTTGTAAAACCTGAGATGCATGGGGCTAGCTGGTTCCTGGAGAAGTTGGAGATAGGACTCAGGCCCATTAAGTTTTCAAGGAGATCCTTTTAGGAGGGAAAGGGGACAAGTGTCTCCTTTTCCTTTGTAAATGGAGAAAAAAAAAATCACCTTTTCTGGTCTCTCACCTATGGAGTACCCAGCCACTCATGTAGGAAAAATTTTTTGTTAGCTCTCATCATGTCTCTCTAGGGGCATGACTTGGGCAAAGGGAGGAGGGTGGTGATGATATTTACTGTTAATTAATTAAAAGATATCTGTCTCTGACTCCAGGACATATCATATGCACATTCAGGATAAAATTAATAAAGATGAATATTAAAAACCCAACACCAATATGAGGGGGTTCTGTATGGGGAACAGAATAAGGAGATGTGATATGCTCAGCTTGGAGAGGTAATATTCATTCTAGAAGCAAATAAATATAAGTGTAATGTTTAGAGGAAAGAAAGGAGATTTAGAAGTCATTCTCTCACTAAGCTAATATCCATTGAGTGCCTATGATTATGCCTATAATTATGCATATAGGCAAGGATTAAAATTACATAAGTAGAGGGGTGACTGGTTAGCTCAGTGGGTTAGAGTGTGGTGCTGATAACACCAAGGTTGCCGGTTCAATCCCTGCATGGGCCACTGTGAGCTGCGCGCTCCCTAAAAGAGTCAACTATGCCATTATAGCATGAAAGGAATGTGTAACCAATGACCATGGCTGTTCCCCAATAAAAAAAATTAAAATAATTACATAACTAGATGAGATTACACAAGTCACTTTACTGGGCTGAAAAGAAATTCCTGGAGAACAGAAAAACTTAATGGGCAGACAGAGGAACTGGATCCCATGAAAAGCCAAAAAGGAATGGATAGGTGGAAAGACTGGAAGATATGAGTAGTACAGAACTATTGAAGAGAGAGTGAGAGTTTGAGAGGAAGAAAGTAACCAAGAATGTCCAGTCGTAACACACAGACATAAAGCAAGATCAGCACTGAAAAGTGCTCATGGGACTTGGGAAGATAAATTTCAGCAGAGAGCAGTAGCCTCAGAAGTATGTTTAGCTAAGGAATGAGTAGGAGAAGAAGGAGTAGGTATTTCAAATAAAAACTATTTTTTGAAATATCGTTTTTTTGAGATTGCAAAGAGAAAGATAGGACAGGAAGACAGAGAGGATCTTTTAAGGATAGATATGGTTTGAACATAGACTGAAAGATAGAAGCTAACGGTAGGGTAACCAACCATCCTGGCTTGCCAGGTACTGAGGTGTATTAATGATGCGGCACTTTTAATGCTGAAACGAGGACCATCTCAAGCAAACCAGGACAGTTGGTCACCATAGCAGAGAGGGATATATTAACAACCTAGACAGGAGAAAGTGGAGATAATTGTTCCAGCAAAGTCTGTAAAATAAGGAAATGGATCTTAAAGGTCCTGTCAAACTTAAAAAGTCCAAGACGCTGTTTGATGACGCAAGTCCATTGTTAAAACTGAACAGCAAATCATTCAAGGAGAAGGACCATCCATCTACTGTGAGAGACCACTTGTTTACCCCTCGAGTTGTTGCCAAGGGCTTAGCTCCATCACAGCTGCACAGTTCATTTCTTAAATATGAGTCACTGAGGATTAAAATGAGTCTAAAGAAAAGACAAAGGAAGTTCTATTATTACAAAGACATAAGCACCATTATTTTCATTCACATCGTTGCCTGAAATTAAGAAAAGAAAGTGGATAGAAGAGAAGGTTAAGTGACTATAGCTTCAGAATTTGCAAAGATTTAGAAAAAAATTCCAAAAAGGCTAAAAACCCCAGAAAAAAGGGAGAAATTGTTGGTTCAAGAAAATGCAGGGATAAAGAAAACGGTAATATTTCTTATTGTGTGGGAAAAACTATAAATATGTCAACTGAAAGGTAGTTATATGAAAGATCCTCTTCCATTAATTCATATAACAAATTATGAGCACCTACTATGTACCAGACATTGTTCTAGGAAATGAGCATCAGTGGTCCTTGTAGCATGGGGTTGAAAGGAGATAGAGCTCTTCAGTAAAAATAACAATGACAACAACAACAACAACAACAACAACAACAACAAAAAACCCCATGAAGATTCTGCCTTAAAATAATGGAAAGTCAATTTTTCAAAACCTAATCAACTTACCATAAACTGTATGCTATAATAGTTCATTGCATTTTAAAAGGAAGGAAATGAAGACATTTTAAAATAAAACTCAAAAGATTCAATCTCAAGAGCCTTGATGTTTGATAATATGTGTCTTGCCTTTCAAAGAAAGTCTATTTGAATGATGTTTGGGAAAATATGTACTCATATACAATACTGATTTTTGTCTCATAGATTATGATTAATATTTTAAATCAGATAAGTTGGTTCATTCATGTGCTGATATCAAAAAGGTATCATTTATAAAGTCCTTCTCCCAGACACATACAGAATACATCTTTACATTATTTAGATGTCAGTATTGAAATGTTAAAATATTTACTTCCTGAATCTTTTGAAAATATAAAATTATTTTCTTTAAACCCCATCCACTTCCCCATACCTTCCTCTTCCCCTTTCCAAGAGAGCCAGGCCCTCAGGTCTGAAATAGTGAAGGGGAAGAAGTAGAAGCCACTAGTAAAGACTTAGAGCACCTCTGTGAGAAGAAAATAATATTTTGTCTTACAAATGAGAAAAAAAATTAGGCATACTAAATTGGTATTTTTCCTTTAGCTTCTTAAGGTTCACAAAATAAACTTACAAGAATGACGTACTACAAAATTACACTAGCAGTAAACCCTAAGGTAAATCTATTTTGAAAGTTAAATTATCTGATGAATAGTATTTATACATCACAAATACTAACCAATAGGGTGACTTGACTGCTGGCTAACATCCATTCAAAAATATTCATTTAAATTATCTGATGAATAGCATTTATACATCACAAATATTAATCAACTGGTTGACTTGCCTGCTAGCTAATATTCATTCAAAAATCTTTATTTTCAGTCAATTATGTATAAGGTAGGGAAGATGTATGGACCTGATCTTTTTCCTTAAGGAGTCAATACCTTGGTTGAGTAGGTATGCTTTACCAAGGAATGTTTTACTATGAATGTTTGACCAATGAAAAGTGCAGTATGGATAAGTTAGGATTTATCTAAGGCCATCAGTTCATTAGTTAATTAGTTACTTAGAATCCAAATCTTGAAATTCTTAAGTCAGGCTGAAAGTGAGTGAGGGCAAAAACAAAAAGCTCCCTGAATTATAATAATTTGGAAGCCACTTAAGTGCAAAATCCTAATAACCATGAAGCACATCAGAAACTTCTAAAACCGGAACATAATAGAGAAGAATCAAGTTATTGATTGGTTGGAATTTTTTTCTGTCCCTCCTCCTTGCAGGAAAGAAAACCAATAGGGTGACTAGTACCACAAATACCTAATAATACCACAAATAGAGGTAGCTCAGAACCATGTGTAGAGGGGATAAAGGGTGAGCTACTGACTTGCTTGATGTACCTTATAGAAGAGAGGGGCAGAGAGAGCTCTGGGCACAGGTACTGACATTACAGAGAGAAAAGCTAAGCTGCTTTCCACTAGAGACAGTTGGTTCTATTACTATGGATGTAAGTGAAAGCCATTAGTTTTCAAAACACAGACCAGTTTCCATGGAGCTGCATTTTACCTGTATTCCCATTGAAGTGGCAAGGATATATTTGTGTTATTCAGACAGAAATATGATGGAATGACTATACCTTATTTCCATATTAGTTAGCAACACTTTCTAGTACCATCCCGGGAGCAGACTGAAGTGATGAAAAGAGCGCTGCCTTCAATGGCAGAAGACATGAAATTTAAGTCTGGAGTGGGTCAAAACCTGGCTGCACGATCTAGAACAGGTCATACAATCTCCCTGAGCCTTCACATCCTCATTTGTGAAATGTGGGTGTTTGTAAATCCCCTTATTGAAGTTCTAATATCTAGCTCAAATATTCCATAATCAACACGTTGAGATCCTTAATTAGCCATGGGACTGTAACATGGTGGCAATTTGAGATCGTTTGTCCTAGGCATCATTACTAATGATAAAAATTACAGCCATCGCTTGGCAGGTAATAGATCCTTCATACATATTGTTGAATTAAGTATAGAATACCCAGTTAGAAAACCAGAGTGTGTTATTCGGATACAGAACATACTTGAGGGTGAAAGCCTGGTCTCAGAAATTATTAGAGAAAAAAATTAATGCTATCAATTGGGGAAAACTGAGAGATCCTTCTCCGAGTCTATTTCTCATGTTATGGATCCAAGGTTGAGTGTAACCTTTGAGTTACAGGGTAGATTTTCCTTCAGAGGATGCCTTATTAGCTCTGCCTTCTTAATCCCAGCGATTACTTCCCTAAAGGAGACGTTCATGTACAAACTTTCAGAAGTTTCATAGTTTTGAACTGCTGATTGCGGCTTTTCCTCTAGTCTGCAGCATTAGCTAGGAGATGAGAGAACACCAGACAGACTCTAAAGTTTAAAGTGATTCAACCGGGCCATTCATTCAACAAATGGTTACTGAGTGGGCATAGGATATATCTGAAATTTGATCAGTGTTTAATAGTGTTGTCATCCTATGTTATCATTCTAGTTTCCATATGTCCACCTTGTCTGTATTCCTCTTATATTATTTTCATTTCTGATTAGAAAGTCACTGAATACATTCTGCCATCATAATGACCTTCCTTATTTAAAGACCCGGCATACTTATTGAGTTCAAACACATCAGAAGTATTTTATTAACTAATTGCTGTTTTAGGGACAATCAATGACCAATTAATTTGAAATCATAATCTTAGAAAAGAGCAAAATTCAGAAATGTAGTTAATAGCAGGAATTTTGCCTCTAAGAATCTAAGGCAAATCCATAAGTATTCAGGGTAGAAAGAAATTCGAAGAAAGCGACAACAAAACAAACACACTAGGAAGACAAAGGATCCCATAATATTCATTTGAGATAGCCAGTATTAAAGAAGTTATGAAAATGGGGCATATGGACTATAAAGGAAAGGTCATAATCATCTTTATTTTTTATTGTGCTAAAAACACTTAACGTGAGTGTTAAGTACACAATACTGTATTGTTAGCTACAGGCACCATGTTGGACAGCAGATCTCTGGAACTTACTCATCTTGCATAACTGAAACTTTGTACCTGTCAAACAGCATCCCCCACTTCCCTCTCGCCCCAGCCCCTTGCAACCACCTTCCTACTCTGCTTCTATGAGTTTGACTACATAACCCTTCATCTTATTTTCCCATATCTACTTCTGAATCAACGTGAAGATAAGGGATTGTAGGATCAGATGAATCTAGCCATTGTTTCAGAGAGTCAGCAACATGAACATTCATAAATGAGATTAAATTAATTTGAAGCACAGTTGAAAAATAAAAGGACACATTTCAAGCCCGAAATTATTATTTTTGAAATGTAATGGTACTCCATGAGAAAACTTTTTTTTAGCTGAGCCATCCTGCTACCTGTTGGCAGCTTAGCAGCAGCTCAGCTCGGGCTGGCATCGAACCGCTGTTGCTCAGAGCTCAGCTCACACTCTTGAGCGAGTTCTTAACCAACTGAGCCACTCAGCCAGCCCAAGAAAACAGTTTTGAGTGTTTAGGAAGGAAATGTGTTTCACAAATTCCCTGTGGAGATTTATTTGTTTGGAAGTCTTTTAAACTAAATTTGTGTTCTCCACGATCAAGGGCACGGGCTAGAATAGAGTCCAGCCTGCTGGCAGATCTGTGAAACTATAAAGGAATAGTTTAGTGCTCACACAGCATCTTGAACAGCTGTTTGACTTTCAATCCTAAGGCTGGGCTGCGTCCAACAACCACTGGGGAAGTCACTTCCTACTGACAATAATGTTGTGAAGTTCTGAGCTGACCTTGAGAAATCACTGGTGAAAATGCAATCTGTTCCCACGGTCATTTAGAGAATTAGGTTTTAGGTCATTGAGCCTACACCTTACATTTTGGAAACTCTTTCTGAAGACATAGTACACGTAAATGGATTATTAGGAAACTTCGTGACAAATGAATTTATATCCATTCTCAAGAGGTTTGGCTAAAATTTGAGTTTGTCAAGTGTAGGTGGTGAATAATTTCTGAGTCATACCATTTGTTTCTGTCTATCAATGTAATTCAAAAATGAAACGATTGTTTTGCTCCATGTACACATGCTTACCCACAATCATTTTGAAGTCTTTCCCATCTCCATATAGGGCATCATCATTTCCCCCCATTTGTTCATAGACTTCAGAGTCAACCTTGACTCTTTGCTTTCTCTCATATTCCACAGCCCATCTATCCTAAGTTGTGCCAGCTTTACCTTTAAAATATATCTTGCATCAAATAATTTTTCACCATATCCATCCTTTCCACTGCAGTTCAAATCATCATTATCCCTTTCACAGAGAACTTCAGCAACCTGCCTAACTTTCTCTCTGCTTTCGCTTTCGCTCTACCTACCATCAGTTCTCTATAGAGCAGGCAGAGTCAACTTCTGAACGCATAATTCAGATCACATCATCCTAGTGATGTCTCATTACACACCGAATAAAATCCACCTCTAAACTATGGCAGATAGGCCAATCATCATCTGGCTTTTGTCTCTCTCTACAACCTGCCACTAGCCCGTCTTGATATTCCTTGAACACCTCACACCTGTTCTAACATCTGGGCTTTTGCACGTGCTGCTCCTTCTGACTAGAATATTCTTCACTTGACGCCTTTGTTTGGCTCATTCACTCACACGGGACTTTGCTCAGATATAACCTCCTCAGGTAGGCCACTACCTCTCAGTCTTTCTCTATCCCTGTTTTGTTTATTTTCCCTTCAGAGCACTAACTGATGTGATTTTTATATATTAATTTATTGTTTTACTGTGTATTTCCCTAAAATTTAAAAGTCCATGGGGCCAGAGTCTTGTTTTGTACACTACTGTATCTTCAGCCCTTGGCCTAGAGTAGACAGTCAATAAATAATTACTAAAAGAATCAATAAATTCTAGGAGTTCTAATTATGCTACAGTTTTCCCTAAATGAATTATTTTGGGGAAAGGATGAACACAGAAAAAGAGCAGGAGCTCATTTGTAATTAAATGAATTTGTATAAAAAATGCTTTGGAAAGACAAAATACTATACAAATATCATTTTTAAGAGTATTTGCCAAAATATAAAAATATTTTGACATTGTTAGAAAGAGGACTTTGGTAGAGAAATCAATTTGTAAATTATTCATATTTTATCTTGTTATCTTCATTAAAGAAAAGTAGCAAATCCTAGATGATTCTGTTCTCAAGTTTTGATGATACAGCTAGTTTTCAGAAGACTTCCTCAGATGCCTAGAAATGTATTTCTAAAAATAATTTAAAATCTTTTCTATTCAGCATTCCTAAATATGACTGCATAAAATATCAAACTTATACAAAAGTAGCTTACTCCATCAGCGATGAAGAATAGATAAAAAAGATGTCTGTTTTCTCCAACATAGCCAAGCAGACATTTTAGAGTGGACATAAGTAACAGCAAACTTTGCAGGGGAACCAAATTGGTTTTGAAAATTCAAGAGGCCAGGTTATTAAATGTTGGAATGAATCACTCTATCATAACCTTTTCTGTTGTTTTTCCGAGGTGATAGGGAAGAATGCATTTCTTTTTTTTCTTTAACACAGAGCTGACTTGAGTCCTAACATTCACAAATGGCACCCAAAGACATTTTCTATTTCTGTGGAAAGAACACACAGAGAACTCATCAAGCTAACACGCATACGAAAATGTACCCAAAGGAAGCAGGCCAGCATTGATAACAGAATTAACTTAAATAAATGTATAATTTACAATGTGATTTCAGGATAATTTTATTGAATTTCGGAACCTTTCCCTCATTTTGTGGTGACTTCTGAGGAAATCAAACATGCATGATATATGACCGGACAAATGAACAAGTAAACTACTTTATTCAAGCCTTTTCATTTGTCAACAGCATCCCACAATAATGGCTTTCTGTCCACTGTTTTAATAATGTATGTATTGATTACTTCCATCTACATCTTCACCAGAAAATCTCAGGAAGCTTTGAAGGTATCCTTAATGGTCTTTAGGGAAGGAATTATAGAGATTTTTAAATTGAAAGATGAAAACCTAATGACAAACAATTTCATTACTAAGAATGCAAACAAAAAGTCATTACCTATAGTGTTCTTATAATCAAGACCTAATCTCCATTTGGATTTGGGGTAGGATGAAGGGGATTATATAAGCTCATGATTTATTGCAGTTCTCCTTAGAAATTCCCCACTATGATTTGTGCCTTTAAAACCCTCTCTAGGTTAATCACGGAAGTAGACAAGTAATAAATATCACTTTAGTGACTGCTCAAGTAAAACAAAGGAAGTCAGTTTTAAAAATATATCTGGACCAGAATAATACACACTAATTGAAAACGAGTCAGTCTAGTGAGGCAAGTAATGAGGAACCGTAAAAGCCAGGATAATGTATTCAAAAGATATAAAAATTGGTCAGTTTGTATTTGCTAAGGCACATTTGAGCTTTAATTATTTATAACACTTCATCGCATATGGAGCATTATTTTATTAATTAGTCTTGAGAGCCATTCTAGTTTCAATTGTTATGCTGCCCAGCTGGTTTGGGGAACATAGTTCGACTCACAGGGGTGTAAAAATTGTTTTGGGGACTGAGACTGCAGGCCCCAACTACCTGTGTGAACTGTCTCAGACTTTTATCTACAGGAAACCCATAACCCCTCCATCACAGTAATTGAGACTGACTATATCTTTTCACTTTCAGTAAAGAGTACAAGACATGATTTTTTTGCTACAAAGTTTTATCATTAGTCTGCAGTGATACACGAAGAAAATAGAAATTACCTGATTTAGAAACATCCTGGTTTATCGAAAAGTGAAAAGAATATTTGATTATAGTTTCAACTTTTGACATTTTTAAGTGGGACTTGTATTCCCATAAAAAGCAACAACCAAAGCCATTAACAATTTACAAGAGATAGTAAGCAGTGGTTTAAGAAAAAAGGGATACTCCAAATATATGGGGAACGAGTTTATGATAACAAGTGACCCATCTTGATATCAAACATTCTTTATAAACAGTGTTTGAATCAAGAAACTTATAAAGAAGAAGATAATTTATAATCCCAGAAACATGACAAAGTAAAATGAATGTCTACAAATACAAAACCTGTCAAAGACTAGATCGTGACAGTTTTGTACCAATTGTTGCCTTCCTTTCTTTCTAAGTAAATTCAAAAGATCCGGCAGAGTTTCCAGGATTTTCCTTTGTTCTTTATGTCCACAAGCAACAAGGGTATCACCAACTAGACAGTCATTCCACTACAACTATAAAGGGCCACTGCATAAATGGAACAAAACTCTGAGTAAACAGGGTGCTAAATTGTTCTCTCATCAACCATTGGAAGTGATGATATTCTTTGAGGGAGGAGAGTGTTTTGTGACAAGTATTTTTTAAGGATACAAAGGCATGAAAACACTGGACAAGACGACAAGTAAAAACAGTGGGCATCAAAGTAACTGTACACACTACACAAGGATGCTTAGTTGGGAATAAACAGAAAAATCCTCCAAGTGAGGAAAGAAAATCACTCTCTATTCTTTCTTTCCCTGCCTTTGGTTTCAGTAAGCTAGAGAAGAATGAACAAAAGTAAGATTAGTTCATTGGTTTTCTCCTCCCTTCCTCCTTCCTTATCTTCCTTTCTTAATTCCTTTGTTATTTTATCTATTCAGTGTTTACCATGTACTAGACACTTTAGGAGGTGATGGGTATAAAAATGACAACCCGGGGGTGACCAGTTAGCTCAGTTGGTTAGAGCGTGGTGGTGATAACACCAAGGTTGCCGGTTCGATCCCCACATGGGCCACTGTGAGCTGTGCCCTCCTTAAAAAGAGTCAGCTATGCCATTGTAGCATGAAAACAATGTATAACCAATGACCATGGCTGTTCCCCAATAAAATTTAAAAAAAAAGTCTTAAAGAAAATGACAACCCTTTCCCCCAAAGAAGGCTACTTGGAGCACATGATTTTGTGAAGATGGTTGACATGGATCAAACAGTCACACATATCCATGATGACAAAGAAAGTTAAGTTATAGAAGGAAAAGTAGATGGTGTTATGAGAGTGTATAATGGGAGATGAGATAAAATATGGGCATCAGGGAAAAGCTTGCTCGATGGCTGAGCCAACATGTAAAGGATTATTAGATGTTAACTAGGACATTATAAGGGAGCAGGTGTGGGTAGAAATGGGTTTAGACAGAGGATCAGCACATTCAAAGCCACGCCTGACAGGAACATGGAGAACTGGAAAAACCAAACCAAGTCAGTGTGGTTAGTGTACAGAGAGCAAAACAAAGAGCAGTAAGAGAAGGGTGAGCCATACCAGCCAGGTGGGGCTTTGGAATCCTTGCTGAGGATTTTGATATTTTCCAAAGGGCATTGAGAAGCCACTGAAGAGTGTTAAATGAGGCAAAATAATTCAATGTATGTTTTTGCATAGATTACTCTGACTGAAATGCAGATTACATCGTAGGGTAGCAAGAGTAGATGCAGAAAGGTTAGGAGAAATGGTCTCTTGTAAATGTGGTGATGTCTGTAGTAGACAGAGTCAAGAAATATTTTGGAGGTAAATTGCCCCAATGATGTGTTGGAGGCTAGTCGTCCTGAAAAGGTGCTATACCAGACTGCTCTGTTGTTGTTTGGCTCGGAGAAAGTACTTAGATTCTCCAAGCTTTAGGGTTTGGTAGATTGCAGCAACAAAAAAGATAATGAAGCAAATAATATTACAGTTTTGGAAAAGAGTTATTAAGATGTTTGATGACTGATTCTAAGTTGGACTTGGAGGGAGGTGAAGATGGAGGAGCCGTGACACTAATGTATAGAACAATGAGTTATCAATAGGCTGGAAGTACTGACATGCAAGAAAGGTAATAGGTAGGCATCTGAATAAGCATACTGGCCCAGTGGGGATTAATTCACTCCAATCTGGTGCATGTTACCCACAACTCTAGCATCACTACTTCCAAAAATCATATGACTACTCATGAGATTCCTAAGAAAGAGGACTGAGAATGATAAGTACTAATATTTTGCCACTGTTAGCAAGCAACCAAAGCCAATAGCCAGGCAGAGTGAGGAAGTAATTATAACAAAATGCTGGGTAGAAGGGACTGTGGAAATTATGTGGACCAAATTCCTCATCTTATAGCTGAAGACTGAAGTTGCAATTGTAAGCTAACTTATGGAGGAGTCTGAGCAGCATGTTAGTCTCCTGACTCACACGTGTCCAGTGATTCATCTTCTTTAGTTTCTGGAACTAAACTAAAATTACCCTTTTGTAGAAACTCTGTCTCATTTCACTATGTCATATAATGCATTCTATTTAAAATGCCCATCCTTCTCAATGAATTCTCTTCTACATACACATTAGAGTGTTTTGACTATTTATTCAAAGTTGGAACACACAAAAAAAATCACTATTCTATTACACCCTACCACAAAAAAACTAATTTAATATTCTGACTTATATGAAGGGGAATGGCTCAAAAAGAAACTGGAGGTTTCCTTGGCAATTTTTTTTGCAAAGACTCCCACATCTTCCCTCATCTTCTGTTCCCTTTTTGTAATCTCCTACATTCTTTTCTCCAGAATAATATAAACCCTTGACCTTTTTTCAAGGTGCCACCTTTGGCTGTGTCTCCACAGAGATCTTTCCTTTAAGTGCTGAATATATACATGTGATACCATTTTATCAAGCTTTTCTTATTGGGTAGTAATTTTTTTTTGGTTTGCTATTCATTTCTGTTTATGTACATCTTATTCTCATTTCAAAAATACTTATCAGCATCTACTATATGTCAGACATTTTGCTAGTTACTAAGATCTTGGAGGTGAGCAAGACCAAATCACTGTCTTCCCCACTCAAAGTTTAGTAGAGAAGACAGAACTATAATGAACAAAAAAAGAAAAGCAAAAATTTGATCACTGCCAGATGATGCTAGTGAAAAACTTGTTATTCTGAAGACTGGAAAAGTAGAGACATTTATGCTGCCCATCCTGTAGGAACAGTATATTGGGTACCCAAATAGTGGATGAGTGGATATTTCTTTTTTTCTGTAGAAGTACTCCAGCTAATAAAAGAAGAAGTGATAGAACTAGGCAATGATCACATTGTAACCCCTAGCCACTGATCCTTAACAGCTGCCCAAATCACACTCAAGAGACAAGACAAGACATTATGTGTCTCCTGATGATGGCTCCATACGTAGTAGTTAGACCTGAATATAATCAAACCTGTAAAACTGGACTTTTCAATATGGTAGCCATTAGCCACACCTTGCTACTGACTGCCTGAAATGTGGCTAGTCTGAAGTGAGTTGTGCTGTAACTGTAAGATTTATATTGATAGCATGTTGAAATGATGATAATTATTGTCCGGTAGTTAAATAAGCTATAACCATTAAAGGAACCTGGGTGAAATGTACAGGGAAACACTTTGTACTATTTTTGTAACTTACTGTGGATCTATACTTATTTCAAAATAAAAAAGTGGAAAAAAAGGGAAGATTTAAGAGACAAATTAACCAAATGCAACGTGTGGACCTTATTTCAGTTCTTAAACAACACCCTCCTCCAAAAAACAAAACAAACAAACAAACAAAAAAACCTGTTAAAACATTTGACGTGTATGTGAGAAATGGAAAATTGAAAACTGCCTGGATATTTGTTATGATAAAATTACTGATATTTTAAAAGTATTAGAGTAGCACTGTGATTATATTTAAAGAGTAAATCCTTATATTTTAGAGATACTTTCTCAAATACTTATGAATGAAATGATCCATGCCTGAGATTGGCTGGAAAATAATGGAGGACAGGGTAGAGGTATAAAAGAAGTAAGACTGGCCATGAATTGATAATTGTTGTAGTCTTGATGGGTACATGGGTATTTATTATAGGAGTCTCTCTGCTTTCATATATTTTTAATATTTTTCATAATAAAACATTTTTTAAAACCACCAAAAGAGATGGGCAGCTACTTAAAGGATATTATTAAGGCAGACATTTTTGACATTTAAAATATAATGGCTTGGATTATTTATAATTGACCCTTGGACTAGAGGAGTAAAGAAGATTTCAACTTCATTTTAATTGAAACTAATTTTAAATAGTCATTGAATGCTTACTATGTGCCAGGCATAAGGCTTAAAAATATCCTACCCGGTGTACATCATTCTGCTTCTGAACAGTGGGAAAATCGCCTCCAATTGGTGCCTGCCGGCTTAACTCATCATCTTTCAGCTGGAGCCACACCAGAAGTTCTTGCAGAGAAAGGTGCAGACGCTTCCACTGGTCAGAACTGGCTTCCAAATGGGATCTGAAAAATAACAGGAGCAAACGATATCAGCATATCTGGAAGGATAACTAATGATTCTAACAAGACATTAAGGTACCTTGATTGGTTAGTTCCATAGTATATAAAGCTATTGTGGACTACATAGCAGTCCTCAAGAATGATCTGGCTACCTGCTTTTGAGAGCCATACAACGGGGGTATTTTGATGGCAATTTTGAGGAAAGGCAATGTTTAGCCCTATGTTTATTTCCACATGCAGAATTCTGAGACTTCTGGCATGAAATAGACACTGGAATGGGTTGCTTTCCCACAGCATTGCAGTCAATGATTCTTCATGTTTCTGATAGAAAAAACTGGACCCAGTGACTAATACAAACCACTCAGTTTTCAGGTGACTCATGTCAGTACTGGAATTCTTTCTGAAAGGTCTCTCCCCACATTTTGACTTTTCCATTTCTACAGCCTAGAGAGCCTCTTCCATTAACTCCTTCCATCTGGCATCTGTTCCTTCCTGCTCCTGTTCCCATATGCTCTCCTTTCCCTCTACCATTCTTTAGTCATGTGCACCTGGGATTTGTTTTACCCAAATTCCAACATTTTCTGCTTTGCTTCCTTTGTGTAAAATATACTGAGACAACAACTCACGTGGAAACAGTCAAATCAGATATTTGTCTGAAAGCGTCCCCAAACGTGAATAATTTAGGCAAGAGACTGAGTGCTTTACCATCAACTGTATTTAGAACATGTGAATCTGGAGATGCCATTTAAGAATACACAGATGAAGGATCTGTACTACGAAATCCATGTTCCACTTGAGAATGTGAAGCTCAATAAAATAAATCATAATCCAGGAAACAAAGAAGAAGTGTGGCATGCTAGCAACACTCTGCAATGCTCCATCTTCAACTAAGTCCAGAATTATACTAATGTATTACCAGCAATTACTAATTAATTCATAAAAATTAATGTTGACTATAATGAAAATATAATATAATCTCTAATGCTGCAAAGATTGAAATGTAAAGTACCCGGGTAGGGCTGGCTGAGTGGCGCATTGGTTAAGGGTTGGCTTAGGAAGCCAGCTCTGAGCAGCAGGGTCCGGCTCAGATCCTACAAGAGGGCCAGTGATGCTGCCCTCTATAGCTAAGATGGTGAACAACAGCTCAACCTGGAGCTAGGCTGCCATGAGTCACTGGCAACAGCGTAGGCTGCAGCCCCTGCTGCAGTGGGCTGCTGTGAGCTACCATGAGTGGCCGTCCAATGGCCGATGAGCGACTGCCTCACCCAGGAAGAGCGCAACGATAATACCAATATGGGCCAGTGAAGCAATGTCCTCCACAACTAGACTGAAGAACAAAAGGACAGCAACTTGTTTGTTCCCCTTCCCTGATTCCCCAACGCTGTTTCCTTCTCCCAATTCCCCAATAAAACCTTAAAAAAACCCCAAAACACCTGAGTAGCACAACATTTCCCTCTGCCATTGGTAACTTCTGAAATTTCCAATACAATTCTCCTGCTGTCTTTAGTCAAATACAATCCACGAACAGTAACTATGTACCGAAATTAAATTGCTCCAGACTTTTTGAAGCATAATTTGAGGACACATAAAAATCTTTAAAATATGCAAATATAATGGCCCACAAACTTAAATTCAAGGAATTTATACTTAGGAAAGTCATTGGAAAAGCATGCAAAGATACAGGTAGAAAACGTTTAGAGCATCACTTCTGATTGACACAATGCAGAAGCATTTTAAATATTCAATACAAGGGAATTGATTACATATATAATGGTCAATTCATACAATGCAAGGCTCAACTCTATAAACCCTATGCAATGTTCAATGGGATGGTGTAGGCAAATATTTATGGCTATGGAAAAGATCACTCTTTCAGTGAGAAAACAGGCTACAAAAATGTACACAATTGATTTTTCTGAAACGTTTGTGTGTGTGTATATGTGTTTCCGTGCACACACATTAGGATCTGTAAAAAATTCTGACATGACAACTAGTTTATCCATGAGAGGTAGATTTACAGAGGTAGATATATTCCTTCATCTATATATTTGTGCAAGTTATCAGAATTTTTTTCTATTCTGAGCAATAAAAACATTATATTCAGAAAAAAATGAAGGCATTTCCATCAGAGAAATTAAATTGGGCAAGACTCTAAGGGCACTTATTATCTAATAAATAAATCATGAAATACCCCAAATACCGTGAATTAAACATCATAGTGCAGATTGCATATAGGGTAGAGGTCAATTTTTTCCTTTCTTTTGCTTCCTCCTCTTTCAGTTACCATTTCCCATAAGCCTAAGTGAGAATTCTCTATGCAAGATTTTAGCTGTTTAATGGCATGTAATGACTATTGGTTACGGGGATTCCCTGAGGTGTCTGGGATTTGCAGGTTGGTCCCCTTGAGGGTGAAAGAGACTGTCAAGCAGGACATTTTGAAAGATAGGTAGAGAGAGGCATAGTCCAGACATAGAAAAGCAGCAAATGAGAGAAGAGATGCTGATCTAATAAATATTTATTGAGTGCCTCTAAGTCCCCATAAGGCACTGGGAGTAGGAAGAGGGGAAGGTAAGGGAGAACAGGAAGATTCCTAACACTTGGCCTCTCTCTACTTGGGAGAGGAAATAAACTATCCCTGTGGGGAGGTCGAGAAGAGGATAAATATGCACAAGATAAGCTGCTTAGGTGAGGCCTCCAGCTGTTGCTTAGTTTCCATAGGCAATGCGACCACCTTGGTTCTAGGTAAAATGGCACTAATTATTAGCAGGTCAGTGAAACCCGTTCTGTCCCCTAAGAGAGAAAAAAATAGCTTGGAGATCCAGGGAATTCAGTTCTAAAGGATCTAAGAGAAACTCTACAGCATGAGATAGGGAGGCTATTAGGGCCAGGGACATAGGACAGTCAAGATAGTTAATAGAGGAGCAGAAAAAGGACCTGGGACCATGTATGCCAAAAAGCTCTCACATGTCTGGGCCAGGGTACCTTATTCATCCATAAGGTATGAGTTAGGTAATGTTTCAGAATGTTTGATCATTTTAAACACATACCAAATGACTGTTTCTTTCTTTGCCTTGCTAAAGTATGAGTGTGAAAGACAAGATGCGATAGGAGGACAAAAAATTGAGCAAAAGGCATATAAAGGGCAGAGGGCACTGGGTAAGGGCTGTAGAGGAGAAAGTCAGAGAATGGCTTCTGATTTAAAACAACATTTACAAAGATATCCAATCTAAAGCCATTGTTCTCAAACTTCACTGTGCATAAGAAAAACTGGAGTAGCTTGTGCAGTGTACAATTCCTAGGTTCCACCTCCAGAATTTCAATACTTTTAATCAGAACCTTCACAACTCAGCAGGTGAGCTCCAAGAGTATCCTCTGAGAAAGAATTCCTTATACTATTTCTTCTGTGCCCCAAATATTACTTGTGGGTCTCCACAGGGGAAAGGTGGTATTTGTCAGTGACATGATTTTGAAGGAGATCTAAACGTAATGAAACACCATGAGCTCAGGAAATGTTTTCTTTGGCCATACTAAGCTTGTGAAGTGTTTTCAAGATGGAATTCTAATGCATTTGTTGTAAGCAGCTGCCTTATTTCTATTTTCAAGATTGTATATGGAATATTTCTAAATGATTAACCTATGTTTTTGTCTTACTGAAAATGTTTCCTTCTGTTTGCAATGAGGACCCCCCCCCCCCAACCCGGCTTTATCATAGGCTGTTAGGGCTGGAAGAAACCTCAGAGATTGTTGTCTAACCTTCTTGTTTGACAAATGTGGAAACTGAGATGCAAAAGTTAAAGACAGCTGCTGAAGTACAGAACTTGAGCTGTCATATTAAGACATAGGAAATAGATATTACAGATTTTTCTAATATGAGGAAATCATTAACCTTAGTGGTTTTAAGCAAATGTTTTGGATCCCTGAGCAAAAAACTTCCTACTAACTGGGAGATAGACTCTATTTTACCCCTACCCACTCAACAGAAAACAAGAGGAGGTTTGAAGAGGCACACTTAGCTTCTATCTATTTTCTATTAATCTTTATTAGTGAAGACAAGAGTGTAGGGGATACTAGCTTTTAACAAGGCAAGTGGTGATCTTTAATAAACAGATAATTTCTACAATTTGTAATGTTTTGATAAATGCAGAACCTTTAGGTGTGTTGGATTATATTGCTTGGTCTTTAAGGAACTCTTCAGTGTCAAGACTCTAAAAATTATAGGAGCTGCTAAAGTGATTGTTATTTCTCTAGACACAGATATTTCAAGTATGATTTAGTTGATGCCTAGTTTGAAATCCTTAATAAAACTTTACTCTGAATGTCATGTATTCTTAAAGCAAAATGTGTTATATTGAATTCATTTTTCACTTTGACTTCCTTTATAAAACTAATGATATATCCTTGTATATCTTTGGTACCCTTATGTAATAAGATAGCACTTAAGCATACAGAAAGAAAAGGTAAAAATGCAGAAATAATAAGGAACCACAGAAATAAAATGGAAGTGATGTGGCTTTAAACAAAGAGAGAGAATTAAGCTCAAAGAGAAGTAAACATTTTTTTTTCCAGATGGGCCAATGAACTCCAACTTTCAAATGCAATTAACATTCTGAGAGTAAAAGAAAGAAGGTCAGAGATACTCAATGTCCAAGTTGCATTTTTCTCTCAAAGGTAGAAGACTCGGCCTCCTTTTGCTCTTTCTTTGTTCTCCATTACAGAAAAACTTCTAACTATTCTAACTTCTAATACCAAGTACTCTCTTGGAGATTTATTGCTGCTGTGGACTGCATAATGTTGGTGTTCTAGCCTCTCAACTTAATGCTCAAAATTTCATAAAAGTGAATATGTGTATATAATATTTACAATTTTTTCTCCCACCTATAAAAATCTCAAAGAATGTAAATTTTGCTGAAATTATGTTGACAACATATGTTAATAGTATACACAATCATCTGGAAAATATCATCTCTTGGTAGATTAAATTAAAATCCTCATACATATTTCTTATTTAAAAATTTACTTCACCACTTCTCAAATTATTAGTTTTAAAATTAAAATGCAAGGTTTTTGGATACAGAATATTTTAGAATGAGAAACATTTTGTTTGACTAGTTACCATCCTGATGTTGGATAATGTCATTGATAAATCGTGTGTGTCTGTGTACAATTTGTGTGTATGTGTGCATGTGTCTACATATAAATGTAAATAAAAATGTTTCACTTTATTTTCCTCCCAGTTAAATCAGTTAACATTTCCTTTTGCTTGATGGAACTCAACTATCACTGAGTATTCTTCTCATTATCCCTCTTGAACACAATACGCGTGGACAAAATACATGTGGAACAGACGGCATATCCTTTCCTTGAACTAAATTATGAGACAGTACTATACAATTTTAATTAAAGTATCCTTTTTTTCTCAAAGACATCTCATTTACTTTTCCTTATACCATATCTTTGAACTTAATCAGCTCCATTTAAATATAAGAAAACCAAGGTAGAAAAGTTCAATAATTTGCTTAGGTTCATAAAAAGTGATTGCAGAATTAAAAATAATAGAATTGTAGAATGGCGTGGGAAGTTGAATAGACCACACAAGTTTCTGGTCAAACCTCCTCATTTCAGTGAGGGAGAAAATTGAAGGCTGAAGCAGTTAAGTGATGTGCTTAAGATTATAGGCTAGGCAGTAACTGAGCCAGAAGAGAAATTAGGTTGCCCAACTGCTGGTCTAGGACTGTTTCTACTTTACCTCACTGACTCATTGAGAGCTTGGAGTTTTTATAGTCATCTAATTTAGCTGGAGCCAGCAAGCATAGCCCTATGAAACAACTTATGACTTAAAGGGACTTGCCATCAAGTATAAATGAGAATAGTACAGGGAAGATTTGGTGAAGGAAACATCAGAGAGGGAAATATTCATTATGGGATTTGAGTAAACATTTGGAAAGTGAGAGGAGAGATGGTATTCCAAGGGTGAGGACCAGCAAAGGTCCTTACTCATATGGGAGAGTGAGAAAATTGTTGGAGAGCAGGAATGGGGTTAGAAAGCAGAATCTACTTGGCTCAGAGAATCTGTGTTGGGGATTAACTAGATTGCTGGTTGATGAAGAAAGATCTGGGGGACATGGGAAGAACAGAAAAGGGAAGGGGGTTGGTAGGCTTTTATTCAGCATAGTTGGTAGAGAGTGAGGGGTTCACTAGATTCTAGTGACTAGGAGCTTCATGAGAGCAATGATTTTCTTTTGTCTGTTTTGTTCACGGTTGTGTCCCCAGTGCCTAGAAAAGTGCTTAGTACATAGTAAACACGAAGTCAATATTTGTTGAATGCACAAATAAATGAATGAATGACTAAAACATGGCACCAACAAGACTGAAGTTCTTGACCAAAGGGATAATGTGATAGAAACAGTATCTGAGGAAGAATATATTTGCAAATCGTGTAATGGATGTCTCAATATGTAAAGGAACAATGTTCTATCAATATAGAATGACACGATGAAACCCTGAATAAGAATCGTAATCAAAGGTGGAGAAAAGACATGGGATGCAAGGAACATGAATGGAGGGGAAAGGACAAGGATTCCAGCTCAATATATATATATATATATATATATATATATATATATATATATATATATATATTTACATTTTAGTGGGAAACAGCCATGGTCATTTGTTACACATCACTTTCATGATACAATGGCATAGTTGACTCTTTTAAGGAGGGCTCAGCTCACAGTGACCCATGTGGGAATCGAACTGGAAATCTTGGTGTTATTAGCACTCTAATCAACTGAACTAACCAGTCACCTCAAGTTCAATTTTTTTTTCATTAAAAAATGGACACCTGGGGCTGGCTGAGTGGTGTGTTGGTTAAGAGCTGGCTTGGGACACCAGCACCCCTGGTTTGACCAGTGACACTGCCCTCCACAGCTAAGATGGTGAATAACAGCTCCACCTGGAGCTGGGCTGCGCGATCCCCGCGACAGTATAGGCTGCAGCCCGTGCTGCAGTGAGCTGCCATAGGCTATAGTGAGTGGCCGGCAGGCAGCGTGAGTGGCTGGCAGCCGGTGTGAGCTGCCAAGAGCCACTGTGAGCAGCTGTCCAGAGGCTGGCGACCAATCTGCCTCACTGGGAAGAGCGCAATGATAATACCAACATGGGCCAGTGAAGCAATGTCCTCCACAAATAGACTGAAGAACAAAAGGACAGCAACTTGTCTGTTTTCCTTCCCCCAGTCCCCAATGCTGTTCCCATCTCCCAATTCCCCAATAAAATCTTAAGAAAAAAAATGGACACTTGGGGGCCAGCCAAATGGCTCAGTTGGTTAAGAGCACAAGCTCTTAGCAACAGGGTCGCTGGTTTGATTCCCACATGGGCCGGCGAGCTGCACCTGAGCTGAGCTACTGCTGAGCTGCTAATGGGCAGCTGGATTTCTCAGTGGTTAGAGCGTGTGCTCTTAACAACAAGGTTTCTGGTTCGACCCCCACATGGGATGGTGGGCTACACCCACCAGCAAGTAAGACTGAACACGGCACCTTGAGCTGAGTGGCTGTGAGCTGCCCACAGACTGCTGGATGATGACTGGACTTGGAGCTGAGCTAGCTGCGCCCTCCACAACTAAGATTGAAGGACAACTTGGCTGTTCCCCTTTCCCAATTCTCCAACACTGTTCCCCTTCCCCAATTCCCCAATAAAATCTTTAAAAAAAATGGACACCTGTGAAATCAAGCACTTTATATTTTGAAATATAAAACTGGCTTCAGAATCCCTTATAGAACAATGAACCAACTGTAACTTTTTAGTATACTATGTTATAGCTTGGGCAAACACGGCCATTTTTCCAGAGTCTCTTTAGAGCTATATTTTAATTGTGGTGCCTTTTCCCTAAAACATAATGGAGAAAATGACTAGATTTGCAATGCAAGCTGATAAGTGTCATTAATGGTTCTGAATCTAAGTCATCCAGTGTTACCTATCCTATTTCATAACCATCCCAAATTATTACCTCTGCTGTGCTTCTCTTAACTGAACCCTGCCATTCTGTATGGAATGACTGATGCCCTTATTTCTACCAAGTGTCAGGAAATAAACTGAATTGCTTTGATATGAGGAATTATTTCTTTGCTTTTTATAAGTGATTGTTTATGCCACATCCTGTATTATTAGAGAGGCGTATTAAACAGACAAAACCATTGATCTGAAAATGTAAGTTTTAGAATTTGCAGCCTCTTCGATAAGAGCAGGTAACTGTTTTCTACTTGATTAATGACAGTAAGAATTAAACTGTGATAGCTGGCATATGGGAAATTGCTAAGAATGAAGAGCCCATATTTTGGCTGACATGCTGTTTGCCGCTTTCAATTCTCCTTTTATTTCATCAAGTTCACGTGAAGGAGAGAAGAGACACTGAGTGATGTTCAGAACAGTTATAGCACCTTTCTTTTTCTTTCTTGCCAAAAAGAATAACTTTCTTTATCTACCAATATCTTTTCTATCTCACATGGTTCATTCCTTTTCAATGACAGATGTTATAAAAATGGCCTGTGTCATTACATATACTGACTTCTTTTAGAGTTTAAGCTGTAGAAAGAGAATGGAATCTCCCTGTCTTTGAAAGTGCCACTGCTTATTGTTGCCCCTGACTCATCATCAATACATTGATACCAAATTCATGGATCAAAGGGGGAGACAAAAATGAGTATCTTGGAAACTGGGGTGCCAACTTGGGTGGGAAGACCTTATAAATAAAAATCAATCCTTCTCTACTCCTAGACATCTGCTTCTCTATTTCATCCTTTCGCTTATTATGTATATATGTGTAAATGTTAGATGAGTCTTTTCTTTCTTTCTTTCTACTCTATGGCATACTATGATGTGTAAAAGCTCAGACTCTAGCCATGCCCCCTGCATTCAGATCTCGGATCTGCCACTAACTCAGTGATGCTGGTAAAGTTATTTAGCCTCTCTGTGCCTGACTTTCTTCAAATGCAAAGGGAGGATAATAATAGAATCAATCTTTTAGGGCTGCTGAGAGCATTAAATAGGTCAAGAACTATAAAGCGCCCATGATGTTGCATGGTATGTGATGCATGTGTGTTAGTTCCTGTTATTTATTATTATTAGATTATTATTATTATTTCATATTAAGTGGCGAGTTTTCCAAGAGTGCTTTTGAATTAATAAACTTTGGTTTTATTTTTTTCTCATCATAGAAGCAAATATGCCATGTGTCAAAGGCTTGGACAATTTAGAAGAACTACAAAGAAGAAAAAAGAAGTCTCCATTCTGTAATCTTACAGCCTAGAGATGGTAACTACTCCCATTGTTTGCATTCCCACGTAACTATTATGAAGTCCATTCATCCTCTTCTACCTTCCTCCACGAACACCCTTCCTCCTCTAAACATAGAAGAAAGCACAACATATTTTCATAAAAAGACATGAATTAGGAAAAGCAACTGATTAGAAAGCAGGAAGCCTGATGTCTACTCCCTATACTTCCTGTCATTTAGGTGACACTGAGCATTTCACTTACTGTTTCTGCTCTTTGTTCCCACACTGAACTATTGTAAAATGGGTATAGCAAGAGCTTCACTCTGCCCTCCTTATAACAATGCTGAGATATATCCCTTCGCTACTCAAGAGGAAGCTGACATACAGGAAGAGGCAACGTACAAAACAGGTGCATATGTAACAGCTAAAGGCTTAGCCTACAGCGGATGTGGTAAAAAAATTGAGAGGAAGCAAAGGACAGGAAGTTGCTATAATCTCTCCTTAGCTGTGGGAGCTATGGGGAGGTCTCCTCTAAACTGTTAATTATAATGCATGATAGTATTTAAAGAATGTCCTCTGTTATGCATTTAGAATGATGCTAACGACAGAATTCCATGATACACGTGAGTTAATTTTATTCTTTTTCCCATAACCTAGTGATAAGCCAAGAAAGAACTCTATGAAATTAGGATAGCCATATTCCTCATTTAAATTCACTCTAATGTCTTAATATGCAGCTCTCCCCTGGTTATAAAACATAACCACTTTAATCCAATCTGAACCCTCAAGCATCATCTCCATACCAAGCAAATGAAAGATTCATTTATTCAAAATAAAATGAATCATTTTGAAATTGGCTGATTTACATAAACATGAGATATTAGCTACTTGCGCTAGAAAAATGAGGGAAATTTTGCCATTTTGACTCATTTCTGGCTGGCCCTTGATCTTTTCCTACCTAATGTTGAGGGACTTTTTCCGCAGTTCACTCCACTTGAAGTTCATGTTATCCAAACGTCTTTGTAACAGGGCTGCATCATCGGAGCCTTCCAAGGTCCTCAGGATTTTTTGTCCATTTTCATCCAGGTTGTGATAGATATCTGTGTGAGCTTCAATTTCTCCTTGGAGGTCCTATAGGTCAGGAGGCAGAACACGTGCAGAATTACTAAACAAAAGAGACTAGCTACGAATGTGAATTGGAGAGCTGTGAAAAATAAACTACTCGTTCAAAAGACATTTCAAATGTTTCAATGGGATATGACTTTCTATTACATTTATAACTATAAAAAAACAAAAGATATAATTTTGTTTTAAGTTATATCACTACATAAATGGTAGTTATTAAAAAAAAAGACATTTCAATGGAGCCAACTAACAAAAAGATGTACCTCCAATTCGCTTTTTTTAGTGTGTTATCTCTTCATGTTATGTAGATTGAAAATGGGCATCTTCTTAGGCATAATAAATTTATTTCTTGACATTATAATTAGAACAGAATATACCGGGGGTGCCCAAAAATGTATACACGTGGACACTTTGGTCAATGTTGCTCAAGCAGTAGTTCACCATAATCGGAAGTGTCTGGACACTGATGGTAACCACTTTGAGCACCTCTTGGAATTGCAGAAGTCAAACGTGACTTGGATTCAAGTTGTATTAAGTTTTCCTTTCTTAAAATGTGTATACATGTTTTTGGCACCCTCTGTATTTATAACTACAAATTTCAGAAATTATACTTCTAGTCCACAGACAGAATATATTGTTTTGTGAAAGTAATATGAAATAAAATATCATGATAGCGCCAGCCGAGTGGCGTGGTGATTAAGAGCTGTCTTGGGACGCCAGCAGCCCTGAAAAATATCATGATAAAGTACACTCCAGTGCCAATCATTTCATTAAACTATGGGTCAAGTCATACTTTCTATACACATTGTAACCAGTAGAGTTGACTCTGACCATAGAAGCATGGAGAGGCTAATAATAAACAAGGCTGTCTGTGGTCCATAGCACCAGCAAATTAACAGGATTTTCCCATAGGAGAGAATCATCTTTAAAAAGACATGTTAAGTTCACCTTGGTATTACAGCATCATACATTTATTACAGCATCATCCATTTATGAGTAAGATTTCCCATTTAAACTGCCATCGTCTTTTTAGGCTCGACAGGTGGAAAGTCCATAGGACCTTGACCAGAGTTATGATAAGACGTTATGCATTCAACCTCATTTGTAAACACACAGATCAAGAAAATTATCATAGGAGAAGAATCTGACCTTTACATGGTATGTCTTCCTGTGTAACATTTTCAGCTTGAACCGGGGACTACAGCACTGATCCTGTTGCATAGCAATCCTGAGAAAACCCAGCGACTGAAAGAGCCCTGCTTTAAAATGCCAACTTTGCTTACATTCTGTCGACAGAATGAATTTTGGAGCACAGGCCTCACCAGTCAATAATAAACAGTCACTTTGTACTCCCTACTAAACGGTAGCCAGGCCTGAGCATGTGGGAGGGACCTCAAAGAGAGGAGGCCTGGAATATGCAACTGACAGTTTAGATGAAACAGCCAACTTTTCTTATCATTTTGCCATGATGAGCCAGGGACATTATAAATTCATTTTCTATATGTGTTTCCCTCCTTGTTCCCAGCAGTACAGTCAAAGCCAGAAGAACATTCCTTAGAGAGCTCCCGGGGACCAGCATTCCTTTCTGCCTACACAATGAATGGAAGCTTTGTACATTATCTGACTTACAGTTAGAGATGTGTATGCTTCTGTTCAACAAGTTGAAAAATTCATCCTGAAGCTCCAAACAATTGGATCGACCGGTGTGACTAGAAGGTTTGTTTGTTTTTTCACCCTCTCTCTTTCTAAAATTGAATTAAATGACTCTTCTAAAGTGAGGGGGGGAAGTGGCAGCAATAACATGTTCGAAATGCGGAAGAACTGGCCTGTGTTTTCAGTCACAGCCTCTGAGACGTAGAATTTTGAATGTTGCAGAGGTAAGGTAGATGGACAAGGAATGTCTCCTGTCACTATTTTTGGCAGCCAAAGTATCCCTGATGGGCCCTAAAAAGAATTCTGTCCCATTTTCTTTGACTGGAAGACAGGAGGGGGGATATGGATAGAACCACATCTGAAGTTGAAAGAAGGGAAATACTAAAGCTGATCGAGTAGCATCTATCTGTATTCCATCAAAAACAATGTTCCGGAAGGAATTAGCCTGATTTTCAAACTAGCTTATGTGATGCAAAACTAGTATTGGGCTTCTTGCACAAATGGAGTTCAATCAAATATACATCCATTTTGTTTGTGTCCCTACATGGAAAAACATGTCCTGCTGAAGTTGCCACTTCATCAGCAAAAAGTGAAATTAATTTATCTAAATAATTCAGGAATGAAAACCAAACAGATCCATGTTACCCACATAATTCTACCAGTCTTTTCCTTTACTTTCTTCCTTGATGTATTTCATTTATACACTTTGCCTCAGAGTACACACTTAGGGAATTCAAACCAAACCATTAGCTGTTCGAGAAAATGAGATATTATGGCTAACACAGTCAGCTTTTTATATTAAGATGCATATAAATGATCGTGCGTTTGAATTTTTATATTCTGCATTTATAGCAAAGACCCAGGCTCAATCAACAGTTCCTTAAGAGTATCATGAAGTCATCAACACCTTGTTGAATGCATGAGAGATATCTCAAACATAACTAGGATGTTGACTCATGAATTCGCTTTTATCTTTGCCATTTACATTACACTGCATATAAACATCTTTGGTGTCTCATTAAAAAAAAACAAGGAATATAAAATTGACCAACCAGTATTTATTGAGGACTGATTATTTGTCTAGTCTTAGCAATGTGGGAAATATAAGGGGAATGCAAGAGACTATTGTGTGTTTACTTTTCCTAAAATCTACTGTGTATTTTTTTATTTAATTCATTCACATTACCAACTAAATGCTGATGAGTATTTCCTCCCAAACCTCATAGACATGATACTATTATTATTATTACAGGATAAAAACTTCTCCGCTTGGAAATTCAGAAGTGTCTGAAGTAAAGTCTTAGCATTAGCAGTAAGTTTACTTTTACTCAGTATTATTATTCACTCAGTATTAGTTCTCTAGGTCACAATGGTGGGTTAGAGCAACAAATGATACATGTACACTAAAGGGCTTTATAGTTTACAAAGCTCTTACTAATAGACCACTTCAGTTATTCTCCCTCCTGGCTCTGTGAAGTACATAATATTTTCTCCGTTTTGCTGACGAGAGCACTGAGGCTCAGAGATGTTTAACTAACTTGCCTAAAGTCACATATTTTGTCAGAACCAGGCAATGGATCTAGTACTTTTAAAAAATATATATTTATTTTATTAGTTTTAGGTGGATCCAGCCCTTTTGACTCTAGAAGATCTTGTGCTGTCTCCATCACCCCATTTGTTATAAGCATTCGTTGTAATAGATAGTAGTCCTTCGAACCGAACAAGGCTACTACTCACAAGGCGGGGCGGGGGGGAGGACTGACTGTTAAGGGAAAAGAACATAGAAAGATAGCACTACTGATTTTGCTTAAAAAAGTTTACTCGGGCCAGCTGAGTGGCGCATTGGTTAAGCGCTGGCTTGGGAAGCCAGCGGTCCCGGTTCGGGTCCCACATATGAGGGCCAGTGACACTGTCCTCAAAAAAAAAAAATTACTCACATGGATTGATTTATTCTGAATAAAACATGAATCCCGACTACCTTTTCACTTCTTATTTTGAGATTAGGCATCTGGGACTACCTATGAGCAAAAATTGTTCACACTGGAAAGTTCAAACTTTCCTTACTATGAAACATTCCTGCTGCCAGAAACAGAAGTTCTCCCATCAGTGATTTGCTCCATTGTCTCTAAGAGCCATGTGAATATTACGCTAAGTAATGACTTGACACATTAGCATAAACGTGGTGTGGCCATGTTCCTTGGGGACGGCAGGCTACAGGACTCAGGTAGGTTGCTCTAAGATGGAGGTGAGTATTGGAGAAGAACACAAGGCTTTTTTAGGAGATTGGCATGCTGTGGTGGAGATTTTTCAGTACAAGTAGGCAGCGTGAATCCTAGGTGGGGAGGAGATATCAAAAACGTAGGCAGGAAGAACACATTCACATTTGCCTGAAACTATTGGGTTGCCGGAAAAGTCATGATGCATTTTTGCAATGAAAAATATAGAAAAAAATACATCATGACTTTTCCGACAACCCAATACTTGATGGCATTCATCTGAAGATTAACCTTAGACACAGGGGCCACCAAAAAACAGGAGGTTGGGATGGAGAGTCAAGGGGAGTTCTCAGGGGACAGCCAATCTGGATAAAAAGTAATGTTTACAGATATCTTTAATTAGTTTTATTTCACTTTGGACTTAACTAGGAAACATCACTCAGGCCTTCGTCACTACGTTCAGGGTATGCTTTCTAATTTTTCTCTTCTTTTTGTGATTGCAGTCTTTAGAAAGAACAACAACTAATGAATAGAAAAAAGGGAGTTGCTGCATAACAACATAAACAATACCAGTAGCATATACCAGATATTGTCCAAAGCACTGTATATACATGAGCTCACTGCATCCTTTCAATAATCCTCTAGGGTAGGAATTACTATGATTTTCATTTTATGTATAAGACAATGAAATTACAGAGAGGTTAAGTAAAAATGCCCAAGGTCAACAGCTAATAAACGATGTGGCCAGATGTCAAACCCGGGCTGTTGAACTCTAAGGACTATGCTCTTAACCACTCAATAATATTGCCTCTGAGGTGTTCCTACTCATTTTAAAATTTTTCCTAGTAACTTTTCCTATTAATAATATTACTGCCTACACTTCAGCAAATCTATCACTGTCATTAGACAATGCAGAATAATGTTTTCACTACTCAAAGAGTAATTATTGTGTGGTCTTATTAATATGGAGACTGGTAAACAGACCTGAAGCAGTCAACAAATCTATATATATATATATATATATATATATATATATATATATATATATATAGTATATCCAACACAAAAAGGAGAACACAAAATAATTGAGAAAATGGGTGCAAATGGAAAAAAAATGTAGCCCCTCCCTCCAAAGAAACATCTAGCCTAACATTCTGTACAGTTATGTAGCAAATTTCACCTGTGAGTATCAAGAAAGTACAGATATGAGGCAAGTAATACCTTCATATTGTAGCGGTTTTAGGAGTAGGGAGTATTCTGTTTCCTTCAGGGCTTTTTCAAATCTCACACTTCCCTTCTTTCCTAAGTCTACTCTAGCCTATTCCTGCCATAAGTCCCCTTTCTCAGCCTCCAGGGAAAACTAATGGAAAAGTACAGTTAATAGACATAGTTTGAGTCTTTCCCCCTTCTCTTTCTCTTATTAGTTGTGTAAGTAAGTTTAAAAACTCTTTATTCTCTTTGGCTTCACTAAATATTAAATAATAATACCTACCTGCTGGGTTGTTTTGAATATTACATGGAATAATTTTTGTAAAATACTTTGAACAGCATCCAGAATGCAACAGGACTTTAATAAGTAATAGCAAATGTAAGGGTTTCTATTATAACATAAGAGAATCAATGTAGAAATCAAGTAAGAAAAATAGACTTCATGCAGTCAGGGGACTTGCTGAGCCTTGAAGGATGGATAGGATTGAGAGAGGTGGTGGCAAGAGGGCATTCCAAGCAGGAACAATAGCATGGAAATGTTAGAAAGGTGGGGATGAGTTTGGTTCATGAGCAGGGACAATGAATTATATAACTTGGTTGGAATGGACGATGATCATTAGGGAGAAATAGAATATAGTCCAGGTCCTTAAATTAAGTCGAATAAAGATCTTCTTTTAGGAAGCCACTGAGAATAAAAGTTTATAAAGTAAAGGACAAATACAAGATTATTAAATATTAATAAGGAAAAAAAAAGTGATGATCTGATTTCCAAGAACTTAAAAGGTTAGAAACAGAAGACCCAAAATGGCGGGAAGTTCTCCTTGAGGGCTAAACAGAGAGTAGCAAGAAGTGATACCTGACAGAGAGCCAGAGAGGTGTAAAAGGAGCCAGAGGCATGCATAGCTGGCCAAGGTCACACAGTGTGGAAATGAACAGCCCTACATATATTATTAGCCCTTGAAGGCATCACCTAGCTTTAAAGCGAAGCAAAAGAATTAATGCTAATAATGATAATCCTGGATAGCCAGAAAAAGAAGACTTATGTTCAGTAAACTCTATTTAAGAGGAAAGCAGTGTATATAAAACTCTTTACAGGAATTTAGCCAACATAGATATTCTGAAAAGGTGCTACTGCTTTAAAGAAGTTTAACCTATCAAAAACAAGCATACACAAAGTCAAACGTCCTTGGCTTGGTTATCCAAAATGACTTGTTAACGATGGGCTCTAAATACTTGAGGTTTTGGAGTACACACACACACACACACACACACACACACACACACAAACACACACACACACACACACACTCCATTATAAAAACAGAAATTGAGAGTAAATCTTTAGAAATGTTTATTGCCATCTAAAAATAAAAGGTATGGGCTTGCATTTTGTATGTCTGGTTTTTGGAATTTTTAAAAAGTAATTCATTTTTATTGCACATTATAAAAGTATCAGTCTGAAAGGATTGGCCATTAAAAGTAGCAAAACAACACAGAATTATCCTCCCTGATGAATTTTTTGAGCATCACCCATAGAGAGGAATTGGATCCACAATCTTGACCTTATAAGGACTGTGATCTAACCCCCAGAGGTTCCTAACTTGCTCAGGAAATGTAGTTGGGTACAGATTCAAGGTGGGTGTGCCTGTTTTTTTTTTCTTTTCTATTTTATATGTTGCCATTGCAATACTTTAAAAAGCAGCCGAGTTGTCATCCCAAGAGAAACAAGAGTTAATCTGAGGACTGCCATTTGGCTTGGAGCCTGGTTGCTTTAGGTAGATAAGGAGTGTGTTTTCAGGTCCACTGCATCGCAATGCATCTTAAGCGAGCAGCTATGGATTTAGGAGTCCATAGACTTTGCTTTAAAAATGGCTGTTATTAAGCCCCTCAGAGACTATTATCCTGCAGGGTTTGTTGTCTTTGCTTTCATATCTCATTCGAAAATTCTCACACTTAAGCACTAGAACAGTGGAGAGAAGGGATATGCTCTCCTGCTTCAGTACATTCCCGGGCGCAAAGCTTTATTTAAAAAATCTAATCTTTAAAAATGCCTGGCCTAGGGTGGATTACCCCAGAGGAAACTCAGCAAAATCCCATTTGTCAGACTGCCTTGAGCAATCCCAAACCCTGGCAACATGTTGATGCTTTCTCTCCTTGTCTGACCCTCTAGTTTATTCTATTCTAAGAATTACTTTTGAAAATTGAGTTCATTTCAGATATACTATATTGGAGGTATGACAAATATCTTTTCTCTTCTGTATCTTGTTTTTCCTAGTTTCTTTTTCTTCTGTCACAATGCAAAAATGTTCTGCATATTTGTTCACATGCAAACATGGACTAAGTGCCTATTGTATGTCCAAGATTTCCTTAGGAGCTATGGGAACACATGATATAAGAAAGATGTAGTTCTAGCCCTTAATGCCTCCCTCCCTCCCTCCCTCCCTCCCTCCCTCCCTCCCTCCCTCCCTCCCTCGCTCCTCCCTCCCTTTCTTCCTTCCTCCCACAAATATTTAATGTATTATCATCTAGGTCTGCAGTGGTGAAAAAAACAAACTTCTAACCTACTGATGTTCGTAGCATAATAAGATAAACAGAGAGAGAAATAGGATAGATGCTCGAAATATGGTCAACAGATAAACAAATGTTCAATAAAGTAAGAAGATGCTTTGAAGGTAACACATGGGTGGCTATGGTGAGAAAATGGTGTACATGCGGTGGCAATGGGGTGTTCTTTGGTTACAGTGGCCAGTGACAGCTAAGTGAGAAGGTTCACTGTCAGCTGAGACTCGAAGGATGAGAAGACACCAGTTATAGGAAAGCCCAAGGGCAAAGAATTCCTCCCATGTTAAAAGGGGAGGCTTTGTATCAGGAAAGGTCTTGACTAAAACTTCCAAGAAAGAAATGGGGCTGGAGGTGAGGTAAGAGAGGCTTCAGATATTGTGGAGCCTTGAAGTCCCATGGTAAGGAGTTTGAATTTTATTTCAAGTGCAGTGGAAAGGAATAGAAACTTTAAAAGCAGGATAGTGACATGATCTGATTTAGGCTTTAAATCAATCACTCTATTGCTATGTGGAGATTAAAGAAGGCAGGAGAGGAAACAAGAAGACCACTTGGAGGCCAGACCCTGTAATCGAGGTGAGAGAAAATGGGGCATGCACCAGGACAATGACAGAAGGTGAGAAGTAGACGGATGTGAGATATAACTTGGGCATTAGATTTCTATACATACTATTGGGTTAAATGATGAGAAGAATAACTCCAATTTTTTTACTTGAACAACAGATGGATAGCAGTGTCATTTACTGAGATGGTGCAAACTGGGGGAAAAGTCAGTTTTGTGTTATATTTTCAACATGTTATGCTTTAAAATGACTGTGGGGCATTAAAGTGGAGATTTCAAATACATGTGAGAAATGCAGAGGGGAGTTCTGGGCCAGCTTTCTGAATGTGGGAATATTCAGTGTAGTGATACTAAGACCAGGAGAATGGGTACGCAGACTTAGACAGAAAGAGAAGAAGAAGAAAATGGGTCCTGGGAGCAAGTCCAGAGGACCATCCACATTCAGAGGTCAGGTAGGGGTAGACAACTTGACAAAGAAAACAGAAAAGAAGCAGCCCAATTGACAGGAGGAAAACTAAGACATGATGGTGCCATGGTAGCCAAAAGAGGGGAGACGGTTTCAAAAAGGAGGGCATGGCCAACTGGGTCAAATACTGCTGAGGGGTCAGTTACATTAGAACAGAAAATTGTCTAGTGGATTTGGCAATAAGAAAGGTCATTGGTCACCGTGATGAGAACAGTTTCAGAGGAGAGGTGGAAGTAAATGTAAGAGTTAGAAGACTTTGGGAGGTTGACTGAATAAACAGCACTATTGAAAAGCATAGATGAGAAATAGGGCAGCTTCTAAAAAGGGAATGAGAGATCAAAAATTTGGGGATGACTTTTTAAGGTTTGTTTTATGTTTAGAGCTTATACTTGAGGTGGGGCATCTGATTTGAAGCAGTCGAGGAAGAGTTACAAATGTCTACATAACTAAAGAGTACATAAAGGCATGAGTAAGTCTTAAAGTCTGGAGAGGGTGGGAGTAATGAACATATGCATAGATTGGGATAAAGCATGGCACAGTGGGAAGGGCTCAGTCTTTGTTGTCACAAATTTGTTTAGATTCTAACTTCTCCCGCTTACTAGCTTTGTGATCTTGGGAAAATTACAAAATATTTCAAAGCCTGTTCTTTTTTTAATTGATACATAGGGCTAACAATACTGATCTTATAAGGTTTTGGCCAAGATGAGATGAGCTGATGTGGATAGAGCATCTAAGTACCTAACCCAATGCCTGATGTATTTGAGGGCCTTCATTATAATTGTGTTTCTCTGGTAGCTTCTCACCTTGCTCCATGACTCCAAATTTGCTAGCAGAGAAGGCATGGAGGGACATTTCCCAAGGAAAATGACTACTGAATGCATACAGTGGGGAGCCAGAGCTGCAGGCAAAAGCTAAGAGGGAGTTCTGAGAAGGGTAAACAGTGAGGTTCAAAGGATACATAGTAGCCATTGAGAGTTTTGAATGCACACTGGAGATTGTAGTAGATCCTATAAGGATAAGATTCTACTGTAGCTTCCTGTGTACAGGCATGACATAGTCAAAAAAGTGTTCGTGAATGATCATTTAGGGGGCAGTTTTCAGGGTAAATAGGAGCAGGGAGAGAATACAGGCACGTTTAGCACCAGCCATTCATGAACCAATAAAGTGGTGGCTCCAGAAACAGGGCAGAAGGAAAGAGGAGGGATCCTAAGGTCACTGAGCATTCATAAATTATGGAAATACCTGCATGTGTGACTCAGTTTTATCCTTCTCTTGCTCTACCTTTGGAAGGTAGAATTTGGCAAAGTGATCATTATTCACAAAAGCATTTTAAAGATAGAAATTTTATTTGAAGTTTAATTTCCCCAGGAGTGAGACAACCGTTATACATCCTGTGTTTCAAACACACACACACACACACACACACACACACACACACACACACACACCTTGGTGCCAAATACATTACATTGACAAGGCTGCATATAGGCACAGGAGACTCCTACCTAAAATATACCCTATTAGGAATTCCTAAAGTATATGGGAGTGTTTTGTTTTTTTTTAGCTGAGCCATCCTGCCATCTGTTGGCAGCTCAGAGGCAACTCAGCTCGGGCTGGGCATCGAACTGCTGTTGTTCAGAGTTCAGCTCACACTCTTGAGAAAGCTCTTAACCAACTGAGCCATTCGGCCGGCCCAGGAGTGTTTTAAAGGATACAAAATCCTGAGAAAGGGTGGACAGGGCAATGCTGCATCAGAAAGCAGCAAAGGAACAAGACAAACAAAGAAACAAAAACTCAGACACAGACAATAGTTCAGTGGGGAAGGGGGAAGGGGGTGGCAGATAAGGGTAAAAGGGGTCAAATATGTGGTGATGAAAGGAGAGCTGACTCTGGGTGATGAACACACAATGTGATATATAGATGATAAATTACAGAATTGTACACCTGAAACCTATGTAATTTTACTAACCATTGTCACCCCAATAAATTTAATTAAAAATTTTAAAAAATGTTATGATGTCATGGATCCAGTGGGGAACTAATGTTGGTATCCATTTGGCTCAGCACTTATTTAGAAAAATGCCATGCCTTTATAATGCTGGTGTTGGAAGATAAAACAAGCCCTCAGATTGGCTGACTTTTCTTTTTTACTAATATATCTAAAAGCCATACAAAAACCTATATTGTGTTGCAACATTACTTCAGGTATTGCTATACTGCTTCATTGCTTATAATTCGGTGAGTATTCCCTACATGAGACATCTTTCAAAAGTTCATGCCAATGGTAATCTTGAAAGGCCCTCACATTTAAACTCTAGATTGCACATTTAAATCATAAAGACAACCACCTATGAAAAGACTATAATGTTGAAGGGACTTTTGGTTTTGTATTATGCTTTATGTGCAGGAATCAGCCTGTTGGAAGATAACTATCCTTATCTGAGAGGGACCAGATGGACCTTTCCAACAATGAAACGTATTTATTATCGCAGAGCCATGATGAGGGCTGGGGATGGAGTGGGGAGATGAAACGGGGTAGGGAACTAATACTTACACCCCTTATAAATCCTTTCCATCAACTTTATGAAGTAAGCCTTCTTATCCCACAATTGGAGAAACTACAATTGGGAGAGGTGAAATAATTTGTCCAAATCCCATAGCTATTATGTGGCAGAAGCAGGATTAGAGCACAGATCTGTCTGAATTTATATTCTTTTAAAATCTCCCTCCCATTTCTCCTCCACCCCTCAAATACAAAGCAAATAACTTCTGACTTGGGCTACCTGTAACACGACACAATCATTAATTCATTAAGGCACATGTGAGATATTTGGTTGGAGAAATGTACTGTGATGCTTTGAGAAGAATGGCCAGGCAACTGAATTATTCTCCAGTTAGGTATTAACTTATTTATTCTCCTTAGTCAACTCCAGAACTAATATCTTTAGTGATTTTGAATGGCTCTAAATGAATAGAATACATTCTTATTCTTAAAATAGGCAACTATCTTCCCATGGACCAATATATAATACATCTGGTTATGTTTATCTGTACAGTTTGTCTAGCTTGTATATAGAGTTAACAGTTAGAGAAGCTCTTATTATCCCGAATTTTTTTGCCACAGAACTATTTTTTTTTCTCTAGAGAATCACTGTAGTTCAAGGTTGTATATTAGAAATAAGCGATTAGTTGATGTCTAGTCTCATCTTATCCCAACAGCAATATGTAAGAAGAAGGCAAGAACATATGGCCAAGTGCCATAATTAGTTTTGATAATACACTAGAAATCATAGCAGCCATGTAGCTAATTTCCTCTGGCTTGTTTTAATTATGAATGTTGTAAATGCACAACAACAACTTTATTCTATCCCCTACCCCACCAAAAAAAAAACAATGAAAAACAACCCAAAAAACCCTCATAATATCTTTTTAAATTAAATTTATTGGTGTGACATTTGTTAGTAAAATTACATTTCTATAATACATCATCTATGTATCACATTGTGTGCTCACTACTCAGAGTCAGTTCTCCTTCCATCACCATATATTTGATCCCTTTTACCCTCATCTACCACCCCCTCTCGCATACCCCCTGGTAAACACTAAACTGTTTCTGTGTCTGTGAGTTTTTGTTTGTTTGTCCTGTTTATTTTTTGCTTTCGGTTTTATATCCCACATATGAGTGACATATTGTTCTTGACTTTTTCTGACTTATTTCGCTTAGCATGATAATCTCAAGATCCATCCATGTTGTTGCAAATGGCATTTATCTTTTCTTATGGCCGAGTAATATTTCATTGTGGATATGTACCACATCTTCTTGACACAACCACAAAACAACCCTACAACTGAGGCAACTGTTTAGAACAGGTTAGTGATATGATAAATCTAAGATGTTTCTACATTTTTTTCACTTTAAATAGCAAGAGAATTTTCAAATAATTTACAAACACACGGGCACAACTGTATTCATTTGCGAGTAAATTCATTTGTGCCTAAAGCTTAAAGATTACCTTTACAATGAATTCTAGGTGTCCACAGTTTGAATGTTAAAGAAGGTTCTAGTATCATAATGTTAACTAAAGTCCAGCTGACATAATTGGGTCTGATTCCCTGGTGTTCTTTGGTGAGTTAATTTCTGTGTACTACCAAGTAGAGCAAATTACTTCTTCTGGTGAGTGTAATGATTTTTTGTTTGTTTGTTTTGTTTTTGTGCCTACAGAGTTACTTCACCTTATTTCACTTTTCTTCTCTCATGAAATAGGGTGGGTGGTGAACGGCACAAAGCAAAATTACTCTGTTTTCAATGGATGAGGAAGAGGAAGAAGAAGGAATACCATACCCCCTTGTACATTCATATAAAGGTAGGTAACACTGACACATCTGCCAAAAGAAACATGACATAAATGAAACTGGCAAAATTGTAAGGGACATTTCTTCATTTCTAGAACCCACTGTACTGAGGCCAGAAACCCAATCATGAGTTCTCGTTTGTATGCCTACTAATTCATCCCAAAGCATTCAGTTCAGTTCAGAACATCCTAGAGACCCTGGGCAGACCCAGGGCATTCCTGGCCTCTGGCCAGGAGCCAATGTTTCTTTCATCTGAGAATATGTAGAATTGAAAACCTATCACTTGGAGAGTAAGCTTTGGGAAGTCTTAGGTCTTTCCATGCCCATGAGATAAATTATATAAATTTTAATGAAGAGCAAGCAGAGAGAAAAGGATGTCTTTATAGATTATTTTATATCATAAGAAGTTTTACACGGGAGCTACATTGTGATATCTGTTATAGAACAGTGAAAGCCTGCCTCACAGTTGCCTGAGTTTAAAAAGAAAATTTTTCATTGGATTTCATCACTGTCACTGATCTTCAGTATCATTGAAGAAGCCTGGTCACCTCAAGAAAGAGAAGAGGTAAAGAGGTCTTGTCCATAGCTTTTACTATGGACAAATGTTTTTGGTCCAGTCTTTTCACACAGGGGTAGAGGAACTGTATAGATGTCATGAATTTCTGCTCGAGTTTCTGATATTGAGTTTAACAGAAAAAACCTCACCCATAGGGGACTGAGACGCCAGTGTGGGTAATATCTAATTATTAATGTTATCTTGAGTAGAAAATTAAGAGACTTGCTGAAAAACCCTTCTGCCTGGTTCTGTCAGAATTCTCTTCCTTTCTGACTTCCTGATTTTTTTCCCTTTTGTGGATTGGCAGAAAGAGAGTGGTCTCCCCTAAACTATGTCTAAAAATACTCATAGAACCACAGCCTATAAGTTTCTTATTTCAAGGGGCCCACAGTCTCCTGAAAAAGGTCTGAGTAAACACACTACCCAAATAGTATGCAATAATGTTAAAGTCTAGATAGCCCTATGGGGACAGAGAACAATTAGCCCTGTCACCAAGATCTGCAGCTGGTGTCACATAAGAGATGATATTTGAACAGGGTCCTGAAGGATGAGAAGGAGCTGACCGGGAAAGAAGTGGGAGAATGAAATTTGAAGCAGAGAGAAGAGCATGAGTAAAGGTGAAGATAAGATGAGGCGAGATAAGAATCCATGTCAGAGTTGAGTAATTCTATCTGGCCAGAGGGGAAGGTCCATGTGGGGCAGGAGAGAGGGGTCTGTTTTCTCTGTAGCAGCCCCTTGTGCCTGTGAACATGAACATGCATGACGTATTGAGTTTGTCTAGCACAGTGGCTCTCACACTTGAGTGACCTTGAGAACCATCTGGAGGGCTAATGGAAACACAGGCTGTTGGGTTCCAAGCCTGGAGTTCACTATTCTGTGCGTCTGGGGTAGAGCTCAAGAATTTGCATTTCTAACAAATTCCCAAGTGATGCTGATACTTCTCCAGGGACCTCACTTTGAGATTGTACCACTGGTCTAGCTGGCATAAAGGTCCCTAATATCCTCAAGGGCATGACTGCCTTTATGAAAATGATGGTTCCTCTCCTCAGAAACATACACAAATATATTCATAAACACAAAATATGACCGATCATTTCATGGGCTTCTGAGCCCCACCATGAAGAAATGCAGAGCACTAACCTGTAGGCAGCTTCCTCCATCTCTAAGAAATGTACTGAATTAATAAAGACGATGTACCTTGCAAGTACCATTTTAATGGAAAACTCTCAGGAAGAACTGAAAAACTGCACATTGAAAAATGCATCTTGGAATTAGTCATAGTGCTTCTAGGGACAAAATGACCAGACTTGGGGGAGGGGGCATAGTAAAGAGCAGTCCTGGGGTGTTACAGGGACATTCCCCAAGGTGGTCACTCCAATCACATTCAAGTAACCTGGCCCTTTCCTTTGACCTGCCATATGCTTGGGAAATAATCAAAGAGGAGTGGGTGGGTGGCATGGAAGAAAAGTTCCTTTAGTCAGGATTCTGTGGAAGCACACAAAGGTTTGTGCCTTGGGGAAATTATAGCTATGGCTTTTGGTTCTCTGGCTGGTAGGCCACTGAAACAGTTTAACCCTTTTGCCGTGATGGTCAGACATATCCGAATGAATATTTCCATCCGCTAACTGCACATGGAAACTTTCAGAAAGGAAGTTTGGAAAGTGGTTGTACATTTTTCTATATTTTTGTGTTTCTCAAGAATGAATAACAATAGGACATTTTATACATAAAAAATGTCATTTATATACAAAGCTCAAATTGTTATTATTAAAGACATAAAATAGTCAAATATCAACTTTTTGTTGTTTTGTTTATTTATGACACATTTTGAAGAAAAACTTGAAATCAATGAATGCAGCAAAAGAGTTTCAGGTCAAAGAAAGAGGAAATTAAGGATGGGCTTAAAAGAAAACTTCAATTTTACTACACAAAGATACGAGACAATCTTTGTTGCAGAGAAAAGAACATTTTTCACTTCATCATTTCCCTAAGAATCCTCCTCGTGTACCTTCCATAATCCAGTAGCATAGATATTTTTAAATGACCTTGAAAAGAAAACAGAGGTGTTCTCTTTTCATGAAACGAAAGCCATCTTTCATTGTAAAGAATCTTAGACCTGTTCTGCATGCACGTGTGGAGTCAGGAACACGAGGCAAATAGTATATTATTCATTTTGGCAACTATAAATTCCATTGATAGCTGTGAGGCTGGGGAGAAAAGGCCTGTGGAGTTGGAGAGCAGAACCCTTCCTTCAGCTATGGAAGAAGGAACAGTGAGGAAAAGCATTCCATAATAATGTGGGCAAAATACACCTCTGAGCCAATGAAGATTTTGTGTTATTGCATGGACCGTTTTGCCTAAAGCCAGGAAAACTCTGTTTGATGAGAATGTTTTCGCTGCTGATTCATCTTCCTCTGTCCTCAGTTCTTCTCAGCAAAGTTTTATTGGGTCTCATCACGGGTACATTTACAGAGCAATTTCCATAATGATAAAATCTCTTCAAATGAGATTTAAAATGTAATTAAAGGGCAGATTTGATGTGGTGGAGGCGTTGTTGTGCAGTGGCCATATATCCTCGTGCTACAGAGCGCTCATTCAGCTAGCCTATGGCATGACCCCAATTTCCCTCTGGTGAGATGACATGTCCTTGTTTCATGCTAATGGCTTGAGCAGGAAAAAATAAAAGAAGACAAAACCGCCTCTTTATTGGAGACAGAAGTGCACGAATATGTTAGATTTTTTTTTCACCCTTCTCCATTCACTCTGCGTCTTAGACTTCAGAGCCTGCAAGAGGCTCCTTGAGCACAAAAGCAAATGCTGACAAATTGACAGATGAAAGCTGAAAGGATCTGCCTGCCCTGAGTAGTGGATCTCCGTAAATCCTGGGGTCTAGTCTCCTGGATTTAAGTGCAGTCGCTACAAAAGTAGAAACTACAGGTTATAGATCCATGAATGGATGAATGTTTGATCCTAGAAAGCTGCCTGGTGCCTGTGAAAGCAAGAAAATATTCCTGGGGTAGTCCATTTGGAAACCTCAAAAATAACTTAGACTATTCTTTGCTAGAAAATCAATGAAAGATGTTAAGCTTTGAAATTTCTCAAGCCCCCAAATATCTTGCTTACCCAGATTCTCTATCATAAGTATCCTCAATCATGGTATTTACCAAATGATGTGAAATGATTTGTCACTGGGCTGCTGGTTTACTTAGGATAGATAATCCTATAATATGATAAGGAAATCATGCTTTTTGTTTTGTGAACACACAGGACAAATCAAATTCTTCAAAAGGCCAGATCTTAGATGTAAGATCAGAGTTAAATAACAGGTTCTGTAGCACTTAGAAAGAGACTTGGGCCTTTTAAACACCATATGTTCATGATCTTCTTTATTCTTTTTTATTTTTCAGTTACAGTTGACATTCAATATTATTTTATATTACTTTCAGGTGTACAGCATAGTGATTAGACATTTATATAATTTAAGAAGTGATCCCCTTGATTAATCTAGTACCCACCTGGCCCTGTACATAGTTATTACAATATTATTGACTATAATCTGTACATTGTAATTTACATCCCTGTGACTATTCTGTAATTACCAATTTGAATTTCTTAATCCCTTCATCAACCTGCCTCCCACCTGGCAACCATCTGTTTGTTGTCTGTATCTATGAGTCAGTTTTTTGTTTGTTTTATTTTGTTTTTTAAATTCCACATACAAGTGAGATCATACGATATTTGTCTCTGTCTGATTTATTTCACTTAGCATAATACCCTCTAGGTCTATCCATGATGTCACAAAGGGTAAGATGTCTTTTTTATGACCCAGTAATACTCCATTGTATGGATGTACCACTTCTTCACTCCATCATCTATTTTTTTTTTTAGTAAAGATTTTATTGGGGAATTGGGGAAGGGGAAAGCATTATGGAATTAGGAAGGGGAACAGACAAGTTGTTGTCCTTTTTGTTCTTCAGTCTAATTGCGGAGGACGTCACTTCACTGGCCCATGTTGGTATGGTCATTGCGCTCTTCCTGGCTCATGCTGGCTGCCAGCCACTCACGGTAGCTCATGGCAGCCTACTGCAGTAGGGCTGCAGCCTACACTGTCACCAGCAACTGACGAGAGCTGTTGTTCACCATCTTAGCTGTAGAGGGCGCAGTGTCACTGGCCCTCATGTGGGATCCGAACTGGGGCCCTGCTGCTCAGAGCTGGTGTCCCAAGCCAACTCTTACCCAACACACCACTTGGCCGGCCCTACTCAATCATCTGTTGATGGGCACTTGGGTTGCTTCTATATCTTGGCTATTGTAAATAGTGCTGCAGTGAACATAAAAGTACATATATCTTTTAAAATTAGTGTTTTGTATTTCTTTAGCTAAATACCCACAAGTGGAATTGCTGGGTCATAAGGTAGTTCTATTTTCAATGTTTTGAGGACCCTCCATAGTCTTTTCCACAGTGGCTGCACCAATCTGCAACCCACCAAAAGTGCATGAGGGTTCTCTTTTCTCCACATCCTCGCCAACACTTGTTTGTTGATTTACTGATGATAGCCATTCTGACCAGACTGAGATGGCATCTCATTGTGGTTTTTATTTGCATTTCTCTAATGATTAGTAATGTTGAGCATCTTTTCATATGTTTATTGGCCATCTGTATGTCCTCTTTGGAGAAATGTCTATACAGTTCCTCCGCCCATTTTTAAATTGGATTCATTTTTTGGTGTTGAGCTGCATGAATTCTTTATAAATTTTGGATACTAACCCCTCATCAGGTGTATCATTGGCAAATATCTTCTCTTATTTGGTAGGTTGACTTTTTGTTTTGTTGATGGCTTCCTTTGCTGTGCAAAAAGTTTTTAGTTTGATGTAGTCCTATCTATTTATTTTTGCTTTGCTTCCCTTGCCTGAGGGGATATATCATAAAAAATATTACTAAGGGCAATGTAAGAGGGTTTATTGCCTATGTTTCCTTCTAGGAGTTTTATGGTTTCAGGTCTTACATTAAGTCTTTAATCCATTTCGAGTTTATTCTTGTATGAGTAAAAAGGTGGTCCAGTTTCATTTTTTGTATGTATGTGTCCAGTTTTCCCAACATCATTTCTTGAATAGACTGTCTTTACCCCATTGTATATGTATTCTCACCTCTTTTAAACACATCATGATGATATTCACAGAAAAAAAATGCTATATAATATCTGAGTTATATGGAGCATTGACTATTCCACTGATGTTTTTCTGTACTCTTCTTTTTGCCTAAATGAATTATTTTTTTGGCATAACACTTTGTCTATGGAATCAAATTCATCCTTCTGATTTTGGGAGTTACCAAATAACTCATTTGTTTAAAAATATCATTAAATGCATGAAATGAAATTGCATATAATTAGTCAAAATAATTGGAGCATCTGTAATTGACTGATGATGAGAAGTTGTCATCAGGGCCGGCTGAGTGGCACATTGGTTGGGAGCTGGTTTGGGACGCCAGCGGCCCCGGTTCGGATCCCACATATGAGGGCCAGTGACACTACCCTCTACAGCTAAGATGGTGAACAACAGCTCCACCTGGAGCTGGGCTGCTGTGATTCCTCCAGATGGCATAGCTGCAGCCCCTGCTGCAGTGGGCTGCCATAGGCTACAGTGAGTGGCTGTCAGCCAGCGTGAGCAACCGGCAGCCAGCGTGAGCTGCCAATAGCTGCGGTGAGTGACCATCCAGAGGCCGGTGACCAAACTGCCTCATCCGGGAAGAGCGCAATGACAATACCAACATGGGCCAGTGAAACAGTGTCCTCCGCAACTAGACTGAAGAAAAAAGACAGCAACTTGTCTGTTCCCCTTCTCCAATTCCCCAATAAAATCTTAAAAAAAAAGTTGTCATCAAATAGTTACCGTGCTTTTGAGTGTAGTGATATATATATATATATATATATATATATATATATATATATATATATATATATATATATATATATATATTTTCAGTGATATTTTTACAGGCACAAGGAAGGCACCCTGAAAAGTAACATACACCATTGAAGAGAAAATGGGTCTACTGTAGCTCTGAAATAAAAGTAATTTATAAATCTCCTTTATTCCCTAGAGAAGCTCACAAGTTAAACTACAAAACTCACCTCCCTTATCAAAGATGCAATGGTATTTTCAGTTTGCTTTAATAGCAAACAATTCATGGAAAGTTTGATTTCTTTATACCAGTGACTTCTTTTAGCCAAGTAACTCATATCAACCCTTGGATAAAGTTCTCTGCCAAAGAATTCCCACTCACCACCAGAGATAAAAGGATTGAAGTGATAGCAAGATTGTCTGTGGGACTGTTTGCACTGAGTTAGCAGAGCTTCCACTGCTTGATTTCAGGCCATGGAAAGTCCTACAGGATAATTTGGAGAGCCGCGACCTCTATTACTTCTTCCAACATCCCACTGCTTCCAATTACTACTGATTTCCTGTTACAATCAGTAGACTTGAAACCTGAACTACCCAACTGTTTTAAATGCTGAAGAGAAAATCCCAGGGAATACAGGCAACAAAAAAAGCATTTCCGTGTTTCTGAAGAGCAGCCTTCTGTTTGCATGATTGTTTTTCAGCCTTGACTTCTCTGAGAGGCCGTATTTCTTTTCATGTCCTCAGCTGACATTTTGTCTTACTAAATAGTGAATTAGCATGGTGCAAATCCAGCATTCTTCCTTTTGACATCTTCACTCATGAAATAAGTACAAGCAGTCCCTAACTTAGAAAGCATTCTGTAACCAAAGTCATTTGCAAGTCAATGGTTTAGAACCCAAAAGTCAAATTTCCATGGAAACAATAGCCATATATGTCTGGGGCCAGCATATATACAGCTATTGGACCTCTAACAAGGATGAACTATGTATGTCATTCTGATAGCATTACTTTGGATTCTGTGATTTGGGAAATGTGCATCTTTGGGTTTATAAAAGGGAGAAGTACAAAAAGGAAATATTTCCTCCTAGAATCCTGAATTTGCCCAATGCAAACTAAGCTAAGGAGATCTGAATGGGTATGTGCATATCTCATTCTACCTCCTGGTATCCAGTCTTCCCTACCCCTACCTTATCTCACATGCTAATAATCCTTTTCTTATACCTGTTGGAAACCCTATTCCCAGCATATGGTCTGACCACTTTCATATTCTGTGAGATTTTTACATTTTAAAAAGAGGAAAATGAGTTAAATCAAATGAATCACAGATTGGTAGGATTTCAGAGAGTATAAGAATGCAGAGTGAAGGGCCAGTCGAGTGGCTCAGTTGGTTAGGAGCTCTAAACAACAGGATCACCAGTTCGATTCCCACATGGGCCATTGAGCTACACATGAGCTGAGTTGCTGCTGAGCTACCAAGGGTCGGCAGGATGGCTCAGCTGGTGAGAGTGAGTGCTTTTAACAACAAAGTTGCCAGTTTGACTCATGAGATGGTGGGCTGCGCCCCCCTGCAACTAACTAAAATTGAGCATGGCACCTTGAGCTTAACAGCCGTGTGCTCTAAACAACAAGGTTACCAGTTCGACTCATGCATGGGATGGTGGGCTGCGCCCCTCCTGCAACTAAAATGAAAGTGGTGACTGGACTTGGTGCTGAGCTTGCACCCTCCACAACTAAGATTGAAGAACAACAACTTCACTTGGAGCTGATGGGAAAACACAATGTTCCTCTTCCCTAATTCCCCAACACTGTTCCCCTCCCTAATTCCCCAATAAAATCTAAAAAAAAAAAAAGAATGCAGACTGAAAATATTCAGATAGTAGCAAAAGTGTCTGGGGCAGGAAGGCTTCAGCCATTCTTGGTAGGAAATCTACTTTGGTTAATACTATGGACTGGAAATTTAAAACTACATTTGCCAGACTTCTATGCATCTAGGGTTCTGGATATGAATTAGGTTTTAATAAGTTAGGGTTGTCAGGTAAAATAGGGGGTGCCCAGTTAAATCTGAATTTCAGAGAAACAATGGATTTTTTTTTTAGAATAAGTATGTTGCATGCATTATTTATTTATTTATTTTTTCCTAACTATGGTAACCCTGCATCAAGTAGCCGTACTTGTGAGAGATTTGGAAGGTAGGAGTGAGGCATGGATCATCTCCCTGCTTCTTTTGGCTGTTTCTGTTAACAAGCTTACACATCGAGTATGAGATTTTCCCACATCAGAGTTCCAAAATCCATTCTCTAGCTTCCTGGTTGGAAAACAGTAGTTGCTAACAGCAGCTACAAATATAGATATCAGTTTCCTGAGTCACTAGTTCACAGTTAAGGAGTATATTCTTGAGTCCATTGCTTTAGTACCTCAAAGATGTTAGTTCCCTCGTGGATCAGTTCTATCTGGCTTTAGAAGTCAATCCTGGAAGAGAAGTCTAAAATCTGCAACTCCAGCCTTTCCAAAGATTTAGTGTTCATTTAATCCTCTGTATTAAATATTCTCTGATTATCATACCTAGAATAATTTCTCTTTTCTGCACTGAACTCTGGCTGCTATATTGGCCCTCAGGGTCAGCTTTTCTTTTTGTTCCTAGTACTGGCCTATCTTCCTTTAGTCATTGAAAAATCTACAAACAAGGGGCGGCTGAGGGGCTGTTGTATAAGAGTTGGCTTGGGAGTGTGAGCTCTGAGCAGCAGGGCTGCCGGTTCGGTTCCTACATGGGCCAGTGATGCTGAGTCCTCTACAGCTAAGATAGTGAACAACAGCTCAACCTGGAGCGGGGCTGCCATGAGTGGCCGGTGATGGCGTAGGCTGCAGTGGGGCTGCAGGGCTGCTGTGAGTTACCGTGAGTGGCTGGCAGCCAGCGTGAGCTGCTGTGAGCTGCAGTTCAATGGCCAGTGATCAACTGCCTCAGCCAGGAAGAATGCAATGATCACAATACCGACATGGGCCAGTGAAGCAGCGTCCTCCACAACTAGGCTGAAGAACAAAAGGACAGCAACTTGGCTGTTCCCTTCTCCAATTCCCCAATAAAATAAAATAAAAAAATCCACAAACAATACAACTCTATGGTTTTCTCAACATGACTCTTTGTCACAGCCAGGAGATGTCCTATCAAAGGAGAGTAGAAAGTCAGGAAGGCAAAGGGGTTGTACCTCTGGACTGACATCTTGTTTTATTTCTAAAGAAAATACTTCATGAGATACTTAAGGTTGTAGCAACACATTAAAATACCCAAACATTATGTTGTCATCCTTTACAAAAATCTCACTAGGATTTTCCTTATCTCTTTTGTTCCTCATATCTAGATGTCAAATTTTTACTGACAATGCAATTGATGCCTAGGGAAAAGATTTGATTCAACAGTTTCATAACATGATGTTCTATTAATTAAAATATGATACACTGCCATTCAAGCTCCCTTCCTCCCCCGCCAAAAGCCCAGAAGTAGAATATCATAAACTTGATTTATACATAAAGTCATGGGGGCGGGGTGAAAGAATACTAAGGAAAGACAGTGTGCTTTCAGGCCTGGTTTGCACGTGCTCAGGTGAACTCTGGAGAGCAGGACTTACGTCTCTGTTGTCTGTACCTGGCATAGTGCTGAGCGCATAGCAGGCACTCAATAAATGAAGCTGATTTTTAAAATCACTTAGCTGCATGCATCTATTGTGTCCCTATCTCATGCACAATTTAATTTCCTAAAAGCACCAAGTTCTAATATCAGGAGATATACGAGTTCTGACAATTAAGTTTGCAAACTTGTTGCAACAATGTTGTTAACCTCTTGATATCAGAGGGATTATTCATTATGAATTTGTACCAACTGGACAAACAGTTAACCAAGTTTACTATTTGGAAGTTCTGAAAAGGCTGCGTGAAAAGTTAGACGATCTGAACTTTTCACCAAAAATTCATGGCTCTTGCATCACGAAAATGCACCAACTCACATGGCACTGTTTGTGAGGGAGTGTTAGCCAGCAAACTAATAACTGTATTGGAACACCCTCCCTACTCACCTGATCTGGCCCCCAATGACTTCGTTCTTCACCCAAAGATAAAGGAAATATTGAAAGGAAGACATTTTGATGACATTCAGGACATCAAGGGTAATATGACAACAGCTCTGATGGCCATTCCAGAAAAAGAGTTCCAAAATTGCTTCGAAGTGGGGACTAGGCACTGGCATTGGTGCATAGCTTCCCAAGGGGAGTACTTCAAAGGTGACCATACGGATATTCAGCAGTGAGGTATGTAGCAGTTTTTCTAGGATGAGTTCGTGAACTTAATTGTCCAAACTCATAGACATAGTAAGCACTGACTGTCTCTAGTGGTCAACGTTTTCTACTCTTCAGTCCATGTAATTAGGATGACTCTCTAGTTTATAGTCCAAACACAAACACTTTTGAAAGTATATAGAGGTGCTATTAATACTTCCATGAGAACAACAGTCATAAACTTGAAATGTCCTGAGCAAATCAGGATGAATAAACCCATAGCAATCAATCAAGTAGAAAAAAAAAGTCCTGACTGAGTCCTTATGCTTCCTCATCATCGGCTGAGGAAGCCTTTCTTCCTACTCATTCTCTCTAAGGAACAAACGGTCTGTGACATGACGTCTCCTTCCTGCCTGGGGTCCACAGAGGGCAGTAAACTGATCACGACACCTGTTTCTTATATTCAGGGAATGACAAGTAGAAAACAGCCAGAGGTTCACACCACTGTGTGTGCTCCCTGGCGCCTTCTCACCATGGGGAGTAAACACCTTCAGTTCTGTTTACTATGGGAAGGAAAATAGAAAGACAGCCAATAACGAAATGCCCTTGAAAGAAAACATTTTGTGAGCCTTTGTGTAACAGAGATAAGCACTAGGACACTATCAAGAGAAAGATTCCAGAATAGCTCCTTGAAAGAAAGATTTTTTGTAAAAAAGGGAATGTAAGTGAATGTTGCCACAATATCTATTGTACATCATCTGCCATATCCCTCTCAGCAAATGAAGACCAAAGTTTCTGCATGTGCTAGCAATGCAAACTGGAAAGAATCCACTTTCTTGAAATTTCCTTTAAATTATCCTTTATAGAGAAGTAATTTGTTCCATATGTATTTCACACCATATCAAGTTTATGTTTATAACAATGGCTTTGTGGGGCTCCTAGGCCAATCAAAAGTTTCTTCCAAGACATTTCTTTTTTTTTTTTTAAAGAGGGCAGTGTCACTGGCCCTCATGTGGGATCCGAACCGGGGCCGCTGGCTTCCCAAGCCAGCTCTTAACCACCGCACCACTCGGCCAGCCCAGCCAAGACATGTCTAATCCTATCTAAGGAAAACAGGGACATAAGAAAGGGAAAAAAACAACACTAGAACATGAACAACAAAATTCAGGATTTTGAGTCTGAAGTCATGGATTAAGAACTAGTTTGGGGGCCAGTCGAGTGGCGTGGTGGTTAAGCACTGGCTTGGGCAGCCAGTGGCCCCGGTTCAGGTCCCACATATGAGGGCCAGTGACACTGCCCTGAAAAAAAAAAAGAACTGGTTTAAATCTAAAATCCCTAATCATAGAACTTCAAAGAGATATGGCAGGTAATACACATTGGCCTTTTTCTTTTGATGAAAAGCAGAGAGAAGACACTGGAATGGAAACTTCCTGCTAGACTGGCTGCTCCTGAGGGCAGGAACCATACTCGCCTTGCTTACTGCTGTACCTCCAGCTTCCAGGTTGCTAGTTGGTATGTAGCTGCTTTTGTTTTCAACACAGAGTTAAAGAAGAAATGATAGGATATATTAACGAATTGATCAGTTACGAAAAAAGCCAAGTAACTGTAGAACATCAAAGAGGGTGAATAATGAGAGTCAAGGCACCAGTAACCTTGGTATATATGTAATAGATGGTAGGTAACCTTGGTAGTAACTAGATAATGGGGCACTGATTTCTCTTCATAGCAGTCCAGTTTTCTGTATGACTGTTTTAACCACATTTTCCTTCCAATTTTCCAAGTCACAGCAGTTCTCCTTGCTTCCCCTAGTATGAAGGTAGGGTTATCATATGCTGTTGTCTATTCATCCATCTAGTCATCCATCCACCCGTCCATCCATCCACCCATCTATCCATCCACTACAAACACTGAGCACTCACCAGGTGTCTGGCACTATGCCAGGCACTAGGGATGAACTCATAGACATGGTTCCCACCTGGGCTAAAGTTTTCTCTTTTAAAAGAACGATATCAGGGCGGCCGGGTGGCTCAGTTGGTTAAAGCGTGTGCTCTGAACAACAAGGTTGCTGGTTTGATATCTGCATGGGATGGTGGGCTGTGCCTCCTGCAGCTACATTGAAAATGGTGACTGGACTTGGAGCTGAGCTGCACCCTCCACAACTAGATTGAAGACAACGACTTGACTTGGAGCTGATGGGTCCTGGGAATACACACTGTTCCCCAATAAAGTATTAAAAAATGATATTACAGCTTAAATCAGTCACTCTGAATACAAAGCACTGTGAAAGCTAGACAGCGCTAACACATTGGATATTCTAGGACATTATGAAGAAGACTTCTGAGGTAATCTTGCTTAATTTAACACTTAGGAAATCAGCTAAAGGGTAAAACTGTTTGTACAGAAAATGAGACCACTGAAAAGCAGATTGAGCAATTATTGGGTGATCTTGATTAGGACGAAAGCCTATCTCAGGACTTAAAATCTCAAGGTAGACTTTTTTTGGCCTGTATTATCTCTTTGGACTAGCCCGTGGCTTTCAATTAATGAGATAACCCCTCTACTATAAGCCCCTCTTTTTATGCAAGGTAGTATTGTGGCCTAGGATTAATAACAACAAGCAAGCCAAGAAACCAAAATTCAAACTTTATGTTGCAGTATCTTTTATCAGCCGATTTCATGGTAGTTGGTGTCCATTTAATTGAAAAAATAGGGAAGGTTTAAATTGGACAGGTGAGAAAAAAGAAGGTAAAGAGGTGAAAATAAGAAGTGCAACGAATATTCTGAAATGGTTTTCATAAACTTAGCAGCAGTGAAATGTATTGAAAACTGCAAACAAAAGGTGATGTCATTGCTCACTGATTCTGTAGTCAACACTTTCTAGAATCCCAGAGCTGCTATTTCAAATTACCACTCACCTTGAATTTTGGACTCTAACACCATCCCTATCACTCTGCAGATAGCTGCAGCTTCCACTTCAACGAGAAAAATAAATTCAATAGGACTCTTACCTTGACCTTTTACAAAACTTACAAAACTACCAGCAAGTATGCCGATCTTTCACCCTCTCCCCTGTAATTGCAATATGAGATATGCCTTCGTTCCTATCTGAGGCTATTGATTAGCCCTCATTTCTTCTGTATCCCCAACCTCTCCTTTACTCTCTCCTTCCCATTGGCATTTCAACACTCTCAAGTCCCTCTCGTTGTAAAATCATGCTCTTCATATAGCCCTCCATCCATCTCCTGTTACTATGGTCTTTCTTTTTTTCACATCACAGCCATAAGTCTTGAAAGAATTGTTTTCTTCTTGCTCCTTGATTTTCTCAATTCCCAAGCATGTCTCAACCCACTGTTATGCTGGTTCCTTATTCACCATTGAGTAATTAGGGGGTTCTCCAAAATCAACACGAAATTGCTCACATCAAGGTTATCAGTACCTTTCTTGTTGCTACATTAATGGAATATATTTTGGTCTTATCTTTTATGACGGTTTCATAGCTCTTGACACTCTGAATGCTACTTTTTCTTTTTTAAATTTTATTGGGAAACAGTGTGTTTTTCCAGGTCCCATCAGCTCCAAGGCAAGTCGTTGTTTCAATCTAGTTGTGGAGGATGCAGCTTAGTGGCCCATGTGGGGATCGAACCAGCAAACTTTGGTGTTATGAGCACTGTGCTCTAACCAACTGAAGAATGCTACTTTTTCTTGAAAGCCCCTCTTCCCTTGGATTCTGTGACATTGCACACATCTGGTTTGTCTCCTGCACACTGAATTATTAATTTTCCTGTCTCCACAAGTTTATGCTTCTCTATTTATTCCTGAAATGTCAGTGTTTTTCTGGGTTCACTTTTAGGCTTCCTCCTCTTCTCTATCTACAAACTTTTCCCTAAACCATTTCAAGCCCTTGAAAGGTTTTCGTTACCTACATACTGACAACACACAATTAAATATCTCTAGTTCAGAACCTTTTCCATAGGTGCAGCTCACAAACCCAGCTACCTGTACATAACCATTTGTACAGGTTCCATGGGCAATACAAACTCAACACATGTAAGACTGAGCTCAATATCACCCCTCCTGTTTCACCACTCTCTCTCCTTCAAACACACTCCATCACTTGTGTAAAATGTTTGAATAAATGGTACCACCATCTACTTGCTAGTCCAAATTAGAGATCTGACTTAATTCTTGCCTTCAAATCACCTACCATAACCTAACAATCATAATAGTATTGATTCTACCATTATCAATAGCTATCACATCTGTATACTTTCTAATGCTCTCCAGCTCCCTCTCCATAACTTGGTCTACATCATCATCATTATCATAATCATCACTTGCCCACATAAGTTCAATAATGTTCTGAAGCTCTCTCCTTGTTTCCAGTTTACTGAGCTTCCTTTGGTTCCTTGAATGGCCATGAAATTTCTCATGCCCAGTCCTTTGCACATACTCTTCCCTCTGCCAAGAACACTTCTCCAACCCCTAACTTGACCTGGCTAACCCTGCTTCTGCTCAGGTCTCAGTCAAGGTGAAATTTCCCTGGAGAAGCCTTCCTCTCCCCAGGGTCAGGTTATCTTTAAGTACTTGCATTGCATTGTCACAGTTCTTACCATAGAGTAGATACTTTTTTATTTTTGAGGGCAGTGTCACTGTGGGACCCAAACGAACTGGGTCCGTTGGCTTCCCAAGCCAGCACTTAACCACTGTGCCACTTGGCTGGCCCTAGAATAGATACATTTTAATTTTCTTCCTCCCCCATTAGACAACAGATCAAAGAAGACAGAGATCAAGCCTGTCTTGTTTATTTATTGATGCATCTCTAGTGTCTAGCATAATGTGTGGAACATGAATACATATTCATGAAATAAACAAATAAATGTATGTTTACATCAAGAGGACTATTCTTCCATGATTAGAATCATTGGCAGTTTAAATTTTATTGTTGTTATTATTGTATATACAAGGGCTTAATGGCCTGTGAGTTCTTGGTACATATGTCTCTGTTTAAATCAAGAAGAAAAAACATTTTATACAATCCTAGTATAATGAAAAGCATGGGATAGTAAAATTTTCCCATATGGTGATACTTTTCATATATCATAAATTTCTAGAAATATATGAAACTGAACAAATTAGAAGTCAAAGAACTGAAGTACTGCTATTTAGAAATGAATTTGTAGAAGCAGAGGGCTATGAACAGCTGTGCAGGTTGTTAACTGAACAAACCAAAGCAGCACCATTGACACAATGAGTTGTTTGCTTTACAACCTGAACAACTCTTTATGGTGATTCTGAGTAGAATTAAGAGAAGGGTTATTAGTTCTTTTTCTTTTTATGTTTTTCAGACTGCCTCTTCATGGTGAGGGATGATTATTTTTATACTCTTGAATTTTAATCTATTTAATAGAGCTATTAGACTTTTCAAGCTGGAGGGTATCTTAAAGTTCACATAGCCTAGGGATGACAAAGAGGTTTCCTCTATGTGCTAACTACGTTAGTGGGTGGAGCTGCATAGATCATTGTCTTGAGAAGTATTCTGATACAGTACTGTTGAGTAGTGACATCTCCCATGGGCAAAAGAGGGAGAAGCAGAAGACATGGACTTACTTGCTTTCCCTGATCTAGTTAAACATCCTTTCATTTCCCAGATGAGATAATTAAGGTCCAGAAAAGCAAGGCAACTTGCTCAAAGCTAACATCAGTGCTGGAGCAGAACCCAGATTTTTTTACTTCTATCTCATGTCCCTTCTTTCACACCTGTTCTCTAGATTCCTTACTGAGATAAATTATAACTCCCAGCCCTATGATTTACTACCTTTCAAATTTTAACTTATTTTCAAGGTTAACTTCCTGCCTTGGGTCGCAAGCATAAATAAATCTAGGTTTGCCGTCTGAGAACACAGCATGATCACAGGAAATAGCCTTCAACATCATAAAACTATCACATAAAATTCAACAAGTGCACCCCCTAAAAGGCCAGTGCTATAAGTAGTACAGGCCGCTGTCAATCAGGTAAAGCAGTGCAGGAAAAGGAGGAATTGTGAGTAGAACAACAGAGATATCATCTGTAATATCATTAAGAGCCATATTTGGATTGAATCTACACAAATGGTAGCAGGATATTTGCAAAGACTTTCGTCTCAGTGTGAACAAATAAAGAATGGAATTGATTAAACATCTATTAACATCCTAGTACTGGTGCTAGATGCTGAGATATAGTGGTAAACGGAACAGATATGGTCCCTACATTTGTGTTTGTTACAGTTAAGCAAAGAAGTCAGGCATCCAACAATGATGTGAGCTTGTAAAAAGAGGAAGTCCAGGGCCGGCCGAGTGGTGCGGTGGTTAAGCGCTGGCTTGGGATGCCAGCGGCCCCGGTTCGGGTCCCACATATGAGGGCCAGTGACACTGCCCTCAAAAAAAAAAAGAGAGGAAGTCTAAGGAATTTACTGGGGGATAGGAAACCTGATAATCTCAAAATTTGGCAATTGATACTCAGAGGCAGACTGTGCAGATCAGTTTGTGATAACTTTCTATAGCTGTTCTGTATCCAAATTAGATGTCCAAAAGAAACACTAGATTGCTAGGGAAAACTTACAAATTTAATGTTCCCAAAATGGCATTTTAAGATAAGTGAATATAAACAGAGAAGACAAATTCAACGTGAGTAATAATCACTTGTAGCGCAATATACACACTAGTTATAAAAAAAAATACAGACCCTTAAAGCAATATGTCCCCTGATGTCTAAAAGATGCTTACCACTACACACTAGATGCTTTCCCACTTGCTTTGCAAATCAGTGTAAACATACCTGGTAATTAGGATTCATTATTTTTATTCACTTGGAAAGTCAGGAGTATCTTTTCCCACTGAGATTTTGAAGGAAAAGTAAAACATCATTCATTAGGAGATGTTATGGGTGTCTTAACGTGCACTTTTATAAACAGGAAATGATTTATGACTTATCAAAAGGTGTACCTCTGAGTCTCTTACCTAATCTCTAACCTCAGCTGACTTTCCCCATTTCTCTAACACTGAGCATAGCAAAAGGAGATGCTCTTGATTAGCCAAGAGACACTGCTGCTCATACACCAACCTATATTTGACTCAGGGTTGGGGAATTGTGAAATAGCCCAAACGCAGCACTTTCAGATGAAAACTGCTCTGAGGGTTTTTTTTTAAATTCTGAAAACTAGAAGGAAAGTGAGCAGTTCTTATAATTCCATAAAGCTTAGAAACTCTCCTTGGGTAATATAACATGACCTACAACATATCTTTTGTACAGTGTTTACATATTAAAAAGCAAGAGAAAGGGGTTGTTGGTATCAGTTAGAATGCTACTAAAATGCTGAGTTTGAAAATTTGAAAAGTGATTTTAATTTCTAAAATTGTTTCTGCCCAGGAAGAAGTAAGAGGAGTATTATCTTGTGATACGCAACTTGGCTCCCTGGAGAGTGGGGCATGGAATGGGTGAGGGCCTACCGCATCATTCCTAAACACTGACAATTTTCTACATTGTTACTGACTAATGTATTCACTAAGCACTGATTCAGAACCTGCTATGTTCTAGAGCTGTGATGCTCTGTCCAATACAGTAGCCACTATACTGAACACTTCAAATGGTGCTAGCGAGACTGAGAGACTGAAAATTTTAAAATTTTAGTTTAAATTCATTTAAATATAAAGTTCAAAACAGATACTTTCTTCAGTTATTGAAAAACTTCAATATGTTGGGAATACCTTGGCTATATCAATCTGCTTTTGTCAACTGCAAATTTTATGATATTTAACTACAGATCAAATATTTCCTGTGAATATATAGTATCTGCATTGAGATGAGGTATAGTTGTAAATATGTACCAGATTTCAAAGATTTAGAATGGAAAAACATGCAGAAGATTTCATTAATACATTTTATTTATTGCATATTGGGTTAAATAAAATGTAGTATTAAAATTAATCCGGACCCGCCGAGTGGCACAGCGGTTAAGCGCTGGCTTGGGACGCTAGCGGCCCTGGTTCAGTTCCCACATATGAGGGCCGGTGACACTGCCCTCAAAAACAAACCAAAACAAAACAAAATTAATCTCACTTGTTTCTTTTTACTTTTAAAGAATATACCTACTAGACAATTGAAGATAACATAGATGGCTTGCATTGTATTTCTACTGGACAACATTGTTGTGGACATTGTGAGAACATTGGGAATACACAGCTGAACATCCCCGTAAGGATTTTATAGAATGGTAAGAGATCCACTGCTATGGCAGGAAGAGACAGGAATGCACAGGATGCTATGGGGACACAGAGGAGTAGCAACTAAATCAGGCTGAGGCCAAAGAGGGCTGCCTGTAAGAAGAGATGCAAGCTTGAGTTGATTCTTTTTTTTTTTTTGAGGGCTGTGTCACTGGCCCTCATATGTATGTGGGACTTGAACCGGGGCCGCTGGCTTCCCAAGCCAGCACTTAACCATCACACCACTCGGCTGGCCCTTGCGTTGATTCTTGAAGTTTGAGTAGAAGTTGGAAGAAGAAAAAAGAAGTACATTCAAGGAAGAAGGAGGAGCACGTGCAATCACCTTGGGAAAAGCAGTATAATACAGTGATTAAGAATCCAGAATCCACCGTAAATAAACAACCGAAGTGGCCTTTGATAGATGATTGGATCAAGAAGATATACACAATGGAATACTACTCGGCCATAAGAAAAGATGAAATACTACCATTTGCAACAACATGGATGGATCTTGAGATTATTATGCTAAGCGAAATAAGTCAGACAGAAAAAGTCGAGAACCATATGACTTCATTAATATGTGGGATATAAAACTGAAAGCAACAAAGGAACAAGACAAACAAATAAAGAAACAAAAACTCATAGACACAGACAACAGTTTAGTGGTTACCAGAGGGTAAGGGGGGAGGGGAAATGGCAGAAGTGGGTAAAGAGGGTCAAATATACGGTGATGGAAGGAGAACTGACTCTGGGTGGTGAACACACAATGTAATATATAGATAATGTATTATAATTAATTTTAATATAATTTTAATTAAATTTAAAAAAAGAACCCAGAATCCCCCCAGCCTTTGGGTCATACTCAAGCTGTAACACTGATTGACTTTAGTGCCTCAGGCAAGTTACTTAATTTCTATGTGTCTGTTTCTTCTTCTATGAAATGGGGATAATACTACTGCCTACCTCATAAGGTTATTGTGAGAAAAGAATGAGTTAATATACCATTCAGAACTGTGTTCCATGCCATGTCAGTGTTTGTCGTTATCTCTGTGAATTAGAAAAAAATAATTCTCTTATGGTCAGCGTCAATGATTTGGGGGGGAGCGGGGGTTGTGGGAGATGGGGCTACAGTGGGGATCAGGCATCATGCATTCACCTAAGCAGTTTGACCTTGGACCCTTAGAGCTGTGGAGGATTAGTCACATCTTTTAAAAATCCCAGGCATAAGGGTAACAGAGCGTTCGGAGGAATGAAGGCTCTAGGTCAAAGATGAGAGGCCAATTTAGCAGCCGAGTTGAGAAGTGATTCAGGGGCAGTGTGAATAGAGGGTAGGTTGTGACTACCTCAGCAGTGGGTGCTAACCGATCTCAAAACCTTTCTTTGCTTCTTTGTAGGCACTCAACTAGGCTTCATTTCCCAGCTTCTGCTGCTACCTGTGACCACAGGACTGAGTTCTAGCCAGTGGAAGGTAAGTGTAAGGGATGTGGGCCACCTCTCATGAATCTTCTTGTTCTTCCCCCTTGGCTCTAGAATGTCTCTAAGAGGCAATTTTGGAAACTGGGTATTGAAAATGGAAGAGCCTTTTGGGCCTGTGTGGGTTGCCACGCCTCCTTCCCACTCCTCTCCACATCTAACGCCAACTAACATGGAATTTTACCTTGGACTGTTTACGTCAGAAAGAAATGCACTTTTTTTTTAAAGCCATTTCACACTCATACATTTGTAGGAATGTTTGATATAGCAGTTAGGCTATGTTAACTAATACAGATATTCGAAGTATGTAAAGAGCTAAAAGTATTTGTATAAAAAAGACCTGATGACTGATAAGACATGGGGATGAGGAAAGTTGTCACCAAATTCTTTGAGTGGCACAGTTGCAAATGGTATCTTGAGTGCAAATATAAACCGTGAGCCAATAAGTATTTTCTTTGTGACCTTGTCAAAGCATATTTTAGACCAGCAATGAAAGCAGTAAGGCAGGGACAGGATCAGGAATTTGGTTTAGGCTAAAGAAATGAGGTATTTACATAAACTTAGCAGAAAAGAGGTGAAGTTTCAAAAGAAATTGAGAAGTCTGGGTGACCCTCAAATGTCTACATGAGAAGAAAATTGAGACAAATCGGTTGGTCCAGTTGGTAAGAATCAAGTAGATCATAAAATTCTAGATAAGCAGGTTTTGAGTTCCTAGAGGACAGAGTGTTAGCAAGAACAGCTCTGATATACTCAAAACTATGAATACTGAATTCTGATTCCAAGGCAACATCACTGTCTCCTGAGTGGATAGGCAAGGGCTTCCAGAAGGGAGGTCAGAGCCTGGTGTCTCTTCATCTCCAGACATCTAGATTTGGCTTACTCTTGGAATGTAAAAGGGTTAAGTCTTCCCTGGGCTCTAAGGACACTTGCTCTGTAACATGGAAAAAGAGGTAAGCCTTCAAGAGATGTCACAAAATATGGCGGCTCCATGGAATCACATCCAAGACCAAAGCAGAGTCAGACACTGCTTTCCCCCACACAGCATCAGGCCCTAAGCTGTTAGGCCATAGCCCATTCCCTCTCAGGGCCACCTCAATCCTAACCAGCCAGGCAGTTCAGTAGAAGCTCACTCAGGGCCATCAGAGAAGAGGTGTAAGATGAAGGTTGCTGTCGCCATTCTAGTAAGTGATGTGAGCTCTAGACTGCATCATGGTTAGGATAATTCCTGCTGACACTTGTTTCAGGTTAAGACCCATATTTCTTTCTATTAGATTTCTCAAATTAGTTTCCTTATGCTGTTTTTTCACTGGAGTGATACATTTTCCTCATCGCAATTTTGAAAATAATGTTGCGAAAAAAAATACTGTGTGCTATCTACAGTAATTATTTTTTCCCTTGCCTTAAAAAGAAATACTCCAGGGGAAAAAATGACAAATACTACAGAAATTGTGAAAATGGGCATTTATGACTTCTGACAAGGCTTCACTAGCTCCTGGCTGTTCTGGACTTTACCAGTTACAGTCGCTAAAGACCTGGAGGCTGACAGATCAGTCCATCCCTGCTGTAAATCAGTGAACTTCCAGGGGCCAGCTGAGTGGCTCAGTTGGTTAAGAGCTCGCTCAAGGCTCAAGAGTGTGAGCTCTGAGCAACAGGGTCGCTGGTTCGATTCCCGGCCTGAGCTGAGAAGCTGCTGAGCTGCCAACAGGTGGCAGGATGGCTCAGCTAAAAAAAAAAAAAATATATATATATATATATATATATATATATATATATATATATTTATATCAATATATTTATTTTTTATAAATATATATAATATATATTTATATATAATATTTATATATATTTATATATTATATATATATATATATCAATAAACTTCTTAAACCTACCCTCAAAGTATATCAGAACCTGGGTGCTCACTAGTAGACAGGGGGTAAGATTTACTTGAACACTCACTACGTGCCACATACTGTCATATAGGAGTACAACGTATTAACTCACTTAATTCTCATAACAACCCTATGAGGTTGGTACCATTATTTCCATTGTACATGTAAGGAAACCAAAGTATAAAGAGGTCACCCCACCCCGCTAGAAATAAGTGGTCAAGATACAGCAAGTTATCATTCTTTGCCTGTTCTGGATGCTTTATAGCTGCTGTTCTTAAAGTAATGATTGTGTCTAATCTTGGGTAAAAAAAATAAAACAATTAACCAGTCATCTGTTAGAAGCCCTAGGCCCACCAGCAGATTACCTCCTGCATTAGAATATTTTCCTGAGTCTTTTAACAACAAAAATAGGGGTGACAGCAGCACTATCAGCAAACATTTATTGAGCACTTACTGTGTCATGCCCCACATAGTAGTAAGTACTTTCCACATGTGTCACATCAATTTAATTCCGGTATCCAGTGGGCATGAGCTGAGAACATCCTTGAGTTGCATCCGGTCTCATTAGCAACCATCTTAGGTCTTCAGTCACTTAGGCTGGATTGCTGTGGTGGTGGTTTATATCTCAGGGCCCTGATTGAGCTGAAGGTAGAACTTGGCTTTGAACCCTGGGTACCCAACTACACATTGCCATTTTTTTTATTCCCGGGGAACTGGACCCTAGTTGTTATTTAGGAATTACTTCTTACTGGATAAAAAATCTACCTTGTCCTCCCTTCCCAGACCGAGTTGCTGACTGACAACATCCTCCCCTTTACCACATCCCATCCTTTAGCTATTCACATCTTAGTTATTAGACTTCAGTTTACAATTTCCCTTTGGCAATTGTCATTGGGATAGCTGGTCCTTTTCCTTCGTGACTTGCCACACCAAATAGTTAGGACAGTTCCTGTAGCTTCTTCTCCCTACCAGTTAGCTATTGCAGCCATCATGCCTCTCATCAGAGCTAACGTGGGTCACATCTTGCCCACCAATAGAATAGCTCCCCATCTATGACATAGACTAGGAAGGGACCTGGTCTCATCTTCACTCCCTCTGTGCCTAGCACATAGAACATTCCTAACATGTGTTTGCTGAATAAATAAAAGAATGAATGAATGAATGAGTGAATATTGAAGGAAATCAATCTTCAGTTTCCCATCCTACTGTTAAAAATCAAGGAAATAACTAAAAATTTCTAGTTAGAATAAAACATACCAGTTCTAGTTGATAATAGGACAGAAAAATTGATACTGCAGGTTATATTTTTCCAGTAAAAATTTTCATCACATAACTGGAAATAATTTATTCCAAAATAGTAGAAATGTATTTGTGCAGTATGAAATGAAGCAGATTTAAAGAACATAATAAAAAGAATATTACAATCTGGTTAATATACCTAACCCTGGGAAGATGAATAGCTTTGAATTCACACAAAGACTGAAATCTACAATTTGATATATACATGGTCTTATTAAAAATGAAGGCTGATCATAATGAAATGTTACCACCATGCAACAATTAGCATTGCGTATAAAATAGACAAAACAACAGTGTGGCAATAGTTGGAGTTAACTCCTTCAAGTAGAATACCATAGGATAGCTTTTTAGATCCAAAATGGTCAAGTCACACAACAGTTGGAGATATAATTAAGAAGTATCTTCTAAAAAATTCTGTAACAGAAGGTAATTAATATCTATTTGGAAAAGGCTAGATTTTTTTTTTGAGGGCAGTGTCACTGGCCCTCATATGTGGGACCCTAACCTGGGCCACTGGAGTTCCAAGCCAGCACTTAACTAATGTGCCACTTGACCAGTCCAGGAAAGGCTAGATTTTTAATGAATCAGATGTGACTCTGCAGAGAAACGCTTGATGTTACCCTGTACTCTGAGCAGTCTGCTTAGGTGAAAATACAGCAGACAAGGGGCCTCCTGGTTCATGGAACCAAGTTTTACATTCGTGAGTGGAAAGAAGGCATTGGCTGCTACTCTCATAGCACACTTGGGTGCTGCAGAAGGACCAGAGAATTTGGAGAAATACATTAAATTGAAAGTCTTCGGCTCTGTACATTTTTAAAGCAATGAGTCATTTCCAGACTTGAGAGTTTTCATGTCTTTAAATTTGTTAAGTTCTGAATTTTTTTTTAATGAAACTATACTCAGAAGTGGAATATATGAAACATATAAAAGATGAAAAAGTGCTGAAGTGGAGGGTTGGGAGCCCTGAAAAGAACTCATTTGACCCCCTCCACCTATCCCCTCCTCTGAGGGTGGCCTCTGAGGCACCCTGAATGCTTTGAACTATGGTTTGAAAGCCACCCAATCTGGAGCAACCCTCTTACTTTTCAGTTGTGTAAACTGAGATTTAAGAAGCTGTGTAAACTGAGACTTAAGAAGTGAAGGGACTTCAGTTAGCTCCGTTGGTTAGAGCATAGTGCTGATAACACCAAGGTTGCTGGTTTGATCACCACATGGGCCACCGTGAGCTGTGCCCTTCTTAAAAAGATTCAACTATTCCATTGTAGCATGAAAGCAATGTGTAACCAATAACCATGGCTGTTCTTCAATAAAATTTTTTTAAAAAAAAGAAGAAGTGAAGGGACTTTTGCAGTCACACAGACAAAAGAATCAGTGGAGAGACAAGAAACCCAAGGCATTTTCACAGCACCTGACCTTGGAGTCTTTGACCTCATTTTCTCATTGTTCTGTCCTCAGTAGCAGTGCCACTCAGTGGTCCATGGGTCGTCAGTATGAGAATCACCTGGGAACTTGTTAAAAATGCAGATGTGTATTAAAATATATAAATAAAAAAATACAGCCTCAGGCCTTGCCACAAACCTGCTAAATCAGGATCACTGGGGCAGCACCCAGGAATCTGCATTTCAGCAAGCTCTTGGGGTGATTCTCAAGCACCCTGACATCTGACCATCTATTTTGCCTCCTCTTTCCTTCTGGCCCTGACTCTGACTCCCAAGCTCAAAAATTGTGGCTGTTTAAATTATTCAGAGTAAAGATGTCAGGAAGGAAAAGAAAAGAAGTCAGGGGAGGATAAAAAGGGGAAAGCGACTCCGGAGCCATTAAGCCCTCATCTCAGGATCCATTTCAGTCATTTTGCAATTTAAGTATCTTTGTTTCATAGGGGCATTGTGAAATGGACTAATACATTCTACTATTCTTTCTGGTCACTTCAGCTTTTTAATGGGTAAAGCGAGAAAATCATTTTTTGGAACTAAATGTCTCCATGTTTCTTATATAACATTTATTATACATATTCAATGTTTAAATAGAAGGGCTAGGACATACAGCTATACGGCACACAGAAGACAACACACACACACACACACACACACACACACATGAAAATCTAAGTAGTGAACTTTTTAAATAAGTATGTCTTTTACTTTACAAAAGACATGCCATTTAGATTTTCACAAATAAAATTATATGTGAACTCGTTAAAGAAAGACGCTATTTCAAAGTAATCTTCTTTGGTAACTTCTTTTGTATTGTGAAGGCCAATGAAAATGAGGAAGGTATGGATTATTGAAATTGTGTAGAATATGGAAACTGCATTCACTCATTATTTTAAGTTAAATTAAATGATTTTCTGACTCTTCTAAAAATCTCTGGAGTCAGTTCAAGGTGATCTGAAGTATCACAAAATCGAGATTGGAAGTAAGTACCCTGAAGGAATAGATTATTTTAGAAAAGGAGAGAATAGCCAAGGTCTGTGCTACATTATTTTTGCTTTGACTAGAAACCCTGAGTGCAATGTGTAAGAATACAAAGCTATTCCCAACATGCAAAAATTCTGTAGGCTTTTTCAAATGAACCCTCGAAATCTGTATTTTAACTCTGCTACTGAGAGAACTATGTATGTGTTAGTTTCCCAAATGGAATTCTCTATTCCCAGAACAATCTTTTCTGAAGCCACGAAAAACAAATAGAATTCAAAGTTCTTATGCCTGATATACTCTGTGCCCTCTTTCATAAAACACATCACCTCATTTTTATGGTTCTCTGCACATTATATATTGCTCTAACAGATACATTTCTCCTAATTTAGCCAAAAATGGATGATTAAAAAGATCTAAATGGAAATTGTAAACACGAATCACATTTATAAATTCATACCTATGAAATTATGATTTAACACAGTGTAAATTCCTCCAGATATTTAAAAAAATCATTTCTGGATCTTTGACTTCATAAATTTTTGACATTACCTTTGAAGAAGAGATTGTGTGAAGTTATACAGTATTTTCAACTAAAAATTACAGTATTTGGCTTAACACATACACTATACTGTAGGCTTATGTTTGAGATTATTCTGAAATTTCTAAAGTGCTCAGCAGGCAAAAACAAGCAGTGCAGCCCACTTCTAGCTCATCAGTCCTTGGCTTTGAGTCCTCTAAGCTATAACTCAAGGAAGGTGAGAAAGAACATTTGCCACTCTCCAGGGTGGCATTTGAACCTCAGGAGTCCCCTGGAGACAGAGCCGATTGATGCTTCAGATCTCCCACCGTGCTCTGCCATCAACTCTCCTGGCAAGGAATCCACAATGGAAATTTGCCACACTTTTCACTTCAGTCCTTTTATATACACCCTCCCTCTTCATATTCTTTTTGGAACTGAATTAGTTACTGTTTCAAAGAATGGGAGCTCTGTGCTAGGGAAGGGTGGAGAATAATGACAAGCAAGTTCATTTGTTTGGAATAAAATGGTCAGACACAGAACAATAAACACAGAAGTCTGCTAGAACAGGCCTTTGGTTTATCAACACAAAGAGTTTTCTTCATGACTTTCCTGGGCATAAGTTGAATTTAAAGATAGAGTTGCTAATTATTTCCTTTCCCTATTAGTTGTTTAATTATGCAATCGGATATTAAAGCATTTGGGTCAACATCTTGCCCAATTTTAACTATATTATTTTCATTTTAACTATTTCTGATATGGATTTGAAATCTTGGTCAGTAAATAATCCTAATAAAATGTGGCTTAATACTGCACAGCATATATATATATATATATATATATATATATATATATATATATAATCTCCAACATGTAAGTACATCCATCAAAGCCCCAAAATAACAATATCTGTGCCCCTCGTGGTCTGCGTTCCCACTAAAATAAAAGAGGATTTCGGTATACATCATTTATTAATATTTAGGAGGTGATCCTAGGAAGCACTGTGGGAATAGGAAACTGAGATTGGAAGGGGAAGAAACAATTGAGAATGCTTTATTGAGCAGATTACTGATGTGGGAAACTGGGGCTCAGTGCTCCTGGGGACCCTCTGAGAACATGTGGAACATGCCTCAAAATTATCCCAGTAAGGAGAGAGAAAGTTGGGGTTTTTCCTGACCCACTCTCATTCCTTATTACTTATTGGTTGAGGTTTGCTCCAGTCAATACCCTGGCGCATGTGTCCACCCACCACCCCAAAAGCTAAGGGGATATGGACAGGATATCTACAGCATCTATTCTACATGATATTAGATGTCGTCCCCAATCTATACCCACAAAACAATATGCAAGATCTTGTACTGAAGATGATGACAAAATAAATCGATGCACATACTGTATACAGAGGATTTGACTGGGTTTGCAAAACTTCCTATATTTCTTTGCATATAAACTAAATTCATCCCTCAAACTTTAAAATCAAATCTTACCTATAGCTAAAAAACTGTGACATAGAAATTCCTCAGAGTTTTCTAAAGAAAAGATCTGTAAAGTATCTCCCCCGCCCCCTTTTTTTTGAGGGCAGTGTCACTGGCCCTAATATGTGGGATCCGAACCAGGGCCGCTGGCGTCCCAAGGCAGTTCCTAACCACTGTGTCACTCTGCTGGCCCGAAATTCCTCTGAGTTTTAAAAGATATTGCTTTGGGTTCAATTCTGACGACTTACATATAAAACTATTTCCATTTCAAGGGCTAGATCAGAGCTCTTAAAGCCAAAACAGCAAGTCTGAAACCTCAGTGCATTTTCATATCACTGACATAATCTGTCCCAAGTTCTTTCGTATTTCACATCATGAAGGCCCTCTTGACAGGACATTGATATTATTCCTAGAATAGAAGACTTTAAAAAATATCTGAAGGTGTACTGTGAGCATCTCAGATTCATCTCCAGAAACAATTGCTCCTATTCTGCCCTGCTGTAGAAACCTCTGGATCCTCTTGACAGAACTGCCTCTTACCTCTCAGATGCTGGAAAGGAGGAGAGATGGCAGCCAAGATGGCCCTGGAGAAGGAGGAGACAGTCACTGTCTCCTCCCTTCAGTAGAATGCTCAGGTCCCACCTCAACGCCACCCTGCCTGCTCAACTGGGCTGCTCCCTCCAGTCCAGCTGCTGCTCTCAGCCTCATCTTCAGAATGTTTTGGTTGTGACAACCAGAGCACATGATGAGCTTATCTGGAACAAAGGAAGATTCTGAGCTTTGTAGCGAGACAGACATGGGCTTGAGGCTCACTGGCTACGTGACGATTGGCCAATTTCTTGTTTCCTCATCTGCGACATGGAGATGATAATAGGACCTTCCTCAAAGGTTTGTTGTGATGTATATACAATGCTTAGTCCTTAGTAATCAAGAGATTCTAGCTGCTGCTATGATGATATGATGATGATGATGATGATGATGGGAGGAAGGAAGCAAGCAAGCTACTGCACAGGAGGTCTCTGGGAAACTGGAAAAAGGTTTAGGGGAATCTAACAAGCAAAAAGAGATTTCCCTTTCTCTAGAACAGTGGTTTTCAATTTTCAGGACCAACAACACCTGAGAACTTGTCAGAGATGCAAATTATCAGGCTTCCCTTCAGGCCCACGGAATCAGAAACTCTGGAGGTGGGGTCCAGCGGTCCCTTTGATCATCCCTCCAGTGGATTGTGATGCATGTTCAACTTCTGAGGACCACTGCTCTGGTGCATAGCAGGAGGGTAAATGCTAAGCTGGGTTTAGTTCATAAGAAACAGTAACATCACCCTCCCTCATCAGTGATTCTCTCTGGGGCATTGCCATCATTTGAAATTTTTCATTTACATTTCTCACTTATACACCATCTATTCCATGAGTAGGGCTTTGTAAAATTGGAAGTACAGTAATACCTTGGTTTGAGAGCATAATTCTTTCTGGAAACAAACTACTTGTATTGCAAGACATTGCTCGTTTATCAAGTTAAAATGTATCAGAAATGTTTGCTCCTCTTGTGGAACACTTGCAAACTAAGTTACTCACAATCCAAGGTTTACTGTAGGTAACTAGCTCTGAGGAGTTGTCTGTACTCTGTGCAAAGCCAGAGACACTGACTAGAAAGCCTCCCCTCAGGCCATTTTGGGTCTAATTTTTTGTTTTAAATATGTCAGTATGTAAGAAAAATACAAGTGTCAACACCTGAGTGTGTTGACAATCCTCTTACAATCAAAGCCATCAGAGTATCATGGAGTTGACATTCCACAGCCATTACCTTTAAGTTTTAAAAGCGAGCAATAGCCACTTTTCAAATTGAATTAGAAAACACACGTGGTTGTGTGATGAAGGGCATGCGTTAATATAACGTCGGGTTTCAAGTCTTAAGGCTTGTAGGATAACATTTTGTCAGCCATATGTTTAACAGCTGTAAAGAAAAGAATGCCTTTGACTGCTGAGGGATTTGATGACAGAGGAATCTTATTTTAAGGATTGTCCTTTATTTAAAATCTTCAACGACATTATTACATATGTCCTTTTGATTTTAAAAGCATACATATTTACATAAAATGTAGTCATTTCTCCCACTTCTTCATTGTTGAAATTTCCTTTGCCAACAGTTATGCAGTGTCAAGATGGGATCAGACTGTGTGGGAGCAGAAATGCTTTGCAGTCAAGCTTTGTGAACATATGCAACTATTCACAAACTACCAATGAAACAATATATGTGTCTCAGAAAGACTGTGGAAAAGTGGGCTGTTAAAATGCTTCCCTTAATTCTTACCTATGCTAGAAGGAGAGAATGTAAGAATCAGACAACCTTAGTTGGGTTTTCTCAGATGACCCAACTTTGGCTGGACTGGAATCACTAGGAATATTAATAAAACAAAAACAAAAACAAATCCCTAATACGTGGGTTTTCCCCAGAGTCTTATATCATTGGCCTGAGACACAGCCTGGGCCTTTTTAAAAACTTCCCAGGTGATTCTAAGTGTCTTTAGAACCATTGCTTTAGAGGCCTTCTCTAATCTAACCAGTTGACATTTTAAAAATGGCTGTAATCTGTACTAGCTCGTTGGTGGTGGGGACAATCATGACTGCTGCATTCTTGGTACCTGTCCTAGCCTGATGTCAGTTCTCTTGTACATTAGAACTTTCTTAAAAGAGCCAGGCCAGGCAGGGGTCCTGTGTTCCTTTCGCTATGTGTCTTCGTCTATTTGGACTGATATAACAGAATACCATAGACTGAGTAGCCTAGAAATACACACATTTACTTTTCATGTTTCTGAAGGTTGAGAAGTCCAAGATCAAGGCACCAGTGTGGTTGCCTTTGGTGAGGGTCCTCTTCCTGATTCATAGCTCGCACCTTCTCATTGTGGCCTCACATGGTAGGAGGGGCTAGGGCTCTGTCTGGACCCTTGTTTATAAGGCACTAATTCCATTCATGAAGGCTCTAGCCTCATGGCTTACGCACCTCCCAAAGGTCCCGTCTTCCAAAAACCAGCATATTGGGCTTTAGGATTTCAATATATGAATTTTGGGGCATGTCGGGGGCACAAACATTCAGATAATAGCACGGTGCATGGTAATATCTAAATTGTGGTATCATTTTGATAACAAATTAATCAGTATTGAATACTCATTCAGTTATCCCATTCAGCTATTTATTCACTCATGCATTAACTAAATATTTATTATGTAGCAGGCATATAAAAGTAGAGAAAAGTATAAAGAGACCTCAAGAAGCTTACAGAGATAGGCATACTGTTTAATTCACTTCCTTGAATACAGCCTAACTAATTTTGCTTATAAAAATGACAGGAAATATTGGAAGATAAAAACAGTGTCTTATGACAGTTTGGGGAATATAATAATGTTGTAAATATTTTGTGGGGTGTCAGATGGTCACATGTCTTGTTAGGGAGACCACTTCATGGATGGAGTAGAGGCTTGATCACTGCACTATATACCTGAAACTGATGCTGTATAATATTGTATGCCAACTGCAATTGAATATATAGATAGTCACAGGATGTGGATTATACTGTGGAAGGGAGTCAAAGGAATTGTAATAGATATGTATGATATGGGGGGGGAGTGGGGTGGTGAATTGGGGGCGGTTGTCACTTTGAGGGGTAAAAAGTATAACTATTGCACTGTGTTGTACACCTGAAACCAATTTTAAAAAAATTTAAAAAACATGTTTATTTCCAAATAAAAGAATTTTAAAAAAAGTGTCTTATGAATCATCTAAGAGAGGTAATATTAAGGTAGAATGAAGACCTGTGAAGAGTAGCAATCTATGAATAAAATGTATTATACAGAGAGTGGCTTTTCTCCTTAGGTAAATATCTAGTGTAAAATTTTATATTGCTGGAAAGTAGTTTGTTCTCTTTCGTTCTATGTATCCATACATGGAGGACATATATGTGTATACTGGGGGTGACAAAAAATGTATACAATTGGACACTTTGGTCAACATTGCTAAGAAGTAGTTCGCCGCCATCAGAAGTGTCTGGATACTGATGGTAAACCTTTGAGCACCTCTTGTAATTCCAGAAGTCTAACGTGACTTCTATTTATCTTTCGTTATCAGCATACAGTATTACAATTTTAATACAGTTTTCCTTTCTTAAGATGTATACACATTTTTGGCATCCTCTGTATATATAATTGGCATTATGGTTACTGTAGTAGAAAGACCTCCCTTCCATAAACCAAATTTTCTTTTATTTTGCTGCTTTTCAAATTTCTTTCTTTCTGCGTCTCCTACAATTGTGTCTCTAGATCCCCTTGAAAGGCGACAATAAAGTAGAATGTGTATGGGCTATCTAACTATGGTTGGTGACTGGTTGGAATTCAATGACATTCAAAGCAAATCTCAGTGAAGTTGTCAGGACACATTCAGTAGAAAACCTGCCAATGGAGTTGGTATAAATCTTTTTTTAAAAAAAGTGACAGGACATGTGAAATTACCATATCGTCTTCATGATAAGAAGAAAGAATTCAAACTAAAAAATAGAAATAAAAACAAAAAGATGGCACTGAAGAATATCTCAGTACTGACAGATGACTTTCATACACAACCATCTCTAAAAATCAGAGACACTTTTCAGCTATGGTTTAGTGAGTCTACAATTTCCTATGAAAGTGTGTGTTTTAATTAGTAAGTCATATGCTTACAAATTCAAAATCATAGCCTTTCCATTGTTCAGGTAGTGCTGTGTGTATTCCTATATTTCTCTCTAGTTATTGCCCCATTTTTCAGGTTCCTTCCATCCCTTATCTTTACTTCCCTAATACTCAACTTACCACAATCAGACTGCTTGGCCCTGGTTCCACTGTAAATTCTTTGATTGTGTCATAATGAACCTTTTATTTGCTGGAACTCCAAGGGGCAGTGTTCACATTAAACTTTAGACAGCTTCCTGACAGTCCCTGACACTGCTAGCCACTCCCCATCTTTGAATTTTCCCTTGCTCAGCTTCCTATTGACTTTTTTCTCCCCCTTTGCCTTGTATTTTCCGGCCACTCCCCCTCAGTGTCTACAAGGAGCCCTTTTACTTTCCTCTTCACAATGTTGTTTTCTGTTAGATATTCTGCCTGGGAAATCACACCCCTACTCTTGCATCAGTGGTAAGCTCTTAAAGTCTTAGGTGAGAGAATTGTGGATGGCTTCTCTTTTCTTTCAAGGCGGCCTTAGACACTCCAGAATAAAAACACTGTGGAATATTGTTTAGGGTCCATTGTATACAGATGAGGACATTAAAGGTCACTGATAAAGATCATGCGGTTGTAACTGTTCTCCATCTGAGAGCTTCCGGATTCCATCTTTTTCTCTCTTTGGCAGTGAATATGGTGCCATGTGCGCATATGTACAATACTGGGGTGTTTCTCCAGCTTCAGTGCACATGCAATCCTTGGAGATCTTGTTACCATGAAGATTCTGATTCAACAGTTCTGAGATGGAGCCTGAGATTTCACATCTCTGACAAGCTCACAAGTGATGCTGAGACTTGAGGCCCATGAACCACAGTTTGTGTAGCAAGATGATTTGGGTTTAAGAAAATAAAGCAATCAATAACAAATCAGACACATGGGTCTCTACTCATTATAGAACTGAGACTATGAGCATTTCACAAAGAGTGACTATGAAAGAAAAGAACTAAGTCTGAATGATGAAATCTTTAATGCAACATTGTCTAAGGCAGCACAAAGAAAGTTAAGCCCTACACAAAGCTGAATGAGCTTCACAATACTCAGGGTGGTGGGATTCAGTGGGCCCACCAACTCATTTTCACTCACGTCACCGAAAAGGACATATCAAAATAGGCTCTTGAAAGAGTGCCTTGCTCTCTAAGGGTTCCAAAATGGATGCACGCTTAAACCTGATAGTCATTGGCTGGACCCAACATTTAAAATAAAAAGCCACAACTTTGATTTCATAAAAAACAGTACTAAATGATGAAATCTAGAGCTAGAGGGGCCTTGGCAATCATTTAGCTAAGCCTCTTAATTTACTTATGAGGAAACAGAATGTGTACAGGATTTACTCAAAGTGCTACAGCTAGCTAAGGGCAGAACTAGTAGGGGAATATAGATTTCCTGACCCTCATAGTGTTCCTTCCATAGTATAGGGAAAATTATTTTTAAAAAAATCAAAGTTTATTGGGGTGACAATGGTTAGTAAAGTTACATAGGTTTCAGGCGTACAATTCTGTAATACATCATCTATCATATTGTATATTCACCACCCAGAGTCAGTTCTCCATCTATCGCCATATATTTGATCTCTTTTACCCTCGTCTACCACCGCCTCCCCCTTACCCTCTGGTGGAAAATTACTTTTGTAAAAAAATAGACCCCTGTGAATAAATTCAAGCACCTACAGTGTCAATATATTTACCACATATTGCTCATTTTTCCCTGGGCTCACTGTCCATCAGTGTGACTAGTTGGCCAGTAGGTACTGAGGAAGGAAGAAAGGATTCAAAAGTATAGCCCTTTACAAAGGTTTCCCTTTACCCCGTTCTTAAACATAGCCCAGTGGGAGTTTGCAGCTGTCTTTCCATGAATCATATTCTACTTAACAAGTTGAATGCTAGTTGTGGAAACTTTTAGGGGAAGTGGTCAAAGTTCCTACTTCATAAATTTGAGCAGTTATAACCTCAGTACTTTATCCAGAATTGAGGACAAGGATCCCATCTGCAGGAAGCCAAATTTGTGGCTGCCTCACACTGTCACCAAACTTCCAGTTTACCTTAGTGAATGATGAGAGGGGAGAGTCCATTTTCATACCTCCTTCCTTTTAGGGCTGAAACTAAATATGCAAAATGGGGTAAGGGATAGAGAACCGGGAAGGGGGGGGAACCCTGTTCCTTAGAAAGGTCATAGGGTAGCTGTCTGGAATGAGAATGTGATGTAGCTTAAACACCACCCTTCCATACCCAGGCCAATATGTATCATATTATTTAGATGGTCCTCCTTCAACAATACTAGCTACAGACTCAAGTTTACAAGTAGTTATGTAAATAGTAATGACATTTGTGCTTAAAATACAGGCTAACTCAGTGCTGCCAGATGTAGATCTAAACAGCAAGATGGGTGGTGCTGTCTTATCACTCTAATGATAATAAATAGCAGAGTGCCCACATGGCAGATACAGCAGGTCCTTGAATAACTTTGTTTCATTCAACATCATTTCATTATAACATTGATGAGATGCCTTAGGAACTTTTGTTTATGTCAATTAACCTAAAGTAAAATTGTTCAATAACTACCATATAAAGTAGGTATTTTCATTATCATCCCAAGTTTATAACTGAGGAAACTGAGGCACAAAAATATTAAATGTTTTCACAGTTACTTGGCTAATTAAAAATAAAGCTAATATAGGAAAAGGGGATAAGGCCTATTTTTAGAGAAGAAAGAACTAAGAGTCTGGATTCCAAGCCTGCTACCTGACACAAAACTCGGGCAGACATTAATCAATCACACAGAACAGACCATCCGAAGCCTATTGAGCAAAGAGATTCCATTATGGCTATTATCGTAATCAAACCTATTACAAACTAGCTACAGTCTATATCTTCCAAAAGTTAAAGGGAAAACTGCCCCTATTCTTCTTGTACCTTGCAGAAGTTCCCCATACCCAAGAAATTTTCCATGGAAAAAAGTAACACATATAAACCCTAGCCTGACAGGTAGAGGGGGTCTCTTCCACTAGCAAATGGAGACCACCACTGTATGTGGGAAGGCTTTTTATTACTTTCTGCTAAATAAACTTACTTGCTCTTTAAACTATATCTCCGCTTATGTTTGAATTCTTTGCTACGTGAAGCCCAGAACCTTCTGGGCCCAGGGTTTGAGTCCCTACGCTAGGGATTCGCCCCATCGGCATCAGAGCCAAAGTTCAAACCCAGGTAATAGCGAGATACTACTTACTAAAATATCTTAGAAACCATGAAAAAAATAAGAATAATGAGGTTTATAAAAAGGAAACCAGGGATACAATCTAAAAGTATACAGAGTTTATTTATATTTGGTAAATATTTTGACATTTTGATTTTGTTGCATTTTATAGTTTCTAGAAAATTTAAAACTGTAGCTTTTCTTGTTCATACTGCTGTGAAATAAAGAAAACAAGACAAACAAAAACCAAATAATGATCTGGTATATACTTTAATAAAACATTGGTATTTGCATTGAGTTTATGCAAATAAATAGCTGCTGTCCTTAGTTTTGATTATTGGTTCAATTTGGTTCAAGTTCCTGATACAAACTGTGAAAAGAAATAATAAAAGACTCTGAAATGATTAATAGATTAATATGTGTCTTTTCAATGGAATCCTATACTTTGTTTAACAAAACCTTAAGGAATTATCTGATTCTTTAAAGGTCTGCAAGTTAATCTTTGGTTGGGCTATTTCCTTGCTCTGTACAGTTAGAAGTCAACTTGTGGAGGGCTGATGGTAATGCAAATGACCCTTGTTCATAGAAATGCAAATGCATTTGCCTCATGGAATGCAGTTAATTTCTCTACGGGAATAGTCACAAGTATTGCATCTGCTATCAAATTCTTATCAGCATTCCTGACTGCTTCTATGTGTCTGTTCTTTAGATTCCTCTTTGAATCAATTGTAACATCTGACTGATTCTCTCATTAGTTAATGATTTAATAAAACATTTGACTCATATTCATTTTATATTTCTATAGGAGTCATGATTTGAACTTTCTAGAAAATTAAGCTTTTATTAAAACACACACACAAATACTCTGTTCATTCACTATTATGCTTAAAAAAGGTACCTATGCAGCATAGGGTCTAGAGTCAATGGAATTATAACAGCTATATACGATGTCAGAGGGATAGTAGATTGGGGGAGGGGGTTATAACTTTGTGACGGGTGAAATGTCTAACTATTACATTGTTTTGTACACTTGAAACAAAAAAACAAAAAAAAGTACCTATCCTATGTGTGATACTTTGCAGGTACCTGAGACACAACTTCTAATGATAACACATATCCATGGTACATTTATTTAAACATTTTAAATAAATACTGATATGACACTATTAACAAAACTACTACTCAGATTTCACCAGTTTTCCCACTCTTGTCTTTTTCTGTTCCAGGGTCCAATCCAGGATATCACATTGCATTGAGTCACCATGTCGTTTTGGTCTCCTGTAGTCTGACAGTTTCTCAGCTTTTTCTTGTTTTTCATGACCCTGACATTTTTGAAGATGGCTAGTCAGGTATAGTGCAGAATATCTCTTAAGTTGTGACTGAAGTTTTCTCAAGATCAGACTGAGATTATGGGAAATGCCCTTTTCATCACCTTATATCACAGGGGACATGATATCAACATGACTGTCCCTGGCAATGTTAAACTTGACCACTTAGTTAAAATGGCGCCTGCCAGATTTTTTCTCCATTGTAAAGTTGTTATTTCTCCCTTTCTATATTCTTTGAAAGCAAGTCACCAAGTCCAGCAAACACTTAAGTGGGGAGGGAGAATTAAACTCCATCTCCTAGAAGGGGAGTATATAGGTATTTTTTGGGAATTCTTCTATAAAGATTTGTTCCTCAAATATGGTTTTTCCATAAACAGAGAAAACATTATCTGACTGGTTGCTGTGTGGCCAATCTTTTTTCTTCTTTTCTAAATCATGAACTGGCTTTTATATTTCTTAGGCCATTGTCAGTTAATATATTTGTTTATCTTATGTTATCATGAATTTATGTTTAGGTGACAAAGATTTTTTTTTAAAGTAGATTCTGGCATTCAAGACTAATTGGTTTTTCCACATATTTCTGTGGATACAAATTGTAGCAGCACACTGGGAGGGAAATGAGCTGACAGTATATGTGTCACTTTGAATCATTGGGAAGATTGAGTTAACTTAAGCTTCAAAGAAAGATGTGACAATGGCTAATCATATTTTAGATTCAGATTTTAATGTTCTCACAGGCTAGGTGGCCCATTGATTTTTTTTATGTTAAGTTTTTTTATAAGTTCTCTAACAGTTTTTTTTCTGGTCAAGATCGTTTCAAACGCAAGACTAATTTTAAGCTTGATTAAAATGTTAAGGAGACTGTCGTGCCATTTGTATTATGCTCTATGAAAAAAAAATCAATGCTTTAACAGATTTCCTTGGTAAACTATTTTGAGAAAGTCAATAGAATTGTGAAATAAAGCTGAACTCCCCATCAGACTCCAGTCTTTTATATGCATTTTCTGGCAAAAGGATAAAATAAAATGAAGCAATGAGTTACATGACAAAAGATTAATTTTTTTTTGCATGGAATGCAGCTTTTACACATTATAATGTTCTTAGTTAAGAGTGGAAATTTGCCTTAGAGAACTGTTAATTGTCTGTCTGAGTCCTGATGCCTCAAATGTAGCACCTTATTCATCCTCTGTTATAACATATACCACATTCTTTTACAATAGTTATTTTTTAATTTTTTATTTTTTTTTAAAGATTTTATTGGGGAATTGGGGGAGGGGAACAGTGTTGGGGAATTGGGGGAGGGGACCAGTCAAGTTGTTCTTTAATCTTCGTTGTGGAGAGCTTCCATCTGGCTTCCAGTCGGCCTGTGGCCTCTAAGATCAAGGTGCTGAGTTCAGTCTTAGCTGCAGGTGGGCATAGCCACCATCCCATACAGGAGTTGAACCAGCAGCCTTGTTGTTAAGAGCGCATGCTCTATCCACGGAGCCATTCAGGCGGCAACTCAGCTCAAGGTGCCGAGTTCAATCTTTTAGTTGCGGGTGGGCTTAGCCCACCATTGAACAGGCAATCTTGTTACACCAGCGGAGCCATCCTGCCACCTGTTGGCAGCTCACTGACAGCTCAGCTAGGGCACAGCGTTCACTGGCCCATGCGGGAATCGAACAGCAGCCCCGTTGCTCAGAGCACATGCTCTAAGCCAACTCTTAACCAACTGAGCCACTTGGCTGGCTACAATAGTTATTTTTCAGAATCTGTCTTCCCTGCTAGACTATGAGCTCTGACTTCAAAGACTGTGAAGATATAAGTCATATTTATTTCCTCAGTGTATTGTACCGTACCTGGCATATAGTCACACTTGTCACATTTCAAGTGCTCCATAGCCACCTGTGACTGGTGGCTACAGTACTGGCTAGCACAGCTATAAAGTATTTGCACCATCACAGAGAATTCTATTGCACAGTGCTGATTTTGAGCAGGGTTTTCTCAACTTTGGCCCTATTGACATACTGGCCCAAATAATTCTTTGTTGTGGGGGGCTGTCTTGTGCATTGTAGAATGTTGAGCAATATCCCTGGCTTCCACCAACTAAATGCCAGTAGCACCCCCATCCTCAATGTGACAACAAAAAATGTCTCGAGAAATTGTTATGTGTCCTCTGGGGATAAAATTGTCCCTGGCTGAGAATTACTAAGTTAGAGAAATACTTCTTGAACTAGAATCCTGGAAAATCTTAAATTGCCAAGACGTATTCCTATGGATTGCTGCAGATTGTTTTCTTTTAACAAGGATCCAGATATAACTTAAATATTTTCTATAATTGCATAAAGCAATGCTGTTTAATAAAAAGATGTATTAGAGTAGAATTGTGCTACAGTAATTCCCCAGTTTCTCTTAATCAACATACCTCGGACCCATCAAAATCAAATTCTTGCATATGAAGGAACCATCACTGGCTCTTCCTTAGATCTGTGTATTGAAATCAAACGAAACATCTTTACCACTTCAGTGCACACTGGCCTGGCTTCAAACTGTGAAGACTCACATTATTTTTCTCTGATGGCTTTCTCTGGCCACAAAAGTGTTTTTCTTGCCAAGGTGGCATGCCAGAAGTGCTGGAGAAATAACTTCCCCTTGAAAGCAGTCCTCAGCCAATGACTGTCAGGAGTTAGTGCATAAATATTCCAGCTCTCCCTTGTCACTTGGGTAGGATCACTCAGAAGCACCGGTTTTTACTACACCCAGAAATTCCCCAGCAGGGTTCAGTTTCACTAGCCCCGGGGTAGTTCACTGGATAATGCATCTTTTACTGAATTCCGTCTCTTCATTGTCTCACTTCTTTATAGATCTATGGATATGTTATTCCCCTCCCAAGGGAATCCTTGTCTCAGGTTCTGCTTTGACTCAGAGTTTGCATTAAATTCTTGACTCTGGGTCTACTGCTGGACAATCTAGAATAAAATACATTTATTCATTCAATAACTATTTCTTCATAATTGTTGAACCCCTTACTGCATGCTAGATTAGGTGGTACGGGTACTGTCTCTTAAACAGAACAAACAAATATGCTGAAATTAGGACAGGTGCCTTTAAAATTATATATATATATATATATATATATATATATAAATATATATATATATATATATATTTATATATATATAATTTTTTAAGGAGGGCCCAGCACACAGTGGCCCATGCGGGGATCGAATTGGCAACCTTGGTGTTATCAGCACCACACTCTAACCAACTGAGCTAACTGGCCACCCCTAATATTCGTTTTTTAAACATCCTCCTAATTTTCTTTTTTAATGAGGTGACATTTACATAATATAAAATTAGCCATTCAAAGGCAAACAATTCAATGACATTTAGCACATTCACAACGTTGTATAACCACCGCATCTATTTCCTTCACTCCAAAATAAAACTCCACACCTATTAAGCAGTTATTCTCCATTTTACCTTCATCACACTCCTGGCAACCACCACTCTGTATTTTGTTTTTATGGTTTTAACTACTCTGGGTATTTCATAAAAAATGGAATATGTGTCCTTTAGTGTTTGCCTTCTTTCAGTCAGTACAATGTTTTTTAGGCTCATCCAGGTATCAGTACTTCATTCCTTTTACGGCTGAATGATATTCCACTGTATGTATATATACCATGATTTCTTCATCCATTCATTGGTGGAAGAACATTTATGCTGTTTCTATCTTTTGGCTATTACAAATAGTGTTGCTATGAGCATTCATGTACAAGAATTTGTTTAAACACCTGGTTTCATTTCTTTTGGGTATATACCTGCTAGTGGAATTGTTGGGTCATATGTTAAATCTGTGTTTAGCTTTCTGTGGGACTGCCAAACTGTTTTCCACAGTGGCTGAACCAATTTACGTTCCCAGTAGCAAGGTATAAGGGTTCCAAATTCTTTACATACTCACCAAGAATAGTTATCACAGCCATCTTTGTTGGTGTAAAGTGGTATCTCATTTTGGTCTTGATTTGCATTTCCTTGATAACTAATGATGTTCAGCATCTGGGCAGTTGCTTGTTGACCATTAGCATATCTTCCTTAGAGAAATGTCTATTCAAGTCTTTTGCCTATATTTTAATTGAGTAGGGGTTTTTCTTTGTTTGTTATTTTTTGTTTAAATTGTGGGAGTTCTTTATATATTCTGGATACTAGATACTTATCAAATATATTATTTACAAAGATTTCTGCCCATTCTGTAGGTTGTCTTTTCATTCTTGACTTTTTAAATAATGTACAAAAGTTTTTCATTTTGATGAAACCCAACTTATCTGTTTGTTTTTTTTTCTTTTGTTGCTCATGCTTTTGGTATCATATCTAAGGATGCATTGCAAATCCCAGGTCATGAACATTTATCTCTTCTTTTTATTTATTTATTTATTTATTTATTTATTTATTTATTTATTTATTTGTTTGTTTGTTTTTGAGGGCACTGGCACTGGCCCTCATATGTGGGACCGGAACAGGAGCCGCTGGCTTCCCAAGCCAGCGCTTAACCACCAACGCCACTCGGCCGGAACCTCTTCTTTTTATTTTTAATGAACAGACCTTTAGCCTTATTGTGCCTCATCAAACTATTTGGATCTGTTCTTTTTCCACAACACAGAATAATCGTAATGCATGTTTTTGCCAAAGAATTCTCTATCGCTTCAGAGGCCTATAACATGTTCCTTTCTAAAGCCGAGGTTCAATATATAGTATTTATGGAAAACTATTTAAAGGACAGATAGTGAATACAGTTCTCATATCACTAAAGCTGCATATATACATGAATAATTTTTGCTTTGGTCTATTTTAGAAATGTTTCTTACTTCATCACAAAATCTTCAGAAGTAACTTCTATCCTTAACCGAAAAAAGAATATAGATAGGCAACCTCTTCGCTTCTCATGGGTTCTATGGAACATTTTTTTTTTTTGAGGGCAGTGCCACTGGCCCTCATATGTGGGACCTGAGCCGGGGCTGCTGCAGCGCTTAACTGAAACATTTTTTTAAAAGAGGGCAGTTAGAAAAGACCTATGTTTCTTGTTTTGACAAGAGAGGTGGGGATTTCTGTTTTATTAATAGTCACTGATTTTCACATATACTCAAACGCACAGACACACATGTCAAGGGAAGGCTATGTAAGTACAAACTTAAACAGTTTAATTTTCATCAGGGAATAATATAAAATGGTATGCTTATCTTTTGAAAATATGACAATAATACAATTACTTATTTTCTATACTATCATAAATTATGAGAGAGAACTAGGAAAGAAAACACGGAGAGGGTAAAAACATAGTCATATACACAGAAACTATGGTGCAAAGAAAGAAATATCAAGAAAAATATTGAAAAATAAAAAGAGAAGCAATTCACAAATATGCACATATTTTCAGAAGGATATATCTATTTAAAGGTGGTAAAAAGACATCCAAAATTACATCTACACAGAGAAAGAGAGGGTGGCAAAGAATCCCATAGAAACAGAGAAAAAGAGAGGGAAAACAAGACAAATGACATAAGACTGAGAAAGATAAAGTGTTCTCAGATGAAAATAAAGGTTTACTGAGCAACATCCATATCCTATGACCCTTTCAGCTTTTTCTGCTAATGTCTGTGGAAGCTCCATGGTGTTTCACAGTGGCAGGCACCAAGGTCATAACTGTTCTTGGCATTTGCTCCTTGGATCATTACCCAGCCAGTGGAACTCCCAGGAGAGTTTGCAAGTTTCACTCTGGATTGCTTCTCACTGATTGCTTTTTGAGCTTTCTCCACAAAGACAAGATGCACATGGGTAATTTTCAAATGGCTGAACACTTAGTCTTCAGCAGGTGAGAACATCCTTCCAATTTAGAGGTCCCTAGGTAAAGTACATGTGGCATGAGATGGCTCTTCTAAGTAGTATTAGATGATGATCTGTTCTGAATATTGCTTGGTTTATAAAAGGAATTTCTTTTCTCATCAAAAATCCTGATAGTGATTTCATCAACTAAGAGTATCCTAACCCCAAATCTTATTTTCTGATTTGATATACACATTCTAGAAGACTTCGGGAAATTTCTTTAGGATCTGTTTCTATGGGGATGGTTTGATGAAAGTGATGTCTGTCTAGGGCTGAGGTGGTTGTGTCCTAGCTCAGAAACTCCTATCTCTATTCTAGTCTCAACACCTTCAATCCTGGCTCGTAAAGCTTGAAGTATAAAAGCACGAGAAAATACATGATATTCTTAGGAGCACTGCTAGGGAAAAAGGATTCAGAGATGGAAGCTTTTAAGTAGAGATGTCTGATATTGACAGTGGAGATAAAGTAACTATTAGCTACTAAAATGTCTAAGCAATTAGATCTATAAATCTTAAAGACTGTGCAGTGCAATTACTAAAAAATCAATATGAAAACTCTACTTTCTGATCCCAACTGAGGTTAGATTCTAGAATTCATTTTAATAATAAGCCATATGTTTTAGGACCTATTTTTAAAAGTCACCCAAGTATTGCATGTATATAGTTCCAAAAAAAGGAAATGATATTATCGGACTTATAGTGAAAAACAGCATACTTCTACCCTAACCCATTCCACCTGCTTTATTCCAATCTCTTTTAGGTATTCTTTTCTGGTATTTACACCCATATGCCTAAATATTGGGCTTATAACCCTATTTCTTAACTTATCAATTTTAGTTGTCTGTTGGTTTCTCATTATGAAAATGAGGATCTAGCACTCTTTCAACCACCAATATTCTTGTTTCCATTCATGCGTGTACGTGTACGTGTACGTGTGTGTGTGTGTGTGTGTGTGTGTGTGTGTGTGTGTAATCTCGACAGTTAAAAAAAATCTCTAAGTAGCCCATGGGCAAAATATATGAAGAGGCATTTCCCTGAAGATATATGGATGGCAAATAAGCAAATATAAAATATTCAACACCACTAGCCATTAGGATCATGCAAATGAAGACAATCATGAGCTATCACTACCCATCTATTAGAACAGTTAAAAAACTGTAGTGACAATACCAAATGTTCATGAGGATGCAGACTCTGAATCATTGATACCCTGCTAGTGGGAATATAAAATGTAAAATAATACAGCCACCTGGAAAACAGCTTGGCAGTTTCTTTGAAAAACTAAACACATATTTACCATATGGCCCAGCAATTTTACTCCTGGGCACTTATCCCAGAGAAATGAAAACTTACTGCCACCCAAAAACCACACATACATTTATAGCAGCACAATTTCTAAAAGCCGAAACTTGGAAACAACCATTATGTCCCTCAAGAGGTGAATGTTTTAACCAGAATGTGGTAATCCAAACCATGGAGTACTAGTCAGCCATAAGAAGGAATGAGTTGTTGATATTGATACAACCACTTGGGTGGATCTCAAACGCATTACACTTAGTGATAAAAGTAATCCTCAAAGGTCATACGCTTATCATTACATTTATGTAATATTCTAAAAAATGACGAAATTATAGACATGGAAAACAGATTAGTAATTGCCAGGAAGATGGTGGGGATGTGGGGAGAAATGAGGATGGGTAGCATGGCGGAGATATTTGTAAGGATGAAATAGTTCTGTACCTCGATTGTGAGGTTACAAGATAAAATGGCACAAAACCAAACATACACACAGTACCAATGTAATTTCCTGGTTTTGATCGTATACAATAAGTTCTGTAAAATATAACCATAGCGGAGAGGGGGCTGGATGAATGGTACCCAAGACCTCTCTGTAATATTCTTGTTTCCTGTGAATCTCTATTTCAAATGAGAAAAGTTTTTTTTTTTTTTTAAAAATCAACATTTACGTATGTATATATTTGCTGCTGGTATTCCTGGAGCCAATCAGGAGTAGAACCTCGGGGAGTGTGGGTGGGCTTATTCAGTACCTATAGTTTTACTTAATTCCCATTTCAGTGTGGAAACTGCCCCCTGCATTCTTCTTTACCTACTATGCCCCGATTTGAAGCTTTCCAGTACAGTTTCTCCGGAGAACAAACCTCCAGTATTCTGGTTGGGTAAGGGAGAGGCAATGACTTTGATTCCATGGAAATGGTGAGAAGCTTGGGGATCTAATTGCTACTTAGACACATTTTTGACAAATCCCCCCACTTTCATGCTTAGCCCTGCCTTCTATAGTAGCTTGAGGCTCCAATTCCTGAGACTTTTTAGGTTCTAGGTACTTGATATTTAGTTTTCCAAGAGATGCTAACACCTCTGTTACCTTTACATATTCCCCAAAGGTGTCATCTCTCATACTTTATTGTTTCTACTCCCACATTCTTTCTCCTTGTGGGTAAATATCATTTTAATTTCCCTGCTCTCATTTTAGTGAAGTTTTATGATCCACTATTTCTAACCAGAGATAAGTGACCTATGGAAAGGAAAAGAAGTTGCTAACAAGATATTTGGCTAATTGCATGGGTCAGGGGATAAAGTAAAGGAGTGGGTGGAATGGTGATCATTTAAATTTGGCCACTGGAGGACTGTAAATAAGTACTGCTCTATATGAGTCAGAATTCTTTATGGCCTTGAACTTCCCAGGTGTAATTTACTAGCAATATTTATTTTCTTCATTATTTTTTGCTGCAAAATATTTGGGAACAATTTGTAACTTTGAATTACATGATTTTCTTTTAACTATTAGGTTGAAATACACACACAAAAAAAATCCTGCTAATTTTATAGGCCTAAAACATTCGAATATTGGCAGGCTAATCCAAATGTGGCTAGGTTAACGTTTTAATATACTGTTTATGGACCTCCTGGAACTTATACTCTATATGCTAACTTCCACTGGGAATCTGTTTTATCCTGATTTTTGTACCTCTAGTCTTTTTCAGGCTGAATGAATACACACATACAACAATGTACTCTGGTTAGCGTTCCGTTCATTAAAAGACAGATGATGAGACATGAGAAGTTTTGAAGCAGCCAAACTGAAAAATGAATGGAGCAAAATATTTACTTCTTCTCTGAGTTGCACTATTGTAAATTCTGGCTTTTTAACACTCACTTTTGAAATTTTATGAATGTAACATAAAAGAGCATTTTGTAAACTACAAGGGACCATATACAACTGAGGCAGATTACAGTAAGTATTGATAACATATCAGAAATGAGACTAAAAAGCCTGTTGAACCTATTGTGACTATGAGACAAGAAGACAGCCAACTGCCTCAACAACCAGCGTTCATTATTATTATTAATAACAATAATGATGATAATAAGAAAAAAAAGCTACAAACATATACTAAGCTTCCACAATACGCAATGTATTGTGCTAAGTGCTTTATATAAGTTATCTCATTTAATATTCATGATGTTAACCTTTATTTCTACCCTCATTTTATTTATGTTTTTATTTTTTAAAAGATTTTACTGGGGAACTGGGGGAGGGGAACAGACAAGTTGCTGTCTTTTTGTTCTTCAGTCTAGTTGCAGAGGACGTTGCTTCACTGGCCCATGTTGGTATCGTCATTGCGCTCTTCCCGGATGAGGCAGATTGGTCGCCGGCCTCTGGACGGCTGCTCACAGTGGCTCTTGGCAGCTCACACCGGCTGCCAGCCGCTCACACTGGCTGCTGGCCACTCACTGTAGCCTATGGCAGCCCACTGCAGCAGGGGCTGCAGCTATGCCGTCACGGGGACACACAGCAGCCCAGCTCCAGGCGGAGCTGTTGTTAGTTGTAGAGGGCAGTGTCACTGGCCCTCATATGTGGGACCAAATCGGGGCCGCTGGCGTCCCAAGCCAACTCTTAACCGATGCACCACTCGGCCGACCCATCTACTCTCATTTTAGAAATGAGGTCTAGAGAGATTAAGAGGCTTGTAGAAAGATCACACTGATCTTACAAAAGTAGCATAGGCAGTGTTCAGACACAGTTATACTTGTATCACTATATGCCACTACAGGATATTGCCAGTGCAAAGGATCCTCTGAGTGAAACATGAACTGTAGATCTAAACGGGAACTTAGAGCCGGCCGAGTGGCGCGGTGGTTAAGCGCTGGCCTGGGAAGCCTACCGGCCCCGATTCGGGTCCCACATATGAAGGCCAGTGACACGGCCCTCAAAAAAAAAAAAAAAGCTTGTTTTGGGCCAGCCGAGTGGCGCGCGGTGGCGCGCGGTGGTTAAGCGCTGGTTTGGAAAGCCAGCGGCCCCGGTTCGGGTCCCACATATGAGGGCCAGTAACACTGCCCTAAAAATAAATAAATAAATAAATAAATAAATAAATAAATAAATAAATAAATCATACAGTGGTCTGTCAACTTGGAACCCTCTATTTAGTTTCTCTCCCATTTTCAGTCTTTAGCAAATGGCACATCCTATTTGGCCACACCAGACATAAAACTAACTCTAATTCATTTCCGGGAGACAAGGGAAAACTATGATTTTTATTAGCAAAGGCACATTTCTCCTAATCTTTTACAAAGATCACCGTCTCTATAAAATTTTCCTATTTGAATGAGGTGTGGAATATTTCATGGTTCCCATATGACCACAAAATATATATTAATCATTAAGATAAATAAGATATATGTTAATAAGTCTATACAAAGTCGCTAAATACACACTATTAAGAAGTAAGATTCCTGGGGTTGAGAAATTTTCTTTCAACCTCTCTCTCACTCCTTTAAATAGCTGGTGATGTTGTATACATATGGTGCTTCAGTAACATCTTGCTGATAAGGAGGTAGGTTTGGCTCATAATTTAGCTATTTAAAAAATTTGCTCTGCTTTTTAAAACTTATTTTATCTTTTTAAATTTATAATGACACTAATTTATGGAACTTCTATCAGATTTAGTTAAATCCTTTTTTTGCACAAAATTGGTGCTACAGAAGTCTGCTTCTGCTGTTGTTGAACATCTGGTTATCTATGAACTAGTGAGATGGTTGAAAAAACACCACAGCTTGAAATATGTCGAGTTTAACTCTGCAGTTTAATTGCAAAATTAATAAAATAAAAATAATAATCATTACAGCAGGAGCTAAATCATGCTGGTACAACTGCTGGGTTTGTTCTTAGATGTTATTAACTTGGGAGGCTGTATTCATTGTGATATTTTGGAAGGGAGGGCACTTTAGAATTTCGAATGCATATTTTAGAGATTTCCTTTGATACTGTCCCATATAATGTGGAACACTAAAATGTGTGGAAAAAAATGCAAAACTCATTGTTAGGCATTTCAGATCTCATGCATACCTTTAAACTTCAGTTAATTTGCTTGGCTGTTTGGCTGTATTCATTTTTATAATTACAGTAGCCTCCAACATAAACAATATTAAATGGACCCACTGAAACATGCCAAGAAATAATTAGCTTCTATAATTTTATCTTATATATTTATATGCTCCATACATATGTTGCCATAGATATTCACTTACTAATTTAAGAATCATCAATTAAGTCCAGATCAGAAATGCAAATAATTTACCAGTTTCCAATCACCTCTATATATTCTGTTTGACTAAGCAGTGAACCACTGGTTATAGAAAAAAGATAGCATTTAAAAAATGTATATATTTAGTTTTAGTAAAGATTTGAAATGGTTTAAGACTCGCAAGACAGTGCAAATAGAGAGTCCCTATTTACCTTTCACCCAACTTCTCCCAATGATATCTTAAGTAACCACAGTACATTATCAAAACCAAGAAATTGACATTGGTACAGTGTTATTAACTCCAATACAGACTTCATTTAGATTTCACCAGTTTTTACATGCACTCGTTTTAAGATATAATTCTTTTAATCTAGTTTAAATGCTAACACTTATGTGAGAGGTGTTTTATAGCTAGTTTAGTATCATTCTCAATTGCTTTAAACAATATTCAATGAAGCAAAATTATAAAATGATCTTCTGATCATTCAACGAATGCAAAACTCTTTGCTTTCTGCTATAGATTTGTTGCCATAGAAAATTGTAAACATTACTTTTTTAAAAAAAAAAGAAAGAAAGAAAGCACCTTGACTGAGAGAGCCTGACTTTTTATCCCCCTTGATAAGTGTATGCTCAATTACTCCTTAGAAATTGTATATGAACAGTTTAGTTCTGCTTCTATACTCCCAAGCCTCAGTTCTAACTAGGGTGTTCTTTAACATCTGGTTCAACATTCACAGAAGATCAGCTTTCAGATACATTTTTCTAAAACAGAAATTAGTCAATGTTACATCTAAAATTTAGAGGACTTTTAGAATATTCTATTGGAAATAAGCAAAAATGCTGAAACAAAATGCATACTTACACACACACACACACACACACACACACACAGTAATATTCCTCACTGTCCTTATGCTAATAAGTCACTCAGAAAAGCTAAATAGCTGGCATAACTATTTAGCAAACACAAATAAGTATTTGCTTCCTAAATATTTTAAATGATCAGTCACTGTTAATTTTTATAAAATGTATTACAATCACATTAATTCCAGCAGTCTAATATCTTTGTAATGCGAATATAAGTAATTCAATAGGCGTTCATTGTGATTTTACTTTAATTAATACTCACTTATTATAAAGTATTACTCACCTTTTGATGGTATGCCCTTAGTGACAACACCTCCTTTGGTGTGTGCCAGATCATTATTAATTCCTTTTGTATTCATTATAACAACATCAATCAGGGCAAGCTCATTTGCTATTAATGTGAATATAACAGGTAATTCCATTCTAATCTAGTAGTGATTAATGTTCACTTGGTAAGTAATTACAATATCACATTTCAAAGTATTAGCATTGGACAATATTTATTTTGTGTGGCCTCTCAAAGAACCACAGCAATTTGTCTGAGCTTAGAACTGAGAAGGTTCAAGACAGGAAATCAACCTAGGGACAAAGAGGAGGGTTCCTATGTGGCTGAAAACAGAGTAATGGTTAAGCGAGGGGTGTGCAAAATATGCTACTTTGTGTTTTTTGATCAATCAGCATGCCTCACCCATAAATATTACAACTCCATTTATAAAAAAAGAAAAAGAAAACAGATAGATTTTAAAAGCCACTGTATTAGTTCCATGATGCCAGTGAGTCTTCAAACTGCTTGGTTTCCCTGTCCTAAATGATAGATTAGTTTCAATATAAGAAGGAACTTGGATTTAAAAGAGGGAGCTCTTTTGATGCCGTCATTTTCTGTGTAAATTAATCAAAATTAAAGTTGTCTACCTAATTTTGGACCAAGTTATCTTTATACTGAAAAACATAAATTTGCTGAAACATATTGACGATACATATTAATATTGCAGTTCTGTCCTATTTTAGGGAAACTATGCACACTTCCATTAATATCATTAATCAGGGAGACTCCCACACATATTGACAATATATTATTATGTTATATTGTATCAATGCTGGTCATTGATTTTTTTCAATCCTGGAAATATTAAGCTTACTGGAGAACAGGTTATCTGTACACATCTGAGATTTATAGACTATACAGGGGGCACATATGGACCTCAAAACAACCTTGAAGTATAGGCAAGACAGGTATCATTAATCTTATTTCATAGACGAGGCGATTGATGCTGAAAGAGATTAAGAGACTTGCCCTAAATCCCACTACAGAGCTTTCACTAGAACCCAGGGCTTCTAACTCTTTGTTTTATGTTTTTTTCCACTATAGCCCAATGTCATCCTGCCTCCACTAACATGGGACAGCTTCTAGAGAACTCAGGTAAGAAAAATTGCCAGGGTTTTAATAGTATACAGATAACTAAAACCACTGGACCAATAGAAAGCCAGGGGAGAAGAGGAAGAAAGGAAGTCAGGAATCCTGGCACTTTCTTTTTTTTTTTTTTTTTTTTTTTAAAGATTTTATTGGGGAATTGGTGGAGGGGAACAGCGTTGGGGAATCGGGGAAGGGGAACAGACAAGTTGCTGTCTTCGTGTTCTTCAGTTAGTTGCGGAGGATGTTGCTTCACTGTTGGTATCGTCATTGCGCTCTTCCCGGATGAGGCAGATCGGTCGCTGGCCTCTGGATGTCGCTCACCGCGGCTATTGGCAGCTCACTCTTGGCTGCCAGCCGCTCACGCTGGCTGCGGGCCACTCACTGCAGCCTATGGCAGCCCACTGCAGCAGGGGCTGCAGCCCACACCATCACCGGGGCTCGCACAGCCCAGCTCCAGGTGGAGCTGTTGTTAGCTGTAGAGGGCAGTGTCACTGGCCCTCATGTGGGATCCGAACCGGGGCCGCTGGCATCCCAAAACCAGCGCTTAACCAATGCGCCACTCGGCCGGCCCAATCCTGGCACTTTCAAACCATTTGGGGACCCCAGGTTTATCCCCAACATACTGAATACCAAGTCTGCAATCCACAGATTTTTTTTTTTAATCCACAGAATTTTAAGTACAAATCCCACCGGATAGCAAGCCTAGTATTCTACTGTGCTACCAGAGCCACGAAGATTAATTCAGAAACTAAGAAGGGCCTGGCCCACAGATGTGGCCTATTAGCATATACACTTGGCACTGGAAGATAGCCAAGAAAAGGGAGATAAAGTTGCATACATGTTTGACCTTGAACAAGTTATTTGTTTTTTTTTTTTTAAATTTTATTGGGGAACAGCCATGGTCAGTGGTTACACATTGCTTTCATGTTACAATGGCACAGTTGACTCTTTTAGGAAGGGCATAGCTCACAGTGGCCCATGCGGGGATAGAACCAGAAACCTTGGTGTTATCAGCACCACACTCTAAGCAACGGAGCTAACGGTCACCCCATTTGCTATTCCTTTAATTTTATTTCAATCAACAATTATTGACACCTACCACATATCTTGTTATGAATTGTGAATAGATGTTACAACAGAACAAAATCATTGCCTTCAAGAAGCTCACAGTTGATAAAAGCTCTAAAACAGGACTTTCTAATGAGTGTGCCAAAATGTTGTGATTGGATTAGCGCTATCTCAGATATTGATGCCCTTCAGCCCTGTGACATATAGGGCTCGGGGGCAGCTTGTGGCCTCCAGCCATGAGTCACCTCATCTGTTTACCACGATATCAAAATGACTGAGGAGCACTGCTAAGAAGTTTCGGCTTTTTTACTGAAAGGAGTGGGTGTTTATCCTAGCCGGGGGAGGGTTGGGGCTCAGCAGATGTTTCCAAAAAGAAGCTTAAATCAGCAGACAGGTAAAGAGTCATGGTGAACATGTCAGCTAGTGGAAAGAAAAATTCAATAACAACATTCAGACGTGTCAAAATTAGCAATCTTGAAATTGCATGATACAAATGCAAATAGTGGGCTAGAGCCATACTGGATCATTTGTCTTTTTCCTATACCTTGGTCCCAAATTCTACCCATTGGCTAAATGCTTTCTTCTCTGGAAAATTGTCATTTCTGCACAATCTCTTGCTCTTTTAGGCCACCTAAGTCCATGTTTCCCAAAATGCAGTTTGCTTAACACTAGTGGTAGTGAGTTCATTTGTGGTGTTACACAGATGAATAGTTTAACATGAACATTCATTTATGTTCAGGTGTATTACGAAAAAGCACACCAGCACATCAAACTATAATTTTACTTACTTAAGGCTGAAAGCAACAAAACAAAAGAAAACAATGATGAGCTGATTTTAAGAAAAAACATGAAGTATGTAATAGTGTAAATGTTACTGAAAAGATTGGACAATGGATGGTGTATTAGTTTTTTATTACTGCTGTAGCCAATTACCACAAATTTAGAACAACACAAATTTCTTATAATTCTGGAAGTCAGAAATCTAAAATAGGCCTCATGGACTATTCTCCATCTTCTAAGCCAGCAGCCTGGCATCTGCAATTTCAGTCTCTTACTCCCATTCTCCTGTTTCACTCTTTCACTTATAGGGACCCAGTGAGTATACTGTGCCCATTGGATAATTCAGCATAATCTCCCCATCTCAGTGTCACCTGATTAGTAATCTTGATTCCATCTGCAACCTTGATTCCCCCTCGCCATGTGGCATAACATAGTCACAGGTTCTGGGGATTTGGGATATGTTCTGTGAACATATCAAGGTAGCCATTATTCAGCCTACTGCAGGGGAAAAATCAAACTTGCTGTGGCCAATGGGATCTGAGCAGGTTTGATGGAAGCAGAGACTTAAAATAATTGTTTACGTGTTTCCACTCCTGCTCTTCCACCTGTGTCTTTGCCAAGGACATGCTTGGGTTAGCCTGCCAGAAGAATGAGCAAGATATGAGCAGCAGGGCCGAGCTTATCTATCCAATGACTCTCAGACATGTGAGCTCCTAGCCATCCTGCAGATTTGCAAGCTACTCCAATTACAGCAGATGAACCCCCCAACTTAAATCAAACCACAAGCTACTGAACTTAAAAAATACTTATTGTTTTAAGCTATGGAGTTACGGGATGGTCTGTTACACAGCATTATGCGGTAATAGATAACTGATACTGATATCAAATGATAATTTTTCCAGGTAAACTATTCAAACAAAACCAAACTTATCATGTACTGTTACCATCACATTGTAATAGAAGGGACATTTGAACAACTAAAAACATCAGAAGGACTTGGTCTCAGAATAAATGGCAGGCTTTCCTAAGAAAGGCAGGTGACCAATTTACATGATTTCTCTGTCTACTCTCTCCTCTCTTTCATTCCTTATATTTCTCATTTCTCTGCTCCTGGAGGAAATCTTCACAGATCACCTGCACTTGAGAACTTCTGCCATACACTACTTAATGTAATGCTTTTGCACATCATAAAACCCTCAAAAACCGCTGTAGAATGAGTAATCACAATGTGAATTGAGCCATTCACAATGGTGTGCTACTAATTCGGGAACTGAATAATATGGTCATTGCAGTGTACATAGCGTCATGAAAACTTATAGAAAAGAAACATTTTATATTTCTTGTATTCTCCACGAGCACGACTACTGAAGCACATAAAGTCATGCTGTGACTGTGGAAAGTGGCGCCATCCTAATTTAACAGGACATATTGACTACGTGCTGACTGGCTCGAAGGGGGGCTTCCTATGCTCAATTGTCTTCTTTTAATTCTCATCTGACAATCTGAGAATTTTATTTAAAATGGTAATGGATAGAAATTAATCAATAAGCTGTTATGGGGATTTAATGTAAAAGGAACTTAAAAAAATCCAATTTCCAAACTGCCAGGTCTATTTAGCACATGCCAGAGTGTAGCTTAACCCATGGTGCATTAACGAATATAGGTCAAAGTAAAATTTTATAAAGATGGAAAAAAAAAACATTCCTCAAAAAACATTTCCTCTGGAATAGAAAACTTCAGGCTTTTTAATATATGTATTGGGACACTCAGGCCTTTTAATTATAAAACGTCCTCCTAAAGGGCTACATCTAATCAGGTACAGTGGCATATTAATAAATCCTGCTTTATATTCTCTGGTACTATGTTTAATGAATACCTCAATGTATTGAATTAGAAAGCACTATAATTTATATTGTTTTCACAAGAACACGTTGATTTTGCTTTACCAATGTGGAAATGCCTATGTTTTGTTAAAAGACAACTTATTTTTTAAGGGTAAAAGTAACAGAATGTGAAAAACTAATCATATAAAGAGGGATAAAAAGATGAACGGATATGTTATAAAGCAAGAATAGTAAAATGCTAATGGCAAAATACAGGAGGTGGGTATATATGCTCACTGTAAAATTCTTTCAACTTCGCTGTATGATTAAACATTTTTTATATTAAAATGTTAGAAAACATAATCCTGAATTGAAGACATTATCTCCTTATGTATTTTTAAACCACTGCCACCATTTTGTTGCCATTTCCTTTTCTGTAAATATTGGGTTGTTGGGAAAGTCATGACACATTTTTGCAATGAAAAACATAGAAAAAATATGTCATGAATTTTCTGACAATATGATTATTCACCATTTAATTTTGAAATATCTGAACAAAAGTTTCTGGGGACATGCTCATTCTGTACATCTTGCTGACTGAGAGAATTTGGGATCCCCCGTAGACCAGAAGTCTATTCTGAAGTTTGAGATTATTTTGAAGAATAAATAAGAATTAGTTCTGCAGAGGAGGGGTGGGTTAGGTAGGTTTTCCCAGAAGACAGAAGTATGAAGACATAGGGTGAGTAGTGTGTAGGTAGCCTTGAATTTTTGCTGTGTATGAGTTCTGACAATTAAGTTTGTGAACTTGTTGCAATGATGCTGATGTTGCTAACTTTTTTGGTATGAGAGGGATTATTCATTATGAATTTGTACCAAATGGACAAACAGTTAACCAAGTTTACTATTTGGAAGTGCTGAAAAGGATGCATGAAAAAGTTAGACGACCTGAACTTTTTGCCAACAATTCAAGGCTCTTGCATCATGACAATGCACCAGCTCACACGGCACTGTCTGTGAGGGAGTTTTTAGCCAGTAAACAAATAACTGTATTGGAAGACCCTCCCTACTCACCTGATCTGGCCCCCAATGACTTCTTTCTTTACCCAAAGATAAAGGAAATATTGACATTTTGATGACATTCAGGACATCAAGGGTAATACGATGACAGCTCTGATGGCCATTCCAGAAAAAGAGTTTCAAAATTGCTTTGAAGGTTGGACTAGGCACTGGCATTGGTGCATAGCTTCCCAAGGGGAGTACTTCGAAGTTGGCCATAATGGTATTCAGCAATGAGGTATGTAACACTTTTTCTAGGGTGAGTTCACGAACTTATTTGTCAAACCTTGTATCTCCTTCAGGGGAAGTCCAAAAAATGGGGTCATGGAGGAAACACATCATGAATGACCTTAAATGCTACTCTGAGGATGTGGAAATTTATCATAAAGGTATGAAAAGTTTTAAACATGGGTATGGAGGTGACAGGGACATCCTTCATGTTAGAAGATGACTGTGGCCGAGGAACTGAAACTAGATGTAGGAAAACCTTAAGCCACTGCTGGAGTTTTCTAGGTGAAACTACTAGCAATCACATCATCTACAACAATCATAGTAAGTACTCTTATTGATTACATTTGATGTATCTGACCCTGTATGTAGTAATCTCAGTGAAGTTGCCAGACACAAAAATCGACATAAAAAATCAGTTGCATTTATATACACTAATAACGAGTTAACTGAAAGGAAATTTGAAAAACAATTCCATTTCAGTAGTTCAAAAAGAATAAAACATTTAGGTATAAACTTAACTAGGGAAGTGAAAGATTTATATACTAAAAACCATAAAACATTAATGAAAAAAATTAAAGAATATTCAAACAAATAGAAAGATATGCTGTGTTCATGAATTGGACAACTTAATATTAAGTTATCCATACTACTACCCAAAGCAATCTAGAGATTCAGTGCAATCCGTACTAAAACCCCAATGGCATTTTTTACAGAAATAGAAAAAAAATTCTAAAATTCATAGGGAACCATAAAAGATCCTGAATAGTCAAAAAAAGAAAAAAAAAGGCTGAAAAAGGTGAATAAAGCTGGAAGCATCTCACTTCCTGATTTCAAAATATATTACAAAGCTAGAGTGATTAAAACAGTCTGGTACTGGCATAAAGACAGACATATAGACCAATGAAACAGAAGAGAGAACCCAGAAATAAATCTATACTGATCTTTCACATGGGTGCCAAGAACATGCAATGGGGTAAACGGTGTCTTCAACCAATTGTGCTGGGAAAACTGGATATCCACAAGCAAATTAATGAAATTGGACCCTTATTTAACACTATACACAAAAATCAACTCAAAATGGATTAATGATTTAAATGTAAGACACTGAAACTACAAAACTCCTAGAAGAAAACATAGGGAAAAATCTTCATGACATTGGTCTTGGCACTGATTTCATAGACATGACACCAAAAGCACAGGAAATAAAAACCAAAAATGGACAAGGCGGGAATCTCATTTAATCCTTTCAGCAATGCCTTGCATTTAGTAAACTAATTTCCAACATGAGGAAAATGCCATGCATGAACGAAACACTTCCCCTGACTGTCCCTGTCTACATTCTGGATAGCAGAATAGTTTTGGGGGACTCCTAAATAGGATTCTGAGCTTCTCCAGACAGGCTGACAAGGTTATCACCACACAGTACCCATGAACCATGAATCTCAGAATCAAGAAAGTTGAAATCAACCCTGTTTGAGAAAAGCATCCTAGGAACTGGTTTGGAAAATTAGAATCTTTGAGGAATGCACTAACCATTTGACTTTCCCAGGCCACTGTTCTACCCTAGAACCTGAACTTTCCAGCCTCTCACCAGCCCTGCTCCCTCAGACTGGCTAGCTACCCAGATTGGCATGTTCCAATAACTTAATCTATCCTGGTACTGTTTTCTCCTGATAGGGATTTTGTACAATTGTTTTTCATATACAGTAATACCTTGGTTTGCAAACATAATTCGTTACGGAAACAAACTACTTGTATTGCAAGACATTGCTCATTTACCAAGTTAAGATGTATTATTATGTCGGTGCGAAAGTAGTTGCGGGTTTTGCCATTACCAGTAATGGAACAAACCGCTGTTACTTTTGCACCAACCTCATAGAAATGTTTCCTCGTCTTACAGAACACTTGCAAACCAAGCTACTTGCAAGCCAAGGTTTTACTGTACTGACAAAGACTTAGGCTCTGAAAGCCAGGGGGCATTCCTCCAACTGCAAGTTTTACATGTCTACCTATTTAATTGTGCCACTAAATGTGCAGACTGCTTACCTCTCCCTAGGGTCTGTTAATTGAATATATTCTGCAATATCTTAAGAAAAAGCAAAAATGTAAAATAAGATGAAAATTACCCATAAAAAAAGAAAGCTGGAGTCAACACATTTCTCAGAGCCATCTGAGAAAGTTATGTCTGTATATAGATCTGCATGAGATGACTATGAGGTAAGAAGACGGTGAAAACAAATTGACTGAGAATGTATGCATTCAAGTGAATGTTGTCCTTTAATGCAGTGAGTAATCTAACAATTTAGGAGCTACTCTTTTGAAACTGCCTTCAAATACAGTTTCGAAAAACATAAGACAGTTTAGCAGGTGCCTTCTTGTGTATTCCAAAAATTGACTGCATCTAGGTTTATCATTTATTTATTTTATAAACCACAGGAGGCTTTTAAGAATGAGGATCAAATCAAATCCACCCTCAAAATATGAACACTTGGTACCTCTGAGGACATTAAAAAACAAGAAACCACAGCGCTGAAAATGATCATCCGAAAAAGGAGCACCAACATGGTTTTAAATGGTAACAACATGCTAGGAATAATTCCACAGCCTCCTAAGGAGGCTATTAGAATTCTAATTGACACATTTAACATTTTTATTAAAAAAATCAGGTGCACTACGTTGGCTGCTTATTAAAACATGGAGGTATAACTGTAATTAATATAAGTTATGATGGAGGAGATAATGCGTGCTGGCAAAGCCAGGGAAATCAGTCACACTTGCCTCTGGCATGAACGCCTTCTCTCCTTGGCTTCCTAAGGCCCATCTGATGTTTCCTGTGTCTCCTTTGTGGACTCTTCTCACTCCTCTACTCTCAAGGGTCAGTGGGGCTTGGGGTTTTGTCTTTTTATATTCTTCTTTGTACATGGAAACACCCCTTGTGTACTCCCAAAATTTCAATTATTTTGATGCAAATGACCCCCCCTCTCCAATTTTTATTTCTTGCTTAGTAGTTAATCCTGAATTTCAGAGCCACATAGCCAACTGTCCAAGAATATTCCCTGAAACTATGCTCGTTTTGGATAGGACCCAAATTGTATACATACGAAATCAGTGTTCTCAAAATGCGGTCCCTTTCCAGCACCAGCGACATGCGTAGAAATGGGTATTTTCTATGCCCTCCCCAGACCTCAGTCACCTGCACGTTAACAAGCTTTCCAAGTGATTCCAATGTTAAGAACCACTGTCCTAAATGATGTATTGGGATATCGGAAAAGTCATGACGCATTTTTCTATGTTTTTTGTTGCAAAAATTCGTCATCACTTTTCCTACAAACCAATACCATACAACATCTACCCTGTGTATTAATCATGTTTTTATTTTCTATATTTTATAATGCTTTGACATCTTGGAGGCCTTGTTGGCCAAAGGAGAGACTGCCCTTTCCAGGCTTAGCAAATTTCAAAAGATAGCAAAAGACTCCCCCAGTGAGTACCCTTTCATATGCAACCCAATCCATCCAAAGCCCATATCTCCAAACACCTCCTTTATCTAACTCTCACACACCAAGCCAATATTTCCAGAATTAGGTACCAGACAACTAGAGCCCACCCCGATAGCCCAGAGCCTACTGAAATTCTTCAAACTATCAAAATCTAAACTTGCTTCAACTTGCCTCCCCTGCCTCGCCCATAACTTCCCAGGGAAACCACAAGAAAGAAAGCCACACTTTCTCTTTTGCTCCTTCTGGGAATTGTGAGTAATAAAACCTCTATCATTGCATTGGCCTCTCTATGTTGTCACTCAGTCACCTTTATAAATTAAATCCCAGGTACAACTGAAATACTCTGCCCCTTTCATCATACTCGAAGCCTTCAGTTTCTTACTTCAGCGAATGTTTCCAGCTGTTCAAACCAGAAATCTTGGCTTTGCCCTTTCCCTTAACACTCCGTATGAATCCATGACTAAATATGACAAAGTCCAGCTCCAAGAACAATCACCACACTACCACCAAACAAACCTTGGAATCAATTCACATCTCTCCGCTGCTTATATCCCTGTGTCCTGTTTTGCTTTTATCAATACTCCAGAGGAGGATATTTTTGCCTCAGAGTTCATGCGCCCCACACGTCAATCCAATTTTCGTTTTATATGAAATCACACCTCCGCTCAACAAATAAACAAAGAAATGTAGTGATTTACTATTACTAATCAAGTTAGAAATAAGAAAACAACCCTTTCTGACTCTTGCTAACTTTTCAGCTTCAACATTCCCAACCCAAACTTCAGCTTTACCAAGCTGCAGTCGTCCCAAAATCAACTGTCCCATTATTTCATATTGTGCACAGCATGTTGCCTAGCTTAGAATGCTCCTGACACCTCCTTGTCTCTGCCTGAGAAAGTCATCTTTTAGGTCTCAGTTTAGATATCAAGGCAGATTTCCCTAACCCCTCAAGGCTGAGCTATTTTATTTTTCCAGGTTCTCATCCCATTTCCTGCCATCTTCCCACCTTACTGGAGTTCTTTGTATTAGTATTAATATCAGAAAAGGAAAGGGAGTACGAATTAGAGAAAGAAGTAACTGGGAGTGAGAAGGCCGGAGACAAGAGGTGTCAGGGAAGAGAAATAAGTTCCTGGCATTCTTTACTGCAACTCTGAAATAATTTTCCACAAGTAAAACTGTAATCAGTTCTGCAAATCACCTTCAGAACTAGTGCCATATTTTTCCACTTGTTTACTTGGCATTTGTCTCTAAGTTGACTTGCATTGACCCGTTTTGTTTTACTTAGTCTCATGCTAAGGATTGACATCTTAAAGTCAATGGTACTGGCTACATTTTCATAAAACACATTCAATAAATTGTGGACAAAAATTTACAGGGTGATCTGAACATAAATTACTAACTGAGCAGGCTATGGCGGGTAGTCACTCCCCAGGCCTATAGCTTCTTTAGTTTAAACCACCCCTATCCATTGTTCTAGTGCATCTAGGTTAACAGGCCTTTGAGAGGCGAGAAGTAACAGCCCTTGAAGACGTAACCACCCTCAAGACAGCACATAATTTTGTTAACTATTCAGTAACCCAATCCCCACCTTGCTTTCTCCCTCTTCATGTAATCTTCCTTAGATTCCCTCCTTAATTTCAAAAGTATAAAAGAAGGTGCGAACTGCCATTCTGCAAAGCATTTGAGACAGTTGCTTCCCGGTGATGGTTGTGAGTTTTGGCTCAAATAAACTCTTGCAAAAATTCTCTACAGGTTTGGACATTTCCTATGCCAACAAAGTACATAATCACTAAAATTTGTGAAACTATCAAACCATGTATGATGTAATAATACTCCACTTTCATTATTCCAGTGGGAAGTGAATACTTGGGGAAAAACTATTATAAATGTCAGTTAAGTAATGCATACTGGTATATTAAGAAGTCAACTAGATAACTTAGGAAATTAATTATAATTTATAGCATTTCCTCTTGTCATAAATTTATTTTAAATCCCAAACATCTGACTTAAAAACTAAATATTTTGGGGGAAAAAAGACTACTTATAAATTAGAAGGCACCTAATAATTGATGCACACTTAGCAAATGAACAATTGAGTTTATTTTGCTGATTCATAATTCACAAGTAATCATAAGGCCAGGTTTCTGATTCCTTATTAGTAGCTCTTTTTGGAAGTGTTAATACATTTTTTAAATAATTTAAAAAGTTAAAAAAATTTTCAATTTTAGTTGACATCCAATATTATTTTATATTAGTTTCAGGTGTATAGCATAGTGGTTAGACATTTATATAATTTAAGAAGTGATCCCCCAATTAGTCTAGTACCCACCTGACAATATACATAGTTATTACAATATTATTGACTACATTCCCTATGTTGTACTTTACATCCCCATGACTTTTTTCTAACTACCAATTTGTACTTCTTTTTTTTTTTTAGAGGGCAGTGTGACTGGCCCTCATATGTGGGATCTGAACTGAGGCCACTGGCATCCCAAGCCAGCTCTTAACCACCATGCCACTCGGCCGGCCCCCAATTTGTACTTCTTAATCCCTTTACCTTTTTCACCGAGCTCCCCAACTCCCCTCCTATCTGGCAACCTAATGATGAATATTTGGATTGTTTCTACTTTTTGGCTATTATGAATAGTGCTATGAATATTTTTGTACAAGTCTGTGTATCGGCATATGTTTTCACATCTTTTGACGTTACATTGGTAACTTGGAATTGGCCATAATGGGAGTATTTACACCATGGAAATTGGCAAATGCTACAAATTCGAGGCTTTTCTTTCAGAGATCCAGCTGTTAAACATTTACCACCGCACCACTAGATATACCCTAGAACTACAATTACTGAATTGAAGACAATGCACTTTTAAAAAGCCATTGATAGACTTGGTCAAGAAATTCTTTCCAAAAAGGTTGCAACTTTCTTGTTTATTAAAATATGTATCTATTCTAACAGTTTTTTTTTTGTTTTTTTTTTAGGGCAGTGTCACTGGCCCTCATATGTGGGACCTGAACTGGGGCCGCTGGCCTCCCAAGCCAGCGCTTAACCACCGCGCCACTCGGCTGGCCCTCTAATAGGTTTTTAGTGGAATCTTTTGGGTTCTCTCTATATAGTATCATGTCATCTGTAAATAACGACAGCTTTACTTGTTCCTTTCCAATTTGTATGACTTTTATTTCTTTGTCTTGTCTGATTATCTTGGCTAGTACTTCCAATACCATGTTGAATAAAAGTGATGAAAGTAGACATCCTTTTCTTGTTTCTGATTTTAAGTCAAACTTTTTCTGCATCTATTAATATGACCATATGATTTTTATCTTTCATTTTATGTGGTGTATCGCATGAATTGATTTACAGATGTTGAATCACCTTGCATACCAGGAATAAATTCCACATGACAATGGTGTATGATCTTTTTAATGTATTGTTGGATTTGGCTTGCTAATATTTTGTTGAGTATTATTTTTGGTAATCTCTTTGTCTAGTTTTGGAATCAGGGTAATGCTGGCCTCATAAAATGATCTTGGGAGCCTTCCCTCCTCTTGAATTATTTGGAATAGTTTGAGAAGGATAGGCGTTAATTCTTCTTTGAACATTTGGTAAAATTCACCTGTGAAGCTATCTGGTCCAGGACTTTTGTTCGTTCATTGGGAATTTTTGATTACTGATTCGATTTCATTAGCAGTAATTGGTCTGTTCAGATTTTCTATTTCTTCTTTTTTTTTAGACTTTTTTATTTCTTCTTGATTCCGTCTTAGAAGATTTTATGTTTCTAGGAATTTATCATTTCTTTCAGACTGTCAATCTGTTGGCAAATAATTGTAGTATTTTCATATTACCCTTTGTATTTCTGTGGCGTCAGTTGTCACTTCTGGTTTCATTTCTGATTTTATCTATTTGGGTCCTCTCTCTTTTTTATCTTGTTGGGCATGGTTAAAGGTTTATCAGTTTTGTTTATTGTTTGAAATAACCAGCTCTTGGTTTCATCGATTTTTTATTGTTTTTTCTTTTCACTCTATTTCATTTATGTCTGCTCTGATCTTTATTTCCTCCTTTCTATTCCAAAGTGTTTAATTTTACATTGAATGGCTCTAAATGATTCTTCCAATGCAAAAAAAGTCCCAGTGGCTTTGCAAAGGTAGATATTTTACCTGAAAATCAAGAATGACTCCAGCCACAAGGGACTTTTCTTATTAAGTTGCTAAGAGTCAAGTAACTTTCAATTACTTAACAAATGTGGGATGTATTTTCAGACTCGTGTTTCCCTAATGTATTCTTTTGGGTGATCTAAATCAGGTTTCCATTTTTTTTTTTTTTAAAGATTTTATTGGGGAATTGGTGGAGGGGAACAGCGTTGGGGAATCCTGGAAGGGGAACAGACAAGTTGCTGTCTTTTTGTTCTTCAGTTTATTTGCGGAGGATGTTGCTTCACTGTTGGTATCGTCTTTGCGCTCTTCCCGGATGAGGCAGATCGGTCGCTGGCCTCTGGAGGCCTCTGGATGTCGCTCACCGCGGCTTTTGGCAGCTCATGCTTGGCTGCCAGCCGCTCATGCTGGCTGCGGGCCACTCACTGTAGCCTATGGCAGCCCACTGCAGCAGGGGCTGCAGCCCACACCATCACCGGGGCTCGCACAGCCCAGCTCCAGGTGGAGCTATTGTTAGCTGTAGAGGGCAGTGTCACTGGCCCTCATGTGGGATCCGAACCGGGGCCGCTGGCATCCCAAAACCAGCGCTTAACCAATGCGCCACTCGGCCGGCCCAGGTTTCCATTTTTTAAAAAGACTTAATTCTAGTTATCATTTGTAGTCTGGTGTATTCTTAATTTTGTTCTTAAAGACTGTGTTCTTAACAGAAAGTTCTCATAATATCACCAATACCCAAAGATATACTTAAGATAGTATTCACAAAAGTGATAAATGACTATGTGTTTCTAGTACAGCCTTGGAAAATGCCCTGTATTTTGCATTATGTGCATCATAAATTTCTAATTACTCTTTCAGAGTATTCTGCAAAAAGGAATGTCTGACACTCTTTAAGAATACTATGGCATTAAAACCGAAGTCCTCACATGGTAACATTTAATATTTAAAATCTGTAGACTACCTTTGGAAATGCTTCCAAGGTTAGCAGTGAAGAATTAACTTATAGGTGAATGATTGGAAGTCCTTTATTTCTTTGATTAATGGGGATTTCTAGAACTGCACTTCCTAATATGGTAACTACTGGCCACATATGTCTATTGAACACTTTAAATGTAGCTGGCCTGAACTGAGATGTGCTTTAAGAATAAAGCATACTAGATTTTAAATACTTAATATGGAAAAAAAGAATGAAATACCTCATTAATAACTTTTATAATGATTACATGTTAAAATGACCATGTTTCAGGTATACTGAGTTACTTAAAACATATTCAAATCAATTTCACTTCTTTATGTTTACTTTTTTAGTGTCTCTATTATAAAATTTTAAATTACATGTGGCTCACATTATATTTTTATTGGACAGTGCTGCCCGAGATCAATGAAGAAAATAAGGATGGCCTGATAGATATTTTGGTTTTCATTTTAGGAGTCAACAATTTATTAGAAAATTTTCTCGACTTGATGACACAATCAGAGAGAGATCCTGTGGTAGGGGTGTTTGAAATCAAAAATCTATTTTTTATTGACCACTGTACTGGTTTAGTTTAAAATCTACTACTGTGTAATATAAGTTATTTTTACCTTTTAGTCATTTAAGTTTGTTAAAGTTGGCAAAGTGAGCATTTAATGATTAATATGCTATAAATTAAATGGTGTTACCAATACAGGAATTTGAAGTTTTAATCAACAAGTTTATACATAATGTATTTTTGGCAGAAAATAATTAAATACAAGCAAACAATAAATAGTATTTCCCTTCCAGGGGAGATACTTTTTCATTACATTCATGTTCCTCCTTGAATTAACTCATTTTTATTTTATTATATTATTTATTTATTTTTAAAATGTAGAGTTCATATTTAATACAATTGAAACAAAGGAGGAGCACATAGTCTTGCCAAAAGCTGCAAATTTTTAGCAATGACAGGATAGTTACTGGCCAAAACATGAAAAAATTAAACAGCATATATGAAACATGAGTTACCATTAGGGATTTTATATTGGGGAAACCTCTATAAATGGAAATTCCCCTTATAACATGTACATTAGCTTTTAAACTTGCACATATTCAACTTCTTTACATGTTTTCAGGGTTACATTGTAAAACAATAGATAACTGAATTCTCATGCTACTCTGGATTCTTTCAGTGACCAAAAAAAGTGATTGGTTAAATTGATTTTGCCATATTACTTAGTGAATCATACCTTTAAGGATTTATTTGATTGACTAGTTGATTTTTTTCCAAGTGATCAAATATTTATTGGTCACCTCCTGTGTGCCAGGCATATGCTGGATTCTGAGTGACACAAAAACAGATAAGACAGGGGCCTGACTTGCCAGAGGCTCTGAAATCACGTGACATCAGTATCTGCAAGTAACTCCTAACATGGATATGGTACTTAATCATGCATAAAGCAGAGACACCAAAGATCAGAGGGAAGATGTGGCTATCCCAAAGCAGTGCCCGGACTCTGAAACTACATTGCCTAACATCAAGTTCAATGCCTTTTCTTTTTGATCATTGTTTCTTTTAAAAGAGGTGACTTTTAAAAAGAAGATACCCACAGATGGAGGTGCTGTGCCACCTGAATGGGAAAGGTAATTTTTAGGCTAGAAGTCTTGGCTGAGATTTCTCAACTCTTAAGATAGCCACTCATTCTTTCCACTTGTGCAAAACACCTTAGCACTTATATCTTCACCTTAACTGTATATGAAGTTCACATAATGATGCAAGATTCACACATTCCTGCAAGATTAGTTTTTACTAACCCTGACCTCTATCCATCTAGGCCCTCTTTTGTGATCCTGCCTTTTTCAGTCGCTTCATGATTTCCCTTCTTATTTTCTTTACTTTAAGCTTTGTAGAGCCATTCTTGGCTCTTTCTTCCTCCTCTTTAAAATTGACCTTTTATTTTTCTTTCTCACCCTGTGTAATATGTTCTTTCTCTTTTTGGAGTATTCAGCCTATCAAAGCATTTGATTTTATATTGATCCAAGCCCAAGTGTTCTGGTTGTTTTTCATTAGGTGTTACGGATCACACAAAATCTTGTGGAGTCACAAACACTTTAGATTTACCAGGCTCACTGATGATTTTGTCTGGTGTGGACTATGCTCGAATCCTATTTTCATATTCTATTACCAGTCTAAGTGGCTTCTTCTGTATGTCCTTAGTTGTGGGACTTCTGTTCAGCTAGACTTCTGGAGATTCTCAATTGATGTTTGTTCTGTAGTTGAGTTGTAATTTTGATATGGTTTTGAGAGGAGGTGAGCACAGCATTTACCTACTCCGCCATCTTGACCAGAAATCCGAATTAACTCATGTTTAAAAGATAGCAAAATATATTCAAAGTTTTCATTATACTTCTGAATTTTTTTTTTCTGAAGGTGAGAGCAAAGTAGACCAAGGAAATTGACAGATGGTGTTGATTTCACACATCATTTATTTCTGGGCTTATGGCAAGTTTTATTGAAGTAATTCCTCTTAAGGAGTTTATCTCAACCAGTGAATTTCCACTCAGCATTTAAAACCGGACTCAAATGTCACATTCTCTAAGAAGCCTTGCCTGATCCTACTGGGCAGTTATCCACTTCATATTCTGCTAGAGCATATGCCTTATGTATACTTTTAATAAAATTTTCCTCTCTTTCCCCAACTAGAGTGAGGTTCCTGATAACATGGCTGAAGCAACCCCAAGTCTGATTCATCTCTGTATTATCAATAATTAGTGCCTGGCATGTAATAAACACCTATAATGGGTGTATATTCCAGTTTACTCAATGAAGTTGTATTAATACTGCCAAGTATCAGGGGCAGTGAGTTAGACAGTATGTCTATTTTAAACATGTATATATGGATCTTAGAAATATCCCAATGAGGAATTTGGTGACTGCCATTTCTCAAAGATATAATAATAAAGTTGATTTTGGGAAACAATTTATAAATAAAAATTAACCTTGAAAAATGGCACACAGACAAAAAAAGGTAATGGGGATGATACGAGAACTTCTATCCACCAAGTTAAATATTTGCCTTCTAAATGCAATCATTTTGATTGAGTTTCCTGAAAGGATAACCCAAAGGTGTTTCTGTTACTATTATATAATTATATCTGTGGCTTAAAACATCTATCTAGTGTTTTATTAATTCTCTTCATCACTATTTGTTGTTGACTCAATCTACCTGTGATCGCATCTCTAAGGCTTCATGAGCAGAGCCTTTCCCAACTGATTTTCATGGAATTCTTCAGGAGTCTGCAAAAATATTCTGGGTGTGCATATTATTAAAGGTAATGATATCTATTCTTGAAAAAATATATAGATATACTTAAAATACAATGGCAAATAAGTGATGGGAAAGATGAAAGAGGTATGCACATGACTCAGGTATTCAGTTGGTTTAATCACTCAACATTGGTGGCTACTAAGTGAATTTTGATGGTTATAATTATCTTAAATTGTTTTTATTCTTACTGTTTATATCCATATTTGGATCATTGGTTAAGGACAGAAAGCATAAGTACCACTGATGTTGAAATACACAATGGTACAGAGGAAATTATAAATAACAATTCTGCTTGTTTTCCTCAAAATGGTCTTCAGAGTAAATTATATAAGAGCCACAATAAAAGTGTTTATTGCCACCATTTTACAGATGAGGAAATTGTGGCACATGGTCTAAGTAATTTGCCCAGGGTCAAAAGGGTAGCTGATAAAGATGGAGGAAGGTTTGCTCCCAGGCTGTCTAGCTAGAGTCTTGCAATTGGAACACTACACACAAAAAAAGAGGTTCTCAAAGTTTGCTGCACATGACATTTACCTGAGCAGTTTTTAGCAATTGTGACGCCCAGGCACCACAGCCTACCAATTAAGCAAAAATCTCAGACTGAAGCTGTGCTCAACTGTCGCTCAAAATGTAATGGGCCAAAGATCTGCGTGAACATGTCAGCTTAGCCATTGTTATCTTATGGTTCAGAGATGAGAAGAAAAAAAAATCCACTAATGTTTAGTGGAACAACAACAACAACAACAAAAAGGCAAGAATTCCAAACAGCCGCTCATAATTTAAGCCATGTGATAGTTTTGATAGTATATTAACTGGACATCGGAATGTAACCTGAAAACCTTCCAATACATTTCCAATACATTTTCCAAATTGAGAATTTTCATAATACTCTCATCAGCTATTCTAGGTGGGATGTGCCATTTTCTCTACTGCATTATAATTATTTACTTGTACCTTATCATATATTCCCAGAAGGTAGGATTTGGGTTAGATTAATTGCCATACTCTCCAGGGCATACCCATAGAGCCTTGCACTTAGTAGGTGATTGTATCCCTTAATGGTTTATGTATTGGGGGAGATAAATTATTCAATGTTATTCAATATTTGCCTCATTGTTAGAAAGTCACCTAGACTATTTAGACGTATACTCATGTAAGCTTGTTCTGTAGGATTTTGAAACATTAATACATTGAACTTCATATGGTAAAAAAAGCCTATCTAGTTGAGGGGCCTTCAACTGCTTCCATTTTTTTACTCCTGAACAATTGTTCATGGTAAATATATCTTTAATCCCCTCTCTTTATATGCTGTGAATGAATGAAGTACCATTCTTTGTGAGGGGCGAGAGATCAATGTCTTCCACACCCTTGATCTTATCCTAACAGTACCATTAAGTTGCCACTTTGCACCTTTTCTATAGAGGTTGTCTACAATTAAAAATACACTAGAAATACACTATAGAAAGGACATCAAGTAGTGATTTCAGCTAATTGGCAGTACACGCCTTCCAGAATTTCAGAGGTACCTCCATTTAATGACTCCCCTGAATAAAGTAATTGGCTGAAATTTACTTTGCAGTTCTTAACATAAAGTTGGGCCCATCATCAGTGAGAAATCTAAAAAAACTGGGGTCAGTATGCATTTAAACAAAGTGCAAGAAAAAAAGGTATTTCACTTTCAAAGAAACTATACTGTACCTTTTTTTTTGAAGATTACAACTCATCTATTTTATAATGTAATGGCAATAATATTGCCTCTGAGTTAACTGTCTAATAATTCACTTTTCGTACTGCAATAATTGAGCAAACAGAAGCTGGTACTAGAGGCATTCCTTTCCTTTATTTATTGTAATATTTTCCCATAATTTAATGAGAAACATTTCAAGAGCAACATTTTTATCCTTTCATGTTAAATTAATTTACAATGCTATGAGCTATAATAAAATGAGAGAAACCATCAGCAAAAAGCAAAAGTTAATAAAGACAGATATTCTCAAAGTTTCAAGGACTGAAAAAAGATCAAATCACAAGAGTATTTGCTTTCTTTTTTTTTTTTTGGCTTGGTTCAATTTGTTATAGTTTGTTCTCAATTATTTCATACTTACTGCTAACATAACATATTGATGAAGTGAAAAAGATGCATTACTGAAAGAAAACATACATAATTAAAATCACCTAAGAAACAACAAAAACTTTGTGATGTATTTTAGAAAGCTACTCTAGATTTATATAAAGAAGGCGCTGATGTAATTTAACTTTCACTGGTATAAACCTACTTGGGAAAATTTCAGGGAATGATGAATAAGGCCTGAGGACGTTCATGTTATTGGAATGAAGTTCTCTGTTTAGCATATTATGGACACTCAAATTTGATCGAGGCCACTTCAATATATCTTAGGAAATTTTTATTCAGATGCTGAAAGCTGAGCAAGAATTGAAAAGACTTGGGCTGTGGAATCTTTGTTGAGACTCAGACTCTGTGAACCACAGCTTCTTGATCTTTAATTAATGGGATGGGACTAGATCAAGGAGAGAGTGGTTTCGCCTGGAGTGATGGCGATAGGGAGCTCCTGAGGACTCTGAGGCTATGGACAGGTTAAATGGGGACGAGTGCCACAGATCAGATATGGGCCATCCATAGACGAGATGATAGCAAAGTTTCAAAGTTCTATGACTCAGTGAGAACATTTATTACTTAGCAAGCAAGTAAGCACACATCCATCTATTGAACACGTGTCTACATATCTAACATCCTAGAGTGTTACGGCTCAACGCGTGATCCATAGATCAGCAGTGGAGGAATCACCAGCAATCTACTGAATCATTATCTCTGGGGGTGGGACCAGATAATATGTGTTTTAAACTCTCCAGGAAATTCTTACATATGTTAAGAGAAGTACTGATATAGAAGCACTGTGGAAAGATGAAGAAGATGTATAATTTCTAGTCCTTTGCCTAAAGGACTTTGTTTTTTGGAGAAAACAGATGTAGGACAACTTAGAGAAAAAGATGGTTTGTACTAAAGTACTATCCATAGATCATCATTCATTCAACAAATATCGAGATCCTATTGTGTGAGATGCTGGGACATAACGGTTCTTCTGCCATTGTGGAGCTTACAGTCTGTTGAAGGTGATAGATAGATAATAACCTAGTAAGTGAATATATAAGTAAAATAATTACAGTTTGTAAAAAAATGCTATGAAAGAGGTAATCAGGGTGCTGTGAAAAATAACAGGGATGACCTTAAGGGATGGCAAGGGATACTTTTAATTTTATTTAGAATGTGAAACATTTAATAATAATATGTGTTAAGATGCAGTTAATTAATACATCACAGACCAACTACATGTATGTGGTGAACCCAGCTTGGCAAGTTGGGGGGTATAGGAGTATGCCCTGGAGTTTATAATCTGTAGGAAAGATAAGATTTAATCACCAACTATAATCAGTATGCAGTTGATTCCACAGTAGTGGGGTAATCTAGATTGGCCCTCTGTTGAAACTCTCCCCTTTCTGCTTCTTGGTTAATATACTCTTCTGGTTTTCCAATTCCTGGTTCTAATTCAACTGCGCAAAGAAGAATTCAAAAAAGAGGGAAATCAACATTGGCTGAAATCAATGCAGAATTTTCCATGGAAGAGAAATTTTTCATGGGCCATGAAAAAGCAGAATGCATAAAATTAGACAAATAGGAAAGGCATTTTAGGAAGACTGCTATTATTAGCATTACTAATACCTCCATATGACCTTTTTGTTGCTGGTAACTGGTATTGTGAAGAAAGATAATCTATTTACACTACATGACATGCCAGAAGGGTTTTGGTTCAGTCTGATACAGTTACATTATATTGATGTTTTCACTCATTACTTTGACTAACTGTTGTTCTTTTGGTTTTAACTTTCCTTGCAATGACTAAGAGAGACCCTAATAAGTGTTGAGGTAGAACTGTCTAAGAAGAGACGAGTCAATATTTACATATTGATAGTCATATTATAGGCACTCTATAAGTGGTTGTTATATATAAAAATTATTAAAGTGAAATCTAAGATACTAAGCTACTCAAATGTGTATATATGTCCTCTAATATTAAATTCCTTTGGTAGAACTATTCAATATTTGGTTTTCAATTGCTTGCTTTGAAGAGCATAAAGTTTTACTGAGTAGAGAACCCAAACCTACTTAGTTAAACAGGGAGTAAGACTACTCAAAACATTTAAATATCTTTGTTAACAACTATAAAATAAAACTGAAAATAATACAGTAGGATAAGGAAAATGTCTTTCTGCCACTGTAATTGCATGGTATTCATATTAAACACATTGCATTTCAGGAACTACAAATCATGCAGGTGATCTGAAATTACACTTTATGTAGTATGAAATGTAGCTAAGAAGTATCTTCAACTAGTGAATTCTAAAAAAGGAAAACTATTACCACTGGAGGGGAATAAAGAAATCCTTGGAAAAACAGGATTTAACTGTCAATAAAGCTTTTTATAATAAATTTTTATAAAGTTTAACGGGAAAGATTGTAAAAAGAGATGTTATTCAAGAGAAAATCACATCTGATTTTTATTACTACAGTCTTTCACTGACTTTTGTCTCATTTTCGTGGAGGCTTTTGACTTTAACAAAATTCAAAATTGAAGAGCTTTTCAAAAGAGGAGATTTACAGAACGTATAGAAATATTTTCTTGAATTATAAAACCCTGATCACCAGATATACTTAGGAAGTGATTAAGAAGGTTGAGTGATAAACACAGATTCTACAAGTGTAATTATAATTTTCTCTCTCTTCTTCTAATTATTAAAGAGTTCCATTTAAGGTCTTAAATTTGCCAGATGAATCCAGATTTACTAGTGAGAGGCATCCTTGAATTCTGCTCAATCTATTTAGTTACTTACAATGTTTAATACTTTCTAATTAAGAGAAACCTAGAGTCTCAAAGGTATAATGTTCCCGCCCCAAATTGGTTTAACTTTAGGTTATTTAATTGGAACTCCAAAGAATTAGAAGTTCATTCTATTACCTTGGCATCCTTCAGAGCACCTGGCACAGTGTTAAGTACATATTAGATACTCAATAAATATTTTTTGAAGGACTGAATATTGCTTAAGAAGGCAATAAAAGGAATTATTTAGAGAGAAGATATTTAAACTCCCAAGAGAAAATTACTTCTCTCTTATTTATAGGGATGACATGGTTAGAAAGTCAATTGCATAAACTGTGGTTCTGATAAAATCTATTTATTTTAGCTTTGTTTGATTCAATTCAACAAGCTATAATTGTTATACATTGTTTTGACACTATGAAATGCTGAAGATATTTTTAAAATAATGGGATAGTCATGAAGCTGAAAGTTTAGTGGTAGGCTATTTTGCAGGTGATTCAATTCTGATTTTAACTTGTGGAAGGTCAATGATCTCTGTTTAGTTCAATACCAAAAATACTATGGGTTCATAAAAAACAATTTCTGAATGATCTTTTTAACTCATTAGTATGTCTCATGTGGTATATTTATTAAAATCTCACAATCGAATTAGTCATTTTTTTCTGCACTAGAATGTAAGTCCTTGTTTATTCTATACCTTACTGTGGATGAAAAAGGGGTTCTACAGAGAGAAATCTCACAGGGTGATCTGATCATAAATTCCTAACTGAGCAGGTCATGGTGGATAGTCACGCCCTAGGAATATAACCTTTTTTTTTTTTTTGAGGGCAGTGTCACTGGACCTCACCTGCGGGACCCGAACTGGGCCTGCCAGCTTCCCAAGCCAGTGCTTAACTACCGCGCCACTCGGCCAGCCCGGAGTATAAGTTTTTAGTAAAAGGTTTATCTTTGTCTTAAGCAAGCTCTGTCCATTGTTTCTGTGCATCTAGGTTAACACACCTTTGAAATAAGGGTAACTGCCCTCAAGAGAGCACATAATCTTGGGCAGTAGGTTGGCTCGGTTGGTTAGAGTGCAGTGCTCACAACTTCGTTAGAGTGCAGTGCCGGTTCGATCCCCACATGGGCCAAAGAGCTGCACCCTCCACAACTAGATTGAAAAAACGACTTGGAGCTGATAGGTCCTGGAAAAACACAGTGTTCCCCAATGAGAGAGAGAGAGAGAGAGAGAGAGAGAGAGAGAGAGAGAGAGAGAGAGAGAGAGAGAGATCTTAACTATCCTGTGATCTGATCATCACCTTGCATCCTCCACCTTCTTCCTTAATCTCAAATGCATAAAATACACTGCAAAACTGTCATTCTCAGGAGCATTTGAGATCTTGCTTCCTGGCAATTTTTATCAATTTAGCTCAAATTCTTGTAAAAATTCTTTACAGGTTTGGATGTTCTTACATCAACATTACAAACAAGCACAGTAACTAACTAGCAAATGGTTGGTACTCCATTCATACATGAACATTAATCTATTAATGGATATTAATGGTAATTATAGCAGCAGTTACATTTCTGAATCAATTCAGAAGAGTTAAATATTTAAAGAAAGAGTGTTATAGGGCCGGCCGAGTGACGCGGTGGTAAAGCGCTGGCTTGGGAAGCCAGCGGCCCCGGTTCAGTTCCACATATGAGGGCCAGTGATACTGCCCTCAAAAAAAAAATAAATAAAATAAAGAGTGTTTTTAGGTTGCTGAAATTGTTAATAAAATAAACATTCTATTTCTCTGGATTTTTGTATCATGCAGAAAAAACACACAAAACCAGCTGTGCCAGCTATGTTTTCTTTGTCCCTCCAGATCCACTTTCCACCCTTTCTCCACTGTCCAAGGGGCTGACTAGTAGGATTTACATCAATGGGCTCTGATGCCCTTTGGTTTTCTGGTTGGGTTGGACTAATGGAGAGAACTAGCAAGAGATGGAGGGAAGGAAGGGACCGAGGTTAAGGTATTGGTTTCCTCAGTCTTCTTCCCTGGGTGTCAATTCAAGGCTAATTTTATTCCTTGAAAGGCAGCCATTGTTCCACCCAAGGCAGTAACATCTACATTATCTCTCTTTTTTTGGTTCTCAGAAATCTCCTCCCCTCCCCTGCCTTGCCGAATCCCTTCAGGCCTAGGAAAAGTGACACCTCTACTGCTGCTAACCCAGGGGGTCTTGTGCCCTTCTCTGTGATTTCCCTACACCCTGCCCACCTTCAGCATGTAGTGCTTGTCAATCAACACTCAAGTTACCCCAATTTGAATGTGCCATCTGTTTCCTGTTGGAACCCTCACTGAGACACCAACACAGAGAATCAGCAAATAAGACCATGGAACAGGACAAGAGCTCCACACTAAAAGGAGTTATTATAGTACTTGTGTTAATGGATGTAAGAGTGGTCATTAAACTCGGTTATACAGAAGTTGGTTATCATTATTCATCATGAACTATGGAAATTTTCAATCGTGTCTACACAGGTTTCCTACCACAAAACTAGTTGACATGGTCTAACGTGACAACAGGATCGATGTGGCTATGCTATATCAGTTGTACAGTAATTACATTATAAATGAAATTTTAATGTATTAACCATATAATATGTTGACACATAGGTGATTATGTCAGGTGATCAGACTTAGCCAGTGTTTATATGGCTGATCATAGACATGCCTCAGTATTCCATTATCCACCTGTTCAAGATCACTGACTCTCTCTAGGTTTCCCTCCTCTGGGATCCATTAAGAAGAGTCCAGGGCCGGGCTAGTGGCGCGTTGGTTAAGTGCTGGCTTGGGATGCCAGCAGCCCCGGTTCGGATCCCATATATGAGGGCCAGTGACACTGCCCTCTACAGCTAAGGTGGTGAACAACAGTTCCACCTGGAGCTGGGCTGCTGTGAGTCCCCAGGATGGCATAGCTGCAGCCCCTGCTGCAGTGGGCTGCCATAGGCTACAGTGAGTGGCCGGCAGCCAGCATAAGCGGTCGGCAGCCAGTGTGAGCTGCCAAGAGCTGCTGTGAGCGGCTGTCCAGAGGCCGGCGACCGATCTGCCTCATCCAGGAAGAGCGCAATGACGATACCAACATGGGCCAGTGAAGCAATGTCCTCCACAACTAGACTGAAGAACAATAAAAAAGGACTGCAACTTGTCCATTCTCCTTCCCTGGTTCCCCAATAAAATCTTAAAAAAAAAAAAGAGAAGAGTCTAGCTCTGTAAAGGGACCAGGGGCATAAGTGTTGAGTTATCAGTATAAAATTAGCCTTGCAATCACTCATTCTGGTTGGGGCTGAGCTACAGTTACACATCTTCTCCTCGGTCTCTTCAAGCTAAGGAGAGCTTGCAGATAATTCACTATAAGATGTTTCTATCAAAGCAATCATCATGACACTCAGAGTTTCCTTTACAAACAAAACTGTTGACGGCAAAAAGGAAAAAAGGTAGCATTAAATAAATTTGCCAAAATATTGCTCTTAATGTCATATTTTGGAAGTGACACCTCTACTACAAACATATTTTGGGAAGCAATTAACCACCTCAGGTAGTAAAAATAATATCAATTTCTTACTATTGGGACTGGCAATGTCTTATTAAAAACAAAGCACCAAAGCAGTGTGGAATGATGCTTTAGGGGAACTTCATCCTATAAAACTCTTCAATTAAGCTGTCAATGGGCACACACTAACTTATTTTAACATCTTCCAGGTCCATATATAAAGAAAAGTTCTATACTATTTTACAGGAGTGGCTTGTGGTACCTCAGATGAGATTTACACACCAGCTTTTAAACTTTATTGCTGCTTGTTTGCCTTTTGGTGGCTTCTTTTAACAACAACGCCCTGCCAAGGCATTAACACAACTTCATAAAGAAAGACCTTCACAGTCATGGCCCATAATGCAATGTTCTCCCACAATCTCTATGATTTTTAAATATCATCCTTCATGGGAAATGCTGACTAGTGCTGTATGTTTTTGTTTTATTTGAGGCCAATTCACTGGTTCCATTTTCCCAGCTTTTTTTTTTTAAAGCACTTTTGAAGCTTCTATCATTTCTGCTCAGCAAAGGAAGGCATTTTCATTACATGCTTGTGTTGGTCAAAAAAAGCAGTCGTATAATTTTTATTTTCTTAACCAGAGACAAATAGGTTGTAAAAAATGACTGCTATCATGGCCTTTGAATTTTGGGTGTTCTTTTCAAATTTAGGTCAAAAGCCAACATTAATAGTCAGATGGAATGACTGTCACATGGAAGAGCTGCCAAGCAGATAATAAGTTCAGAACTCTTAATTGAAAATTAACATATCCACATTTGTATTCCTAAATTGAAGAAAACGGCTGTTTTGGATACCACTATAATGAGATGCTGTATATTTCACATGCTGAATCCCAAAGGGGAAGCCATTCATTTCTGTCTGATAGATGTTTCTGGGCTTCAGTATAACTTGAAAGATGATGGTAGGAAATTCAGGCAGAGTCAGAGGGATCCCACTTTATTTTCTAGGGGTTGTGATGTCCATAAATATTAATCAGCTTTCTGTTTGATTAACTTGCTGAGCTTGTCTCCAAAAGGCTATAAGAGCAGACTGGAGTAGCAGTCTCAATTTCTTCACATCCCTAGCAGCATTATACGTACATCTACACCCTACCATGACCTCATATAGGTAGAAAGCTGATTTCCCTATCCCTTGACTTTGGGTTTAGCCATGTGATGTGCTTTGGCCAATGGAATATAAGCGAACGACAAGAGCAGAGACTTGAAATGTGTTGGTTGTACTTCTGTTATTGCCCTGAAAAGCTGCTGCCCCTTCAGCCTGAATCTCAGAATAAGACACGGGGGTGAGGGGTAGACCCCAACTGGACCTGCCTACACAAGATCAGCCAAACCTCACTAAACTGCAGACCCATGAGTAATTAAAAACATTCATTGTTACTAGCCACTGAAATATTTTGGTTGCTTATTATATAGCAAAATTGGCTGATACATACTATAAACTGAAATGTGGTTTATAAGCAACACAACCCAGGAAAGCTCTGCTGAATTGATATTCATCAAGTGAAAGAGAAGGTCGAATGATTAAAAAGTTATCAAATTCTCATATCAACGTTTAGATGCATTCTAGGTACCAGGATTAAGTGGCAATAATTGGCTAGAGGTAAGTATTAAAAATAAAAAAGCAAAATACTAGTCAATTTGAACTCAGTAGGTCATATTTCCAGGTTTTCAAACAGACTATTCTAGATTGCAATATTTGAAGGAAGCCTGCTGCGATATGCTAATCACTATGAATTCAGTGGTCTTTGGAATACCTCCAAAATGCTAAACTCGAGTTTAGAACACAATTGGGTTCTCAAATAAATTTTTCGGAAACAAAGGAAATAAGTCCTCTTGTCTAGAAAGAGACAAGATAGTGAGAAGATAAATTATACCCTTCAAATATTGTGCAGTTTATTCTACGTCAGTTTCACCTTAATAAAGGTATTAAAAATATTAAGTGCTTTGAAAGAAATCACGTGAGAGACATGCAAAGCCTCTACCTATAAAGTCTAATATGCTCTTGTAAGATATTTAGGTAGATGTAAATAAATGAAGGGATTTACCATAGTCCGAGAGTGGGCATCTCAATATTGTAGAGATGGACATTGACATGTTTTAAAACGGGTATCCCCACGGGCTAATTTTCCTCATCTGATGAGGTGATTCAATGATTTCTAAGATTTCATTTTTGGCCCTATTCATTTATGAATACTATAGTTCCAAGCATCGAGAGAAGAGTATACATAATTAAAGTTCAAAACAGAACCAAAGGACTAGCAGCTATCATCATATTTATGAGCAAGTTTGGAGTGAAAGAAATTTTCTGCTTGTCTAGGGAGTCATTTCAGTAGGATGGAAGATGTACATTCTCTAGTCTAACGACCACAGTGCTCCTCAGCATATTTTCCCTTGAAGTACAAAAGGATACATAAATTTTAAAGATTAAAAGGAGAGTTGTGATGGCTTTGATGTTTTTTTCTTCAAAGTATAAACATTTCAATAGTTCACAAGTTATAGCTTTACATAGTGGCAAATACTGCAATTAAAAAGACCATATGGGGAAAAAGAAGGAGTCAAAACATTGAGACTCACTGGGCATCATCAAATCTGGTTTCCATTAGCTTCTGGTGGCTGTGCGGTGGGCTAATATGTAGTCATTAATGAAAATTGTATTTTAGGGGCTTTCTAATAGGTTGCTTCTAAGGAAAGAATTTATGTGAGAAGACTACAACTGTTTGCTATAATTGCTTACATTATATTGGGTATATATTGATATTTAGGTTAGTTAAAATGGTAAAGCAGAATGAATACTATATTCAAGAAATGAGTAAAAGTACAAATCTAGGCAGCCCAAAATCAAGGAAGTGGTTAGGATGTCCCCTCAACCAAGCGCCCTTGGCCCCTTTGTGCAGATATGGAAAAGTTTAAACCTAACTAGCAGCTTATAGCACTAGGAGAAGGTTGGCTGATCAGACTTTGATTCTTTCTCTGATCAAGCTATGCTGGCCCTATGTCCTTCAATAAACCACGGTTTTCATAAGAAAACACGAAAGCTGTTGTATACTCCATCTTTCCCTTTACTTTGAAATTTTAGCAAGCTCAAATTACCATCTGAACTTAAATACACACAATTGAATTCAAAGAACATGAAGAAATGTGCTGATAACCTAAGAAAAACTATTACTAGATTCCTAAAATAAATACTAAGAGAAAGATGCCAAATACAACACGATTTTTTTTTTAGTTTGAAAATTCATATCTTAATTGACCTTTAAAAAATTTTTTCCTAGATAAAAGAGAAAGTACAATAAATTCAATTTTAGTCTTTTTGGACATTGGTGGATGATATTTGCTGAAATTAAAAAGAATATTTTGACAGGTGTTACCAATAAGCTTGTACATTAAAATATCTATATTACTTGCTCTAAATGAATAATTTAAAAATATATCTGAATTGAATGCATCGCTTGAGAACTTAAAGTGAACAATAAATAAGGTAATACCAGGCACAGGTAATTTAGGTACCATAATATTATTTAGAAAATACATGTCCTAGGGCCGGCCGAGTGGCGCATTGGTTAAGCGCTGGTTTTGGGATGCCAGCGGCCCCGGTTCGGATCCCACATGAGGGCCAGTGACACTGCCCTCTACAGCTAACAACAGCTCCACCTGGAGCTGGGCTGTGCGAGCCCCGGTGATGGTGTGGGCTGCAGCCCCTGCTGCAGTGGGCTGCCATAGGCTACAGTGAGTGGCCCGCAGCCAGCGTGAGCGGCTGGCAGCCATCATGAGCTGCCAATAGCCACCGTGAGCGACATCCAGAGGCCAGCGACCAATCTGCCTCATCCGGGAAGAGCGCAATGATGATACCAACAGTGAAGCAACATCCTCCGCAACTAAATTGAAGAACAAAAAGACAGCAACTTGTCTGTTCCCCTTCCCCGATTCCCCAACGCTGTTCCCCTCCGCCAATTCCCCAATAAAATCTTTAAAAAAAAATACATGTCCTAAATTAATATTAGCTAACCACATTAGCTAAAAGCTAATCCTTGAAAACAGATTAGATATTTTAGTAGTTGAATGGAGTAGCAAAGAATGGATGTTGATGATGTGGCTTTATGAAGAAGAAACTCCAGAAAATAAAGTTTTAAACCCTATGCATTAAGCAGAACAAAAAACAAAGTATGTAGCTTGGTTTAAGGAACAAAAAATATTTAAAAGAAGAACATTCGAATAAAACTAACAATTTTGTAAATGGTATAGGTTAATAAGTTGCTTTTACCAATTAAGATTTTGTCACAGTTTTGATAACAAATCAAAAAGAAACAAATAACACACAATGTACACTGATTATTACTGAGTTAGGTAAGAGGACTTCTATTGTTATTATATAAAATGTCACAACACAGTTGCTTTAGGCATAAAATACAAATCACATGTACCCTACCTGAGATTAAAAGACCAATGGTGAATCCATTCCTCTTCATAGGATCACCAAACTAAACCTATAGTTTTCATTTATTTCTACTAAAAGTTTCTACATAATGATCTAAGAATGTCGCCTTTTATTTTCCCACTAAACAAAAAGCGTATGTTGATTGAAAGTATTCTGAAACTATTCTGTGAAACTACACTGCATTTTGACTTATTTGTATCAATTGTTTGTTTGATAGTTATTCTTAAGGTAGGAAAATGCTTTCTTCCAGTTCACGTTAAAATCTCCCAGGTCTGTCTTTTTCTTTTGTCATGGGGACAAAAATATTTTTAAGAACGCTGGTATATAAATCTCTGGAAGAGAGCATTCACAAATAATTTCTGATCAACAGATTGCATACATTTCCCAATCAGCTGTGCAGACTGAGCATTTTTCACAGCTCCAGTCATTTTATAAAGATGATTCAGAATGAATCAGTCCTACTGCCACTTATATTATTTATATATTCACAGTATTGACAGGTTTCATTTTCTTCCCACCCTCTACTCCTCTTCTACAGGAATAACACGACATGGAACGGGGAGCAGCAAGAAACATCTGACCTTCCTTCTTTAAGGCATCACTCAGTTAATCCTGAGAGCCCACGAACCATAACGTGGGATAGTCAGATCCACATCAAACTTCCTTTCATGTCTTCAAGTGCTTTCTCTAGAATATGAAGTCCACTTATTCTGTAGAATACACTAAGGCATGTGAATCATATAGTTAAAACTATGACAGGAATAATACAGAAATAGTTATGGCTGCAGCTGCTGTAAATACTGGAACGAAATTCCCCTAGGAATAATGACACCGGGATGCCTTGCAGAGGACCAATCTCCCAGAATTCTGAGCAGTCATACCCATTGTGACATTTCAGAATGCATTGCATCTCCTCCTGGGATTACTAAAAATTACACCTGTACTTAAGTCACCTAGCAACAGTTTATGCCACTAATTCTTTTTAAAGGTATATTAACAGCAATCTTTGCAAATGTCTCTTTGAATTGATTAGACAATGTCTCTTGGAAGCCTCATCTTGGACTCAGTTGACATGGCAGAGGAAATGAATGTTATCCTCTTGTGCCATTTGCCTAAATTCAAAAAGGTAAAGAAAAGCCAATTAAAAAACCAGACATATCTAATAATAAATGAAGTCTGACTATAAAAAAAGATTGTTGTCAAGACAAATCCATTGCCTGGTTGTCTTCAGCTGACATCTATTTTTATATAGACAGTATGGCTTCGATTCAGGAATTAAACATGAAGAAACATTGAAAAAGCCAATTATTCAAAACGCATGTAAAAAGTATTATTTCAAAAATCTCTTTTCATAATATTCTTGTTTTGAATATTATAGCTTTTAAACATTTAACTAAATAGATCTATGGGTTTAGCTTTAATGATTATGCCAACAAGATGGTAACATAATAAATCCACATCAATTTTAGATGTATTCCTAATATTATATAACAAATTGGAAAGGAATTTCACTTATAATTATCTCTATGAAGACAAGCCACAAGGGTAATTAACAGAGCTATGACTCCATATCACAAGGGTTAAACCAGATGGTAACGTTCATTATTTTTCTCTCCTACACAACCGAATATCATTCACTTTCTCCTGGGAATGCATGATCTATTAAAATGAAACATATTATTATGCAATACTTGATGTAATAAGGTTTTTTGTTGTTTTTTTTTTAAACTCAGTACAGAAATGCATCTATCCCCTCCAGATCGGGGGTGTCACTTACAAACAAATTAATTTACAAATGTTACTTACAAATGTAACTTACAAATAAATGACCAGAACTAAATATTGTATTTATGATGTATAAGCTTAATATAATGATATCCCTGGACAAGGGAAGATAGAATTATTTTTAAAAAACTCAACAGTGAACCATTACAATTAAAATACAGGCTTTACATTTTTGCTACAAAATAGCTGATATTATTAATTTCCAATAGGTATTCAGGAAAAACATAAGCTTCTTTGCTGTTTCAATTAGCTCTTGTCACAGTAATGCAGACTAATACACTATGGTTTCAAACAATCATTTTTTTGCTCCTGGACGTGCATGGCTAGTACAACCCTGCTCATATGTCTGTCATCCTCTTTCTGAGACGGGCATCAGAGATGGAGCACAATCTTCTCATATGTGAGGTAGAAGCGCAAACAGGAAAACACAAGGCCTCTTAAGGCCCAGCCTTCAAAGTAGCACCCTATTGCTTCCACTTCCGCTTCCGCTTTGCTCCCACTGCCTTGCTGTCTGCTAAAGCAAATCACATGGCTAAGCCCTAAGGCCAGGGTTTGGAGGGTATACTCCATTCGATAGGAGGCAATGTCAAGGTTGTGCTTGCAGAAAATGAAAAAGAACTAGGGCTGATTCATATACTACAACTATATGACAGCTTCTTTAAAGCAGATAATATAGTGCAGACCATGAGAATTATGTGTGCTTGCTTACACCTGTGACTTTCTTCTTCAGGGTGTAATTTTTGCCACATATTTACCCGTGCCTGAAGACGGCTCTGTATTATTATGAATGTCCTCAGTGATTAACCTGCTACCAGCCTGCTACTATTAGATTTAGGAAATAAATAATTCAGCTACCTATTTTTTCAGGTTCTTGTATAAGAATTCAAAAACATATTTTATTTGGAGTAATCCTTTCGCAGTATTCTGTGACTATAGACAGATGGATGCAATTTCTAGTACGGGGAGCAGAGCATGCCATTTGAGGCACAAGCCCTGTCTTACTCAACTCTGGTGTTACTTTTCCTGAAGAGAATATATTTTATGGTAATAATAATACAACACTGCCCTTAAGGAGCTTGGGTAAATTTATTTTCTTTTCCAATACCATAGAAAAGAAAATATTTCACATCATAAGAATTAGTCACCCTCTGTGAAAAGACCTGCAGCAAAGGGACTTCTCAGATATACCATGTAGGCAAACTACTTTCTCAATGTGTATTTGTGTGTGTGTGTGTGTGTGTGTGTGTAATTTTTTTCCTGTCTCTCCCCTTAGAAATCCAATGTTTTCATCTTGTCTCCCCAATTATTATTTTTCTGATGCTGTTCCATTTTTGTAAACAGAAAAGTAAGAGAAGAATGTGTTGGAAAACTTGCTCAGAGAATGAATTTCAATTTGGTTCCTCTATTAGAGGACTAATTTGCTTTCTATGTGCAATTCTGGTGTGATCACTGTTGCATCTATTATTGGATTGCAACTCCTATGCCTCCACCTAAACTCATTTTGAGATTCTCACATGGCAGGTCAGTTGTCTAAATTGTACACAGCCTAAATTCTGCCACAACTTGTCTCCAACTTCTTGGTGTCATATTTGGTGAAACAGCAGAACATTTTACTGTATTTTCTTTTTCCTTTGCTTTACAAGGCCAGGGTAGGCCTTTCTTCCTTGGCTTGACAGACTTTATAGAAGGAAAGCATGAGAACTTTATATAGGAAAGCATGTAATTTGTATTTTTTTTCTTGCTTGTTCCCGCTCCCTTTTCCTCTCTGTTAAATCAACTAATTCTTTTCTATGTTAACCACATTCATAACACAAACTATTTTATATGCAAGTTCAAATAAGTAAGGTAGCAGTAAAAATCTATTCAGAATCAAACCCGCTTGAATTAATCAAGGATACCTTATTTCTTTAGGTCAGAAACAAAAGGAAAATAAATACAAAGTTATAGGCATGAAACTATTTATTCAAGACAAATGTGGTTAGGACTTACTGATGGGTTAGTAAAATACAGCTGAAGGTATTATGCCTTTCTAAGGATAGTCAGATAATCATTTTACCATCAAATGTATGTGATACCTATCTGCCTTCTATCCTTCACTTTTATCTCATACAGAGTCCCAGACAGAATCTATTTCAGTACCGTAAACACTGTATATGTGTATGAGCATGCATGTGCACATGTGTGTGTGACACACACACACACACCCCAAATCACAGGAGCACAAAACCTGTTTTCCTTTTCTTAACTTTGATTTTGATAAATTGATCCTGTTTCACAAAATGCTCCTCTGTGAAAGAGATAAAATTCCCTAAATCAAGGCTGAGACATAATTATGAAAAATTCAGCTAATAATACAATTGGTTTAAGGTACAGGAATCAACCTGAGGAAAAAAACTCTCCTGATCCTGTAATTTGGTCATGTTAGGCGAAGTTATAATTTAATGTCATGAGCCATTAGATCATGACATTCAATTAATGATCATGGCTCAGATGGAGGCATGGCCAGTTTTATGTAATGTGCAAAGGGAAAAAGAAAGAAAGAGGCGATGTAAATCTTCCTCGGTACCATCTGCCTTATCTTTTCCCCATGCTTCTCCCAAACAATGGAAAGAATAAACAAGACTATTCCTGAATGGCTAAGCATTGGAGATGAGGATACCGGATACCAAGTAAAAAATTCTGCAACACAAGCAGAAATTCAAGTATTTTCTTCCCTCCTTTCTCCTTCAGAAGCGCAGAGAATCTACCCGACAGGATCCAAATGTGTCACATTTCAGAGCTGAAATGGCCTTAAGCAAACATCTGGCCCAGGGGTTCTCAAATTTAAATGGGTACAAGAATCCCCTGGGGGGAATCTTTAAAGATGCAGATTCCCTGGCCCATCCAAGGGAATCAGCTTCTGACAGTGCATTTGTAATAAATTCTCCAAGTAAAAATAGTGCAGGTTGCATGTGAACTTGGAGAAACATTTCTTTTATCTAGCTGTGTCATTTTCTAGAAGACAAACTGAGATTCCCCAATGCCGCCGATTTCCCCAAGATCGCACAGGTAAGTGGTCAGGATCAAAAGCTAGGTCTCTTAACCTATAAAATAAGACTTTGCACTCTCTGATGCCGTGATATTTCTAAAAACTCCCTCTACAAGTCTGATAGCTCATTTTTTCTTATTTTGCTATTGTCACAAAATACACATAACATCAAATTTAGTGTTTTAACCATTTTAACATGTACTGTTCCGTGGCATTAAGTACATTCACTTATTGTGCTGCCATTACCATCATTCATCTCTAGAAATGTTCATCTTCCCAAACTGAAACTCTTACCTATCAAACAATAAACCTCCAATCTCTTCACCCCCAGACCGTGGTAACCAGTGTTCAACTTCCTGTCTCTACAAATTTGACTATTTTAGGTAACAGTCAAATTCAACTTCACGTAAGTGGAATTATACAACATTCACCCTTTCATGCTTGGCTTATTTCCTTAGCATAATGTCTTGAAGATTCATCCATGGTAGCTCATATTTTGATTTGCTGAATCCTTCAAACTGCTTACTCAAGACAATGTCTGGCCCTTAAAAACAAGGAAGTTCTGTCACTTGTCCAACTTTAATAGATGGCTGCTAAATGAGGGAAAGAACTCAGAAAGGGTGGTACCAGGTGAGTGAAAAAGATAGAGCCTAGAGGCAGGCACAGAGACTTGAAATATATTTTCTGCCTAGCTGAAAGTCACTTGAAAAGAAAAAGAAATGAGAAATGTGAGACACAGAGAGAGAAACAGACAGACACTAAGAGAATGATAGGAAAATGGACCTTCCAGCAGCCAGTTGACCTGCCCAGCTGATATCAAAAGAGCAGGGACAAATAATCCTCAATGAACCTTGAGGACTGCCCACAAAAAAAAAAAAAAAAAAAAGCAAATTGTAGACCCATGTGCAAAACAAGTAACTGCTATTGTTTTCAGCCATTCAATTTTGGACTGTTTTTTTTATGTAGCAAAAGTTCACCATAATGCCTACCCTGACCTTCTCCATAAAGTATGTGGGAGGTGTCCCCCACTCTGGGAGGCCAAAGGACTCTGTACCCACCTTAACTACATCCCTTACCTCCTTGACTAGATGTCCCTGTCTTCGTCCCCCAATTCCTACCACTATTAATTCCTCCTTGGGGCCAGATACGGCTCTTATCAACCTTTGGATCCTCAAACCTCTTTACTGTTCTATGGCACACCACACTTCTCCATGGCTGTCCTTAAAAGTCACATTCATGAACCCGCTCAAAAAAGTATATTTCTACTCCGTGTATACATTGCCTGTATATAAAAAGTTCTTTTGGTTCGGGGTAAGAAATTCATTTAGAGTTGTCTAACCAATCCAATGGTTGTGTCCAAATAATGACAATTGTTTTCTACTCCAAACCAGAAAATGTCAACAATTTCTCATAGCAGATAAAAATGCTATTTATACTCATTTCAGTTTTTAAAACTGCAGTGGACAACAGCTTTCCAACCATTTGTGGAACTATTATAATAACTAAAAATAAGATTTATGGAGTAAATCATTGGGAAGAATGCCTGGTCAAGCAGTTCATAAATATCCAGGTCTCATTCTCTTTGGAGCCACAGCCTTGAATTAAATTCAACATTGAATTGTTGAATTCAGAGCAAAGGACTGAGGTGAAATGTGGTTGGCTCCTGAGAGCAGGTTAAACAGTCCTTGCTGCAGAGAAAAACTTTTTCTGTAACTCACAGGGAATAACATATTTTAAAAGGTGTTGGAAGGGAATAGAAATTACAGGGGAAAAACTGAAGCCATTAGAGAATTTACAGATTATGTTTAAAATGACTCAGATCATTGTAAGTTATAATAATAATGATAATAATAATAGTAATAATAATGATGATGTTGATGATATTGAACTTGCTAATAGGCCTCTCAAGGACAACCACGGATGCAGGAGCAAACAAAAGTAATTTCTCACCATCAGGAAATAGACATTCTTCCATCTAGACTAACATAATCTCCAGTGGGGAATGATTTATTTCCCTTGCCTTCGTGAAACTCTCTTTCATAACTAGGGGTAATGGCTTCTTTTACTCTATGGGGAATGGCTGATTTATGCATAGACCTTTGTTTAATAACCTTTCTTCAAAGATTGATGCTGTTAAAAAAGAAAAAAAAAGTGAACTTTTTGACATTTTATTTTAATGTAATTTAGAAAACCATGTATACTGCAAATGGACCTCATGTGGAATGAAAATCACATGCTAATAACCTAAATTATTTTGAAGATCATTAATCTTTGACTAATACCTGAAGCATTCTGTTATCAGAATTATGAAAGGCACAAGAGACATACTAATGAAGTTCATTTGAAAAATAATTTGTAAATACAAGACTGAAGGTTCTTTTATTTGATCCTCCCAATTCATGCTTTCAGAATTTTCCAATAGGAAGGGGGGCATTGCTATCCACCACATCAAGGAATATTATTATTAAATTTTTTTTGCCTAGAAAGTTTGGCTCTCAGAGACCACGAACCCTCCAAAAACCTTCGAGTTTGAATGAAGGAAGGAGTAGAAAGTGATGTGAATTTCTTTGACTTTTTCTGTGGTCCAACTTTTCTTGACCTTTTTCTCTTCTTGTTTGGAGAAAAAGGCCTAACATTGTATAGCTCTCATCCAGTTTCTGATGGAGATCAAAGAAAGTTAGTGACCGGCTTAGCCTCTCACTGTCTTCGGTGCTACTGCTTCATAGCGTGCATTTAAAACAATTTTATTAATCTTAGTAACATATCTATAAGTTATTGATGCGGCCTCCAATGTTGGTCAGACTATTTGGAAAAAATAAACGACTTTTACTGAATTGTGTTTCAGGGGTTCTCAAAGTCTGGTGTCTGGTTGAAAGAGAAGGGCAACAAGTCAATTTATTTTCCTCAAGGAGGTCATTAAGAAAGACAAAATAACTCTTTTTAATTTACAGTGTAGTATGTTTATTCTCAGGAATGGGGGTATTAATGTTTGTCTCTGAAGACTATAAGAACCTTTTCGAGCCTGAGTCAATATTGATACTTAAGAACTAAAATCTATGGAAGATTATTAACCTTTTCTTGGATAAAAAAAGACAAATATTTTTAAAACATCAGAGTTCTAATACTCAGGGTAGCCATTATTTTGGGAGCATTTTCATTAATTCACTCATTTCTTATTAAGTAGTTTCCTACTCAAATCAAATGAAGATTGCTCCATTGAGGAGTCTGTAGTGAAATAAGCAACACAAAAGCATCTGTCTGTATCTATCTATCTATCTATCTATCTATCTATCTACACACACACATCCACACATCCACACCCACACACCTCTGAGAAGTAGTATAGTAACATAATACTAACAATGTTTATTCATTGCTTACTATGTATCAAATTATGTTTTATGCACTTCACATATATTAATTTGTATCACTTTCACAACAACCGGATGAGATAGATGTTATCATTATCGCTGATTTATAGCTGTGCAAACTTAGGACAATTAAAAAATGCATCCATGGTCACTAAGTATAAGAATCATGATTTAAAAACAGGCAGTCAGGCCTCAGCGCCTACCTTATTAAAAACTAACCTGTCCAGCCTCTCTAATGCACTACAGAAAGCACTGAACACCACTTAGAACGCAAAGAAATGCCTATGGGAATTGAGAGGGAGACAAGATGTTTTCCAGCTCGGGAGCTAAGGGAACAGGAACGGATTTGAATATGGCTTTCCTTGAAAAGTAGGTAACATCTCTGTACATTGAGATGAGGAAAACGAATCCCAAGAAAAGAAACGAGGTCATCAAAAGACATAAAATTATATTCGTTTGTTGCTTTTTGTTTAATATCCCACATATGAGTAAAATCATATGGTTTTTGTCCTTTTCCACCTGGTTTATCTCACTTAGCATGATACTTTCAAGATCCATCCATATTATTAAAATTGGCACAGACTCATAGACACAGACAACAGTATGGTGGTTACCAGAGGGGAAGGGGGGAGGGGAAATGGTGAAGAGGGTAAGGAGGGTCAAATATACATGGTAATGAAAGGAGGCTTGGGCTGGCAGAATGGTTCATTGGTCAAGAGTTGGCTTTCTGTAATTGAATATATATAGATAGTCGCGGGATGTGGATTATACTGTGGAAGGGAGTCAGAGGAAGTGTAATAGATATATATGATATGGCGGGGGAGGACTGGGGTGGCGAATTGGGGGAGGGGGGTTGTCACTTTGAGGGGTAAAAAGTATAACTAGTGCACTGTGTTGTACACCTGAAACTAATTAAAAATAAATACATTAAAAAAAAAAGAGTTGGCTTTGAGCAGTAGGGCTGCTGGTTCGGATCCCACATGGGCCAGTGACACTGCGCCCTCTACAGCTAAGGTTGTGAACAGTAACTCGACCTGGAGCTGGGCTGCCATGCGTGGCTGGTGATGGTGTAGGCTGCAGCTCCTGCTGTGCTGGGCTGCCATGAGCTACCGTGAGTGGCCGGCAGCCAGCGTGAGCTGTCATGAGCCGTCGTGAGCAGCCGTCCAATGGCTGGCAAGCGACTTCCTCAGCCGGGAAGAGAGCAATGATCATAATACCAACATGGGCCAATGAAGCAAAGTCCTCCACAACTAGGCTGAAGAACCAAAGGACAGCAACTTGCCTGTTCCCCTTCCCTGATTCCCCAACGCTGTTCCCTCCCCAAATTCCCCAATAAAAAATCTGAAAAAAGGAAAGAAAGGAGACTAGACTCTGGGTGGTGAGCACACAATGGAATATATAGATGATATATTATAAAGTTGTACATCTGAAACTTACATAATGTTATTAACCAATGTTACCACAATAAATTTAATTTAAAAAAACACAATAGTAAGCTCGTTAGCTGTGCATTTTAGTGGGAGCTGAGGATGCATGGAGAGGAAAGAAAGAAAAAGATTGGAAATTAAGATTGGGGGCCAATCCTGAAGGGCCAGGTGAAATAGTCTATGGAATATTTTGAAGGGTTTGAGAAGTCATAAATGCTGTTTGAACAGAGGAGTCATATATTTTTTTATTCATTTGACAACTATTTGTTGAGCACCTAACATGTGCCCAGGCACTGTCTTGGCAATGGGAGTATATAAGTGAATGAAGCAGATTAAATCCCCGCCCTCATGGAATTTATCATCTAGTTACAATCTAAGCTATGTTTTAGGAAGCCTAATTTGAAATCGCACTTGGAAAGAAGGAGTGGAGGAAGGTGAAAGATCCTAAAAGCATGAATTAGAGTAGAGGTAAGGGAACTGGAAAGAAAGTAACGGGTGCAAAGTATGAGGAAAGTAAAAATCAATAGATCTTGAAAGTGAACTAGAAAGTGAGGCAAGTAAGAAGGAGATGTAGAACTAACTATTTGCTTGGAATTTTCCCTGATTGAAAAGATGGCAGTATGATGGATGGCAGGGTAGTAGATAAAGACTTGGTATAAAAGATATGGTCAATTTGGATCATATTGAGTTTGTTATGTCTGTGAGACATTTGTGTAAGACATGTCCCACATACAGTAAGTAATGTGGGACTGATACTGGAAAGAGATATAAATCTTCACATCATTGCATTAAAGGAGATAGACAAAAGACTGCTTCTAGTGTAATACCTAGTATATAACCAACACTTATGACTGTTGATTGATTGACTATTGAATGAAGAGAAGGAGATTAATGAAGACAGAAAAGAGAGCCCAGAATACATCCACAGGTAAAGAAAGAAGAATGAATAGTTAGAGAGGTCAGAAAAAATTAGCAGAATACAGCACCCCAGAAAGTCAAAAGGTGAGGAATTTTCCAGAAGGTCAAATTTAGTTTCAGATACTGACTCCTCTCTCTCTATAGTTGTATGACCTTAGGAGAAGCTACCCAACCTCTTAAACCTTCAGTTTTTTCATCTGTGTAAAGGATAGAATGATAGTTTAGCATGCAAGCAAAGTACTTAGTACACTGCCTGGTACATAGTATTATATTTTTTAAAGTGAGATATTATTATTATTTATCCTAATAATTGGATACATACATGGTTTTATTAATCCCAGAAAACAAAACATTTATTTATTTAATAGATTTTTATTTTTAAATTATTTCCCTCCTAATCTGATGTTATAAAACTCAAATTACTTGACTTTCAAGGAAGTAGTAATAACTGAATTACTTAACATCTCTAATTTTACCCTCCTTAACTGAAAATGGAAATAATCGTATCAATACCAGAGGTTTTCAATGAGAATCAAATTAGAGAATGAAAGTAAAATTGCTTTGTCAATTACTAAAAAAAAAAAAAGAAAAATTTAGTTATTATCATTCTCATCATTAACTTTGATCTATTGATTTGAAAGAGTTCAATATCAGGTTTATATCTTTAGTTTGACTTTTGTCTAATGATAATTCGTAACAATAATATGGATCTTTCACTTGAAGAAAGCTTTTGTAAAGTGCTTTTATATTTATTATCCTATAAGATTCTCACAAAAGCTCTGTGAAGTATGAAAGGCAATGGTTATTAAGGGCTATCAAAATTGACTTTTCAGTATGCACACTGTCTTCTTACCTAGGTGGGACTTTCGGTTTGTATAGTATATATAAAATTACAGAATCCAATAATTGAATTACAAAGTTATTTAATTTAGTGCTGCCTTGTATCATTCCAGATATTAGCTAACTATAATGACAATATCCAGAAAAGTAAGTTCTAAAGTTTTTAATACATTCAATTAATATGTTTACACATATGCCTGAAAGAGATCATGGTAACATGATCTGGAATGTTATAACTCTTATAAGAACATGACTAAACTCATTGCATTAAATTGAGGTGATTGTTTTTCATCATTGGAAAAAAATAAATGGATTCTTATTTTTGATATTTAGTCTTTCTTACTATCGGAGATAAAGCACCAGTCTTAAATACTTGTCCTCATTGACTCTTTCCTTTTTTTTTTTTTGAGGGCAGTGTTACTGGCCCTCATATGTGGGACCAAAACGGGGCCGCTGGCTTCCCAAGCCAGCACTTAACCACCGTGCCACTCGGCAGGCCCTGACTCTTTTCTTTTAAACTTTTAATTATTTGCACTATTTAATTTCCGATCTTCTCTATGATCTACAGGAATTTCAGGGTCCAAACCTGGAACATAAGAAGGGACTGAATACAGTAAGACAACAAGCATATGGCTCTTGAATGTTTTCCTGAGTACTACAATCTGTAGTATTGCAAATGTGTATGATTTTTTTTTTTTAGCTGAGCCATCCTGCCACCTGTTGGCAGCTCAATGGCAACTCAGCTCGGGCTGGCATCGAACTGCCGTTGCTCAGAGTTCAGCTCGCACTCTGGAGCGAGCTCTTAACCAACTGAGCCACTCGGCCGGCCCCTATGATCTTTTTATAGTAGCTTTTTTATATTACATGAGAATAAAAGGGAAAATAAATTTTTCCATGTTTATATAATAGAACAAACTAACTGGCCTTATTGGAAAGAGTTTTTCAAGATCTTGGATACATTACCCAAATACTGTTACTTTTTCCACAGTATGAGTTTCACACCAAAGCTTTGCTGGCTCTTGGCCTTTTTGCATGGTTAAACCATTAAGAGAGTCCCCATAGCTATGTCTCTTTGAGTAATATAGAAGATGGCATCACTTAATACCAATTTGTGCTACAGGAAGCAATACTTTGGTGACTTTTAGGCATATATCTGAGTGGACCGTGGGGAAATTTAAATAGCAATGACATAGATTGTTGTGTAATATTTTGGATTTATATGGCTTCCATGTCAATGTCCTTCAATTGTATATCTTCAACCTAGATCTTTCTCCAAATTTTAGATTCACATTCACAAGTGCTTCAAGGGAGGTGATATTAGATTGGTGCAAAAGTAATTGCTGTCTTTGTTTTTAAAAATAATGGCAACAAAGCAATTATGTTTGCACCAACCTAATATTTTTGCCTCTGTTACTCACAAACACCTCAAAACAGACCACCTTGTTGACTTCTCCTCCTGCCATTATTTCTTCCCTTAGATTCTGCAACTCTGTAAAGGCACTCAGTCAGGCAAACAGGCCAGCAGTCAGTGAGTCGTCACTGTACCTCACACTCTCCCCTCGCTTCTACCTCCCATAAAGTACTTCACAATGTTGATTTTTACCTCAAATAGTTCACACATCTGTTTCATTTGTTCAACCTCAGCACCTTCATTATCATTTCTTGCTTGGAATATTACAGAAATAACGGGTGAACTGTTTTTCCTGGAGAGGTCTCATATCCTTCCAATTCATTCCCCTCACAGCTACCAGACTGGTCTTTTAAAAACAGAAGTTCAATTTTTCCATTTCCTTAAAACTATGCCGTGACTTCACATACACTACATATAAAGTCCAAACTCTTAAATATAGGTGGCAAGAGGGACGGGAAGGCAGCTTACCTATACAGAGCCCTTTGAATCCAGCGCTTTGTCCCACTGGTGGCCATTTTACATGTATCCTATCATTTACTCCTCAGAAAACCCTATGAGGTATTATATTCATTGTGTAGAATATAACTCAGACTTAGAGGTTAGGCAACAAGTGGTAAAATTAGTGATCTCTACCTACAAGGCTCAGACTCTACTATATCATGCTGTCTTTCTATATAACTTAGCCCCAGCTGATCCTTCCAATCTCATTTCTTACAACCATATCCCATCCATGGAGAATCTTCAGGTTCCCAAACTACCATACTGTCCAGAGCTTTAGACATGCTGTTACTTTTGCCAAAAATTCTCTTTTTTACTGTGTACTCTAGCTAACTCCAAACACATTCTTCTAAATTTCTCTGAACAGAGGTTTTCAACTTTGGCTAGACATAAGAATCATGAATAGGACAAACTGTGATCAATCCAGTTTGAATTTCTGGGTTTGAAATTCAGAGATCGGCATTTTTAAAAGCTCCTCCAATGTATAAGCAAGATTGAAAAACACTGTTGTAGGTGAGTTTCCTGGTCTCCCTGGCCTCTCTTAATTATCTTCTGTTTTCACTAGACCCTGTCTAGCCCTCTATTATAATACTCATCACATTTCTAAGTTCTTCTTAGCATAGCTATCTTCACCTCTGAAATATAAGCATACCAAAGGCAGAAACCATGTTCCAATACAGAGGCTCTGGAATACAGTAATACCTTGGTTTGTGAGCATAATTCGTTTTGGAAACAAACTACTTGTACAGCAAGACATCGCTTGTTTATCACGTTAAAATGTATTAGAAATGTTTGCTCATGTTGTGGAACACTCGCAAACCACAATACTCGCAATCCAAAGTTTTACTGTATATGTTACATAGTGATCTGGTGGGTACACACACACACACAGACACACACACAGACACACACACGTACATATAAACACTTGAAAACAAAGTTTCACAAAATAGTACTGACTCTTACTTAACAGGGATAGGCTCTACTATTTTCTGTTCTATTCTCTTAATTTTATTTCTTTTTATTTAAAAAATGTGACTTGGGTCTGGCAGAGTTGTGCATTTGTTAAGAGTTAGCTTGGGGGTGGTCGGTTAGCTCAGGTGGTTAGAGCGCAGGCTCATAACACCAAGGTTGCCGGTTTGATTCCCACATGGTCCACTGAGTTGTGCCCTCCACAACTAGATTGGAACAACTACTTGACTTGGAGCTGATGGGTCCTGGAAAAACACAGTTCCCCAATAAAATTTCTTAAAAAAACACACACAAAAAAACCCAGAAACAAAACAACAAAAAAAGAGTTGGCTTGGGATGCCAGGTCTGAGCAGCAAGGCCCTGGTTCAGATCCCACACAGAGGGCCAGTGATGCTTTGCCCTTTACAGCTAAGATGGTGAACAACAGCTCAACCTGGAGCTGGACTTCCATCAGTTGCCGGTGACAGTGTAGGCTGCAGTGGGGCTGGCGGGCAGCTGACGTGCACTTTTGTGAGCTGCTGTGAGCGGCCTTCCAATAGCCAGTGAGTGACTGACTCACCTTCGAAGAGCGCAATGATAATACCAACATGAGCCAGTGAAGCAACGTCCTCCACAACTAGACTGAAGAACAAAAAGACAGCAACTTGTCTGTTCCTCTTCCCCGATTCCCCAACGCTGTTCCCCTACCCCAATTCCGCAATAAAATCTTTAAAAAAATATGTGACTTGATGTTCATTAAATTGATTACACAACCCAGTACTTTGTCTGAACTGTGTATGAGAAACACCTCTGTAATCACATTTCTATTGCTAGTTCTGACATCACGCAAGGCACCTAACAGGTGCTTAATAAAGATTTGATAAATTAAAGTTCTTAGAAAAATAATACATATGAAAGTTTTACATATCTACAATGTTAGGCAGTTATCAGCAGGCAAAAGAAAAATATTAAGATTAACTTTCATACTCTTTAGACCTCAAAGTAGAAAGACTACAAAATATATATAAAACTCGATTCAAATTATAGCAACAGAGGAAGACACAGAGGGTTTCCTTTTCTTAGACTCAGTGATCCTCAGATTATCTTCTCTCTATTCTCAGATGTCCCAAGAAAGATGACAATCCAATTTATTCAGGATAGTAATTGTGTTACTAAGATTGCGTTCTTATTACTTCCTTTGGAATTATCTAGTGGGACGAGATTTTTTTAAGAAACAACTTCCTCTATTTCAATAATGTATTAGAAATCTAAGATATCTTAATGAATTTACAGGTATATCTGAAGGACAATTCAAAATTGATCAAACTTGTATCTTTGAATATGCTCTGTTTAATAGAAGAGAATTTTTATAATGAAGAAGGGGGTTGGGAGGAGACATGGATAAACAAATGAAATGAGAGAAGGGAGTGAGTTGAGAGAAACAGATTGAGACATAACTCAGATCATAGATGAAGGAATCTCAAACACTAATTGCTCCATAGTTTCTCTTGCGGAGGAAAAGATCCTAATTACACCACCTTTATGGCAGTCTTTCCCACCACATACCCACACCCACACGCCTTCTTTGCAAGCTGGTATTATATTTATTTCTTATGGGTGCTTAGAGAGCCAGTTAAGCTGGTGAAATTCTTGTGAAATATTAGCAAAGACGCCGAGTCTTCCCATTTTTAGTTAGTTACCTATGGTTTTATGTTAGAACTTGGAACCATGACCATCTTTATCAATTCTCTGAGGCTCAAAGCAGGAAATGTTTTGGACACAGGAAGAATCTGATTCAATTATAAATACAGTTGTTCATTTTAAGGATAAATTTTCAATTAAAAAAATCTCCAACTGTCACCTCACAGGGCTCTATATGGTACTCTTGTAAAAATGTACTGGCTTTAAAATTCCAGTTAGGCTTTCAGAAATAACAATACTTACAAGAAAAAATCTCATCACACTAAAGTACAACTCTAATGTCCACGGTTTTAGTAAGGAAATGAAATACCATGTTTTTCTAATATAAGGAAGATATTTTAATGTCTCTCAGAGTGGAATTAATCAGGTTAATTCCGTTAAGGAAGGGTATGCCTCATAATACATGTATGTTTACAGAATCCATAACTTGTAATTATTGCTGGGAGAATTAAATATCCTATGAATTGGATGATATACAACTGTGATAGGTAGTCTGGCAAGAGCTGGAGTCTCCATATCTAGAACAACTGATTGATAGTCACAAAGAAAAAAAAACATATTTTGGGAAGGTTTTCACTCCCTGTCTCCATTTGTATAAAGTAAAACACCATTGCTTTTGAGCGAACAGATATATCAGGATTTGTTGGGAGAGCTATTACTCAGGCTAAGCATTTGGAGTTTCCTTTTCTAATATGTAAGAATTATCTTTGCTATACTAGTAGTCCCCCCCTTGTCTGCGGGAGATACGCTCCAAGACCCCCAGTGGATGCCTGGAACCATGAGTAGTACCAAATCCTAGATGTACTATGGTTTTTCCTATACATGCATACCTATGATAAAGTTTAATTTGCAAATTAGGCACAGTAAGAGATCAATGATAACTAATAATAAAATACAACAACAATTATAATAATATACTATAATAAAAGTTATGTGCATGTGATCTCTCTCAAAATATCTTATTGTACTTTATTTACCTTTTCACCTAAAGGAAGCACTTTACAGCTTCTCTTCAGCATATCTGAATTGCCAGGATCACTACTGTTGTGTTTGGGGACCATTTTAAATAAAATGAGGGTTACCTGAATGCAAGCACTGTGATAGTGATACTGACAGCTATTAAGTGACAAACAGGCGGGGAGTGTCTGTAGCGTGGAGACACTGGACAAAGGAACGATTCATGTCCTGGGTGAGATGGCATGAGATTTCCTCATGCTATTGAGAATAGCACGTGATTTAAAACTGATGAATTGTTTATTTCTGGAATTTTCCATTTAGAACTTATGAATTATTTATTTCTAGAATTTTCCATTTAATAATTTGAGACCATGGTTGGCCACAGGTAATTGAAACCATGGATAAAGGGGGACTACTGTGCAGCATCAATCAAGCAAACGCTACGGCCTTCTCCACCTTCTTCAAATGAAGTAAAAAGGCATACTGTTACATATTTTTTCTTCATATATATTATAGAAAATTCCTCTTGTTCAAAATTTTAAAAATCATCCTTAGGGGGAAAAAAATCAAACACTCCATTTAGCTGAAATAGTATGTAATCTCAAGATATGTGGTTTTATTTATTTACTTTCAAGATTGGCATTTCCATTGTTGCTTTTAACCCCCTGTATCTTAATTCAACTCTATCACTTGAAATGTGCCATTAACAATAATCAATAGTTTCAGTCATTTAGAGTTTTTACCATGATGCCTCCAAGCATTTCATCAAAAGACCATTATTGAGACATTTAACTGAAAATTAGAGCTGGCTGAATATGTCATCCATATTCATAAAATGTAGTTTCAACCTCAGGTAACTGGAATTCATAGAAAACATAATATTAACTAAGAGAGAATGAGAAAACTGTCTCTGTTTTAAAATAATGTTGGAATCTTAATCCTACCATAGTGAGTGAAAAATGTTGTGTTTAAGGTTTTCAGGAACTGTAAGGGTCTTTTATATGGTTTTTAAGGATAAATACATTTTTTATGAATAATATAGTATAAGCTAAGAAAGTTTCCTCAGCATAGTTTCCAACTATTTTTAAAAGAGGGATCAGAAAGCTAAACACAAAATGTACCCCATTCTACCATAGTAAATATAGGTTAAAAAGCATGGTAATTTCATTCTTTAGTGATTCAGAATCTGGTAGTTTCTCAAGATTAGGAGTTATATAACAATTTTCATTTTATAGCACCACAGATATAAATATAAAATGTATAGGAGGTAGAGGGATATATCTTTGCCTTCAAGCAGACTTATTTACTAATTTAAGGGATATTTTATTAAATTCCTATCATAAAATGATTTTGAGTGAGTAGATTATTCTTTATTTTTAAAGTAATCTGCTTAAAAAATCCACTTACAGTTTTACTCTTTCCTGTTGCTGATGAGAACATGTAACTCCATAATTTATTAAAATTCTAGGGTGGCTTTATCAGCATTGACAAGGAGAAAAATTTTGTTTATGAAATATCGTAAGTCAAATAAGTTACAGCAGCATATTTCTAGCCATTCATCTAAGAGTGACCAAAAAATGTCCAAATTAAATCAACTCACACTGTGGAGAAGGAAGTAGGGAAAGAGGAGAGGGATAAGGCAAGAATGATGAGCTGAAGAAGCTATAAATTGCCACTGTCATCTACTGGATGCACGAGAGCAGCAAGTACAGTAAATACCCGCTCAAAACACACAAAAAGGGAGGAGAAAAACCAGAAGTGGAGGAGAAAAACTTTTGCTTATTATGATTTGATTTTGTATTATTTTTCAACCTGGGATACATTATCACTTTTTTCATAATTGAAAAATATGAAAAATTGAAATCAGTACCCCCAAATTGATCATCTTATTCTAACACTCGCAATTTTATTTGTGATCGCAGTCAAGTCTTTATATCAAGCCTGAAAACTCAACTATATATAACAAAACTGCATAATAGTTGAGGAAAATTATATCAGGCACTGAGAATAAACTCAAGGAGTCTCCTTGAACTACAAAATATGATTCTTACCAAGATTTCATTAAACAAAACTACCCCAAGCTTCTGTTTTCATTGTTTATGCAAATGAGGTTTTATAGCAATATTTTTTTGTTTCCAGGAAAAACAATTGTCTGAAAATTGTATTATCATTAACTATGACAAATTTAGCCATCTCATTTTTTATTTGCACAGACCATGTTAAGAAGAAAGCACCAAAATGCCAGGTTAGCATTTCAAAATGTATTTGAAAGTAATGAAGGGCAACTGATTTGGTTAGCAACGCTAAATAAAATAGACAATTCATACAGATGCTTTCCCTGTAAAATATGAAATAAACACTCAAAAATGGCAACTTTTTCAATTGAATAAACCAATCCCTCATTTATGTCTCTGAGCAAAATTTCTCCTCGACCAAAGCTCTGGTTTTATGTGTAAGTTTTTCCTGGTTAAAAATACATACTATTTAGAAGATTGGGGTGTTCAATGAAATAATAAATGGCTTTTCCTTTGCCCTTTGCCTCTCTCTTTCTTGCCCAAATGCTTAACTGTATCAGGCCACAGAAAACAACTTACAGATAACTTGTAGCTTGCACGTCAATTACAAGAACAAATGCTGAGAATTGTTCAATTGGATTCGGAAGAGTACTACAGTAGAAACGCTTGACTTACTTGCCATTGTTTCATTAGCTCTCTTACTCCCTTGGAGTCTTCCAGGAGCCTTTGCTTATGGGTGGCATCCTGCAGGACGTTGGCAGTGGTTTCGGCTTCTGTAAGCCAAGCAAGAAACTTCTCCAGGTCCAGGGGGAACTGCTGCAGTAATCGATGAGTTTCTTCCAGAGTAGCCTCTCGCTCGCTCATCCTGCAAAGAAACAAATGTCTAGATGTAGTTCTTAAATATCAGAATGGTGTAGCCAGAGAACCCCATGAAAAGAACAAGGATAAAGGGACTAAATTGTATATACCAACAAAGGGGTGAATTGCTGCTAAAATTCCTCTTAAAAGTAACAATAGCTAGAATAGCAAATATACATATACATATATACATGTATATACTTATATAAAAGTGTATATACATATATTCTATATAATACATATTATATATATATATATATATATATATATATATATATATATATATATATATATAATGGGGGTGCCAAACAATGTATACAGTGGACACTTTGGTCAATGTTGCTCAAGCAGTTCACTGTAATCAGAAGTGTCTGGATGCTGATGGTAACCACTTTGAGCACCTCTTGTTATTGCAGAAGTCAAATGTAACTCATATTCATCTTTTGTTATCGGTATATATTGAGTATTACAATTTTAATACAGTTTTCCTTTCTTAAAATGTGCATATATTCTTTTTAGCACTCTGTGTGTGTGTGTGTGTGTGTGTGTGTTGAGTTTTGAAAGTTCATATATGAACTCTCAAAAAATATCTTTTTTAACTTTCTAGTTTTTACCGATCAGCACTGAAAGTTTATTTTAATATGCTGCAAAAGTTTAAGCTAATCTTTATAGGTAAAATCTTAAAATCCCTACACCTTGCTTATCTTTGATGTCACCTGAGGCAGGAAATCAGGATTAGACAGGCAAGGAGAAGAGTCAAGGAAATGGAAAACTAGAACAGAAAGTGGAATGTTGAAGGAAAAAGGAGAAGGTGATTAGAGGGCAAAGAAGAACAAAAAGACTAACAAGTAGAAAAATAACATATTTCATACAAATCACTGTACAAAAATATTATTTAGCATAACACTAACTATTGTGTTCTAATAGTGTTAACTATTTTTTTTTGAGGGCAGTGTCACTGGCCCTCATATGTGGGACTCGAACTGGGGCCACTGGCTTCCAAAGCCAGCGCTTAACCACCGTGCCACTCAGCTGGCCCTAAATTTCTCAGTTTTTTTATTTTTTGAGGGCAGTGTCACTGGCCCTCATATGTGGGACCCGAACCGCGGCCGCTGGCTTCCCAAGCCAGTGCTTAACCACCATGCCACTCAGCCGGCCCAAGTTTTAACTATTGTATTAGCTTTATAATTAATTACCGTATTGTCTTACAACTGAGGATATTTTCCACAAGAAAATTTTATGCGTAATGGAAAAAGGAAACCCTAAAAACCAGACACATCTGGGTTCCAATCTCAATGTCCCCCACCACCTGTGTGATAGGGCAAGTTCCTTAATCTCTCTGATTTCTCAGTTTCTCATCTGCAATATATATTGTTGTGATGGGAACGAAAATACAACAATGTGTATAAAGCTTCACACCTTATATAGTTGCTACACATTACAGTTACTCAAAAATATTAGTCCCCTCTACCCAAATCCCATTCTCTCATTTCCTCTACTGTTATAGAAGGAGAAACCAAATTCACTAATGACAGAAAAAAATTTAAGAAAACTTATTCATATTTCCTGACTATATATAATGCATGTATTGAGGATACAAACACATGTGCCCTCAGCAAACATCTATATAATAATAGCTTGGGAGGGACAATTGCCTGAGGCAATAACAGTCCCATCTAAAAAGATTCAGGTAAATTTTGTCTGCAATGAGGAAATTAGTACTCTATTTAAACACTGAATTTGCCTTCGATCACTACACAAACACTTTCTGGGATTAAACATAAGCTAAAAATGGATTTAAAAAAATTGAACACTTGAATATGATACACGCTGCTTGTTAAGACGTGATTGTCAATAATTATACAAAATTGCAATTTATTTCAGCAGCAACTTTATCATGGGATGTGCAAACCAGGCAATAAACAAGTCCTGCCGAGCCAACGGCAGCCCCTGGAAGAACTGTTTATTCATCATAGGTGAGGTTTTTGCTGAGTATACAAGTCTTTTACAGTGTTGTTTCATTCGGCATTCAGACTGGATAAGAATCTTCTGTCGGCATGAACTGGTGGAGGATAGACTAGGTTTATGAGAATGTAGCTATTAGAAAATGGGAAACATTGTTCTAAGCTATTTATCAACTCCTAAATAAACTTTAATACTGCACAGCTGAAAGGTACTTTGGTATTCCGGTTGGGGCATCAGTTAAGCCTCAGGTAGTTCAAGGGCTAACCTGGACCGCTGGCTCCCTGCTTGTCTAGTTTTCAGGTGAACTATCCATGCAGAGGGAAAGATCCAAATTGTTATTTATGTATTTGTCTTTGAATTTAGTATGATTTAAAATTCAGAACTATTGCAACAGCACTGAGAGTCTTCATGTTACAATCTGGCATGAAACGCACAGGTTGCAACATGGGTAACTGCTGATATTTGACTGTTTCTGGCTACGAAAGCAGCAATTTCATTCATTTCCAGCTAATATTTCTTGTGGCTTGTGCATTAGAAATCACCAAGACTTACTCTGTCTCCAGCCCCAAATGCAGGATAGAAATAAGCTGTCACATTCCAGAAGGCACATGCAGGGTTAAACATTGATATATTTTCAAACATACCTCAGTTTCACACAAAATAAAAGGATATGAAACTCATGGCCGAGTGAAAGAAACTTAGAGAATTAGACACTGGTGTGCATTTCATTATCAGATTCATCTTTACGATGAGCTGTACTTGATACGTCTTAGATCCTTGCCCCTTAAACTTGAAACACCACTTACCCTCTGCTTTCAGGGAAAGTAACCAGTAAATAACCTTCCAAGAGTGATTTGTAAAACGTGAGGCACATCAATCAGATGAAAGCATTCTACAGAGACAATGAGACTTCCAGCCAAATCCTACCAGTGACTTTGCTGCTTTGTAAATTAGGCCCTGAGGGAAGGACAATAACTCTTTCAGGGCAGTAAGGCACCATTTTCCTTAACGATACCCTCCTGGTCTGAAATATTGACAAATCAGGCTAAATATTTTCTAATTTGGAAATACGTTACAAAAATTCAATGGCAGCAACGACAGAAAAATCTCTTCAAATGAGCTCCTTTACAGGCTTCTTTGATCAAAAGGAGAGATAGTTGTTTCCTGCTTGTGTGGGAATTTTAAGGCTCCATCCTTCCTCCTGAGATCAATCTCTGTACACTGAATTCCTAAATTTTAATTGTGCCAAGTGTAGACTAAAAAATGAGTCAAGGGTACTTGTATGCAATATTTGTGCACTCAAAATAGCTCTGACTGTATCTCATACTTTTTAATTTTCTGGAACCATATGGCTTTAAATGGCATATATGATAAATAAAAATGTAGAAATGATGAGAATCTTTAAAGAAATTTTAAAAAATGGATTTAGAACAAAATGAAAGACTTTGAACGTGGATTATTTTGTAAATTCCTCTGTCTAGATGATTAAATCACAGACCCTGGAGAAAATCAGGCTGAACTTTAAAAGTAACAATGACCAGGGCCGGCCGAATGGCACATTGGTTAACAGCTGGCTTGGGATGCCAGTGGCTCTGGTTCGGATCCCAGTATGAGGTCCAGTGACACTGCCCTCTACAGCTAACAACAGCTCCACCTGGAGCTGGGCTGTGCAAGCCCTGGCGTCAGTGTAGGCTGCAGCCCCTGCTGCAGTGGGCTGCCATAGGCTACAGTGAGTGGCCGGCAGCCAGAGTGAGCGGCTGGCAGCCAGCGTGAGCTGCCAATAGCCACCGTGAGCGACCATCCAGAGGCTAGCACCGATCTGCCTCATCCGGGAAGAGCACAATGATGATACCAACATGGGCCGGTGAAGCAACATCCTCCTCAACTAGACTGAAGAACAAAAAGGCAGCAACTTGTCTGTTCCCCTCCCCCAATTCCCCAATTACAAAAAAAAGTAACAATGACCAGATATCAGAAATAGTAAGAATGCTTTGCAAATATAATCTACTATATTAGTTAAGCCCTTTTTTAATAACAAATTTTAATGATCAGCTATTACAGCTTAATTGTGCACAAATAGCTGAGAATTTGATGGCATGTGGAATGGTATGGTGACTTCAAAAGGCTTTCTTTCTTTTTGTAAGGCCCCATATACCATTCTCAGCATGTAAATATGGGCAGTGTGGTACAGTGGTTCTCAAAGTATGGCCCATGGACCAGCAGCAGCAAAGTCATGGGAGAACTGATCAGAAATGCAAATTCTCAAGCCCTACCCTAGGCCTATTGAAGCAGAAACTGTATGTGCAGTCCAGCAAGCTGTGTTTCAACAAGTCTTCCAGGTAATTCTGATACCTGCTAAAGTTTGAGAATCCCTGCCGCTGGAGACCACATGTGGAGAACTACCAGATGCTGTGCTAGTTTTCCCAGACCCCTCTCCTGGACTGAAATACATTTTGTACTAGTTTCTGGGAAAGTTGCTGGAGGCAGGATGTATCCAATGATTGGCCAATGTGTGGGCTATAAAAGTCTTGCTTGGGTGCAGCAGGTTAGCTCAGGTGGTTAGAGAGCAGGCTCACAACACCGAAGTTGCCAGTTCGATTCCCACATGGGCCACTGAGCTGTGCCCTCCGCAACTAGATTGAAACAACTACTTGACTTGGAGCTGGTGGGTCCTGGAAAAACACACTGTTCACCAATAAAAGTAAAAAAAAAAGCGTGGCTGCCTTGCTCCAGGACAGCTCTATTGACTGATGTGGTTGCACCTGCGTTAGAGCTCAGCTTTTCCTTCTGCCCTAACTTGTTTCCTTCTCCTTTGTCCCCTCACAGGTGTTAATCCTGACGGCACTTTCCAATACGATTCCTGCATGTGGATGGCTTTTTCAGAATCTGCTTTCTGAGGAGCCTGACCTACATGCCTGTTCACACTAAATAAGGCTTTAACATGATTTGCCTAAGATGTGTAAGTGGAGAAATATACAGCTACGCGCACAGACTGTAGTCTCCAAAGGAGACAGGATGGGGGATCCTCACACCTAGCAACTGAGCCTGAAGAGCTACTGCAGCTTTGGTTGCTCTTTAAGGAGATCTATAGATAACGCCGAGTTGCCTTCTCACCAGTTAGATACAAGAATCTACTGAAAGTGCCCATCCAGAGCAACTGTATACAGGGAAAGAATCACAGAAGGCATGACTTCAGCATCTCCATTTTCCCTTTAAGGACCCATTATCAATAGGTGATCAGACAAGCAATGCTCTGATCTGTCACTAAACACACACATACACACATACACACACACCCCATGGTATCTCTGAATAAATCTCTAGGACTCCAGATTTTCCATGAAATTGGCTATCACCAATATCTTATGGATCAACTGGATACATAAAAAGCAACAGACAAAAGGGAAACTTACAACTTTTCAAGATAAGGCTGAAAAGCTTAATTAATGAATAGACAATATTTCATTATTAGATACATGGATGGACAATAATTTATCAGTGCACTGTATTGCAGAAATATATATTCTCTCATCAATTTTCTCATCATTTCATAAGGTATTCCCAATGGTTTCTACTTACAGTCTGCTTCTGTTTTTGTTTTGTTTTTTGCATGCTTCCAGTTGGATATTTCATTCCCTCCCAATGGCTTCAACCTCTGTATAGATTATCTTTAACTCTGCACCTCATTCTTATTTCCACATGATTACCAACACTTCATTCACTGAGTCGTCCATGCATCTCTTCCATATGGATTATGTGCCAGAAATAAACATTGAATTTTGTAGGGAAAAAGGCTCAATCTGACATAGAAGGCTATTTTGCCCAGGTGTTTCTGTAAGTGTGACAAATTGGGGACATTCACATAGCTAACACTTCCATCTGGGCCCTGCTATTGTCACGGAGTAACCAAATAAAATACTCGGAAACTTTCCTTCCTGGCTTATTTGCATTTTAACCGTTATCATTTCCTATGATATATTTAGGGGAAGGGTTACAAGATGACCGTTTTTGTTTTCCTTTTTTGTTTGTTAGATATAGGCCAGGGAAAATGAACACCTTAGCAGGATCTGGGCTTAAGACCAAAAGGTTTCTAGCAATGTCAAACACCACTCACACAACCAGAGTTAACTTGAACTTCAAATTCGCTGTAACCATAACAGTTCTATTGGTTTGCTAGGAAATAAATTATGTTTTGATTCCTTAAAAAATAACTTCATATTGTATTTTCAAGAGGCAGCTAGAATTGACACCTATGGCTGTACAGCAGTTGGTAGAAAGGATTCCTTTTAATCTCTAGCAATTGTGTTAGTAATTTGCATGAATGAGAAGCATGAATGTAAGCAAAATCCTTTAATAAGGCTTGGACTAGTGTCCCATTAATTTCCTTTCTAGAAACAACTCTATGGCTAAATCCATCTTTGGGCAACATCTACCTAGAAATATAACTACAGAAGGGCTGTGGCAATGAGAAGATGTTTCTCCTTTTTTTCTGTGATTGAACTGTGAATTGAGAAACACACTCTGTCCTTTTAATTTAAGAATTGACACAGGGTGATCGATGAAGGCTCTATGGCAGAGCACAGAAAATAAAATTTCAAAGCTAACAGCAACATAGCTCTTCAAATGTTTTAAAACATATTCAGCCTTATTCTCTCATTTCACAAGGTATTCCCAAAGTTTTCTACCTACAGTCTGCTTCTGTTTTTCTTTGCATGCTTCCAGTTGGATATTTCATTCCGTCCCAATGGCTTCAACCTCTGTACAGATTATCTTTAACTCTGCACCTCATTCTTATTTCCATATGATTACCAACATTTCATCCATTGAGTCATCCATGCATCTCTTCCACATGTATATGTGCCAGGATCTAAGCTTGATTATGCTGACACAAAATTCAATGAGACATGCAATTTGGCATTTAACATATTTGAGTCTGGAGGAGGAGACAGATAGGTAAACATTTAACTATAGTTACAATGTGAGTAGGGCTATAATTTCTCTGGATTCCCTTCCAGTAGATCAAATGTAACATGTTTTGCACTGTATTCATGGACTTTGATCTCAACTTGCCTAATAAGTGATCCATCTATCTTTAAATATTTTTTTTGCTTTTCCTATCAAAGGAAGAGCAGAGCATCTAGCTGGGCTTTATCTCAAAACACAGTGATAGATGTTCATTAAAATTTTGCCTAATTGAATTGATTCTCATAAAAATAAGAAAACTTTTAGCTATATGGTACGGGTTATCACTGGTTTCATTTTACTCTTGGCGAGATTGAGTCTGAGAGAATCATAATGACTTTCTCAAGGTTGCTCACAAGTGGCAGAATTGGGATCAGTGCCCAAGTCTTGTGTCCTAGAAAAGTTTTCCTAACTCCGAAAAAAGATATTGGTGTACACTCCTTTCCAACATATTCATTGTAGTAAAAGGAAGAAAAGGGAAAGGAAGATTAAGCCACTCAATCTTGGCCTTCATTTTGGAGCACAAATTTATCTATTTGTTCCTTTACCACAAACAGGGTTACTCAAACACAGAAAAACCTACACACAAGGGAAAACACACATGCAGAGATATTGTTCCACCCTAACTATAGCAGAAAAATCTGGCTGATCTTAGCTTCAAAACAAAAAAATAGCAATTTTCAATGCAAATTTGTTGGTTTGCTGTTCAATGATATATAAATGAATGAGGTTTTCATTCCATCTCCTGAGGTCTGGTACTAAATTACTCACTCTCCACAGTTAATTGGAAACCACAACCTAAATGTTCCCAAGTATTGCTGATGAGTTCTCAGAAAACTCATTCCCACCTCTTGTCACCCCAGACAATACAGGATGACTTTTCAACATGTGCAGTAGCAACACACTTGCACGATAAAAAGATTAGTCCTCTGAAGATAAACCACAGCTTTGAAGGTATATCTTTAAACTCCTTTCAATGATACAGACATTTATTAAAAAACAAATCATCACCTAGACTTCACCTTTAGATAGTAAGAGAGTACAGGCATTATCAGTCATGTAAGGAATTTTAAAATACACACTCCATTTCTTTCATTGTTTTTTACTCTAAAATCATTTGTAAAATTTATATTTGCACAATCTATCACTAGGGAAACAACCATAATTATATACATTGGGACATTTCTAAAAAGAAAATTTTAGGACAGCAGTACAAACATACTTTCTAACTATTCTTTGCATTATTCATTTCATTCGATTTGTGTTTCTGTAATATATATCACTCAGAAAAATTAGTTGATAAAAGAAATGTACGAAGTATTTTGAACAAGTAAAGTATTCAAGATATATGTTTTTCTTATCTTGGATATTAACAAAGAGATTAAGATTCTTTAAGATATGTCTTTTATACTGGTCTACTGATACTTAAAGGTACTATTTGGGAGAGTTTAAAAATAATGTTGGTAGTAACTGACTACATTTGGTTGGGTTCATATACAGAGACTCAAAATATGATTTTGGATATTTACAGAACTGTAAAAAATCTTTAGAAAAAATATGGTGACACTACTTTCCAGAGAAATACAAACTTAGATTACGGTTAGGCTTATAGATGAACACAATTTCTACTCTAAATAAATCTCAATGATGTGTGTAATGTGAGTCTTTCAGTTGGTTTTGGTCACTGTAGTGTTAAACTCTAAAAGATATATTTCCTAATGTTGATAAGCTAGATTGAGTAGGTTTCTTGTCTTCTAAAAGGTTATATGAAAATTATCATACAAACCAATGAAAAGATGAGCCTAGGGGCTGGCCGAGTGGCGTGGTGGTTAAGCGCTGGCTTGGGAAGCCAGCAGCCCCGGTTCAGGTCCCACATATGAAGGCCAGTGACACTGCCCTCAAAAAAAAAAGACGGGCCTAGGATCATGTCTTGAAAGCCTCATAAGACTGTGCAAACACATATGCATTCCCATTCTCAATGACTTAGAGGAAAACAAAACTGTAGAATGTTACATGTTGATACATAATATTCAGAGTGCAACAAGGCAGGTTGGTTCAATTTTCTGTTTGAAAGGCGAACACATAGCAGATTCCTTTAAAAGGAAAGAAGAAGTGGCTGAAAGCATTGTCATCAATATATGATATGAACTCTCACAGTCGAGGTTTCCCAATGGAATTTAAAATATGAATAATTTCATAATTCCTGATGTGGCTTTTAATACCCAATTCCTCATTCAGCATTCTCTTGTGGTTAATAATACACTGTTGAGAGTACTTTAAATTCAGCTTCTATTGTTACGATATCTTGCACTGACACAACGCTCCTAGTTTTCAAACTCTTCCACATATATCTTCTCCTTTGATACTTTAAATAACTTGATGAGGTTAATGGCAGGTTGTCATTATCATCAACATTTTATAGATGAGCAACTTGACTTTCAGAGAGGCTGGGTGAATTTCCAAAATAAGTGGCAAAACTCGAAGCACCAAATCTAGTCCACTCTAAGAAATTACTTCTAAGGCAGACTTGCCAATATCCCTGTGAGGCAAATATAACAGATATTAACATAATACTATTCTCAAAAGCTCTTTGTTTCCCATGATAATTACAGGAATTATGGTGTGCATTTGAGTGAAGACAAAAATCATTATTTCTTTGCTTGTCATCTTTAGCCGCCATGAAAGAGATCTATTAGAATGAATGCTACACTTTCAACTTGAGGTAGGCTTGAGGATTTTATTCAAAAAGAGTGTATCATAGGTAGTCAAAAAGTATTTTTCTTCTTATGAAGTAATAGAAAATTACATTACATATGATTGTGGCCTTTTCATCATGGTAACTTAAAAAATGTTTGTTGGTGATGATACAGAGATTATCTGGAAATCTGTATCTTTTGAGAAATGTTTTACATTAAATATATCTAAATATATCTAACAAGAAAATCAAACACTTCACATGTTTCTTTCCTAGAAATTTTAAAGTCAAATAAATACCTTTTTTATGACCGACTAAGAAATGAATTCCTCTTTCAAAGTGACTATCAATTGGTAGATTCAAAAGGAATTGCTCTTATAATTTTGAACCTCTTTTAATGATTTATAGAACTTGTAAATTAGATATGATTTACAAGATTTGTAGGATTACAAATAGCTTGAGCAAATTAAAATTGATGATCAAAATCAAGATTTAAAGTTTCTTGCTTTCTTAGTTTTAATTACTAGGGGGGAAACTGCATTTAAAAGAATCAGATACTTTGAAATGCATTGATGGCCTTTTATAGAATCAGTTCAAATTGATGAAGAATAGTCATAAATGAAGGATTTATTTTTTTCAATGAAAATTACTTTAATTACATAAAGGAATGAATTGAGGGCTGCATGTGCTTTCAAAATGCTTCTTACTTATGAGTGCTCCACTCACAAACGTTTCTATTTTCTTCTTCATTCATCATCATCATCAACATTATCATCATCAACTTATTGTAAATTCTTTGAGGGAAAGGATTCATACCACAGTTCCCGGTATTTAATAGACACTCAATAAATTCAATTAAAATTAATAAACCTACTACGAACCAGGCATAGGTTTTAAAAACAGAGAGCTGCTAGATGAGAGGGGGTGGGGATGAGGGAGATGGTGAGGGGATTAGAAAGCACAATCATAAGATTGCCATGAGGATATGAAAGACAGTTTGGGGAATATAATCAATAATGTTGTAAAGATTTGTCTTTTCAGAGACCACTTCATGGATAGTGTAGGTGCCTGACCACTACAGTGTACACTTGAAGCTGAAGAATAATGAATGTCAAATATAATTATATACATATAGGATGTGGAGTGCAGGATGTGGAGTACAGAATAGGGAATAGAGTCAATGGCATTGTAACAGCTATATACGATGTCACAGGGGTGGTAGGTTGGGGGAGGAAGGTTATCACTTTGTGAGGGGTGTGAATATCTAACTTTTACATTGTTTTGTACACCTGAAACTAATAAAAAAAAGTGAGATGGTCACAGTCCTTTGTTCTTAAAAAAAAGCTTACAAATCAGAATTATTTCTTGATGTGAATTTATTGGATAATAATTTATATTAGTATAGAACATTAAAGTTTATACATTGCTTTCATGTTATTTCAGTTGAACCTCACAATAATTTGTACTTATCATCTCTGTTTGTTATAGAAAATTGATTATATCATAGACTATTATTCTGTTATCCCTAAGATGTTTAAAAATGAGAATGAGCAATTCTGTGGCCAAAATTGTGTTTTGCTTTGTAGATGTGTAGATATTAAATCATTGGGGCTGGTATCTTTCATCAAGCTTTGTACTGGCAGTGAAAGTGAAATGGTGAACTATTTCACTGGGCAACGTACTGCATTTACTTGTCAATGACTGAGTTTCTGTTACTCTTACACAAAAACCTATTTTTTTAATTTTTTAAAGGCATTCCTGCAAAGAATGTTAACTCGATGTATTTTCTAGATGTGCATATCCTTAATTTAGGACTACTTTTTGTGTTGTTAAACCAGAGGGCATAACAAACAATTATTGCGTTTTTGGAAAAGTCATGACACATGTTTGCAATGAAAAACATAGAAAAAATATGTCATAACTTTTCTGACAACCCAATACTTCTGTCAAAATTAATCTACTACTTGGGCAAATTTTCTGATTGCCTATAAGTGTGATCTTGAGCCAGAGAGATCATGTACTGAAAGGGCGTTAGAAGTCATCCTGTCTGTCCACCCATTTGGCTCTGTCACCCAGTGTACTCCTACCCTCCCTGCTTTGTATCACCCATAAATTTGAATGAACATCCTCTTTGCAGCTCCACTCACATTCTGTCAAAAGCATACAGTATGTCAGGGAAGAGAGCAGAACCCTGTGACATGGCTTCAGAGGTCTTCCTTCACCACTTGACAGTGATCTATTCATCGACATCCTTTGTGGAAAAGCATAAAATGGTTTCTAAACCATCCAATTGACCTTGCATCTAGCTGGTCTTTCTCCAATGTATTCACAAAACTATAATGAAAGACCTTGTCAAATGCCCTGATGAAATGTAAATAGACTGCTGCATTTTCTTTCCAGTCTAAAATTTCTCCAATGTAGAAAATAATTTTTACCTTAAACATGTAGACAATATAGGTTTGATTTGTGTTTTTCTTCTGCATACCTGTGTTTGTTTTATTAAATTAACTGGTTATTCTCTTCAAGAAATCGGTGCATATCTTTCTTATAGCCTTTAAGTAGGATTCATCGTTTTCAAAGTCTTGGGGAGCTACAGTATCTCCTGTGATGTTTATATAGAACTGAACTGCATTTGTCAACATCTAGTTGGGAGGGATATCATCATCACCCATTTGAAGGGACCATGTCATTCAATATGGTGATGGAATAGATGCAGTGATAACCACAGAATTTTAAAAGACTTTTCTATACAATCTAGCAGACCTTAAATGGTTCCTCATTTCAATTCAGCCTTGAAAAAAATGGCAACTGTATCACAAAGTAATAGGTTAGCTTCTCAGAGAATACTGTCATCAATCCACAGAACAGTTCTTGTCTGGAAAAATATTAACCAAATTATAAGGACCACGTGACAGAGACTTTCTGGAAATGGAGGGAGAATGCTTAACAAATAGAGTGATTGAAGAGCACTACTGGCATTTCATGGGAAGTGGCTGGAGATGGTGGACTTAGTTCACAATGAAGAACTGTCACAAGTTCCAAGCACTTTCGAATGTCCCACTGGACACTCACACAGGGAAAAATCCTGTTTATCAACACCTGAACCTAGAACTTGACTCAGTTTTACAAATAAACTCGAAATACTCTTGTCCAGGTTTTAATACACATTCAAATTTTCAGAGATGCACCTACCTGCCATGAAAGTCCAAGGAAACTTTTACTTTGTGTTGTTAAGCATTTTGTCAAGATTTGTTCAGCATTTTGGAAAAACTGGTGTTATTCTGCATTTGTTGATATTGCATTCGTAGTATAACTATCTCAAAACTTCACTTGTGTTCTAGTTTGATCCTGACTGAAAAACTGCATACTGAAACACATCATTTTTTTTGTAAATGACTCTTAATTCTCTTTATAATGAAAGTCAGGGCACCATTTTAATAAAACCATCTATAGGTAGGGTACATTATCTACACATTTTGGTTTATGATAGTAAAGTGTTACAAAGTACCGGGGGTGCCAAAACAATGTATACAAGGGGACACACTGGTTAATGTTGCTCGAACAGTAGTTCGCCATAATCAGAAGTGTCTGGACGCTGATGGTAACCACTATGAGCACCTCTTGTCATTGCAGAAGTCAAACGTGACTTGCATTCATCTTTTTTTATTGGTATATATTGAGTATTACAATTTTAATAGTTGTTTTCCTTTCTTAAAATGTGTACACATTTTTTTGGCACCCTCTGTATTTAAGAAAAGAAAGGGGGTGGCACTGCATCCGAGAAGGTTGAAAACCACTGATATAGAGCTACAGGGAAATTTCAAAATGGAGGATATTATACTGAGAATAAATAGAATTTTAAGGAGAGAATGAGGATATTTTCCCCCTGTGCGTCCAATCCCTGATCCTTACAGCTCCATAGAGAACTAAATTGCATTTTAAAAATTGCTCTCTTTTACAGCCAGCTGTGACTACCGGTGAACCAGAGGTCTATTTCATATATGAACCTGAATTAAAAACAGCCAGCCCTTTAGTCAGTTCAGAGCCTACATTCTTGATTACATTTGACACAATAATCATCATCATATCTTAAGACTTAAATCAGCCTGACAGTGTTCAACTCAGGGCTGCTTCTCCCAATTAGTTGAAAATTGCAGCTCTGCTCATCTTCTAGGGCATAAGTTTACATTTACAATTTTGCTGTAGTGAAAGGCAGCAGACATGATGGAAGGAACACATCAACTTTCTAACTTACACAATAATATTTTATTTTAAGTTCACTTAACTCTGGTAAACCTGTTTGTACAGCAATGAGAAAGTGTAAGCTTTTTTTTTATTATTATTATTTTAAATATACAAAGCTAAGAGAGTGAGAGTTTGGACTACAAAGAGGAAATGAGGCCATACTGTGAATATTTTTGCAAATTATTTTCCAATAGAGCTTTCAGAAAGGATAATCGTTTATGTAAAATATATATTAAAAGTAATTTTCAATTAATGGGTAGGTACATATTATTTGAAAATGAAAAGTGAATGGATAGCAAGGGCCTAAGAAATACATTTCCAGTAAGATGCTGAGACGAGAACACTGTGTTTGTTTGACACAAGGGTCATTCCACGTAGCTGGTTCAAAGTCATTTCTGTCTATATTTCTAGGGGGAAAAATAATCAAGGACATTTTTGCACATTTTATTTCCTCAGGTACGCTATCCCTATCAAAGCCGTTTGCACATACGATGAAAACAAATGAGCAACAGCAAAGTAGTCCCACCTCATGGCAGCATTCCGGATGGCTGTGCTCAAGATGTACTCAGAGAACAGTACCCTTATATGCCATTTTCTAAGTGTGTAACAGCACAGGGTGGGGAGAAAGAAATATACACATGAGACAAAGAGGAGTCTAGAGAAGTAGGAAAAATACTGAGGAGCAGGGGAACCGGAAAGGCAAGAAGATTCTGGAGGGAGCTGAGATTTAAGGCATTTCGTAGCCACTAGAGATGGAGGAATACGTGGACAAGAATAGGTATATAAAACCTGACAAAGTGCAAGAGCCCATGGGAAGCAAATGCCCAAAATAATGGAGGCTGAGGTGGAGATAAAACTGAAGATGGAGGGAGGCCAATTTGGAGAGAGGAGCACAGGAGAAATGATAGAAATAACAAAGAGGACAGGAGGGACAGAAGGGACAGGAGGGGCAGTGTTTCTTTGAGTTTTATCTTTCCCAAGCACCCCGATTCACCCAAAGCTGAACATTTCTTCCAAGGCACCATGTGATGAATATCCTTAATTTGTGGATTAAGGATATTCATCCTTAATCCAAAAAGAAATATTTATTTTTTTATGGTAGTTATATTTATGTGGGTTTTAGGATGAGTTTTTAAAGTCTGGTTTTCTGGTGTACGTTTCAATCATTTTGTAGTCAAGACTGTTTGAAACACATGAATATTCATCTACTATATGTAACATAATTTAAATTAATTTTGCTTCAAAGTTTCATGATATGCATTATTGAAGAAAAATATAATATTAATGCTTCTCAACAAATGAGTGTCTTTCCCTTCAAGAATTAGTCAAAAATCTGAGTGTTGTAAGCAATATTTCCATAGCCTCTGTATTCCTTTAGAAAACAAAGTTCACATTTTCAGCTGTCAGAGTAATTACATCTTTGAAGAGTTTGTTTTTGACCTTTAGAAAAGGAAAGAAATCCTCATGTAAGATAACATTCTTTGAAATTATGTAGAAAAAAGTACACATTCACTTTTTCTTTTTTAACTTCACTGTCTACTGCTATGAGTATCATGAAGTTAATACACAAAGCAAAGTTTGGCAAAAATAATCGGAAATGAGTTTTAGTAATCCACATATTTAATTTTACTCTCTCTCATATCACCTGAGTGTTTTTTCCAAGTTCTAACACATATGAATCATAAGAAAACTGATCTAGAAATCCTTTGAGTGACTACTACTTTTTTAAAAATTGGATAACTGTTTTTCCCAGGACCCATCAGCTCCAAGTCAAGTTGTTGTCCTTTCAATCTAATTGTGGAAGGCACAGCTCAGCTCCAAGTCCAGTCACCATTTTCAATCTAGTTGCAGGGGTGCAGCTCACCATCCCATGTGGGAATCAAACCAGCAACCTTGTTGTTAAGAGCACGCGCTCTAACCAACTGAGCCATCCGGCCGCCCAACAATTATTTACAGTAATACCTCGGTTTGCAAGCATAATTCATTATATTCTGGAAACAAACTACTCATATTGCAAGACATCGCTTGTTTACCACATTAAAATGTACTTGGTTTGCAAGCATAATTCGTTCTGGAAAACATACTACTCATATTGCTAAACATTGCTCATTTACCAAGTTAAAATGTATTAGAAATGTTTGCTCATCTTGTGGAACGCTCGCAAACCATGTTACTCACAATTCAAAGTTTTACTGTATTTTAAATGATGGATCCCAAGTCATAAAGCATCTGGCTTATTCTTGTGCTGGCACGATTTCTCAAAAAAAATGCTATTCAGATGTTGTCATTTAAATAAGACCCTTCACGGTTAACCAACTGATTTGCTTCAGTTGGTGTCTAGGTATACGCTAGTGACAACAATGATGATGACACAAATGCTCAGGTAGATCTCTGAACAATTTGGTCACCCCTAAGAAGACTCACCTAAGTGCAGTTATGAATTACTTTTTGCTAACCTCAGAAAGGGACTTAAATGATTTTTTTATCCAATCCTTATTTTGCTCTGTGAGTCCTGTAACTACAAAGAAATCAAGTTTACCACATCAAAAGCAGCGCAAGGGGAGAGGCCAGTTTACAGGCTAACTGCAGTACATTTCATTTGGAAATATCCTTGAAGGTCACCTCTGAAAACTTAATTGACATGGGATGAGGCAGCACATCTAGGGAAGATGAATGCCATTCAGAACGACTATGCTTCTGAGTTTGATCTATCTGTTCACGTCTTGGTGTAAATCAAATCATTGAATTTACTTTCAAAAATGTTACAGTGAGTACTTAGGAAATCACTGGCTCTTGAAGCAACTTTCTAAAGTTGAGCTCAGCTCTTCCACTTTCCTGCTGTAATGACAGAAAATATGGTCAGAGTTTATTGCTACTCCTCATCTCTCTGGGAGACCTCTGTGTGTGTCACTCATGTACTTTCTTTCCTCAGTAAATGGTTTCAGTAGAAAAAAAAAATGATTTGTGGATACAGTGTCTTTTTTTCTTTTTCTATTTCTTATTTACAACACTTGTACCATTATATAACCACATTCCGGGATTAAGGTGAATAATTAGTTTATTGTTAAGTAGTTTGAGTTTTTGGAGAAAAAAATGGCATTCTCTATAGGTAAAGTATTAGTGCATCATATAATGAGTAAACATTGAGCAGTTTTGATAGGCACATATACATTTTATAAAGACATCTGTCCACCTGCTTGTCATTTGATGAGAGAGAGTAGAACTTTGACTGATCAAAACTACGCTACCCTATCAATCAAGGTCTTGTCAAGAAGGAGTCCGGGGGGTGACCGGTTAGCTCAGTTGGTTAGAGCGTGGTGCTGATAACACCAAGGTTGCCGGTTCGATCCCCATATGGGCCACTGTGAGCTGTGCCCTCTTTAAAAGAGTCAACTATGCTATCGTAGCATGAAAGCAATGTCTAACCAATGACCATGGCTCTTCCCCAATAAAATTTAAAAGAACAAAAAAAGGAATCCGAAGACACTGACTTGCAAAGGAGTCTGCAAAATCCTGCTAGAACTTTGAGTTTCAGCCCTGGTTCTCTAGAAAGCTCTATTGAAGAGCCCTGGCCTCTCTTCAGAGTCTGCAGGGTCTACTCATCAGTAATGGATGCCAAGTGAGTTGGGCTGGCCAGTTGGGCACTCCACATGGGAAGTATATGGAGACGGATTCACACACACACCAAATGCTTGCTTGGCTGGGCTTCTAGAATTGTCTACCTGCCAGTATAAATGTTTTTGTCACTAGCAGCAACCTAACAATTAGGCCAAATGTAATCATTAACAAGTTGTAGATTATATGTCTAGTGTGGGAAAAAACAAAATAAACTATAAGTGTTAGTCCCACGCTATTAAAATGTTGATGAGGACAGAGTATCAAAGGAGGGTTAATGGAGTTTGTTTCAGGGGGAAAAAAAAACTTATTAGCAGATCCTAGCAATTGTAATAGGTTCTATTGTTTATTGTTATCTGCTAAAATAGAGACTTCTTTTACTAAAAGTATCCTAAATTACTCCTGTGGTTTCGAAATGATTTTCCCTCCATTCTCATTGTGGAAAGCCTCAGGAAAACAAAGATTCAGCATGCAACAAATATGCTGGGCCAGGGAATCAATCTCTCTGTCATCATCATTGTCCTCTTTCTCCTCTTCTTTTTTCTTTCTCTCTTTCTCCCTCTCCCCCACCCCCTCATTCTTCCTCTCCCTTATCTGCCTGCCTGCTATCTATCTATCTACCTATCTATCTACTGACCTACCTACCTATTATCATCTATCTATCTTACCAGAAAAAAGTCCCTAAATCTCTAACAGAATATAAGTTAAGCATAATAGTCCCAAGGGAATACTAGAAGAGATATCTAAGTAGAGTAAAATGTAGTAGAGTAACACAACTTCTCTTGATTAGATGGCAAATTATAGGGGAGAGGGAGAGGGAGAAGGAGAGGGAGAAAGAGAGAGAGAGAGAGGAGAGGAAAGGAGAGAAGACAGAGAGAGAGAGAGAGAGAGAGAGAGAGAGAGAGAGAGAGAGAGAGAGAGTCGAGATTATCATCAATAAAATACCTGTTATCTCCCCATTTTGAATGTTTTTGGTTGGTGTAATGTAGTTGTTCTAAAACTTTAATATGCACAGAAGTGACTTGGAGATTAGAAAGGTTGTTGAAAGTTTTCTGGGTCCCATCCCCAGAGATTGTGACTTAGTAAATTGGGGTAGGACCCATGCACGTGCATTTCTAGCAAGCTCATAGGTGATACCAACGCTGCCAGTCCAAGGAGCACACTGGGGTAGAGTATACATTGATGCTTTGCCAAGACCCCATGCCCTAGCTGATCGGAGTACAGGCTGCTAAAGCTCACAGCTGCCTCTCTCACTGGAAATTGCCCTCAGTTGTGGGTGACAGTTTATCCAAGGTTGTCCTCTTCCAGGACAATAACTGGCTGATACTGGTGTACAAAGGCCCAGCCCCCTTGCCTCAATTCGGGACATCTCTGAAGGGTCCTGGAACTCACCAGGCTCCCTATAGAATCTGCTGTCTTCATATTCACTGCAGGTTAGCTTCTCCCTGTGCCCAGTCCTGCCTCTCTCACATCTTTACATGTATTGCATGTACAGACCTTCTGTACATAACTCTTCACCTTAGGGACTTTTTTCATGTTTCCAGAGAGCCCAGTCTAAGTCAGCTGAATTTTGTTTTTATTTTATTTTTCTTTTGGCCCCAAGTGTAGCACCTTATATTAACATTTCATCTTTCGATACTCAGCCTACCACTCCAATTTGTTGAAATCTTTTTGGCTCCTGCTACTCTTGTCTACTGTATTTGCTATTTCTCCCTGCTTTGTGTCATTCGCAAATTTGATAAGGATGCTATCTACGTCTTCATCCAAGTCACTGATGAAAATATTGAAAGGGATAGAGATGAGATGAGATTATTGTGAAAAGCTGCCAGAACCTCCTTCCAAGTTGATATGTATCCATTAAACAGCAATGAAGGGAGCACAAGCCTGGGAGTCACAGATTTTGGTTTGGGATGCCAGCTCTAAGTAGAGGTCAATGGTTACCCTCACAGCCAAATAGAAAAAAAAAAGCCATTTTAGCATTTCTATTTTAATAGACAATTTAGGCACTACTTACATAGTACATATTAACAGATCATATCTTACCACCAAAACCCCATACAAATTATAAATAATCATGAATTCATGATTATTAGTCACCTAATTTTCCTCAGGGTGAAAACTGTATTTGGTCATTTTTTATGGAGGGCTTATGTCATTTAAGTATTTTTAAAAAGAGCTTGTGATAAGGTTAACGTTCAATAGCGAACTCAATTTCACCAGCTAGATCTAAAATACTTGCAATATAGAAGAAAAATACAACTCCTTAGGGGTTGTGGGAATAGCCATAGGTATATGCATTGTAGGTGATGATCTCTAAAAGTGTTCGGATTAGGTCTGTTTGACTTGCTTTATATGCTCTGTGTCATGAAGACACTGATTCGACAGAGTGATATAATGAGCACCGGTTTTGAGATTTGATGAAGCTAGCTGCGAGCTAAATATTAGAAGATATTTAAAACACGTAACCACTGCTTTGAAAGGGGAATTGATTTACTGGCTAATTTAAATGGTTTTCATCTCTTTGGATGAATAGTGATGCTAGGCAGAATTGCTTGAGCATAAATCATCGGCTAGAAGCATGAGGGGATCGCGTTTGTTTCTGGCTATTCAGTAAGTTACCATGTACCTTAAGGAAGTATTTCCCCTCATATTTCTTTCTTGAAAAAATAAATAACACCTGCACATTACCTTACTAATAAAAATGTAGTAAGAACTTTTAATAGAAAAAAAAACTATCTGAAAATGGTTTCAACTGATAATACATTGGGAGTTAATAAAATAAACCTAGGCAAACTATATTTATAAAAATGTGATGAAAGGAAATGCAAACAAATGTTAAGGGTGATTCTTATTTAAGTATCACTTTATATTAGGAAAATTATTTCAAAAAATCTCAAAAACTTCTAAACCTAGAACAATGATACATAAAATATAAAAACAAAAAATCAAAAAGGCACAATTTGAGCTGAGCCACAAGATAGCTAGCTCTGTCAGTCAGAAATGGCACAGAACTACAAAGTAGAATGCAGGGTTGAAGCTACGAGGCTGGTCGACTCTGGGATGGGAAATAGGTAGTGGTTGCCTGGAGTTTAAATCCTGTTAGGCTCGAGATTCTGAAAATGCTCCATGCTAGGCTCTGCTTCAATTAGGCAGGGATGGCATCAGTTTCACACCTGAAAGAAGGGGGATGTAAAAAGATCTGCTGAAGACTACCACCTACAAGGGCTAAATGATCCCCCATCCCTTTGGGGGGAAACTGAAAAGATTCAGTTTCACAAAATTCACTAATACGTACATGTCCTGCTTATTTTTAAAAATAAGGAATGCAACTGAATTCATGATTTATAGAAAAAAAATACATCCCTATTAGAATTGAATAAAGCCAAAAGATCCCTGGAGTATATGGTTGTTAGAATTGGACAGATAAAAATATAAGTCAAATGATGATTATATCCATTTATCACAATTATTCAACTTTCTGAAAATAAACTCTAGCTAATTTACATATTTTATTGACTATCTTAAAGAGGTTTTTTTCTTGAGAATGACAGTGATGCAAAGAAAGTCGAAAGTATAAATATAATTGAAAAGTAATATAAGGGATGCTGTTGCCAACGTTAGTGGTTCCATTAAGCCAAGTAAGGGAAATTTTCTCCTATTTGCTTTAATTTTAGATACCATGATATTAAAGGCACAATTGAAGGAAAGAAAAAAGGTCTGTTTATCTCCTACAATTCTTCATTAGGGAACAATGATAAATTTTCTTGAAGTTTAGAGTCTCTTCATGGATAAATTGTATGTAGGGGCATTTTTTTAGGCATATATTTTGGTGGGCCAGGGAGCCTAGTTTAGAACTATAGGACTAGGTGAGAATGGCAATGGCTACTTGGCTACATCACCAGGTAATATTCCACAGCAGTACATCACCAGTGATATTGTTCCAAATGTCTCCCTTTGCGTACAATCCCTGCAAGCTAGAACCATTCTAATTACTTTAAAGGAGATGACATAAAATGAAGCAGGCTGTTACCACCGTGAACCTTTTAGATCTGTATGGATCACGACACTCCTTGGCCCAGAGCCCCAAAGATTCCCATTACAGGTATTATATTATCCTATCGTAAGATGGTGAGAATTCTTATGCTTCATAATCAGTTGGGAAGATTGGGTCTCAGCAGCATAAAAATGGCTGTGCCTGGTAACTATCTATATAATTCTCTCTTGAAGAGCCAAAAGAAACTTCCTCCCACTGCCAAAAGAAGTATACCTAAAGGAGTTGCTAGTGCACTGGATTTTTCAATGTACCAAATCCTTTAAGTCCTTCACATGGAATAGAAGTTATATTTTGAATGAGAGGGATTAAAAATGGGCTACTCTAAATTGAGCCATTGGAGCTGGTGGCTCTAAGGTCATCTGTAGCTTTATTGTTTATGACTATAACATGCTACAAATATACCGTAAGCAGTCCCTGACTTAATAAGAGACTGTATTTTAAACAAATGTGCTATTAGCATCATACTGCATTCTTTACATAGCTTCAAGGGCAGCAGCACATTTTTATCCTTTAATGTTTTGGAAACAATCCAAAGTCATTTAGTAGGCAACATCTGATTGTTCCATTCAATTCATAGTTATTGAGTACAATTTTGGAGCAAACACAAGTTGTGGCTAATGTAATACAATAGTCTTCTGATGGTCATAAAATAATCCCCAGGTAGGTCCAGAAAAATGAATTCCAAAAATATTTTGAGAAACAACAGCATTTGTGGACAGAGCATTTAAAAAAAATTATTGGGGAACAGCCATGGTCATTGGTTACACATCGCTTTCATGCTATAATGGCATAGTTGACTCTTTTAAGGAGGGCACAGCTCACAGTGTCCCATGTAGGGATCGAACCGGCAGCCAACTGAGCTAACCGGTCACTCCCGCATAAGATTCTTTAGTAAAGTTCCCAATGCTGTCCTTCAGCTAGATAAACAAGTAAAAATTTGTGATATGATTCGCTTTTCTTCCCTGAGAAAAATAAAACTTATTTATTTTTATTTTCAGAAAAATTTGGGTATGCCTTTGGGAGTATATGACATATGTAAGTGTCACCCATCAGGTCTTGGGAGGGGGAAAAAAAAGTGCTGGCAGCAAAGAAAAACCAGAAGACTAGTTTTAAGAAAAATACTCTGGGGCCAGTGTGAAGGACAAATGAGCATAGAGACTCAATGGCTAGAAGCACAGAAAAAAGGTGGTAACAATCTCCCAGGCAAAATATGAAGAGGCTTTAAGATGAGGTGACAAAAGTGATAAAGAAAAGGGAATTGTTTTTAGAGCAATTTTTGAAGAAGAGTTCACAGCATTCAGAAGCTAGTTTAATCCATGTGTCAGTAGAGAAGAGAGAGGGAGAAACAAGTAGAAGGTAAATCTTATGTTTCCAGTTTTACAGACAATGAAGTTAGGCAATTCAACTACATTGAAAACACAGGAAATCTAGCCTTGTTTTAGAAGCAGATAATGCATTCTACTTCAGACATTTTGGAGCCTGTAGACTGTGCAGATGGAGATGTCTGGTAGGTGGCAGTAAGTACAGTTCTGGAGATCAGGAGAAAGATGTAAGATAAAAAAACAAAAGCTAAGCAATCTTTTTTTTTTTTTTGAGGGCAGTGTCACTGGCCCTCATATGTGGGACAGAACCGGGGCCGCTGGCTTCCCAAGCCAGCGCTTAACCACCGCGCCACTCAGCTGGCCCAAAAGCTGAGCAATCTGAATGGTAGCTGAAGCCAACAAAGATGCTCGAAATGTGTATAGAGAAAGAAGAGAGAATTAAGAAGGGAACACGAACATTTAAGGGTTGTATAGAGCAATTCTATACAACCTATGTTGTTTATTGTTATGACTCCCAAATGTATATATTGAATTACTACCATTACCCCAGAATTTAAGATTTTATAGCAAGCTATCATCTCCACATCTCACCTGGATATATAACAGGCATTTCAAATGTAACGTATCCACATCTTCTGCCTAAAATATGGTGCTTTCGGAGTCTTTCCATTTCAGTAAATGGGTACCCCATTTTCCAGTTGCTTAGGCTAAAAACTCTGTAGATTTCCTTGACTCTTGGACACCCAAATCCAGCCCATTATATAACATTTTGGGTTCTGTCCTCAAAATGTAGTAGAATCCAACCACTTCTTACCACATTCACCTCTCCTCGTCCAAACCACAGTCATTTCTTGCCTGAATTATGACAACTGTCACCTAAATGGTTTCAGTGCTTCCCTTCAGTCTATTATAATGGATGGGCCAGGTAAGTCAAAACATGTCATTCCTCTGCTCAGAACTTTCCAATGGCTCCCACCTCATTCAGAGCAAAAGCAAAAGTCCTTATTGGGGCTTATAAGGTCCAATGTAATCAGATTCCCCTATCTTATGTTAGAACTCATGTTAGAACTTAATGTTAGAACTCATTCTCTACCATAATATATTCCTTCTCACTTGCTCCTGTCCCACTGGTCACACTGGTCTCCTTAAAGTTCCTTCACCTTGCCAAGCATACTCCTGCCTTAGGACATTTTCATTTATAAGGACTCTCCTAGACTGTTTTCTTCCAATTATTCCAATTATATCCTTGGGTCCTTTAGCTTTTGCTTAAATGTCACCCTTCCAGTGAGACTTGTAACTACCATGTTTAAATGACAGCATGTCTCTTCTCTTCTCTTCTCTTCTCTTCTCTTCTCTTCTCTTCTCTTCTCTTCTCTTCTCTTCTCTTCTCTTCTCTTCTCTTCTCTTCTCTTCTCTTCTCTCTCTCTCTCTCTCTCTCTCTCTCTCTCTCTCTCTCTCTCTCTCTCTCTCCTCCTTTACTTCTTTATCATGATCTGATATACCATATATATTTCACTTATCACAATCTGATATACTATATATTTCACTTTTATATTTGCTAATGTCTGTCTCCCATATTCTCCTTCCCAGAATATAAGCTTCATGATTGTAGGGGTTTTCACTATTGTATACCTAGTATCAATGCTAGGCATTGTGCTAAGCACTTCATCCTTATTCTACCGATTAGAGAACTAAGAGAATTGCAAGATATTATCATTCTGTAAACCAAGGAAGGGAAAGTTTCAACTAGTAGAGTTCATCAACAGGACCAGTGTTAACATAAAGTGAAGTAGATGGATAAACAAAAACAAGGTAATTAGCTATTATGAAAGTCATTGATGATCTCAGTGACCCCTTGTTTTCAGTAAAGTGGTGGTGCCAGAGAAGCCAGATTGGAGAGGTTCAAAGCATACCCAGAAGCTGAAGAACAGGAAATGGGACTGTCAATCATTGCTTCCAAAAATTTGAGAGTAAGGTGAAACAAGCATAGATGGATGGAGAAGACGATACCCTAAAAAAGTTCTTTTAGGATGAGGGAGACTTGAGCATGGTGATTGGCTGAAGGGAAGAGCAAGAAGAAAGAAGAAATTGAAGATTCTCAGAGAAGGAAAGCAAAACTATTAGCCAAAACATTTGTTGCAGAATGTGGAAGAGATCCAGTGTCCAGCTGGAGTAACTAACTCTTTGCTGCACACATAACAGGGATCAATGGTTGTTTTTTCTTCCTTTCTAGTTTCTTTAGTGTGAAGAAGAGACAGGACCTGGGAATAGAGGAACAAAAAGTACCTTCACAGTCGCCAAAGATGGAGAACACAGGTGATAATTTCTCAGTTTATCAACTATTAATTGTATTATTTTTTAAAAAAATTTGATAGATGACTGGATAAAGAAGATGTGGTATATATACACAATGCAATGTGACTCTGCCATAAGAAAAGATGAAATGCTGCCATTTGTCACAACATGGATGATCTTGAGATTATTATGCTATTAATTGTGTTATTAAAATTTGAAATGTATTATTAGGAAGGACAGAAGAATACTGAGATATTATTTTAAGGAACAGTGTATTTTTATGTATATATATGCATATGCATATACAAATGTTTGCATGTACGCACATATATGCTATATCTTTCTTAGAACCTAGAGAGATGGTTCAGGTAAATGGGAGTTTCTGTGAGGAACTTTCAGCCATATTCAACCGTCTGATACTAGGACTAGTCTCTCTACTTGATCAGCTTGCTCCTTGCTGAGTGGTAGTTGTAGAAGCCTTCAGAAAGCTACAGACAGACAATTCAGAGTTAGTAACTCATTTCTTGTTTAAAGAGTCATCCTGGAATAGAAATAAGGAAATGAAATCTCATGACAGTATCATCATAAAATCATCAGCCAGATGGCAGTCCTTGAAATCTAATCCTTAGTGGTTTCTCACAATAATTTGTAATATCACATCTAATATTATCTTATTCACCAATTCATATCTATTCACAGAGACTGAAGAGCAAGAAATGAGCTTGCAGAGGCCCACGTTTCTGCCTTTACATGTTAACATGTTCTCTATAAGGACTATGAGCAGGAAAACAAAATACCTGCCTACACAGGTCACAATGATGATCTATGTTCTGATCTGAATTGTTAAAATACAGAATTTAGTTGAGAAGCAGCTTGTTCTTTTATTCACGAATGGCAGATGAATTCCTTTTAGGCCCACAAGGCTATTTGTTTATCTATTGGGTTGTCGGAAAAGTCATGACACAATTTTGCAATGAAAAACATAGAAAAAATATGTCATGACTTTTCTGGCAACCCAATATATAAAACTATAAATAAAGGTCCTATGAAAGCCAGTGGAGAATTTGAAGATTTGTCTGACCTACTAATACACTTGAACCCTAAACTACAAAACAAAATTACTTAACTTTTGTTTTTGATTATATCTTTTTTTATAAAGATTTTATTGGGGGAATTGGAGGAGGGGAACAGCGTTGGGGAATTGGAGAAGGGAAACAGACAAGTTGCTGTTTTTTTTTTTGTTCTTCAGTCTAGTTGCAGAGGACGTTGTTTCACTGGCCCATTTTGGTATTATCATTGTGCTCTTCCCGGATGAGGCAGATCATTCGCTGTCCTCTGGATAGTCGCTCACCACTGCTATTGGCAGCTCACGCTGGCTGCCAGCCGCTCACTGTAGCCTATGGCAGCCCACTGCAGCAGGGGCTGCAGCCTACACCGTTGCCGGGGCTCGCAGCCCAGCTCCAGGTGGAGCTGTTATTAGCTGTAGAGGGCAGTGTCACTGGCCTTCATATGTGGGATCTGAACCAGGGCTGCTGGCATCCCAAGCCAGCTCTTAACCAACGTGACACTCGGCCGGCCCTGATTATGTCTTGAAAATATAGTCTGATACTGTATGATATCAAAGTAAAGTTCTTTCAAGTTACATTTTTCGTATCTCATTTAACAGTCAATAGTTTAAAACTGAATTGAAGATTTTGTTGCTTTAAATAGGCTTCCAAATGTACAATTTTATTGTATATACAGTGATACCTTGGTTTGCGAGCATGATTTGTTCCAGAAACAAACAACTCGTATCACAAGACATAGCTCGTTTACCACATCAAAATGTACTAGATATGTTTGCTCGTCTTGGGGAACACTTGCAAACCATGCTACTCGCAATCCAAGGTTTTACTGTATTTATCCATATAATTGACAGTTTCAGTGTAGGCGATACATTAGTGTTCAGTAGTAAAGCTTGAACTGTGAGAAATGATGTAAGCAGAATGTTTTCAACAGAGTCCCTCGTACCTAAAAAGTCTTGGTTACAGATATTTTTTAAAAATAAGAGATACTTTTTCCTCGTAACCCAAATATCAATATTAATAATCTCCTTTTCAAACTTTGTTGATAGGGCTATAACAAAAGTGAAAGTGTTTCTATCCTGTGATAGTTATAATTTTTGAGACTTTAAACACCAACTCTTGAACATGGATCAATAGAAGAAATGAAGTAGAAACAAGGAAATAAAATACAGTAATACCTTGGTTTGCGAGCATAATTCGTTCTGGAAACAAACTACTTTTTTTGCAAGACATTGCTTGTTTACCTCATTAAAATGTATTAGAAATGTTCGCTCATCTTGCGGAACACTCACAAACCAAGTTACTTGCAATCCAAGGTTTTAGTGTAATGTGAACCACTTTGTTAGAAAACACTTCTTATTTATAAAATTTGGCAAAAACTCCTTTTGAAGTAACATAGCATGTAACTGTTCTAAATGTACCCTAAACTTCTTAGGGGAACACAGGCAAAGGCAATCTAAAACAGGACTGTTGATAAAATTTTCTGTGATGATCGGAATGTTCTACACTGCACTGTCCGATTGGAAGCCAATTGTGACATGTGGCTCTTAAGCACTTGCAAGGTGGCTGATGAGATGGAGAAGATGAATTCTAAATTTTACTTAATTGTAATGAATTCACATTTAAATAGCCACCTGTAGCTTGTGGCTACCCTACTGGGCAGCACACATATAGAGAATGATGATGATGACATTACTTTACTTCTGGGTTTAGCTGGCCAAGATATTGGATAAAAAGTTCAAAATGCAAAAGATCACATCAAGAGTTTTTTTTGGTTCTTAATCTATCTAGCATAAGATCTATAATAATGTAAAATAAGAGAAACTGTAGCCAAGTAGAATATGGTTTAAACTGTGCAGTTGACACCTTTAGAACGTGAACTTCTAAGGTAAAGGTATCATTAGCTAATAGAGAATCGAACTGTCATCATGACCAAAATCACCAAGCCCCAAAGGCTCAGTGTTATTACAATCCTATGTGGATATACTGTACAAATATACTGTACATGGATATATGAGCTGCATGAATATACTGTATTTACTCAAAGCTTTGCCTGGTTCTCTCTCCATGGAACTAGCTACAGCATGCCAGTTTATCAGTTGATTCTTTCCATGCTCTTTGGAAGACATTATGTATTGGCTGGTTTCACTCCAATTCCCAGGCTCTAGAGGCAGCTTTGTGGCATAGCTCTGGCCCTAAATTTCCTGGGATAGCTGTTGCTTTCTGGGCACTGCCCCTTCCCTTTCTTTTTCCTGCTGGAATGTACATGTTCTGAGGGAAATGCCAAGAAGAACATTGCTGAGCCGTTGAGCCAACGTCAGCATCTGTCTATTTTTGAACTTCTTTAATGAGACAAACAGACCTCTATAAGGCAAGCTACTGGGTTTTCTCTGACTTGAAATTGAAAGCAATTCTAACGGCTGTTTTTCTTCCGTGTTGAGTTATTGGCAGACCCAAACACTTGTAATTAGTTATTTTCTGTTTGCTCATTTACCTATTTAATAAAAAAATGTTTTGGGGGTAGTCATTATGTGCCAAGCTAAGTGCTAGGTAATATGGTGGGCAAGGAACTAATGTGTATCCCCTCACAGAGCCAGCATTCTTATAGGCAGCTAAGATCAGCAAACACTTAACTACAGTCTAGTGAGATAATCACTATAATAGGGGACCCAAAGAGAGTGGGCTTTGGAGTTGGCCGTCAAAGAGGGCTTCGTGGACAAACTGGCATTTACAGCAAGACCTGGATTAATATGTGTATACATATACACACATATAAATGTATATATACACATATATATGTTATAAAACATACATATTTATGCATATATATAAATATATACACATATATATATATATATATACACACACACACACACACACACACAATGTATATGTATGTGTATCAGGTCATCAGGTAATTGAGAAGACAGAACATTGCTATGACAAAATGAAAATAGCTCAATGTTACTTAACTGTGTGTGTATGGGGCGGGTGTGGGGTGGGCTGTGGAAGGGGAGATTATGGCAGAGCAGAAAAGTAGGCTGCAGTTTTAAGAAAAGGCCACATCATGCAAGACCTTCAAGTCATTTAAAGAAGTGTGAACTGTTTTCAAATAATAATGGCTATGACACTAAATTCCTTCACAAAGTGGGAGGAGGGTGAGCTACATGAATATAATATATTTAGAAGGATCATCCTGCATTCTATATAGAGAATGAATGAGAACTAGGAAGACTAGAAGGAGGGAAACCAGTTAGGTAAATGATGTCATTCAGGCAAGATAGAATAGTCGAAGAGGAGGGATGAAGAGAAGTGACTGGATTTGACAACTATTAAGGCAGTAAATAGCTTTGTGATAGCTTAGCCTTTGCCTTTGGGATTATAGAAGGAAGAGTCAAGCATGAGTTTCTGATTTAGACAACTGCATGGGCTGTGCTAATGTTCACTGGAGAGGGATCATAGGAAGAGAAGGAGGTTGCATTAAGTGAAAGAGGTGGAAAGAGGGCAAAGATGAGTTCAGCTTTGGGCCTACTCTGAAGTTCCTGAGGGACATGAAAATGAAGAGAAATCAGTAAGACATGCAGGCCTGAAACTCAAAACATCATTCTCAACTGCAAAGGTATAAATAGATAGTCATCGGCAGACTGAAGCTACACAAGTGGATGAATTGTCACAGAGTGTATGAGAGAAAGGAACAGGGAAGGGTTTAGAGGCATGAATCAAAATGAGCTTGGCAAAATGTGGATTATGTATGGGCCAGTGAAAAATGTAATGTTGCTTCTAACATTCTATATTACTTTACCCATCAGAGAAACAACTATACCTTCCTTAGTTAGTAGCTTTTTAGGGACCATGTCAAAACATATAAACTGGAAGTCCCTCCTCTGAGGAATCCAAAGACTTTAAGAAAGTGATCACAAAAACCGAGAGCACTGCTTGGAGATTCAAGGAGATGAGAATGTGGAGAGAGGGCACTGCCAGAAAGAGTGGCATTGGGGTCTGCCGAGTGGCTCAGTTGGTTAAGAGTTGGCTTGGAAGCGCCAGCTCTGAGCAGCAGCACCACTGGTTCAGTTCCCACATGGGTTAGTGATGCTGCACTCTCTACAGCTAAGGTAGTGAACAAAGCTTGACCTGGAGCTGGGCTGCCATGAGCCACCGCCGTGAGCCACCGTCCAATGACCAGCAACCGACTGCCTCACCCGGGAAGAGCGCAATGACGATACCAACATGGGCCAGTGAAACGATGTCCTCCACAACTAGACTGAAGAACAAAAGGATGGCAACTTGTCTGTTCCACTTCCCATATTCCCCAATTCTGTTCCCTCCCCCAATTCTACAATAAAATCTTTAAAAAAAAAAAAAAGAAAGAGTGGCATCAATGAGACAGACCTCCCTTGAAGCCCTAGTTTTGTGCCATGAACAGGTGTTTTGCCTTTTTTGTTCCTGGTTCCTTCTTAGCTCACTTTCCCTAAACTTACTAAATTTCTGATCTTAATTTGCTTGTCCAAAGAGGCTTATCTTTGAAAAGCAGGTATTTCCCATTGAGATATACCGATTGATGCTGATACCAATCAGTTATATATAAAAAAGTGTTCCTGAGCCTACTCTGTCCTTGTTTAACCAAACAGATACCAGATCTGTATTGGGAACAGAAAGTCCAAACCTTGCCACTGAGAGGGGGCAGTGACTTTGAGAATTTTTTTCTTAATTATCAACCATCTATTTAAGCTTGCCCTCTACTAGGGTCCTTTTTTTAATTTTGATTTTTTTATTGCGGAATTGGGGGAGGGGATCAGCATTGGGGAACCGGGGAGGGGGAACAGACAAGTTGCTGTCCTTTTGTTCTTCAGTCTAGTTGTGGAGGACATTGCTTCACTGGCCCATGTTGGTATTGTCATTGCGCTCTTCGCAGATGAGGCAGATCGGTCGCTGGACTCTGGACAGCCGCTCACAGCGGCTCTTGGCAGCTCACACCGGCTGCCAGCCACTCACGCTGGCTGCCGGCCACTCACTGTAGCCTATGGCAGCCCACTGCAGCAGGGACCACAGCTATGCTTTCCCAGGGACTCACAGCTGCCCAGCTCTAGGTGGAGCTATCGTTCACCATCTTAGTTGTAGAGGGCAGTGTCACTGGCACTTATATGTGGGATCCGAACTGGGGCCGCTGGTGTCCCAAGCCAGCTCTTAGCCAATGCACCACTCAGCCGGCCCCACTAGGGTCCTTTGAATAGGGCCCCAAATATAACTCCCCAACTTCAGATTGAATCTTCTTTTCCATGGCCATCTGAACATCCACTGTCTGGAATTCAGGACTAGAGCTGCTCTATTCCCCCAGGGTCACCAGTGTAAATCCAGTTTCACAGGAATTTTCACTCTTCAGTCTCTAAACCAATTTCAAGATTAACTTGGTCTCTCAATTTCCATACATCAATAGGTCATTACTTCTAAGGTTCTGCTCTTAGTTCAAAATCTGCTTCTTCTTCCCTTTCTTCTTAATAAAAACCACCCAACTGACTTCTTCAGAAATTTACTTCATCTTCTGGAAGTCGTTTACCTTTCACTGTTCTCCTTGATCATTGTACAGGTACTATTTTTGCCTGTTTCCTGACAGAACTAAAAGGGGTACCCAATAACCCTTAACTGACCATAGCATGAACAAGTTAACTCTACATATTGTGCAAAGAGAGTCATAATTCAACAAATATTTACAAGCTCCCTATTATATCACCTGGTTCATGACCCCAGGATCTATCACATAAGAAAGTTAGCCCATATCCTCAGGGAGTTTAGACTAGTGAAGAACAAGCATTAAACAGTTAGTTACATAATTCATGGTTTTCTTTATAATTAGGATAAATGCCAAGCAAAGAAAAGTGCAAGGGGTTAAGAGAGTGGATAAGGAGACAAGACTTAGTTTGAGGAGGTGATGTCTTTAAGAGCTGTTTGTTTCCATAGAAATATAACAGGAAGTGAAGTTATGAGTCATGTTACACCCCACAGATTTTCCTATTGGATGTGTAGAGTGAGATACAGTGATAGCACCATGGACAAGTTATTAATATAACTCCATCATGAAGCTAAGTAACTTCCTTGTCAGGTTAAAGATGGGACAGCATGTGCTACGATGGAAGAGAATAATGTTTCTTTGGGTAGAATTCTCAAAGCAGACTGATAAAGGACTCTTAGCTACACATAAGTATTTTAGTATTGTCTAATCTCTTAGTTATGCTACTACCTTTGTGACTCTGGGCAAACCAAGTAATTTCACCAGTCTTCACATCTCTCATCTGTAAAGTAAGAGGAGTTAGGCAAATCTTGAGATGAGTTAGCATTTGTCATCTTGGGTCCTCCCATGCTACCGTTTAGGGGAAACAAATCTGCATTGTCCACTCACTGTCATCATTCCATCATTATAGCCAATGACAGTTTTAGAAATAATGTAGTCTGTACCTTTTATGAATGCTTGCCCACGAGGCATTGATGTTCTCTGTTATCATGTGCACTTTTCTGGTATCATCTGCAGAATAATCCCGGAGAAGTTTCAGCGCCAAGTCATTTACCACATCAACATTTATCTGCCACTGGCGGAGGTCTTTGTTCAACTGCTACAGATGCACATGGGAAAGAGAATGAATGTCAGTTTTCTCTGAAATTTCTAGTTGGAGTTTCTTCTTTCCTCTAACATTTATTTATTAGATGTTTTTCAAAGTAGCAGACATTTAGAACACATGCTTGTTATAAAAAAATGAAAAAAATCCTAATACAAAAGTGTCTAAAGATGAAACCTTTACATGCTTCATACATAGTTTCTGAATCCTGGGGTCTGAACATGTCTACATGATTGCTTTTAACCTACCATGTGATTTAGTCAATCATGACAGTATAAGCTAACCCATTTCTCATGACAAAACTTTTCAAATGCAGCATCTTGGCAAGAACCGGTAACCGGTATTTTAATTTAGTAGCAATGAATTGGAAATAAACTGGGATGAACTGTTTATATCATGGGAGAGAACAAACTGTAAAAATAAGCTCCCATGTAATTGTTGAGTCTGTGACATATACCAACTTTGAACAGAAAAAAAAAATATCTCATGCATTTCTTTCCCTCTTCATCAACTTGTTGAATTGTTTATGCAATTAGTGCCATCTACTGGCATTCGACTAAGGCTGCGTACAGAAAATGTTGAATATCAAAGAACAGTACTATTATTTTATTTTTAAACTTTTTTGAAGGATCAGTTTATTCATAATACTTTTTAAAATATACTACTTTAAAATTTGAATAAAATTTCAAATACAAGAACCTTGCTAAACCAAATGACTTGTGTTTTCTCCTTTGTTTGTCTTTGGCAGTTGAGTATTATCAAACTATGTATCTCACTCCTTGAGATGTCATACATCAAAGAAAGAAATAAACCAAGGAAAAGTTTACCTGGAAGCATATTAACCCCAAATTTCTATTAAGAATTGCTTCAAGTGCATGGAGAAGGCTTCTAAGCATTAAGATAATATTAAATTGCTAAAATAGGTATATCAAATCCAATACGGTAGGTTAAGCCATTGATAAATGGACAAAGGAATAAGAATAGGCAATTCAAACAACAGAGAGAGGATAAAGAGTTTTTATCAAATAAGAAAAACTAACTTAAAAAAATAAAAATAATATAGTACTAAATCAAGAAGTTACAATTTAATTAATAAGAAAATAAAATCCACAGCTTACAAGACTGGTAAAACTAGCGCATTCATGTACTACTGCTATGAAGAGTATCTATTGGGGCAATCTGGCGATCGATATCAAGTGACACACAAATACTTATTCCTATTTACTCAGTACTTTCACTTTTGGTATTTTGCCTTACTAAAATATTAAAAGAAGAGAAATACATTGTAGGAATAAAGATCTTTATTAACTAACATAGAAAAAAAATTAGAAACAACTTCAATGTTTAACAAGAGGACATTAAAATAACAAAATACATCAACCTAATGGTCTGCTGTGCAGTAAATGTGCATAAAAATCATAAGTAAAAAATGGAGTATAATTTTTGTCTACACTGTATTTCATACATCTGTAAGAATACACAGTCGTGAACTAGAAGGGCAACAAAGGAAACTGAAAATAATTGATGTTTCTAAAAATAGTACTCACTTTTGTTTTAATATTAGCTCTTTTATGTCAGTGTGAAAATCAAACACTAGTGTTTTTAGCATAGTTTCAGTATGTTTGGGTGGACACCTGTTCCTTAAAAATGTATAATCTGTATATAATCTAGCATTTCTCAGTTAAAAAGAACAAAGTAGAGTCAAACAAAATCATTACTGCATTTATTGCATATAGCAAGTAGACCCAGATAACCAAACTAGGATTGGGCAGCTAAAGCCAATATCACTAACTTTTGCTATGAAAGTAAACATGGAGAGTTTTTAAAGGCAAAGAGTATAGTTGCTATACTACAAAGCAATTAAAATTTATCCTTTTTGAATGCTTGCCTTTCCTTATATTCCTTTAATCAAGCCCTTCAGCAGCTATTTTCCACTTTTCAGAGCCTCACACTATTCAAAAGTCTTTCTGAGGTCAACAGAACACCCCAAAGGCTTTCCCTTTCTAGAAATTTCCTACGGGTAATGTTAAAGAGCAAACCACAGGCCCACAATGGTGTCACTTATGCTAAAGCCCATGATATCAAACCTAGATTTATTACCTAACCTAATTGCTGTTTCATCCTTTTCCAGAAACATAATCTTAATCAACCAGTATGGAATTTTCTAGTCAATACCAATGAGGTTATTTGTCACTTGGGACCTGTTCACTCCATCACCTCACAGGGAGAAGGAAAAGGCCAACCTGCATGATAAAAACCCTCACCTATTCCCTTTCCTTCAAAAGAAGATAGCCTGTTTCGAAAATAATCCTTTATTTTCTTTTTTAAAATGGCTCCCTTGCCCCACCCTCTTCATATAAAAACTTCCTATTTTGTACAGCCCCTCCAAGTACCCTTCTAGCTGCTCAATGGGATTTTGCCCGATTCATGAATCGCTTAATAAAGCCACTTAGATCTTCAAATATACTAGGCTGAATTTTGTTTGTCTAACAGTATAAAATTACCTCTCCTTCCCTTCCTCTTCTCACTTAAGCGAAACCTACAGTGTTAAGAGTAATGTATACTAAGATATGAAAGGCCAACCGGCCCTCGTTATCCAGAGGATGGTATTTGCATTTTAAAAGAAGAGTTTGTCATCTATCATCTATTAAATCTCTAATTGGTAGCATAAAACTTTGACCAATGACTTTTCCCAAGGTAATTCCATTTTAAGAAGGATGCAATTGTTAATGAAATACTTATTATAAACCAACATTGGAGTATATATGTATATAGATTTAGGAATATAAAATGTAAATTAAAATATTAATAAATAATATAAAACATTTACTTTATCTAAGAAAGGTAAACAACCTTGAAAGCCACCTCTCACTCACTGGTTGTCATTTGAAAAGTTTAGCTATAAGAGGATATACTTTTTGGTTTTAATCTCTAGATCATAAAAAAATGCCTAAAATACAAGTTAAAAAGTATGGGAGAATTTTCTAAAGTCTTGAAGGAATTAGCAAGCTAAATTTAAATTTGAGATTTCGTAATAAACAAGTAGTTAAAAGAGTGAGGCTTGACTTCAATCCAGAGCTGTTTCATACACTTTAATGCTTGAAAGGAAAAAAAAATACAATATTTTTTTCTTCAAATTTGTATTTGCATGGAAATTTAGGTTTTATACCTAAGAAAATCTTTACTGAGTGCTAACCTTCACTGACTACTGCCTAGGATTTATGAGACTATAGGATTAAAAAGAAAAATAACCCCTGACCTTGACTAACATTGACAGGGGTGAGGCCCTTATCTAAACTCAAAGGTTCTCAACTGAGGCATTCTTTTCTCCCTTCTTAAAGACATTTACCAGAACAGACAGATTTTCCTTCCTCCTAAGGTAATATGTTGACCACCTTGGACTTGAACCAAGTGTCATTCACAATAGGAACAATGACCTTGACCGGCTTTGCCTACTACTGTGAAATTCACTACTGGGATAACTCCAGGCCACAGAAGGAGTGTAAATTCAAAAATACAATAGAATTCACACACTCTTTATTTCTGAATTCCATTTACAATGGCATACACTGCAGGGAATTGTTTGTGTGGTGATCATAGTGTGTGAAGAAAGTTAAAATACTGGGAGCACTAGCCTATAAAAAAAGATGATCATGGGTGTGTGTGTGTGTGTGTGTGTGTGTGTGTGTCCTATGAAGAATATAAAATGCTTAAATCCCCAACCAGGAAAGAAATATTTCATATTCAAACCTAAAAAGACGCTCCCATAGTATGTGCTTGGTATTTATACACAGTGTTTTAGGCATAAAAATGATAGTGGACTATGGGACAATCTGAATTCATTTCAAGAATTTTGAGTATTAAAAGTTTTTAATTTTAATGTCTCTCTTCTCTCAATTTTTTACTTGTAAGAATTCTTTCTAAGAATATTGACCCTACATGGGAAAAATAAGGAAAGAAGAGAAAGAGTAGTTAAATCACTTACTGGTTATGTGACAAATGGCAAAGTTAATTATCCTCTCTGTGCCTCAGTTTCCTCCTTTGTTAATGGGTTTATTAACAGTATTTACCTTGAAAGATTATGATGAAAATTAATTCAGGAAACCTAGGGAAAACCCTTGGAATAGTGCCTGGCATTATCCAAAGCATTAAATCAATATTAGCTGCATCCTAATCACTACTACAACTACTATTATTACTTCTCTCATTTCTACTACTGCTACTATTACTACTATTATTGTGTGTGTTTTTTTTAATTGGGGAACAGTGTGTTTTTCCAGGACCCATCAGCTCCAAGTCAAGTAGTTGTTTTCAATCTAGTTGTTGGGGGGAGCGCAGCTCACAGTGGCCCATGCAGGGATTGAACCGGCAAGCTTAGTGTTATTAGCACTGCGCTTTAACCAACTAAGCTAACTGGCTACCCCTACTACTACTATTTTTTTAAAAGATTTTATTGGAGAATCGGGGGAGGGGAACAACGTTGGGGAATCGGGGAAGGGGAACAGACAAGTTGCTGTCCTTTTGTTCTTCAGTCTAGTTGTGGAGGACGTTACTTCACTGGCCCATGTTGGTATTGTCATTGCACTCTTCCTGGATGAGGCAGATTGGTCACCGGCCTCTGGATGGTCGCTCACTGTGGCTATTGGCAGCTCATGCTGGCTGCCAGCCACTCACGCTGGCTGCTGCCCACTCACTGTAGCCTATGGCAGCCCATTGCAGCAGGGTCTGCAGCCCACACCATCACCGGGGCTCGCACAGCCCAGCTCCAGGTGGAGCTGTTGTTAGCTGTAGAGGGCAGTGTCACTGGCCCTCATATGTGGGATCCGAACTGGGGCCGCTGGCATCCCAAAACCAGCTCTTAACCAATGCGCCACTCAGTCGGCCCTACTACTACTATTTTTAATGAACCACATTATATTCATCAGTGTGAGCTTTTACTGAATGCAAAGCAAAGGCCTCACTGTTTTATAGACATTGTATGACCCTGAAGCTCTAAAAGGCTCCCTTTAATTTAGAAGATAAATGTGAGTACACAGACCTATAATTACAAATGTAAGGTTGAGTATTGTTTAAGTTTTCTTATAACACATGTTGTGGGATATTCACCTCCAAGTGAAATTAACTTTTGATCCAGGTGAACTAGGTTTTTAAATTTTTTAATGACTGTGTCAAAGGAGCTTCATGAAAGGCAATACAGAGTAATGAAAAGGCATCTTCCCAGGAAGCCTTGCTTTGCCGCTGTCTTGCAGTTGGATCTTAAGAAAGCTTGTCATTAACCTTTTAAGTTCCAGTTTTGTTGTTTGTAACATAGGATGGGACTACTTATTCTACTTATGCCTCAGGTTTGTGGTGAGATCAAAATCAAAATCAATTTGCTTGGGAAATTATAAAATAGGATTCTAGTATATGTGTGGACAAAATGTTGTACATATTGGGTTTCTCTCATTTTGGTTAGGATACTGTGTTTACATACATGAACTAAGAGATTTGTTAAAAAAAGTTTAGCTATATGAGCTAACAGCTGAGAGCTTATGAGCTCTTAGATCCATTCTCTGCCCATCTCCTACTGTAGTCCATATTGCCGATGGACTAATAATTTGAGGGGATCAGAATTTCCTGGGATTTCTTCCTAACTGGCTTCTAGCTGGATTTGGCCAGTGAGAGACCCTGGTGGGAGAAGGCAGAGCAGGTGAAACGAATATGTCTCCCATTCTTTTTATGTGGACGGTGTCTTGTTTGTGTCTCCATCTCCTGCTGGACAGACCCTCACTCTGTAGTTTCAGACCCTGCTGTGCAGCCCCCACAGTGGTCAAATTAGGACAAGAGGACTCTGATTTCTGTGCTTTGACAACACCTGTTGGCCCTCCAGCCCTTGAGGGGTAACAGCTTTTTGATGTTGCTAAACTCCAGGTTGCTTCCTATCTCCTATTGGGCTTCTCAACTCCTTCATCAGCCATGAAAACAAGCATCTGTGTTAAATACCCTCTGTTTGAAATACCTACTGTGGTTCCTAGACTGGACCCTGATGATACAAACTGAAAGAAATCTCCCCACAAATGACACAGGAAATCACATGAAAAATTTAACATATTGGTTATGTGACAAATGGGAAAGTTAATTTACTTTCTCTGTGTTTCAGTTTCATAAAACGTCAATATTTTATGAAGCGTCAGTTTTATAAAATATCAGACTTTTCATCTTGCATCCTTCTCCCCAGTCTCAGGGGAAGAGTTAAGTCTTGCACCATGGGAAGCTGATTACTCTGTCTGTACTCATTTTTTTCTGAATCTTCCACCACGTACTCCCTCTCTCTTTGTGTCTTTTCAACCTCTTGTCTCTTTGCAGGGTCTTTCTCCACAGCCTTCAAACACAAGTCTCTCCCCCACTGTTAAATTACAACAACAAAATCTGCTCTCTATCATTTTCTTTCTCTTTACAGTTACGGTCCTTAGAAGGCAACTATTAACGCATTGCCTCAACTTGATTACATTCCTGCCACTATATTTATCAAAATCAGGCTTCTGCTACTGCCATCCGACTAAACCTATTCTGATAGGAGCCACTAGGGCCAATTGGATTATTAGCCTCAATTCTCTACCTCACCCTATATCCATGTCCTTTGCTATGTAACTTTGAATTTCCTGATACAAAAGGCAGGTCTCTTCCCTGCCCTTGACCATGAGCGTGGCCATATGATGTGCTTTGCCTAATCCTAAGGGGACGTTACTAGAAATAAACAAGCAGAGGTTTGAAATGCGCTCCTGTAGTGGAGCTAGCCCTTTGGCATTTCTGCCTTCACCATGAGATGAACGTGCCCTGGGCTAACCTGCTCATCCCTGGGGAGGGATGAGTGACAGGTGGAGAAGAGCCACCCAAATCAGCCTGAAGCAGTGCCAACCCTGGCCAAGCTGCGAACTCACAGAAAAGAAATAAATGTTCATTGTTGTGTGCCACTGACATTTTGAGGTTGGTATGCAGCATTTTTGAGAAAATAGTTAACTGATTCAGTCACCAACGGCCAATGTCTGTGGAAAGTTTTAGGTTCTCATTTACTTGATTTATTTGCAACAACTGGTGCCATTGACTACTTTGTTCTTTTTCAGGCTCTAGCCTTTTTTGGCCACCTGTCTTTGGATCCCCTCTATATGCCCTTATGGTTCAAATTTTTCTTTTTCTGCCTGTCCTTAAATGTTGGCATTACCACAAGGTTCTGTCTGAAGCCCAATCTTCTTCTGCAGTTTAAGTTGCATCCCAACTGTAGGAGAGGGCAGGGAGCATACCCACAGTGAGGTGGTGCCATCATTTTCCCTTATATCCACATCTTCGACCTCCATTGCCACTACCTTAACTTACGCCCTCATCATCTCTTGTTTGGACTCTGCAATGACCTTTTTTATTAGCTCCCTCGCTCCACTCTCAGTCCAGCTCTTCCATCCACAGACATCTGTTCAAGAGATATTTTTTGAAATGCATGTAGAACCACATTACTCCTCTATAAAACCTTTCAATGGCTCCCTATTACCTACAAGACAAAGTTCAAACCTCTCTCAATTGGATTACAAGGTCCTCAAATATAGAACCCTTACCTACATATCCACTTTCATCTTTTGTTTTCTCTTTTCCTTTTAACCAATTCTGTTATTGGCCATCAGAGAACAGGAGAAACTGAAAGGTTAAGTGACTTTTTGAAGGTGACATAGCTAGTCAGTGAAAGAGGCATTACAACAAAGCAGGTTCTTGACTCCAATTTACTTAAAGAAGATACGCTTCCATATAAAAGAATTTAAAGAAAATGATTGGATTTTTTATAATTAATTGAACTTTGAAGAACACAAAGTAATCTCCTTGTTGAGTACAGCATGATTGGAAAATTATTGTGTATAATAAAGTAAGACACTGCCAGACAAAGACAGCAGAAAAAAAATACATATTTGGCTTATTAAAAAAAAATCACTAAACAATTTACTTCTAAATATGAATGCATGTTCTATAAATCTTTACTGGGAAAAAGAAACGCAAGTTCTTTTTTACTTGTGTGAATTAAAATGACCTGTAATACCTTTTTATGGATTTATAATAGAAACGTTAAAATATCTGTAAGGAAGCGATTTCAGAAGTAAAGCCTCTCACCATTAACTTCAAGACTCATCCATTAAACCTCTGACATTACAAAACAACTGGGTTTCAGAAGGTAACACTCCGTACAGGGGATACTATTTAAGAAAATAGCACTCATTTTCCAGCTTACTGGAAATGATTAATCTTTTCAATAGCTTTGAGGACTACATACTAAAGTTGTTACTTTTTTGTTCTTTCAACAATGACTACAAGCTGAGAGCAGGCTAGTAAATGTGTTATCGGCCAACCCATTAGAGTTCCATTATTTTCTGTCTTACATGGATTCATGTAATGAATTTTTATAATTAAACTAATGGCATACAATTTATTTTTCCCCCTCTTTACTTTCAGGCCCCATTTCTCTTCCAGCTTCTCTGGAATATATTTTCTACTGAAAGAAGGGACAAGAGCCCTCCAACTACTTCATTACCTTAATTTCATTATGACATTTTGGAAAGCATTCTCTTATCTGGCCTTTCTCTTTAATTTGTTGAGTTTATTAAAAGGCTTAAGCAGTGTTGTAATTAACAAATCACCCAGCTACCCCAGGCAGCTAAAAGAAGTCTGGTTGAGAGGGTGTGGAAATGGCTGGGTGGAAATGACTCCAGGGAGAATGCCAGAGGACAGATCCCCAGAAAGTGGCATTTTTCTTGACTATTTGTGGTAAACTGCATTATTGTTCACAAACATTCAGTGCCTTTTCATGCCAGATGATTATACATCTCTACCTCCATTGAATCATGGATGGGAATGTAACTGATTTTGGCTCCTTGTCACTACTAGGCAGAAGGTTTAAGAGCCAATAACATTCATTAGCTACTATTCCCTGCATCTTTGATCATGAAATTCTATATCAAGACGCAGCTGTCATCAGCCATGGTCCCTGAGTGACTAAGCTAAGTAGCACCCCCTTGTGAATCTACAGTGGACATGTAACACGAATAAAATATAAACTTTGTGTTAAGCCTCTAGATTTGGGGATTGCTTGCTACTATGGCATGACTTAGCCTATCTAGGCTGACATCTCTACTCAGGTATGACCACGTCTCAGACAGAGTACAGCAATCTACTAGCTCCAGCTAGTCAGGAACCAGGGTCAAAACAGAATAAGTTAGTACAATGACACATAAAAATTAGGTCCTGTTGCTAATAAATGTTTAGAAACTATGTTTCTAAAGTAGTTTATAAAACCTGAACAAGAAAAGATCTGTAGTCTTAATAATGTGCATATATATATATATACCTTTTTAAAGAAACTTTATTGAGATATAATTCACATACCATAAAATTTGCCCATTAAAAGTATATAACTTAATGGTTTTTAGTATATTCGCAAAGTTGTGAAGCCATCACCACAATCTAATTTTGGAAAATTTTGTTCATCCCTAAGGAAACTCCCATACCCATTGTCAGTCTCTTTCCATTGTCCATTCTCTGTGATCCATTTTGGAGTTAATTTTGTGTATGATGTGAGATGTGGTCAAACGTCATTATTTTGTAGGTGGATATTTAGTTATCCAAGCATGATAATTTAAAAAGACTATTCTTTTCCCATTGAATGGTCTTGGTACTCTTTTAAAAAAATCAATTGACTATAAATGGAAGGATTTAGTTCAGGACTTTCAATTTTATTTCATTGAGCTATATATCTATTGTCAGTCTTGCATTTACTTTATTTCTAAATATTTTATTTTTTGATGCGATTGTAAATAGAATGGTTTCTTAATTTCATTTTTCAGTTTATTAATTGCTAGTGTATAGAAAAACATTTGATTTTTATATTTTGATCTTGTATCCTGTAAATTTACTGAATTAATTTATTCATTTAATACTTTTAAAAATGTATTACTTAGGATTTTCTATATATAAGACCATGTATTTTGTGAATAGATATAGTTTTACTTCTTCCTTTATAATCTGAATGACTTTTATCTATTTTTCTTACCTAATTGCGCTAGCCTGGTAAAAAGAAGTGGTGAGACCAGATATCCTTATCTCGTTCTTGATCTTCGGGGAAAGCATTCAGTCTTTCACCATGATATTAACTGTGGAGTTTTCTTACATACCCTTTATCAAGTTGAGGAAGTCTCCTAGGAAGTTTTCTAGGACTGTCAGGACAAAGTATCACAAACTGGGTAACTTAAAACAACAAAATTTAGGGTCGGCCAAATGGTGTGTTGGTTAGGAGCTGGCTTGGGATGCCAGCTCTGAGCAGCAGGGCCCCAGTACGGATCCCACATATGAGGGCCAGTGACGCTGTGCCCTCTACAGCTAAGATGGTGAACAACAGCTCCACCTGGTTGCCTCTATAGCTAAGATGGTGAATGTTGCTTCTACAGCTAAGATGGCCAGTGATGGTCTAGGCTTCAGCCCCTGCTGCAGTGGGCTGCCATAGCCTACAGTGAGTGGCCAGCAGCCAGCGTGAGCTGCCAAGAGCCGCTGTGAGCGGCCGTCCAGAGTCTGGTGACTGATCGGCCTCACTTGGGAAGAGCACAATGACGATACCAACATGGGCCAGTGAAGCATCCTCCACAAGTAGACTGAAGAACACAAGCACAGCAACTTGTCTGTTCCCCTCCCCCAATTCCCCAATTAAAAAACAAACAAACAAAAAACAAAAACAAAAAAACCCAACAAAATGTATGGTTTCACAGTTCTGGAGGTTACATCCCAAATCAAGGGTGTCAGCAGGCCATGCTCCATCTGAAATCTACAGGGAGAATCCTTCCTTGCCTCTTCTAGCTTCTGGTGGTAGCTTCTTGCTGTTCCTTGACTTGTAGTTCCTTGACTATATCCCTCTAATCTTTCCGTCTGTTGTCACACGGTGTTTTCTCTGTGGTCAGTGTCTTTGCATGGCATGCTTCTCTCTGTGTACATCTCTTCTTGTAAGGATTCCAGTTACATTGGATTAAGGGCCCACCTGAGTCTAGTATGACCTCACCTTGACTTAGTTATCTGCAAAGACCTTACTTCCAAATAAGGTCACATTCACAGGTGCCAGGGTTTGGGCCTTTAACACATCTTCTAAGGGGACACTGTTCAAACTGCAACACCTTCTGTTCCTAATCTGTTGAGTGCTTTTATCATGAAAGGGTTTCGGACTTTGTATTAATAGACTGCTTTTTCTGCAACTACTGAGATGATCATGTGGTTTTTGTTCTTTATTCTACTGATATGGTACATGACAATGATTTAATGATTAAATTTTGTATATTAAACTAACCTTGTATTTCTGGAATAATTCTTACTTGATTATGGTACACAGTCCCTGTAATGTGGCTATATTTTGCTTGATAGTATTTTCTTGCGACTTTTTGAATCTATATTCGGAAGCCCTGATGGTTTGCAGTTTTGTTTTCCTGTGATATCTTTGCTTCTGAAATATTATTTCGTCTTCTATCTTTTGGAAGAGTTTGTGAAAGACTGCTATTAATTCTTTGAATGTTTACTAGAATTCACCCATTTGGGGCCGGGTCTTTCCTGGGAGAAGTTTTAAAATTATTGATTCAATTTCTTTTGTTGGAGGGCAGTGTCACTGGCCCTCATATGTGGGACCTGAACCAGGGCCGCTGGCTTCCCAAGCCAGAGCTTAACTACCAGGCCACTGAGCCAGCCCTTGGTTCAATTTCTTTACTTGTTGAGGTCTATTCAGATTTCCTATCTCTTCCATCCATAGTATCCTCTTACAATCTTTTCTATTTCTGTGACATCAGTAATGATATATCCTCTTTCCTTTCTAAGATTAGTCATTTGAGCCTTCTCTCTCTTTTTTTCTTAGTCTAGCAGAAGCGTTGTCATTATTGTTGATCTTTTCAAATAACCAACTTTTGGTTTTGTCGATTTTTTCTCTCTGGATTTTCTTTTCTATATTTCACTGATTTCATATAATCTTTACTACTTCCTCCCTTCTGCTTGCTTTAGGTTTAATGTTATCTTTTTACTAGTTTCTTAAGTGAAGCTTGGGTTACTCAGTTGAGATCATTCATCTATTTTTTTTAATTATTTTTTTTAAAACTTGTAAGAGTTTATTTGAGATAATTGCCAGGAAGCAAAATCTCAATGGATTGAGAAAATGCTCCGCAAAATGTAGGTTTGCAGCTTATTTTATATGTAGAATCCGAGATCATTCTTATTTTTTAACATAGGTATTTATAGCTACAAATTTCACTCTAAGCACTGCATAGTTGTATCGCATAAGTTTTATTATGTTGTGTTTTTATTTCTAGTCATCTGAAAGTATTTTTGTATTTCCTTTGCCTATTTTGTATTTCTTCTTTGGCCTATTGGTTATTTAAGGTGTATCATTTTTTCATATTTGTAAATTTCCCAAATTTACTTTTGTTACTTATTTTTACTTTTATTCCATGTGGTCAGAGAATCTACACTATATGATTTCAATCCTTTTAAATGTATTGAGACTGATTTTATAACCTAGCATATGGTCTGTCCTAAAGAATATTCCATGTGCAATTGAGAAGAATGTGTATTCTGTTATTATTGGGTGGAGTGTTAGGTCTTGTTAATTCATAGCGTTTTTCCAAGTCTTCTGTTTCCTTATTCATCTTCTGCCTAGTTGTTCTATCCTTATTAAAGATGGGGTATTGAAGTCTCTATTTTGTTGAATTGTCTGTATTTTTCCCCTCAGTTCTGTCAGTTTTTACTTCATGTAATTTTCTTAATTCCATTGTCTATCTTTTCCTCAGAGAGGAATTAAGACCTGACTACAAATTCACCGATTCTTCTGCCAGCTCAAGTCTGATGTTGAGCCCTTCTAGGGAAATTTTCATTTCAGTTATGTACTTTCAAACTCCAGAATTTCTATTTGGTTCCTGTTTATAATTTATATCTCTTTATTGATATTCTCTATTTGGCAAGACATGCAGACAGACTTCTAGATCTTCCAAGAATATGTCAGAGCTTTTCAAAGTCCCTTGAAGACATCTCATTCCCTAGATCTTCTTTTTATGTTTTTCTCCAGAACCATGATCATCTCCACTAGTGTCACAGTCTCAGGTAGCTGCTGTTTATAAACAACTGCTGCTGATTGTTTGGGGTAAACATTCTGGGGATAGGACTTTTCCTGGGGAGTTAGCTCAAAGTCATGTCAAATAATGACAAGACCTTGTGTATAGCTTTGTTCTAAGGACCTGCAAGACAGATCAAATAGTGATAATGTGCTGGGTACAAAATGGGTCTTTTTGAGGAACTCCAATCCTGCTCCTCCCTCTCTGGTGGCTGTAAGGCTGCTGATTTTCAAGGCTACTAGGTAGCTGGGGGAAAAAATGATGAGATAAGCCACACTAAAAAGCCTCAAATCCTCCTGTTCTTACTGAATTCAGCAGTTTACATATTATTGACAACCTCTGGTTAATTTCCAGGGTTCAGAAAAGGCAATTTTGACAACTTTTACAATGTGTTGTTTTTATGAAGGAGTGGATTTACAGAGTAGCCACATTTCACAGTTACACTGTGAAAGGAAACAAGGCAAAATATGGTGCAATCAGAACATAATGCTATTTAAGTCAGTATTAAATATTTATAGAGTCCAGCAGTACCTGGGGAAACTACCTATTACTTACTGTGCTCTATCAGTGATGTAGAAAGCACTCTGTATGCTTTGAGAAGCTTAACAGCTTCATACCTACTCTGGGAGGAAAAGTACTATCAGGTTATTGATTTTTTCTCCTTAATCATGTGGAAGCTTTAGGGGAAAACAGAAAGGAATAAAGAAAATGCATGAAGAAATGGTATATCCCAGCAAGAACATTTCTGATAATGTTTTCATTATTGTATCAGAAATGCAAACCTCAAACTACCAGTGGGGGTCCACTTGCCTATTTTAATTTTGTGCATGTTTAAAAGTAAACAAAATGTGTGAAAGAGGAATGCAGCTTCAATTACTGTACATATCCTTATGGCAGATAAAGATATTATTTAATACCACCTACCACTCCAAATAATTAAAACTATAAGGCTCTACTTCTGTTTTTGAAACAGAAGTTTCTTTGGTGAGTTTCTTTCCTAGTAAAATGATTTGAGACCCTCAAATAGCTATTGTATTTACTATATGTAACAAGTTCAACTTTTTAAATTAATTACATGATTAAAATTTATGAAACATGATTATGTTTTAAGTTCCCTAAAGAATGTCTTCAAAACACAGATATTTTGTAGCCTTGCACATGTTTATTTGATAATTTGATAAATTATTGAAGTTCTCGCCTCAGACAGCTTTAAGTATTATATAGCCAAATCAGCTAGGCTCAAACAAGATTTCACTTCTCTATTGAATTCATGTACTCTTAGCTCAGTCAAGCACAAAACAGCTAATGCTGTCATGTTTGAAAAGCTTTTATGCTGAATTTGACACAAAAGCAATCACAAAGCAGACAAAAAGGAATTTCTCTTTCAAAGGCTGAAAGGGGGGAAAAAATAAATGAAAACTCTGAGCCTAGATAAATCTCTCTTGACACTGGGAAAGTTTAAAATCATCAAGGAATAATTTTTCCAAAGAATCCATTGCCAAATTTGGACCAATCTTAATAGCCTGGGGAACAGGTTGTGAAGTCAACTAAGATTTCTGCCAAATGAAATAAATCCCATGATGACCATTGCTGGCAGTGTTAGGTGCCAACGGTGCACCATATTACCTCTTATGAAAGCTAAATGGCATCATCTCTCATAGGATTCTGTCATAGCCTATTGGCAGGGATTGTGATTAGAATGGAAATTCTGTATGATTTTCCCTAATTTCTGCCTTTCTATCTCAAAAGAACATTATTGTTTTATCAGGGCTATGGATAAGATCAAATGAAGCCATGTGGTTAACCAAATCAACTACTTATCACTTCATTTTTGTTTCCAAAAAATTAAGCGTTATATAGGAAAGAAAGTAAACATATATTATGGGCATCTCTTAATGACCTGCTCATTAATTACTGACATGCGAGGCCATCTACAGTCTGTTCTTTTGCCAAATCAAGGCTCTCCTGTTGTTATCTCCTCCCACCCCACCCCTACTTTTAAGATGGACTTTTCCCAGATGCCAACTCAGATTTGATATCCATTTTTTAAAAAGGTTGTTATTGTTCCCATTTTTTGTATACCATTTTTTCTAAGCAACAGAGGAGGTTTTCTAAATGTCCAATAAGTAAGGAAATGGTTAAAGATGGAACTTCATAAAAGATTGTAAAGCATTAAAACTGGTAATGATTAAAAATTATATAGCAACAGATATAAATATGTATGCAATAATACTAACTTTAAAACCAGAAATTGAAATTTTATCTACATTACGAAGACAAATATATAGATAAGAAATAGAAGTGATTATAGACAAATATTAGCAATTATGAACATTAAAATATTGGAATTGAAGGTGACATTTTTTTCTTTTTCTTTAGCTCAGGTATGGTGACTGGTTTCAATTTTCAGAGTGTAACAGTGCTAGTGGTGGCCTTTAAAGCCATTTATTGTGACATTGAGGGTAGTCATCAGTGACACTGCTGCAAGGGAGGCTGGCTGCTGTAATCACAGCTCTCCAACTCTGGAGACACAGCCTGCTGATTGCCGTATGAGGCTCACTGGCTCTCTTGCTAATCTTAGGTACACAGACTCAGAAAAAATTTATGGAGCAAAAAGATCTTTGGTCAAATTAACCAGTGTCTCCTTATGTCTATTTTCATTTTTCCTTCCTAAAAGAAAACTGTAAGTGATAAGCCAGCTAATATCACTCAATAGTGATAACACACTAGACGAAGTCCAGACCTCCATTTTATAGGCTCCCTGACTATTATTTTTTAAAAAAATTTAAATTGGGGAACAGTGTGTTTTTCCAGGACCCATCAGCTCCAAATCAAGTAGTTGTCTCAATCTAGTTGTGGAGGGCACAACTCAGTGGCCCATGTGTGAACTGAACTGGCAACCTTGGTGTTATGAGCACTGTGCTCTAACCATCTGAGCTATCTGGTCACCCCTATAGGCTCCCTGAATTTTATAAGAATTAAAAATAGTAGTTTCATTAAAAATAGAATCCAATTTGCAATTATGTTTTTAGTTTTTCATAGTAAAACAGAATATGAAAATTTCTCCCCAATATACTATTTCATTTTCCACTTGGTAGATTATGAACAATATAATCTTATTTGCCAATTCATTACAATCGTCTCCCTTTCTGATACTCATGGTGTTTTCTTGATGTGTTTTAACCAGATAGACAATGGGTAGAAGAGAAAATCTATAAGGTAATCTACAAGAGTAATCACTATGTAGTCACATCCCAACTCTGCTATTAATAAGAGGAGTTACTGAATTTCTCTAGGGTTCAATTTTTGTACCTGCAAACTGGGAACAATAATAGTACTTTTCATGGAAGGTTTCTGAGAGGATGAAATTAGCCAATATATGGAAAGTGATTAGCACAGTTTTTGACAAATAGTAAGTACTCACTAAATGTTAGTATTAGCGTTAGGATTACTCTTAGTTTTAGCATACGTGATTCAGGAAATGATGGGAAAATGATAACCTTGGTCATCTTTATCTGCATTATGAACTTACATTGAAGTTGCAGCAATATATATACCATTAAATTCCTAAAATATAGAACACGAACAAAAACAGTTTCCATAGAGCCATTTTTTTATGATGTAGTTTTAGACTATTCAAAAGTATTTTTTTTTAACTTCAAAAGTTTGACAAGGATAGCAATTATAATACAATCTTGTCTTTGTTTTAGGTGTTTAAAGCATCTTGTTTTGACAATAAAATTGTTTTGTTTCTTTCCTATTTTCTTTTGCAATTATTTTTGTCTCTTATTTAAAGCCCCTTGTTTTTCTAAGAGCTATTAAATCCTCATTATTCTTACTATCATTTTAGGATTCTCAGAGGTTTTAAGATTATTTCTTATTTGTCAACTTCCAGAGTCTTTGCCCCAATCAAATCTATCACCATATGCCTCTCATCTCTCCTTCCCCTCATCTAACACAAGGGTCCAGTCCAAACTCTTTTTCCCTGTTAATTCCTCTTCACTATTTAACCACCTTGTTTCATGATTTGCTAGATTCACAGAATCCTACATTTTTTTGAGAGGAAAAAGAAATAGCATAACATACTGAGTACCTTACGGATAAGGTCAGAGCCTTCAAGAATAACCATATAGATTCTATATTTCACATAGTCAGACCAGGAAGTGGAAAACTCATCCTTAGAAATTCCTAATTTATCTATGTTCATCAAAGGGAGAAAATCTTAATGGTAACAAGTACGTCCTTAGAAGAATGAATTTTTAGGGGCTGGCCGAGTGGCACACTGGTTAAGAACTGGCTTGGGATGCTGGCTCTGAGCAGCAGGACCCCAGTTCGGATCCCACATATGAGGGCCAGTGACACTGCCCTCTACAGCTAAGATGGTGAACAACAGCTCCACCTGGAGCTGGGCTGCTGTGAGTCCCCGGCGACGGCGATGCTGCAGCCCTTGCTGCAGTGGGCTGCCATAGGCTACAGTGAGTGGCCGGCAGCCGGACTGAGCTGCCACGAGCCGCCATGAGCAGCTGTCCAGAGGCCGGCGACTGATCTGCCTCACCCGGGAACAGCGCAATGATGATACCAACATGGGCCAGTGAAGCAATGTCCTCCACAATTAGACTGAAGAACAAAAGGACAGCAACTTGTCTGTTCCC